>CM066043.1:106258277-107619777 GCA_033557465.1 Ichthyophis bannanicus
GGCCCATCAGTATGTCTTGATCCAAACAGACAACCAGGTAGCCATGTTCTATGTGAACAAGCAGGCGGGACTGGTTCCCAACCCCTTTGTCAGGAAGCACAAGTCCTCTGTTCCTTTGCCCTGAGACACAACATGCTCCTCAAGGCAGTCTACCTTCCAGGCCAGGAGAATTTCCTGGCCGACAAATTGAGCAGGATTCTGCAACCACACGAGTGGCAGCTACATCCTTTAGTGGTTCAAAAGATTTTCTTGGAGTGGGGTCTTCCCTCCATAGACCTGTTTGCCAGCCCTCTAAACAACCAGCTGCCACGGTTCTGCTCCAGGCAACCGCATCCTGAGGGTAGCAGCAGATGCTTTTCTGATTCCCTGGACTCAGGGCCTACTCTATGCATTTCCTCCCACCCCCCTGGTGGCCCGGACACTGTTCAAAATTCTCCAAGACAGGGCCTCAGTCCTCCTGGTGGCTCCCAGGTGGCCCAGGCAGCCTTGGTTCCCCCTCCTGCTTCAACTGGCGGTGGATCTCCCTCTGCCTCTGGGATTGCAGCCCGACCTTCTCTCTCAGAATCAGGGCTCTCTACTGCATCCCAATCTCAAATCCCTCCATCTGATGGCATGGAGGCTGCAAGGGTAGTGTTGGCTCCCTGGGGCCTGCCTAAAGAAGTTGAGGAGGTTCTCCTAGCTTCTAGGAAACAGTCCACAAGGAAAACCTATGCTCTCAAGTGGAAAGGTTTTCAGTGTGGTGTCAGTTACGTGCAGAGGATCCTTTCTCCTGTGCTGTGTCTGTAGTGCTTCAGTACCTGCTGCACTTGTCCAATCAAGGTCTCAAGTCCAACTCTGTTCGGGTCCACCTCTCTGCTTTGGCAGCTCACCACTCCTTAGTAGAGGGCCATTCCTTGTCTGTGCACCCTATGGTGTCCATGTTTCTCAGAGGTTTGTTACTGGTCAATCCTCCCATATGTCCTCCTGCTCCTGAGTGGGAGCTGAATGTGGTCTTGCAGCAGCTGACTCAACCACCTTTTGAGCCTATGGCTACTTGCCCTCTACGCTTCCTCTCATGGAAGACTCTCTTTCTGATCGCCCTTACTTCGGCTAGGAGAGTGAGTGAGCTTCAGGCCTTGGTCTGTGATAGACCTTACACCAGGTTCTATAAAAACAAGAACATAAGAACATAAGATATGCCATACTGGGTCAGACCAAGGTCCATCAAGCCCAGTATTCTGTTTCCAACAGTGGCCAATCTAGGTCATATGTACCTAGCAGTTTCCCCAAGGGACACAGGTTCCACAATGCTTGTATTGGTTCAAGCATTGATATCCTGGGTCCCTTCTTAATAATGGCTTATGGACCTTTCCTACAGGAACTTGTCCAAACCTTTTTTAAACCCAGCTACACTAACAGCCTTTAATACATCCTCCGGTAACAAATTACAGAGTTTGATTACACTTTGAGATAAAAAATATTTTCTTTTATAAGTCTTAAATAGGTTACCCTGAAGCTTCATTGCATGTCCACTAGTCTGTCTATAGTCTGATAAGGTAAACAATTCGATCTACGTTTACAAGTTCCACTACGATCATCTAATTTATAGGATTCTAGTCATATCTCCCATCAGCCGTCTTCTTGTCACAGGTTAAAGCGACCCCTAACCTCTTTCGCCTTTCTTCATAGGAGTATCCTTCCATCCCCTTTACCATTTTGGTGGCGAATTCTCTGAACATTTTCTAATAACTCTATATCCTTTTTTAAGATACGGCGACCAGACTTGCCACACAATATTCAAGGTGCGGGTCTCACCATGGAACGATATAGAGGCATTATAATATCCTTTGTTTTATTTGCCATTCCTTTCCTTATCATAAATTGCATTCTATTTGCTCTCTTGGCAGACGCCTGCACACTGGGCAGAGGGTTTTAACATGGTATCCACAATGACGCCTAAATCTTTGTCCTGGGTGGTGGGTCGTAATGTGGAACCTTGCCTCGTGTAACCATAGTTTGGGTTGTTCTTCCCTAGGTGCATAACCTTGCACTTGTCCACATTAAATTTCATCTGCCATTTTGATGCCCAGTCTTCCAATTTATCAAGATCCTCTTTGGCAATTTTCCAAAATCCTCTTGGGTTTTTAACAACCTTTTTAAATAGTTTTGTATCATCTGCAAATTTGATAACCTCACTCGTTATTCCACTTTCCAGGTCCTTTATGAATATGTCAAAAAGCAGCGGACCCAGCACAGAATCCCTGGGGTACACCACTATTCACCTTCTTCTCCATTGGGAAACATTGTAGCCATTTAGCCCTACCCTCGGCTTTCTATCGTTTTAAACCCAGTTTTCCTGATCCACAATAGTAACACTGCCTCCTATTCCCATGACATCTTTAGTTTTTGCCAAAAAGTCCTCCCATGAGGGACCTTGTCAAGGCTTTCTGAAAGTCCAGATAACACAATATCCAACCGGACTCACCTTTGTCCACCTGATTATCACCTCCTGTCAAAAAAAAAACATAAGCCAGATTAGTTACAGACAAGATCTTCCTTGTCTAAAGCCCATGTTGGCTGTCCTTCTCATTAGTTCATGACTACTACATGCTGAGTAATTTTATTCTTTATGGATGGTTTCTATTCTATCATTTTCCCGGTTACTTGACGTCAGGCTCACCTGGGTCGCTTGTAGTTTCACCGGATCACCCCTGGAAACCAACTTTTTAAAAATTGGTGTTAACATTGGCGATCCTCCAATTCTTCAGGTATTTAGAGATTGATTTTCAATGATAGTTCACAGATTACTAATGCAAGTCTGCAATCTCATATTTCAGTTCTTTCAATACCCTTGGATGTATACCATCCGGCCCAAGTGATTTGCTACTCTTCAGCTTATCTAATAGTTGTAATACATCTTCTCGATGTATTGATTATTTCCTTCAATTCTTCTGCACCTTTAAATACCACTTCAGTCATGGGTAACATCCCTACATCTTCATCAGTAAAGACTGAAGCAAAGAATTCATTCAGTCTCTCCGCTATCGCCTTGTCGCCTCTTAGTGCTCCTTTAACCCCTTTATCATCTAATGGACCAACTGACTCTCTCACAGGTTTTTTGCTATGAATGTACTTGAAAAGGTCTTTACTTCGTGTTTTTGCTTCTGCAGCAAGCTTCTTCTCAAATTCTCCCTTTGCCTGCCTTATCAATGCCTTGCATTTGACTTGCCAGTGCTTGTGCTGTTTCCAGGTTTTTCGTCGTTTGGCTCTTTTTTCCATTTCCTGAAAGATGCTTTTTTGGCAACAACAGCCTCTCTGACCTCAACTTTAAACCATGCTGGCAGTTTTTTGGACTTCTTTCCACTTTTCTTAAAGCGTGGAATACAGCTGGTCTGGGCTTCCAAGATAGTATTTTTCAACAACAGCCAAGCCTGATGTATGTCTTTAACCTTTGCAACTGCTCCTTTTAGTTTTTTCTTCACTATTTTCCTCATTTTATCATAGTCTCCCTTTCGAAAGTTAAAAGGTAGTACTGTGGATTTCCTTACTATCCCTCCTCCACTAATTAAATCAAAGGCGATCATGCTATGATCACTATTGATTTAATTAGTGGAGGAGGGATAGTAAGGACTCACCCTAAGTTCCTTCCTAAGGTTGTCTCCTCTTTCCACCTTAACCAGGAGGTGGTTCTTCCTACTTTCTTCCCTAGGCCTCATGCAAGTCAGGCAGAGACAGTTCTCCATACCTTGGACTGTAGGAGGGCCTTATCCTTCTACCTTGAACGTACGCAAGGTCACAGGGAAGGCTTCTCAGCTCTTCCTTTCTTTTGACCCCAATAACTTGGGGAGGCCTGTGTCCAAGCGTACCTTGTCCATCTGGGTGCTGACTGTATCACCTGGGCTTACCAGGCAGCTGACCTTCCTTTGCAGGGTAGGGTCACGGCCCACCATGTGCAGGGCTGTCAAACCTTCACCCACTCCCCAACCTTGTGGGTTAAGGAGGGATAGGCCATGTGTAGTTGTCGGGGCCAATGAATATGCGGTGACAAGAAATTTATTTGTTTTCAAGGATTTTTATTTCCCCGCTCCGTGAGAGAGACAGGAACAGAAAAGGTTAGTAAATCAGGAATTATGCAAACAGAGGCTTTCAGTATTGTGCTTCAAACTTCTCATATGGAGAAAACACATTGCTTCATGTGTTCTCTCCGTGCAATATATATACAGGTGCTCAGGTTAAGAAATATAATTGTTTCTTTTAGCAATTAGGTCACAGTCCAGCATATATTCAATGCAAAATAGGCTTTCCTTTCAAATTGTTTCAAACACTACTTTTTCCAGGTACCTTTTCTCAGCGATTCTGGACTAGCATAACCAGAATAAAAGTCAGGTATAATCATTCAAGCTTCTCTCTCATTGGTTTTCTCTATTAATCTTATAGAGCAATCCATCGGCTGACTGACGTCCAACATGGGAACTTGAGCTTGGGGAATAATCTTTTCTTCAGGATTATGTACTGCTGGAAGAATAGCTTGTTGTGAAATAATTCTTTCATTCAGGAATTGTCTAAGGTCTGTTAAGAGTTGCTCTGCCTGTCCCCTAACAGGAGTCAAGGGTAAAGCTCCTGCTTGTTTAAGCAGGTGATTATCTGCCTCTGATGAGCAAACACGGCTTTCCCTATTCAGACAGTCTGTGCTCGAGGTGGAAATTCCCTTCCCCCACTTCTCTCTGTTAATGAATGGTGGGAATTTCCCTTTCGTTCTCAGCAGCTCTACTTCTCAGGAAGGCTTCAAAGGTAGGATCTTTTATATCAGGATATCCTAATCCCTTTGTAAACAGTGGTGCTGCGTTTCTTTCCTCAGCTTGTTTGTTAGGAACAGGTATTACTGACTGAGTAAAACCTGGCTTGTATAGAGAGTTTTCAGGGTAAAACAATCTGCCTTCATACTCCCTAAAACTATCCTGTCCTCTACAAAACAGGAGTCTCTCTTCTTGGATATAACATTTATCAGAAGGATTAAAAATAGCAGGTACCTTCAAATGAGACTGCTCAGGAATTATCTGGCCCGCATGCTTTTCTCCCCCGGGATAAAAACTGCTTCTCCACAACGTGGGCTCTTTTCCTTGTGTTGGATTAGCTTCCCTTCTGTTTGCAGCTGGGCACAGCTTCTGTAATCAGGTCAAAGGGTTCTGCAGACAAAGTAACTTCCTGCCTTCCCAATACCTTTGGCTTTCTTTCTTGTGGATTTAAAGCAAAACTGTCTTCTCAATCCACTAGCAGAGCTTATTCCTTCATTCCTTCTGACAGCCTCTGGCTTGGTCCTGGTCCTCCATTCGTTCTAGTCCTTCTGCTCCTCTCTACTGAGTGTTCCCTCTCTCTGTTTAAGAAGGATCCCTTACTCTGGGATGCCCGCCTCCTCCTAGGGCGTGCCCAATCCATAGCTCTGCTTCTCTCCTCCTCTGAGGTGAGCTGATTGGCTGCTGTAGGCTATGCTGAGAGTGGGAATTTCTTCTTTTCCCTGCAATACTGGACTCTACCAGGGGGTCAGTGTCGGTCTCCATGGCCTCCGCGCCTAGCGCTGCATCACAGGGCAATGGCTGCATCAGTGGCTCATCTCCGCTCTGTTCCATTGCAAGACATCTGCAGGGCTGCTACTTGGTCTTCAAGCCAGACGTTTGCAGCACACTACTGTCTGGAGAGGGAGTCCCGTAGGGACAGTGCTTTTGGCCAAGCAGTACTCAGGAATCTCTTTGAGGTCTAGGCCCAACTCCTGCCCTCCTTGCCGCTCTGGTTGGGCTACCTGTGGAGGTTGTTGTTCTTGAAAAAAGCCTTTTTCCTGTGTTGCTGAGACCGAGAGGGAGTTCTTCTTGTTCAGCATGGGTTCCTGGTAGCCCAGAGCTGAGGGAGTCACCCATAAGTGGAGGACTGACTTCCTGCTTGGTCCTGGAGAGAAAAGGAGTAGTTGATAGCACTCCACCTGTAAGTCAGGTGTTTTAGTCCAGGAGCATGCAGGAATCTGTGTCCTTACTACCCTCCCTCCTCCCCTTGGAGTTGGCAGTGTACTGCATATGTTTAATTTTTAACAAATTTTGTGTGCTGTTCTTAGCTATGTCATTTGACCTGAGGTAAGATGGGCACATTTATAGCGGGGGAAGGGGAACCGCGCAGTTTTGCGTTTCTGCCAGCATTCCCAAAGGTTTTCATGGAAAGTCGTGGGGAAAATGCTCCGCTGGGGGAGTGCCTGTCATCGGCTTTGGTGCTCGATGACACCCAGATAAGTGAGGAACTGATTTCCTGCTGCTCCTGGAGAACACCTGCTTACAGGTAGTGGAGTAACTACTCTTTAATGCAATGCTGCGTCCATTGTGCAGTTTCAGGGGGAGTTATATTGGGGTTGTTGTATTGGGGTCACAAGTCCATTTTGTTTTTACAGGAGTGGTGGGAAGTGCTGATGTTGGGGTGTCAAGCTCAGATTCCTGTTTTGTGTGGAAGTGGGAAGGTGCTGCATGGGTGCTGTTTGAGCCCATCTTGTTTAGCATATTTAGCAGCGCATGTATTCCTAGGACTCTGACACTCATGGTAACATCTGTTACATACAACACAAATGCCGATAACTGGGTCATACCTAAGGTCCATCCAAGCCCAGTGCGTACTGTTTCCAACCCCAGTGGCCAATCACAGGTCAACAACAATACCTGGCAAGCCGTTCCCAAAATAGGCACTCAGGTTACCCACAAGTTTGCTCCCGGGGCAATAGCAGGGGATTTCACCAGGTCCTCTGTTAAATAATAGGTTTTATGGACCTTTTTTTTTCTTCGCAGGAACTTGTCCAAACCTATTTTACAAAAGCCAGCCTCACACTAACAACATTTACTGCATCCTCTGAGTAAATAATTCCAGAGTTTGGTTATGCAAGCACCGTTAAGGCTAAGCTGCAGGATAGGCAGTTTTACTCCCCCTGCAGGTACCACATTTCAGGCATCGCAAAACAGCTGCCAGTGAAAAACTAAGGCCACCCACTTGAGATGGCATTAGTTTGCACTCACTCTACTTGCGCTGAGCCATTACTGTTAGTTTATGCCGACAATGCCCAGTTGCCTGTATGTTGAGTTTTTTTCTCATCACCTCACTCTGCATAAAGTATAATTGATTGGGTCTACTAGTCCCATGGCAGCTCCCTGTGGCCTTGGGCCAAACACTTAACCCTTCCATTGCCTCAGGTTTACACTTAGATTGGTGAGCCCATTCGGGGACAAGGGAATAAAAAAGTACCTGTTAGTATATATACGTACATGTAAAAACCGCTCTGATGTGTAAGTAAAGGGCCGGGTTGATATCAAATGCCTAAAACCATAACCATAACCTGCTAACCGAACATTAATGAGTTAAAAGCATTTTTTGACTACATATGTTCTGTTTTAGTTTGTACTGATATATTCTCTTCTTGGGTGAAAATCTATCTCTGTTTTCTGCATATATGTGACCTGAGGCTACATGTTCTGTCTAGCATAGAGTTTTTCTAATGTAGGGAGCTGTAGTAATCTGTGCTTGTTCAATTTTCTGAATAGGAAGATGGATGTTCTAGGGCCCACTGCGCAATATGTTTATGGTGTTGCCCTGTTTCTGGGTATGCTCCATGTTGTGCGAGTTTTTGGAAGTTTGCTGGCTATTATGGAAATAGTAAGATATTGTTCTATAGGGTCCTGTACACTGGGTTCATTGAGATGCAGTCAACTAATAGGGTGTATGGTTGTGCCGGGGGGGGGGGGGGCGGTATTGGAAATATTGTATGGGTTTTGAGATTTGTCAGTTTTGCTTTCTTTATGCTGCCTGACTGAAATTTACAAATATATTTTGTCAGTTCAGAAATCAAGGAAATTTCAAATTTTAAGAGAATGTCTCCAGTTTAAATTTTGTTTAGTAGCCCCTGGATAGCTTCACCGCTGCCTCTGAGTTTACTGGACACTTTTTCCCCAGCTCATAGCAACACAATCGCAATCCAGCATTGTTGAATTAAGACCCATGCGCTATCTATGATTAGTATTTCTTTCATTTTGTATCGTTTCTTTCCCTACGTCATTCAACTGAATCATGGTCATAGCAAAACTAAATCTGATTTGTGCAGACTACTTATAATGGCTTTAAATTGTAAGACGGGGGGCAGTTTAATTTTTATCTTACATATGTCGTTATGTAATTGTTTAGGTTATGACCACCATGTACTTCTGTAACTTGGTTGAGGGTCTGTTGGTGTTTTGATGTGTGTGACAACAAGACCAGGTCGTGCTGTTTACATGGAGTTTGTATGTAGCGGATTCTGTTACTGTAGGAATCTAAATTGTTCAAACTTTTCCAAATAGGTGTATGGGCACTAGAGTTCCAGGGCCCAGTGTAGTATTATACAGTGATCGGGCTTTTTTTTTTTGGATGAAGCTCCTTATGTAGAGTTTTGGAAGTTGGTGCTGATAATGGGATGGTATGGTTATAGTATGGTATGGTAGGATTTGCCTCATATAAATTACTGCAAGGTTCTGACTTTGTTGTAGGGTCTTGGTATTAGTTCACAATTCATGGCCTCGTGTAATTTCGGAGAATGTGTTATGGGTGAGTTTGTTTGTTGTTAGTTGAGATCGATGTTCAACAAATCAAAGATTTGTATTTTTCATTTAGAAAAGATAATTGAGTTTACGTGTGGGGTGAAATGTCTCACGTTAGTTGACTCTTTGCGGGCCAACCGCACTGTTGAGGAGAGGGTGGGTTTATGGATTAGAAGATGTCAAAATATATGTTCAAAAAGAAAAAGCAAGAATTATAATGCACAGTTGATAACAACAAAATAAAACACTTGAGCCGATAATTTAGTTTTATCAAACGTGTGCTGATGGTTCAAGCCAATATTCGTTTTAGTTTATTTTGAGATCGTGGCCCGAAGGAATAGAGAAACATCTGAGAATGGAACAATATTCCTCCATAAATAAATCTAAATTCAGCTTTTTCGGTTGGTTCAAGTCCCTGAGCACGAAGCGAGATCAGAGCCAGCAAAAAAAGAAAAAAGACGGGAGGTTCCCCCAATGATAAGCGCCTCGGGAGGGGTGTGAGGCGCTATGAGAAAGGGCAGGGGAGCGCGTAGGCGATTGCCTTGGGCTCACGAGTTTACTCTTAGCGATAGGCAAGGCTCCCGCCCATGGTAGCCACCCGCCTGGCTGCAGTGGATCTGGCCTTGGTCCAATTCCTTTTTCCGCAACAATGCTCTCGGTTAGTGATTATTGCAGAAAGGCTGGCGCTAGGGAAATGTTTGCCTGTTTTATGGATGATATCAAATATCTGCCAATAGAGTAGACACCCAGGAAAAGAGTAGATAACATGAGAAGGGATCGCTAGTCTAAGGGCGCTTGAAGATATGCGTCTAGAATTTACGCCAGCTGAAGATTTAATCCTAAAAAAATGCAGGGTTATGTATTTTGGGACATGCAAAAATGCGCAAGGGAGTGGTAACAGTGTATGGAGGTGAAGTAATTCTGTCCACAAAAGAAGAGTCGAGAACCAGGGGTGTGTGATTGTTTCTGATGATCTTATAAAGTGGCTAAACAGGTTAGAAAACGTGACAGAGAAAGTCAGAAGGATACTTGGGTGCATAGGGAGAGGAAGGTGCCAGCAGAATAAAAGGGCTGTATAAGTCGTCTCTCTGGTGTGACCTCATTTGGACTATTGTGTGCAATTATGGAGACCCACACCTTCAAACGGATATAAGCAGTTGTGGAGTTGGTGCAGAGGTGGCTACTAAAATGGATTACGTCGGTCCTCATTATCAAAGCATATGAGGACAGACTTAAAGATCTTAATATTGTATACGTTAGAGGAAAGGCAGGGTAGAGAAGAATATGATAGGAGAGGTTTAAATACCTCTGTGGCATAAATGACACAGTGAGGAGAAGTCCTCTTTCAATTGCTGACTCAAGCCAAATGCTTCTGCTACGAGGGGACATAGGATGACCGGGTGAAAGGGGATAGACTCAGGAGTAATGTATGCGTAAATATCTTGCTTTTGATGGAAAGAGTGGTAGATACGTTGGAATAGACATCCCAGTGCAGGTGGTAGAGATGAGGACAAGTATCTTGAATTTAAAAAATCATGGGAAAACACAGAGGATCTCTAAAGGAAAAGGGGGACTTACTGTAGTGTGATATGGAAGGGCAAATTAGATAATCTGCCATCATGGTTTCTGTTTTTCTACAAGAGTCTTACATAGACAGTACCACAGAATTGTACCTTAAGGAAAGGTAATGGCATTCATAACCACAAAAACCTTTAAAAATTATAGAAAGAATTTAAACACTAATTAGAATATCAGTTGTTCATGGATAATAGTCTTATATTTCTCTTTGTTACACTTGTTGTCAGCACAAAACAGCATAGGTAGTACAAGGAATCAATTAATATCTTTACACAGGGTTAAATTTATGACTCTTTAATCTACCTCCAATCAGTGCTAATAATTTAGTTAATCGGGTACTGATGTCTTGTGGTGATTAGGAAGGCAAGGACCGTTGCTTACATAGTCCACTAGCGACAAGACATTGCTTCACACTTCCAATTAAATAGACTGGGAGAGCCACTTCACATAAGGTGTCAGCCACCCTACTTCACATATGGGTGTCAGTCCCCTACTTCCCATAGGGGGAGTCAGCCCCCCTACTTCCCGTAGGGGTGTCAGCTCCCCTACTTCACTTAGCGGGGGTTGTCAGCCCCCCTATTTCCCATAGGGGTGTCAGCCCCCCTACTTCCCATAGGGGTGTCAGCCCCCTACTTCCCATAGGGGTGTCAGCCCCCTACTTCCTATAGGGGTGTCTGCCCCTACTTCACATAGGGGTGTCAGCCCCCCTACTTCCTATAGGGGTGACAGCCCCGTTAAATCCCATAGGGCTGTCAGCCCCCTACTTCCTTTGGGGGTGTCAGCCCCCTACTTCACATAGGGGTGTCAGACCCCCTACTTGCTATAGGAGTTTCAGCCCCCCTACTTCACATAGGGGTGTCAGCCCCCCTACTTCACATAGGTGTGTCATCCCCACTACTTCACATAGGGGTGTCAGCCCCCCTTCTTCAAATAGTGCTTTCAGCCCCCCTACGTCACATAGGGGTGTCAGCCCCCCTACTTCCCATAGGGGTGTCAGCCCCCCTACTTCCCATAGGGGTGTCAGCCCCACTACTTCACATAGGGGTGTCAGCCCCCCTTCTTCAAATAGTGCTTTCAGCCCCCCTACGTCACATAGGGGTGTCAGCCCCCCTACTTCCTATAGGGGTGTCAGCCCCCTACTTCCCATAGGGGTGTCAGCCCCCCTACTTCATATAGGGGTGTCAGCCCCCCTACTTCACATAGGGGTGTCAGCCCCCCTACTTCCCATCGGGGTGTCAGCCCCCCATACTTCCTATAGGGGTGTCAGTCCCCATACTTCCTATAGGGGTGTCAGCCCCCCTACTTCTCATAAGGGTGTCAGCACCCCTACTTCCCATTGGGGTGTCAACCACCCTACATCCCATAGGGTTGTCAGCCACCCCACTTCCCATAGGGGTGTCAGCCCCCCACTTCCCATAGGGGTATCAGCACCCCCACTTCACATAGGGGTGTCAGCCACCCTACTTCCCATAGGGGTGTCAGGCCCCCTACTTCACATAGGGGTGTGAGGCCCTCTCCTTCACATAGGGGTGTCAGCCCCCCTACTGTCCCAATAGGGGTGTCAGCCCCCCCTACTTCACACAGGGGTGTCAGCCCCCCCTCTTTCACATAGGGGTGGCAGCCCCCTACGTCCTATGAGGGGTGTGAGCCCCCCTAATTCACATAGGGGTTTCAGCCCCCCTACTTCACATAGGGGTGTCAGCACCCCTACTTCATATAGGGGTGTCAGCCCCCTATTTCACATAGGGGTGTCAGCCCCCCTACGTCACATAGGGTTGTCAGTCCCCACCCTACTTTCACATTGGGTGTCAGCCCACCTACTTCAAATAGGGGTGTCAGCCCCCCTACTTCCTATAGGGGTGTTCCAGCCCCCTACTTCACCATAGGGGGTGTCAGGGCCCCCCTACTTGTTATATGGGTGTCAAGCCCCCCTACTTCACATAGGGGTAATCAGCCCCCCTACTTCCCATAGGGGTGTCAGCCCCCCTACTTCCTATAGGTGGTGTCAGCCCCCCTACTTCATATAGGGGTGTCAGCCCCCCTACTTCACATAGGGGTGTCAGCCCCCCTACTTCCCAGAGTGGTGTCAGCCCCCCTACTTCACATAGGGGTGTCAGCCCCCCTACTTCCCATAGGGGTGTCAGCCACCCTACTTCCCATAGGGGTGTCAGCTCCACTACTTCACATAGGGTTGTCAGCACCCCTACTTCACATAGGGGTGTCAGCCCCCCTACTTCACATAGTGGTGTCAGCCCCCCTACTCCTAGGGGGGTTTCGCCCCTACTTCCTATGGGGTGTAAAGACCGCTCTATTCACATAGGGGTGTCAGCACCCTACTTCCCATATGGGGTGTCAGCCCCCTACTTCCTATAGTGGGGTGTCAGCCACCCTACTTCACATAGGTGTGTCAGCCCAGCTAACATCCCATAGGGGTGGTCAGTCCTTTCATACTTTTCACATAGGGGTGTCAGCCTCCCTACTTCACATAGGGGTGTCAGCCCCCCTACTTAACATAGGGGTGTCAGGCCCCCCTACTTCCTATAGGGGTGTCAGCCCCCCTAATTCACATAGGGGTGTCAGCCCCCCTACTTCACATAGGGGTGTCAGCCCCCCTACTTCCTATAGGGTGGTCAGCCTCCCTACTTCCTAGAGGGGTGTCAGCCCCCCTACTTCTCATAGGGGTGTCAGCCCCCCTACTTCACATAGGGGTGTCAGCCCCCCTACTTCACATAGGGGTGTCAGCCCCCTACTTCCAATAGGGGTGTCAGCCCCCTACTTCCTATAGGGGTGTCAGCCCCCCTACTTCATATAGGGGTGTCAGCCCCCCTACTTCACATAGGGGTGTCAGCCCCCCTACTTCACATAGGGGTGTCAGCCCCCCTACTTCACATAGGGGTGTCAGCCCTCCTACTTCCCATAGGGGTGTCAGCCCCCCTACTTCACATAGGGGTGTCAGCCCCCCTACTTCCTATAGGGGTGTCAGCCCCCCTACTTAACATAGGGGTGTCAGCCCCCTACTTCACATAGGGGTGTCAGCCCCCCTACTTCACATAGGGGTGTCAGCCCCCCTACTTCCCATAGGGGTGTCAGCCCCCCTACTTCACATAGGGGTGTCAGCCCCCCTACTTCCCATAGGGGTGTCAGCCCCCCTACTTCCCATAGGGGTGTCAGCCCCCCTACTTCACATAGGGGTGTCAACCCCCTACTTCCCATAGGGGTGTCAGCCCCCCTATTTCCCATAGGGGTGTCAGCCCCCCTACTTCCCATAGGGGTGTCAGCCCCCTACTTCCCATAGGGGTGTCAGCCCCCCTACTTCCCATAGGGGTGTCAGCCCCCCTACTTCACATAGGGGTGTCAGCCCCCTACTTCCCATAGGGGTGTCAGCCCCCCTACTTCCCATAGGGGTGTCAGCCCCCCTACTTCACATAGGGGTGTCAGCCCCCTACTTCCCATAGGGGTGTCAGCCCCCCTACTTCCCATAGGGGTGTCAGCCCCCTACTTCACATAGGGGTGTCAGACCGCCTACTTCACATAGGGGTGTCAGCCCCCTACTTCACATAGGGGTGTCAGCCCCCCTACTTCCGATAGGGGTGTCAGCCCCCTACTTCCCATAGGGGTGTCAGCCCCCTACTTCCCATAGGGGTGTCAGCCCCCCTACTTCCCATAGGGGTGTCAGCCCCCCTACTTCCCATAGGGGTGTCAGCCCCCTACTTCCAATAGGGGTGTCAGCCCCCCTACTTCACATAGGGGTGTCAGCCCCCTACTTCACATAGGGGTGTCAGCCCCCCTACTTCCCATAGGGGTGTCAGCCCCCATACTTCCCATAGGGGTGTCAGCCCCCTACTTCACATAGGGGTGTCAGCCCCCCTACTTCACATAGGGGTGTCAGCCCCCTACTTCGCATAGGGGTGTCAGCCCCCCTACTTCACATAGGGGTGTCAGCCCCCCTACTTCACATAGGGGTGTCAGCCCCACTACTTCACATAGGGGTGTCAGCCCCCTACTTCCCATAGGGGTGTCAGCCCCCCTACTTCACATAGGGGTGTCAGCCCCCTACTTCCCATAGTGGTGTCAGCCCCCCTACTTCCCATAGGGGTGTCAGCCCCCTACTTCCCATAGGGGTGTCAGCCCCCCTACTTCACATAGGGGTGTCAGCCCCCCTACTTCACATAGGGGTGTCAGCCCCCTACTTCACATAGGGGTGTCAGCCCCCCTACTTCCCATAGGGGTGTCAGCCCCCTACTTCCTATAGGGGTGTCAGCCCCCTACTTCCTATAGGGGTGTCAGACCCCTATTTCACATAGGGGTGTCAGCCCCCCTACTTCCCATAGGGGTGTCAGCCCCCTACTTCCTATAGGGGTGTCAGCCCCCCTACTTCACATAGGGGTGTCAGCCCCCTATTTCACATAGGGGTGTCAGCCCCCCTACTTCACATAGGGGTGTCAGCCCCCTACTTCCCATAGGGTTGTCAGCCCACCTACTTCACATAGGGGTGTCAGCCCCCCTACTTCCCATAGGGGTGTCAGCCCCCCTACTTCACATAGGGGTGTCAGTCCCCCTACTTCCCATAGGGGTGTCAGCCCCCCTACTTCCCATAGGGGTGTCAGCCCCCTACTTCAAATAGGGGTGTCAGCCCCCTACTTCCCATAGGGGTGTCAGCCCCCCTACTTCCCTTAGGGGTGTCAGCCCCCCTACTTCCCATAGGGGTGTCAGCCCCCCTACTTCACATAGGGGTGTCAGCCCCCCTACTTCACATAGGGGTGTCAGCCCCCCTACTTCCCATAGGGGTGTCAGCCCCCCTACTTCCCATAGGGGTGTCAGCCCCCCTACTTCCCATAGGGGTGTCAGCCCCCCTACTTCCCATAGGGGTGTCAGCCCCCCTACTTCACATAGGGGTGTCAGCCCCCCTACTTCCTATAGGGGTGTCAGCCCCCCTACTTCACATAGGGGTGTCAGCCCCCCTACTTCAAATAGGGGTGTCAGCCCCCCTACTTCCCATAGGGGTGTCAGCCCCCCTACTTCCCATAGGGGTGTCAGCCCCCCTACTTCACATAGGGGTGTCAGCCCCCCTACTTCACATAGGGGTGTCAGCCCCCCTACTTCCCATAGGGGTGTCAGCCCCCCTACTTCACATAGGGGTGTCAGCCCCCCTACTTCCCATAGGGGTGTCAGCCCCCTACTTCACATAGGGGTGTCAGCCCCCTACTTCCCCTAGGGGTGTCAGCCCCCCTACTTCCCATAGGGGTGTCAGCCCCCCTACTTCCTATAGGGGTGTCAGCCCCCCTACTTCCCATAGGGGTGTCAGCCCCCCTACTTCCTATAGGGGTGTCAGCCCCCTACTTCCTATAGGGGTGTCAGCCCCCTACTTCACATAGGGGTGTCAGCCCCCTACTTCCCATAGGGGTGTCAGCCCCCTACTTCCCATAGGGGTGTCAGCCCCCTATTTCACTTAGGGGAGTCAGCCCCCCTACTTCACATAGGTGTGTCAGTCCCAATACTTCCCATAGGGGTGTCAGACCCCCTACTTCACATAGGGGTGTCAGCCCCCCTACTTCACATAGGGGTGTCAGCCCCCCTACTTCCCATAGGGGTGTCAGCCCCCTACTTCCCATAGGGGTGTCAGCCCCCCTACTTCACATAGGGGTGTCAGCCCCCTACTTCCCATAGGGGTGTCAGCCCCCCTACTTCACATAGGGGTGTCAGCCCCCCTACTTCCCATAGGGGTGTCAGCCCCCCTACTTCCTATAGGGGTGTCAGCCCCCCTACTTCCCATAGGGGTGTCAGCCCCCTACTTCACATAGGGGTGTCAGCCCCCCTACTTCACATAGGGGTGTCAGCCCCCCTACTTCCCATAGGGGTGTCAGCCCCCTACTTCACATAGGGGTGTCAGCCCCCCTACTTCCTATAGGGGTGTCAGCCCCCCTACTTCACATAGGGGTGTCAGCCCCCTACTTCACATAGGGGTGTCAGCCCCCCTACTTCCCATAGGGGTGTCAGCCCCCTACTTCCTATAGGGGTGTCAGCCCCCCTACTTCCCATAGGGGTGTCAGCCCACCTACTTCCCATAGGGGTGTCAGCCCCCCTACTTCACATAGGGGTGTCAGCCCCCCTACTTCACATAGGGGTGTCAGCCCCCCTACTTCACATAGGGGTGTCAGCCCCCCTACTTCACATAGGGGTGTCAGCCCCCCTACTTCACATAGGGGTGTCAGCCCCCCTACATCACATAGGGGTGTCAGCCCCCCTACTTCAAATAGGGGTGTCAGCCCCCCTACTTCACATAGGGGTGTCAGCCCCCCTACTTCCCATAGGGGTGTCAGCCCCCTACTTCCCATAGGGGTGTCAGCCCCCCTACTTCACATAGGGGTGTCAGCCCCCCTACTTCCTATAGGGGTGTCAGCCCCCCTACTTCCCATAGGGGTGTCAGCCCCCCTACTTCCCATAGGGGTGTCAGCCCCCTACTTCCCATAGGGGTGTCAGCCCCCCTACTTCACATAGGGGTGTCAGGCCCCCTACTTCACATAGGGGTGTCAGCCCCCCTACTTCACATAGGGGTGTCAGCCCCCCTACTTCCCATAGGGGTGTCAGCCCCCTACTTCACATAGGGGTGTCAGCCCCCCTACTTCACATAGGGGTGTCAGCCCCCTACTTCACATAGGGGTGTCAGCCCCCCTACTTCCCATAGGGGTGTCAGCCCCCTACTTCCCATAGGGGTGTCAGCCCCCCTACTTCCTATAGGGGTGTCAGCCCCCTACTTCCTATAGGGGTGTCAGCCCCCCTACTTCCCATAGGGGTGTCAGCCCCCCTACTTCCCATAGGGGTGTCAGCCCCCTACTTCACATAGGGGTGTCAGCCACCCTACTTCCCATAGGGGTGTCAGCCCCCCGACTTCACATAGGGGTGTCAGCCCCCCTACTTCACATAGGGGTGTCAGCCCCCCTACTTCACATAGGGGTGTCAGCCCCCTACTTCACATAGGGGTGTCAGCCCCCCTACTTCACATAGGGGTGTCAGCCCCCTACTTCACATAGGGGTGTCAGCCCCCCTACTTCCTATAGGGGTGTCAGCCCCCCTACTTCACATAGGGGTGTCAGCCCCCCTACTTCCCATAGGGGTGTCAGCCCCCCTACTTCCCATAGGGGTGTCAGCCCCCCTACTTCACATAGGGGTGTCAGCCCCCCTACTTCACATAGGGGTGTCAGCCCCCTACTTCCCATAGGGGTGTCAGCCCCCCTACTTCACATAGGGGTGTCAGCCCCCCTACTTCCCATAGGGGTGTCAGCCCCCCTACTTCCCATAGGGGTGTCAGCCCCCCTACTTCACATAGGGGTGTCAGCCCCCCCATTTCCCATAGGGGTGTCAGCCCCCCTACTTCCCATAGGGGTGTCAGCCCCCCTACTTCCCATAGGGGTGTCAGCCCCCCTACTTCACATAGGGGTGTCAGCCCCCCTTCTTCCCATAGGGGTGTCAGCCCCCCTACTGCCCATAGGGGTGTCAGCCCCCCTACTTCCCATAGGGGTGTCAACCCCCCTACTTCCCATAGGGGTGTCAGCCCCCTACTTCACATAGGGGTGTCAGCCCCCCTACTTCACATAGGGGTGTCAGCCCCCCTACTTCCCATAGGGGTGTCAGCCCCCTACTTCCCATAGGGGTGTCAGCCCCCCTACTTCCCATAGGGGTGTCAGCCCCCCTACTTCCCATAGGGGTGTCAGCCCCCCTACTTCACATAGGGGTGTCAGCCCCCCTACTTCCTATAGGGGTGTCAGCCCCCTACTTCCCATAGGGGTGTCAGCCCCCCTACTTCCCATAGGGGTGGCAGCCCCCCTACTTCACATAGGGGTGTCAGCCCCCTACTTCACATAGGGGTGTCAGCCCCCCTACTTCCCATAGGGGTGTCAGCCCCCTACTTCCCATAGGGGTGTCAGCCCCCCTACTTCCCATAGGGGTGTCAGCCCCCCTACTTCCCATAGGGGTGTCAGCCCCCCTACTTCCCATAGGGGTGTCAGCCCCCCTACTTCACATAGGGGTGTCAGCCCCCCTACTTCCCATAGGGGTGTCAGCCCCCCTACTTCCCATAGGGGTGTCAGCCCCCCTACTTCCATAGGGGTGTCAGCCCCCTACTTCCCATAGGGGTGTCAGCCCCCCTACTTCACATAGGGGTGTCAGCCCCCTACTTCCCATAGGGGTGTCAGCCCCCCTACTTCCCATAGGGGTGTCAGCCCCCCTACTTCCCATAGGGGTGTCAGCCCCCTACTTCCCATAGGGGTGTCAGCCCCCCTACTTCCCATAGGGGTGTCAGCCCCCCTACTTCACATAGGGGTGTCAGCCCCCCTACTTCCCATAGGGGTGTCAGCCCCCCTACTTCCCATAGGGGTGTCAGCCCCCCTACTTCACATAGGGGTGTCAGCCCCCTACTTCCCATAGGGGTGTCAGCCCCCCTACTTCCCATAGGGGTGTCAGCCCCCTACTTCCCATAGGGGTGTCAGCCCCCTACTTCCCATAGGGGTGTCAGCCCCCCTACTTCCCATAGGGGTGTCAGCCCCCTACTTCCCATAGGGGTGTCAGCCCCCCTACTTCACATAGGGGTGTCAGCCCCCCTACTTCCCATAGGGGTGTCAGCCCCCCTACTTCCCATAGGGGTGTCAGCCCCCTACTTCCCATAGGGGTGTCAGCCCCCCTACTTCACATAGGGGTGTCAGCCCCCCTACTTCCCATAGGGGTGTCAGCCCCCCTACTTCCCATAGGGGTGTCAGCCCCCCTACTTCCCATAGGGGTGTCAGCCCCCCTACTTCCCATAGGGGTGTCAGCCCCCCTACTTCACATAGGGGTGTCAGCCTCCCTACTTCACATAGGGGTGTCAGCCCCCTACTTCAAATAGGGGTGTCAGCCCCCCTACTTCACATAGGGGTGTCAGCCCCCCTACTTCCTATAGGGGTGTCAGCCCCCCTACTTCCCATAGGGGTGTCAGCCCCCTACTTTCTATAGGGGTGTCAGCCCCCCTACTTCCCATAGGGGTGTCAGCCCCCTACTTCCTATAGGGGTGTCAGCCCCCCTACTTCACATAGGGGTGTCAGCCCCCTACTTCACATAGGGGTGTCAGCCCCCCTACTTCACATAGGGGTGTCAGCCCCCCTACTTCACATAGGGGTGTCAGCCCCCCTACTTCCCATAGGGGTGTCAGCCCCCTACTTCACATAGGGGTGTCAGCCCCCTACTTCCCATAGGGGTGTCAGCCCCCCTACTTCCTATAGGGGTGTCAGCCCCCTACTTCACATAGGGGTGTCAGCCCCCCTACTTCCCATAGGGGTGTCAGCCCCCCTACTTCCCATAGGGGTGTCAGCCCCCCTACTTCCCATAGGGGTGTCAGCCCCCCTACTTCCCATAGGGGTGTCAGCCCCCTACTTCACATAGGGGTGTCAGCCCCCCTACTTCACATAGGGGTGTCAGCCCCCTACTTCCCATAGGGGTGTCAGCCCCCCTACTTCCCATAGGGGTGTCAGCCCCCTACTTCCCATAGGGGTGTCAGCCCCCCTACTTCACATAGGGGTGTCAGCCCCCTACTTCCCATAGGGGTGTCAGCCCCCCTACTTCCCATAGGGGTGTCAGCCCCCCTACTTCACATAGGGGTGTCCGCCCCCTACTTCCCATAGGGGTGTCAGCCCCCCTACTTCACATAGGGGTGTCAGCCCCCCTACTTCCCATAGGGGTGTCAGCCCCCCTACTTCCCATAGGGGTGTCAGCCCCCCTACTTCCCATAGGGGTGTCAGCCCCCCTACTTCACATAGGGGTGTCAGCCCCCCTACTTCCTATAGGGGTGTCAGCCCCCCTACTTCCCATAGGGGTGTCAGCCCCCCTACTTCCCATAGGGGTGTCAGCCCCCCTACTTCACATAGGGGTGTCAGCCCCCCTACTTCCCATAGGGGTGTCAGCCCCCCTACTTCCCATAGGGGTGTCAGCCCCCTACTTCCCATAGGGGTGTCAGCCCCCCTACTTCCCCTAGGGGTGTCAGCCCCCCTACTTCCCATAGGGGTGTCAGCCCCCCTACTTCCCATAGGGGTGTCAGCCCCCCTACTTCCAATAGGGGTGTCAGCCCCCCTACTTCCCATAGGGGTGTCAGCCCCCCTACTTCCCATAGGGGTGTCAGCCCCCTACTTCCCATAGGGGTGTCAGCCCCCCTACTTCACATAGGGGTGTCAGCCCACCTGCTTCACATAGGAGTGTCAGCCCCCCTACTTCACATAGGGGTGTCAGCCCCCCTACTTCATATAGGGGTGTCAGCCCCCCTACTTCACATAGGGGTGTCAGCCCCCCTACTTCCCTTAGGGGTGTCAGCCCCCCTACTTCCCATAGGGGTGTCAGCCCCCCTACTTCACATAGGGGTGTCAGCCCCCCTACTTCACATAGGGGTGTCAGCCCCCCTACTTCACATAGGGGTGTCAGCCCCCTACTTCACATAGGGGTGTCAGCCCCCCTACTTCCCATAGGGGTGTCAGCCCCCCTACTTCACATAGGGTGTCAGCCCCCCTACTTCACATAGGGGTGTCAGCCCCCCTACTTCACATAGGGGTGTCAGCCCCCCTACTTCCCATAGGGGTGTCAGCCCCCCTACTTCCCATAGGGGTGTCAGCCCCCCTACTTCCCATAGGGGTGTCAGCCCCCTACTTCCTATAGGGGTGTCAGCCCCCCTACGTCCCATAGGGGTGTCAGCCCCCCTACTTCCCATAGGGGTGTCAGCCCCCCTACTTCCCATAGGGGTGTCAGCCCCCCTACTTCCCATAGGGGTGTCAGCCCCCCTACTTCCCATAGGGGTGTCAGCCCCCCTACTTCCTATAGGGGTGTCAGCCCCCCTACTTCCCATAGGGGTGTCAGCCCCCCTACTTCCCATAGGGTGTCAGCCCCCCTACTTCCCATAGGGGTGTCAGCCCCCCTACTTCACATAGGGGTGTCAGCCCCCCTACTTCCCATAGGGGTGTCAGCCCCCTATTTCCCATAGGGGTTTCAGCCCCCTACTTCCCTAAGGGGTGTCAGCCCCCTATTTCCCATAGGGTTGTTAGCCCCCCCACTTCACATAGGGGTGTCAGCCCCCCCTATTTTACATAGGGGTGTCAGCCCCCCTACTTCACATAGGGGTGTCAGCCCCCCTACTTCCCATAGGGGTGTCAGCCCCCCTACTTCCCCTAGGGGTGTCAGCCCCCTACTTCCCATAGGGGTGTCAGCCCCCTACTTCCCATAGGGGTGTCAGCCCCCCTACTTCACATAGGGGTGTCAGCCCCCTACTTCCCATAGGGGTGTCAGCCCCCCTACATCCCATAGGGGTGTCAGCCCCCCTACTTCACATAGGGGTGTCAGCCCCCCTACTTCAAATAGGGGTGTCAGCCCCCCTACTTCACATAGGGGTGTCAGCCCCCTACTTCACATAGGGGTGTCAGCCCCCCTACTTCCCATAGGGGTGTCAGCCCCCCTACTTCACATAGGGGTGTCAGCCCCCTACTTCCCATAGGGGTGTCAGCCCCCCTACTTCCCATAGGGGTGTCAGCCCCCCTACTTCCAATAGGGGTGTCAGCCCCCCTACTTCCCATAGGGGTGTCAGCCCCCCTACTTCCCATAGGGGTGTCAGCCCCCCTACTTCCCATAGGGGTGTCAGCCCCCCTACTTCACATAGGGGTGTCAGCCCCCCTACTTCCCATAGGGGTGTCAGCCCCCTACTTCACATAGGGGTGTCAGCCCCCTTACTTCCCATAGGGGTGTCAGCCCCCCTACTTCCCATAGGGGTGTCAGCCCCCCTACTTCACATAGGGGTGTCAGCCCCCCTACTTCCCATAGGGGTGTCAGCCCCCTACTTCACATAGGGGTGTCAGCCCCCCTACTTCCCATAGGGGTGTCAGCCCCCCTACTTCCCATAGGGGTGTCAGCCCCCCTACTTCCCATAGGGGTGTCAGCCCCCCTACTTCACATAGGGGTGTCAGCCCCCCTACTTCCCATAGGGGTGTCAGCCCCCCTACTTCAAATAGGGGTGTCAGCCCCCATACTTCACATAGGGGTGTCAGCCCCCCTACTTCCCATAGGGGTGTCAGCCCCCCTACTTCCCATAGGGGTGTCAGCCCCCTACTTCCCATAGGGGTGTCAGCCCCCTACTTCCTATAGGGGTGTCAGCCCCTACTTCCTATAGGGGTGTCTGCCCCCTACTTCACATAGGGGTGTCAGCCCCCCTACTTCCTATAGGGGTGACAGCCCCCCTAAATCCCATAGGGCTGTCAGCCCCCTACTTCCTTTAGGGGTGTCAGCCCCCTACTTCACATAGGGGTGTCAGCCCCCCTACTTCCTATAGGGGTTTCAGCCCCCTACTTCACATAGGGGTGTCAGCCCCCCTACTTCCAATAGGGGTGTCAGCCCCCTTCTTCCCATAGGGGTGTCAGCCCCCTACTTCCTATAGGGGTGTCAGCCCCCCTACTTCACATAGGGGTGTCAGCCCCCCTACTTCCCATAGGGGTGTCAGCCCCCCTACTTCCCATAGGGGTGTCAGCCCCCTACTTCACATAGGGGTGTCAGCCCCCCTACTTCACATAGGGGTGTCAGCCCCCCTACTTCCCATAGGGGTGTCAGCCCCCCTACTTCCCATAGGGGTGTCAGCCCCCTACTTCACATATGGGTGTCAGTCCCCCTACTTCCCATAGGGGTGTCAGCCCCCCTACTTCACATAGGGGTGTCAGCCCCCCTACTTCCCATAGGGGTGTCAGCCCCCCTACTTCACATAGGGGTGTCAGCCCCCTACTTCCCATAGGGGTGTCAGCCCCTACTTCCCATAGGGGTGTCAGCCCCCCTACTTCCCATAGGGGTGTCAGCCCCCTACTTCACATAGGGGTGTCAGCCCCCCTACTTCACATAGGGGTGTCAGCCCCCTACTTCCCATAGGGGTGTCAGCCCCCCTACTTCCTATAGGGGTGTCAGCCCCCTACTTCACATAGGGGTGTCAGCCCCCTACTTCACATAGGGGTGTCAGCCCCCCTACTTCCCATAGGGGTGTCAGCCCCCCTACTTCACATAGGGGTGTCAGCCCCCCTACTTCCCATAGGGGTGTCAGCCCCCCTACTTCCCATAGGGGTGTCAGCCCCCCTAATTCACATAGGGGTGTCAGCCCCCCTACTTCCCATAGGGGTGTCAGCCCCCCTACTTCCCATAGGGGTGTCAGCCCCACTACTTCCCATAGGGGTGTCAGCCCCCCTACTTCACATAGGGGTGTCAGCCCCCCTACTTCCCCTCGGGGTGTCAGCCCCCCTACTTCACATAGGGGTGTCAGCCCCCCTACTTCACATAGGGGTGTCAGCCCCCCTACTTCCCATAGGGGTGTCAGCCCCCTACTTCCCATAGGGGTGTCAGCCCCCCTACTTCCCATAGGGGTGTCAGCCCCCCTACTTCCCATAGGGGTGTCAGCCCCCCTACTTCACATAGGGGTGTCAGCCCCCCTACTTCCTATAGGGGTGTCAGCCCCCCTACTTCCCATAGGGGTGTCAGCCCCCTAATTCCCATAGGGGTGTCAGCCCCCCTACTTCACATAGGGGTGTCAGCCCCCCTACTTCCCATAGGGGTGTCAGCCCCCCTACTTCACATAGGGGTGTGTCAGCCCCCTACTTCACATAGGGGTGTCAGCCCCCTACTTCCCATAGGGGTGTCAGCCCCCCTACTTCACATAGGGGTGTCAGCCCCCCTACTTCCCATAGGGGTGTCAGCCCCCTACTTCCCATAGGGGTGTCAGCCCCCCTACTTCACATAGGGGTGTCAGCCCCCCTACTTCACATAGGGGTGTCAGCCCCCCTACTTCCCATAGGGGTGTCAGCCCCCTACTTCCCATAGGGGTGTCAGCCCCCCTACTTCCCATAGGGGTGTCAGCCCCCCTACTTCCCATAGGGGTGTCAGCCCCCCTACTTCCCATAGGGGTGTCAGCCCCCCTACTTCACATAGGGGTGTCAGCCCCCCTACTTCACATAGGGGTGTCAGCCCCCCTACTTCCCATAGGGGTGTCAGCCCCCCTACTTCCCATAGGGGTGTCAGCCCCCCTACTTCCCATAGGGGTGTCAGCCCCCCTACTTCCCATAGGGGTGTCAGCCCCCCTACTTCACCTAGGGGTGTCAGCCCCCCTACTTCCCATAGGGGTGTCAGCCCCCCTACTTCACATAGGGGTGTCAGCCCCCCCACTTCCCATAGGGGTGTCAGCCCCCTACTTCACATAGGGGTGTCAGCCCCTGCACTTCCCATATGGGTGTCAGCCCCCCTAATTCCCATAGGGGTGTCAGCCCCCTACTTCCCATAGGGGTGTCAGCCCCCCTACTTCCCATAGGGGTGTCAGCACCCCTACTTCACATAGGGGTGTCAGCCCCCCTATTTCTCATAGGGGTGTCAGCCCCCCTACTTCCCATAGGGGTGTCAGCCCCCCTACTTCCCATAGGGGTGTCAGCCCCCCTACTTCCCATAGGGGTGTCAGCCCCCCTACTTCCCATAGGGGTGTCAGCCCCCCCACATCCCATAGGGGTGTCAGCCCCCCTACTTCACATAGGGGTGTCAGCCCCCCTACTTCCCATAGGGGTGTCAGCCCCCCTACTTCCCATAGGGGTGTCAGCCCCCTACTTCCCATAGGGGTGTCAGCCCCCCTACTTCCCATAGGGGTGTCAGCCCCCCTACTTCCCATAGGGGTGTCAGCCCCCCTACTTCCTATAGGGGTGTCAGCCCCCTACTTCCCATAGGGGTGTCAGCCCCCCTACTTCACATAGGGGTGTCAGCCCCCCTACTTCCCATAGGGGTGTCAGCCCCCCTACTTCCCATAGGGGTGTCAGCCCCCCTACTTCCCATAGGGGTGTCAGCCCCCCTACTTCCCATAGGGGTGTCAGCCCCCCTACTTCCCATAGGGGTGTCAGCCCCCTACTTCCCATAGGGGTGTCAGCCCCCTACTTCCCATAGGGGTGTCAGCCCCCCTACTTCCCATAGGGGTGTCAGCCCCCCCACTTCCCATAGGGGTGTCAGCCCCCCTACTTCCCATAGGGGTGTCAGCCCCCCAACTTCACATAGGGGTGTCAGCCCCCCTACTTCCCATAGGGGTGTCAGCCCCCCCTACTTCACATAGGGGTGTCAGCCCCCCAATTCCCATAGGGGTGTCAGCCCCCCTACTTCACATAGGGGTGTCAGCCCCCCTACTTCCCATAGGGGTGTCAGCCCCCCTACTTCCCATAGGGGTGTCAGCCCCCCTACTTCCCATAGGGGTGTCAGCCCCCCTACTTCCCATAGGGGTGTCAGCCCCCCTACTTCCCATAGGGGTGTCAGCCCCCCTAATTCCCATAGGGGTGTCAGCCCCCCTAATTCCCATAGGGGTGTCAGCCCCCCTACTTCCCATAGGGGTGTCAGCCCCCCTACTTCCCATAGGGGTGTCAGCCCCCCTACTTCCCATAGGGGTGTCAGCCCCCTACTTCACATAGGGGTGTCAGCCCCCCTACTTCCCATAGGGGTGTCAGCCCCCTACTTCCCATAGGGGTGTCAGCCCCCCTACTTCCCATAGGGGTGTCAGCCCCCCTACTTCCCATAGGGGTGTCAGCCCCCCTACTTCACATAGGGGTGTCAGCCCCCCTACTTCACATAGGGGTGTCAGCCCCCCTACTTCCCATAGGGGTGTCAGCCCCCCTACTTCCCATAGGGGTGTCAGCCCCTACTTCCCATAGGGGTGTCAGCCCCCCTACTTCCCATAGGGGTGTCAGCCCCCCTACTTCACATAGGGGTGTCAGCCCCCCTACTTCCCATAGGGGTGTCAGCCCCCCTACTTCACATAGGGGTGTCAGCCCCCCTACTTCACATAGGGGTGTCAGCCCCCCTACTTCCCATAGGGGTGTCAGCCCCCTACTTCCCATAGGGGTGTCAGCCCCCTACTTCACATAGGGGTGTCAGCCCCCTACTTCACATAGGGGTGTCAGCCCCCCTACTTCACATAGGGGTGTCAGCCCCCCTACTTCACATAGGGGTGTCAGCCCCCCTACTTCACATAGGGGTGTCAGCCCCCCTACTTCCCATAGGGGTGTCAGCCCCCCTACTTCACATAGGGGTGTCAGCCCCCCTACTTCCCATAGGGGTGTCAGCCCCCCTACTTCACATAGGGGTGTCAGCCCCCCTACTTCCCATAGGGGTGTCAGCCCCCCTACTTCACATAGGGGTGTCAGCCCCCTACTTCCCATAGGGGTGTCAGCCCCCCTACTTCACATAGGGGTGTCAGCCCCCTACTTCCCATAGGGGTGTCAGCCCCCCTACTTCACATAGGGGTGTCAGCCCCCCTACTTCCCATAGGGGTGTCAGCCCCCCTACTTCCCATAGGGGTGTCAGCCCCCCTACTTCCCATAGGGGTGTCAGCCCCCCTACTTCCCATAGGGGTGTCAGCCCCCCTACTTCCCATAGGGGTGTCAGCCCCCCTACTTCCCATAGGGGTGTCAGCCCCCTACTTCACATAGGGGTGTCAGCCCCCCTACTTCACATAGGGGTGTCAGCCCCCCTACTTCACATAGGGGTGTCAGCCCCCTACTTCCCATAGGGGTGTCAGCCCCCCTACTTCACATAGGGGTGTCAGCCCCCCTACTTCACATAGGGGTGTCAGCCCCCCTACTTCACATAGGGGTGTCAGCCCCCCTACTTCCCATAGGGGTGTCAGCCCCCCTACTTCCCATAGGGGTGTCAGCCCCCCTACTTCCCATAGGGGTGTCAGCCCCCTACTTCCCATAGGGGTGTCAGCCCCCCTACTTCCCATAGGGGTGTCAGCCCCCCTACTTCACATAGGGGTGTCAGCCCCCCCACTTCACATAGGGGTGTCAGCCCCCCTACTTCACATAGGGGTGTCAGCCCCCCTACTTCCCATAGGGGTGTCAGCCCCCCTACTTCCCATAGGGGTGTCAGCCACCCTACTTCACATAGGGGTGTCAGCCCCCCTACTTCCCATAGGGGTGTCAGCCCCCCTACTTCACATAGGGGTGTCAGCCCCCCTACTTCCCATAGGGGTGTCAGCCCCCCTACTTCACATAGGGGTGTCAGCCCCCCTACTTCCCATAGGGGTGTCAGCCCCCCTACTTCACATAGGGGTGTCAGCCCCCCTACTTCCCATAGGGGTGTCAGCCCCCCTACTTCCCATAGGGGTGTCAGCCCCCTACTTCACATAGGGGTGTCAGCCCCCTACTTCACATAGGGGTGTCAGCCCCCCTACTTCCCATAGGGGTGTCAGCCCCCCTACTTCCCATAGGGGTGTCAGCCCCCCTACTTCCCATAGGGGTGTCAGCCCCCCTACTTCCCATAGGGGTGTCAGCCCCCCTACTTCCCATAGGGGTGTCAGCCCCCCTACTTCCCATAGGGGTGTCAGCCCCCCACTTCCCATAGGGGTGTCAGCCCCCCTACTTCACATAGGGGTGTCAGCCCCCCTACTTCCCATAGGGGTGTCAGCCCCCCTACTTCCCATAGGGGTGTCAGCCCCCCTACTTCACATAGGGGTGTCAGCCCCCCTACTTCCCATAGGGGTGTCAGCCCCCCCAATTCCCATAGGGGTGTCAGCCCCCCAACTTCACATAGGGGTGTCAGCCCCCCTACTTCCCATAGGGGTGTCAGCCCCCTACTTCCCATAGGGGTGTCAGCCCCCCTACTTCCCATAGTGGTGTCAGCCCCCCTACTTCCCATAGGGGTGTCAGCCCCCCCACTTCCCATAGGGGTGTCAGCCCCCTACTTCCCATAGGGGTGTCAGCCCCCCTACTTCCCATAGGGGTGTCAGCCCCCCTACTTCCCATAGGGGTGTCAGCCCCCCTACTTCCCATAGGGGTGTCAGCCCCCCACTTCCCATAGGGGTGTCAGCCCCCCTACTTCCCATAGGGGTGTCAGCCCCCCTACTTCCCATAGGGGTGTCAGCCCCCCTACTTCACATAGGGGTGTCAGCCCCCCCACTTCCCATAGGGGTGTCAGCCCCCCCACTTCCCATAGGGGTGTCAGCCCCCCTACTTCAGATAGGGGTGTCAGCCCCCCTACTTCCCATAGGGGTGTCAGCCCCCCTACTTCCCATAGGGGTGTCAGCCCCCCTACTTCACATAGGGGTGTCAGCCCCCTACTTCCCATAGGGGTGTCAGCCCCCCCACTTCACATAGGGGTGTCAGCCCCCCTACTTCACATAGGGGTGTCAGCCCCCCTACTTCCCATAGGGGTGTCAGCCCCCCCACTTCCCATAGGGGTGTCAGCCCCCCCACTTCCCATAGGGGTGTCAGCCCCCCTACTTCCCATAGGGGTGTCAGCCCCCCTACTTCCCATAGGGGTGTCAGCCCCCCTACTTCCCATAGGGGTGTCAGCCCCCCTACTTCACATAGGGGTGTCAGCCCCCCCACTTCCCATAGGGGTGTCAGCCCCCCACTTCCCATAGGGGTGTCAGCCCCCCTACTTCCCATAGGGGTGTCAGCCCCCCTACTTCCCATAGGGGTGTCAGCCCCCCTACTTCCCATAGGGGTGTCAGCCCCCCTACTTCCCATAGGGGTGTCAGCCCCCCTACTTCCCATAGGGGTGTCAGCCCCCCTACTTCCCATAGGGGTGTCAGCCCCCCTACTTCCCATAGGGGTGTCAGCCCCCCTACTTCCCATAGGGGTGTCAGCCCCCCTACTTCCCATAGGGGTGTCAGCCCCCCTACTTCCCATAGGGGTGTCAGCCCCCCTACTTCCCATAGGGGTGTCAGCCCCCCTACTTCCCATAGGGGTGTCAGCCCCCCCACTTCCCATAGGGGTGTCAGCCCCCCTACTTCCCATAGGGGTGTCAGCCCCCCCACTTCCCATAGGGGTGTCAGCCCCCCTACTTCCCATAGGGGTGTCAGCCCCCCCACTTCCCATAGGGGTGTCAGCCCCCCTACTTCCCATAGGGGTGTCAGCCCCCCTACTTCCCATAGGGGTGTCAGCCCCCCCACTTCCCATAGGGGTGTCAGCCCCCCCACTTCCCATAGGGGTGTCAGCCCCCCACTTCCCATAGGGGTGTCAGCCCCCCCACTTCCCATAGGGGTGTCAGCCCCCCCACTTCCCATAGGGGTGTCAGCCCCCCCACTTCCCATAGGGGTGTCAGCCCCCCACTTCCCATAGGGGTGTCAGCCCCCCCACTTCCCATAGGGGTGTCAGCCCCCCCACTTCCCATAGGGGTGTCAGCCCCCCTACTTCCCATAGGGGTGTCAGCCCCCCTACTTCCCATAGGGGTGTCAGCCCCCCTACTTCCCATAGGGGTGTCAGCCCCCCTACTTCACATAGGGGTGTCAGCCCCCCTACTTCCCATAGGGGTGTCAGCCCCCTACTTCCCATAGGGGTGTCAGCCCCCCTACTTCCCATAGGGGTGTCAGCCCCCCTACTTCCCATAGGGGTGTCAGCCCCCCTACTTCCCATAGGGGTGTCAGCCCCCCTACTTCCCATAGGGGTGTCAGCCCCCCTACTTCCCATAGGGGTGTCAGCCCCCCTACTTCCCATAGGGGTGTCAGCCCCCTACTTCCCATAGGGGTGTCAGCCCCCCTACTTCCCATAGGGGTGTCAGCCCCCCTACTTCCCATAGGGGTGTCAGCCCCCCTACTTCCCATAGGGGTGTCAGCCCCCCCTACTTCCCATAGGGGTGTCAGCCCCCCTACTTCCCATAGGGGTGTCAGCCCCCCTACTTCCCATAGGGGTGTCAGCCCCCCCACTTCCCATAGGGGTGTCAGCCCCCCCACTTCCCATAGGGGTGTCGGCCCCCCCTTCCCATAGGGGTGTCAGCCCCCCTACTTCACATGGGGGTGTCAGCTCCCCCACTTCCCATAGGGGTGTCAGCCCCCAGACTTCCCATAGGGGTGTCAGCCCCCCCACTTCCCATAGGGGTGTCAGCCCCCCTACTTCCCATAGGGGTGTCAGCCCCCTACTTCCCATAGGGGTGTCAGCCCCCCTACTTCCCATAGGGGTGTCAGCCCCCTACTTCCCATAGGGGTGTCAGCCCCCCTACTTCCCATAGGGGTGTCAGCCCCCCTACTTCCCATAGGGGTGTCAGCCCCCCTACTTCCCATAGGGGTGTCAGCCCCCCTACTTCCCATAGGGGTGTCAGCCCCCCTACTTCCCATAGGGGTGTCAGCCCCCCACTTCCCATAGGGGTGTCAGCCCCCCTACTTCCCATAGGGGTGTCAGCCCCCTACTTCCCATAGGGGTGTCAGCCCCCCCACTTCCCATAGGGGTGTCAGCCCCCCTACTTCCCATAGGGGTGTCAGCCCCCCTACTTACCATAGGGGTGTCGACCCCCCACTTCACATAGGGGTGTCAGCCCCCCTACTTCCCATAGGGGTGTCAGCCCCCCCACTTCCCATAGGGGTGTCAGCCCCCCACTTCCCATAGGGGTGTCAGCCCCCCCACTTCCCATAGGGGTGTCAGCCCCCCTACTTCACATAGGGGTGTCAGCCCCCCACTTCCCATAGGGGTGTCAGCCCCCCCACTTCCCATAGGGTTGTCAGCCCCCCTACTTCACATAGGGGTGTCAGCCCCCCCACTTCCCATAGGGGTGTCAGCCCTACTATTTCCCATAGGGGTGTCAGCCCCCCTACTTCCCATAGGGGTGTCAGCCCCCCCCCACTTCCCATAGGGGTGTCAGCCCCCCTACTTCCCATAGGGGTGTCAGCCCCCCTACTTCCCATAGGGGTGTCAGCCCCCCACTTCACATAGGGGTGTCAGCCTCCCTACTTCACATAGGGATGTCAGCCCCCTACTTCACATAGGGGTGTCAGCCCCCCCACTTCCCATTGGGGTGTCAGCCCCCCTACTTCACAAAGGGGTGTCAGCCCCCCCACTTCCCATAGGGGTGTCAGCCCTCCTACCTCCCATAGGGGTGTCAGCCCCCCTACTTCACATAGGGGTGTCAGCCCCCTACTTCCCATAGGGGTGTCAGCCCCCCTACTTCACATAGGGGTGTCAACCCCCCTACTTCACATAGGGGTGTCAGCCCCCCCACTTCACATAGGGGTGTCAGCCCCCCTACTTCCCATAGGGGTGACAGCCCCCCTACTTCCCATAGGGCTGTCAGCCCCCCCACTTCCCATAGGGGTGTCAGCCCCCCTACTTCACATAAGGGTGTCAGCCCCCCCACTTCCCATAGGGGTGTCAGCCTCCCTACTTCACATAGGGGTGTCAGCCCCCCTACTTCACATAGGGGTGTCAGCCCCCCTACTTCCCATTGGGGTGTCAGCCCCCCTACTTCACATAGGGGTGTCAGCCCCCCCACTTCCCATAGGGGTGTCAGCCCTCCTACCTCCCATAGGGGTGTCAGCCCCCCTACTTCACATATGGGTGTCAGCACCCCCACTTCCCATAGGGGTGTCAGCCCCCCTACTTCCCATAGGGGTGTCAGCCCCCCTACTTCCCATAGGGGTGTCAGCCCCCGTACTTCCCATAGGGGTGTCAGCCCCCCACTTCCCATAGGGGTGTCAGCCCCCCTACATTCCATAGGGGTGTCAGCCCCCCTACTTCACATAGGGGTGTCAGCCCCCCTACTTCACATAGGGGTGTCAGCCCCCCACTTCACATAGGGGTGTCAGCCCCCCTACTTCACATAGGGGTGTCAGCCCCCTACTTCCCATAGGGGTGTCAGCCCCCCTACTTCCCGTAGTGGTGTCAGCCCCCCCACTTCACATAGGGGTGTCAGCCCCCTACTTCCCATAGGGGTGTCAGCCCCCCACTTCACATAGGGGTGTCAGTCCCCCCACTTCCCATAGGGGTGTCAGCTCCCCCACTTCCCATAGGGGTGTCAGCCCCCCTACTTCAAATAGGGGTGTCAGCCTTCCTACTTCACATAGGGGTGCCAGCCCCCCTACTTCCCATACTACTACTACTACTACTACTGCTCATTCCAAATAACAACTTTCTACATATGTCCCTTTTTTTAAGTGCTGTCAAGTCAATGCTGACTCCTGGCAACCCAGCAGCCCCTGGGTTTTCTTGGAAAGGTATGACTGAAGTAGATTACCAGGCCTTTTCTTCTGAGGCAATGGAGGGGAAAGTGACTTACCCAAGGTCACAAGAAGGGCCAGTGGGAACTGAACCCAGATTTCTTGGGTGTTAGGCTGCTCTAACCACTAGGCTACTCCTCTCTCCGCATATATCCTAATTAGAATTAAACATTCAATATAACTAAAGTCCTTATGACATGAAAATTATTCGTTCAAAACATTTTATAACAACAATCTTAATAGGAGGAAGTATCCCTCAGGTGTATCTAGAGTCTATACACTAACTATGGGTTCAGTAAGAGCAATAAGTACAACAAATTAAGCAGCAGTGATATCAGGTAAGAGAGCACGTACCTGAAGAAGTACCTGAGCTGGAAAGAAACTAATTTAATTCTACTATATAAGATAAATCAAAATATTGAATGATTACTTAAACTAATGATTACTAAAAACAAAAATCAGCATGTACAAAAAAATCACAGTGCTACAATATATATGTTTTCCTCTTAGAGATCAGGAAAGCTTTCAAAATAAAGTGCACCTCTTATCTAGAAACCACAACCTATAACTCAAACACAGTACCTTAAGATCAAGAGTGAAAAAAACCCACAAGACAAGTCTGTGTAGTCTTTACACATTACTGACTAACAATGATAAGAAAACAGACATTTCAAATATCAACTTGCAAGTCTGACCTACTAAAGAAGAAAATCAGCATATAAAAACAACTAATTACCAAGGGGTATGTTTACTAAACAGCGATAACGTAGTAGCGGCACCATTATCATGCGATACATGATGTTATCGCGCGATAATGGTGCTTTACCGTGCGAGAACATCACGTATCGCATGATAAGGTCTCCGGCGGCGTTAAGGTGCGCAGAGGGTGGAGGAAGGCTCCCCAGAGGGCGGAATAAGGCTCCCCAGGGGCAGAAAGAAGGGGATCAATGGACGGAGAGTGGGCGGGGAGAGGTCCCATGCACACTAACGCTGTGAAATGAAGGTCTGAAAAGTAGCGCCAGTGAAAACCTCGCGCTAGAGGCACATTTGCAGGAGAGAGAAACCATTTCAGTCAGCAATGTACAGCAAAGGCAGGGAAATCAAGAAAAGTGATAGTAGTGATACATGTGCAGCAGCAGCATAGTGGCCAAGTACGAGAGGGCACAACGGTGAGGCTGCAAATGAGGCACAGGGGGCTGAAGGCGGGACATGCAGTGGGGCATCTGGGGCACAGGGTGGACCAGGCAGATGCCTGGGTGGCACATAGGAACACAGAAACAGAAAACAGAAACAGAAAAACAGTAAGACATCAACTGACCAAGGGCAAACATGCCCACGAGTGTGTGTCATACATTGCCACAATGGACATCAACCAACAGGTACTCCAAAGGCCACAGAACATTGGCAGAAAGTGTGGTGGGGAAGCGTGCATGTCCATGTAGGCACCCCCACCCAAGAAACCACACCATAGGCAGCTGCCTAACGGCACACTAGATGAGCTGGAACTGCGCACCACCAGCACAACTGGCAGAACAGCATGTCAGCATGGTGGCATAGGGGTGCTGGCAGTGAAGGGGACAGTGTTATCTGCCCACATCAGACCAAGGCCAAGCCCTGTCCAGGTGGGTGGCGTGCAGTCCAACAGACAAGGTCTGTCAGATGAACAGTAATGGTACACCCTGGGAAGGAACTACCTCTGTGGCAACAGTTTAGTGCAGTACACACAGTCAGTGTGTACAGGGGCAGAAGGTCACAGATTCAAGCCCCAGCTGTGGCTCCTGCAGACCATGTCCCAATATTTTACCCTACAGAGAACATACACAATAATAATGTGCACTCCCCAGAGCAGATGGTGGCAACCCCAGTTCCGGAGGGCAAACACCATTCAGGTTGTCAGGCTGTCCAAACTAAAAATATGCATGAGATGCATTTGAAGGAACTGCCCCCATTGTATGCAAATGTACCTCATGCATATTCAGTAGGGACAGACTGACAACCTAAATCCTGTTTGAACCACCAGGACTGGACTTGTGAACCTCTGCCCCAGAGCATCGCCCAACAGGGGTACAAACACCCACACCCACAAGCTCCACCATCCAAAGTATAATGAAAAAGCAGGCTGTTGTGTCCTGCGCATAGCGCCAGCCCCCACTACTAGCACTTGCATACCTTAGCAATGCCATCATAAACATGGAAACATGTCCCATATACATTTTTTATTTATTTTACATTTCTTATATACCACCTTTCATGATATCAAGGCGGTTTACATTGAACAAACTGAAATTACATTGAAAAGGGCATTATAACTTGGAGATAACTATTTTACAGGGAACATGGGCTATGGAGGGTTAAGTGGCTTGCCCAAGACCATAAGGAGCACCTGTGCGACTAGAAACCCCAGCCCTTCTGGCCCAAGGTTGCTGTCCTCTAGTGGGATTTGAACCCCTGACCTTCCAGCCTGAAGTACCTTGCCCCAACCACTAGGCCACTCCTCCATTATACATCAAAAGGTAGCCATGACCAATGTCAGATAACAAATCGTAACTTAAACACAACTCTCTAACAGAGATCCATCATAGCAACCTCACTGATTTATGTGGTGTATGCCCCCTCATCCATATCTGACAGTGTTTACCACCCTGGAGAGCAATGTTCCCTCTAATTTTCTGTAGGCTGTGTGCGCATAAAATATCAGCTGTGTGCAACTTTTGAAGGAAGGTTAAATTTTTGTGCGCCACATAACGACACTCGGAGTTATATACTTTAAAATTTGACTGCACGTCAGAATACAGTATGTACACCACATTGATTTTAATCAAATTAAATGAGAATAGACGATCACTAAATGAAGCGGGAAATTTCTAGTAATTACAATCATAACTTTTAAATTTTAAGACGTCTGTGTTGTTTTCTATCAGAATCAGAGCCGTAATTTTTGTGCGCTCTGTTGTAAAGTATGTGCGCTCGCTCGGCGAGGTGTGTGTGCGCGCACACGTGCACAGCTTAGAGGGAACAGTGCTGGAGAGTGTCCCTAACAGTATTGTTTATTTATTTTATTTATTTATTTAGTGTACACTTATATCCCGCTACTTCCAGCGATCAGCAGCGGTATTCCAACACAGAAAAAGCGTGGCTGTACTGGCCATAATTTACAATACACAGGATGATTAGTGGAAGAGGTACAGTCCACAGCACACAGTATAATTAGTGGGAGTAGTACAGTTCACAGCACACAGGGATAAGGTTTAGACACATTGAGAAGGGAATATTTACAATTAGTATTTACAAAAGAAGTTACAATTTACATAAGCAGATACATATTCACACATCAGTGAGTCTATTGGTGGCGATCTCATTGCTGTCATGATTCATACAATTTGCTTTGTGGATTGAGATTATGTAGTGTTGAAGTGTGACTGGAATAGGTATGTCTTGAGGTATGTATTGATTGATGTTTTCTGTCAGCTCTGGGGAAAGATCCATCTCTGATATCTTTGTATATATTTTTTAAAAGAAAATTTTTGTGCCCTTAAGTCAGTGCTGACTCCTGGCAACCCAGCTGCCTCTGAGTTTTCTTGGCAATGTATCACTGGAAGTAGATTGCCAGGACTTTTCTTCTGAGGTAGTGGAGGGTAAAGTGACTTACCCAGGGTCACAAGGAGTTCATATGGAGCGACTTTTGTGGGAATCAAACCCTTGATCTTCTGGGTATTAGGCAGTTGCTCTAACCACTAGGCTACTCCTCAACTTCTCAAGATGGGTAACACAAGTCACCAGGGCCTGCAAAATTACCAATCCAACTTCTCCAGCCCTTGAATTGAAGAACCATTATACAGCTCTGGAAGTGGAGGAGGAGAAAGCATCCCTGGAAAGGGAAGAACCAGAGCTCAAGTACCCCAAAGTTGCAGAATCAGTAACCACAAGGAAACGAAGGGTAGTGGTGGTTGGAGACTCTCTTCTGAGGGGTACTGAGGCGTCCATCTGCCGACCAGACTTGATGTCCAGAGAGGTATGCTGTCTGCCTGGTGCCAAAATCCAAGATGTTACGGAGAGTTTGCCGAGACTCATCAAGCCCACTGACTATTACCCAATGTTGCTAATCCATGTTGGAACAAATGATACTGCCAGGTATATCTCGGAACGTATCAAAAGTGACTTCATGGCTCTGGGACAGAGGGTGAAGCAGTTAGGTGCACAGGTGGTGTTCTCTTCAATCCTCCCTGTTGAGGGTAAAGGCCAAGGCAGAGAGGCTCGCATCCTGGAGATAAATGCATGGCTGCGTGGATGGTGTGATCGAGAGCGTTTTGGTTTCCTAGACCATGGGATGCTGTTCCAATGGTTGCAGAGCAGAGATGGCAACCATCTGTCCAAGAAAGGTCAATGCGTCTTCAGTAGTAGACTGGCTAATCTACTGAAGAGGGCTTTAAACTAGATTTGTTGGGGATGGGTGAAGAAAGCCCCCAGGTAAGTGAAAGCCCCCAGGTAGGTGATACATTAAATAACTTTATGGAAATGGGTAACAGGGGTAACATATGGAAAGCACTGTGTATAAATGCCCATAGCATGGGAAATAAGATCCCTGAAGTTGAAGCTTTAGTGGGAGTGGCTGACTTGGATTTAGTGGCAGTTACAGAAACATGGTTCACAGAAAACCATGATTGGGATGTAACTATACCTGGCTATACTTTATTCAGAAAGGACAGGGTAGGAAGTAGGGGAGGAGGAGTGGCACTATATGTAAAAACTACTATTAAAGCTTTGGAATTACAGAGCTTAAAAGGGAGAGGGGAGGCATTGTGGGTTAAACTAGAAAGAGGGAAAGAGAAATCTGTTTACATTGGTGTGATATACAGACCTCCCTCACAAGAGGAAGAGGTGGACAGAGAGTTAATTGAAGACATGTGCAGCATTGCTAGGAAAGGGGAAGTGCTACTGATAGGAGATTTCAATATGCCAGATGTTGATTGGCACATTCCTGCTGCAGTATCATCTAGAAGTAAGGAGATCTTGGATTCTCTACAGGGAGAACTATTCAGGCAATTGGTAACAGACCCCACACGTGAAGGGGCCATACTGGACTTGGTGCTTACCAATGGTGAAAGTGTTTCTGATGTTGTAGTGGGAGATCATTTTGCATCCAGTGATCACCAGATGGTGTGGTTCAGTATTAGGACTAGGGCTGTTAGAATCCATTCAAAGGCGAGGATCTTAGACTTTAGGAAGACTAACTTTGCAAAGATGGGCCAATATCTCAGGGAGTCGTTAGTTGGATGGGAACAGCTGAGGGATGTAGAAAAACAGTGGGAAAAACTGAAAGGGGATATTTTAAGGGCAACCAACCTTTTTGTTAAAATGGTAAATAAAGGTAAAAGGAAAAGGAGACCGCTATGGTTTTCGAAAGAAGTAGCTGAAAAAGTGAAGAAAAAGAGGGAGGCCTTCATGAAATACAAGAGATCACAGAGAGAGGAAGACAGGCATCTGTATTTGGAAAAACTTAGAGAAGCTAGCAAAGTAGTCAAGAAGGCAAAGATTCAAAAGGAGGAGAAAATAGCCAATGCAATAAAATGGGGGGATAAGACATTTTTCAGATATATTAGTGAGAAGAGGAAGGGCAAGAGTGGTTTTGTCAGACTCAAGGGTGCAGGGGAGGAATATGTAGAAGCTGATAAGGATAAAGCGGAATTGCTTAACAAATATTTTTGTTCTGTGTTCACAGATGAAGAACCAGGAGCAGGACCTCAGAAAACACCCACAAATAGGAACAGAAGCAAAGGACATCTTGAACAATTTTCAAAAGACTGTGTTCGTGAGAAACTATCTCAACTTAAAGTGGACAAAGCGATGGGACCGGATGGGATACACCCGAGAATACTGAGGGAACTTGGGGACGTTCTAGCAGCTACACTGACTGACCTTTTCAATGCCTCATTGGAGTCGGGAGTGGTGCCAAAGGACTGGAGAGAGGCTCATGTGGTGCCTTTACACAAAAGCGGAAGTAAGGATGTGGTTGAAAACTACAGGCCAGTTAGTTTAACTTCGGTGGTGAGTAAATTCTTGGAAACGCTGCTGAAAGAGAAAATATGAGGTTTCTGGAGTCCAGCGGATTACAGGATCCGAGGCAACATGGACTCACCAGAGGCAGGTCTTGTCAGACAAATCTGATTGATTTCTTTGACTTGGTGACCAGGGAGTTGGACTGAGGGAGAGCCCTAGATGTGGTGTATTTAGATTTCAGTAAAGCCTTTGACACTTTTCCTCACAGGCGACTTATAAACAAACTGAGCACCCTAGGGATGGACCTTAAAGTTACTGCTTGGGTTAGAAATTGGTTGGGTGGGAGGCGACAAAGAGTACAAGTAAATGGAGCTCACTCTGAGGAGAAGGATGTTATCAGTGGTGTGCCCCAGGGATCTGTCCTTGGTCCGATTCTTTTTAACATCTTTGTTAGTGATGCTTTCAGGTAAGGTTTGCCTCTTTGCGGATGATACCAAAATCTGCAATAGAGTACACACCCAGGAAGGGGTAGATAACATGAGGAGAGATCTAGCTAAGCTTGAAGAATGGTCTAGAATTTGGCAGCTGTGATTTAATGTTAGAAAATGTAAGGTCATGCATTTGGGCTGCAGCAATCCAAGGGAGCAATATAGTATAGGGGGTGAAGTACTTTTGTCCACTAAAGAAGAGCGGGACCTAGGCGTAGTTGTGTCTGATGATCTTAAAGTAGCTAAACAGGTAGAAAAGGCGACAGCAAAAGCTAGAAGGATGCTTGGGTGCATACGGAGAGAAATAGCTAGCAGAAAAAAGGAGGTGATAATGCCTCTGTATAAATCTTTGGTGCGACCTTATTTGGAGTATAGTGTGCAATTCTGGAGACCGCACCTTCAAAAGGATGTGAACAGGATGGAGTCGGTGCAGAGGGTGGCTACTAAAATGATTAGTGGTCTTCATTATAAAGCAAATGAGGACAGACTTAAGGATCTTAATATGTACACCTTAGAGGAAAGGTGGGATAGAGGTGATATGATTGAGATGTTTAAATACCTCCATGGCATAAATGTTCAGGGAGAGAGCCTCTTTCAATTGAAAGCAAGTTCTGCTATGAGGCGACATGGGATGAAGGTGAAGGGAGATAGATTCAGGAGTGATATGCGGAAATATTTCTTTACGGAAAGAGTAGTGGATCCGTGGAATAGTCTCCCAGTGGAGGTGGTAAAGATGAGGACAGTAGCTGAATTCAAAAAAGCATGGGACAAACACAGAGGATCTCTAAAGGTAAAAAGGGGACTGTTGTAGTTGTTATGGAAGGACAGACTAGATAGCCAATGTGGTCTTTTTCTGTCGTCATATTTCTATGATTACCCTACCAATGCCTGCACAAAACCCATGACTGGTGTTGCGCACAGGGCTGCCAACCACCGCTATCTTTGCATAATGCTCAAATAGGTGTGGTAATCTGTGTATGTGTGTCCATTGTTTTGTGGCCGCCCACACCCACTGAGCCCCCAATGTTTGCACTGTTTCCACTGTTCCACCTCCAATGTGCATAATGATGAGCAAGGTATTGTGGGTATGGCCCCTACAGGGCCATTTATCCAGGATGATCTGCATAGGGCATAGGGCAGTGACTGGTATATTGTAGTGGGCAAACACCATCTGCACGGACAGGGTGGCCACAGCAGGTCATGCTGGGAGGGAACTCTCACTCTGATTGAGCAGTGACCATGGCATCTCAACCTTCCCACATAGTGATATATGTGAGTTCCCATTCCTGGGGCCTATTCACTGACATACCTGCTTGGTGTTGGTGTGAATAGCCCACATCTGGGTGCACATTATTCCTCTGGGAACATGCACTAAGTATTGGCTAGTACACTGTGTGCAGTCAGCATGTGTCTGGCTGCAACACCTTGCAGGGTGCAGCAGGTGGATGCTGACTGTGGCCTCTGCTGGTGAATGGCAGATTGTGGTGGGGGGCAGTTGAGCAGATCATGCCTATCACCTGTCTGGCTACAGCCCTGGTACAGGTACCAACCTGCATCAACTGTCTAGTTCCCCAAAGGAAGGTGTTTGCTGGTCCCACAGCCTGTCATCATGTTTCAGTACTGCCCCTTCTGGGAATGTTCAGAAGGTGGGTATGTTGGGGCCAGATCATGTCCTCTACCATGGCCTAGACTCTAGAGAGACCGGTTTGATGTGTACATCATCATCATGTGAGTCCACACACACCCCTGCTCCGAGAACAAGTGACATGGCAAGCACACTGGCTATGCACCAGTTTGGTTGCATCACGGTCTACAAGGGGCAGACATGACTGTCAAACAGAAACAGGGCATTCGCAGGTATCTCTGCAAATACCTCTCACACACTATCACTGATGGAGACCTTCAGCAAAGCCAGCACAGGCAACTTGGGTACTGCGGACCTGATGCTGGCCACCCCACCTCACCCTCAGGGTGATCACAGTACACGCTCAGTGGCAGGGACTGTAGGTAGGCAGTGGCAGTAACACGCACGGTCAGTCCCCCCTACCAAGCTGACGTGCTGTAGAGGTGCATACCCCATCTGGGGAGCAGATGTAGACTGCTGTTCTGCATGTGAATTACATTATTGGTACTGTTGTCTCTATCCTATCCTGGTTACCACAGCAGACAGTATGTCCGGTGACCTGCATCCTGTCTGTGGCTAGTCATTGGCATGAAAAACCCCATAGTGATGTAGTACAATGTTTAATAGAATGTCCTCAGTGGCATATGTCATGGTTGCAATCCCATAGTGGGCTCCCTGTATGTTTGGGTCTCCCCTACCCCCTGCAGCACCTCATAAGGTTTGTGGGATGACCTGCATTCCTTCTGCAGCCAGCCATTCATGGGATAAACACATGTTGTTGTAGCATAATGGTGAAGTCGATCAATTCAGGGTCAGACGTCATGGGTCCAATCCTTCAGTGGTCTGCCCTTAGTAAGATTGTCAGAGGCAATTCCCTTGTAGGCCTGTAACAGACACACATATGGCATTAAACATGTTTTAATGGGAATATTGTTTTAATGTGTAAATGAAAACAACACCCTCACCTCATTTGCCAACGGTAACGTGGCCTGGAAACTGCCTTAGCTGTGGGTCTCCCCTATCCCAGTAAGCACAGCAGAATGTATGTGCGTTGATGTGCAGATGTTGTGTAGACAGCCCTAGCTATTGACAATGGCCATAGAGGCATAGTGCACTGGTTAGTACAATGACTATGCAGCCAGCTCTCATGGGTTCAAATCCCCAGTGCAACAACATCAGGAAGAGTGTCTGAGGTGCCACCTTTTTGCATGGCTGTAACAGTTAGACACATCTCTGTAGTGTGCGGGTAATGCCAACATACCCACTCACCCTAGTCCTGTAGACTACGGTGGCACTGATCATGGGTCGTAGAGGGCGTGTCACAGGGCACCGCAAGCTAAGGTGCCCTATGATGCACCCGCTGGCCAATGCCGGGGAGCCTCACTGCCGTAATGTAAATAGCAATTCACCAATTAAATTAACAAATGGTGGCATGGTGGCGAGATCAGGTATATGGGGACTGGAGAAGCGGTCCATACCGTTAGCGGCGCATTTCACTGTTCTGAGAAGAATACTATGACGTGTTCTGGGCATCAGTTGGGGTTTCACAGCTCTGCCCTAACCCCAGGAGGCCCTGGATCTGATGACAGAAGTTCATTAGAGATCCTGGTGTCTGGGTAACAGCATCAGTTGGGGTTTCACAGCTCTGCCCTAACCCCAGGAGGCCCTGGACCTGATTACAGAGGTCCATTAGAGATCCTGGTGTCAGGGTACCTGCATCTGTTTCATTCTCACAGCTCTGCCCTAACTCCAGGAGTGCCTGGACCTGATTACAGAGGTCCAGTAGAGATCCTGGTGTCAGAGTACCTTCATCTGTTTCATTCTCACAGCTCTGCCCTAACTCCAGGAGTGCCTGGACCTGATGACAGAGGTCTATTATAGATCCTGGTGTTAGGTTATATGCATCAGTTGGGGGTGCACAGCTCTGCCCTAACCCCAGGAGGCCCTGGACCTGATTGCAGAGGTCCATTAGAGATCCTGGTGTCAGGATACCTGCATCTGTTTCATTCTCACAGCTCTGCCCTAACTCCAGGAGTGCCTGGACCTGATGACAGAGGTCTATTATAGATCCTGGTGTCAGGGTACCTGCATCTGTTTCATTCTCACAGCTCTGCCCTAACTCCAGGAGTGCCTGGACCTGATGACAGAGGTCTATTATAGATCCTGGTGTTAGGTTAACTGCATCATTTTGGGTTTCACAGCTCTGCCCTAACCCCAGGAGGCCCTGGACCTGATGACAGAGGTCTATTATAGATCCTGGTGTCAGGGTAACTGCATCAGTTGGGGTTTCACAGCTCTGCCCTAACCCCAGGAGGCCCTGGACCTGATGACAGAGGTCTATTATAGATCCTGGTGTCAGGGTAACTGCATCAGTTGGGGTTTCACAGCTCTGCCCTAACCCCAGGATGCCCTGGACCTGATGACAGAGGTCTGTTATAGATCCTGGTGTTAGGTCAACTGCATCTGTTTCATTCTCACAGCTCTGCCCTAACTCCAGGAGTACCTGGACCTGATGACAAAGGTCTGTTATAGATCCTGGTGTTAGGTTAACTGCTTCTGTTTCATTCTCATAGCTCTGCCCTAACTCCAGGAGTGCCTGGACCTGATGACAGAGGTCCAGTATAGATCCTGGTGTTAGGTTAAGTGCATCAGTTGGGTTTTCACAGCTCTGCCCTAACCCCAGGAGGCCCTGGACCTGATGACAGATGTCTATTATAGATCCTGGTGTTAGGTTATGTGCATCAGTTGGGGTTTCACAGCTTTGCTCTAACCCCAGGAGGCCCAGGACCTAATCACAGTGGTCTATAGCCCAGCTAGGTGTGTTGGTGCATGCGCCTGTTGCATTCGGCCACAAATGCCCTATTCACAGGCTCTAGTTGTGACCACAGAGGTAGAGTAGACATCCTGGTGTTATGGTAGTGGCTCCTGGTGATGTGTTCAGGGCCACCCAATCCCCGCGCGACCCAAGAACACATCACACATGTTCCAATACAGATATCATGGTGGCATGGCGTGTGTGTCTGCGGATGTGTGTAGGTGAGGCAAACACACAGGTGTGTGCCAGACCACACAGGGGGTCAAGAAACATCTCCCCTGTAGACCAGCATACCTACCCCACACATGGCATGGTGCTGCCATGTAATGCAAGGAGAGCATAGGAACTGGGTGAGGGTGGTCAGGGGGTTGCCCAAAGGACACGTAGGTGGCACCCCACACATGCCCAGACCCACAGCCACACATTCAGATGGCGCTGACAACAGGTAGTAGAGGACCCACTGGCATGAGCAACAGCAGCACCCTGCTGCTCGCAGTGATGTGTGATATGCATTGGGCACCCACCAGAGATATCTGGCCCTTAATGTTCCCACCCATTGCATTTCCCCCCCAGGTGGAGGACCTATGGAAAAAGGGACGGGAGTTGTGGCTGCACTGCTCGGATGTCCTCGACCGGCTACAAAGGAGGGCGCTGCAGCAATGTAATGGTGAGTATTGCAGCCCCTGCTGCGCAGTACAGCATGTCACAGTGGCCTAACGGCCTGTGGGAGGCCACACTATGTTTATGTGATATTGTAATTGCATGATGGTGTGCTAATGACTGTCTTCCCCCACAAAGGATGCTGCTGGTGGTGAGGGGACATCAACCTCAGGGCCCCCCCACAACACGCCCCACAGTTGCAGTCCAGCTAGTCGAGGAGGAGGTGGGAGAAGAGGAGGAGGTGGCAGAGGAGGAGGAGGTGGCAGAGGCAGAAGAGGATGACGGGGACATGGAGGGGGTGGAGGGTGGGGTGGGAAGGAGGGGAGAGTGAGGGTGTGTGTGATGTTTTGTGGGGTGAGGAGGAAGAGAGCGTGGAGGGGGGCGAAGGTGGGTGGGAGGTGCCAGGGGGTGAGTGGGAGGGAACACAGGACAGCACAGGGCACTGTGGGTTCCTGCCAGCTGCCGCATGTGTGCAGCGATGGTGCCCATCTGGGTATAGCTACGCCACCCATTGCCACAGACAGGGCCCACGCATATGCCACCACACAGACACCGGGCACCTTGTGTGTATGTGGTGGCAGGTGTGTCCTGGACCTGTATGTGGCAATGGATGGCATGCTGCAATGCCAGCGGGCCCAGGACTGCACCATCCGGTGGCTGGCAGGTGCCATTCAGTGGATGGCTGCCGAGATGCACATGCAGCGTGCGGCTGGTATGGGTGGTGCATCTCGACAGCCATCCCCTGATGGGCGTCCCAGGAGTGTGTGATGATCCCTGTGGCGTCCACACACGTGCCCTGTGCTGTCCTGTCTCCCAGGACCGAACATGTGGGTTGCAGATGACGTTTTATTTTCTTTTTAGTGCCATCAAGTCAGTGTTGACTCATAATGACCCAGTTACCTCTGGGTTTTCTGGGCAACTTTTACTGGAAGTAGATTGCCAGCCTTTTCTTCCGAGGCAATGGAGGGTAAAGTGACTTGCCCAAAGCCACAAGGAGTGCCAGTGGGAATCAAACACTGATCTTTTGGGTACTAGGCAGTTGCTCTAAACACTAGGCTACTCCTCCAACAGATGACTGTACCTGATCTAATGTATGCTTTGAATACAGTTTGGTTAATACATCCCAATGGTCATGTGTCTCCCTTACAAACAGACTGGTGAAGTGAGCATGGGACATATGTGTAGATCCCTATGTGTATGTGTGGTAGACATAGATAACATATATGGACCGTCTCCACACTCAGGTGTGGGGGCTGACCATGTGCATAGGCATCTGTGTCCCCTGGTGCCCCTGTGATGTACCACTGTGTTGGTCTGGAGGGGGAGCAGCGGCTCACTACAGGCGCAGGGGGAGAGTGAACAACTGACTGTAGCTAGTTACCTTTGTCTGCCTGTGTCTTCCTCAAGCATCTGCGGCTGAACAGCCACGTAGGCCCTGGTGTGGGTCAGGGGGAATGGTCACATATGTGAGTGGACCATTGGAGAGGATATGGGGTGTGAGAGAGTGACAGATCTGTAAAACATACATGTACCACCATAACCATATTCCTGCTTGATGGGAGAGGTAGGGTATACCTCCATGCATAGGTAGAAGGGTGCACACAGGGCATGGTGCATGGCACACAGGGCATGGTATAACGTATGTGCGTTGATTGGTGGTAGTGCAGACACCCCACTCCTAAGGAAAATGGGGAGGCACATGTGACCAGGGTGACAATATGGGGGACAGGTTACTCAGGGGAGCACAGTGTCAAACACCGGAGACGTACACATAGGTATAATCAGGTTTAGTCGTCTTTATTAGCACACAATGACCTGTTCCCCGCAATCACGACCTACATGGCCGCCCACATCCATGGCGACCATGGCCCAAGCCACGCCGTTGTTCTGGTTCCGCTGGTGCTGCCTCTGGGGCTGGGGCTGGCTGCTGGGGATGCCCAGCCATGGCCTCCTGGGCATCCGCAATCTGCAGTAGTGCCACTGCCATCACCTCAGCTGTGGCACGCAGCTGGCTCACCTGCTCCTGAATGGCCATCAGAGCCTGACGAGTGGCTGTGGGTGAGACACAAGGTGATGTGTGAGACATGTGTTGCACCCTCCACCATGACTCATGCACATGTCTGGCATATCCCAACAGACCGGTCCACAGAGCAATCATGTATGTGACGACTAGCAACGCAGTACCATGTTTACATCTGTGTGTCCCATGATCCATCCTCAGGCCAGGAAATGATCCTGCTGAGGGGTCGTGGAAATCACAGATATGACACATGGTACTGTGTTGCAGTTCATTGTGTCACTGCATGATTTGCACACTGGTCGTATGGGATAGGTCGGATAACGTGGGGATTCATGGCACACAGATATCTGGGGGGCACTGTTCACTCTAAACCTGATGCACAGTACTGATTACCCCGACTATCTATGCTATGTACCATTACCCAGGGAGCGGGGTCCGCCGAGTAAGCTGTATAGCTGATCTGGGGTAGGTGTGTACCACTGTACGTCTCCTTGGGGTATTTGGTGGTGAATAGTAGGCGGATGTATGAGCTCATTAACATGATGACACCAGACGACACATGCTACAAGGGGGGGGGTGCAAATGGCACAGACCCCCACTAAACATACAAAACTATGTGCTATGGTGTCATAATATTAGGGGGCACATGGAATGTCATTGTGGATGTTACGTCAACCCCCAGGGGGCTTGTTGTGTATTCTGTTACCCACCTTCTGCATCGTGCCTTGATGAGGCAGTATGAGCCCGCAGCTCTGCAAGGATGACATCCATGCTGGTGTGTGAGGTGCCTGATGTCCCCAGTGCCTGCATTATGTGGCGACTCCCCTCCGACTCTGCGTCCTCCACAGCCTGTGTGCTCTGCTACTGGCCCTCACTTGTGCATCGGCATCTGCTGCCCTATCCTCTGACTTGGGCACCACATTGTTTCCTGGGGTCTCCACGCCAGTGCTGGCTGCGTCCCCGGACTCGCCTGCCTCTAGCCCCTCAGCATCCTCTGGCGCCGGCACATCCTCCTCCTCATATGTCTCTGTGGCCTGGATGTCACCTGGGAGGTAGAACAGGGTACACAACAAAGATGAGTTTGCGCAGGTCACATTTGTACACCTGTGTAGTACATACCCGCCAACAGCAATGTGGTGTCTGCCTGTACCTGCTGTTACTGCAACTACAATGGGGACAGCACATGTGCGTACAGTGTGCTGTACCTGACAAGGGGGGGAGGGGCAGCCTCTCGCACTGGTGGAGCTGTGTCACATTTGCTGTTATGTTTGGGGGGGTGGGGTGGTGACTGCCGGGCCCACTATATGCAGCACTAGGTATGCACTGTGCGTGTGACCTTGGATGTGGGCTCAGCGCTACATGTGGCCAGGGTGCGTGTGGGAGCCCTTAGTGGGATTATGGCCTGCCATAGTGGGTGTGAGCGATGTGTATGCATTGGCCTGAGTGGTATGGATGGTAGATGTTGCAGCATTCATCCAGGTCAGGCCAGATGTGTGTGGGGACTGCCGCCTTGGTAGCCACTGTGCGGTGTGTGTGGACAGCTATCACATACTCAGTGTTTGTGGTGGGTTGTTTCGGGGGATGGGTGGAGCGATGCTGGGCATGTGGTTGCACCGTGGGTGGGGGTCATGGGAATGTGTCTGTGGCACTGCAGTACCTGTATAGTTGCTGACCCCAGGTGGTGTGGGGGGTTTGGCTAGGTGCAGTTGGTAAGGCGGTGGCAATTTGCACCCCAATGTCTTGTGAGGGTGGGTGGGGGATCCCCACTGTATGTTGGCCAATGACAGAGTGTGATGTGTCTGACATCTGTATGATGTGGTCGTTGGGGTTTGTTTGCATCTACCTCGCCATCACAGTGTGATAGGCCATCCTCTGTCACTGGTCTGGGATATGTCCCTGGACAGGTAATCTCATGCACACATCATAGCTGTTATAGGTGGTATGTGTGGGTACTCCCAGGTCAATGTTTTCTGGCCTAGTTGTATGTCCCTCCTGTCTGTGTCCCCCTGTCATATAGTGGTGCATGCCTGGCTGTAGATGTATGCTGTTCTGTGTGACCTATATGCCAGGTACGAATAGCTGCTGCATGTGCTGGGTTCATGAGGTGGAGGGTGTTGGGCCCTCCCTGTATGTACGGTCATCCTCCCCACTCATGCTCAGTGAAGGGGGGGTGGCACTCCGCCTGGCTGGGGGAATGCCCCCCCCCCCTGGTTCTGTACACCTGTGCAGTGCTCTACAACGTCCAGGACTGTGGCTGTTGTGCACACAGCCCCAGGTACCTGTCACACCCACCCTGTACCTACCCAGCCATGTTTTGCTGGATATGTGGCCTCCAGTTGCCTGTGTTAGGGCACATGTGTTCTCAGGACATAGGCCCCCACCTTCCCGTCCATGGCCGGCATGTGCTGGGCCGTGAGCTGTACATGTACTGCATATCTCTGACCTACCTGCCTGTGGATGGGCGGTGTCCAGTGCTTCAGGCAGTTCACACAGGTAGATGGGGCCAAGACAGTCTGCGAGTTCCTGCTCCAGGGGTGTCAGGGTTGGGGCAAAGGGGCCACCCCCTCCGGTGCCCATGGCATGTCACCTCTCCGCCATCATGTGTGCATGGACACCATGCTTAATGTCATTAAATCTTTTCCTCAGGCTATCCAGGTCCCTGGATGGCCCCCCTGCCTGGGCTATGGCCTCTTGGATCTCCTCCCACATGTGTATCCGTGTGCCCACAGTGGTGCTGGTGCTCAGCCGGCCGTAGAGCACCTCATACCGCTCCAAAACACTGGCCAGCAGGATGTTGTTTTCCTGCTGGCTGAATCTAACAGCCCTCCTCCGTTCCTCGGCTGGCACCGGTATATGCCTACGTTTGGTGCTGGGTGGCCCCTGGGTGGACTGCGACACACCTGATGGGCCTGCAGTCACCACCACAGGCCCACCTCTCCCTGCCAGCTCTGGGTCCTGCTGAACATGTGTCCCCCCCTCCTCCCCTCCTGCCATGTCCTGTCGCTCCATCTTCCTGCCCTCTGTGCCCTCTCCCTCCCTGTCACATATCCTCACCCCTCCTGTTCCTTGCCTAATCTCCCCTCCCCTGCCCCTCAGCTCCTCTGCTCCACCTCATGCCTGCTCCTCACCTCCCCTCTTCTCCCTGCCGCCTGCTCCTCAGATCACCTCCTGTTTCTCTCGCCTGCTCCTCACCTCCCCTCCTCTCTCTCTCTCGCCTGCTCCGCAACACACCTCTCCTCACCTGCTATAGTCCTGATCTCACCCTCGCCTGCTCTACAACTCACCTTCTGTCTCCATCGCCTACACAAACCCCTCAGCGTGTACCACGTGTGCATGTGTATTTATGTGCTTTTTAACGTATGCACGTCCTTGCATATGTTGCGCATGCAAGCGGCATGAGCGTGGTGGCTGCATGCATTGCGCATGTGCAGGGGAGATGCGGAAGGTGTGTGCGTGGGACCCATGTGATGAGTGCCGGTCTGCACATGTGACTTGAGGCCGGCCGCATGCGTGTAACAGCACACAGCATATGCGCACGTCTCACGCTCACACACATGCACAGCGCATGCGCAACGTGGTGTTCCTGTGCACACCCCTTCCGCATCTCACCTGTGCATGCGCAACGCGTGCAGCCCACATGCTCACACCGCTGTGCATGCGCAATGCATGCAAGGACGCGCACACGTAAAAAAGCACATAAATATACACGCACACATGGTACACACTGAGGGGTTTGTGTAAGTGAGGGAGACGAGGTGTGTGGTGTTGGCTGTTGGTGAAGCAAGGGAAGTGTCAGAGGCAGGTTTGGTGTGGAGAGTGGCTGGGTTGGTGAGTGCTGGTGGAGTTGTGTGGCTGGGTTGGTGAGTGGTGGGTGAGGTGAGTGGCTGGGTTTGTGTGAGTTAGAGGAGGTGAAGGGAGTTGAGTGTACGGCGGGCTTTGTGGTTGCTGCATGTGCACTGGGAGGTGTGCAGGGGCTGCGGTTGCCTGACAGGGGAGATGGTGTCCATGAGGCTGAGGCACAGGGCATGGGTGCAGTCCTGCTACAACACAGACCTGCAGCTGTGGGGGCGGGCCAGGCAAGGGCTGTGCCGGCACAGCACAGGAGGCATACAGAGTTTCAGGCTCACCAGCCTTGCCTCTACAGGCCAGGGCCCAACTCCAGGACATGCATGAGGACCAGGTCATCTCCCTCTACTGCCTGAGCACAAGGGCTATTAGGGAGCTCTATGAGGATCTAAGACCTGACCTCGAGCCCCTGATTGGTCGGTCACATGCAATACCGGGTTTGGTCAAGCTTCTTGGTGCCCTACATTTCTTTGCCTCTGGCTGTTTCTAGTCATCTGTGTCCGCAGTGGGTGGCATGAGCCGCCCCACCTTCTCACGCTGTCTCCACTAGGTACGGTGTGCCATGATCAGCCGGGTGGGGAATTACATTGCCATTCCCAACACTAGGCAACAATGGGGGACCCTGAACAAGGCCTTTGAGGCATTTGCCGGGATACCACATGTGATGGGAGCTATTGATTGCACACATGTTGCCCTGGTCCCGCCCAGAGACAGGGAGGCAGTGTTCCGCAAAACCACAAACACTACCATTCCCTGAATGTTCAGGTTGTATGTGATGCAGATATGCATATTCTGAATGTGGTCCCTAGGTTTGCAGGGTCCACCCATGACTCCTATATCCTGCATCACTCGGCACTATTCAGACAATTTGAGGCAGGACAGTATGAGGACTGTATACTGCTGGTGGGTATTTCACATCTCTGACATGCACATGGTGATCCTCTGACTAACCGTATGTGCACATGTCTGTCTTTGGAGTGTATCCCTAGTTGTGTGTGTGTCTCATCTGTCTGTCTGTGATCTAACGTTTGGGGGGGGGGGAATGCCCTCCAGCTCTTCCTTGCTACGGTGCTGTATATTGATGGTAGGATGCACGCTAGCATTTGTGTCGAGGTTACAGATTATGTTGATTGCAATCTTTACACCTACCCCTTGTTTTGTGTGTCAGACCTTACAATGCTGCTGCATAGTTGTGGTGTCCCATCATGTGATGTCATATGTTTACGTCGGAATTGTTTGTGCTTTTGGTTTGCACGTACATGCTTTTCCCCATGTGTGTGGACATCAGCTCCTGCTTTAACATTGCACATTTCTTTCTGCAGGTGATGCAGGATATGGGTGTCGCCCCTGGTTGCTGACCCCTGTGCATCAACCACGGACACGTGCAGAGATGAGGTACAATGAGGCCCATGCCTCCAGCCGCTCCGTCATAGAGCGCACCTTTGGCGTTTTGAAAAGTCGTTTCAGGTGTCTGTATAGGACTGGCAGGGCCTTACAATACACACCCCAGACTGTGGCAGAAATCATTATAGCCTGTTGCATCCTGCACAACATTGCTCTCAGGCATGATCTCCATGTCCAAATTAATGAGGATCTGGAAGATGATCCTACGTGCCCTCTTGTACGTGGCCGTGGTGACACGTGAAGGCACAGCAGTCAGGCGGCGGGTGATTGAGGAGGTCTTCTCATGTAAGTACTGCATATGTTGGAACATACATTTCTTTAGATATGTGTGTACTACTACTACTGGTGAACATTTGTATTGCAATAGCAGTAAGATGCTACACTGCACAGACATATGAGAGACAATGCCTGGCCATCAGAGCTTACAATCTAGTCATGGCTCAAACAGAGAAGATTTGAGCAGGGCACCACAGCGGGTGGAGGTGGATTATGTGTGTCAGGATTAGTAGGCTTGGGGGAGGTGGTAAGCTGTCACATATGATTTGTAGCTGATTGGGAAAGGGGCTGCTGTACAGCCACAGGTAGTTAGTTGCAGCCTTTGAGTGCAGCAAGGTGAAAGGCTTGTAGTTCGGGGTCAGCAGTAGGTGAGCAGGCCATAGATGGGACCAGTTGCCTCGACATGTGTGGTTCACATTTTGTAATATGAGGTAATTGATTGGATTGCATGCTCTGCTGAACAGGGACTGTGTGATACTTGTTTCGATATAGTGCTACATATGACAGGTAGTACTATACACATGTTCAGTAGTAGTTATATTAGTGGTAGTTGAGATCATCAAGGAAAGGTACTGAAAAGCCACAGTGTGACTGCATCTATAGGTCAGCAGGCGAGCCTTGACATGCATACGGAGATGGATAGGGAGCCTGTGAGGTGTCATGACAGGGGGAGTATTATTGCTATAATGCATCTGGCAATAGATTGGCTATGCAGTACAGTGTTGCATATTTCCAGGCAGACACAGATGATTCAAAGGCAGATCAGCAAGATGTAGATTACAGTAGGCAAGTCGGGAGCTGATTAAGAGGTGGGTTTGCGTTTTAGTTGTGTGTTCAGGGGAGACTGGGGAAATATAGATGATGTCATCTAGAAAGAAACTGCAAGCCTCAACTACAAGCTGGGTATGTGTGGAGAGGAGGAAAGTGGAGTCCAAGACAACCCCTACATTGAGGACCCTGGAGAAAGAAAGGTGTGCCCACTGGGAGGGTAGGGTACTGGGAGGGTAGGGTTTAGGTGGAAATATGGGATATCCATTCTGTACTGGGAGGGTAGGGTTTAGGTGGAAATATGGGATATCCATTCTTTGCCATTGTCAATTTCATGCAGTGGGGTGTGTCACCAATTGGTCCACCTGTAGCTTTAGCATACAGGGTAGGCTGCTTGGAGACCTTTTATTGAAAGGTTTAAGAGTGTAGCTGTGGGCCTTTCAATAAGTGATAGTCGTGGGTCGAGTGGTTAAGGTCAAAACAGGCTTTTAATTCCCCTCCTGGGGTTGGATTCAAACACAGGATAACAAAAGAACATAAGCCATGCACTCTGGCATAAAGTAAGAAAAAGTAAAGTCTTGTGCTTCTTAACAGGCAGTTAGACAACTTCCACAAACTGTTTGGCTTCAGCACAGAGAAATCACATCATTTAATACCGCTAATGTACAGTCCATCTGATTGTCAGATAATTCAGCTTCTGGAGGATCAATTATCATGGACTCACTCTGACAATCATCTGAATAAACCTTTGGCTGTGATTGTAATGTTGGCAGATTATTCTCATCTGCTAGTTCCTCAGACTTCCCTAATATTTCCTCTAACAGGTAAGGATCAGTCTCAGCATATCTCTGTACATAGTTCACAGGAGAATTATATCCTTTATAGCTTTTACGAGAGAAAGTCTTATGAGCACCTTTACAAGGGTTAATTAGCCTACCTTCTGGCTTTGAGGCAAAGGGAGGTCTGTGCACTACTCCTTTAGGACGGGGTTTAAACCTCAGAGGCTTCTCTCTGCATATTGGCTGTTCACCCTCCTCTTCAGACATACAAATGTCTTGCACTGTAGGTCCTTCACTCCCTTGTGCTTGTAAATGCTTCCCAGTTATCCTCACTGGTATTTTCTCTCTTATGCTACTTTCACCATAAGATAAATGCTTGGAGGCTTGGTTAAAAGGTTTCTGTGCCTTTCTCCTCCAATTATCACTGTCAGCAGCCTTCTGCCTTCCTCTCTCCCAATCAGTATCAGAATCTACTGAATCACTCACGTAAGGTTCTCTTTCACACCAGGGCAGACGTTGCCTCCAAGATCCAGACCTCAGCTTACACACACCTTTCAGCTGGTTCTGATCTACAGCGTCTTTCCTGCTTCTTACGTTGTTCCTTAGAACTCTGTCACTCGTGGTTCTTTCTTTCTTTGCATCTGCTGCAGCTGCTTCCTTGTCCTCCCCTTCCTTTCTCCTCTTCTCCTCTCCAAACTCTAGTGAACGTCTCTTATATGTTTGCTGGGGATCTAATCTGGCCCTTCCCCCTCCCAGGTGAAGGCTATTAGACCTAGGAGCTCGGGATTGATTGTCAGCTGGGTGGGGTTCCTGCCCTCGTGGCTGGGAATGTTTGTGTTGCCCTTGGCAACTGGGAGTCCAGATCTCTCCCTTCCTGCTAGAAACAGCCCTATTGCATTTAGGTTCCTCTGTTTTTCTATCACAGGATATCTCTTCCCCATTACAGGTGACATGCAGCCAGCAATGTCAGATGGCAAGCAGACATTGGTGTGTGGTTTGGCAAACATAGCTCAGGCATGGAGAGATATATTTGCAACTCATCAGCACACAGCTGGTAATGTACGTCAAGGGATGAGATAGACACACCAAGGAACTGGATATCGAGAGAGGGAAAGGAAGAAGCCCCTGGATATATCCCTGTGGTACAGGAACTGGCAGCAGGGTAGCAGAGGACATGGAGCAACCAGAACACACACTTAAGGGGCAGTGGGAGAGATATGGGGGGCGCAGGATAGTACAGAGGCCTTTGAGACGAGCAGGGACACGGTAGGGAGGAGACGGTTGTGTTCAACAGTTTTGGAGGCAGCAGAGAGGTCAGGAAGGGTACGGACAGAGTATGGGCCCATGTATTTTGCCACACACACTTCAGTGAGAACTTTAGCATGACGCGAGTCAGTACAGTATGATGAAGAACAGCCAGTCTGTAAAGGGTCTTGGGGGGTATGAGAGCTGAGGACGTGAAGGTGCTGTGTGTGTTGCACAGCTCCAACATGACATATGTATGTTTCTCTTGTGTTTCTCAAACCACAGGACATCCTTGGTGACCCTCCTGGTGCTGTGGTGCAGTGCCAGCTGACTGTACATCATTCAACATGCAGTAGTCTGGGGTAGGTAGACCTACAGGTAATTTGTCTGTGAGAACAATCAGGGGGAGCACATGTCTGAGGTAATCTGTCATAGTGTACATATGTTGTTGTTCACCTCTTTGCCCTGCCCCCCAAACCCCATATGTTGCTGTTGGTACACATATCCACATGTGTGTCTGGCCAGTTTGTCGTCTCCAGCATTGTCTCTGGGACACATCCAACAGAGCTGCGTGTGTCTGCAGGTCCTAGGTGTTCTGGTGGTGGGCTGCACATACACTCTTCCCTGACATTGTCGCATCAGCCAACAGCAGTGTATCATTGTATTTGACAGGCCTTTATCTCCACTAATCTCCAATTGTGCACATACAGACCGTATGCTACTGGTGACACGCTCACCTTAGCATACTATGTGTGTGTGTGTTTTTGGATTGGCTGTGTGATGATACAGTCTGCAGGAATTTTGCATTATCACATGGTGTGAGGGGTCTGTACACCTGTGGAGCGGTGGTGACTGTGCTATCTCTACCTTACTGCTGTTGACCTTGAGAACATTGTGGGCATGTGTTGTGTGTTGTGAGCTGACCTATCTCTTGTGTGCTGACAGACCACTGCGCAATAGCATTTATGTATCACAGATATCGCCATAATTTGGACATGCATCAACAGTGGGGACATGGGGACATGGTAATTCTACACATTTTGATGACATCTTCTCCCTTCACTGTGACGTGTTGTGGTCTTTGCCAGCCTCAGAGGACCCCGAGCCAAAAAAGAAAAAAAAACCCGCTCAGGGTAAACCCAACAAGTAGAAAATAAGACAAAACCCCAGCGTACAAAGGACTCCTATAACCATTAATGTGATTTATTTTTATTTATTGTCGGAACAGTCATCCAAAGAGGGAGGAACAAAAGCCTTCCCCTCATCGTAACCGCTCCTTTTTAATCACTTAGAAAATTGTGTAACACTTATTTGACCGTGTCTTTCATTCAAGCTTGGCAAAACCGCAAAGATCATAAGAAACGACATGGCCCCGTTTCGGATCAGACTGATTTCTGACCCTGCTTCAGGTTAAGTAAATCTCACAGTTGTGTATGCTTTAGCTATCAAAAGCTCCAAGTCCAAAGGTTTTAAAGAATCAGCGTGTGACGTAAGCACTTGATGAACAGGTGTTAATAAAACTGCTTTGTAATTGGTCCGTCAAACCTAAAAAACCAGAATTAAACAACAACCAATGGAGTGAGGGGAAGCCCTACAAACCAGGGAAACTCCAACGCCTATTGGTTGAAAAATTAAATACAAAAAACGATGAAAAACGATGAAAAAATTGAGCCAGCTATAGCATGCTATACCATTCCAAAGAAATGTTAAGACCCGCTGGGGAAACCGTCCTTAAATTATAAATCCAACGCGGTTCCAATTTTTGTAATTTGGAGATACAGTCCCCTCCTCTCGGATCTAGCGGGATACCATCCAAAACCCGCCACTGAAGATGGTCAAAAGCATGCATTTTTTGTAAACAATGCTCCACCAAGGGTGCTGACAAATTCCTCGTGCGAAGATGGGATGCATGTTCTCCCAGGCGAACCTTAATACTTCTGGTGGTACGTCCAACATAATAGAGAATACAAGGACATTGAATCAAATAGACCATAAAGGAAGAATCACAATCAGTACGCCATTTAGATCTGTATATCTTAGAAGTATGAACATCCGTCCATGAAGGGCCCTGAAAAGCCTATTGGCAATAGCGGCATGAGCCACAAATGTAATGTCCCGGGTCCTGGTGTTCCATAAGAGGCCGATCCAAAAAAGGTGTCGTTTTTACCAGCAAATCACGAAGATTAGGACCCCTTTTATAAGCAATCCTAAGGCATTTTTGTGAAAAACAACTATGTAAACCCAAAATCAGCCAATAATGATGTAATATATTTACCACTCTGGACATGCCGGATATATAAGGGAACACCCCCACTATATTATCCTGAGAACCCTGCTCAGGTAAAGGTGCTCGAGGTAATAAAAGCCATTCTCTGTGAGAGAAATGTGCCCTCTTATATGCCATCTTTAATAAAGACTGAGGATAACCACGGCATAATAAGCGATTGTGAAGATCAAACGCATGTCGCTGAAATTCCTCTAATGTGGAACAATTCCGGCATAGGCATAAAAATTGGCCATACAGGAGGCCCCGTTTAGTGGGGATGATAACTAGAATACTCCAATAATGTATTCCGTTGTACTGGTTTTCTGTATAGAGTTGTTGTCAAACCTTCAGTGGTCAATTGAACAGTGATGTCCAAAAATTGTATTTGAGTCCGCTCTATTTGCGCTGTAAATTGGATATTAGATTTATAACTATTCAATGAACTTACAAAAATATCCAGATCAGATTTCATACCCGTCCAAAGGAAAAATATATCATCCAGGAAACAATGCCAAAATGCTACATGACGAAACAAAGGCGAGTTGTAAACATACAGATCCTCAAACTGGGACATGTAAATAGTAGCAATAGATGGGGCTACCGTAGCCCCCATCACTATACCAAATGTTTGTAGAAAAAAACGCTGTTGATATAAAAAATAGTTATTATTTAATAGCAAATCTAACAGACTAATCAAAAAAGGAGGATCCCGAGCAGACACTTGCTGCACACACAGTAGGTTGCATCTTGGGTTTTTGGGAATGACATCAGCCTTTACATGTTAGTGATTTGCTGTTTGTTTCACGGACCTTTCCTGTTGAGTCTCTGTACACCAACGCTGATGCACATGGGGTGTAGCTGTGCAACACCTGTGTGACATGGGCATGGACATGACCATATCCATGTGACACCCTCGTCTGCGGTTCCATTTCCAAATGTCCACAACATGCAGTGTGTTCTGTGTTGTGATCATGTTATGTTTGCCTGTGTGACGTTTCATTACGTACATATTGATGTTTGTCTCCCTGCAATTTGGCCTGATGTTGCGAGCAGCATACCAATACATTGTTCATCCTTCTTCTGCACAGGGCAGAGGACATACACAGCACATCTACTACAGTGCATCCGCGGTCACCATCACCCACCTGTTGGCGGACACAACAACACCATGCAACTATCCCTGGGAGATGGTGCCATAGGATGTTTGACCTCTGCGAGTGGGACAGATGCCTTGGATGGACATTATTGTTGGACTGCTACTTTGAGCATAACAGGACTGTCCAACACACTGTTGCTACCCTGCTCTGGCTGGGTGTCGTGTTCAATGCAGCAGGCGACATACATGACCTTTCCAGTACTGTGGCATACTGAAATGTCACACTTGACTATGCATGCCCATGGTTTCAAGAACAGTCTTAACGGGACTTGTTGGGTTGCAGACACCCTTTGCACTGTGGACACTTTGTACTGGTCCCTGCGTGTGCAATAGGGACTGACATTGTCGCTGTATGTTCTACATCCATCTGACATTGTTTTGGTGTGTTTTGCCCATGTGTGTGACCTGCACCACAGGATACCCTCATCTGTTTAGTTCAGCAGGAGCATACAGTCATGCGTGTGGCACAGGGGGCACATTGGAGAGGTCCTCTTATCCATGTCGGCCTACCCTCCACTTGGATATGAGACAGTATTTGCCACCACACCACTTTACTGCACACCAACATCTTGGATTGATGTTTACCCTCACCAAGGGTGTTACAGTGCATGTGTGGCATCACTGTATCAGGTTTCCACGTACACGGTGCATGTACATGTGACTGAATATGTTGGTGCAACACAGCATGTGACAATATGGCTTCTGTGTGGTTTACTGGAACATGTTTGACCTTTCTTTCAATCTCTATAGACAGGTTATTGTATTTGTTTACTGTACAGACGTGTCGCTCTACATTGATTTACAAACCTAGCATTGCATGTCTGCACAGCTCTATTTTTCCCCTGAGGTTCTGGCACTCACATTGCCCCGTTATATTTGGAGTGTGGCAGTGTGGGTGTCCATTTTCTTCCTCATTTGTGCATTCCATGTACCGTGATATATGTGTACAGACACTGTATCCACACCACCCATTGCAGGGGACCTTCTGCATAGGGCTATCTCTGCATGTGTCTGTGGTTCATTTTATTTGAATTCTCTGTGTTCATGTGCCTCTTGTACCTGTTACCATATCCTCATTTTGCATTTGGTGATTGTTTTGCGTTACATTGTTGCTGCTTTGATTCTTATATCAGGCATTATGTGACAGCTGTAACATATTTCAATATCTGTGTTTACACTTGCTTACTTTTAACAACGTATGCTGTTTCATTTTTGTGCCTCCTGTATTTGCGCACAGATATGTTTTGGGGGAAGAAGCATGACTGATGTATGTTGGGCCCTCATCATGCACCGCCTACTGTCTACATGCACACATATGTGACTGAGGCATTTGGGGCGTGCGGCAGCATGTGGGGGTGGGGGGTGGGGGGGCTGATGCATAATGCACACCATGCACCTACTGCACATTGTCTCTCCAGCCCATCATCTGTAAATGGCCCAGTGACCTTTCTGTGACATGTGGGTTGCTGCCCTGCCAAATGTGTTTTCACTTTTTTTGCTGTTATCCATACACTTTGAAATTATGTAAGGCAGTATCTATGCTATGTCTCATGGTTAACCAAAATAAAAATATGTGATGGACGTACATTTGTCTCTACTGCAGCTTGACCACACTAACACACGTATTTAGTGATTTCCTGGTCAGCTACATGGTCCACCTGTGCTCACATTCTTGTACGGTGCCAGCTATCTGCTAGCCGTCTGCCACATCACTGGGTGTTACGGGTTCCCCTACACACATTCCCTTTGAGGTAATATCTTTGCATTGTGCTTGCAGTGGTTGTTTGGGACAGTGGTTACGGACATTTGTTGGAACACCATAGGTTGCAGGTTTGATTCCCACATGGGTTTTTTTTTGGGGGGGGGGGGTTGTGCTGACCTGACCATGAGCTGCCTGCACATTCATCACCTCTCCACACACCCTTCCATCTCTTCACTGTACACCACAGTGTGCCCTCTGTGCTGCCTATCCATCACATATTAGCTGTTACATATGTCTCTTTCTTTGTACTGCCTACATAGGCAGTCTGCTTGGGGGATTGGCATTGCTGTTGTTCAGCTGATCTGGACCACACCTGTTTGGAGGTTCAATTCTCACCTGCTCCTGTTCTGTTCCCTATTTTGCCCTGCTCCACAGAGCATCCCCTGCCGCCCTTTGGATTTAGGTTCTTTCTTCTTTTGCATGCTATATCCACTGCATAACATTTCATTGTGTGTGTGCATGTAGTTATATGTGGCTCTCGTCCCAATTACAGACTGTGATCTGAGCTGTACACACCAGTTCTGCATGTACATTCCATCATGGTTTCTGTTGGGGGTTCCCTATCCTGGCAGACAGCAGGCTTTTTGTGTGGTGCCCTGCAGTGTTCTTGTATGCAGCCTTTGCTAATGAACTCATGTTGGTGGTGTAGCCTACTGGTTTATGCATTGACATTTGTGCTGATGGTCATGGGTTTGATTCCTCTCTGTTCTCTTACATTTGTATGCCTGTCCTACACAGCTATTTTTCATTCTTGTAAGTCATATCTGTGCAGATCTGTGCTGTTGGCACATTATACCCTTGTCACAGTTGCCAAACATACTTCTGTCCGTCTATGTGTGTCTGCCAGCTGTGTGACATCCTACCCTGATGTACAGGCTGCTACCCCATGTCCTGCACTGGTACACGTTTCTGCATTGCGGCTCTACCTGCTTGCCTCTCCTGTGTCTGCTCTGCATGGCACTGCTACTCCTCTGTCCTCCTGTCATTGCACCTATCCTGCCACCTCTTCCTCCTCTGCTGGACACATCTTCCCATCCTCTGCCACACACTGTCATTGCTGCACGGTATATTACCATCACCCTGTGCATCGGTACAGCTGCCCCCGATATGTTTGTACACTTTACCAGCTGCCACATGGGCTGGACACAGATTTATTTATTTATTTTATTTATTTTTATTTCTTATATACCGCGCTCTTTTAATCAGTGCGGTTTACATATGAACAAATTTAAAACACAATGACACGGTCAGCATTGGTTTTCTACAATGAACAGATTACAAAAACTTGGCAGTAAACAGGGTTAACTATATACAAAAATGTGGCGGTAAGCAAGGTTAACTATATACATGGTATATTTTTGGTTAATTACATGGTAGTAGATTTGTCTGGTCCATCAACTCTGATCTACTTCCTTCCATCACTTGTGCATTGCCTTTCCTTGTTGCTCTATGCAGTGTTAGGGTTACATCTGTGTTTGGGCCATAACTTTCTGGCTTGTCAACTTGGGGCACCTTACTGCCCTTGGCTACCATTTCTGGAGTCACCTATACATCCTTGGGGCATCTTTAGCAGCACCATAGATTCTGACAGCTTATGGGGCGCCTTATATGGTGCCTTGGGGGTTGCCAAACATTCATTCCGCCCTCTGGGGCACATTATGACCCGCCTTGGCTGACGTGGTGGTTTATGATGTGCCTTCTGGTGCGCCCTAAAAGGTGCATTTGGTTACAGCACTGGGGTGCGGGTATTTTTAGCTGGCAGCACAGATTGTTTGAATGTGTCTGACTGTTACAAGCAGGAAAAGGAATTGCTTTGGGCACCCTTATTCATTGAGCCCACTAAGGAATCAAACTCATGACCCTTGTCTCAGCAGTCATTGCATTAACCAGTGTGCTACACATCTGTTGCTGTGTTTGCAGGCCAGCGTGCAAAATTAAGGTTAACGTGCGGTAAAGTGCCATGGCTCCCCCTATCGCGCGATAACGGACATGCGCCCTCTATCGCACGATAACGGACATGCGCCCTCTATCGCCCGATAACCCGCCATTGCTACCTTAAGACCGGAACAGCCACTACCTTATATGGCATTCGTCACAGTAACGCTGCAACTAGCGCCGGTAACATTAAGACGGTTTAGTAAACATACCCCCAAGTTAAAGCCAGGCAGTTTAAATCTTTTACAACCAGAAAATATTATCCTTTTAAAGCACAGTGTAAGAAAAGCAAACAAATGAATCATTATACACTTTCTCTTCTAATACAAACAACTTGTTTTTCTTGAGACTTTTCATGTGCCATTATCTCCACCATATAAGGACGACCTGCTCAGGACTAGTGTGCAGTACCCCTAAATCATTGATTGCCATTTTGTATTTCAAATATCAAACTTCTAAAGGAAATTGTAATGGCGGGACCAGCATCAATAAGATGAGGGCTCCATAACCCAGCTGCCAGATGGAGGAGGGCCAGAAAGGGGCAGCCGGATGAAGGCCGGAAGAGGGAGTGGGGGCAAGAGTCAGGATGAAAGGGAAGGGTGAAAGCCACCACTTCCTTTTCCTAGCAGACAGCAGGCTTTTTCCCGGCAGATGGCCCAGCGGTACAGCATGGCAGAGTAGCTCCGAGAGCCAAGATGCCAGAACGGCCTCCTGCTACACAAAGGTGCTTTTCAGAGCCGCGAAGTTTGAGCAGGGCCAGTGGCGGACAGCGCAGTGCTCCAAGGGGATTGTGCCACTGGGCCTCAGAGCGTGGTGCCCCTTGCTTACCGGGCAGCATCCAGCGGGGGGGGGGGGGGAGCTTGCTGAGAGTGACTTTGGTGTCTGCCAGGGCCCAGAGACACAGGGGGAGTGTGCACAGCAGTAGCAGCAGCAGGAGAGGAGAGCAGGCCCAGATCACACAGTCGGGGAGAAAAGCTGGACAAGGTCGCCACCTGGTGGTAATAGGGGCAAATTGTACCATTGAAAAGTTTTAATGTGGACTAGGCAGCTGGCATATCAGCAGCGAATTAAAGTTTAAAAATAAATTAAATAAAAATAAATACATCTTCGTCATCTCAAAAGGGACATGCCAGCAAGCAGCATGGATATGGCGCAGTGGCGGTATGGATGGTGGCAGAGGCATTGAGACTGCGGGACGGGCACGCCATGGTCAAACAGCAGTGACCCAGTGGCGGGAACAGCACACCAGCAGCTAAGAAAGCCAGGACAAAAGGACTAGTGAGGACAGCGGGAAAAGGGAAGGAGAACAAGCATTCAGATGGTGAACCAAAAACTTGTGGTGGCACAAGCAAGGCAGGCTGAAGCAGTGCTCGGCAGTGAGCCTGCATCAGGACCGGGAAGAATGGCGAAGGAACCAGCAACCAGCAGCCTGCCCCCACCATGCAGTGGGGACAGGTGGGAGACAGATATGCATGACCTCGTGAACCAGATCAGGGCCATGGCCACAGTGCGGGCCATATCCAGGCTCTCCAGAATTCACTTGAAGGAGCGTCATCTGGAGGCGGACAGCTCCAGAGGAAGTGGGTGCAAGCTGTGCGGCAACACCCAGTGGAGCAGGTGAGATGGGTGAGTATGAGCAACTGTCCTCTTTATATAATAGTGCTGGGAGAGGGAGGGGGTGAGGACCAAGGGAGGGGGTGGAGCTGGGCATCAGGGGCAGTTGGCATGGGAGAAGGGAGCGGGAGATGGGACAACTTGGGTAGGGGTGCAGGGGAGCAGCCCTGGAGCAGGGAGCCAGTGTGGGAGGGAGGGAGGTGATTACAGCAGTAGCCCAAGTTTGGGGGGTTGGGAGTGCAGCCGAGTGCGACTAGCAGGATATTGAAGGACTCCTCCAGGCGCTGGTGCAGATACTTGCTGGTCACAGCAGAACAGGGTGGGGGGGGGGGGGTACATGGCAGCACAGGGCACACTGGGAGCAGTCGGGACCAGAACGCCCTCTGGCTCTCCTCCGGGTGGCATCGTTCCTGTGAATCCTGAGGGGACAGTGGCAGAGACCCCGAGTAGGGACGGGGAGTTAATATCGGAATAGAAGCTGGCGGAATACATGTGCATCACAAGTGCCCTAGACAGCCATGTTCCTACCAGTCAAAAGGAAAAGATTTGGAAGGGCAAGGATGTGGATATTTTTTCGCTACTCGTCCAGAGGGGCGACACCAATTGTGAATGCTCGGACTGTTGCAAGTCTCCAGGAAGGCTGACAGAGTCCCACAGTCAATTGCAAATTGGCATGCAGCCTGTCGGGTGCTGGCCAGTGTGGTTGGCAAGAAACACCCAGAGCAGTGCCGGGGGCTGTTCAAATACCAGGACAGTATTTTCGAGGCCTACTGGGTGTATGGGGCACCGTCTGGCTTGAGTACAACAAACAATTTCATCAGAACATGACGGGCAACAAAGGACTTAGCCCTGCGTACCTACTAGGTGAACTCCCGCTGTGGCCTTGTTCATTCTGTTGCCCCGTTGACCCTGTGTCATCAACTGGATACATAGGTCGATGCCCTTCCTGTCCCAGCTAAGTCCTGTGTAAGCAGTTGGTGGTGGAGAGGTGAAAACGGGGCTGCGACCTTGGCCACAGGGCAGACCAGGGTCGCTGAACAAGGTAGCTGGGATGGTGGTACCCCTCCATGTTAACTAGCCTAGGGTTATTGTTTACTCATTGTTACTCATTTTGTACCTATGGTTTACTATTATTATAATTATTGTTGTTGTTAATGTTCAAAGCAACTTTGTATCAGCAAGCTGTGGCCTTTTAAGATCCACTAATAAAGCAGTTTAAGAAAATAAATGATGGATTGGGCTTTTAATTGCAGGAAGGTGGAAAGGAGGGGGAGCAGCAGTGAGGAAGGGGAGCGGCATGGACCCGAAGTCAGTTCAGTGTGCCTTGGGTTATGCTTCATTACCACTAGTCTTTAAATGCCATTGCGCTACAGGGTTTTGTTTAACATACATGTAGTAAAACATACTGCTTCTCTTAAACGTTAAAGCCCTTGCCTTCTCCTGCCATTCACACAACTTAGATTGAGTCTGCTGCGACTAAGCAAGTTACTCTTTGTACTTAATACTCACAATCCTCTGTCTGCCTTGCCTTGAATGCAAAGAAAAAGAGATCTGGCAAGACGATCAACTGTTTGCGTGCTCTAAACCTGACCAGGGGCAACAAGTAAAATCCTTCCTCGGTTCTTGACTCCAATTCCCTGAACCCAGTGCAAGTGAGAAGAAATGAAATGAAAACAAAATACCCAGAATTATACCATAACAGAGTCTGCTTTAAGTAAGGAATTCACAGGCTTGCAAACTTGAGCAGTCTCTTGTATTCCCTCCCTCCACTTGGCTGCAGTACTTTCTTTCATTAGGAAAAACTGCCACATTGTACAATTTCATCTTATCACTCTATGTCATGCTTCTTGCTTTGCCTTTTTGTTTAGCTATATATCACAGGTCAAGTTAAACACTACATGTTTCAGGTCAAGTTGGGTACAGATATATTGCTCACATTTAATCAGGACAAGCTTCCTGCAAACAAAGCATTCTGTCTTGCAAGAGGTAACCTTGAGTTATTCATAAACACGCCCTTGTAATACTGACAGAATATTCAGAGCTGTTCTCACATTCTACGCTTTTCCCTGAGAGACCCCAGCCTCCATTTGAGTCCTTTTCTACATTTAAGAAATTTTCTGCTCATGGAACTGTCAAGAACCTCCCAGGACGTGGTGGGAAGAGGAAAATTGATCCAAGAAGTCTTCAAAGGTTAGTGCGTACTGTTGGAAAAACACCACGTACAACATCCAAAGAGCTTAAAGCTGACCTGAAGCAATCTGGAGTGGTGGTTTCAACCTGCACCATATGCCATGCACTAAACAAAGAAGGACTTCATAGGCAAAGGCCAAGAAAGCCCCACTGCTCAAAGACAGACATAAAAAGGCATGCCTGATCTTTGGCCATACCCACCTTGAGAAACCACAATCCTTCTGGGAAAATGTTCTGTGGACAAATGAAACCAAACTTGAGCTCTTTGGCAATACAGGCCAGAGATACATTTACAGGCAAAGAAATGAAGTTTATAAGGAAAAAACATCCTTCCTACAGTTAAATATGGTTGAGGTTCCATAATACTGAGGGCTGTTTTGCTGCCACAGGAACTGGAAGCCTGGAAGGTATTAAAGGAATCATGATCAGGTATTTTGGAGCAAAATGTGCTACTTAGTGTCAGGAAGCTAGGTCTGGGTCGAAGGTCATGGGTCCTCCAGCAGGACAGTGACCCAAAATATATATCCAAAAGTACAACATTATGGTTAAAAAGGAATAAATTGACTGTTTTAAACTGGCCAGCAATGAGTCCTGATCTCAATCTAATCGAGAACCTTTGGAAAGAGCTGAAATCTGCCATTGGTAAAAGGAATCCTGGAAACATTCATGAGCTGGAACAAATTGCAGTTGAAGAGTGGGAGAAACTATCAGCAGACAGATGTATGGAATTTACAGATGGCTACAAAAAACATTTGGAGGCTGTCATCACTGCCGAGGGTTGTGCAACCAAATATTAGTGAAGGGTGCCGTTAATCCTGTCCAGGTCATATTTTATGGTTTATGGTTTAGGCATTTGATATATGAACAGATACTTTTTATTCCTTCATCCCCGAAGGGCTCACAATCTAAGCATACCTGAGGCAATGGAGGGTTAAGTAGCTTGCCCATGGCCATAAGGAGTGGCCATGGGACTAGAAACCCCAGTCCCTCCGGCCTGAGGTTACTTGTCTCTCTGTGGGAATTGAACCCCTGGTACTCTGGCCTGAGATAACCTGTCTCAGAAATTATTTTGTCTAAGTTGCACAGACATCTTTCTTTTTATGTATACCTTTGAACATACTATTAAAATATTATGGTGACATACCGTTGGAATATTTCCAATGATTTCTCAAGATACAGTATTGTACACAACATACCTAAAATGCAAGGGTGCTAATAATGTTGATCACAACTGTAATTTAAGGCCTTGCAGACAATCTTGATGTGCTGGTCTTCTTGCCATTTTATTCCTCTCAAAGTGCCTTGGGTGTGCTTACACCACTTGTGGTGCTGCTGTGCCCTCTTCCATTCTCTGGAGGTTTTCAGTGAGCTCTTTGTACCGTTTTGTTCTGATGATGGCTTCCAGTAGTCACCCTCCTACTATATGTACTGGTGCCCCTGGGATTTGTGATCCTCTTGATGGCTTGCACTGTTGTTAGAGATGTCAACCATCAACTTTGAAACAGGTTCAATTAAAAATAGATGGCAAACCTTCCTGTTTCATTGCAAAATAGCTTCTCCCCTAGACATTAATGGGGACAAATAGGATGAAGGCACAATTGCTTCTGTTCCTGTCTGTACCACCCTAATCGCTTGCCCATGTGCATGAGCAGCAGTGGTGGCAATGGGGGCAGCACTAAAGGGAGGAAGTGGATGGATGGTGAGCTCATCCTTGCACCCCTCCCCCCCTTTCCTCCAATGGACACAGAGTGTGAAATCCTCAGCCTGTTCAGTAGTACCCTGACTGGCACAGTCAGACCTAGATTCAGAAAAGTCTTGGCCACCATAAACAATGCCCCAGTACTAATTTGGCTATCCAAAACTACTCTCAAATAAAATAGTTTTTTAGCATCTTTAATCAAAGCTTGATATGTGTTTTCCAATTTAGTCTTTCATTAGATTCACCTGTAACATTACTACTGTCTCTCGAGATGACGATATTCCTGCTCCTTTGAAAGTAGGATACTACTATACCATGGACAAGCCCTAGTTTTAGCAGACCCCTTTTCCTCATCTGATCCAAAGAACTTTTCAATAATTGATTCCAATTATCAACTAAGCTATTAGTGGCATCATCATCTAATAAATGTAGGACATTATCAGATATGTAAAATGTCACCTTCGAAGTGTAAATTAAAATCAACTGCTATTAGTAAAGCATAACAAGCCAACATTTCTTGGTTATTAAACCTAGTAAATCCTCAACAGCTTGAAACCAAGGGTCCGGTGGGCAATAAACATGCAGCAGCCCTCATGGCAATCTCTGTATTGCATCTTAAATCTTCACTTAGCCTGGTTTATAGTGCTAATTTAAGAAATGCTAGTAAATTAGGGTCAGCCCACCTCCCCTTCTGCTCTTTCTAGGGCTGTGAATTATTGCATAACCTGATGGTCAAATTAATTGCAGCAATTGATCATCAGAATAATGGAGCCTTATTTCTGCTATGAAAGATAAACCAATCTGGAGATTGTCATGGGGTAGAGCAGTCAGAGCCTATGGAGATAGGAAACTCTGAGCAAAACAGAGCTAACACTGACAGCTCAGATCTGCACATGGCCCAAGTTTGCTATAGGCAACATACACAAGCTGCTTCACGAGGTGTGAGGGAATGCCCAAACAGTAAGCTAGCTTAGAGCTCATTAGGGAATGAGGGGCAGCTGGGAAGGGGTGGAGCCCAAGTAAACACCAGGACATACGCAGTTAAAAATCACTTACCAGAGGGTAGTGGAGAGAGACCACCAGGGAATTCAAGAACCGTTGCTGACAGAGAAAGAGCACCAGGGAATTCAAGAGCCACGGGTAACAGAGGCAGAGCAGCTGGTGATTGGAGGAACTGCTTTGGAAAGCACTGCACAGCTGACCAGGATCTCAGAGAACCTTGCTACGGAGGGAGCAGAGGAGGTAGTCCTGGAACCAGGCTGAGGAAAGCCAAGCTGCCTAGCATCAGGTACCAAGGGGGAGAGAGCTTCTATCCTGAAGATAGTTTTATGCCAAGAGAAAAGCTGAAAGAGAAACAGAGTAAAAGGCTTCCGTACGGGCAAAGCTCTGCTCGGCTGAGAAACTCTGAAGAGAGAGTGCTGGAAGGTAGGCTTATTAATCCTAATAGAAGAGGAATAGAGTATAACGAATTGCCCTGTACTTATCAAGAGTTGTGTGGCTCTCCTAAAAGAAACTACAGAGAATATGATAATTACCCATTCCACTCTAGCCGGGAGGAGGAAGGGAACTCTCTGAACTGTAGGGAGGAACTCTGTAACAATAACGGAAGTTTCAGTTCAAAGGAAACTTACTCAGGTATGGAAGAAATGCAGTGTGATTCCTGTGAGGAACCTGCTTATGAAAATTGCATGGACTGTACGTTTACCATGTCAGATGCCATCACTTCTTTGTGCTGAAGTGCTGTAAAAAGTGTTTGTAAAGAAAACAGGAAGAAAGTTATTTGATTTGAAAGAGACTGTTTTCTTTTCCTTTTTGTCCATTGCAAAGCTGAAGTTAAGCAGAGTTTTTGTTCCAGTGTTTCTTTAATTTGGTACCAGACGAATGGTCTTTATGTTCCTTTGTTTCATTGTGCTGGAAATCCAACCCCGGGAAGGGGAATAAAAAGTCCTGTCTTAAAGCCTTACCACTTGACTGCAACTACATTCTTTTGCTAGTTTGTGGAACCACAACTCCCAGGGGGCACTGCAACACCTTTCTATAACACTCCACAGCTACTGAAGAACATGCCCCGATGAATTACCCACGCTTCTGGCCTCTGGGGACCTTCACGGGTGACAGGCTGGCATAGTTTTTAGGATTTTTGCCTTGAAATTAAAAGGACATTATTAAAGAAACTGCTGCTGTACCAGGAGACCCTTAGAAGCAAGTTCGCTGGCAGACCGGCCAGGAGGAGCTGAAGAGCACGGTGACCTTTCTTGCATGCCTGACTCTACACGAAGGCTAAGGTAAAGCTTACCTAGGGCATAAGTGTAGGAGGATTCGGGTGAGAAAGGGGGGCTGCTGTGCATAGAGGAATAAGGGGAGAAAGAACATAAGTGCCGCACTTGGTGGGCCTTTTTCTTTTCTCCACAGGGATGCAGACGGAAAGAATGGACGGCAAAGAGATGATGTACTGGATGCAGCTCCAGTGGGACAAGCAGCTTGAATTGGCTCGACATATCCAGGAGCAGAGTGTCATCATGATGAGAGAGCAGCAGAAGCCACTCTTGGACACTATGGAAGCACTCCTGAAAAAGCCACAGGAGCTTGGGACTGCTAACCCCTCTATGATTCCAGGGGTAGGACTAAGTGCTTGTCATGCATTTTCTTTGGGACAGTTAAGTCCTCATGATAATTTGGACGACTTCATAGACGCCTTTGAGCGAATAGGGGAAGCTTTGAAGTGGCCTAGAGAGCAGTGGGCAACCCGCTTCGCGGTGTCGCTCACTGGTGAAGCTCTCTCTGCCTACAAGACTATGCCTGCTGCCCTTGCCGCTGACTATAATGAGATAAAAAGAGCAGTCAAGGACAGACTAGGGCTGACCCCATTACATTACAGGAGAATGTTTAGGGAAGCCAGAATAAAGTCTCAGGAGACTCCTAAAGCCTTGCATCAAAGGTTGAAAAATTTAGCATGGAAATGGCTGACTCCTGAGAGGAGATCCCTAGAGTCAGTAGTGGACATAGTCATATTGGAGCAGTTTATGCAGGCTGTGCCTACTGAGGTGAAAACTTTCCTTACCCTACAAAACTGCCAAACTACTGATGAGGCAGCCAGTCTGGCGGAGAGATATTTTGAGGCGCAGATGGCTGACACCTCAGGGCTTGGTGTATTGAAGGCAGCGGGAATGGCAGATTTTAAGAAGGGAAAGGGTCCCAAGGGTAAAATGTATAATGTGGATGTTAAGAATATTAATGATAATGTTTTGTTTGCATGTAAAGGGAAATGTTATGCATGCGGGAAAGCGGGACATTTCCAGAGGGACTGCACAGAGCGGACTGTCCTCGTGTCTGGAGCTGAGAAGCCCGTTCAAGATGGATTCCTTCTACATGTACAGGTAGAGGGGGTAGAGGCACTGGCACTACTTGACTCAGGGGCTGACCAGAGCATGGTTTCACGCAAGCTCTGGGAAGCCATTGAGGAGCGCCGTCAGTCAGCCCCGAGTCAAGCAGAGAGCCAGGTGCGGATAAAATGTGTGCACGGCGCATTTTCATATTATCCCTTGCAGAAGCTGTCTGTGCGTGGGTTAGGCACTGAACAAGCAGTACAAGTAGCCGTAATCCCAACATTGCCCAGAGACATTATCCTAGGCCAGGACTGGCCACCCTTTTATAAGGGGCTGGTAGCGGGTTTGAGCACCAGAACAGGCCTAGTTTCCACCTGGTCGCAAGCCGGAACCTCAGGGGTGGGGAGGATGTCATCTGAGAGCACAGAAAAGCCTGAAGGGGAGGAAGAATCCCAAGAGGAGGAATTGGATGAGGGAGAATTAGGCACTCTTCCTACACACGACGATTTAATCCACGCCCCAGTTAAGGAGGGTAAAAAGGAGAAAGCCAAGAAACGTCAAGAGAGGCGTTATAGGACCCAAGGGAGGGCCGAGTTAGAGGCCGGAGCAGGATTGCCCTGGGTGCCTGCAGAACTGGTTCAAAAGTTCCCATTGTTCCCAGTGGAACAGCAGGCTGACCCAGCTCTTAAGAGAGCATTTGAATGGGCCCAGGAAACCCGACCTACACTGCCCAGGTTTTTCTTAGAAAAAGAAATTCTATATAGGGAGAGCATTGACCCATACACTGATGCCGTAAGAAAGCAGTTGGTGGTGCCAACGACGTTTAAGGCCACGGTATTACGTTTGGCACATGATCACCCAATAGGTAGCCACAAAGGAATCCAAGGCACCCTGGACCAGGTATTGGCCCGCTTTTATTGGCCAGGGGTCTTCAAAGAGATCAAGCTGTATTGCGAATCCTGTCCCGCCTGTCAGAGGGTCACAGCCCTAAAACCTAAGGCTGTACCGATGGTGACCACACCCACTATAACAGTGCCTATGAACCGCATAGGAATGGACATTGTAGGGCCTCTGATCAGAACACCGAGGAGTTTTCAGTACATTCTTGTAATAGTAGACCACGCTACCCGATTCCCGTGGGCTATTCCATTAAGGAACACCTCTGCGAGGATAATAGCCCTAGAGCTTGTGAAATTATTTTGCGAGGTAGGTTTTCCTAGAGAGGTACTTACTGATCAGGGAAGTAATTTTCTATCCAAGCATTTGGCTATGGTGTGGGAGGCGTTCGGCATAAAGCACATACGGACTGCGGCATATCATCCACAGTCGAATGGACTCGTGGAGCGGATGAACCAGTCCATAAAACAAATGCTTAGAAGGGGTTTAAAAAAGGGAGAGATGTCTGACTGGGACACTCTACTCCCATTCGTATTGTACGCGTGTAGGGAACGCATACAAGCATCCTTGAAGGCATCCCCATACGAACTTATGTTTGGCTGACCCCCTAGGGGAATTTTAGATATTCTACACGAGCAGTGGGTGGAGCCAGACACGCAAGAGGTTGGGGTACCTCAGTTCTTAAAAGATCTGAGGGAACGCTTAGAGAGGACGTCAAAGTCCTCAATAGAGAATTTGCAGGCCAGTCAACAGAAGCAAAAGCGTTATTACGACAGAGGCACGAGACCTAGGCAATTGGCTATAGGAGATAGGGTACTTGTCCAGATAGCAGACCCGGGACCTAAGTTTGAATCCCAATGGAAAGGGCCTTGCACAGTAGTGAAGAAAGTGGGGCCTGTCTCATATAGGGTAGAGAACGAAAATGGGCGCCATCAGGTTTATCACCTAAACGTCCTAAAGCCATGGAAGGATAGGTCAGCCACTGCCAGTATGGTCTATGTAGAGCAGCGATACAGTACCCAGGATAAGATTACGTGCTGTCTGAAAGGGTCAGCAGCCCGTAATATTTTAAGGGGGGGGGGATCTGTCATGGGGTAGAGCAGTCAGAGCCTATGGAGATAGGAAACTCTGAGCAAAACAGAGCTAACACTGACAGCTCAGATCTGCACATGGCCCAAGGTTGCTATAGGCAACGTACACAAGCTGCTTCACGAGGTGTGAGGGAACGCCCAAACAGTAAGCTAGCTCAGAGCTCATTAGGGAATGAGGGGCAGCTGGGAAGGGGTGGAGCCCAAGTAAACACCAGGACATATGCAGTTAAAAATCACTTACCAGAGGGTAGTGGAGAGAGACCACCAGGGAATTCAAGAACCGTTGCTGACAGAGAAAGAGCACCAGGGAATTCAAGAGCCACGGGTAACAGAGGCAGAGCAGCTGGTGATTGGAGGAACTGCTTTGGAAAGCACTGCACAGCTGACCAGGATCTCAGAGAACCTTGCTACGGAGGGAGCAGAGGAGGTAGTCCTGGAACCAGGCTGAGGAAAGCCAAACTGCCTAGCATCAGGTACCAAGGGGGAGAGAGCTTCTATCCTGAAGATAGTTTTATGCCAAGAGGAAAGCTGAAAGAGAAACAGAGTAAAAGGCTTCCGTACGGGCAAAGCTCTGCTCGGCTGAGAAACTCTGAAGAGAGAGTGCTGGAAGGTAGGCTTATTGATCCTAATAGAAGAGGAATAGAGTATAACGAATTGCCCTGTACTTATCAAGAGTTGTGTGGCTCTCCTAAAGAAACTACAGAGAATATGGTAATTACCCATTCCACTCTAGCCGGGAGGAGGAAGGGAACTCTCTGAGCTGTAGGGAGGAACTCTGTAACAATAAAGGAAGTTTCAGTTCAAAGGAAACTTACTCAGGTGTGGAAGAAATGCAGTGTGATTCCTGTGAGGAACCTGCTTATGAAAATTGCATGGACTGTATGTTTACCATGTCAGATGCCATCACTTCTTTGTGCTGAAGTGCTATAAAAAGTGTTTGTAAAGAAAACAGGAAGAAAGTTATTTGATTTGAAAGAGACTGTTTTCTTTTCCTTTTTGTCCATTGCAAAGCTGAAGTTAAGCAGAGTTTTTGTTCCAGTGTTTCTTTAATTTGGTACCAGACGAATGGTCTTTATGTTCCTTTGTTTCATTGTGCTGGAAATCCAACCCCGGGAAGGGGAATAAAAAGTCCTGTCTTAAAGCCTTACCACTTGACTGCAACTACATTCTTTTGCTAGTTTGTGGAACCACAACTCCCAGGGGGCACTGCAACGCCTTTCTATAACACTCCACAGCTACTGAAGAACATGCCCCCATGAATTACCCATGCTTCTGGCCTCTGGGGACCTTCGCGGGTGACAAGATACGAGGGTCCCCTTCCTCCAGCACCACCAATGAGTCAAGCCCTCCCTTAAATATTCCTCCTTCCCCATAAAGAACTCGGTGCCCCTTAAGCCCCAACAGAGGACCCCCCCAAACCCCCTTCCCTGGATCCCAAATGAATATCCTCCCATCCTAAATGCCCCTCATCCCCTTTAGAGTCTCTGGAGATCTAGGGGTAGGCTGGCAGATGCAATACTCTCTTACTGCGGCTGCGCGCGGTTTGAAAAGACACCTGCAATCTCCTAATGGTACTTTTATACTACTATCCCTAGAGGTCAATCCAAGCAGTAGTACCAGAGGACTACTGCTAGGGGATCAGGGAGCCATTTTGAACCTGTCACCAGTGCTGGCAGTAGCGAGAGAGCATCATTCCTGCCAGTATACCCCTAGACCACCAGGGACTCTTAAAGGTAGGCCGATGGCCTTCAGGGGATGACGGGCATACTCAGGGGTGAGGGATGTTCATTCGTGATCCAGGGAGTAGGGAAATTTGGGGGTGTCCTCTACTGGGGCTTAGGGGGCACCAGCGTCTCTGTGGGGACTGGAGAATTTTTTGCGGGGCCTAACTCATTGGTGGGGCCAGAGCTGCTGTTAGACATGCAGGAGCCCAAAGGTCCACCTGCAGGCTATACTTCCTTCAGCTTGAGGCAGATATGGGGCCCTCTGTGGCATGGGGGTCCAGGACAATGGCCCTATTTGCCATCACTTAATAGCAGTTCTGGGTGGGGCTGGGGGAAAAGGACTCTGGGATCACTGGTTTTATTTCAACACTACCGCCCTTTTAAGATTGTGGTCTGAAATATCAAGCTGTGTGTAAGTGGCCCAGTGCTCCCAGCCGGGAAAATAATGCCAGCTTTAAGATGGCACTTTTTTTTCTAAGAATAACGCAGCTTGCCGTGATCACTGCAAGCTGTATTACTGAATTTGAATAATAATGAGATGTTTTGCATGCATTTGAATGTTTTGCATCTCATTATTATTCAACATGCGGTACAAGGCAAAATTGTGCGTTATGGTAAAATAATGCATGTTTTTACCCTTTCCTGTAAGGTAATGGGCACATATCATGCATTAATCCTGTAACCTACTTTAGTAACTACCCCTCAAAATCTCTTAATTTATCTACCTTACTACCCACAGATATTGCATGAAAATAACAACATGGTACTAGTATAAGGTTTTCAGATTTTTTTATCTGTAGTGTGTGTGGGGGAAGGGGGAAAGAAGAGGCACCTGAGTTCCCGGTTTGAGCAAAAAAGCATGGAGGAGGAAAGAGGAGCAGTAAGGTTATATGAGGGCAAATCTGGGACACTTATCCGAAGCGTATGTTGGGGGAGGAGGGGAAGAAGGGACACCTTAGTGACAGAAGGTGTGGTGGATGGAAGAGGAGTCATTACCTTGATTCCCCCCTCCCCAATCCATCCCATGACAGCAACAATATCACTTCCAAGCAGACAGAGGACTAGAAGCAGTGATACATTCCCCCCTCTCCATACTGCACAAAATATAAAGATAATGGATGTAAATTCTGAAAACTGACACATTCAAATCACTAAATTGAAAATACATTTTTTCCATCCCCTCTGTCCCCATTGCTGGAATTGGGGACAGAAGGCTGTCAAACAGATGAGAATTGGGGACCCAGATCTAAAATCGGGGACAAGCCCCAGAAATTGGGGACATCTAGTAACATTATACTAGTAAAATATCATTACTAAAACAATCTAGGAACCCACAATCTTACCTCCTCCATACTTTCCATCTGATAACAACTTTGATATTCATATCATCTGGAAAATCCACAATGCTTTTCAATATCCAAAACTTTCCTCTGAACCTACCTGCCTAAAATAATATCCCCAAAATCTCCACCTAGCACGCACTCCACATATGACCACCCCTGTTGCTCCCACAAAATAAAATACAATGGGAATTAAAGTCCCCACAAAATACCCACTACTCACTAAGTCACACTTAAAGGCCCTCTGATTTGACCCTTTGGCAACGTCCCGCCAGGCAGTGTTCCACCAACAGGCCTTCTCCTTCATCTGAAATCTGGTCCCCACTTATGTAGCTCCTTTATTTCATGCTTTGTTCTTAATTAACATGATTTTGTATGTAGGTACCAAAGCGGTAATTTTACCTGCATAAATGTCCGCTTATAAAATTGCCCAGGATACTACCAGTACTGAGCACATATGCTTATATACCGAACAAACACAGGTGTTCCCAGGGGCAGATGTTGGGTGGAGCAGGGCAAGATATGCACATAATACATAAAATATACATGGCTCTGCACAAACTCAAGCGGACCAGTTGCACGTGCCTCAGAGCAGGTATAAAGGTCTGCATCTACTTTTGAGGGGGGAGGGCTGTTTTATAAAGGCAAATATAACAAAAAATGAATGTACAACCACCTGGGACACAAACTGAATTCACCAGCAGAAGTCACCAGCATTAATGTTTAAAGGAAAGCATTTCCGAAGGTAGATTGGAGGAAAGTTGCTGCTTATCCCCAAGGGTAAGTAACATGGAATCTTGTGACTTTTTGGGATCCCGCCAGGAACTTATGACCTGGATTAGCCAGCGTTGAAACAAGATATTGGGTTTGATGGACCTTTGGTCTGACACACTATGGCAATTCTTATGTTCTTATGATAATTTATTCCCAAAGGTCTTCAATTCTTAAAATTCTTAAACTGAGGGAAAAGTGTTCAGAATATACTGACTCATGTTTCATAGATCAATGGCTCTGCTAGGCCAGTCAGCTCCACTAAGGGTCTCAAACTTTATCAACCTCCCTCCATTATAGTTTCCACAGTGATGCACCAAAAATTTCTAGTACAGCTGCTTAAATGCTCTTTTACACATTTGCACCTGCTGCAAAATTGCAAATATGTGCATGCCCTCTATGCAAATAGTCATGTTTTCTAAAATGACACTACAGGGCATGCCTATATGCGGATCTTGTGAAAGTAGGCACTATCCTGTGGTGTGCCTACTTTTTAGGCTCAAATCCTTTTTATTGACTCAAACAACAGCACACTCAGTGTGTAGGCATTCTTACACATCACAAGGAATATTTAAGTAATACAAAGAACAACATTTTACGTTTTTACATATTCATATCCCCTTCAACCCCACCCCCTTTTTTCATTCAAATCATGTTTATTAAGAAAAGAAACCACAGCCCCCTAGGGTGTGAGGACACTTTCATGCCACTGGGAATCATAATCTATACAACCAAAAACACACTGTAGTTTATATTTTCTCTCCATCCCCAAACTAGTACCAAAACCATCTCCCCCGACCACCCACTACCCCTACCCTCTTCAGTTAGTGTGACCACCAACTCTGAGATTCAAATTAAGAACTTCTTCCATCCCTGTACCCAGTCCAAATAAAGAGGAGGAGTGGAACCCACAGAGCCACACACACTCACTCGGACCCATACGCAATATTCTAAGACCCTGATTCCACATACAAAGCTTTACGAAACTACTCGCATGTTGTATAAAATAGGCACTATGGATCTATTCTGTCCCACGAAAAGTGGGGATAGACATTCCATTGGGACGTTCATCCCTGCTATTTGTCCCCCTTGCCGTCTCCGAATAAAACCTCTCTGTACAAACAAGGAGTTTGTATGGGGAGGCTTAGATGGTGGTGGGAAGGAGCGGTGCAGAGGCAGAGTTAGGGTGGGCAGTAGGCGGTCTGCGGTCCCGGACATACAGGGCCAATTCCAAAATCGGCCCTGTATGTCCAGAGCCGGCCGACTGGAGGGGCACATTTCACCTCAGAGGTGGAATAAGTCCCCCTAGACGTCCCCGCAGCCTGATCCTGGCCATGGGGTTGAGCTGCAGGGAAAAGAAAAAGTAGTCGGCGGCCGGGGATTGTGGCTTCTGAATGGAGCTGCAGTGCCCTGGCAACCGGATGCCATGGCGCCGCAGTTCCATTCAGGAGCCTGACTGAATTAGCTGGGCTTAGCTCAGTACGTGCAGGCTGATCAGAATAGGGACCGGCCTGCACGTACTGACCCTAGACACGATTCTGATCCTGCGGGGGCAAGACATGCCTTGCGGGATCAGAATCGTGTCTACTTCAGTGCCTCCATTTCCGACCGGACGCACAGAGGCTGGGACGCACAGTACAGAATATGACTCCACGGGGTTATTTTAGAAGTTCTGTGGTGGCAGAAAAACATGGAAGCTGCGCCCACATGTGAAAGGCCATTTTAGAAAGGCCATGAGATGCACATTTTTGCGCCTGGCACATCGATCTCTGCATGTCTCTGCCATAGGCTTAACGGGAGTATATCTGGACACAGACTGGGTGGCATGCGCACTTGCATGTCTATGACATAATTCACAGGGCAGATTTTATAATCGTGCCAAGCTACACCTCTAGAAATTGATAATGTACTCTGCTCCTCCCCTCACCAGTAATAGCACCCGGGCTCTTGGGTAATGGATCTCCACAATCAGAGCAATGAGAAGGAAGCAATAACCATTAATAATGCAATTCACACACACAATTGTACACACACAACCAAAGCTTTGGGAGAGAGAGAGCAATACTTGCGCTTCTCTCTCTGACTCCGCCTACTTTGGTTTTCTTTTTTATTGGCTTAATTTCCACCTTATTATTCTATGTCAAACATCACATTACATCTTTTACTAATGCATATTCATAATGTGCATCTCTATGTCATAGGTCAGATCTTACTAGTATAGGTCATCAGGAGGAGACACAGATAAGATGATAAGATTTTTGAAATTTGTAAATATTTAAATCTGTATATATGTTTAAACTATCTATATACCTAATCAGCATTTACTCAGCATTGTAACCCTCAAATTACTATTTTTAATATATACAATTTAATGTTCACTGTAATTTCAATTGTTTGAATAAGTTTCAATGTAATGTTCAAGTTTTGTTCTATGTAAACCGTTTTGATTTTTCTGAAAGGCGGTATATAAAACCGTTCAATAAATAAATAAATACATGTATTCCCAGACATAACTTCCTAAACAATAATTCTAACACAAGCAGTTTTCACAGTGTATGTTTCAAGGCTGAAGAGAAAGTTTTTCCCTGCACTTTCTGTATTATAAATAAACCTAGTTTCTCTGTTATGTGAAAGTTCAGCATAGTTTTTCAGTAAAGTCTCTCAAGGTCGTTAGTTAAGTAATAGACCCTGGAATGTCTGATCTACTGAATCTGTGGTGTTAACTCTTTCTGAGAGCTTTCAGTAATATACTATTATTAAGTACCCTCACAGTGTACACAGCCCTGTATAGACAAGCCTCCTTTCAGAAATCACAAATAATGTCGGGACTTTGTTGTCTTTGGGGACTGCTTATGGCGGTGGTGACTGGAGGAGCTTGGCTTGCTAGTCATTGCAGTGATTGTCAGCTCTGGCCACATATGTGTCTTTTGATCTACCGTTTGTACCTCTGCAATGTATCCTCTTCCCTTCTCAAACCTATCCTCCTCTTCCTTTCCATGATCCCATTAGATTCCTAATCCCTCATTCCCTCCCCTATAGCTGTGCTAATCACAAACCTCCCTCCCACCCCCTTCCTGACACACTTCCTGGCTCTTAGTGCATCTGTCTTCCTTCAAACCAGTTCTCTGTCTATGTGTGGCCCAGTGTTCCCTGCAGCTGTGTCTCTGTGTGGGTCCCTGCTGCCTGTCTATGTGTATGTATGCACATGTGTAGTGCTGTGGGTGCTGGTGGTGGGAGATACACGGCGTTGGTGATGGGAAGCAGGAACCATGGATGAGGTAAACACATTGGTTGTGCTGGCCCTGCTGCATGAGGTCTATGGGGAGCACAGGAAAACCACTAGGAGGCACCTATGTCAGATTTTCTACAGACCCAGGACTCAGTTCCTCACAGATGATCAATGCCTCACTAGGTTCCATTTTGACAAGGCAGCCATCCACCATCTACTCGAGTGATTTTCAGAAGACTGTGTTTGGGAGAAGCTAGCTAAACTAAAAGTAGACAAAGCCATGTGTCCGGATGGGATGCATCCAAGAATACTGAGGGAACTTGGGGACGTTCTAGTGGCTTCACTGTCTGACCTTTTCAATGCCTCTTTGGAGTCGGGAGTGGTGCCAGAGGACTGAAGAAAGGCACTTGTGGTCCTTTTACACAAAGTAGACGTAAGAATGACATTGAGAACTACAGACCGGTTAGTCTAACCTCTGCGGTATGTAAATTATTAGAAAGGCTACTAAAAGAGAGAATAGTGAGATTTCTGGAGTACAGCAGATTGCAGGATTCAAGGCAGCATGGATTCACCAGATTCAGGTCTTGTCAGACAAATCTGATTGAATTCTTTGACTGGGTGAGCAGTGAGTTGAATTGAGGGAGAGCCCTAGATGTGGTGTATTTAGATTTCAGTAAAGCCTTTGACACCGTTCCATACAAATGACTTATAAACAAACTGAGCACTTTAGGGATGGACTCTAAAGTTACTGACTGGTTTAGAAATTGGTTGAGGGGAGGCGACAAAGGGTACAGGCAAATGGAGCTTACTCTGAGGAGAAGGAGGTGACCAGTGGTGTGCTGTAGGGATCTGTCTTTGTTCTGATTCTTTTTAACATCTTTGTTAATAATATTGCAAGTAGTATAATGGGTACACTACTTGTCAAACTGATTGACAGGTGAGATAAGGATGGCGGGAGCCAATCAGCGTTCACTTCCGGTCTATGTCCCGCCTTAGGCCACGCCCCTCCCATAGAAGTGAATGGTGAGTTAGCCCCGCCCACTCCCGCCCCCAAAATGTTGACAGGTACCAATCAGCGCCCACTTCCGGTGTATGTCCCGCCTTAGGCCACACCCCATCCCATAGAAGTGAATGGTGAGTTAGCCCCACCCACTCCCACCCCCAAAATGTTGACAGGTACCAATCAGCGCCCACTTCCGGTGTATGTCCCGCCTTAGGCCACGCCCCCTCCCATAGAAGTGAATGGTGAGTTAGCCCTGCCCAGTCCCGCCCCCAGGCGTGGCCACCGCCCCCCACTTGACACACCCCTGCCCCCGCCCCAAGGATGACATCATCCAATCAGCGTACACTTCCGGGGGGGTGTCACACCCACACCACGCCCCACAATATGGCATTAGCCAATCAGCACCCACTTCCGGGTTTGTGCTACGCCCACAGCCTCCCACCCTCCTCCACGCCCCCATGCTACATCATCGGAAATGACATCACCGGAAACAGGGCGTCATCAGAAGAGGGACTGTCCCTTTTTTGCTGACATCAGCGGAAACAGTATGGCTGACACCGGAAATGACAGTATGGCTGACTCCGGAAATGTGTTTTTGCTTCTGCTTAATACTGAAAAACAAAAATGCTTTTCTCTCTGTCTCTCTCCCACACAGACTCAGTTGTTTTTTTTCTCACACAAAAACTGATTCCTAGCACAGAGAGACAGGCAAGCTAGAATCTTTTTTCTTTCCAAAATGCAATTAGCACATCTTTGTTAGAGGGATCACCCTCTCACCCTCAACCACGCCCCTGCCTACATCATCGGAAATGGACTGTCCCTTTGTGCTGACATCAGCGGGGAGCAGTGTGACTGACTCCGGAAATGTGTTTTTTGCTTCTGGTTAATGTTTACACCTGCAAAAAAAAAAAAAAAGCAGGAACCCTGGAAAAATAAAATGCTTTTCTCTCTCCCACTGCACCAGTTCTTATTTCTCACAAAAAGATTCACGGCACAGAGAGACACAATTTTCTTTACAAATGCAATTGTTAGAAAAACTAGTGCGGTCCATGTGATAGAATTTTACTTTTAAGACCTCACTGTTAGAAGTATTCTGACAGACCTGTAGAGTTCAGACTGAAATACAGAGAGACCTGAGTTCAAATCCCCCTAATACAGCTATTTTTTTGAGAGAGCCGAGTTCAAATCCAAATACAGCTATTTTTTAGTGGCTTTGAAAAAACCAATACAGAGAGACAAGCCTGGACATGTCTCTCTAGGGTGTGGTAACACGTGATTGGTTGAAACAAGAGGTCTGTTCTGAGCATGCTCCTGCTGTAAGGGGAGCATTTTAACACAGACTTTCAGAAAGGAAAAAATGGCTCTTTTTGGAACACCAAGCAGAATTTCCAGCAGGGCACACAACATTAATTACTTCCTTAAGGATCATGATGCCGTTGCAGAGGGGTATCCACCGATTGAAAATCCATTTGAACTACAGGAGAGTCTGGCAGAGCACAGAACTTGGCTTAACATCTGACAACACAATGGACCCGGAGGATATAGAATTATATCACGCCACTGTAGATGCAGAAACAAACTGTTTATTGGAAGACCTAGGATCAGCAGAGGTAAGAGAAGTTTTTTTATTTAGAAAAGTGTTATAGAAGAAACAGCAGTTCACACTGACATTATTTTGGTTTTGTTTTGTAGGGAAGTGACGAATCTCTGCTCCTACAGGGGCACATACAGGCTGCCAATCTACGCTGTTTGTGCTTTCTCTGTACATATCAAAGGGAGGCATTTGATGTCATAGCCAGTCAAAGGGATTACACAAAACCTGATGAAATAAACACATTTAAATCTGTTATACAAACAACGGTGGCCTGTATTATCAAGAAATGCTGGCAGGGCGTTATGCATAGAGACTGTGCAGCGTGTGTAATACATGCTCCAGGCCAAAGACACCATGACTGTTTAAAGTGGGAACGCAATGAAATACATCAGAAAATCCATAAAGCTTGTAACAGGTTGTGTCTAGGACCTATTTTAAATGTTGCCATGATTGCGGGTCATAAAATGAAAGCAACTGTCCTAGTTTATGAAAATTTGAATTTTTTGTTTGAACTCGTCAGAGATTTTAACAACAGTAGAAATCCAGGACAACTGCTCGATATTTTGCTTAATTCTGTGGCAGACAGCGAAATAGAAATAGTGGAAGGCTTAATCTGTGACAGAGATTATAGATCGTTCTTTAAAAAACACCAAGTTCTGTAAAATTTGACTTTTTATGAAAATGTATGTATTTCCAGAATCTATTAGTTGAACATACAGATGAACAAACATTATATGTATGCCTTTTATTTTTTTTTAAACTTGTAATGCTCAAATGAATTTCACAAGATGAAAACATTTTATTTGAAATAAAATATTTTGAACCTATGTGTGGTGTGTTTTAGGAATGATTAGTTAATTAAACCTACAATGGTTTGTCTGGAAAAAAAAATGGGGCCTCCAGGTGTGTCCTAAACAATAGGCCATAAGATAAGAATGTGCAGAACTGTCGTGTAACTAAAATCCACTTAAGACGTCTGGGAAATGAGTGGGAATGTGTATTAGCCACATACACAGATATATAGCATCTATTACACTGTACTGTCTGCGAAAAAAAGGCATTGTGAATTAGCCAGGTCGTATGATAAGCTAATGAGATCCAGTACATTTCAGCAGCCAGAAATTATCACACAGTCTCTATAGCTTGTATCATCTGCAACCTTTTCTTCAGACATGGTGAGTAGATATGAGTCTTTTTTAAAAATATTGTTGGCTATGTAATGTTTCTGTCTCTTATGATTGTCTTTAAAAAATAGGAGCAGAAAAAGGGGGTTACAAATAAACTTTCTCTTACAAAAAGAAGGCGGCAAAGAAATTTAAAAGGTATGTCCTGTGTTGTTTTAATTTTCTAACAGCTATGTTCTTTATAATGTGTTTCAGAGGACAGCCTCAACCTGTAATCTTTTTTATTTTAGACCAAGAAGATGCTACAAAACAAGATGGCCAGTCTAACCAGCAGACGGTACCTTACAGAAAGCCAAAAGACAAAAGCCAAAAGCGGGGCTAACTCACCATTCACTTCTATGGGAGGGGCGTGGCCTAAGGCGGGACATAGACAGTGAGGTCTTAAAAGTAAAATTCTATCACATGGACCGCACTAGTTTTTCTAACAATTGCATTTGTAAAGAAAATTGTGTCTCTCTGTGCCGTGAATCTTTTTGTGAGAAATAAGAACTGGTGCAGTGGGAGAGAGAAAAGCATTTTATTTTTCCAGGGTTCCTGCTTTTTTTTTTTTTTTGCAGGTGTAAACATTAACCAGAAGCAAAAAACACATTTCCGGAGTCAGTCACACTGCTCCCCGCTGATGTCAGCACAAAGGGACAGTCCATTTCCGATGATGTAGGCAGGGGCGTGGTTGAGGGTGAGAGGGTGATCCCTCTAACAAAGATGTGCTAATTGCATTTTGGAAAGAAAAAAGATTCTAGCTTGCCTGTCTCTCTGTGCTAGGAATCAGTTTTTGTGTGAGAAAAAAAACAACTGAGTCTGTGTGGGAGAGAGACAGAGAGAAAAGCATTTTTGTTTTTCAGTATTAAGCAGAAGCAAAAACACATTTCCGGAGTCAGCCATACTGTCATTTCCGGTGTCAGCCATACTGTTTCCGCTGATGTCAGCAAAAAAGGGACAGTCCCTCTTCTGATGACGCCCTGTTTCCGGTGATGTCATTTCCGATGATGTAGCATGGGGGCGTGGAGGAGGGTGGGAGGCTGTGGGCGTAGCACAAACCCCGGAAGTGGGTGCTGATTGGCTAATGCCATATTGTGGGGCGTGGCATGGGTGTGACACCCCCCGGAAGTGTATGCTGATTGGATGATGTCATCCTTGGGGCGGGGTCAGGGGTGTGTCAAGTGGGGGCAGTGGCCACGCCTGGGGGCGGGACTGGGCGGGGCTAACTCACCATTCACTTCTATGGGAGGGGCGTGGCCTAAGGCGGGACATACACCGGAAGTGGGCGCTGATTGGTGCCTGTCAACATTTTGGGGGCAGGAGTGGGCGGGGCTAACTCACCATTCACTTCTATGGGAGGGGCGTGGCCTAAGGCGGGACATAGACCGGAAGTGAATGCTGATTGGCTCCCGCCATCCTTATCTCACCTGTCAATCAGTTTGACAAGTAGTGTACCCATTATACTACTATTGCAGAAGGGCTGTCGGGTAAGGTTTGCTTGTTTGTGGATGATATCAAAATCTGCAATGAAATAAACACCCAGGAAGGAGTAAATAACATGAGGAGGGATCTAGCTAAGCTTGAAGAATGGTCTAGAATTTGGCAGCTGAAATTTAATGCTAAAAAATGCAGGGCATGCATTTGGGCTGCAAAAATCCAAAGGAGTGGTACAGTGTATGGGATGAGGTACTTCTATCTGTAAAAGAAGAGTGGGACCTAGACATGATTGTGTCTGAGGATCTTAAAGTAGTTAAACAGGTAGAAAAGGTGACTGCGAAAGCCAGAAGGATGCTTGGGTGTATAGGGAGAGGAATGACAAGCAGAAAAAAGGAGGTGATAATGTCTCTGTATAAGTCTCTGGTGCAACCTCATTTGGAGTATTATGTGCAACCCTGGAGACCGCACCTTCAAAAGGATATAAACAGGTTGGAGTCAGTGCAGAAACAAAGTAGAATTACCTTACTTCAGGTTTAGTGCCAAGAATATTTACAAAAGGTCAGCAACTGTTACAAATGCTTCACAGTTCTCTGTATCCAACCAAGTTTCTCAAACAGCAAGAAAAACAAGACAAAACTTCTTCCTTCAGTGTTAACAGAAGCAAAAGGTACTTTAAAACATGTGCTGCTGTTATATCTCGGTAAGAGATTCCAGGCTCTTGGTAATACACAGAAAACAGTCCATTGGTTCAAGCATCAACGGTTCGGGTTCTGCAAACTCAATTTGCATGGGTTCTAGCTCACTCGCGGTGTCTTCTAATCCTGAGCTTTCCCTGGTTAACACAGGTTGCAGTTCAGTATTTCTTTCCCCCACTTTCCAGCCTTGCTGGCCTGGGTTTAGCAAATAACTATTAGTGCTTTTCCCTATACCTCTCTGAAGAAATGGTATGCTGCAGCCATTTAGCCTCTTGAATAACCAGCTGCCATAATCAACACGTGCTAACCAAAGAGCTTCAAAATGGAACTTGAACTGGGGATACCCAAGTAGCTCCAGCAATACTGAGGACATTGAACCATACCAACTCCAGGGTATACTGAGAGAGTCATGGGCAGATTATTGAGCTACAGTCATTGCAGATCCCATGCACAGAGACTAGGATAAGTGTGGAGCTCAGAAAAAAATGTGGCATGTGCTGCCCACTAAGGAGCGATTTCCATGTAACGCTTGAGAGCAAGCCCCAAAAAACATGGATCGCCAAAGGCACAAGGTTCATTCCCAATATTGAAACCTGAAGGTTTTGCCCTCAGAGTCCACCCCCTAGAAGTCCAAACTGTACAAACTCTAAAACAAAACATGAGCACCCCAATCTAGATAACTCTGGCTCATCACTCCAAACGTGTTGACTACCAAGAATTGCAAGAAGACAACATGAAAGAATGCCTGCGGTCCTACCAAATGGCCAACCTGCAGAAAGATACATCTCATACCCAAAGGGGGAGAGGAAACAGCCCATTGAGACGGCATGGGCCATCCTGCATCCCATGTGTTCCCTGGGCAGGCAAGATGTTGCTCCCAACCCCCTTGGAGGCAGCAAAATTATGGCCTATGGCAAAAGGCATGTGCAGAAGAGTGAGGGATCCCCTCTAGGACCTGGTACATCAGGACACAGTAGGGGCCAGCAGAGGTGGAAGGAAGAAGAAGAAGGGGTAGAGAACCCACCAGCTTATCATAAAGGCTGTCCTGAAAGCCAAAAATAACATACATGTGCATGTGGGGATCCCCTCCCCCCTGCTGAGAGGGAATTGGGGGCTGAGCTTTCCCCACTTCTGAAAATAGGAGAGAGGTCCTGGGAATCTTCCTGTATCACCTAACAACATAAAACCCCAAGGAAGGATTGAAGGCTGGCCGAAATCTCAGACCGTAAAATACTGACTGCATAGGTCCTGTGGGACCACCATGCTGCAATGCCTGACAATGACCTCCTCTGCACGGAAACAAATGCAGTTTGCCCCTTGCAGGTCAGAGCTGCAGAGGAAAGTCTTTCTCCCTGTGCTGAAATAATCTGTTGACCTTATGCAGTACAACAGCAGCTAGATGGGGGTGTTGATGTTCTTCTCCTGTCTTTGGATCTCACTGTGGCTTTTTATTTCAATAATCATTCCCTTCTTCTTCAGTGTCTTGTTGCTCTGTCTGTTATGGGTATTGCCCTTGAATGGTTTCAGTCTTACTTATATGACTGGTCCTTTTCTGTTTTTTGGTCTCATGCTGTTTCTTTATCTGTTTCGTTGGGTTGTGGGGTACTTGCACCGTTAGCCCAATTGTTAGATTCCTGGGTTTCGCTTTCTTTATATACACAGATGATATTCAGCTTTTGGTCCCATTGACTACCTTTTTTTCACAAGCTATTTCTGAGATTTCCACAAAATGTAATGCTGTTTCTGATTAGTTAATCATTAATTGCCTTAAGCTGAATATAGTGAAGTCTGAATCACTCCTTTTCTCATGTCATGGTGCCTTTCTTCCACCTACCCTGCTTCCATCCATTGCTGGCAATGCACTATATTTAAAAGACTCTATACTCGTACATAAGAGAAACAGGTGGAACCATGCTTCACCTTCGAGAGAGTAGTAATTCATGACTGGTGAGTAGCATTTGCATGCTAAACATCACCTCTCAAGAGCCAGGCCATAAGGAAGAAGGGAGCTGGGTTGTCCAAGAGGATGGGCCCCTGGCGCAACAGATCCTGGACTTGTAGAAGGTGCAGGAGAGTTGTATCAGATCCACAAATCAAGGCCTCAGTGGCCAATCCACCACCACCAGAATCACCAGGTCTGAATGATGCTCTTTCTAGTGAATCACTCACCCTAGACGAGGCCACAGCGGAAACACATACAGAAGAGGCTTCTGATGCCAAGGCTGAACCAGGGCATTGACTCCTTTGGAGCCAAACCCCTTGCTGTGACTGAAGAATCTTTGCACTTTGGGATTCAACTGGAACACCATCAGATTTATCCTTGGGGCTTCTCCACCAGTTCTGGATCTACTGGAATGCAGATGGAGGCAGCTCCCATGCTCTGGGATCGAGGGTGTGGTGACTTAGAAAATCCACCTCTACATTGCCCATGCCTGCAATGTGCTGTGCTGATAGCACTGCACATGGAAACAAGAGGGCTATTTCCAGGGTCACTCCCACCCATTTGGTGCCTCTTTGGTATTGTGGCTCTGTCCATGATGATCTGGACTGCTTGGCCCTTGACCAAATGGCAAAAGCACCAGAGAGTCAAGCAATTGACATGCGCTTCAAGGTGATTGATAAGCCATGTTGTCTCGCGATTGGTTCAGCGTCCCTGAGTTGACTGTCCTTTGCAGTTGGCTCCTCAGCCAAAGAGACTGGCAGCCAATATTAAGGTGAGCCACTGAGGATCATCCAGGGGTATGCCCTTGTTCAAATTGGCGGGCCAACTGGACACTACAGATGGCAGAAGGGGCAGCCTGATCTCAAAGTCTTGTGAGTGAGGCAACCAATGTGACAGAATAACCCTTTTAAGCAGTTTCATATGAACCCTTGCCCAAGGGAATAACTCCAGAGTGGCTGCCATTGAACCCAGAAGTTGAATATAGTCTCAAACCTTGGGAGCTCACTGTTGTCAAAAGATGGTCAATTGTGCTAGAAGCATGGCCATTCTCTCAGTGGTCATGAAACATTTTCCAGCACGTGTGTTGAAAAGGGCCCCGAGATACTGCAATGATTGAGAGGGACCCAGATGACCTTTGCTGAGATTGACCATCCAGCCAAGGCCCTCGAGGAATTAGACCGCTATGGCTGTCACCCTAGGACTGCTTCCGACTGAGACATGGCTCATATCAGCCAGTTGTCAAGATAAGGGTGCACACAGACTCCCTTGCATTGCAGAGCCACAGCCGTGACTCCCATGATCTTTGAGTAGGTCCTCAGGGCTGTGGCAAGGCCAAAGGGCAGAGCACAGAACTGAAAGTGATCACCCAGAATGGCAAAATCTAGAAACCTTTGCTGGTCTTGCTGAATGGGAATGTGAAAGTATGCTTCTGTGAGATACAATGATGTGAGCCACTCCCCACTTTGAACTGCTTGAATAACTGACCTCAGTGTCTCCACCCAGAATTGAGAGACTTTCTGGGAATCATTGACACCTTTTATATCTAGGATGGGCCTGAAAGAGCCATCCTTCTTTGGTAAGATGAAGTAAATGGAATACCTTCCGCTGCCTGTTTGAATGAAGGGAGGGATACAATGGCCTGCAGATGAATCAACCTTTTCAGAGGCAACCTAATTGCAGCCTTCTTGGTCTCAGAACCATAGCGAAACCTCACAAAGGCATCTAAAATAGGTTCCCTGCACTACAGGATGAAACCATACTGAAGAATGTCAAGCACTCAATGATTGGCGATAACCCTGGTGAAAGATACGTGGATGGCCACCATCTGGATGTACCTTAGAATGGATACACTGACTATCATTGTAGGGAATGGGAAGAGTATACCTTCAAGGAGGAAGTGTCACTAGGCCTTTGGGCTCCACAAAAGGGCTGAGGCCTGGCTTGAGAGCTGTAAAAGATCAAGACCAACTTCCCTGTCTTGAACCTCCAGAAGTCCCAAGAATCTTGGGAGTCCTGGACCTGGGTGTGAGGAAAATGTAAGGAGGAGGAAGAAGAAGAAGAAGAAAGCACATGCCTTCAGGATCTCCTGGGCCTATTCTCTGGGATGTGTTGAAGCTTGAATTCTGCCTTCATGAGCTTCTCAAGGTCCTCGCCCAACAGGAACTTTCCTTTAAAGGCAAGCTTGGATTCACCCAAGCTGAAGCATCATCCTCTGGGAGTAACTGCACCCACTAGAGAAGGAGCTGAGCTGTCAAGCCTCTCTAAGGGTGGCTCCACCCTTTACCAGGATGATAGTATGCATCATGACAGCAGCAACACGTGTGCCCACCTGCGAAAAATGCAGCCACTTATCAAGATCCTGCTGAGAGAGGGCATACTGCTTACTCATAATTTTGACATCCTTCAATGGGGAATCTTTCAAGTCACACTCTGCAGAGACCATGCTTTTCAGGGCCTGTAGAAACAGAAAGTAGGTCTATGGAACCTCTGAGAGATTGAGTGACCCTGAGGTTCCTTGCCACCAATGGGAAAGCGTAGTTACTCACCTGTAACAGCAGGAATCAGTCCTCACATATAGGGTGACTTTGGCATTGACGGAGCCCTCGCAGAAGCATCCCCCCAGCTTTCAAAGAAAGCCTTTGGGAGATGCCACCACATATGAATGGTTCCCTTCCCACCAAAGGGTGACATGACATAGCTAAAAGATGGCAAAAATAAAAGATGTTAAAGGAGCAACTCCAAGGGGAGGAGGGAGGGTTGTGAGGACTGATTCCTGCTGTCCTCAGAGAACACCTGTTACAGGTGAGTAACTACACTTTCTCCGGGAGCAAGCAGGAAGTCAATCCTCACATATGTGGCTCCCCAGCTATAGGCTACTGAAATCCCATTGCAAAAAAAGACAGTCTCCCTCAAGGGGAGCCGCGAGCAGTAGCAATTGAGTCTGTGTCTGCAGACTACAGTAGGACCCCTGTATCCGATGAAAACCAGCACTCCGGTAGCCTGAACACAGAAGGATCTTAGGGTAGGAGTTGCCTAAACCACAAAAAGATTACTTAGCACAGCCTGGCTGAAGGCACTGTCCCGTTGGTACTCCCTTTCCAGACAGTAATGGGCTGCGAAGGTATGGACTGAAGACCAGGTGGTGGCCTGGCAGATGTAGGAGACGGAAACATAGGAGATGTAGGAGACAGAGGGCAAGTTTGCTACCGAGGCCGCCATGGCCCTGACACTGTGTGCCATGACGCGGCCTTCCAGCAGGAGCCCCATCTGCTTATAGACGAGGGCAATACAGTCCGCCACACAGGTGGACAGTGTACGCTTGATCACCGCCTCCCCCAATCTATGTAGGAGATGAAAAGCTGAGCAGCTTTGCGGTGGTTCTGAGTGCATTGGATATAGAAGGACAAAGACCTCTTACAGTCCAGAGTGTGAAGGACTGTCTCACCCCTACTGGAGTGAGGTCTTGGAAAGAAGGTGGGAAGTACCACTTCCTAGTTGAGATGGAAGCATGATACCACCTTCAGAAGAAATTTAGGATGTGGGCAGAACACCACCCTGTTTTTGTAGAACCTGGCATAAGGCGCCTCCACCACTGAGGCCTGGCTTGAAGCTCGCTAACTCTGCGAGCAGAGTTGACTATGACTAGGAACGCCACCTTCCATGAGAGGTATTGTAGGTGGCAAGTAGCCAGAGGCTCAAAGGGCAGGTGAGTGAGTTGCCCCAGTACTATATTAAGGTCCCATTCAGTCGATGGAGGGTGAACCGGGGGCTTTGATAAGAGCAGACCCCTTAGAAAGCGAGGGGTCTGCTATCCACTGGGTGATGGTGCGCCGCCAGGGCACTGAGGTGTACCCTGATGGAGTTAGATTTAAGCCCGGATTGCGAGAGATAGAGAAGGTACTGTAACACCAGTCCCACTGGGTAGGAGAATGGGTCAGTCCCGTGCTCAGCACACCAAGCTGAGAATCTGCACCACTTGAGAGCATAAGCTTTCCTAGTAGAAGCCTTACGAGAGGCCAGCAGGATCTCCTCTATCTCACCTGAGAGGTTGAAAGGGGCTAGAGCCACCCTTTCAGCAGCCACGCTGTCAGTGATAGTGGGGTGCAGAAGAGAGCCCCCTTCCTGAGATAGGAATCCCAGAGAGTTCCCTAACAGGATGGGGGTCTCCACCGATAATCGGAGGAGTAGTGGAACCATGGTTGCCGGGACCACCGAGGGGCTATCAGGATGAGTGAAGCCTTGTTGCGGAGGGTCCTGAACAAGGTTTTGGCAATCAGCAGCATGGGAGGGAAGGCGTACATGAGGCCCTCCGATCACAAGATGAGGAATGCATCTGCCGCTACCCTGGAGGGATGGGCCTGCCGGGAGCAGAAGCAGGGCAACTAGAAGTTGTCCGGACTGGCAAACAGGTCCATCACAGGTTCCCCCCAGATCTGGAAGAGCTGGTCAGCCACACTGGGGTCCAGCTGCCACTCATGTGGCCAGTAGGTTGTTCTGGCCTGGTAGGTATACTGCCCACAGGAGGATACCCTGTTGGACTGGATAGGAGCAGAGGAGTACCGCCTCCTGGCAGAGGGCATGAGACCCCATGCCCCCCTGTTTTTTCACATAGAACATCGCCACCTGATTGTCTGTCTGGACCAGCACCGACTGGTGATGTAAGCGGTGGCAAAAAGCTTGAAGGGCCAAGTACTTTGCCAGCAATTCCAGGAGGTTGATATGCTGGATGCCTTCGTCTGGCGACCAGCTGCCCTGGGTGTGAAGTTCCTCACAGTGGGCTACACAGCCAAGCAGGGAGGCATCCGTGGTGAGGACCCTTAAGGAGCTTGGGGCCTGAAAAGGCATCCCCGCCTCGAGATATTTGGGGGCCGGCCACCAGGTCAGGCAGTCTGCCACCAGGTCAGAGAGTCCACCAACTGGCAAACTGGCAGGTCACAGAGACTTTGTCCCAGAGGCACCCCGTGGCCTGAGTCCACTGGTCCTGAAGACACCACTGCACAGCCCTCATTTGGAGGCAGGCGTCTGGGGTGATGTGGACCATGGAGGCCATGTGTCCGAGGAGGTGCAAGAGGAGTCGAGCGGGCATGGAGGGACGGTGCTGTATGTCCCGTACAAGGGTCCTGAGGTGGTCGGCTCGGTCCCTGGGCAGGAAGGCCTTTGACTGGAGGGTGTCCAGCCTTGCCCCAATGAACTCCAGATATTGTGTCAGAAGATGAGACTTGGGCAGTTTATCACGAAGTCCAAGTACTGTAGATCTGGATGGTGTGTGCGGTCGCCTGCTGCACCTCTGAGGCTGTGCCTTCCTTTATGAGCCAGTGGTCCAAGTAGGGGAAGATAAAAACCCCCTGGTGGCAGAGGAAGGCGGCCACGACTGCCAGAGATTTTGTCAAGACCCTTGGAGCGGAGGCCAAGCCGAAAGGCAGCACCCTGTACTGATAGTGTCTGCCCCCCACCATGAACTGCAGGTACTGCCTGTGTTTGGGGTGAATGAGGATGTGGATATAGGCATCCTTCAGATCCAAGGAGGATAGTCAAGCTCCCTGCCGGAGATAAGGCAGCAATGTTCCAAGGGAGAGCATCTTGAACTTTTCCCGCACTAGGAACATGTTGAGGTTGCACAGGTCGAGTATGGGCCTTAGGCCCCCTGTCCTTTTTGACATGAGGAAGTACCTGGAGTAGAACCCTTTGCCCTTGAGATGGTGGGGCACCAGTTCCACTGCTTTATCCTCGAGAAGACCTGCCAGCTCCTTCAATAGAAGGTCCCGGTGAAGGGGAGACCTGAGGGGCTCTCCCGGAAAATAAGGGGGAGGTGTCTGAGTCAGATTTATTTTATTATTTATTTATTTATTGTTTTTTATTTACCGTGCTTTTTCACATTCAGTGTGGTTTACAGAGAACAGAACAGAACTACATAGAACAAGTTGATAATATATTAATAAATTAACTTACATGGAACAATAATATGAGTATTTAACATAGTAATAGAGTAGGTTTGGTGCAGAAAATCTATATAACTTGGATCAAAAACCAGATGGAGGAGGTAGCCCTCCTTGACCACTTGAAGTGCCCAGGAATTGGTGGTGATGATCGGCCACTTCTGGGCATAGTGGGTCAGATGTCCCCCTGTGGGCTGCAGACCTCCTTGGGGTAGAGAGGCTATGCCCAAGTTGTCAAAAACTCCCCCCTAGCTGGGGCGGGGCCAGGGCCTGGGGCTTGGAGCCTTCTGCTTAAGAGGGCCATGCCCATGTCCCTTGGTCTGCTGATCTGGTTGGGGAGCCGGGGAGGCCTGGAAAAGTGGGTAGTTTCTGAAAGCAGCCCCTTTCCTTGGGTAGAAGGGTTTTTTACCCGAGTCCTTCCATTGGGGAGGGGCAGCAGTCTTTTTAGAGAGCCTGGTTCTCATCATGAACTCGGTCTCCAGCCCGGCAGCTTTGTTGGTCATGGGTTTGCCAAAGAGGTTCTCTTCTTGACATTGGACATTGACCAATTTGTCCTGAACCCATTGCTTGAGGTCGGACGACTGTAGCCAAGCCTGGCATTGGGCACCAATGCCCGCCGCCACTACTTGAGCCACCAACTCAAATCCATCATAGGTTGTCCGAGACATAGTCTTAGAGCACTCATGGATGGCCTTGGCCAGATTCTTGAACTGCTGCAGGGGTTCCTCGGATAGACCAGCTGAGAACCCGGCAAGTTCCTTTGCAGGTCTCTCAGGTACATGCCCATGTACAGCTGGTAAGCCTGGATGCGGCCGATGAGCATCGTTTTCTGGTAACACTTTCTGCTGAGGACATCCAAGGTACAGCTGTGACTTCTAGAAGCCTGGGCTCTGACGGACTTGATACATTGAGTCGAGCCGCTTGCTCACCACCGGCACCAATGCCGGTGTTTCCCACATACGGAGCATCAGCTGTTCCAGGATGGGAGGGATGGGCACTGTGAATGATTCTCTCAGAGGAGCCTCATACTGAAGGATTTGTAACTCATCCACCCAAGGGTCCTCCTCCAATTCTGTCGGGAACGCCAGGGCCTTAGACATGTCCTTGAAGAAGTCAAGGAACTCCATATCCTCCAATGGAGACCGTCGCCGGGGATGTTGTGGTGGCGATGGGTATCAGGAGATTCCTCATCCCCCATCTCCCACTCAGAGTAGTCCAGCGAGGACTTGAAGGAAGGATGGTCCATGGGCAGCCGCCAAGCGCACTGTCTAGGGATGATCGTGGTCCCGTTGAGCAGGAACTGGATCAAGACTTTAGCTGAGTATTAACTCGAGGCTGAAGGACCTCGAGGATCAGCTCGATCTCCGGCCTGGTAACATGCCTGTCTGGTGCAAAGGCAGCGGACCTCACATATCACATAGACAAGGTTTTAGATACCACTGGGGAGGAGTCTGCTGTTTTGGTACATGTTGGTACCAGTGACATAGGAAAATGTGGGAGGGAGGTTCTGGAGGCCAAATTTAGGCTTTTAGGTAGGAAGCTGAAATCCAGAACTTCCAGGATAGCATTTTCAGAAATGCTTCCCATGCCATGCACAGGACCCAAAGGGCAGGAAGAGCTCCAGAGTCTCAATGCATGGATGAAACGATGGTGCAAAGAAAAAGGTTTTGGATTTGTTAGGAGCTGGGCAGCTTTCTGGGGAAGGGAGGGGCTCCACCTTAATTGGGATATAGCCAGGCTGCTGCCATTAATAAAAAGGAGATAGAACAGCTTTTAAACTAGGTAATAGGGTAAAGCCAACAGTTGCCCAAGAGCACATGGTTCGGAAGAATGTATACTTGAAGGATATCAACAAAACAGGAAAGTTAGGACATCCAAACAGAGAGATTCCAAAAACAGAGCTGAAGGATTCCAAATTACCCCTATGAACTGATAACAAGATTAATATGATTGAAATACAACCTCTAAAATGCCTGTATGCAAATGCTAGAAGTCTTTAAAATAAGATGGGAGAGTTAGAATATATAGCCCTAAATGAGAGGTTAGATAAGATTGGTATCTCAGAGACCTGGTGGAAGGAGGACAACCAGTTGGACACTGTGATACCTGGGTACAAACTATATTGCAATGATAGACTAGATCAAATTGGTGGAAGAGTTGTGCTCTATGTTACAGAGGACATTGAGTCACAGAGCATTAAAGTTTTGCAGGAAACAAAACATGCTGTAGAATCTCTATGGATAGAAATTCTATGTAAAAAGAGGAAGGCAATGGCAGTGGGGGTGTACTATTGACCACCTGGCCAGAATGAACAGATGGATAATGAAATGCTGAAAAAAAATCAAAAAAGCTAACAAAAGTTACAACACAGTAATAATGGGTGATTTCAATTACACGGGTATCGACTGGGTCAGTGTCACAGCAGGACATGCTAGAGAGATAAAGTTTCTAGATGAAATAAATGACTGCTTCTTGGAGCAGCTGGTTCATGAACCAACAAGAGGGGAAGCTATTTTGGACCTAGTCCTTAATGGCATACAGGATCTGGTGCAAGAGATAAGGGTGTTGGGGCCACTTGGCAATAGTGATCATAGCATGATCACATTTGATTTAATAAATGAAAGGACAGCAAGGAAATCCACAGTACTCCAATTTAACTTTCAAAGGGGAAATTATGAAAAAAAGAGGAAAATAATTAACAAAATACTAAAAGGAGTAGCTGCAAAGTCTAAAGATTTGCATAAAGTGTGGGTATTATTTAAAAATACTATCTTGGAAGAGAAAGTGTGGGTATTATTTAAAAATACTATCTTGGAAGCCCAGAGCAGATGTATTCCATGCTTTAAGAAAAGTGGAAGGAAAGCCAAAAAACTGCCAGCATGGTTTAAAGGTGAGATCAGAGAGGCTGTTGCGGCCAAAAAGCATCTTTCAGGAAATGGAAAAAGGAGCCAAATGACAAAAACGGGAAACAACATAAGCATTGCCAAGTTAGATGCAAGGCATTGATAAGACAGGCAAAGAAAGTATTTGAAAAAAAGCTTGCTGTGGAAGCAAAATGCATAATAAAAACTTTTTCAGGTACATTTGTAGCAAAAAAACTGTGAGACGATCAGACCAATGGATGATAGAGGAGTAAAAGGGGCACTAAGTGAAGACAAGGCCATTGTAGAGAGACTGAATTAATTCTTTGCTTCAGTCTTTACTGAAGAAGATATAGGGAATTTACCCATGACTGAAATGGTATATAAAGGTGATGTATTGGAAGAACTGAAAGAAATATTGATAAACCAGGAAGATATATTACAACTATTTGATAAACCGAAGAGTGCCAAATTACCTCAACCTTATGGTATACATTCAAGGGTATTGAAAGAACTGAAATATGAGATTGCAGATCTACCTTTAGTAATCTGTGAACTATCATTAAAATCAACTCTGGTACCTGAAGAGTGGAGAGTTGCCAATGTAATGCCAATATTTAAAAAGGGTTCCAGGGTTGATCCGGGAAACTACAGATCTGTGAGTGTGACATCAGTACTGGGCAAAATGGTAGAAACCATTATAAAGAATAAAATTACTTATCATATATATAGTCATGGTTTAATGGGAGAAAGTCGACATGGATTTAGCCAAGGAAAGTCTTGTCTTATTAATCTGTTATAGGTTTTTGAAGTTGTGAATAAACAGGTAGACATAGGTGAGCTGGTTGATATAGTGTATCTGGATTTTCAGAAAGCCTTTGACAAGGTCCCTCATGAGAGACTCTTGGTGAAATTAAAAAGTCATGGGATTGGAGGCAGTGTAGTATTGTGGATCAGAAAGATAGAAGGCAAAGAGTAGGGCTAAATGGCCAATTTTCCCAATGGAGAAAAGTAAATAGTGGAGTACCCCAGGGATCTGTGCTGGGCCCACTGCTTTTTAACATATTCATAAATGACCTGGAAAAGGGAATAACGAGTGAAGTGATCAAATTTGCAGATGACACAAAAGTTGTTAAAACACAAGAGGATTGTTAAAAATTGCAAGAGGACCTTGAAAAACTGGTAGATTGGGCATCCAAATGGCAGATGAAACTTAATTTGGACAAGTGCAAAGTTATGCACCTAGGAAAGAACAACCCAAAATTTGGTAACACAATGCAAGGTACCACCTTAGAAAGATTTAGGCGTCATCGTGGATAATACATTGAAACCCTCTACCCAGTGTGCAGCAGTGGCCAAGAAAGCTAATAGAATACTAGGAATCTTAAGGAAAGGAATGGAGAATAAAACCAAGGATATTATAATGCCTCTGTATTGTTCCATGGTGCAACCGCACCTTGAATATTGTGTGCAATTCTAGTCTCTGTATCTTAAAAAGGATATAGTGGAATTAGAAAAGATACAGAGAAGAGCCACCAAAATGATTAAGAGTATGGAAGGATACCCCTATGAGGAAAGGCTTAAAAGATTAGGCTCTTCAACTTGGAAAAGAGAAGGCTGAGGGGAGATAGGATAGAAGTCTATAAATTAATGAATGGAGTGGAACGGGTTAACGTAGATTGGTTGTTTAAGGCATCAAAAGTAGGAAGACTAGAGGACATGCAATGAAGCTACAATGTAACCCATTTAAGACTAATAAGAGAAAATATTTTTTCACTCAACGTGTAATCAAACTCTGGAATTCGTTACTGGAGGTTGTAGTAAATGTGTAGCTGGTTTTAGAAAAGGTTTGGAGAAGTTCTCAGAGGAAAGGTCCATAAACCATTATTAAAGAGAACCCGAGACATCCACTGCTTACCCCAGGACTAGCATTTTAGAAGCTGTGGACTTTGAACATAAGAACATAAGATATGCCATACTGGGTCAGACTAAGGTCAATCAAGCCCAGTATCCTGTTTCCAGCAGTGGCCAATCTATGTCACAAGTACCTAGCAGTTTGCCTAAAGGACATAGGTTCCACAATGCTTGTATTGTGGCAAGCAGTGGATTTCCTGGGTCCCCTTTAATAATGGTTTATGGACCTTTCCTCCAGGAACTTGTCCAAACCTTTTTTAAACCCAGCTACACTAACAACTTTTACTACATCCTCCGGCAACGAATTCCAGAGTTTGATTGCACACTGAGTGAAAAAAATAGTGTACATTCAGGTATGGTACATATTTCCCTTGTCCCTGAAGGGCTCACAATCTGTTTTTGTACCTGAGGCAACAGAGGGTTAAAGTGGCTTGCTCAAGGCCATAAGGAACACCAGTGGGACTAGAAACCCCAGTCCCTCTGGCCTGAGTTTGTTGTTCTCTGGCGGGATTCAAATACCCAGCCCTTTTACACAAAGCAACTTGCCCCAACCACTAGGCCATTCCTTCCTTTGGGTGCCTGCCTGGTACTTGTGACCTAGATTAGCCACTGTTGGAAACAGGATACTGGGCTTTATGGACCTTGGTCTGACCCAATATGGTATTTCTTATGTTCTTATGTGCAGGGGTCTTATTCCACTTCTGTCCATGTTCATGGCCCCGGACGTAGAGGGCCAACCTTAGAATCAGCCCTATACATCTAGGGTCACAGCCCTCCCATGCTCTACCCTCACTCCGTCTTAGTACTGCCCCCTCCCGTCCAGTATAAGCCTCCCTGTACAAATGAGCTGCTCATAAGGGGAGGCCTTAGCCGGGACAGCAGGGAAGTGAATAGTGGGGATGGACGTTCAATCTGGACTTCCATCCCCGCTATTCGCTGTACTGAATGACCCCCATAATTTATCCAGATAACAACTAAATAACTCTGCTACTTTTGTTAAGCTTCCTGGAAGCTTATTGGTAACATCAGCACCCCTTTCGTACTTGCACTCTCTGTTGCTGCACAACTCTTGATACAGTCCTGATCCAGATTATTTTTTGTCTCACTCTTGCTTCCCGCCTAACCCATTCCACAAGCAGGTGGATAATATCTGATTATTGAGTGACTGAAACAACCTGGTATTATCTGGCAAACGCATAATTGCTTTTGAATATCAGTCTGAATTCACCCAATAATGGGTGCAAAACAGAAGCAGAATGTTTCACTGTACCACTCAACATACATAAAAGATTATCTTCCAATTCTCGTGTCACATCAGTGAGAGCAACCTACTCAGTTCATTACCAAATACTGTCTGTCTGCCCATCTGTCTGTCTGGGGACAAAATAACTCTCCGCAAAATTGACAGAATGAGATGAAACTTGGTATGAGGGAAAAACTGGTAAAAAGACACTTGAGTTCAAAAATGGACCAGATTGGATTGGGGGTTCCAAAGAAACATCCCCAAAAAATGGCCCAATGCATTTCTATGGGAGGAGTTCCAGCTTCTATAGCTTAGAAACTTACATTTATTTATTTAACAGGTTTTTTGATACTGCTTTATCCATAAGTCAAAGCGGTTTACATTACAATTTAGAACTGTTTACATCAAAACAATAAACTGGGGGGTGGAATTACATACAGTGAAACACAAGTTATGGAATTCCTCCTTTCAAAATCTATCTCCCTGTTTTCTACTCACCCAACCCCCAAAACTGCCCCCCACCACAACTACCCCATCACCCCGCACACAGCTCCCATCCCCAAAAATACTCCCTCACATTTAACTTACCAATCCATCAAATCCTTCCACCCTGAAAAAATACCCCACACAACTGCCTCACCATCCTGCAAACTACACTCCCACTACTGCCCCACTACATCACAAACTGCCCTACCACAAAAAACAACATTCTGCAACTGCCTCACCACCCTTCACTGTCCCACCTCCCAAAAATACCCCCACAATTGTCCCATCACCCTGCAAACTGCCCACCAACAAAACCTAACCTCTCTTGCAACTGCACCACCACCTTATCAATTGCGCCAACCCCTAGAAACTAGACCCTTTCAACTTCCCCACTCTGCAAATTGTCCCACCCCAAAAAATGACATCCACACAATTGCTCCACCACTGCCTTACAACAAAAAATACTCACAACTGCTTGCCCACCCCACAAATTGGCCCATCCATAAAAAAATACCCCCAACTTCTCCACCTACTAATACTACTACTGAACATTTGTAGAGAGCTACAAGATATACGAAATGCTGCACAAATACATGTAAAAGACAGTCCCTGCTCATCATAGCTTACAAACTAGTCGACAGACAACACAGTAGCTATAGACACAGGGTACATCTAGAGGGAATGGTAATGAAACACAAAGGAGATCAGATGAGTCAAGATCTGAAAGCAGCAGCGAAGAGGTGAGTTTTCAGCTTGGATTTTAAAAAGGGCCAGAGAAGGCACTTGACGTACAAACTCAGTTAGTTTGCTCCAAGCATAAGGAGCATCAAGATGAAAGGAGTGAAGTCTGGAGTTAGCAATAGAAGAGAAGGGCACAGATAGAAGCAATTTGCCAGAAGAGCGGAGTTCCTGAGGAGGGGTGTAGAGAGAGATAAGAGAGAAAAGGTAGTGAGGAGCTGCAGAGTGAATGCACTTATAGGTCAGCAGGAGAAGTTTGAACTGGATGCAGAAATGGATAGGGAGTCAATGAAGTGACTTGAGAAGAGGGATAATATCAGCATGATGAGGCTGGTGGAAGATTAGCCATGCAGCAAAGTGTTGAATAGATTGAAGGGGAGAGAGATGGTTCAGAGGAAGACCAGCAAGGAGTAGGTTACAATACTCTAGATGGGAGGTGACTAAGGAGTCGATAAGTGTCTTAATAGTGTGCTCAGAAAGAAATGGGCAAATTTTGTTGATGTTATAGAGAAAGAAACAGTAGGTTTTACCTATCAGTTGGATGTGTGTGGAGAAGAAGAGAGAAGAGTCAAAGATGACCCCAAGGTTGTGAGCTGTGAAGACAGGGAAAAGTGGAGAGTTGTCCACAGAAACTGAGAAAGGAGGAAGGGGAGAGGAGGGTTTAGGGGTAAAAATAAGAAGCTCAGTGTTGGCCATGTTCAATTTAAGTGGGGTGAGACATCCAAGAAGTAATGTCAGACAGGCAGGCAGAGATTCTGGCCTGGATTACCGAAGAGATTTCAGGTGTAGAAAAGTAGATCTAGGAGTCATCAGCAAAAAGATGGTACCGAAAGTCATGGGAGAGATGAGTTCATCAAGGGACTGTGTATGTAGAGAGAAAAGGAGTGGACCCAAGACAGAACTTTGGGGTACACCAACTGAGAGCAGGATAGCAGTAGAGGAGGATCCACCAGAACAAACACTGAAAGTGTGATGGGATAAGAACATAACATAAGAACATAAGATATGCCATGCTGGGTCAGACCAAGGTCCATCAAGCCCAGTATCCTGTTTCCAACAGTGGCCAATCTAGGTCATACGTACCTAGCAGTTTCCCCAAAAGACACAGGTTCTGCAATGCTTGTACTGGGTCAAGCATTGATATCCTGGGTCCCTTCTTAATAATGGTTTATGGACCTTTCCTCCAGGAACTTGTCCAAACCTTTTTTAAACCCAGCTACACTAACAGCCTTTACTACATCCTCCGGTAACAAATTCCAGAGTTTGATTACACGTTGAGTGAAAAAATATTTTCTTTTAATAGTCTTAAATAGTTTACCCTGTAGCTTCATTGCATGTCCCCTAGTCTTCCTATATTCTGATAACGTAAACAGTCGATCTACGTTTACCCGTTCCACTCCGTTCATTAATTTATAGACTTCTATCATATCTCCCCTCAGCCGTCTCTTTTCCAGGTTAAAGAGCCCTAACCTTTTTAGCCTTTCTTCATAGGAGTATCCTTCCATCCCCTTTACCATTTTGGTGGCTCTTCTCTGAACCTTTTCTAATAACGCTATATCCTTTTTAAGATACGGCGACCAGAACTGCACACAATATTCAAGTTGCGGTCTCACCATGGAACGGTATAGAGGCATTATAATATCTTTTGTTTTATTTTCCATTCCTTTCCTTATCATACCTAGCATTCTATTTGCTCTCTTGGCCGCCGCTGCACACTGGGCCGAGGGTTTTAACATGTTATCCACAATGACACCTAAATCTTTTTCCTGGGTGGTGGTTCCTAATGTGGAACCTTGCATCGTGTAACCATAGTTTGGGTTGTTCTTCCCTAGGTGCATAACTTTGCACTTGTCCACATTAAATTTCATCTGCCATTTTGATGCCCAGTCTTCCAATTTATCAAGATCCTCTTGCAATTTTCCACAATCCTCTTGGGTTTTAACAACTTTAAATAATTTTGTGTCATCTGCAAATTTGATAACCTCACTCGTTATTCCACTTTCCAGGTCATTTATGAATATGTCAAAAAGCAGCGGACCCAGCAGAGATCCCTGGGGTACACCACTATTCACCTTTCTCCATTGGGAAAAATGGCCATTTAGCCCAACCCTCTGCTTTCTATCTTTTAACCAGTTCCTGATCCACAGTAGTACACTGCCTCCTATCCCATGACTCTTTAGTTTTGCCAAAAGTCTCTGATGAGGGACCTTGTCAGAGGCTTTCTGAAAGTCCAGATACACTATATCAACCGACTCACCTTTGTCCACCTGTTTATTCACACTTTCAAAAAAAATAACAGATTAGTAAGACAAGATCTTCCTTGTCTAAAGCCATGTTGGCTGTCTCCCATTAGGCCATGACTATCTACATGCTGAGTAATTTTATTCTTTATGATGGTTTCTACCATTTTTCCTGGTACTGACGTGAGGCTCACCGGTCGGTACTTTCCCGGATCACCCCTCGAACCCTTTTTAAAAATTGGTGTTACATTGGCGATCCGTCAATCTTCAGGTATTAGAGATGATTTTAATGATAGTTCATAGATTACTAATAGCAGGTCTGCAATTTCATATTTCAGTTCTTTCAACACCCTTGGATGTATACCATCCGGCCCAGGTGATTTGCTACTCTTCAGTTTATCTAATAGTTGTAATACATCTTCCCGATATATCGATATTTCCTTCAATTCTTCCGCACCTTTAAATACCACTTCAGTCATGGGTAACATCCCTACATCTTCCTCAGTAAAGACCGAAGCAAAGAATTCATTCAGTCTCTCCGCTATCGCCTTGTCGCCTCTTAGTGCCCCTTTAACTCCTCTATCATCTAATTGACCAACTGACTCACAGGTTTTTTTGCTACAAATGTACTTGAAAAAGTCTTTATTTCGCATTTTTACTTCCACAGCAAGCTTCTTCTCAAATTCTCCCTTTGCCTGCCTTATCAATGCCTTGCATTTAACTTGCCAGTGCTTGTGTTGTTTCCAGGTTTTATCCTTTGGTTCTTTTTTCAATTTCCTGAAAGATGCTTTTTTAGCAACAACAGCCTCTCTGACCTCACCTTTAAACCATGCTGGCAGTCTTTTGGACTTCCTTCCACTTTTCTTAAAGTGTGGAACACAGCTGGTCTGGTCTTCCAAGATAGTATTTTTCAACAACACCCAAGCTTGATGTAAGTCTTTAACCTTTGCAACTGCTCCTTTTAGTTTTTTCTTAACTATTTTCCGCATTTTATCATAGTCTCCCTTTCGAAAATTAAAAGGTAGTATTGTGGATTTCCTTACTATCCCTCCTCCACTAATTAAATCAAAGGCGATCATGCTATGATCACTATTGCCAAGTGGCCCCAACACCCTTATCTCTTGCACTAGATCTGGTGTTCCACTAAGGACTAGGTCTAATATGGCTTCCCCTCTCGTCGGTTCATGGACCAGCTGCTCCACGAAGCAGTCATTTATGTCATCTAGGAACTTTATCTCCCTAGCATGTACTGCCATGACACTGACCCAGTCGATACCGGGGTAATTGAAATTGCCCATTATTATTACCGCGCTGTAACGTTTGTTAGCTTCCTTGATTTCTTTGAGCATTTTATCATCCATTTGTTCATTCTGGCCAGGCGGTCGATGGTACACCACCACCGCCATCGCCTTCCCCTTTGTACATGGAATTTCAATCCATAGAGATTCTACAGCAAATTTTGTTTCTTGCAAAACTTTAATCCTTTCTGACTCAATGCCCTCTCTAACATAGAGCGCAACCCCTCCACCAATTTGATCAGCTCTATCATTACGATATAGTTTGTACCCAGGTATCACAGTGTCCCACTGGTTGTCCTCCTTCCACCATGTCTCTGATATTCCAATCACATCTAACCTCTCATTTAGTGCTATATATTCTAACTCTCCCATCTTATTTTTTAGACTTCCAGCATTTGCATACAAGCATTTTAGAGACTGTATTTTATTTATATTAATTTGGCTATTGGTAGACATGGGTAATTTGGGATCTTTAAGCTCTGTCTGCTCCATTCTTGAGGGCATTTGGGCTACTTTACTCTTTTTTGGGACCTCTCTGCTTTTGGTAGTATCCTTCAAGGATACATTCTTCCGAACCATCTGCTCTTGGGCGACTGTCGGCTTTCCCCTATTATCTAGTTTAAAAGCTGCTCTATCTCCTTTTTAAAGGTTAATGCCAGCAGCCTGGTTCCATCCCGGTTAAGGTGAAGCCCATCCCTTTGGAAGAGCCCCTCCTTTCACCAAAATGTACCCCAGTTCCTAACAAATCTAAACCCCTCATCTCTGCACCATTGTCTCATCCACGCATTGAGACTCCGGAGCTCTGCCTGCCTTTTGGGTCCTGCACGTGGAACGGGAAGCATTTCGGAGAACGCTACCCTGGAAGTTCTGGATTTCAACTTCCTACCTAAAAGCCTAAATTTAGCCTCCAGAACCTCCCTACCACATTTTCCTATGGCATTGGTACCGACATGTACCAAGACAGCAGACTCCTCCCCAGCACTATCTAAGACCTTATCTAGGTGGCACGTGAGGTCCGCTACCTTCGCACCAGGCAGGCATGTTATCAGGCAATCCTCACGTCCACCAGCCACCCAGCTATCTACATGCCTAATGATCGAATCACCAACTATAACGGCTGTCCTAACCCTTCCCTCATGGGCACAAGGCCCTGGAGAAACTTACTCGGTGTGAGAGGGTTTTACATCACCTGGAGGACAGGTCCTAGTTACAGGATCACTTCCTGCCACATCAGGGTGATGCTCTCCTGTCACGTGACCTCTCTCCTCCATGGCAACAGGGATGCTGCCAGACTGGAGGTGGGACTTCAGGACTATATCCCTGTAGGTCTCGTCTATGTACCTCTCTGTCTTTCTTATGTTTTCCAAGTCTGCTACTCTAGCCTCTAGAGAACGGACTCGTTCCCTGAGAGCAGAGAGCTCCTTGCACCTAGTGCACACGTAAGACCTCTCACCAACTGGGAGAAAATCATACATGTGACACTCAATGCAAAAGACTGGAAAGCCCCCATGCCGCTGCTGGACTGCTGTCTGCATCTTAGTTTTAAGTTTTTGTTTAGATCGTTAAGTTCTTTACTTACTAAGGGTTGCTATGGATATTTATACCAATAAAACTGTACCTAATACGTTTAATATACCTTGTTCACCTGAAGCTTAATTAATCTCAGGTCCTTAGTGTATGTCTGATTTGGGTAACAAGCTTCACCTGAGAGCACCTCCTGTCTTTTAAGATGTGTAAGTACCTATAAAGCTACGATTATCCCAGGGGTGAGTGGGTGTGGGGAGGGAGGGAGGGAAATAACACTTATTAAAAGAGGGCTGCTGAGGTAAGCTATATTCTTATTTGATTTAAATTATAGCTCTTTGATGCTGCTAGGCTCTAACTTATTATGAAATTTAAACTACAAGCTCTCTGCTGGGTTCTAAATTTAACCAGAAAGCTCTCTTCTGTGTTTTAAATTTAAACTAAAAGTACTTTGCTGATGCTAGGCCCTGAGTGACTATTAAATTTAAACTACAGCTCTCTGCTGGGTTCCAAATTTATCCAGAAAGCTCTCTTCTGTGTTTTAAATTTAAACTAAAAATACTTTGCTGATACTAGGCCCTGAGTGACTATTAAATTAAAACTATAAGCTCTCTGCTGGGTATGAAATGTAACCAGAAAGTTCTCTTCTGTGTTTTAAATTTAAACTTAAACTGCTGCTACTAGGCACTGACTGATTTAACAAAAAATAGTGGGTTCACAGATTAAATAGCTTTAATAGAAAGAATTCCTTTCAGAAAATTCCCAGAAGTATATACTCACAATTGCAGATCTCTCTCCAGAAGTAACAGTCCCTTTTTCTAGTCCTTCAAGACTGATAAGAAGAGATAAGAAGAGAACCAGGATAGCTCAGAGCCCTTAAAACCAAGTAAGGGCAAGGTATCGAGAAGGTTGTGGTCAAAAGTGTCAAAAGCAGCAAAAGGTCAAGAAGGATGAGGATTGAGTAGAGGCCCTTGGATTTAGCCAGGAACAGGTCACTGGAGACTTTGGCAAGAGCTGTTTCAGTAGAATGTAAAGGATGAAAGCCAGGCTGTAAAGGATCCAGGAGGGCTTGAGCGGAGAGAAGGTCACTCGCTGATTATATTGTCACCTACCTACTCGTCTGATCCCATTCCCACATGTCTAATAAGGTGTATTTCTCCCACTGTCATTCCTTCTACCTGTTATATCCTCAACCTACTGCTTTTCACTGCAATCTGCTGCCTTCAAACATGCTGTGGTTACACCACTCAAAAAATCTTCATTGGATCATTCCAGCCTTTCCAATTATCAACCTATCTCCCTCCTCTCTTTTGTATCCAGTCTACTCAAATGTGCAGGTTACTACCGCTGTGTCAACTTTCTTTCCCCTCGAGCCATTCTGCATCCACTGTTATCTGGCTTTCATTACATTCTACAAAAACAGCACTTGCTAAAGTCTCCAGTGACCTGTTCCTGGCCAAATCCAAGAGCCTGTACTCGATTCTCATCCTTCTTAATCTATCTGCTGGTTTTGATATATTGTTGGTCACCACCTTCTTCTTAATAGCCTGTTTTCATTTGGATTTCAGGGCTCGGTTCTGTCTTATCTCTCCTGTTGAACTTTCAGCATATGCTCTAGCGGATCCTCCTCCACTGCTATCTTGCCTTCAGTCAGTGTACCTTGGGACCTCCTCTCTCTACACTTATTCCCTTGTGTCTCTCCTCCCATGGTTTTCAGTACCATCTTTACACTGATGACGTCCAGATTTACCTCTCTACACCAGACATCTCTCCAGGAATCCAAGCCCAAATTTCAACCTGCTTGTTTTATATTACTGTCTGGATGTCCCGCCATTGTCTGAAACTGAACAAGGCCAAGATGGAACTTCTTATCTTTCCCCCTAAACCCACCTCTCCCTGTGTTTGTGGATAATACTGTCATAGTTCCTGTCTCCTCAGCTTACAACCTTGTAGTTATCTTCCTTGTTATTCCTCCAGTCCAGTGCAGATGCATGAGGTTATGCCTTCCTACCAGCAGATGGAGACTGAAAGCTCACTGATTTGATGATGTCATCCTATAAGGGTTCTGTGCAGCCCTCCTCAGGCTAGTATTGTCTCAGTCTTCAGCAGATGGAAGTGACTAATCCCCTTTGCAGTCTGGACTCCACAGGGCGCCTCAGAAAAAAACAACAAATAAAACAGAGAGGAATCTGGAAAGCTTCTCGGGCTAAGAGCCAAGCCATACAGTGGTGTCTCTCTGACCCTGGATTGGCTCCGTCGAGGGCCTGAATAGGGCTTAGGGGTGCTACACCTGGTCCCTTCCCCCCTTCCCGCCCCCCTTTAAATTTGTTTTCAAGAGGTATTCCTTTCTGAACACACTACTAAGACGCATATACACTCCTTAATCACCTTCCATCTTGACTACTGTAACCTACTTCTTGCTGGTCTCCTTTTGAATCATCTCTCTCCCCTTCAATCTGTTCAACACTCTGCTTTGCGTCTAATCTTCCACTAGCCTCGTCATGCCCATATTACTCCTCTTCTCAAGTCACTTCATTGGTTCCCTATCCATTTCCGCATCCAGTTCAAACTTCTGCCGATCTATAAATGCATTCACTCTGCAGCTCCTCACTATCTTTCTTCTCTTATCTCTCCTTACAACCCCCCTCAGGAACTCCACTCTTCTAGCAAACTGCTTCTATCTGTGCCCTTCTCTTCTATTGCTAACTCCAGACTTCGCTCCTTTCACCTTGTTGCACCTTACACCTGGAACAAACTACCTGTGTCTGTACGCCAGGCACCTTCTCTGACCCTCTTCAAATCTAGGCTGAAAACTCATCTCTTTGCTGCTGCTTTTGGATCTTGACTCACCTGATCTTCTTGTTTCTTTACCTTTCCCCCTTGTTTATTTCCCTCTCTACACCTTCTGTGTTATCTGTCTTGACTAGATTGTAAGCTCTGATGAGCAGGGACTGTCTTTTACATGTCTGAGCAGCACTGCGTACGACTTGTAGTGCTATACAAATGCTCAGTAGTTGTAGTAGTAGTAGTAGTAGTAGTGGTTACCTTAGCTGGGGCAGTTTTGGTGCATATTCCTTAAAAATGTTTAAAAAAAATCCTTCAATGGGCAGACTTCAGCCAAGGGCCACTAGGAAGTAGCAGAGACCCAATACTGCTGCAGGCATCAGGGGATCCCAGGAGGATCTCAGTTTAGTCGGGGAATGAGTCAAGATCACACACAGAGGCATCAGGGAAGCTGGCAAGGACTCCAAGTGTGCTGTTTCCCCTTGAGTTTGTTTTGCCCCTGCACCAAGCTTACTGTTTGAAACAGAACCGGGTGCAGGAGGTTCTGAAGGCACCAGTTCAGGTTCCTGATCTGAGTACTATTCCAGGGCCAGCATCCAAGTGGCCCAGGAGGGTTCTGAAAGAGAATCTGGAGGATCGCTTGTCTTTAGGCTTGGAGGGGTCAGAAGATCACTTGGAAGGTCCCGCAGACTATTGGGGAGAGTCACATGGTCTGGAAGAAGGAGAAATTTCCCAGGGGCAGGATCCCACAGCTGTGAGGTTTTCCACAGAGAGGACTTGATTAGCTCCATTTCATAGGCTACGGCAGCGCTTAATATTGCTGAGGACCTTTGTCGGCGCGCCCCATGTGGCCAGGCGGTTGCCTAGGGCTACAGGGGAGGCGCCGATTGTCCTTTGTTGAAATCAGCCCGATAGCATGTAGTTGTGTCCCCGAAAGGATGAGAGCCAAGTGCAAAGGTCGCAGGAAATATTTCTTTATTTTTAGAAACAAGGATTACCTAGCCGGTTCAATTCTTTGACATGAATTGATTGAAGTTGCCCAAAACAAAATTCAGGATACTTCTCCAAATAACAGCACACAAGCCTATTATACAGTCCTTGGCTTGATACAGCTTTGAAACCTGCTTTCTGATAAAACTCTATTTTCAGCAGTATTCTGTTTCCTGGTCTCCAGGAGGCGCTATACCACCCTCTGTTACTTCACAGTAGGTGTAGCAAGACTTCCTGGCCCACCTGGATACTTTCACCAGCAATAGAATTCTTTTCCAATTATAATACAAACTTTCAGCACAGCTTCTTCCCAAGCAGCTTTAAACAGGGCAGCTACTTTTAAAAGCACAGCTAAAAAGTAATGGGCTTTAAAAATGTCCTTGCAAAAGAACTTCTGGGTTTCTTCCAGACAACACTTCCTTCAGTTCTTTTACTTATCATGAGGTAACACAGATGCATGCAGTAATTTAGACCAACTGGATTTCTTTCTGCTTTCAAACCCTATTTGGTTCCTTTATACTTCTTTAGCACAGATTGCACAGCTTATTTCCATGTCTGAGACATTGTCTAAATCCACAGTGTCTCCCAAGTCCATATCCTCCACGCTAGACTCTTTCTGGTCACTGTTTCCCCTGGTATCTTCCTGAGAAGCCTCACTAGCTTTCACAGCCTTTAGGAGCTTCTCCCAGGTACCCTTAACAGTGTGTGAGCTTGTGGGGGAAGGGCAGGAAAAACCCTTTGTCTAATAAGCCTTTCAAACGTTGTAAAGGGCTCACCTTATTAGTGCTGCTTTTCCTCCTTACAGATTCCTTACTAGGAGAAGAGTTGAGCCATGAACTCTTGGAGAATATTTCCTCCTCTGAGGACTCCTCCCCTGAGCTTTCCACTGGCCTTGTCAGCTCTATGCTCCTGGTTCTCAATTGCTTCTGTGCAAGGGATTTCCATGGGTTTCTTATCCTTCCTTCCTGGAACCCTCGTGTCCTCTGTGTCTGTGTCCTCTCTCTCTCATACGGGTCCTTCTCTCCCTCCTTCTCTTTCAGTTCTCCTGTATGAGTGCAGCTTCCGTTCCTAAATGTTTGGGGCTGTCCTATCCCTTTTGACTCCGCCCCCAAACCACTCCCTTCTCCTCCCTCTATCTCCATGGGAACAGGGCGTGTGCTTAGGTCTGCACTTCTCTGTGAGAAATCTTTACCTTTAGTGTTGGTGTTAACCCTTTCAGTGCCTGCAGTTTTATGGGAAAAATAAAAAAAAGGCATTTTGCCCTTTTTTTTTCTGCCCTCAGCGGCTGCTTCTCCACCACATAACCCCCCCCCCCCTTAAGATATTCCGTGCTGGTGTTTCTAGCGCACAGTGCGGAATCTTTCCTTGGGTCTGTGGGTCTACAGGATATCCATCTAGCCTGTCCTCTCTTGAAGCCAGCCGGGCAAGTGCGACTCTCTCATGCCATGGCTGCAGCACATTAATGTGGAAGATTTGTTCCTTCCCTCTCCTAGTTCCTACGGGATAGGAAACTGGCCCTACCTGCCTGAGAACTCTGTAGGGTCCTCTCCACCTGCTCTCGAACTTTGACGTAGGTCCTGTCACTGTTACTAGCACCTTTTCGCCCACCTCCAATTGACGTGGCTGGGTGTGCCGGTCATAGTAACCCTTCTGGCGGGCTTGGCTCGCCGTCATATTGTCCACCACCACCTGGGATGTCCGCTCTAAGCGTCCCTTTAGATCCCTTAAAAAGTGGGGTACGTCTGTCTCCTCTAGCTCGGGTTCCACCCACTGCTCTCTTAGGATATCTAGTACCCCTCTGGGAGCTCTCCCGTACATCAGTTCGTACGGAGAGACGCCCATGGAAGTCTGCCGGCACTCCCTACAGGCATACAAGGTGAATGGCAACATTACATCCCACTCTGCCATATTGCCTTCCAGACTCCTCCTCAGCATACGTTTGAGGGTCTGATTTTGCCTTTCCACCAGGCCATTAGTTTGCGGGTGGTATGCAGCAGTTTTTATGTGTCTGATGCCGAAGGCATCCCAAACTTGGGCAAGGTAACATGAGAGAAAGTTACTGCCCCTGTCTGTTAAAACCTCTCTTGGAAAACCAATTTCACAAAAGAGCTTTATGATTTCGGTGGCCATGGTCCGTGCGGACACATTGCGTAGGGGAATGGCCCACGGAAAGCACGTCGCCTGGTCCACAATGACCAGTATATACTGATATCCCCTTGGGGTCTTAATTAGGGGTCCCACTATGTCCATAGCTAATCTGTCCACTGGTTTGGTTACCAGGGGCAAGGGAATTAAGGGCACCTTCTTGGGATGAACCATGCTAACCTTCTGGCACGCTGGGCAAGCTGCACAAAATTTTGACGTCTCTTTGAAGACGCCCGGCCAATAGAAGCGGCCCATGATCTGATCCAGGGTGCTATGGAAACCTTTATGCCCCCCTACCGGGTGGTCGTGTGCTAACCTTAGGACCAGGTTTTTTAAAAGTAGTAGGGACTACTAATTGTTTCCTTATGGTACCTAAATGAGGGTCTACACTTTCCCGGTAAAGTATTTCCCTGTCTAGGACAAATCGTGGCAATGCCTCTGAACCTGTATTAGCATGCTCAAACGCTCGTTTTAAGGCAGGATCCTCCCTTTGCTCATTGGGGAAAGAAGGGAACTTCCCTACCAGCCCTGCAGGAGCCCATGGTAATCCTTCTCCCTTGGCTAAGTCCGCCCGATTCTGAGCCCTGGCCTGCCTTCCCTGGCGTTTTTCTGCCTTACTCTTTCTTTTTCCTTCCCTGGAGGGTGTTATTAAGTCTTCGTGAGTGGGAAAACTGCAACTGGGCTCTCTATCAGAGTCCTCTTCTTCCTCCCTAGCCTTGGCTTTGGCCCTTGTGGAGACTAACCCTGTCCTGGACTCTAAACCCTTGGCTAGCCCACATTTGAACTGTGGCCAGTCCCTCCCTAAAACTATGGGATACGGGAGTTTTGGGACTACGGCTATAGCGACAGTTCTTTTCATGCCTAGGCCCTTCACTACAATTTTCTGTAGGGGATAAGCGGATGCTGCGCCGTGAACGCATCGGATCTTTATATTCCCCGCTGAATATTTTTCTATGGGGCCTCCTCTCCTGGCTTGTATCTCTGCCCACAGCTGTTGGGAGACCATCAACTGGTCGGCGCCTGAATCTAGGAGCGCCTGTACTGGGATGTTCTCCACCTCCACTGACAGCAGAAAGCCCTCTCCTTCCTCCTTGGAGGGGTTTGTTATCAACACTGTCCTAGAGTGACACTCTTTCCTTAAATGGCCCTTATTTCCGCAGCCATAACACTTGCGCTGCTCGTACCCTGACCTGCCTAGGGGTTTTCCTTGTGTAACCTCTCCTAGCATGGTCTTGCTCACTCTTTCTGGCTCTCTTACATTTGCCTGGCTCCACCCTGCAGTCTTCATTTGGCCTATTACTCGAGCTTCTAGGAACCGCTCTGCCAAAGAAGTTGCTTCTTTAGTGTTCCTGCAATCTTGTAAGACCAGAAAAGATCGCATTTCCTGTGGCACAGCCTCTATAAACTGTTCTAGGGCAATTGTATCTAGAATAGAATCAACAGTTTTTCCATCAGGCAAAAGCCACTTATGCATTAGTGCCTTGAGGCGTTGGCACAAAGCCCGAGGTGTTTCATCTGACCTCAATTTACATGCTCTAAAAAGACGGCGGTAGACCATTGGAGTCAATCCCAACCGGTCTCTCACGGCCTTTTTTACCTCATCATAAGTGGAGGCGAGCTCAGCAGGCACGGCCCTATAAGCTGCAAGAGCTTCCCCTGTAAGGGAGCCTGCTATTCGTACAGCCCATTGCTCTGCTGGCCATCCACTTAGGACTGCCACCCGCTCGAACACTTCGAAGTAGTCATCTACACCATCACCTGGGGTTAAAGGCCCAAATGAAAAAGGTCCTTTACTGTATTGTCCCAGTCCCAACAATGTTCCTGAGGAACTAGACTCAGTTCTTATCTCATCCGTCGCTTTCTTCTGCTCCTTCATCCATGCAGTCATGAGGTCCAGGAGTGGCTGTTGCTGTTCCCTCATCATGGCAGCCATTTTCTCTTGCGCCCTTGCAGCGTTCTCCTGCTGTTGGCGGAAGCAGTCTGCCATCCAGTTGATAAGCTCTGCACGCTCCATCCTGGAATGCTGGAAAGAAACAAAAAAAAGAAACACCAAGTGCGGCCCTTATCACAGCACTTCCTCTCCTCCACCTGCAGAACCTCCCCTCTTACAGCAATCCTCGATTAACCCCTTTAAATACGGGTTTACCTGCTGTAAGTGGTGAATCAGGCCTCTCAGCACCGTCGGTACCAGCTGGGCTCTCCAACTCCGCTCCGCTGAGTCTCCGGTCCTGGTTCTCTCTGCAGAATTCTTAGGAAGGCTTTCAGGATGTCACTCCGGCCACTTTGTAAATCCTGATGTTTTTCAGTAGCTTCAATTGGTAGGCTTTCCTCAAATCCTGCCAACTATGCCACCTGTCGGCGTGCCCCCGTGTGGCCAGGCAGTTGCCTAGGGCTACAGGGGAGGCGCCGATTGTCCTTTGTTGAAATCAGCCCGATAGCATGTAGTTGTGTCCCCGAAAGGATGAGAGCCAAGTGCAAAGGTCGCAGGAAATATTTCTTTATTTTTAGAAACAAGGATTACCTAGCCGGTTCAATTCTTTGACATGAATTGATTGAAGTTGCCCAAAACAAAATTCAGGATACTTCTCCAAATAACAGCACACAAGCCTATTATACAGTCCTTGGCTTGATACAGCTTTGAAACCTGCTTTCTGATAAAACTCTATTTTCAGCAGTATTCTGTTTCCTGGTCTCCAGGAGGCGCTATACCACCCTCTGTTACTTCACAGTAGGTGTAGCAAGACTTCCTGGCCCACCTGGATACTTTCACCAGCAATAGAATTCTTTTCCAATTATAATACAAACTTTCAGCACAGCTTCTTCCCAAGCAGCTTTAAACAGGGCAGCTACTTTTAAAAGCACAGCTAAAAAGGAATGGGCTTTAAAAATGTCCTTGCAAAAGAACTTCTGGGTTTCTTCCAGACAACACTTCCTTCAGTTCTTTTACTTATCACGAGGTAACACAGATGCATGCAGTAATCAAGACAAGCTGGGTTTCTTTCTGCTTTCAAACCCTATTTGGTTCCTTTATACTTCTTTAGCACAGATTGCACAGCTTATTTCCATGTCTGAGACATTGTCTAAATCCACAGTGTCTCCCAAGTCCATATCCTCCACGCTAGACTCTTCCTGGTCACTGTTTCCCCTGGTATCTTCCTGAGAAGCCTCACTAGCTTGCACAGCCTTTAGGAGCTTCTCCCAGGTACCCTTAACAGTGTGTGAGCTTGTGGGGGAAGGGCAGGAAAAACCCTTTGTCTAATAAGCCTTTCAAACGTTGTAAAGGGCTCACCTTATTAGTGCTGCTTTTCCTCCTTACAGATTCCTTACTAGGAGAAGAGTTGAGCCATGAACTCTTGGAGAATATTTCCTCCTCTGAGGACTCCTCCCCTGAGCTTTCCACTGGCCTTGTCAGCTCTTTGCTCCTGGTTCTCAATTGCTTCTGTGCAAGGGATTTCCATGGGTTTCTTATCCTTTCTTCCTGGAACCCTCGTGTCCTCTGTGTCTGTGTCCTCTCTCTCTCATACGGGTCCTTCTCTCCCTCCTTCTCTTTCAGTTCTCCTGTATGAGTGCAGCTTCCATTCCTAAATGTTTGGGGCTGTCCTATCCCTTTTGACTCCGCCCCCAAACCACTCCCTTCTCCTCCCTATATCTCCATGGGAACAGGGCGTGTGCTTAGGTCTGCACTTCTCTGTGAGAAATCTTTACCTTTAGTGTTGGTGTTAACCCTTTCAGTGCCTGCAGTTTTATGGGTAAAAGGAAAAAAAGGCAGTTTTCCCTTTTTTTTTCTGCCCTCAGCGGCTGCTTTTCCACCACACCTTCCAGCATTAGAAATAGTGGAGGAACCCTAGCTGGAAGGGGTTCGGAAGCTGCTGAGGTCCCATTGCAAAGGGCCATTAAAGATATGATTATGTCTGTAGGTCTATGGCCAGACTTTATCCCATCCCTGCTGAAGGTAGAGAACTGGAAGGCGGTGCGGCGTTTAAAAGATTCACCGGATAGGAAGCTGGATGTTAAAGCAGTCTTTTGAAATTTGAGCTTTGGCCTTTCAAGCATCTGTTTGTGGAGTGTATGTTGCTCGAGCTTGTTTACAGTGGTCTCAGAAGCTTCCAGAGAAGGCTTAGGACCTTTACGTTTTGCTTGTGGAGGCAGCTAGGTTGGAGTTTGGTTCAGCTTTCTGGTCAGTTGCCCTTTATGATTTGATCCGAGCGTCAGCGAAGAGCATGGCTTCTGTTGTTACAGCACATCGTCTCTTGTGGCTTCACAATTGGGCAGTGGATGTTTCTTCTAAGGGACAGCTTAGTAGACTCCCTTTTAAGGTAAACTTCTGTTTGGGTAAGTCTTGGAAAAGTTAGTGAAGGATTTAGGAGAGACTAAGGTGCCCCAATTGCCTGAAGATAAGCCAAAGGGAATGACATTAATTCCCCCTGCTTGTGGCCGTTTTCGGGACTTCTGACATTTTTGGCCGAGGCAATTCCTTTCATGGGGGTTGAAGAGGTGGTAGAGATGGGCTATTGGGAGGTGCTGGGGACCCTATGCCTTCACTATGAAGGTTTGGGGTCCAAGTGGAACTGGTTCTGGCGGGAGGCCTTCTGCAAACCTTTTATTCCACCTAGACCCAGATCACGACAGACCAGTGGGTACTGGAGGTGATTTGAGAGGATTGCACCCTCAAGTTTGCTCAGCCCCTCTCAGACACCTTTATGGTTTCTCCCTGCCAAGCGTCAGCCAAGGAACATGTGGTTGTGGAAACAATGGAATGCCTCTTGCAACTGCGAGCTGTGGTTCTGGTTCCATCAGAGGATTGTGGTCTAGGCTAATATTCCATCTACTATGTGGTACCCAAAAAAGAAGGGACCTTTCAGCCAATCTTGGATTTGAAGAGGGTCAACAAAACTTTAAGAGTGCCTTAGTTCTGTATAGAGACTCTGCGGTCTATTATTGTAGCGGTGCGGCAAGGAGAGTACTTGACTTCCTTGGATCTTTCGGAGGCATATCTGCACATTCTAATTCGACCCAACCATCAGTGATATCTGCAATTTGCAGTGCCAATGGATAATTTTTAGTTTCGAGCCATGCCTTTTGGGCTAGCCACTGCTCCCATAACTTTTAACAAGATGATTGTGGTAGTGGCGATGGCCTTATGCAGGGAAGGAGTGTTGGTGCATCCTTATCTCGACGACTGACTAATCAAAGCAAAGTCTGCCCTGGAGAACTGTTGGCTATGCAGCAGGTGATACTGCTACTCCAGCAGCTGGGTTGGGTCATCAATTTTGCGAAGAGCAAGATGGTGCCAACTCAGTCTCTGGATTATTTAAGAGCCCATTTTGACACCAGTGTGGGTACAGTGGCTCTGACACCAGACTGAGTGATAAGGTACAGCAGCAGATTCTCCAGCTCTTGGGGAGCCAGGTCCTCCAAGCTTGGGATTATCTGCATGTTCTGGGGTCCATGGCGGCCACATTAGATCTGGTTCCATGGGCCAGAGCACATATGTGTCCACTGCAGTGGGTACTGTTGGACAAGTGATTGATGCAGAGACATTCCTTGTGATGTTGGTTGGCACTGTTGTAGGAGAACATAAGAACATAAGATATGGGTCAGACCAAGGTCCATCAAGCCCAGTATTCTGTTTCCAACAGTGGCCAATCCAGGACACCAGTACCTGGCAGGTATCCAAAATCCACAGCTTCTTCAATGCTTGTCCTGGAGTAAGCAGTGGATTTCCCAGGTCCTCTTTAATAATGGTTTATGGACCTTTCCTCCAGGAACTTGTCCAAACCTTCTTTAAATCCAGCTATACTAACAGCTTTTGCTACATCCTCCAGTAACGAATTCCAGTTTGATTACGCATTGAGTAAAAAATATTTTTTCTTACTAGTCTTAAACAGGTTACACTGTAGCTTCATTGCATATCCTCTAGTCTTTCTACTTTTTGATGGCATAAACAATTGATCTACATTTATCAGTTCCACTCCATTCATTAATTTATAGACCTCTATCATATCTCCCCCCAGCCATCTCTTTTCCAGCCCTAACCTTTTAAGCTTCTCTTCATAGGGGTATCCTTCCATCCCCTTTACCATTTTGGTGGCTCTTCTCTGTACCTTTTCTAATTCCACTGTATACTTTTTAAGATACAGTGACCAGAATTGCAAGCAATATTCAAGGTGTATTCGCACCATGGAATGATACAGAGGTATTACAATATCCTTGGTTTTATTCTCCATTCATTTCCTTATGATTCCTAGCATTCTATTGGCCTTCTTGGCTGCTGCTGTACACTGGGTAGAGGGTTTCAATGTGTTATCCACTATATCACCTAAATCTTTTTCATGGGTGGTGGTTCCTAATGTGGAACCTTGCATCATGTAACCATAGTTTGGTTGTCCTTTCTTAGGTGCATAACTTTGCACTTGGCCACATTAAATTTCATCTGCCATTTGAACTTCCAGTCTTACAATTTATCAAGATCCTCTTGCAATTTTTTATAATCATCTTGGGATTTAACAACTTTGAATAATTTTCTGTCATATGCAAATTTGATTACCTCACTCATTATTCCCATTTCTAGATCTTTTAAGAATATGTTAAAAAGCAGTGGACCCAGCACAGAACCCTGGGGTACTCCACGATTCACCTTTCTCCATTGGGAAAATTGGCCATTCAGACCTACCCTCTGCTTTCCATCTTTTTAACCAGTTCCTAATCGACAATAATACACTGCCTCCTATCAAATGAATTTTTAATTTCACCAAGAGTTTCTCATGAGGGACTTTGTCAAAGGCTTTCTGAAAATCCAGATACACTATATTGACCTGCTCACCTTTGTGTACCTGTTTATTCACACATTCAAAAAAATGTAACAGATTAGAAGAACAAAACCTTCCTTGGCTAAAGCCATGTAGGCTTTTTCCCATTAAACCATGACTATCTACATGTTCAGTAATTTTGTTCTTTATAATGTTTTCTACCATTTTGCCCGGTACTAACGTCAGGCTCACCAATCTGTAGTTTCCCGATCATCCCTGGAACCTTTTTAAAAATTGACGTTACAATGGCCATCCTGCAATCTTCAGGTTTTACAGATGATTTTAATGCAGACCAGTGATACATTTACAGGCAAAGAAATGAAGCTTATAAAGTAAAAAAAAAAAAAAACACCCTTCCTACATTTAAATATGGTGGAGGTTCCAAATTGTTGTGGAGTTGTTTTGCTGTCTCAGAAACAGGAGGTCTGGAACATATTAAAGGAATCACGAAGTCAAAGGACTACCACAATATTTTAGAGTGAAATCTGCTACCTAGTGTCAGAAAGCTAGGTCTAGGTTGAAGGCCATTGGTCCTCCAGCAGGACAATGACTCAAACATTCATCCAAAAGTATAAAGAATGGAAAAATGGACTGTTTTAAACTGCCAGGAATGAGTCCTCCTCTCAATCCAATCGAGAACCTTTGGAAAGAGATGAAATCTGCCACTGGTAAAAGGAATCCTGAAAACATTCTTGAGCTGGAACTTATAGATGGCTACAAGAAATATTTGGAGGCTGTCATCACTGCCAAGGGTTGTGCAACCAAATATTAGTGAAGGGTGCCATTAATCATTTCCAGATCATATTTGTTTTCTCAGAAATTACTACGTCTAAGTTGCACAGACATCTTTTTTTTGTTTGTTTGTTTTATACCTTTGAACATACTATGAAAATATTATGATGACATACAGCTGGAATATTTCCATCTATTTCTCAAGATCTTGTACACAACATACCGAAAATGCAAAGGTGCCAATAATGTTGACCACAACTGTATATTTCATTTTCTTTGCTGTTGTTTCTACGGTAAAAGCTACTGACTGAATTTTACTGCTTTCTCACTGATTACTTTGGAGCTCATTCTGACCCACGAATAGTGGGGTTGGATATCCAGGATGGATGTCAAACCCCTAAACAGACCCTGGAAGCAATTCTGGAGCCAGCCCTCCCCACACATCCAGAGGGTTTGTTTGGGGAGAACTGGACAGGGGCGTGATGGGGAGTGCTGGAGACAGAGAGTGGGTGGCGTGGAGGTGGTCTCACGACCCCAGACATCTAGGGCCTATTCAGGTCATGACCCTGTACATCTAGGGAAGCAAAGATGGATAAGAGATGTTTTCCACCTCGGAAGTGGAATAAGTGCCCCAAAGATGGCAATTGGCACCGGTGGACCCACACAGATGGCAGGCCACTTATGTAGGTTGGGCGGTGGGGAAACACTGTTTTGCAGCGGTGCAGGGAATCGGGGCTCCTGCTGGGCATCCCAGTGCCATGGCAATGGGACACCACGGCACCGGGGCTCCAGCAGGAGCAAAGGGAGGGATGGTCAGGTAAATTGCAACAGGATGTTCCCTGCTGCAAAATCAGGGCCTGTCCGGCTCGTCCAAGTGCTCCGATTTTGCACCTGCAAGAACATATAGCTCCCACAGTTGCAGAATTGAGTGGCGTAAGGGCAAGTATTGACATTTTTCAGAGTTTAAATCCTCCATCTACAGTTCTCGAATACTCCCCACTGTATAAATGAGCCTGCCCTTTCTGCTTCCAATGTAAGTAATAGAAGAGACTGTGGGTAGAATCCAGCCAATGGGAAGGCTGTGGGGGCAGAGCACTGGAATGCTGCTCTAGTCACAGGAAGGGAGGTGGTGGGCAAGGGAAGTTCCTGTGATGTACATGTTAAGTGTTTGCGTATAGTGGGAGATGGAAGAGAAATTAAGCCCTTCTCCCCTCCAAAAAATGACAGTGCATTTCTATAGGAAAAACAGTTCCAACAGCTGATTCACAGTAACATAGCCATTATGGAACTGTACCTGTCAAACAGCTCTCTTCTCTCATCTCCTCTCACAATCACAGACACACAGGCCTTGATGCCTGCGAAGGGCGGGTATAGCAAATTTTACAATAAACATAAACATACACATATACACATAGTAACATGTCCATGCATATACAAGCACATACTTGCAAGCATTCATGCACACAGATGAAAGCATGCACCGACAGACAAACTCTGATTCAAAAAAAACAATGTAGCAAACAACCGTAAAGCATTAGCAAATTTTTAGAAAATAATTAGCATCAATAGACACCAACTCTGAACACCCCCAGCAAGATCACGAAGTGCTTGCAAGCAACAAAAAACAGGGCCTTCGTGTACTACGCACCCACATGCTGGAATGCCCTCCCACCCGAAGTCCGATCCATAACTGAACTCGCCCAATTCAGAAAGGCTCTGAAACACCACCTGTTTCTCCAGTACTACTCCCACAACGGAGATTCACAACATCCAGCCTCACGCAACCACCAACACAGCACCCCAAACCCAACAACAACACACAGTCACCCCCCCGCACAGTAATGCCGCCAATCACCTGATATGCAATTGTATATAGTACACAACCTCTTATAGAGCACACATTCCTGTATATAGCACACAAGCTTGTAAATAGCCACCAAGCAGTCATGACCCCACCCTCCATCGCTAACCTGACTGTTTTGCCTGTATATAGTTATCTGAGTAGCCTGCTACAAAGTAGCCTGTACATAGTTACCCCAGTTAGCCAAGTTGTAAACCTTGTTACTTGTAAGTACAGTGCAGATACCCCTGCACTGTACAAATTTGTTTTAATTGTAAACTGAGCTGATTTTAAAGAGCGCGGTATAGAAAAACCCAAAATAAATAAATAAATAAATAAAATTAAACTCTAAATATATAAAAGTAGTATACAATTTTATTTCCTAATTTATATCAATTATTTTTTTCTTAATTCAGTCAATGTGCCTTTATAATTAATCAGTATAATCAATTATTACAATCATGTATAAATCACAACATACAAAATACACCAAATTATAAATCATACTCACTGCCTCCACCCATACCCATTCACTCACACACCTATTCTAGACATAAAATAATAGGCTGATATAATATGAAATATGGTACAAACAATGAGATCTTAAAGCAATTCACATCTACTTAACTGCCCATCTCCAATGCAAATACTCACAGTTAAATGATGCAATTACATTCCATAATTCAAGCAATTTGACATTATGTTCCAAAGCCCCAGTATAATATATTTAGCATAAAACATTGAACAGTTCAAAAGCCCCAAAACGTTCCAAGCTCTGAAAAAAGGGATCACTGTCATGGATCGATAAATCAATACTCATGTATCCTCTTGGATTTAGATTGCATCGCCTTCAGTCAAATGTATCCCATATATCCTTGATGTTGTATTGTTAACTTCAGTAACCCAAAGGTTGTAACATAATAGCACAACAGGATGAATCACCAAAGAGATGAGTCAGCAGAATGAATCAGGGTGTTTCTCTTAATCAGGAGAAGAAAAGTGTATCAAGGCATCAAAATGCCGACCTAGAATTCTATTAATTCATCTTAGTCATTCCAGAAACCACAATTCATTCAGCTGTAATCAATGCAGGATTCCTACTATGGCCAATATTTTTGCCGAAAAATGGCTTCACCAGGGAATCTGTTTGCCAAATGCCATTGGCACAGACCCATCTGGGCATGCTTATGCTTCATCTACAGACATAAAAGCACATATGCAGTGATACACAAATATATGTACATACATACAAACACGAATACACATACTAGCCCACAAAAAATACACACATACACAAAATAGAGATATAAATGTACAAAACAGAAATATGCACACACGCAGAGAAAACACACTAGACATACACACAATGCAAATACAGACGAGTGTGTGCATACACATATACACACAGAGGGGTTGGAAAGAATTCCATGAGTCATGCTCTGCATGCTTTCCTCACTTGTTTATTCTTTCCAAACCAACAGAAGTTAGAAAGAATAAAACATAAATGGTTGAGAATGTCTGCTTGTCTATTCATCTGTCTGGGGGCAAAATAACTCTGAAAATTCAATGGAATGGGATGAAACTTGGCGTGTTGCAAAAACTAGTAAAAAGACATATTGAGTTCAAAAATGGGCCAAATTGGACTGTTGCTTCCAGACTACTAAGCCCTCCCAAAAAATGACCCAATGTATTTTAATGGCAGAAGTTCCAACTTCTGTAGCATAGAAACTTACATACAGTGAAACAAAGTAGTTAGGAATTCAAACTGCCTTTCCCTGTTTTCTACTCTCCAAATCCCCTAATCCTCTTCCAAAATATGTCCCCCACACTATCCCACCACCCATACCATAGACTGCCTCTTCTCTAAAAAATAATGTCCCACAACTGTCTCACCACCCTGTAAACTGTACCACTCTAAAACCCTACCCTTACAACAGCACATCATAAACTGCCCCTACTCCCAAAAAATACCACTACAACCGCCCTACTACCAAATGTTCCACCCCCAAAAACTACCTTCTCACAACTGTCCCATCACTCTGTAAACTGCCTCCACCCCCAAAAACCACCCTGCCTCACTATCCCACAACCCACAAACTGCACCACCCTGAAAACGTACCCTCAGGCAACTTCTCTACCACCTCACACACTGCCCTTACCCCCAACTCTAAAGAATACTCTCTTACAATTGCCCTACTACCCCACAAACTGCCCTTCCCCTAAAACGTCTCCCACAACTGCCCTACCATCCTGCAAACTGCCCCATGCAACTTCCCCCTCACTGCTGCCCTGCGCTTGTCCCACCTCTCTACAAACTGCTCCACACTCAAAAAATTCCCCAAACAACTGTCTAAGAGAAAGCAGGCAAGGACCAGTTGCTTTGAAGGTTTAAACGGAATCCTTTATTGGATAAGTAACCAATGATGCTCCCTAAGCAGAGGGTGACTTGATCATATCTACATGCACCACAGACTAACTTTATCAAGGAATTTTGTATTAGCTGCAAATGTTTCATCAAACATGCAATGATTCCTGCTAGTAGTGCATTTGCATAATCCAAATGTGAGATTACTGTTGCATATACAGTATCACAGTAATAATATTCTTCTGTTTTAAATAAGGATATAGTGACGGAATTTTGTGTAATAAAAACAAATTCATACTACCAATGAGACAAGTGACTGAAAAGACAGATGTGCATCAAAAGTCACTCCTTTACCAAATCTAAACAGCTAAACTCACTAATACAAAGAAGCAGACAGCAGTCCAGCAATAAGATAGGGAATATTCAGTCTTGTGTACTGAGTACCACATATATGATTACCTCCCAAATGGTGAGAGGTCAATATGTGCTCTTGGTGCAAAGAGCTCCTGGCTCTCAGAGAATGAAGAAAGGGATCACTTTCTTCAATCTCTGAAGGCTAGAGTAGTAGACAGAGGAGCTGAGGCAGACAAATATTTATATATAGAGAGAGGAGACCTACAGGGACATAGTAGAAAAATCTCATCTCCAGTCTGGCAGTCTCTTTGCTGCCTTGGAGGACAGACATCATCTGGAAGGAGAGTATCACCTTAGTGTGGTACAAAATGAACCTGTAGGCAGGATCCATCCTCCAGGGATGCAATATTCTCTCACACTAAGGATGTGTCTCCTGGGGCTTCTGCCAAGGAGGGAACGCTTAGGATGGCCTTTTTAGCTGGTAATTCTATCATTAGATATGTAGATAGTATGGTTAGTGGACGTAAGGATCATCTGTCTACCTATTTTCTCTACTACCTCTCCAAGTAGCTGTCATATTTCGACTCCTCCAACAAGCCCACCTCTACCTTTCACGCCAACTTTGATTCCTGGCTCTCCTCCTTTCTGGATGCATCTTCCCTTTCCTTATTCTTGGGGATTTTAACATTCACATTGATGACCCTTCTGACCCTCATGCCTTAAAACTCCTTTCCCTAACCTCCTCATTCAGCCTCTAGTTGTACTTTACTGCTTCTGCTCACAAACATGGTCACTGCCTTGACCTTTTCTTCTCCTCTAACTGCTTACCCTCAAACGTCTCCACTGCAGTTCTGGCTTTATCTGACCATTATCTGCTAACCTTCACCTTTAACCACTCCCCATCTTGGTCTCTCCTGATCTCCACCAATATGTTTAGGAATCTTCACACTATCAGTCTTTCAGCTCTCTCCACTGCTGTCTTATCAGCTTTTTCTTCCACTATGACATTTGACTCCATTGATGGGGCAGTATCCTCCTATAGCACTAAACTCTGCTCTGGATGCATTTGCTCCTCACATTCCATGCCCTGTGAGGTGTACCATACCTCAACCTTGGCTGCCCTTGACAACCCACTACCTAGGTTTCTGTGCCCACTCATCTCAGTGTCTTTGACTTAAATCATGTACCCTTGCTGACTACCTATATTTCAAATTCATGCAAACCTCTTTCCAGACAGCCATAGAACTCACCAAGTAAGAGTACTATGTCCATCTGACTAGCTCTCTTGCCTCTGACCCTCACCATCACTTTGCTATACTCAACCTTCTCTTCAAAGTCCCTCCTCTCCCAATCCCTCATTCACTGTCTTTCCTGTCAAGCCCTTCTGGGTCCACTGCATTCGTTCTTTACATTCCACAGAAATGGCTCTTGCCAAAGTCTCCAGTGACTTGTTCCTCACCAAATCCAAAGGCCTCTACTCAATTCTCATCCTTCTTGACCTTTCTGCTGCTTTTGACACTGTTTATCATTACGTTCTTCTTGATACCCTGTTCTCGCTTGCATTTAGGGGCTCTCTTCTGCCTGGTTTTCTTCTTATCTCTCCCATCGCACTTTTAGTGTATGATCTGATGGATCCTCCTCAACTGCCATCCTGCTTTCAGTTGGTGTACCTCAGGGCTCTGTCTTGGGACCTCTACTTTTCTTTCTCTACACTCAGTCCCTCGGTGCACTTATTTCCTCCCATGCTTTTCAGTACTATCTTTATGCTGACAACTCTCAGATCTACCTTTCTGTACATGAAATCTCTCCAGGAATGCAGGCCTAGATTTCTGCCTGCTTATCTGTCATTGCTGCTTGGATGTCTCACTGCCATCTGAACCTGAACATGGTCAAAACTGAGCTCCTTATCTTTCCCCCTAAACCCATCCCTCCCTTTCCTCCCTTCTCTATTTCTGTGGATAACACTATACTCCTCCTTGTTTCCTCAGCTTACAAACTTCGGGTTATCTTTGACTCTTCTCTTTTTTTCTCTGCACACATCCAACAGATAGCTAAAACCTGTCACTTCTTTCTCTATAACACTGGTAAAATTTGTCCCTTCCTTTCTACACACACTACTAAGACCCTTATCCACACACCAGTCACCTCCTGTCTTGACTATTGTAACCTGATCCTCACTGGTCTCCCTCTGAATCATCTCTCTCCCCTTCAATCTGTTTAAAACTCAGCTGCACAGCTTATCTTCCAGCAGTGTAACCTATCTTCTCAAGTCACTTCACTGGTTCCCTATCTGTTTCCGCATCCAGTTCAAACTTCTCCTACTTACCTACAAGTGCATTCATTCTGCGGCTCCTCACTACCTTTCCTCTCTTATCTCACTCTATCGTCCTCCTTGGGAACTCTGCTCCTCTGGCAGATCCCTTTTATCTGTGCTCTTCTCTGCCACTGCCAACCCCAGACTTCATTCATTCCATCTTGCTGCTCCATATGCCTGGAACAGACTACCTGAGTCAGTGCATCGGGCTCCTTCTCTGGCCTTATTCCAGGCTGAAGACCCACCTCTTTGAGGCTGCTTTTGGATCCTGATGCTCCTCATTCTCTTGTCCACTACTTATGTGTATCTTGCCATACTCTAGTCCCCAGTTTTGCAATGGTTTTCATCTTGATTAGCTTGTAAGCTCTGATGAGCAGGGACTGTGTCTTACATCTGTATGTACAGCATTGCATACACCTTTTAGCGCTATACAAATGATTAGTGGCAGTAGTAGTGGTAGTAGCACTTGGTCATTTGCCTGGTGCAATGGTGGTGGGCTGCATGTATCATCTAGCTAGGATTCTAGACAGTGTGGGGGAGAAGCCGGCTGCCTTGGTACATATGGGTAACAATGACATCGTAAATTGTGTGGGGGAGGTTCTACAAGCCAAATTTAGGCTTTTAAATAGAAAGTTGAAATGCATGACTCCCGGGATAACATTCTCAGAAATGCTTCCTGTTCCATGCACAGGACCCAAAAGGCAGCAGAGCTTCAGAGTCTCAATGTGCTGGTGAGAGGATAGTGCAGGGAAAATGGCTTTGGATTTGTTAGGAAATGGGGAACATATTGGGGATGAGGGAGTCTTTTCAGAAGGATGGGCTCAACTTTAAAAAGGATGGAGCCAGGCTGCTGGCACTAACCTTTGAAAAGGAGCTAGAGCAACTTTTAAACTAGATAATTGGAAAAAGCCAACAGTCAGTCATCCCAGAGTGCGTGGTTTGAATTATGTATCTTTGAAAGATACAGTACTATCAAAATAGGTTAGGACATCCTGGCAGAGAGGTTGCAATAAAAGGAAAAATAGTCTAGATGCCAGGAAGTAAAAAGCAGAGAGAGCTGAAAGATTCCAAATTACCAATGGCAAATATAAGCAGGTTGTTAATATGAACAAAAAACGTGCTTTGAAATGTCTGTATACAAATGGTAATCTAAAAAATAAGATGGGAGAGATATAATAGATAGCACTGAACAAAGAGATAGATACAGTGCATTTTTCCTAGAAAAAAACGGGCCAGTATTCATATGCAGGGCTGTTTCATTAATACACGAGAACTATGGGACAGTTTTAGCAGGCAATGAAAAATGTGTTGGTACTCTGTACCACCATGTACCCCCTCAAAAAAAGCCCTGGATAGATATAATTGGCATCTCAGAGACCAGGTAGAAGGAGAATAACCAACAGGACACTGGTACCAGAGTACAAACTGTATTGTAATGATAGGGTAGATCAAATTGGTGCAGGGGTGGCTCTCTATGTTAAAGAGGGCATTGAGTCAAACAGAATAACCTTTTTTGCAAGATACAAAATACACTGTAGAATCTTTATGGATAGAAATTCCATGATGAGAAGGGGAAGGAATAACAGTGGGGGTGTACTATCGGTTGCCTGGCTAAAATGAACAAAAAGATAATGCGAACAAAAATTAAGGAAGCTAACAAAATTGACAACACAGTTATAAAGTAATTTTAATTACCCCAGTATCAACTGGGTCAATGTCACATCAAGAAATGCTAGGACAATAAAGAGTTTAGATAAAATAAATAAACGCTTCATGGAGCAGTTAGGGCTATTTTACACCTAGTCCTTAGTGGAGCACAGGATCTATTATGAGAGGCAAGTCTCAGGGCGACTTGGCAATAGTGATCATAACATTACACTGGTCAACAAAGTTTTACAAAAATCATGTTACTGAAATAAAAATAGTCATTTCTTATCAATTTTTATATGCTGAACACGAATATGACAGTGAAATTGCAAAGTTGGCTCAAGTTTTTTTGTAATCTACAAGAATTAATGTTTACATTACGAAATGCATATCAATAGTAAATATAATAGGCCTTCGGTTAATATCTGTAAAAAACCAAGTCATAGACTACTTCTTAGATTTTTTTGTCTGTCTCTTGTACAGCTGTTCGGGAGCTTCTCTGGGAAGTGTCCAGCAGTAGTCAGCCAGCATTGTAGTGGACCATTTTCCCTGGTATCTTTGCTCCATCATTGCGATATCCTGGTGAAAACGTTCACCCTCTTCATCACTAACCATACCACAGTTGTCAGGAAAGAAATCGAGATGGGAATCAAGGAAATGGATCTTTAGAGACATATTGCAGTCAAGTTTCTGATACTGCATCAGCATGTCTTCTACTAGTTCCTTGTAGTTTTCTGCCCTAACATTCCCGAGAAAGTTTGTTAACACTAGGCAAAAAGCATTCCATGCTTGTTTCACATCACCCTGCAGCAAGTTGTTGAACCAGTCATCTTTGAAGAGCTCTCGAAACTCCCTCTTTAATCTTTGCTTTGCTGAGTCGAGGGAATTTTTCATGCAGGTATCGGAAAGCTGGCAAAGTGCGGTCCATGGCTTTCACGAAGTTTTTCATCAGACCTAGTTTGATGTGAAGGGGTGGTAGCAGGATTCTGTGAGCCTCAACCAGAGCTGGGTGCTGGATATTCTTCTCTCCAACTGTTACATTTTGTCTGTGATTCCATTCCTTCTGCAAGTAGTGACAATACCTTGCTCGGCTATCCCACTCACATAAGAAACACATGTATTTTATATATCCCTGCTGCAGTCCCATTAAAAGGGCAACTACCTTCAAGTCACCACAGAGGTGCCAGCTGTACTTGTTATAGTTAATGGAAGTCAGTAGATGCTTTAAGTTATCGTATGTCTCTTTCATGTGGACTTGCAAGTTAGATGTCAACCATTGATAAGGCAGGCAAAGAGAGAATTTCTAAAGAAGCTTGCCATGAAAGCAACAACTTATAATAAAAACTATTTTAAATACATTTGAAGCAAAAAGATTTTGAGGGAGTCGATTGGACCAATAGATGTTAGAATGGTAAAGGGGCATTAAGAGAGGACAATATGAAAGGGTAAAATAACTTAAAGATACAAGTACCGTAAGAAAAACAAATACACTAAATGCAAAAGAATGTACCCAACAACAGGAAGTATATAAGTAAACTTTGTAATCAAAGTGAATACACAATTTATTGAACATTCAAACTTCATTAAGACATGTGCAATATGTCAATTTAACTGGGGTTAGTCCTAAGACATAGTAGAATACATTACTGGGGTGGAGGAACAGAGTCCAAATCACACGTTCCACTAATTAAATACTTTATTGAATATGAAAATAAGTTCTATCTTTCAACTTTCAACGAGGTGTGAAGATTGGTGTAAGACTCATCAATAACCTTCGCTATGCTGATGATACTGCATTACTGGCTGAAAGTGACAATAATCTGAAACATTTGCTTCTCACGATCAAGCAGCATAGTCTTAAAATGGGCCTGCACTTAATGTAAAGAAGACAGCTGGCAAAATCAATAAGTTCATCATTGATGGAGAAGAAATTGAAATAATGAACAACTTTAACCTGCATTGATCAATAATCAATAAAGAAATGACAAGTAGTCAAGAAATCAGATGATGCATTGTTCTTGGCAGAATGACTATGAAGGACCTAGACAAGATTCTCAAGAGCAGGGATGTTGCTCTCCATACAAAAATTTGACTTGTTCAAGCCATGGCATTTTCAATAACGTCATATGGATGCAAAAGTTAGATAGTGAAAAAGATAGACAGGAAGAAAATAGATGCCTTTGAATTATGTTGCTAACGAAGAATACTGTGTATACCATGAACTGCATGAAGAACAAACCAGTCAGTACTAGAAGAGATCAAACCTAAGCTTTCTTTAGAAGCCTAGATGACAAGACTTTGACTTTCATACTTTCATGCAACGAGAGAGATTGTTAGAGAAAGACATCATGCTTGGAAAGATAGAAGGTCAACGCAAAAGAGGAAGGTCAGCAATCAGATGGATCGATACAATAACAGCAGTTATGGGTGCCACTCTATCAACAATGAGCTGCCTGACTGAAGACGAAACACAGTTTAGGACAACTATCCAGAGGGTCGCCATGAGTCAGTACCGACTCAATGGCACTTAACAACAACAAAGCGAAAGCAGAGAGACTAAGGGCCCGACTCTGTAAGGCGACTTGCTCCGATTCTGCATTCCTCTCTCCCCGCGCACACAGAGCTGCTGTGCAGGGAGAGCAGGATGGGGGCGGCATGGGGTGGAGTGTGGGCGGGATGTGTGAGGGCCAGGCACCCGGATGTACAGGGCCGATTCAGGTCACAGCCCTGTATGTCCTTGGAGCACCAGGAGGATGCCCAGTTTATTCCTTGGAGGTGGAATAAGCATGGGTCACACCTTCTCGCCAGCCCAGCAGCTCCCCCAGGAGCAATGGCAGAATTGAAGGTGAGGCCCCGCTGCCCGATCCCAGCCCTGATGGACCCCATTGAGGGTCAGGCGGTGTGAAACCTGGTCAGGGGGGTGTCCAGTCTATGAGAGCAGAGGGAGCCTGGCTGTCCTACTGGCTGGACGTCTCCCACTGCTGATGAAGGGGCATACTGGTCTATCCCAGTGCCCATTCCTGCTATTGCGGGGGCATCTAGCTCCTTTGGTACAGAATTGGGTACAAAGGAGCCTGGACGTGCCCTTTCTTGATTGGGCTCCATATGAATAATTTGTTTTGGTCTTTATAGAAGAAGATAGGGGAGATCTCCATGCCAGAAATTATATTTAAAGGTCATGAATAGGAGGAATTGAAAAATGTAATAGGACAATTTGACAAACTAAAGAGCAGATGGTATACATCCCAGGGTGCTGAGAGAACTTAAAGATGAAATTGCAGACCTACTATTAATAATTTGTAAACTATAATTAAAATCACTTACAGTATCTGAAGATTGGAGGGTAGCTAATGTAACACCAATTTTTAAAAGGGTTCCAGAGGTGATCCAGGAAACTGGGCAAAATGGTAAAGCATTATAAAGAACAAAATTACTGAACCTATAGAAAGTCATGGTTTAATGGTACAAAACCAACATGGATCTGTGCTAGGCCCACTGCTTTATAATGCTTTTATAAATGACCTGGAAATGGGAACAACAAGTGAGGTGATCAAATTTGCAGTGACACAAAATTATTCAAAGTTGTTAAATCACAAGAGAATTGTGAAAAATTGCAAGATGACCTTGAGAAATTGGGAGACTAGGCATCCAAATGGCAGATAAAATTTAATGTGGGCTTAGGGAAGAACTACCCAAACTACAGTTACATGATGCAAGGCTTCACATTAGCAATCGCCACCCAGGAAAAAGAACTAGGCATCACGAATAATATGTTGAAATCCTCTGCTCAGTGTGTAGTGGCAGCCAAAAAGCTAACAGAATGCTAGAAATGATAAGGAAAAGAATGGAGAATAAGACAAAGGATATCATAATGCCTCTGTATCACTCCATGGTGTGACCGCACCTTGGGTCATGTTTACAAATGTGTTGTAAGTAGTGAGAGACTAACACATGGTTAATCTGCTTCTCTACTGCAGCAGAAGTGGAGCAGTCATGTTAAATACAGGGCATGGCTGCAGTGCAGTAGGGAGATATTGCCTCACCAGGTGCATCAGGTTCCCATGTATGCTGTGAAGGTGTGCTACCTGTGCCCCGTACTTGCATGCTAACACCAATTCCCTCCCCCCCAGACAAGTGTTCATCACTGAGGCCATATCTCTGTGCTCTGTGGAGGGTTGGGAGCACTTGGCAGATGCCTGCAAAACACATCCAGGTAGCTGCCATGTGCAATGGAACTTGAGAGTCTTGACAGCAAATATGCTGTATATGTGACCCTAGAAGATAGATGCTTTACAAGGGGCTTTACAAGGGGCCACACAGTCCCCTGTTTGAGTCATTGGTGGAGGATGTGCATGTACAGCAACTATTTTTTCCTCTGAAGCAAGGATGTGAGTGGGCTCAGGAACACTGAAGGACCACCCTGTCAATATGTGTGGAAACAGCCACGATACCTCAGCACAGCAGAGAGAGCAGCCAACAATACATGGTTACCAACCACACCAACAGACCATAGTACAAGTGGACAGTGATGGCAGGAGAAGGTTCACTGGAGGAGATGTGCACCCTGGTAAGCATATTAGATATATGGGCTAAGTATGAGGGGGCAGGAAATGCAAATCATTGATGCAAACACTTGGCTAGGGACTGTGCTGCATAAGTGTGGGTTGGGTGTCAAAGCAAGAATGCTGCATTTGCATGAATGCAGAGCCCCAGTTAGGTGAAGGCAGTGTGTCAGCTTTGCCAGAATGTGGGCACTGGAAAATGAAACCCCTCACCACGAGTCACCCAAGGTCCCTGACAGGCTAACAGGCCTCTGCTGGGGAGGGGGGATTAGGTTTGTTCCTTGTCATCCCCCCCCCCCCCATCTACCTGCACAGTGCCCTTGCCAGTGAATAGGGTAAACCCCCTTCATATGGGTGAAGGGTGGCAATGATCTGGTGTAGAGATCTGCTGATCTAGCACAGAGACCACATAGGAATTGGAGACATATGGCTGGTGATCTTTGCTCCTGAAAATTGGGAGTCCAGGTTGTCCAGATCAGGCATATTGGACATCAGTTTCATATATGGCATAGAATTGGTGTTCCAGCTGGTAGAAACCCACCCCTGTGGTCCAACAATTGCTTGAATACCCATCTCTATGGCCCATCACCCATGTTGAGAGCTCTGAGGACATACTGCAGTATACTCTAAAAACCATCATGGAGAAGGGTACCCCACTCAGTCCCCAGTTTGGGCACATCAGCTTTTAGAAAATTGACAGCCCCATGCCTTAGGGAGTCAGCAAATATTCCCCAGGTGGAAAGAGCACTTCATCACTAAGCAACATGCCAGGTAAGGAACACTGACAGAGAGCCATAACTAAGCTAGCTCTCTATCGTGTAAATGTAAGCAAGTGCTCTGAGCCAGTGGGCCACAGACATGTCCTCCTATGGTCAGGGTGAAGGGACATGTGCCCCCCTAGAAACATGCCCAGGAACTAACATGTCCCTCAGCTGCACATATGCACCAATACATGGACCCCTATGCAGAGGAAGTGGGGTCAGATGGCACAAATATGTGCCATCATAAAATGGACAGTACTTGCAAAACCTGATTTGAATTCCCCACCCCCAGTTGTGTTCAGCCATCTGCAACCTTGCTTATATGACCCATCTCAAGTTGTTTCACTTAGCACATACTCTCTCTCCCATCTCCTCACCAGCACTGGCTGTCCACCCATGTGTGACTGTCATGCATATGCCATCTCCCGGTGACACCAATGTCCATGTGGAGGGGGTGCCCCTTCAATTGACATGTATTCACTAGGGTAGAAAGGAGACAATGCACCCTCAGCCCACTGATGCTGCTGCTGCTGGTGTTGTAGCCTCCCCCGCCCATGCTATCTGTTTGCCACACAGGCCATGCTGCAGATGATGGCGTGTTGGCTGGGTCTATGGGTTCAGCTTTGCCTTTGTTGTATGGGCTGGCATATGTGTGGGAATCACGCTCGTACCATGCGTTTGGAACGCTTAGTCACAGCAGGTGCAACTAGCGCCTGCTTGGAGGCAAGGGAGCCAAATGTTATCTGCGCTTGTGCTAATGGCATCTTTTCTGGTCAGATGCACTCCTAACATGGCTACGCCAATTGCACGTGACTGTGCTCTCTCCACCCATCTCTGCCCTAACCGTGCCTATTCATGTGGTGCTCAAGAAGCACTGGATTTTACTGTGCACTCCCAGCCACTGTGGGGCCAAGACATGCATTAATCCTGTGATGAACCCCACGTTCTTGGCTAGCATGCTTTAGTAAACATGCCCCCTTGAATATTGTGTGCAGTTTTCTTCACTGTATCTAAAAAATGATAAAGTGGAATTAGAAAAGGTACAGAAAAGGGTGACCAAAATGATAAAGGGGATAGAACGATATCTTTATGAGAAAAGGCTTAAAAGGTTAGCTTGGAGAGGAGATATGATAGAGGTTTATAAAATAATGAATGGACTGGAACAAGTAACATGAATAGATTTTTTACTCTTTCAAAAAGTATAAAGACTAGGGAATATGCAATGAAACTACTAAGTAGTACATTTAAGACTAATCAGAGAAAATAGTTTTTCACGCAGCGAGTTATTAAGCTCTGGAATTCATTGCCAGAGGGTGTAGCAAAAGCTGTTAGTGTTGTTGTTAAGTGCCGTCAAGTCTGTGTCTACTCATGACGACCCTCTGGATAGTTGTCCTAAACTTTGTTTGGTCTTCAGTCAAGCGGCTTATTGTTGATAGAATGTCATGCATAGCTGCTGTTATTGTATCGATCCATCTTATTGCTGGCCTTCCACTTTTGCATTGACCTTCAACCTTGCCAAACGTGATTTCATTCTCTAATGTTCTCTCTCTTCGCAGGATATGTCCAAACTATGAAAGTCGAAGTCTTGCCATCTGAGCTTCTAAAGAAAACTTAGGTTTCATCTTCTCTAGTACATGGTCCATGATATAGGCAGTATTCTTCGCCAGCACCATAATTCAAAGACATCGATTTTCATCCTGTCTATCTTTTTCAGTGTCCAACTTTTGCTTCCATATAACATTATTGAAAATACCATGGCTTGGACAAGTCAAATTTTTGTTTGGGGAGAGACATCTCTGCTCTTGAGAATCTTGTCTAGGTCCTTCATAGCCATTTTGCCAAAAGCATTGTGTTGTTGGATTTATTGACTGCTTGTCATTTCTTTATTGATTATTGATCCAAGAGGTTAAAGTTGTCCACTATTTCTATTTCTTCTCCATCAAGGACGAACTTATTGATTTTACCAGCTGTCAGGATGTTTGACTTCTTTATATTAAGGTGCAGGCCCCATTTTAAGACTATGTATTCCTTGATATCGAGAAGTAAATGTTTCAGATCATTTTTACTTTCAGCTAGTATTGTGGTATCATCAGCATAAAGAAAGATCATTGATGATTCTTCCATCAATCTTCACACTTTGATTGCTCTTCATATAGTCCTGCTTCTCTGATGGCATATAAATTAAAGAGGTTAGGGGAAAGTATGCAGTCTTTACATATGAAGTACACCTTTGATTATTTTAAACCATTCTGTTTCTCCTTGTTCTGTTCAAATAGCTGCTTCTTGATTAATGTGAATGGAGTAGAAACCACACTATTCACAGAGGATGATGTATTTGAACAGCTTGCAAAACTGAATGTGGACAAGGCCATGGGACCGGATGGGATACATCCCAGGATACTGAAAGAGCTCAGAGAGGTTCTTGCAGGCTTTTAAAGGATGTTTTTAATAGATCCTTGGAGACAGGAAAAGTTCCACAGGACTGGAGAAGGACTGACGTGGTACCTCTTCACAAAAGTGGTAATAGGGAAGAAGTGACAAACTACAGGCCAATAAGCCTTACCTCGGTGGCGGGAAAAGTAATGGTGGTTCTCTTAAAAGAGGAAATAGTGGACTTTCTTGAAACCAACAGGTCGCATGATCCGAGGCAACATGGTTTTACCAAAGGATGATCTTGCCAAACAAATCTGATTGAGTTCTTTGACTGGGTGACCAGAGAACTACATCAAGGGCATGCGACAGATGTGATCTACTTAGATTTCAGAAAAGCCTTTGATACTGTTCCTCATAGGAGGCTTATCAATAAACTCAACAGCTTGGGGATGGGTCCCAAGGTGGTGAACTGGATCAGAAATTGGTTGACTGACAGACGACAGAAGATGATAGTAAATGGAACTCACTCGGATGAAAGGGTGATGATTAGTGGTGTGCCCCAGGGTTCAGTCCTGGGACTAGTACTTTTCAATGTATTTGTGAGTGATATTTGTGTCCCACTCTATCAGTGCTCACCAGCTGATCGCCTGATCGGGAGCCGGAAGAGAGTCCCCTCCCCTCCCCCAGCCCAGCTGATCGGAATCTTTTGAACTGCAGCGCCAGGGAGCGGTTTGTGTCCCACTCTATCAGTGCACACCAGCTGATCGCCTGATCGGGAGCCGGAAGTGAGTCCCCTCCCCCAGCCCAGCTGATTGGCATCTTTTGAACTGCAGCGCCAGAGGGCAGTTTGTGTCCCAATCTATCAGTGCACACCAGCTGATCGCCTGATCGGGAGCCGGAAGTGAGTCCCCTCCCCCAGCCCAGCTGATCAGCATCTTTTGAACTGCAACGCCAGAGGGCGTGCCCGTGCCTAAGGCGTGGCCCTTAGGCATGGGACCTTGGCCGCTTCCAGTGACATCTACTCCACTGGTATGCTGGGCAACTTGAACTAAGCTCTCTCTACTTTGTGACTTTCTCGTGTTCCCTAACCTGCTGATTCTATATGCTCCCATCCCTATATTTGATTCTTTATTTACATTTGATTTGCCCTTTTTGTCTCTTTCGTACTCTGCTCCTCCTTTCTTCCTCATTTCGGGTTCGTTACTCCCAAGTCTTATATTATTATAATGAGGCCTTTACATAATCTAGTGAACCTTATCTATGTCTTCCCTAGTTCTGGTCTCCCTAGACGTACTTCTCGCTCTCTTAGGCTTCCTGTGCTCCCTAATTATTTCTCTCACATTAGGTCTAGGCCTTCTCGCAACTTATCTAACCTTGTTCTGATTCCTCTTCTCTCCCCATCTGCCCTTCCCTTTTCTTGTGTCTTATGGAATGTTCATTCTATCTCTAATAAACTTGCTTTTGTTCATGACCTTTTTATTTCCTGCTCATTTCACCTCTTTGCCCTAAGACCTGGCTTCTTTCTGATGACACTGCATCCATTGCCGCTCTATGTCATGGCGGCTATAAGTTTTCCCACACTCCTCGTCCTACTGGTCGCGGTGGGGGTACTGGCTTTCTGTTGTCTCCCTCCTTTCACTTCCAGACCCTCATGCCACCTCACTCTCATTCCCCTCTCTCCTTTGAATTCCACTCCATCCGCCTCTTCTCTCCTCTTCCACTCCAAGTCGCTGATATCTATCGTCCTCCTGACATTTCCGTCTCTACTTTTCTTTCGGATTTTGATTCTTGGATTTCTACCTTTCTTTACCCTTCCTTCGCCACTCTTATTCTTGGTGACTTCAACATTTATGTTGACAGCCCTTCTGATCCCCCTGCTTTAAAGCTTCTATCCCTTACCTCCTCACATAACTTTCAACTCTGTTCCACTGCCCCCACTCACCGACATGGTCACTGCCTTGACTTAATTTTCTTCTCTTACTGCTCACCTTCCAATTTCTGTAACTCTGTCCTTCCCTTATCTGACCACCACCTTTTAAGCCTTACTATTCATCATCCCCCACTCCAGCCTCGTCCTGTCTGCACTAACCTATTTAGAAACCTTCTTGCCATTGATCCTTTAGCTCTCTCCTCCTCTCTCTCCTCATCTCTTTCATCCACTCTGCTTTCCAGTTCTATTGATGAGGCTGTGACCTCTTATAACACTGCATGCTTCTCCACCCTTGATACTTTTGCCCCCCTCATCCCCCGTCCTGTTAGGCGTTCTTCTCTTCAGCCCTGGCTCTCCCCTATTGCCCGCTTTCTGTGCTCTTGTGCCCGCTCTGCTGAGCGTGCCTGGCTCAAATCCCGCTCTTATCCTGACTTTCTCCACTTTAAATTCATGCTCTCCTCCTTCCAATCAGCCATTGCGCTTTTCAAACAAATTTACTTCCTCAATCTGACTAACTCTCTTTCCTCTAATCCTCGTTGTCTCTTTAGCACACTTAATTGTCTCCTCAGTGTGCCTCCACCCCTGATTCCTCCCTCCCTTTCTGCCCAAACCTTGGCTAACTACTTCCATGACAAAATCCACACAATCACCCTCCAGTTCCCCTCCTCTCCCTCTTCCCCCCCTATTTCCCATTTCTCCCCTCCCCAAACTTCTGTCACCCTTTCTTCCTTCCCTATGGTCTCTGACGAGGAAACGTCGCTCCTTTTCTCTTCCTCCAAACCTACTAACTGCTCTTCTGACCCCTTCCCCATCCACCTCCTTAGCTCCATCTTTTCATCTCTTGTCCCTTCTATTTCTCATATTCTTAACCTCTCTCTCTCCACTGCAACCTTCCCTTCTGTTTTCAAGCATGCTGTGGTACACCCCTCCTCAAAAAACCTTCACTTGATCCCACTTGTCCTTCTACCTATCGTCCCATCTCTCTCCTTCCTTTCGTCTCTAAACTACTTGAGTGTGCAGTCTATCACCATTGTCTTGATTTCCTCTCCTCTCATACCCTCTTGGATCCTTTACAATCTGGCTTCCGTCCCCTACACTCCACGGAAACTGCTCTTACTAAGGTCCCAAATGATTTGTTCTTGGCAAAGTCCAAAGGCTTTTACTCTGTCCTCATTCTTCTTGATCTCTCTGCTGCTTTCGACACTGTTGACCATAACCTTCTTCTTATCACCCTATCCTCACTTGGATTCAAAGACTCTGTACTATCTTGGTTCTCTTCCTATCTATCCCATTGCTCTTTCAGTGTTTGCTTCGATGGCTCCTCCTCCTTTTCAACCCCACTACCTGTAGGCATTCCTCAGGGTTCCTTCTTAGGTCCACTCCTCTTTTCTCTCTATACCCAATCCCTTGGCACCCTTATCTCTTCCCATGGCTTTCACTATCATCTCTATGCCGACGACTCTCAAATCTATCTTTCTGCACCTGTTATCTCTCCTGATATCCAGTCTAAGATCTCACTCTGCCTCTCTGACATTGCTGCCTGGATGTCCCACCGCTGCTTAAAACTGAACATGGCCAAAACTGAGCTTCTTATCTTTCCCCCGAATGCTTCCCCTCCTCTTTCCCCTTTCTCTCTCTCTCTGTTGATAATTCTGTACTCCTCCCTGTTTCTTCATCACGTAACCTTGGTGTTATCTTCGATTCCTCTCTCTCTTTCTCTTCACATATCCAGCTCATTGCTAAAACTTGTCATTTCTTTCTATACAATATTTCCAAAATTCACCCCTTCCTCTCTGTTGACACCACTAAATTGATTGTCCACTCCTTAATCACCTCCCGTCTTGATTATTGTAACGTTCTCCTTGCCGGCCTCCCTGCAAGCCACCTCTTTCCTCTTCAGTCAATTCAACACGCCGCTGCTTGACTCATTTTCCGCCAGTCTCGTTTTTTCCACATCACTCCTCTCCTCATGTCGCTTCATTGGCTTCCCATCTGTCTCCGTATCCAATTTAAACTTCTCCTCCTGACCTATAAATGTATTCACTCTTCTGCCCCCCAGTACCTTTCATCTCTCATCTCTCTTTACACCCCCTCTCGGTTGCTTCGCTCTTATAGCAGTCTTCGTTTATCTGTGCCCTTTACTCGTACTACCAATTCCAGACTTGCTCCTTCCAACTGGCAGCATCCTTTGCTTAGAATAGTCTTCCTATCTCTGTGCGCCAGGTGTCCTCCTTGGCCATTTTCAAGTCCAGACTAAAACCCCACATCTTCACTATTGCTTTCCGTTCCTGTCTTACCCTTTCTTGATCTCTCTATCAACATTTGCTTACTTTGTCCTGTAAATTTTTGTTATTTGAATTATGTAACTTATTTTGTTTTCTGTCTTATTAGATTGTGAGCTCTGATGAGCAGGGACTGTCTCTCTTCTATGTTTGTACAGCGCTTTGTATGTTGTGGCACTTTATAAGTCTTTAATAATAATAATAATAATAATGATATTGCTGAGGGACTGAATGGAAAAGTCTTTTTGCAGATGACATGAAAATTTACAACAGAGTGGACTCTCCTGAGGGAGTGGATAACATGAGGAAAGATCTACAAAAGCTGGAAGAATGGTCTAATGTTTGGCAGTTAAGATTTAATGTGAAGAAGTGCAGTGTCATGCACTTGGGAAGCAGAAATCCAAGGGAATTGTATGCAATAGGGGGCGAGAGATTGGTGTGAAAGGAAAGGAAGAGATTGGTGTGAAAGTAGAAAGGAAGAGGTACTAATGCCACTGTACAAGTCGCTGGTGAGGCCAGTTTTGGAGACCATATCTCGCAAAGAATATAAAAAGACTGGAACGGTTCAGAGCAAGGCGACCAAATGATTTGGAGCCTGCATCAGAAAACTTATGAGAAGAGACTTGAAGACCTAAATATGTACACTCTGGAGGAGAGGAGGGACAGGGGAGATATGATTCAGAGCTTTAAATACTTCGAGTATTAATGAACAAACAAACCATTTCCAAAGACGGGGAAGCTGTAAAACTAGAGGGCATAACATGAAGCTGCAAGGAGGTAAACTGAAAGGCAATGTCAGGAAATACTTAACACTGAAAGGGTGGTGGATGCTTGGAATGCTCTCACGAAAGAAATGTTGGGGTCAAATACAATGACAAAATTCAAAATGGCATGGGACAGACACAGTGGATCCCTTTATAGCAACAGGATAAAATCAAAATAAACATAACTATCTCTTATATCTCAACAAATAGGGGTGTCCTACACAGATCGGTGGGTGCACCTCTAAACAAAGGCATGGGGAGGGGTGACCTGCACGGAGTGGCAGGTGCACTTACTCTTGCTGCCTTGCTGGGCAGACTAGATGGACCAAACTGTTTTTTATCTGCTGTCATATACTATGTTAGTATGTAAAGGTTGTGCAAGAGAACTATTAGGTGTTCTGATATACCCATGCTTCTTAGTGTAGCAGGGTTTAGGATAAGTTCCTGGAGGAAAAGATACATCATTATTAAAGTACTGTAGATGGGAGAAAATCCACTGCATGGGATCTGTCTACCTTTTAGAGTCCTGCCAGGTACTCATTTGAAGTAGGTCTGGATGGACCTTTGATCTGATCCAGTATGGCAAGTCTTATGCCTCATCACCCCACAAACTGCCCCACCCCCCAAAACTACCCCACACCATCTTACCAATACCTAACTACCTTGCAAACATCCCCCCCTGAAAACTACCTCCCCTGCAATTGTCCCTATCCCCCCCCTCAAAGAAAATAATGGGCGCGATATTCATTAGTGATGGTTATGTGCCTCTAAGGCGCATAGCCATCGCCGCCGAACTTTAACCCCAGATATTCAATCTGGAACCATATCCGGGGTTGCTGCACAGCCGCACAAGGCACGGACGTCAACTGTGCCAGGCGGTATTCAACTACTGCCCAGTTAGCTCCAGCAGCAAATGTTAGGACAGCTTCTGCTACACCTACCTTTCGCCGCTGAGGGATAACCAGGCAGCGACTGAATATCAGCACTGCACAGTTATCCCTGAGTACTGCCTCTGGAACGCACCCGACATGCCCTGATGATATGCGGTTAGCATCAGGATGTATAGCTATTCCCCTACGCCTCCTCTGGTGCCTTTTCTGAATGTTTCACTCTCTCAATAGAGTTTCTTCAGGGGGTCATTTAAACACATAATCCATGTGCACAGATGCTGCCCACGTTTCTCATTCACTTGTCTTCTTGCCCAGGGGCAAGAAGACAAGTGAATGAGAAACGTGGACAAGTGAATGAGAAATTTGGGCAGCATCTGTGCACATGGATTGTGCGTTTAAATGACCCCCTGAAGAAACTCTATTGAGAGAGTGAAACGTTCAGAAAAGGCGCCAGAGGAGGCGTAGGGGAATCATATTGCGATATTTAAAAGATAAGCAATTACACTTTATATAACAGCGTGGTTTTTTGGGGTGAAGGACATTAATATAGAAGAAAATTAAAAAAACCTCCGGATTGGTCATTGATGCTGCCAGCGCGTTCGACAGTATTTTTATACTAAAGTGATCATTGCGCTACTGAGTCTGAGACCTTTTCTGGAGTTCTAGTAATGCATTTATACAGCTTTTCACCCTAATGGATTGTTCCATGGTTTGATATTATTTCACACTGTTTGTTTAAGCCACGACGTAATAGTTTTAGTGGAGCATTTGCTATATGAATAGTTATTTACTTTTTGCTCTGAAAACAGACCACTGATTGGGTTGTTTCAGGATGTATAGCGGCATTGCTCAGGGATATTCAGCAGCACTTACCGTGTTAGTGCCACTGAATATCCTGCTTAGGAAATATCGGCCTCTATATCCCCTGGAACTGCCCTACCACTATCAGCTATACATGCACAGCACACACAACCACATGAACACCATGCACACAGAGACACAATAATTCCCTAGCTGTGGTTTAATTTATTTTAAATTATTCACATATATATTTCAGGGGCATATTGAAAAGGATTAATGCTGTTAGCAGATTACTACTACTATTATTAATCATTTATATAGCGCTACAAGGTGTACACAGCACTGTACAGACACATATAGTACAACGGTCCCTGCTCAATAGAGCTTACAATCCAATCAAGACAGACAGTACAATAGATGAAAGCAAGAGTACAATAGGACTTGCTAACTGTGTTAATCCTGTTTTGTACCGCTGAATATCCCTCCTAATGCTGTTGCACACTCTTATGCAGACTGTGCAGAATCAGGGCGTTCTGGGGGGCAGTGCTTGAGTTAACTGCTCAGTGGCAATATTCAGTTGCTGTCGTAAATCAGCTAAAGTTAGGCACAAAAAAGGATGGTGTAACCTTAGCCAGTTTAGCTGAATATCGCTGCTGCCTTGCTAGGTAAAACACTAACAGGGCAAACTGGATATTCAATGCTCACAAGAACAAAGGAGGCGAGCTAGGGGAAGTTCCTGTGCTGTATAAGTTTAGCTTTTGCATATGGGAGGAGATGGAAGAGAAATGAAGCCATACCCCTAAAAGGTCCCGCTGCTTTTCTATGGGTAAAGCATTTCAAACAGCAGCAGCAGCAGCGTACAAATATTGATTCACAGTAACATAATCATTGTGCAATTGTATCTGTCAAACAGCCCCCCTCTCTCATCTTCTCTCCCGATCAAAGACACACAAACGAACAGAGATACTGTATAAATATACATACACACACATAGGGGTATGTTTACTAAACTGCGGTAATGTCATTCGCGTTAGGTTCCGCGGTAAAGGTACAGATGCCCATATAAAGGCGTGGGCGGTGCATCGTTACAGCAAGCCAATTCAGCTAACGCATGTTATAAACTAACGCGTGCTACAAGGCGCCTCATAAGGCACCTTATAAGGCACCATACAAGGCACATTACAAGGCGCCTTGTAAGGCACCTTGTAAGGTGCCATAGAAGTAAGGTGCCTTATAAGGTGCCTTGTTAGATGCCTTATAAGTAAGGTACCCTATAAGGTGCCTTATAAGGTGCCTTGCTAGGTGCCCTATAAGGTGCCTTGTAAGGTGCCTTATAAGTAAGGTGCCCTATAAGGTGCCTTATAAGGTGCCTTGTTAGGTGCCTTGTAAGGTGCCTTATAAGGTGCCTTGTTAGGTGCCCTATAAGGTGCCTTATAAGGTGCCTTGCTAGGTGCCCTATAAGGTGCCTTATAAGGTGCCTTGCTAGGTGCCCTATAAGGTGCCTTATAAGTAAGGTGCCTTATAAGGTGCCTTGTTAGGTGCCCTATAAGGTGCCTTGTAAGGTGCCTCATAAGGCACTTTGTAAGGTGCCCTATACAGTAGGTCTCCTTAGGCTAAGAGCCGTATTAGGCACCCCTGGACAGGGCATCTTAGAGGGCACCCTGGGTTACAGAACCATAGGTTACGGTGGCCTAACAAGGTTATGGTGCCCTAGGTTACTGTGGCCTAAGGGCTGCAAGGTGCTGCAGGATGGCATGCATGACCTGTGAGGAACAGAGACAGATGTAGCCCTAACACTAGATAGAGCACTCAGGAAAGGCAATGAACAGGTGAGTGAAGGAGGGAGAGCTGGGAGCCGCTGGACCTGCCATATCTGCGGGCATCCCATGTGGCTGCCAGTACTGATGACAAACATGGTGGGGGCAACTATATCACAGCACAGGGTGTTGGCAATGTAAAGTACTGGAAAGACAGTTGGTGGCAGACAATGGAAATACATGTCCCCCAGTGGAAGCGGAGATGGCAGGATAGTTACAATGATGGGTGGACAGAGGAGTGGAGGTGCCATGCAGATCAGTCACAGTCGAGGCAAGCATGAAGAGGCACAATGCAGGAAAGGGTAGCAGTGCAGGACATGGGGTGACAGCCCGCACAGGCAGACAGGTCTCTACACAGCTGACACATGCAGATAGACGGACCAAGGGAATGTTGGCAATTGTGGCGAGGGTATTATGAGCTGGCAGCACAAATCTGCAAAAATATGACTGTTACAGGCAAGCACACTATTTGAGTAGGACAGGCATGAGAGGAGGAAACAATGAGGAACTGAACCCATGAACACTGCCAAGAATGGCATTGTATTAACCAGTAGGCTATACCTCCATGGTGTATGTCACAGTAATGGCTGGGTACAGAAGGACTGCAGGTCACCGCACAAACTGTCTGCTCTGAGTGCCAGGATAGGGCAACCCCACCAGTACCCATGATGCAATGCACATGCTGAATAGCTGTCTACAGCTGATCAGCAAATGGGGTCTGCACCTCTCCGGTACCTCAGCTTGGAAAGATGAACTGACAGTACATGATACTGGCACAGAGTAGCTACAGACCATGCCATTGTGTAGGTTCTGTGTTCTCCCTGAGGGATAGGATGGGTGCCCAGCACTAGGTCCGCAGTACATGTGGTGCTAGAGACAGGGCCTGCTGTACATCCCCATCACTACCAGTGTGTGACAGGTGTTCCTTGCAGTGTAGCTGAAGGTAATTTGGTGTCCATCTTTATCCTGCAGTCACATGTGGCCCTCTGGGACGAGATACCACCCAGATTAGTGTGTACCCTGTGTTAGGGTCTGGCTGACATGGGCACCTGTTATTAGGGCAGAGGGGTTTCCAGACTTGCATGAAGTTTGTGTAGCAGTGCCTTTATAGGTCAAAGTGGTATACACTACATACCCCAAAGGGCTCACATCACCCCTTTTTGTAGGTAAGGGACAGGTGCCTCAGCTCCTGTGAAGCAACCTCCATCCTGCTGGTATAAGACAGTCCTCCAGGGTTGGTGGGCCAGAGCCATACCTGTGGCTGGGGCAGTGGCAGACCAGCAGCAATGATGGGGTTAGCTCTGGAAAACCCCAACTGCCTCACACCACTGTCTGCCAGTTACCAGCAGACAGCACAGTGTCACGCCCTCCTCCCCCGTATAGGCGGTTGCCTGGAAGAGGGGGGACGTGACCACAAATTTATAGATCCTTGTAAGTGCTGATGTCCGGATTCCGTGTAGTTGTGGGCCAAGACACGACAGCCAAGGTTAATTGGGGTAACAATAACTTTATTGTTAGCACAGGAATTTTGTATCTACTACCCCTAATAACAGAAACAAAATGTGGATACTTTTTCCAACCAAATAAAGTCAAAGATGTAACAAAGTCCACCTGATACTTCTCAGGGTTGTCAGTTCCAAACAAATTATCCAAACTTCTCTCCAGCTCTGAACAAGGTCTGTTCTTCACACTAGAAGCTTTACTTTCTTGTAACAACTTTACTTTGCAGATAACTCAATAGCATTGCATTTGCTTTCCACAGTTGCTTAATGAGGTTGAGTTTTGCACTTAGGCAGTATGATGCCTCTCCCCGTGTAAAAGCTCAATTGCATGAAGTTGGACTTCTCCAGCACTTATCACTTGCACAAAGTTATACAGCTTTCACTCCTTATGACAGTAAGCACACTGTCTCCATATCAGAATAACTGTTATCTATTACAGCTGACTCAGTCTGCATTGGTTCTACTTCTGAGTCTGATAGGTCCTGAATATAGTCAGGGTTCTGCAGAGTAACTGGCTTCCACTGCTCTAGTAAGCCTTTAAGCTGTTTCCATTTAGAATCCTTTTTACTTCTTGGTATATGTGAGGAATTGAAATTACCAGCTTCCTTTAAAACTGAATTAATGGAAAAAGGGCTCACCTTTCTTCTGGTATATCTGGCTTTCCCAGTTTGGTTAAAAGGCAAGTATTTGTCCTGATACTGCTTCACTATCTCCCATGTGGCAAACTGCTCAGCAGGGTCTGGCTCTAACCTCCGTCTCCGTAGCACACAATCAGCTGTTTGCTTATGAGCAGCTGGGCTATTCTCAGAGCTTGAGCTAGAGACACGCTGCCTGCCCTGGGAACGTTTCTGCAGCTTTTCACCTGGAACTTTACTCCAGCCTAATCTCCCACCTGTAACCACAGCTTCCAGAGAAGACTCCGGGGAAGAACTCCTGTCTCTCCTGGGTAAGGTTTCCAGCCTCTCCCCTCGAGGTTTAAAGTTACTTCTGACCTGCTTCTCTCTGCTGCTTGGCCCGTGGTAATTCCTCTCCTTTACAGGAAGCTTTCTCAGACGCTTTTCCAGAGACCTTTCTTTCTCTAAGCAGTCTTGCTGGCAACTCCCCAAGCACCGTGTGCTATCTTGGTAATGGTTGCTTCTTCCTTTGCTTCCTCGGTTCCTCAGGTCTCCCTCTGGATCTGCATCCGAACCAGAACCTGAGCCAGAGTCCAAAACTCTGTCTCTATTCTCCTTCTCCTTCCTCTTCCCTTTCTCTCTATCTGAATCTCCTTCCTGGTTAAGAGCATGGGGCTGCCCTATCCGCTTTGACTCCGCCCCCTTGCCTCTTACGTCAGCTCCTCACTGACTTTCCGTGCAGAGAGTTTCTCTGGGCTGAAGCTTTAACCCTTTCCCTGCCTATATTGCTGTCTGCTTTTGGGGAAAGAAGCTGTTTTAAACCCCTATTTCTGGTGTTTAAGCCCTCTGCATCATCACAACAGTCAGACTGCACCGTATAGGTGTTCTGACCATGCACGTCTAACTGCAGACAGTCCATTAGACAGTCCATAGTGCATGCTCACAGAGTAACTATGTGCACCAAGCAAGCATCTCAGTGATTGGGGCCCCAGCAGCAGGAACACAACAGAATCACTGGAGACAAATAATGTAGAGCACAATATGGGAACCTAGACATGCCATGGTCACTGCTCAGTCAGAGTGAGTGCCCTCCCAGCATGCCATGCTGTGGCTACCCTGTCTATGCAGGCGGTGGTTGGGCACTACAGTGTCCCAGCCATTGCCCCACACCCTGTGAAGATGCATCCTGGCCAATCTGCCCTGTACAGGCCATACCCACAACACCTTGCTTCTCATTATGCACATATTCAGGCTAACGCTGGTAACAGTGGGACTTTGTGGGCCTGGTGTGGGCAGCCATGAAACAATGGATAGATATATACACACACACTCCTTTTGCAGCATTGTGCAAAGATAGGGGTGGTTGGTGACCCTGCCTGTCACACTGGTCCTGATCACAGTGCTGACATTGCTAAGCTGTGCAGGAGGTAGTAGTAGTGCCCTGGTGATAACTACAGCTCAATGCTGGGGCCAACAGCCTGACTCTCCATGCATCTTTGGATTGTGGAGCCTGTGTGAGTGGGTGTTTGTACCCCTGTTCACCTCTGCTTTGGGCTTTGCACATGTTGATGTTGTATCTGCATTGTAGGGTAAAACATAGGGACATGCCCTGCAGGAACACAGCTGGGGCTTGAACCTATGACCCTCTGCTTCTGGACACACTGGCTGGGTGTACTGCACCACACTGTTGCCACAGATGCATGGTGGTCCCTGGGGCTACCTGTACTTTTCCTCAGCCAGACCTTTTATGTTGCACTGCACACCATGTACTGGTACAGGGCCTGGCCTAGGTCCACTACAGGCAGGTGCCACTGCCCCCTCCAGCACGGGCACACCCCCCACTGCCATGCTGACATGGCCATATGCTGTCAGTGCTGGTAGTGCGCAGTCCCAGGCCATCCATTGTGTGGGTAGGTCGTTGCCTTGGGAGCAGGGTCTGGGGCATGGGGCATACATGAGCATCCTCACATCCCCCCCATCACCACCTACCAATAGTCTGTCCCTTCCGCTTGGGGGAGGGTTGGTAGGGGGGATGTCAGGTCAGTGCCCTGGCAACTGTTAGCTCGGGTGGACCAGGTAGATGTAGGTGGATTGTGTTTGGCCTTTGTCAGCTGCTGTCATGCTGATTTCCGGTTTCTATATTCCTATGTGCCACCTAGGTGCCTGCCTAGTCCACCCTGTGCCCCTGCTGCCCCCGCTACATGTCCCGCCTGCAGCCCCCTATGCCCCACTTGCACCATCGTCATAGTGGCCTTTCATACTTGGGCACTATGCTGGTGCTGGAAATGGAGCACTACTATCACGTTTCTTGGGCTCCCTGTCTATGCTGTACATTGCTGACGTTGAAATGGTGTCTCTTTCCTGCAAATGTGCATCTAATGGCAGGTTTTCATTCGCGGTAGAATTCAGCCCTTCAGTTCAGCGCGTTAGTGTGCAGGGAGCCTCTCCCCGCCCACTCCCCGCCCATTGACCCCTTCCCCCTGCCCTCTCTCCATCCTCTGCAGTGTTTACTGTGGCCAGGGATGTTAACGCTCGTTAAGTAACATTAGCGCGCGTTAACGTTACATACCACACATTAACGTTACCTAACGAGCGTTAATGTTACATAACGAGTGGTCTGTAATGTTACTGCAGTTTAGTAAACATACCCCATAGTAACATGTCCATGCATGAACAGCCATATGCATGCAAACATTCACACACACATGCAAGCATTCAGAGACACATATACGAAGGGTGTCCAATATTAAAGGTACAGGTGGCAATCATACCGGCTCTGCAATGCCAATAATGCCGTCATATGCAGGACTACTTGTACTCGTATGAGTAATTTTCGGGAAACAAACAAACATGGTGTGTGTAATCGCAGAGTATTCAAAGTTTGAGGTGCGTGGAGTTATCAGATCTTTGCAAGCCGAAGGAGTTAAGCAAAGCAAAATTCATTGCAGATTAGAGGGCGTGTATGGACCGAACGTTTTAAACCTAAAAGAAGTCAGCGTCTGGTGTAACAAGTTTAAAGATGGCCGAAAGGAGTTGAATGATGATCCAGAAAAGAAAAGAGGCAGATCAAGGACCTCACACATGGATGACAACTGTACAATTGTCGAACATCTGATTAGGGAGGATTGTCGCATTAAAGTTCGTGAAATTGCTGAAATGACTGGCATTCCTAAGAGTTCTGTTCATGAAATCATATGCGATCTCAACTTCCGCAAGATCAGGAGGAATTGCAAGACACCGTTATGGACTACTTCAAGCAACTTGACACGCAACTGTACCGTGAAGGGATGTTCAAACTAGTGTCACGCTGGGATAAATGTCTCAATGTTTACGGTGATTATGTGGAGAAGTAAACAAAAGTAAGTAGTTTTTGGTGGAATGTATTGAATAATTTCTTTAAATACAAATGTTAGTGTAATTTTGGCCTGTACCTTTAATATCGGACACCCCTCGTACAAGCACATGCAGGGCAGGTGCAAGGACTGGAGACACCCTAGGTATACTCTCTATCCTGTTGCCCACCTTTTGCTTCCCCATATCCATTGATGCCGCAGCCACCCCTATCCACGGCCGGCATTGGCAGCAATGGCTTTGAAACCACGATCGGGCACTTGCCTACTGTCTTTGGGCTGCATCGCAGTTTCTCTCTTGCACTCTCTGCAACTTCTGCCCCCTCAGACACTGACTTCTGGAGGGAAGCAGAAGTAACAGATTGTACAAGAGAGAAAATGTGGCGCAGCCCCAGAGACAGTAAGTAAGTGCTGCATTGTGGTTTCAGAGCCATTGCCTCCATTGCCAGCCCTGGAGAGGGGCGGCAGCAGCAGCAATGGGCATCCCTGGAGTGCCTGGTTTGCCTAATAGTAGCGCCAGCCCTGAACACAGGTGCACTGACACACAGACACATGCACATATGTACAAACATGCAGTGACATACCTCGCCAGAAAAATACATATTCACACAAACAAAACATAAATATATAAAGCAGAGATGCATACTCACACATAAACAAAACACATACACTGGCAATACAGATTTGGATGAGTGTGTGTATGCACACACAACACAGAGAGGAGTTGGAAAGAATTCCATGAGCCATGCTCTGAATGCTTTTCCCACTTGTTATTCTTTCCAGTCTAAAAGAGTGGAAAGAATTATACAAAAGGGTCAAGACATGTTTGGCTGGGAGAAAGTTTATTTATTTACATTCTCTTATATACTGTGCTATTCTGCATCAGTGTGGTTTACATTGAACAAACTGAAATTACATTGAACAGGGCATTATAACTTGGAGATAACTATTTTACAGGGAACATGGGCTATGGAGGATTAAGTGGCTTGCCCAAGACCACAAGGAGCACCTGTGGGACTAGAAACCCCAGTCCTTCTGGCCCAAGGTTGCTGTCCTCTAGTGGGAATTGAATCCCCAACCTTCCGGCCTGAAGTACCTTGCCCCAACCACTAGGCCACTCCTCCACTCCAAAATGGAATGGGATAAAAATGGCACACATGGCAATTATTTTCTCAGCCTCCGGGGGAACTTGTTTCAGTCCTCTTCAATGAGCTATGCTGGGGGATCCTTCTTCACAGCCAAATTCTTCTTAAGGCTGGTCTCACTGCCTTTGCTATCATTGCTGTGAACTGAGCAGCCCTCTGGGTTCCCCCTCCAAGTGCAGCCCCTCTTCTGCCCGCTTCTTCAGTTCCTGCAACCTTGTTCTTTTTTTTTAAACTCCTGATACCCCAGGGTAAGTAATTTAAGCATTTATTTTACTCTTAAGCTATAATAAGTTTCTTCTTCCCCATCCCTTCTCCCTCCCACCTCCAAAACAATTCTGCTTCCACCTGTCCTCCTACTGCACAAGTAACACTCAGGCCAAATTCTTATTTCAGACATTCTAGATGGTGCATATATATATAGACTGATGTCCTTCGCGTCAGGAACCGGAGTGTCTCAGTGTGTAGGAGCTGGCACACCACTCTTCTTATAATCTCAGGGCATGTGTTGAATATTGACCCTATTATTTTTCTGGTGGTCCTGCTCCATGCAGATATTCTGCAAGAAATGTATTCCGAAGAAATGTTAGTGAGTTTTTGCATTTCTTTTAGAACATCTTCATGCAGTTGGAACACTAGAAAAATGGGCTTCCCCTTCGATTACTGTCATGCTTATGTTTCCAAACAATACTACATTTGTCTCAGTTTAATTTTCCTCACATGTTTACCGATTAGTGCAATATCAATCATTGGAAAAAGCACTTTGCAAATTTACTCATATGTTGACTCACTGAGGGACCCCAGTAGCATTAGTATTCCATCTACCATAATTCTCATAGAGGGAATGGCAAAAACCAGTGAATTAGCAGATCTGACACACATAACTACATTCAAACACAACCAAATGATAAAATATGTACTAATCCCCAATTCACGCATAAAATATGTAAAATAGATAAAATGCTTGCAATTCAGCCCAATAAATATTCTGAATCACCCAAAGGTTGCTGGGAAGGGCACACAAAGGGGCATGCCACTTTACCATCCCCTTTGACAGCGAGCCACAAGTAGCAACTTTAAACAGAGAAGCAGGCCTTTAGACAGCAAGCGATGGTGTCACTTGGGGGGGGGGGTGATGCCCTACTCCCATGCCCATACCAAACAAAAACACTGTCCACAGCTAGAAGCAGAGCAAACAGTGCTTCAGTCTGCAGTGTGATTGCTGGTAATAGGCAGATTACACCTTGTGGCATAGAAGAACTCCTGGGTTAATGGATCGCAAGGACCACTATGGGTAAAGCAATAGAAAAAAGCAATAGAAAATTGATTTATTGAATCTTACAAAAAAGCTTATCTAAGAAAAGAGGAAAAAAAGAGATGGGTATAATTCTGGGTAAGGTTTGCAATGTTAACCTTTCCACTTCCTTTGAATAACACTAAAATTAGAATTAAAGCAGTAATTAGGAGGTTTAACAAATAGAAGTTCCTTTCTGTAGAAATCCCAGCTAAGCTGGTAGTGTTTGCAGCCACTAAGGAATATTCTGGTTCAGGTGAAACATTAATCATTAATGGGGAAAGCCAGGATGAATGCTGGAAGGTGATTAAATAGACCATTTATCTATTGTGTAGAACTGTAAGAAATCAAGCCTCTGGGCTATAGAAGCATAACCCTCTTTCTGTGTGGTCCTCACTCACCAACTGCTTGACAGATAAGGGAGCACATCAATTCTATGAGCTTTTTATCCAGGCTCTCTCTGCAGCCCATGGGTTTTAAACTATGAAAGCTCTCTTGTTTGGGATTGACAAAACCAAAAGGCACACATTCACGCCATTCCCTTCTCGAATAAATGAGTCCAGGCCAGAAATTGTGATCTGAACTAAGGGTTTACTTAAAACATAAGGGTCACTGAGACCCCCCCCCCCCTGTTACCGATTGGCATGAACAATAACCAGAACTATTGTTATAAAACTGACTAATTTTCTTTTCTTGTGGTTAGGATGTTTTTCACTCCTTTCTTTCTCACTTATCTGCATCTTCATCTAGAGTAACTAGTTTCTTCCACACCACTTTGACGAGTCTGGATATTTTTCTTAGGAGGTCCCCATCCCTCTACCAGTGTCTTTCCTCAGAGTACCTGAGTATGAAGATGCTGCAGTCACAGTTCCCTGGGCATGTGGTGGACAACCCCCTTGGCTCTGGCACTCCTGGTACACTGCCTATGCTGGGTTCCTTCTCCTCCTGGATGGCTAGCTGCTGAAGAAACAGATTTCCCAGTGTTGCTTACTTATCTCCTAGTTCCTTGTGAGCTGGAGGGGTTGGTGCAGACACAGTTCTGGAACCTTTTTACCTGCTCCTTGGCAGTGGATCCAAGCCTGTTTGACCTCTCTTTTCTATCTGTGGTGGCTGGGTGCACTACTTCCAGCCAGGGCTGGTGCCATCGTTAGGCAATCTAGCTGGTCACCCAGAGCACCAATGGTCAGAGGGCACCCATTGCTGCCACTGCTTCCCTTCTACAGGATGTGCAACAGCGGCAATACATTTAAAAAGTAACCACAGCGCCAGAGTTCCCTTCTCTTCTGGTACCATGGTGCTGTTTGCACTTCCATCCCCCCCCCCCCTCCGGTTCCACTTCCTGTAACAGGAAGTGGAATCGGAGAACAAATGGTGGAAGCATGAACAGCATTGCGGCACCAGAGGAGAAGGTAACTGCGGTGTCTTTTTAAATGTATTGCCACTACTGCATGTCCCGGAAGGGTGTGAATAAACAGGTAGATAGTGTATCTGGATTTTCAGAAAGCCTTTGACAAGGTCCCTCATGAGAGATTCTCGGAGAAATTAAAAAGTCAGGTGATAGGAGGCAGTGTACTATTGTGGATCAGGAATTGGTTGAAAGATCGAAAGCAGAGGGTAGGGCTAAATGGCCAATTTTCTCACTGGAGAAAGGTGAATAGTGGAGTATCCCAGGAATTTGTGCTGGGCCCGCAGCTTTTTAACATATTCATAAATAACCAAGAAATGGGAATAACGAGTGAGGTGATCAAATTTGCAGATGACACAAAATTATTCAAAGTTGTTAAAACACAAGAAGATTGTGAAAAATTACAAGAAACCTTGATAAATTGGAAAATTGGGCATCCAAATGGCAGATGGAATTGAATGTGGACAAGTGCAAAGTTCTGCACTTAGGAAAGAACAACCCAAACTACAGCTATACAATGCAAGTTTCCACATTAGGAACCATCACCTAGGAAAAAGATTTAGGCATCATCCTGGATAACATGTTGAAACCCTCCGCTCCATATGCAGCAGTGGCCAAGAGAGCAAATAGAATGCTGGGAATCATAAGGAAAGGAACGGAGAATAAAACAAAAGATATTATAATGCCTCTATATCGTTCCATGGTGAGACCGCACCTTGAATATTGTGTGCAATTCTGGTCGCCATATCTTAAAAAGGATATAGCGTTATTAGAAAAGGTTCAAAGAAGAGCCACCAAAATGGTAAAGGGGATGGAAGGATACTCCTATGAAGAAAGGCTAAAAAGGTTAGGGCTCTTCAACCCTGGAAAAGAGACGGCTGAGGGGAGATGTGATAGCTGCAGGGCTGACGCAAGGAGATGAGGTGCCCTAGGCGAACCTCATCCCTTGTACCCTTCCCCCCTCTGGTGCCCATTGCTGCTGCTGCAGCCTCTCTCCGCAACATGCCGCAGCAGTAATAGACACAAACAGCCCTGTGGGACCTACCTTTTAAACTGATGTCTGATGCCGACTTCCAGGATGTTAATTGAGTAGCCAACAGTAACATTTTTAGAATTTTCTTTTTTATCCGACTATTCATAAGGAGGGAACAACCCTCTTGAAACGAAACTGTCCTTTTTAATCAGTCAAAATAGGCAAAAGAGTAACACTTAAATTCAGAAGTGACTTTAAACTTTACTTGAAACTGCAGACTTCAGGCCGTCAAGACCAAAACTGGCTCAAATGTCCATACGACACAATGCCGTGTGTCGAGCCCGTTAATATTTTCCGGCAAGAGCTCTGCTTCAGGTATACTACTCCAAATAAACAGCCAGGTCAGGTCCCACACAAGCCAGAGAAATTCGAGAACCATACATTGGAAAATATTAATGGGCTCAAAACACCGCGACGCTAAGCGCTTAGCACTGAGGCATTCTCAGCACAGAGCAGGGACTGCGCCACGGCTAACCCAGCAGCGACAATATTCAGCCACTGCCCAGTTACCCTAACCAGCTAAAGTTAGGACAGCTGAATGGCTATCCTAACTTTAGCAATCCAATCAGAGGCTGAATATCGCCACTGACCAGATTGCAAGACCACAATCCGGGCAACCTGGATATTCAGTGCCTGGGCTCGGATAGGGAACCAGCATTGAATATCCAGGGCAAAGCTAAAGCATCAATGGCCAGCCGCTTTAACCGTGCCACTATTCCTCCAGAAACAATTGGGTCCATTTTAATATGCACAAAAATGAAAAAGTCCATAAGAATGCCAAAAATTCAATATACACATTAGAGTAATGCAATGTGTGCCTTCAAGTCAATGCTGACTCCTGGTGACCCAGAAGCTCCTGAGTTTTCTTGGCAGTGTGACTGGAAGTAGATTGCCAGACCTTTCTTCCAAGGCAATGGAGGGTGAAGTGACTTGCCCAAGGCCACAAGGAGTGTCAGTGGGAATCAAACCCTGGTTGCTTGGCTACCAAGTCAGTGTTCTAACCACTAGGCTACTCCTCCAGTCCACATATTAGAGCAGTCATATAAAAATTAGCAAATATTGCTGCGAGCCCAATGTCACAGCCTATCAATTATCCAAACCATAATGAGTGTATTTAGCTGTCGATATGAAAATTTCTTATCCATAACACCAAAGGAGCAATGCAGTACTGCATTTCAAACCTCTTCTTCCAGTCTGGTCCTGCATTAGGATCTAAACAATTATATCTTGAACTCACAAAGTGTGCTCAAACCATTAATCGCCATCACTCCCGTTCCCGCGTTAGGGATAAATGCGAGTGACGGCGATTGACAAAGCAATATAAAAATTAGGGAAAATATTAGTGTTGTTCAGCTCTCAGTCCTTGGATTTAAATCTTATTTAAACTTTTGCTCAACCCTATTTTTCTGTAATTCTAGAAGACCTCTGGAAGTCCTCCTGCCCTGTCCTTCTACGATTCTATGATTATGGAAAATTCAAACAGGTCATACTTTGAAAATCCAAAATTGCTTTCAGCTGATGATCACCATGACTAAGAGGAGGAGCAGAAACAGCAGTAGCAAGAGGGAGGGAGAATAAAGAACAGCTCTTAGTAAGCCAGAGGAGAATCCTGGGTCTGCCTCCTGAAAAGTGCAACCCCTTCCCTCCCTGGAGTTTTCTCTAGGTACCCAAAGTGTTCCTTCCCTCTTTAGAACAGCCTACATTACTCCATGGAAGAGGAAGTGAAAGAAAGATCACAGGAGAAGTAAAAGAGCAGGGGAAGATAAGAAACAGAGAGACAATTTTCTCTTCAAAATTCTTTTAATTAAAAATAAATTGAAAGTGTGTTGAAAAACTCAATATGAAGTGCCTAATCTGACCATTGGGAAGCATCAGAGGGAGGGAGAATGAAGGAAAGTTGTATCATGAGAAATCGAGACATAGGAAATGAGGAAGAGACAGAAGGGAAAAAGAACAGAGAGGCAGAAAGAAAGACAACATCAAGAAGGCAGGAGAAAAAAAAATATATAAGGGAAAGAGACAGTGACAAAAGACAGAGAGAGAATGGAAACACAGAGGAAGAGATTAGGAGACCTAAACATAAAAACAAAGAGAACAGTGAGATATGTGAAAAATAAAGATAGAAGGGATAGAGAGATGAGGATGTCAGAGATATATAGAGGGGGAGGGGAAGACCTAAAGATAGAAACAGGGAGAAAGAGATGTGAAAAGAGAGACTACAGTTGAGAGAAACAGAAAGAGAGGGATGGAAGGGCATCAGGAGAGAGACCGTGAAGGAGATGGATAGAGAAGAAGGACCTTAGAGTATCTCTCTAGAAGAGATTTCCTGCGCTCCATCTCTGGAGGCGGGAGTATAGCAGGCAGTTACTGGCACACCCTACAGAGCGGGGAGGCAGAGGAACAGAGTCAGCAGGAGAAAAAAGCAGTAGATTCCTGCACTAAGGGTATAACTTGGAACATTCACTCTTTTTATCTCACACATACACACGCTCTCTTTCTCCTTCCTATCCTGCTTTATCTCTGGCCCTTCCTCTGTCATTCTTTATTTGTCTCTGTCTATCCCTGTCTGTATTTCACCCTCCAAAGACAAGAGAGGCCAAGGTGAGGGGTGTCTGTTCACGTCCAAGCCAGGCAGGACTCCTCTGGAACTTCCAGCTGCTGCTTCTGGGTCATCTTTCCATCCTCGGATTGGTTTCCTTTTCCCTGGTTTTTAATCACCATTCATAAATGCCCTCGCTGCATTTGTCTCTCTCCCTCCTCGGATTTAGAGAGCTGTGAAGAACTTTCTGCCAGCCCAGGAAACGGGTGAGTCTACATTTAATTCACTTATAGAAACTTGGTCGATATCTGCTGAATATGCACCACTAACTGCGTTAACAGTAGGAAAAGAAACAGACCAAAAGGAGGAAATAGTGACTGGCAGAGAATTAGGATACTAACAAGTGCAATATTCTATGCTTAAATATTGATGATGTCATCACATACACTATTGCCTGCCGGATCAACTATACAACTCACTAGAGGATACTTTTTCCTTTATCTTGGGTCATATGATTTGTGCAACAATGTGAGGTAGTCCTGGACGAATAACAACTCAAAATGAAATCATATTTGTCCAAGAGTACATACACAGTCACATCCTTACATTTATGTCCAATAAATTCAGACAGTCTTGCCTGTAGATAGAGATGGAACTATGTGTATAGACAGTAATAGAATCTCTCTTGGCTTTTGGAATGTTTAACTTTCCGGTGACTGAACAGCAGTTTTCATGAATTGGAAAAAATGAGAAAACACAGTTAACGATTAACCTAGGGAAATCTGCTATACCAAATTCTTTGTGCAAAAACGATGTACATAAACCAAACAGTAAAAGATTTGAATTCAAGGTGTCCTCAAGGTATGAACTGGCAGATCTCGCTTTGTAAGAGAAGCATGCACTGCCGCTGAATCTGCTGTGCTGTGATGGGGCAGCGACTGGGGAAAAGAGCAACTCCTGCCCTCATTATCCACAAGACACAAGCTGTCCACCATTTTATTAGGGATAACACCCCCCCCCACCCCCCACACACACACAGACACTCTGCACTGTCCCCAGTAGACATATATTATTTTCAAATATCTTGTCATATCTCTATAATGTATTTCTAAATAACCCCCGGCTACCTCTGAGTGGAACCGCTCTCCCTTCTCTCAGGTGTCAAGTCCCAAGGCACTGACACATCTGATTAACATATCCAGCACTTGTCACTCCCACTTACTTAACAAAAAAAGTCTTAAGATTTTGTCACACCGCCTGCTTTTTATAAACAGCTTCTGAGACTTCCCGACAGGATAGGTGTGAGGTGGTAAGAACACAGGAGAATATTAACCCTTTGGGAATTATTCCTAGCATGGATTCTACCTTGTACATTCAGAGCAGTTTTCCCAGTACATTCAGAGCAATTTTCCCAGTATTTTGTATATATATTTTTACTGAAGACTGAATTTCGCTGGTGCCAACAAATTTTAAAGATGTTCTAATAAATCAGTTCTACTCACAGTCACAGATGTTACAGAACCCATTATATTTATCAAAAGTCACAGCTCTTCCTTAGTCAGAGTTGTCTAAAGGTCGCAGGCTCTCCGGGTTCATAGGCTACTGTTAAAATGAAAGAATGCCTTCGTGATCTTTATCCAGGTGTAAACAGCAAGTCAGATTTCTCTGATGCTTCGCCTCGGTCACACGGACTTCTAGAAAAGTCATAAACGTGCCCCCAGTCCAGCTTTCCTCAAAGTCACAAAGCTTTACACAGCCTTCCCTAAAAATCACTTCTCTAACACTAGCTTTCTTTTGTCGTTCTTGTTTTCTCCACATTCCTGCAGCTCCCATGCCATGTGGCAACAGCTGGGGATCTGCCTGGCCGCTTGGGCTTGCCTCCTCCTGATCCCGAATGTCCATGGACAGCACCTGCACCTTAGCCCCCAGTGGCACCATCACTACCATTTCCAGTCCCGGGGGGACCAGCTGCCAGTCATTAGTAAGTGTCCAGAGGTTTCTGGAAAGTGCTACTATTAGATTATGGAGGTCATTTTAGAAGGTCTGGGCAGCACTGCATCATGGGAAATAGATTGTGTACACATGTATATGGGCAAACATGTACATAGTGATTTAGCAAAGTCGCTATGTAAAATACACGTGTGCATCCCCAGCATCTACAGATTTCAAGGGGCTGTGGTGTGGGCATGGTGTAGGCAGCTTTTTAAATATACATGCACTTTCCATTTTAAAGAGGCATAGACTTGTATTTCAAAAAATGTCCCCATCGGCATTTACCATTTCCTCCAAATCATGCTTAAGTATGAGCTAACTGCTGGTTTGGAACTGGGGTTTTCAGGAGTGAGAGGGCAATTCTGCTTATCCCAGAGGCCTTGAAACTACTGGAAAAAAAGCCAAAAATTCAAAGTATGGAACTTGTCCCTTTAATTGGCTTCTCATCTGCCATGTTTATGTGTAAGTGCTGTAGGAAACTTGTGAAATCCGCCCCGCATGAAGCCGTTCCTTCTGTAAAATGGCCTTCCGTACTGTGCACATGTCCTCATGTATATTTTACAAAAGGCTCTGCACTCACCAAGTGAAGGCAATCAAAACAGCCAGCGTGGGCTTCCCTTTTCTGACCTAGACATTCTGAGGGTAATTTTCTAAGAAGCCACCTAGATTTAGGCAAACGGGGGTGTCTTAGTCATTTACTTGCCTCACTGGCCACTTATGTGCATAAACGACCACGTTTGCGCAGCACCCCACTTTGTAAGTATGCGCATAAAGGTAATGGGACATTCTTTCACTGTGGGTGTGCACAGGGGCAGAGTTTGGGAGGAGTACCATAAATGCATTTTTAGAAATCTAGGTATCAACATCTACACCCAGTTCTAGGGCTGAATTAAGTGATCAATCCTTAAATTGAACATTTTCGACCACGTATGCTATTATTTATAATAAAAAGTAGGTGTATCCTTATAAAATTACCTTCTCTGTGCAAAATGGGTTTTTTTCATGTTTTTATGGTGATGAGTCTAGAAAGTTCTATACAAGAAAGGAGAACAGTTCCAAGAGCAAAAGAACTCTTTAAAACATAATGGAGATATTTAGGGACAGGAAAGTTCTTTACAATGAAGTGAGGATTTCCAAAAAGCAGGAAAGTTTGTTTCAGAATGGAAGACGTTTTAGAGGCTTTTTCAGAACACTAGAGAAGAGTTCCAGAAAGTTCATTATGAAAGGTAGAATGAATTCTGGCAGCTGGAAATGTTCTTTTAGGACAGGGAAAGAACTTCTGGAAAGTTCATAAGAATGAGGAGTGGAGATCCAGAAAGTTCATTCCATGCACAGATGGAAGACGTTTTGAAAGCCAGTTTTATAAATTCAGAGGACGGGAGTTTCAAAAGCTGGAAAGATCTTTAATTCTTAGAACATGAAGCCTTACAAACGAAAGTTCTGTTCCAGTCTGTATGGCACATCTAACCCTTTTCCCTTTGGTTATACAGCCAGGCACCAGAACCAGTGTCAGTAAAGAGATGTTATGATAGGCTGTATTCTCTCCACACTGTGCAGGCATCTCCGATCCTTTGGCACAGCTTCCAGGCTCCCTGGAACAGGCCTGCCTGCTGCCTACGGGCAGAAGGGAAACTGCAGAACTCCCACCAGAAATCTGTTCCACAGTGAGAAGCAGAACCTGAATGAGAGAGAGACAGAGAAAGGGAGAAACTGTTGTACAGGAAAAGATAAGCAACGAGTAATGATGCAGAGAACAGCCCAAGCCCAACAGACACGAGGCATCTCTGAACCACCACAGTAGCAAGTATTAATAGTCCACTGATGAGGGCTGCAAGGGCAGTCAGAGAAACATTCCTTTAAAGGGCGAACATCAATAATGAGACACAGATGCATGCACAGTGCACCTCAGTCCTGCCCCAGAGCACCCCCTGCTGCTCCAAGACTGAGCCCCCACACATGGCTCTGTCAATGCACCTCAATCCCAAACTATAGCATACACAGCTCTACCAATGCACCTCATGCCTGTCCTGGAAATGTTTATTTGATGTCACAATTAAAGATGTATACAATGGGCCCGATATTCAGTAGAGGCGGCTAGTGCGATTATAGCGCTTAGCCTTCCCCGCTGAACGCAAAACCAGATATTCAATGCCGGGACCATATTCAGCCACCAGCATTGACTATCCGGGTCAGCTGCATAGCTCAGAAACTAACTGGGCAGTGGTGATATTGAGCCGCAGCCTAGTTAGCGCTTGTGGGTAAAGATAGACGTGGGAAAAACTGGCCTCTCTTTACCAGCCGACTGGTTAGCAACAGATACCGCTCCCGGAATGCCCCAATGTTAAGCGGTTAGCATCGGAGTGTATAACGGCGGTACCCACGCATATTTAGTGGTTAGTGCCATCGAATATCCTGCTTAAAGGCAGGTCTGTAAACCATGTAAATGCCTTTGAATATCTGCCCAATATATACAAATTGTTGCAGTGAAACATATTAGCAGGTTATTGATCAGAAAGAGCATAAACAAAATGATTATACTTAGAAAACAGGCATTTCCCTGCGTGCACTAATGCTTAAGTGGTTTTCTCTTGTCCTGCTCAGACCCCTCTCGGTTTCCAGTTTCCCTGTTACTCCTGACATACCAGCTATTAATTACCTACAAATTGTCTCTGCCCATTCCCTCCAGCTGCCTAATGGACACCACACTTCTTGCAATCAATAGAGAATATGTAACAGAAGTGTTTGTAAGAAAGGTGGTGTTATGGGCATATTCGCGAAATCTGGACCATGGAAAGCCATGCACTGCCTCAGCTTGTCTCTATAACCCTGGCATATCTGCAGCTTCAGTGCTAAAATATCCCAGACCTTCTTACTGAAAAGGATAGTGCAGGAAACAATGTACAGTCTGCTCTAGAGTCTCTCTGTATTTAGCATTTCTTCTTACACTGAGGCTGCCATGAAAAGCTAAGAAATTCCTATTTGTAATTTGCTTCAAGATCATTTTGGAACTGAGATTATAAAAGCCGTATTGTGCAGATACTCCGGGAAAATTACTAGCTTCAGAGGCTTCAAATATTTCCTTTTTAAATGTACTGATACAATGAGGGAAAATTTATAAGGGTCATCTAGATTTATATGTACATTTAGGAATGGAAAGCATGGTATTTTTGTGATTTCCGTGTATAAATGGCCTCTTTTGTGCATATAATGTAGTCAGTCACAATTCTGTAAGTATGCGAGTTCGACCGATGGAGCCTACTTTTATTGTGGGCATGAACAGGGGCAGAGTTTGGACAGACTGTGAATTTATGCAAATTAAGTTATAAAATATTGTAATTTACACGTGTTCTTGAAAAATCTAGGCATGGGCATTTATCCCCTCCATAGAGCAGGCTCATGCATAGTTTAATGCACTTTTTAAGCACTTACACTCCTATTTTATAAAATAAAGTATGCACACGCCTCACTTTATAAAACAAAAAAAGAAAGCCTAGTGATGAATTCAGCTGCCAATCCAAATAATATAATTAACTGCTGTGCTGAGTGGTGACTTCAGGATCTGGAGGATCTGAGCTGAGGCTAATTTTAGTGTGACTCTAGTCCCCACAAGGCCCCCCTCCCAGTGCTATCTGGGGATGTAAGCCTCCCTCCTTCCAAAGCTCTGATTCCTTCAGCAGACCTCTGTCTCCCAGAGAGGGGAAGTGTGAGATTTCCATCTCCCACCCAACAGCTACAAATTTATCCCAGTTCACCCTGGCATTCACTGCCAGAGAATCTCACTCTGGATTAGCAGGTACTTCTGACCTGGATTGGCCACTGTTGGAAACAGGATACTGGGCTTGATAGACCTTGGTCTGACTAAAGAGTCATGGGATAGGAGGCAGTGTACTACTGTGGATCAGGAACTGGTTAAAAGATAGAAAGCAGAGGGTAGGGCTAAATGGCCAATTTTCCCAATGGAGAAAGGTGAATAGTGGTGTACCCCAGGGATCTGTGCTGGGTCCGCTGCTTTTTGACATATTCATAAATGACCTGGAAAGTGGAATAACGAGTGAGGTTATCAAATTTGCTGATGACACAAAACTATTTAAAGTTGTTAAAACCCAGGAGGATTGTGGAAAATTGCAAGAGGATCTTGATAAATTGGAAGACTGGGCATCAAAATGGCAGATGAAATTTAATGTGGAGAAGTGCAAGGTTATGCACCTAGGGAAGAACAACCCAAACTATGGTTACACGATGCAAGGTTCCACATTAGGAACCACCACCCAAGAAAAAGATTTAGGCGTCCTTGTGGATACCATGTTAAAACCCTCGGCCCAGTGTGCAGCGGCGGCCAAGAGAGCAAATAGAATGCTAGGTATGATAAGGAAAGGAATGGAAAATAAAACAAAAGATATTATAATGCCTCTATATCGTTCCATGGTGAGACCGCACCTTGAATATTGTGTGCAATTCTGGTCGCCATATCTTAAAAAGGATATAGCAATTTTAGAAAAGGTTCAGAGAAGAGCCACCAAAATGGTAAAGGGGATGGAAGGCTACTCCTATGAAGAAAGGCTAAAAAGGTTGGGGCTCTTTAACCTGGAAAAGAGACGGCTGAGGGGAGATATGATAGAAGTCTATAAATTAATGAACGGAGTGGAACGGGTAAACGTAGATCGATTGTTTACCTTATCAGAATATAGAAAGACTAGGGGACATGCAATGAAGCTACAGGGTAAACTATTTAAGACTAATAAAAGAAAATATTTTTTCACTCAACGTGTAATCAAACTCTGGAATTTGTTACCGGAGGATGTAGTAAAGGATGTTAGTGTAGCTGGGTTTAAAAAAGGTTTGGACAAGTTCCTGGAGGAAAGGTCCATAAACCATTATTAAGAAGGGACCCAGGATATCAATGCTTGAACCAATACAAGCATTGTGGAACCTGTGTCCCTTTGGGAAACTGCTAGGTACGTATGACCTAGATTGGCCACTGTTGGAAACAGAATACTGGGCTTGATGGACCTTGGTCTGACCCAGTATGGCATATCTTATGTTCTTATGTTCTTATGTAGTACGGTATTTTTTATGTTCTTATGTTCTTAGTTGCTAGGTTTTTTTATATTATGAGCACAGATTATGGCATGAAAAACTAGAAGATATTAGCAGAAAAGGATCAAGACTGGGCATCAAAATGGCAGGTGAAATTCAATGTGGACAAGTGCAAAGTTATGCACCTAGAGAAGAACAACCCAAACTATGGTTACACGATGCAAGGTTCCACATTAGGAACCAGCACCCAGGAAAAAGATTTAGGCGTCATTGTGGGTAACATGTTAAAACCCTCCACCCAGTGTGCAGCGGCAGCCAAGAGAGCAACTAGAATGCTAGGTATCATAAGGAAAGGAATGGAAAATAAAACAAAGGATATTATAATGCCTCTATATTGTTCCATGGTGAGACTGCACCTTGAATATTGTGTGCAGTTCTGGTCGCCGTATCTTAAAAAGGATATAGCGTTATTAGAAAAGGTTCAGAGAAGAGCCACCAAAATGGTAAAGGGGATGGAAGGATACCCCTATGAAGAAAGGCTAAAAAGGTTAGGGCTCTTTAACTTGGAAAAGAGACGGCTGAGGGGAGATATGATAGAAGTCTATAAATTAATGAACGGAGTGGAAAGGGTAAACGTAGATCCATTGTTTACATTATCAGAATATAGAAAGACTAGGGGACATGCAATGAAGCTACAGGGTAAACTATTTAAGACTAATAAAAGAAAATATTTTTTCACTCAACATGTAATCAAACTCTGGAATTTGTTACTGGAGGATGTAGTAAAGGCGGTTAGTGTAGCTGGGTTTAAAAAAGATTTGTACAAGTTCCTGGAGGAAAGGTCCATAAACGATTATTAAGAAGAGACCCAGGAAATCAATGCTTGACCCAATACAAGCATTGTGGAATCTATGCCTTTTGGGGAAACTGCTAGGTACGTATGACCTAGATTGGCCACTGTTGGAAACAGGATACTGGGCATGATGGACCTTGGTCTGACCCAGTATGGCATATCTTATGTTCTTATGGTTCCACCCAGTCTGCCCATTTATACCTGCCTGCTGTATGCTTCAACCCTTTATCATAGGTTGGGACACTAAAAATAACCTTTTCGGCAATAGCCCCAGCCTGACTCACTAACCATTTTGTTGTTGTTAAATGCCGTTGAGTCGGTGTCAACTCATGGTGACCCTCTGGATAGTTGTTCTAAACTGTGTTCGATCTTCAGTCAGGTAGCTCATTGTTAATAGAATGACATCCATAGCTGCTGTTATTGTATCGATCCATCTCATTGCTGGCCTTCCTCTTTTCTGTTGACCTTCTACCTTACCAAGCATGATGTCCTTCTCTAATGATCTCTCTCTATGCATGATGTGTCTAAAGTATGAAAGTCAAAATACGCAGTATTCCCCAGCTGGAATCTCTTATATGATTTATTTATTTATTTAACAGCTTTTTTTTCTACCACTTTATCCTATGGTCAAAGCAATTTACATTGTAACAGAGCATATTACATTATACAGGGAATACAATTTGAAAGCATTGATATATGTATTAGGGAAGTAATTATGTACAATTGCAAAAGTGTGGAATTGATGAGGCTAGGGGAAAGTGTAGGGGGAGAGGGTGGGTGGGGGAAGGTGGGAAATTATGGGGGGTACTCTAGGTTTGCAAGTAGCATTCTCTGAAGAAGTGGGTTTTAAGGGTTTTTCTGAAGGAGGATAAGTCTGTTGTGGTCCTTATCTTTTCTGGAATGGAGTTCCAGAGCTGAGGTGCGTAGAGGGGAAATTCTCTCTTAGATGTGGTAACTTTGTTTTTTGTGAATATCAGTGGTGTTTGCAGCATTTTCCTTGAGGACGATCATTGCTCTCTGTTGTCAGGTACGATCTGGAGCAAGGTTTGTAGTTATGCTGATGAAGAGTCATTGAGGATCTTGAATATTGTAAGAATGGTTTTGAATTTTGAAAGCTCTGTAATGGGAATCCAATGCAGTTGTATGAGGAAGGGTGTGATCTGGTCTAAGAACATAAGATATGCCATACTTGGTCAAACCAAGGTCCATCAAGCCCAGTATCCTGTTTCCAACAGTGGCCAATCTAGGTCATACGTACCTAGCAGTTTCCCCAAAAGACACAGGTTCTGCAATGCTTGTACTAGGTCAAGCATTGATATCCTGGGTCCCTTCTTAATAATGGTTTATGGACCTTTCCTCCAGGAACTTGTCCAAACCTTTTTTAAACCCAGCTACACTAACAGCCTTTACTACATCCTCTGGTAACAAATTCCAGAGTTTGATTACACGTTGAGTGAAAAAATATTTTATTTTATTAGTCTTAAATAGTTTACCCTTTAGCTTCATTGCATGTCCCCTAGTCTTTCTATATTCTGATAACGTAAACAGTCGATCTACATTTACCCGTTCCACTCCGTTCATTAATTTATAGACTTCTATCATATCTCCCCTCAGCCGTCTCTTTTCCAGGTTAAGAGCCCTAACCTTTTTAGCCTTTCTTCATAGGAGTATCCTTCCATCCCCTTTACCATTTTGGTGGCTCTTCTCTGAACCTTTTCTAATAAAGCTATATCCTTTTTAAGATACGGCGACCAGAATTGCACACAATATTCAAGGTGCGGTCTCACCATGGAACAATATAGAGGCATTATAATATCCTTTGTTTTATTTTCCATTCCTTTCCTTATGATACCTAGCATTCTATTTGCTCTCTTGGCTGCCACAGATCCCTGGGGTACACCACTATTCACCTTTCTCCATTGGGAAAATTGGCCATTTAGCCCAACCCTCTGCTTTCTATCTTTTAACCAGTTCCTGATCCACAGTAGAACACTGCCTCCTATCCCATGACTCTTTAGTTTTGCCAAAAGTCTCTGATGAGGGACCTTGTCAAAGGTTTTCTGAAAGTCCAGATACACTATATCAACTGACTCACCTTTGTCCACCTGTTTATTCACACTTTCAAAAAAACATAACAGATTAGTAAGACAAGATCTTCCTTGTCTAAAGCCATGTTGGCTGTCTCCCATTAGGCCATGACTATCTACATGCTGAGTAATTTTATTCTTTATGATGGTTTCTACCATTTTTCCCGGTACTGACGTGAAGCTCACTGGTCTGTAGTTTCCCGGATCACCCCTCAAACCCTTTTTAAAAATTGGTGTTACATTGGCGATCCGCCAATCTTCAGGTATTAGAGATGATTTTAATGATAGTTGACAGATTACTAATAGCAGGTCTGCAATCTCATATTTCAGTTCTTTCAACACACTTGGCTGTATACCATCCGGCCCAGGTGATTTGCTACTCTTCAGTTTATCTAATAGTTGTAATACATCTTCCCGATGTATCGATATTTCCTTCAATTCTTCCGCACCTTTAAATACCACTTCAGTCATGGGTAACATCCCTACATCTTCCTCAGTAAAGACCGAAGCAAAGAATTCATTCAGTCTCTCCGCTATTGCCTTGTCGCCTCTTAATGCCCCTTTAACTCCTCTCTCATCTAATGGTCCAACTGACTCTCTCACTGGTTTCTTGCTATGAACGTACTTGAAAAAATCTTTATTTTGCGTTTTTGCTTCCGCAGCAAGCTTCTTCTCAAATTCTCTCTTTGCCTTCTTTATCAATGCCTTGCATTTGACCTGCCAGTGCTTGTGCTGTTTCCAGGTTTCATCGTTTGGCTCTTTTTTCCATTTCCTGAAAGATGCTTTCTTGGCAACAACAGCCTCTCTGACCTCACCTTTAAACCATGCTGGCAGTTTTTTGGACTTCCTTCCACTTTTCTTAAAGCGTGGAATACAGCTGGTCTGGGCTTCCAAGATAGTATTTTTCAACAACTCCCAAGCTTGATGTAAGTCTTTAACCTTTGCAACTGCTCCTTTTAGTTTTTTCTTAACTATTTTCCGCATTTTATCATAGTCTCCCTTTCGAAAGTTAAAAGGTAGTACTGTGGATTTCTTTACTATCCCTCCTCCACTAATTAAATCAAAGGCAATCATGCTATGATCACTATTGCCAAGTGGCCCCAACACCCTTATCTCTTGCACTAGATCTGGTGTTCCACTAAGGACTAGGTCTAATATGGCTTCCCCTCTGGTCTGTTCTTTTTGCGTTGAGGAGGGTTTGTGCAGCCATGTTGAGTGCAAGTTGGAGGGAGTGGATGATTGTGTTTGGTATGCCTTGAAAGATGATATTGCAGTAGTCAAGGTGGGGGAATATGGTTGCTTGGAGGACTGAGTGGAAGTCATGGTCGGGTAGGAGTGATTTAAGATTGTTTTTAGCTTGTGATATATGCTCCGAGTTATGTTTCATATGTGTGCTTTGAAGGTGAGTTGTTGGTCCAGAGTAATTCCAAGGTATCATATATTTTGTTTCACTTGGATGTGTGTTCCATCAATAGGTATGGAGGTTGGTGGTGTGAAGTTGGTGTCTCTGGTGATAAACATGGTCTCAGTCTTCATTAGATTTATGATCAGAATGTGTCTTTTGAGCCATTTGCAGATTGTGGAGAAGCAGATTGTAATGGGTGTGGTATTGGGATTTGTTGTGTTGATGGGTGTATAAATCATTATGTCATCGGCATAGATATGGTAGAGAATGTTACAGGACTTTATTATGGTACAAACTGGCTGCAGGACGAGGTTGAATAGCAATGCTGAGAGGGTTGAGCCTTGTGGGACTCCTTGGGTTTGAGTGTAGGGAGATGATGTAGACTGGTTTATCTTAACCTGCAGTTTGCGGTCTGTCAAATAGGACTTGAATCATGAAAGGGGGTGTCTGATAATCCAGTGGTTTGAAAGCGCTGAATTATGAGGTCATGTGGGATGGTGTCGACAGCTGCTTTTATATCCAGGAAGATGAGAATGAAGCCAGTTTTGGGTTTGTCGGTGCCCTTAATTAGGTTGTCAAGTAGGGCAATCATAAGTGTTTACACCCTATGGTATAATCTGAAGCCATATTGCTGATGATTCAGTGGGTGATTTGTGCTTATTTAGTCCTGGAGCTGCCTGTATACAATCTTTTCCAATACCTTAGTCATGAATGGGAGGCTGGCAATGGGTCTATATGAGGATGGCTGGTTGATATTATTGGATGTTCCTTTCCTGATAGAGCGGATAGAGGCTGACTTGAGTTCCGGTGGGATATATCCTAGTGTTAGTGATGGTTGTATGATTCTTAGCATTGTTGGAATGAGCTCATGTTTGGTTGCCTTGATCCAGCTGACAGGACAAGGGTCGAGAGTGGGAGGTGGTTGCATTGATACTTGTTATGATTTTTTCTAGATATTCCAGTGTGATTTTCGAGAATGATGTCCACTTGCTTTGGTCTCTGGTTTCACTTGTGTTTTCATGTTGGCTTGTATTGTTGGGGTGGGTTTGTATGTTGGTTTGAGCTGAGGTTAGGGTTTTGAAATAGTCAGCCATTGCTTGAGGTGAGAGATTGGTCTTTTCCGTCTGGTGTGCAGGGTCTTTGCTTAGTGATTTAACTATATCAAAGAGTTCTCAAGGGCAGTTTAAGGAGCTTTGGAGTAGTTTAGTGTAGTAGGCTTTTTTTGCTTGGTTGGTGGTAACATGGTATGATTGTAACCTGCTCTTGTAGATATCGAGGGTGTCGTCTGATTTGGTGCTTCTCCTTTTCCTTTCAGCGATCCTTAGACTTCTCTTCAAGTCCTTTAGTAGAGGTGTGTACCAAACTACTGTGTTTTGTCTGGTGTGTTGGTTGTCAGAAATTGACTTCATTGCAGTATCAACTATGGTTTTGTTCCAGTTTTGGATTAGTTTGTCCATGTCATCAGGGCTGCTTTACAAATTTGGGAGTAAGCTTACTAGAAATTTGTCTTTATCCCAGCTGGGGAACCTTTGTGTGTACTGTTCTGTGGTTTGTTTTTTGTGTTCCTTTAATTCTGAGGGGATTTTTAATGATATTATCTTATGGTCTGGCCATGCGACAACTGTGGTGGTAGGTGGTTGGATCTGGTGTTGCTGGAGTATGTTGAGAGGTAGGAAAATCATGTCAAGGGTGTTGCCTTTGCTGTGAGTGGATTGGTTGATAGCTTGAATGAAATCCATAGATTCCATTGCTTCCAGGAAGGTGTTGGCCTTGCTTGGTGGGGTTGATGCGAGGTTAAGATCTCCTGATATCATGAGGTATTTATTGTTTGGGTTGTTGTTATAGATGGCTTCTAGGATGGTTTCTAGGCTGTCAGGATTGGCATTTGGGGATCTATAAGCGAGAAGTATGGTGATTTTGTTGTTGGTAATTATCAGAGTCTCTAGACCATTGGCAGAGGTTCTTGAGGTGATGCAGAAGTTTAGGCATTTTCTTGTTAGGATGCAGACACCACCACCTTGCTGCTTTGTCTGTGGAAAGTTGAAGATATGGTAACCTTGTGGTGCTAGTTGATTTAATAGCACTGCATCAATTTCGGTGAACCATGTTTCGGTTATGTTTAGGATGTCTATTTGATTGTCAAGTAGTATATCTGTTAAGAGTTGCATTTTGTTTTTTGCAGATCATGCATTTATGAGGGTGCATCTAATTTGGTGGGTTTGTCTTGTGGGGTTTGGTGTGGGTGTCTTGGTGTTAAATGCTTTGAGGTTGATTTAGATCAGGGGTCTCAAACTCAAATTGCTTTGAGGGCCGAATGAGGACTTGTAAAGTAACCCGGGGGCCGCATAAGACGCGGGGCCTCATTTGCATAAGGGGCCTCATTTGCATAAATATTTGCATAATGTTACCATGCACTAACTTTTAGTAAACATGCCTCTTTAATGAGTGCATGGATAAAGAAAGACTAAAAGATTTAGAAACAGGAAGACAATAATTAAACTGGGAACCCCAAAAGCCAAACTTGGAATGTACAACAACACTGTAGAAATAAAACTATAAATTAATTTCCTCTTGTACTAAACAAAGCGCAAACATTAATGATGCACATTTCCCAGAGCTGACATATTCCAGTTAATAAATTCAAAATAAAGAGATATTTTTCTACCTTTTGTGCATTTTTTTTCAGTTGCAATTGTTCCAGCCACTTTCTTCTGGTTTCTTCATGTCTTCTGCTAACTCTCCATCGTCTGCTGTCCATTTGCCCTTTCTTCTCTCCTAGTTTTTTTTCCATTCTCTCTCTACATCTGCTTTAACATACTAATCTTTCTCCTTTTTCTCTTTCCTCATTCCTATTTCATCCACTCAAATTTTACCCCTCCATCCTCAATCCCCACTTACTCTCCCAATACCTGGCCAATTGTAGATTTGTCTTCTCTCCCAGACAAAATATTTTTCCCCTCTCCATTTCACTTTCCCAGCTCCATCCCATTCTAATCCTCCCCCAACATCAGCTCCCTTCTAGTTCCAGCCCCACCCAGCATACGCTCCCTTCTAGTCCCTGCATCAGTCCATTTCCAATCCTAGCCCCCCATCAGCCCATTTCCAATCCTAGCCCCCCATCAGCCCATTTCCAATCCTAGCTCCCTCCCCTCACAGCCCATTTCCATTCCAAGCCCCCTCCCCATCAGCCATTTGCAGTTCAAGCCCCCCTTCCAATCAGCCCACCTCCAGTCCTAACCCCCATCTGCCCATTTCCAGTCCTAGCCCCCACCATAGCCCATTACCAGTCATAACCCCCCCCTGCCAATAGCCCACTTCCAGCCCTAACCCCCATTACCCCTTTTCAGTCAGCCCCTCCATAGCTCATTACCAGTCCTAACTCCCCCCATCAGCCCACTTCCAGTCCTTCCTAACCCCCACCTGCCCATTTCCAGTCCTAGCCCCCACCATAGCCCATTACCAGTCATACCCCCCCTGCCAATAGCCCATATCCAGTCATAACCCCCCCCCCGCCAATAGCCCATTTCCAGTCATAACCCCCCCTGCCAATAGCCCATTTCCAGTCATAACCCCCCCCTGCCAATAGCCCATTTCCAGTCATAACCCCCCCTGCCAATAGCCCATTTCCAGTCCTACACCCCCCCTGCCACTAGCCCATTTCCAGTCCTACCCCCCCCTGCCAATAGCCCATTTCCAGTCCTACACCCCCCCTGCCACTCGCCCATTTCCAGTCCTCCCCCCCCCTGCCAATCGCCCATTTCCAGTCCTACACCCCCCCCCCTGCCAATAGCCCATTTCCAGTCCTACCCCCCCCCCCCCGGGTAAATAAAAAAAACACCTGGCTTCTTCTGCTGCTGCTGCTGCTGCAGCAGAAAATCAGCTGTCCCGCAGCCCCTTCCTCTCTGCCCGGAGATCCCTCATTGTGCTTCATCAGCGTGTGCTTCTTAAGCCGCGAAGAGAGTATTTCCCTCTCGCGCGGCTTAAGCCTATTCACTTGTCAAGCCTCGCGAGAGGGGAATACTCTCTTCGCGGCTTGAAAAGCACACGCTGATGGAGCACAATGAAGGATCTCCGGGCAGAGAGGAAGGTAACGCAGCACAGCTGATTTTGCTGCTTGAGCAGCAGAAGCCCGTTTTAAAAAAAAAATTGACAGTCGATTCTGCCGCTGCCACGGCGGCAACGGCAGAAGCAAGGCTTTTTTTATTTCCCTCCGTCGCGGGCCGCACAACCTTCTCTCGCGGGCCGCATGCGGCCCGCGGGCCGCGTGTTTGAGACCCCTGATTTAGATGATGTGTTGTGTGTATCTGGGTTTGTGTCTGAAGGAGAGAGAGGGGGTTATGTGTACTGGATGTGTGTAAATGATAGATATGTATGGAAGCATGTCTATGGAGGGTGAGAGTGGGGTGGATACAAAGGGCCCTCTGGCGAGGGTAGTTGTGAGTAGGAAGGTGAGGCATAAAATGGTAGTTAACAGATTCTTCATTGTGGTAATGCTACTGGTAATTCTGATAGTACCTTAATTTTTTTTTATTGGTGTGCTTGAGCAGCTATGTGGTCTTCTACCTAGTAATCAGTCCCTGCCTAAGGGCCACGCCAGAGGGCTCTCTGGCGAGGTCCTCAGGCACGGGCTTGCCAGGCGTGGGCATGCCTGAGAAGCACTGGTTTTTAAAGTTGTTCTTTTGTGCTGCTCTTTGTCCCAATTGGCCTTGGTGGGGGGATTGGCCTTGGTGGGGGGCCTGCAACTCCTACTTCCATCCCAGATGCTGAATCAGGTGCCGATGAGTGGGACAGCTTGCTGGAAGGCGTGCTGGTTTTTAAAGTTGTTCTTCTGTGCTGCTCTTTGTCCCAATTGGCCTTGGTGTAAGGAATTCAATAGTTGGCCAATAAGATCCATGGAAATTCTACAAAGCTATAACCACATAGACGTATTTCTCATCGTGTTGGGTGCCACAGGATTCATAAAGAATTTCCAAGTATATCTTGACAAACTACCCCACATGTGTTCCATCTTACGATCTTCAGCAGGAGGCTGTCTTTGGTACGAAGCAAGTACTATGCCAGTAAATTTGAGAGACCGAGATCATACTCCACATACCCTGGCTTAGAAGTGAGGTTCAAGATTGTCAGGGTGTGCACATAACTAACCCATTTGGAGAAACTGCCCCCAGAGACATCATAACTTGTTTTACTTCCACTACATATATCAGAACCACAGGATTAGCCAAATCTTCAGCTGGAATTTGGAGGGATGGAAGGAAGCTACATTAGATAGATGAGAAACTGTTTCCATTGAATTGCTTGAACTTTTATTAACTCAGGATAGTGCTTGTAAGAGCATAAGACATGCCAGGCCAGATCAGACCAATGGTCCAGCACACCCAGCATCCTGCCTCTGATGGCAGTCAATCACTTGGAAGTAGCCAGCAGATCCAGCTGGGAAGATCCATTCCTCTTTGCACATTCCTTAATTAAAAGGTGACAAACTACATTTCTGTCTGGCTAATAAATAATGAATCTGCTCCTCCATAAACATGTCCAAACTGTATTTTTTAAACTCAGCTATACTATTAGCCTTTATCCCATTTCTGGCAACAAACTCCAAAGTTTAACTGAAAACATTTCCCAATATGATGGGAAATATGGCTATGCGGTTTTGGCTTTGTAGAATTTCCTGTAAAATTCCTTACTTTTAGGGGGTGGGATGGTTAATCCTATAAGAGATTATCCTCACCCCCCCCTCCCCCATCTCTCTAGTTTTGCATATTGTGTTGGGCAAAATATTGATTGGCCATGTCTTACCCCATTCCTCTGGCTATGCCTGAGACAATGGAGGGTCAAGTGATTTGCCCAAGGTTACAAGAAGCAGGATTTCAGCCCTGTTTTTCCTGGTTCTCAAGCCACTGCACTAACCATTGAGCTATTCTTCCTCTCCATTGACAGATACAAGACCTTTGCACTATAAAATGTCACTGTCTCATCACCTCTGTCCACCCCTTCAGCCCTTCCATTGAACTGTAATAACAGATGCAGACAACCTAAGATCAAGATGAGTTTATATTATTTAAACTCAGTGTAACCGCACTGCTTCTTCACTGACCTGATGAAGACAGGATAATGTTCAAAAGCTTGTCAAAGACATATTAAGTTAGTCCAATAAGAAGGTATCACCTACACTTGTTTGTTGACCCTTATTTCCACTCAGTTCCTGATGAATTTAAAGCCTTCCTCCTTGCACCATTGTCTCATTCACACATTGAGAACCTGTATCTCAGTCTTTCTTTACAGTGCTGCTTATGGAACTGGGAGCATATCCAAGAATATTACCCAAGAATATTACCAATGAATAGGATAACCTCTATTTGGTGTGTTCTGTTTGGGTTACAGTTTCTCCTCTTTTATTACCAAGACCTGGTATTATCCTCTTTTCCACCAATTCTCTCCAGTTTTCATAGGTGATTAAAAGCCCTTCCTTCTGTGACCTCTCACACAAGCTCCATAATACCATATGGGTCATGTGCTCTCTCTGGTCTGGTGATATTAATTTTGGTCAATTGCTTTGTCTTCATTTGTATCTGAGAACAGACATGTTAGCTGTGGTCAAAGAATCAGGAGAAATCTCACTCAGCATATCTGTCAGACGTACCTTGAGTAACTCTTAGGCCTCCTTGGTTCCCTTCTCTTCTAGCACAAAACAGAAATTCCTGTAGCCCCTTCCCAGTTCAGACTTACTGTAATGGCTATCATGGAAGGATCTGAAAACTCAGCCAGGGAGAGGGAGACTAGAGCAGTACAAGTAATCTACTTCACATACAAGGAAAGAGGAGATATGATCCAAACTTTCAAATATCAAGTACCAGAAGGAAGCTTTTTCCCTAGAATGAGAATGCCAAGGTCAAGGTCAAGTGCAAGGAAAAAGACTCAAAAGGAATGTGAGATCAAATTTTTCACCGAGAGGGTGGTGGATGCCTGCAACAAAATTGCTGTGGAGATGGTCGCAGCCAAAACAGTGAAGAACTGAAGTATGCCGTGGAATGAAGAGACACATAAAGGCCTTGCTGGGGGAAGAGGAGAAATCCTAGAGTAGTTTTCTCCTTTGTCCCACTTAACCAAGAACAGGATGCACAATTGCCTTATTTTTCAATCTGACCATAAAGAGAAAAATAAATTAAACAGAATTTCTTTCATGATCCATGTGAGCAGATCTAGGATTTTAAAAAGTGGGAACTGGATGATGTAGTACATTATCATCCCCATACTTCTTGTTCCCCTTACCCTCTCTTGTGCCTTTCTCTTCTCTTTCTTTCTTCTCCTAGGTTCCTTTCCATCTCCATCAGTAGATTTCCCCCTGGTTCCAGATCCCTCTTCTCCTTCAGGTTCCTTCCAGCTTCTTGGGGCACAGTACCATGGGCAGAGTAGTGGTAGGCCTGGGACATGGTGAATTTGTGATCCCTGCCCTTTGGTCGCCTTTCTCCCACTGTGGACTCTTTTTTCGTGATCAGTAAGCACGGGGGAAGGAGGAGCAGCCATGGAGACTGGGACTATGTGTCTACTGTGTCCCCGTGCTGTCAGCCTTCCATCACTACCACTGATTTGACTCACTCGTTACCTTTTCATATCACCCCTTCTCTGAACTGCTGAGGTCTGCTTGTCTGGTACTGGCTGTAACCCTAACTTCACACTCTCCTCTGAATTATAGAGGATGCCCTGCACTTATCCCGGAAGCAAAGTTGCACAACTGCTTACTGGGCTGAACAGGTGACAGCAGCAGCAGCAGCAGCATCCAGCCAGCAGCAGAACAGGGGGGTAGATGACTGTTGGAGCCATTCCCAGATTCCATGGCGGCACAGAACTGATTCTGTGGTTGCTGCTGAAACAGGAAACTCTCAGAATACTGGAGATCATGCACTTCCTGTCCAAGGCTATGCAGTCATATCCCATTTGATCATAGTTACCCCCTTTATTCAAGCTGAAAGAAATGCAGTTAAAATCTCTTTTAAATATGAGAGCTTTGTAAGTTAAAATGTCAGTTTTTGCCACACGTCACGCTGTATGCCTCTACCGATGGCTAAACGCTTATTAAATGTCATGCTCAAAGACAGGATGATTCTTAAACTCCAAAATCAGGTAAAATTGTCATATCGTGGGATCTGCCTGCTTGATTCCATACTTAGACACCTCTCTTCTTTTGAACATCCACCCTATTTCCCCAGGGTTTGATGCAGTGAAGCAAGCTGGGAAAGGTCCTTTCCTGTGTTGTTGAGGAAGTCATCATCTGGGTGTGGAAAATAGAAATGGAGCCATGTAGCTGTTCTGAGTCATCTTCGAAGAATTCTTCATTCGTTTCCAGAATTCATTGTCTTCTGTTAGAAAGGCAGCTCGATTGTCCCTATTCTGCTCTGGTTCTGCAGATTGCTGTGCAGTTATGGCAGAGAGTTAAACATCTGAATCAATTTCAAATATTCAGTGACTTCCTTCTTAACTTTCAAGACATTTTTATTACAGAACAATTGAATAAACAGGAATTTATAAGATGAAATGAAATTAAGGGTAGCAATCCAGAGCCTGTGTCCATACAACTGTGAGTCTTTGGATATCTAATTGATTGAATTCACTGTGAAAAGATAATGCATTCTTGGGTTGCCAGAGTCAACTCAGAGCCCTTGTCTGCAATGGAGGCTTACGCCTGAGAGTAAAAGACTTCCCAGTTACGAAAAAGATTCCATCTTGAGTCAGAAAATGGATACATAATACAGTATATCCAATGGGAGGAGGGGGAAATCAATCATTAGTGAGGTTTCTGCCGTATAGGATCAAAGGTTGCAAACAAATGTTATCTAGGTCAACTAATACAATCACATGCCAGAGGATGGAAGTATAACACAAATTTATGGAATATGAGCTGTGTGGATAGGATGCTTTGTCATTTGGAAAAGAGTGATCCCAAGACACTCTCATCACAGTTGATAGTCCAGTAGGTCTGGAACACATTACCCTGTTCAGTGTAGCCAGGTATTTCTTTAATGAATCATAGAGATTCCTTTGGCTCTGCTTCTTTAAGCAGCTGAGACCCTCAGTGGTCCTACTAAAGTACTACAATCTGACCTGTAGGTATTCTGCTAATTTTCCAGAACAGGGGAGATGCTTCTAACCAGTGACATAATCCTAGAAGGAAACTCCTATGGGAGGGAAAATCCAACTAATATATGCACTGCACCCAATGGCAGAACTCTGCCTTTGTCTCATCGCCACTGCACCAAGAAGGATGGAGTGAGCAGTCTACCCTAAGGGGATAGTTGGCTGTGGCTATCCCCCAGCCATCAGAAGGGAGTGACAGGATCAGCTGCTGCAGAAGGAGAGAGCAGAGGGGTAGGAGGGTGTCTCAGGCTCAAGCTTACACCCAAATTCCTTTGTGACTATGCAAATTCCACCAGCACACACCGCTAGCTCAGGAGGAGAGCAGTTCTATCCATGGAAAAGAGAAAGAGTCTACACTGGGAAGCCGGACACTCTAAGAGGGAGGAGAGAGCATCCAGAATAACATCTCAGTAACCCAGTGACACCAGAGCAAGGAGCATCTGCAGTGTAGTATCGAGGACCTGCAATACCATTATCCACCCGCTCAGGATACACTGCAGTTTATACATAGTACAGAAGGAAGGGTTCGCCATCAGGGTGACTGATAGAACAACATTCCCAGCACACAGAGAGAGGTGGAAAGGAGTGTAACTACATATAATATAGTTATCAGACCCTCAAATTCTATAAATAAACCCTTTCATTCAGAATACAAATTCTGGCCTGGACTCTGTTATTTGAAGAAGGGGAAGAGGAGTAAGTGAAGTTTATTTTTTTAGCAATGTTTATATACTGCTTTTCACTGATTAAGGTGGTGTACATTCAGGTATGGTATATATTTCCCTTGTCCCTGAAGGGCTCACAATCTATGTTTTGTACTTGAAGCAATGGAGAGTTAAGTGGCTTGCCTGAGGCCACAAGGAGCACTTTTGGCCTCCAGTAGGATTTGAACCTCTGACCCAAGGCAACTTGCCCCAAACACTAGGCCAATCCTCCCTAATGTGCCTCCCTTATGTGCCAAATGCCTCCCAGGATATACTAATAGAATTCTAAAATCCTTGAGAGTATAGACTGAAAGACGGCATTGCTGTTGGAAGTTGTGGCCACCGTCTCCCAAACACCATGCATAGCTGCGGTAATGACACACACACACAGGGAGATACAGAAAAACTGATAAGGTGATGACTTGAAAAAAATGTGCATCTGTTTTCTAGCACACTTTTAGCAAAGGCACTAGTGCTGTCTGGTTTGCAAACTCTGTCAAAGCAAATATCATCTACTGCCCACCTATCCCACATCCATCCCCACCCATCTACCAAGCTTTATCTCTTCTTCCGTCATCCCTTCCATCTGTCCTATCCTTAACCTATCGCTTTCCATTGCAACTGTTCCTGTGGCCTTCAAATATGCTCTGGTCATACCTCTCCTCATAAAAACCACACTAGACCCTACCAGCTATCGGCCTATCTCTCTCCTACCCTTTGTTTCAAAACTACTTGAATTCATTGTTGCTGTCTTGACTTTTTTCCTCTCAAGCCCTTCTAGATCCACTGCAGTCTGGTTTCATCCTCTACATTCCACAGAAATGGCTTTTGCCAAAGTCTCCAGTGACTTGTTCCTGTCCTGGTTTTCTTCTTATCTTTCCCATCACACTTTTAGTGTATGCTCTGGTGCATCCTCCTCTACTGCAATCCCGCTTTCAGTTGGTGTACCTCAGGGCTCTGTCTTGAGACCTCTACAGTTCTGTCTCTACACTCAGTATACTGGTGCACTTATTTCCTCCCATGGTTTTCAGTACCATCTTTATGCTGATGACTCTCAGCTCCATCTTTCTGCACCTAAAATCTCTCTAGGAATCTAGTCCTGGAACTTTGCCAGCTTATCCGACATTGCTGCCTGGATGTCTCACCACCATCTGAAATTGAACATGGCCAAAACTGAGCTCCTTATCTTTCCCCTTAACCCACCTCCTCTCTCCCTCCCTTCTCTGTTTCTGTGGATGACACAACACTCCTTCCTATTTCCTCAGCTTGCAACCTTGGGCTCATCTTTGATTCTACTCTCTCTTTCTCTGCGCACATCCAACATATAGCTAAAACCTGCCACTTTTTTTAACATCAGCAAAATTTGTCCCTTCCTTTCTACTCACACTATTAAGACCCTTATGCACTCACTAGCCACCTCCTGCCTTGATTATTGCAATCTTCTCCTTGCTGGTCTCCCTCTGAATCATCTTTCTCCCCTTCAATCTGTTAAAAACTCAGCTGCACGGCTTACCTTCCGCCTGTGTTGCTATGCTCGTGTAACCTCTCTTCTCAAGTCACTTCACTGGCTCCCTATCAGTTTCCACATCTAGTTCAAACTACTCCTACTGACCTACAAGTGCATTCATTCTGTGGCTCCTCACTACCTTTCCTCTCTTATCTCACTCTACACCCCTCCTTGGGAACTCTGCTCCTCTGGCAGATCTCTTTTATCTGTTCCCTTCTCTGCCACTGCCAACTCCAGACTTTGTCCATTCCACCTTGCTGCTCCATATGCCTGGAACAAATTACCTTTGTCTATGTGTCAGGCTCCTTCTCTGGCCCTATTCAAATCCAGGCTAAAAACCACCTCTTTGAAGCCGCTTTTGGATCTTGATGCTCCTCACTCTCATGTCTTTGTATCTTGCCATACTCTAGTCCCCAGTTTCACTACGTGTTTTGTCTTGATTAGATTGTAAGCTCTGATGAGTAGGGGCTATGTTGTTGTGTTGTTAAGTGCCGTCGAGTCGGCGTCGACTCATGGCGACCCTCTGGATAGCTATCCTAAATTGTGTTCAGTCAGGCAGCTCATTGTTAACAGACTGGTACACGTAGCTGCTGTTATTGTATCAATCCATCTCATTGCTGGCCTTCCTCTTTTGCGTTGACCTTCTATCTTGCCAAGCATGATGTCTTTTTCTAATGATCTTTCTCTTCACATGATGTGTCCAAAGTATGAAAGTCAAAGTCTTGTCATCTGAGCTTCTAAAGAAAGTTTAGGTTTGATCTCCTCTAGTACCGACTGGTTTGTTGTTCGGGGAGTCCATGGTATACACAGTATTCATCGCCAGCACCATAATTCAAAGGCATCAATTTTCTTCCTGTCTATCTTTTTCACTGTCCAACTTTCACATCCATATGATGTTATTGAAAATACCATGGCTTGAACAAGTTGAATGTTTGTATGGAGAGAGACATCTCTGCTCTTGAAAATCTTATCTAGGTCTTTCATAGCCATTCTGCCAAGAGCAATGTGTCATCTGATTTCTTGACTGCTTGTTGCTTCTTTATTGATAGTTGATCCAAGTAGGCTAAAGTTGTTCATGATTTCAATTTCTTCTCCTTCAACGATGAACCTGTTGATTATGCCAGTTGTCATGATCTTTGTCTTCTTTACATTAAGGTGCAGGCCCATTTTGAGACTATGTTCTTTGATTGTAAGAAGCAAATGTTTCAGATCATCTTCACTTTCAGTCAGTAATGTGGTATCATCAGCATAGCGAAGGTTGTTGATGAGTCTTCCACCAATCTTCACACCTCTGTTGTCTTCATACAATCCTGCTTCTCTGATGATTTGTTTTGCATATAAATTAAACAGGTAGGGGGAAGGTATGCAGCCTTGTCTTACACCTTTGCTTATTTTAAACCATTCTGTTTCTCCTTGTTCTGTTCGAACTGTTGCTTCTTGATCAATGTACAGATTGTGCACGAGAACGATCAGGTGTTCTGGTATACCCATGCTTCTTAATGTAGCCCAGAGTTTCTCATGGTTTACACAGTCAAAAGCCTTGCTATAGTCGATAAAGCATAAATAGATATCCTTTTGGTATTCTTTAGTCTTTTCAAGGATCCATCTCACATACGCAATGATGTCTCTCGTTCCTCGCCCTTTCCTGAACCCTGCTTGCACTTCAGGTAGTTCTTGTTCCAGATATGGTTGTAGTCTCTTTTGAATAATCTTCAGTAGAATCTTGCTGGCATGTGGGATCAGAGCGATTGTGCGATAATTTCTACAGTCAGTTGGATCACCTTTCTTTAATATTGGTATAAACACAGATCATTTCCAATCAGTTGGCCATGATATTGTCTTCCAAATTTCTTAGCAGAGCCTTGTAAATATGGTAACAGCTGTATCAGATTGCTGTAATACTTCTATGAGAATGCCATCAATGCCTGGTGTTTTGTTCTTTAATAAGGCTTTCAATGCTGCTTCAACTTCTTCTTTCATCACCAATGGATCCCAATCATAAGGTACAGGTTGAAACGGCTGTTGGTCCACTTGATCTTTATCATATAAAAGCTCTGTATATTCCTTCCACCTTTTCTTGATCTTCTCAGCATCATTCAACATAGAACCTTGAGCATCTTGTAACATTCCAATTCGAGGCTGGAAATTTTTCTTTAACTCTCATAGCTTTAGGAAAGCCGATCTTGTTCTTCCTCTAATAGTTTCTGCTTCTATTTCCTTGCATGCGTCATTGTAGTACTTTTCCTTGTCCTGTCTTGCTGCACGTTGGAAATCTCTGTTGAGTTCTGCGATTGTCTTTCTTTCTCCTCTGGCTTTAGCTTCTCTGCGTTTCTGGGCAATTTTCAGAGTTTCTTCCGTCATCCGTTTTGGCCGTTTTTGCTTTTTCACCTTTTGTAGAGACTTCTCGCTTTCTTCCAACACAACCTTCTTGATGTCATTCCATAACTCTTCTGAAGCTCTGTCATTTGTATCTAAAGCAGCAAATCGATTTTGCAGGCAGTCTTTAAATTCCAGTGATATATTCTCAAGGTCATATTTTGCTGCATTCATGAGTAGTTTGCTCTTTTTCAACTTGAGCTTGAGTTTGCATACTAGTAGTTGATGATCTGTACCACAGTCAGCTCCAGGTTTTGTCTTTGTTGATGTTACAGAGCTTTTCCATCGTTGACTTCCACAGATGTAGTCAATTTGATTTTTATACAATCCATTGGGTGAAGTCCATGTGTACAGTCGCCGTTTGTGTTGCTGGAAGAAGGTGTTTGAGATGAATAGATCATTGGTCTTGCAGAATTCTATCAGCCTTTCTCCAGCTTCATTTCTGTTGCCAAGTCCATATTTTCCAAATTTCTTTGCCTTCTTATTTGTTGCCAACGTTTGCGTTCCAGTCATTCATGACTATCAGGATATCCTGTTTGCATGTTCTGTCAATTTCAGCTTGTAATTGTTCATAGAACTCTTCAGTTTCATTCTCTTCTGCAGCTGTTGTTGGGGCATATACTTGAATTATAGTTGTGTTGATAGGCATTCCTCGTAGATGAATAGGGATTAAGCGTTTGCTGACTGCATTGTATTTCATTACAGTTCTTACAAGCTTCTTCTTTATTATAAATGCAACACCATTTCTTCTTTGTCTTTCATTTCCAGCATAGTAGACCATGTGATCATCTGATGCAAAGTGCCCGATGCCAGCTCATTTCAGTTCACTGACACCCAACAGATCAAGTTGTACACGTTCCATTTCATTCTTGACCACCTCCAGCTTCCCTTGGTTCATGCTTCGCACGTTCTATGTTCCAATGTGTGAGACATCTTTACAGCTTCTGACTCTCATTTCATGCGCAGCTACATCAGCAGTCAGACGTCCCGAGGGCTTTGATCCAACGACATCATAAATGCTGGCTTTACTCTGAAGAGTCTTCAGCTCTTCCCCATTAGCTAGTTGAGTGCCTTCCGACCTGAGGGTCTCATCTTCCAGCACTATAGCACAATTTGTTTTGTTGTAACTGTCTATTGGGTTTTCATGGCAAGATACAGAAGTAGATTGCCGGGCCTTTCCTCCGCGCAGTTTAAGTTTGGTGTTGTTGCCGTTGTCACAGAAATGTGATCCTTCGCCGTCAACACTATCCCATTCTGCTGCTGCCCAGATGGGTGGTTTGTCTTGGTCTGGCACTTCAGCTGAGACCTGTCCATCTTGGGAGACCCTGCCAGTAGTTAAACTACCGATAGTTTAGCTCTCAGCATCACTGATGCACACAAGCCCTCACAGCACGACAAGCTGCAAACCAAGTGAGTCCCCAGTTTCACTATGTATTTTGTCTTGATTAGATTGTAAGCTCTGATGAGTAGGGGTTATATCTTACATCTATATGTACAGCGGTGTAGAGGCCTTGTAGCGCCATACAAATGCTTACTAGTAGAAGTACTACAGGGGACAATGGGAGTATTGCACTGCTGGTGACCTTTGTGTAGCTTCAGCATGTCTCTACCCAGCAGAAGCAGAACCTGAGCATCTTTATCCAAAGATGGAATACAACTGGCTATAAGCTGTGGATGACAATGATATGGCTTCTGGCATAGAAATCTCGCACCTATTGCTCTGTCTCTAGTTACATTCGAAAAGACTGGGGAAGAGTAGATTAATGGTAGCATCATTCATACCATTCCTGCACATGTTCTAAGCTTATACGGAGAGTTATCTGACTTTATATCAAAGTTTCTGAAGGACAGGCACAATTAGCCAAATAGACCTGGATGCACCACTTCTGGGAATGAACAGATCTCCCCATTTGGAGCTGTTGAGTACTTATAAGTGGCCTGGATTTGCCACTGTCAGACACATGATACAGTTAGACTAAATGGATCACTGGTCCGACCCAGCATGGCATTTATTATGCGCTGTGATAAGGAAGCTTATCATAGCTCAGGAAGGGGCTATAGAAAAGGTGAAGTGTCTCTGAACAAGCAACCTGTCAGTGCTGGTAGAAATGAGAAAACACAATTTTGCCATAAAAGACTACCAGTCCCAGAATGCACCAGGTTTCCAACAGCCAAGAGAGGAGCTGAAGTGAGAAAACGTGTGTTCAATCAAAAGGGCTATGAGGTAATCCCCAAGCACTCATTGCAAAGGGCAGGGCTTGATTCAGCACAGCTACGCTGTGCTAGGATGGAACACTCATCTCAAAGGGCAAGGCCTGATTCAGCACAGCTGCGCTGTATTTGGGAGGAGCACTCATCTAAGCAGAATAAGAGTAGAGTTTATTCTACAGATGACCATCTTCATGATCACCTTGGATATCCAGAGAATTATCCTCAGTTTCATCTGAAGGATCATCAGAAGCAGAAGCCAAACCGGACGGACAGAGAGGCAAGGAAACCCTCTGGAAGAAAGAGGAGAAAAGCCTTTGAGAGGTCTAGAAGAGTCCAAAGCAGTACGTATACTGGGAGGTATTCCAAGGGCCAGCATACACCATTGGACTGGGGAAAGCCAGAGGAATGGTGCTGCAGAGCTAGGAATCACCAGAGGCTACCTGTGAGGGAGACGGCTGCACGTGGAAGGGACCCTAAGACCCGTGCCAGAAGGTATGTGAAGAGAGATCCAGTGTCCAGGGATCTGGATTGGAAGGCTGGACATAAGAACTGGACTACATACTGGCCAGGCTATATAGAGAGGAACTCTAGCAGCAATGGAAGCTCAGGTATGAACACTGATCTATGCCCTAGCTATAACCTTGAAAGACAGCAGGGAAACAAGTATTCTCCTGAAAATGCTCCATTGAGAGATTCATCTGTGCCAATCCATGATATTGAACCCATGCTTGTTGAACAAGGGGGAATAATAGCAGATGAGGATCCTGTTTATATAGACTGCTCTCTATCTAAACTCCGTTGGTAACTTTCTGTTATAAAGTACAGCAACCATCACAAAGAAATACAAATTTGTTCTTTAATCTACCCAGAAAAGCTCCTGAAGCAGGATTTGACCCACACAGTAGAAAGCAAGCCAGCTAAGGGGTTTCAGCTGGATAACTGCTAGCAATTAAGCCTTACCTAATTGCTTGTGAGCTAGGAGAGAATCACTTCTGTATCTATGTGGGAAGTAATCAGAAGTTAACCTGAAAAGAACAGTTTGTTTCTTGCTTTGTGGCTTTTCATTTGTTGTTTTCCTGATTTTGACTTTGTTTTTCCAAGTTAACACTGAAAGCAAGTAACCTAATTTATGTGCTACCAAGCATATCTGTGTTGGGAGAAATAACCCCATAAATAAATATCTTATTGGCTTTACCCAAGAGCACAACTAAATTATTGTCAGCAGCTGTGTCTGGTGTGAATGAACTACATTGCCCACAATACCTTGCAAATCATATAGAGATATGCACTTGCAAAGACTGTGAAGATTCTCACCCAGGCAGCCGTCTGACAGCGCTTATTTAGGAGTAACTGCAGGTGATGTTATATAATTTTAGTTTGGGATTCATGATAGTCTACTGGCACCATACTCAGACATGTTCCAAAATAAAGGAAAATTATAACATAGTAATAACTAAATAACAGCACTAAATCACTGAATACATAATACCATATCAAAAACAAAGCAATATGTAATATAGTATCGACTTCCGGTGGCGCTAGCTGACGAAATGGCGGTGCGCTGACTGAGCTCCACCACTAGCACCCATCTAAAAGCGAAAAAGGCCCTTGAAGTGGTGGAATACAAGCACTGAAGTGTGTGCTGGGAGATAAGTGAACCCCCCCCCAAAAGTAAGCGGAAGGAAGGGTGGACTTGAAACCCGACAAAACGCAGGAATCCAAGCGGCGATCCGGTAGGAAGATTGGCCAGTGCGGTGAACCGGGTGCCATTCCAAAGGAGCAGATAGGGCAGTCCTGATAATGCCCAAGTAGGAGGAGGAGGAGGAGTGGGTAACCGGCGGTGGTGGCGGGTTGAGTGCGGCCACTCGGAGAGGCAGCGGGTGAACACCCGGAGAAGGAGCTTGATTGCCAGAAACAGCATGTGGCGGAAACGAGAGGAGGCCAGGGAATATCGGAGGATACAGGCCTTAATAACTAGTGGCAGAGCAGCGGGACAAAGCCACAGCTGGTGGGACAACAAAAAAGTGAGACAGTACCTCCTGGGCTTCAGAGTCGGACTGGCCGTGTGAGCTTAAAACACCCAGCGAAAGGGCCACTCGAGCCTCTGGAGGAGGGGAAAGAAAGGGGGAGGCCTCCCCGCTTTTGGCACGAGTGGATCAAGTGGGAGAACCAGCGGCAGCAGATGGCGGCAAGGAAACCTGCCGTGGACCTTAACGCTTATTCTTTTAAAAGCACAGTGGGAGCCAAGAGCCACGTGGCAAAATGGTGGCGGCCAGTGGTGAACAGAGAGACCCGGACAAAAGGGGAGCTATAGGAGGCTCATCGAGTGATATTCAAGCATTGCGAGCAGATTTAAAGGAGTGGTTTGATTGAATGAGACAGGAGCTGGGAGCATTAAAGAGTGAGGTACATGACTGGCTACAGGAGATAAAAGCAGACATGGCATCTATGGGGACTAGACTTGAGGAAGTGGAAAATAAAATGGACGAACAGGAAGGCAGATGGGCGCCTTATGAACAACGGGTGGAGGCCCTAAGTGAGGTGCACGATGAACTGTGGCAGAAAATAGAGGATCTGGAGAATAGGTCAAGGCGCTCGAATATTAGGATAAGGGGCCTACCTGAGAGCGAAGGAACAGTGAATTATGTGTCCTTGGCGGAGGAATTCTGCGGGGCGACCCTCAAAGCTGCAGACATGGAGGTGGAAGGAGTATGCCTTACAGTGGATAGAGCCCATAGAGCATTGGGGCCGAGGAGAGAGAACAAGGTACGTGATGTGGTAGTATGCCTGCATGAATTCAGATCTAAAGAGCTGGTGATGAAGGCTTCCAGGAGGCTGGGCAAGATCAAATGGCAAGGATCAGAGGTGGAAGTGTTTGCAGACATATCTAGCCTTACTATTAAAAAACACAGAGAGTACCAAGAGGTGACCAGGAGGCTGAGAGAAGAGAACCTGCGGTACCAATGGCTGTTTCCAGTTGACTTGCAATTTAGAATAAATACAAAAACGACGGCAGTTCATTCGGTGGAAGCGGCGATAATGAGTATGAAACAAGCAGGGTGGACTGATATTCCTGTGATATCTACAGGCGGGGAAGATCGGCGAGACAGAGGAAGCCAGGAGAAGGAATCAGAGCATCAATGGAGCCGGGTGCCTGGAGGGTAGGGTTGCCAACTTTTTCACAGAGAAAAACCCGACACCTGTGGCTCGCCATGCTCCACCCATTCTCCACCCCTAGTCCCACCCCTGCCCCGCCCCAGCCCCACCCATGCTGCACCCCAGCCCCACCCACAAAAATTAGCGAGGATAAGTGTAGGCTAACTCCCTTGGTCAGATAATAATTAAACTGGGAACCCCAAAAGCCAAACATGAAATGTACAATACTAGAGAAATAAAACTATAAAGTAATTTCCTCTTGCACTAAACAAAAACGCAAAGATGTTAGCAATACACACTTCCCAGACCAGACATATTCCAGTTAATAAATTCAAAATAAAAAGTATTTTTCTACCTTCTGTTTGGGCATTTTGTTTTTCAGTTGCAATTACTCCAGTCACTTTCTTCTGGTTTCTTCGTGTCTTATGCGAGCTATCCATTTGTCCTTTCTTCTCTTTTAGATGTTTTCCATTCTCTCTATATATCTGCTTTAACATATTGATTGTTTCCCTTTTGCTCTTTCCCCCATTTCTTACCTTATTCCTTTATCATCCACTCAAAATTCACCCTTCCATTCTCAAACCCCTCTTACTCTCCCAATACCCGGCCCATCGTAGACTTTTCTTCCACACAAAATATATTTTCCCCTCTCCATTCTCATTCCCCATCCCTTCTAGTCCTCCCCCAAAATCAGCTCCCTTATAGTTCTAGACCCACCCAGCATCCGCTCCCTTCTAGTCCCATTCTCCTATGCCCCCACATCAGCCCATTTCCAGTCCTATTCTAGCCCATCACCCATTTGCAGCCCAAGCTCTCCCCATCAGCCCATTTCTAGTCCTATTCCAACTCCTCATCAGCCCATTTTCAGTCCTAGCCCCACATATGCTCTTTTCCAGTTCCATTCCAGCCCCCCACTTTCCACTCCAAGCTCCCCCATCAGCCAATTTGCAATCCTAGCCCCCTCGTCAGCCCACTTCCAGTCCTATTCCAGCCCCCATCAACCCATTTCCAGTCCTATTCCAGCTCTTCATCAGCCCATTTCCAGTGCTAGCCCTCCCATCACAGGCCATTTCCAGTCCAAGTCCCCCCCATCACAGCCTCTTTCCAGTCCTAGGCCCCCCACAATCACAGCCCATTTGCAGTCCTAGGCCCCCCACCATCACAGCCCATTTGTAGTCCTAGCCCCTCCCCCATCACAGCCCATTTCCAGCAAGTTCCCCCACCATAGCCCATTTCCATTCCAGGTCCCCCCCATCATTTCCAGTCCAAGTTCCCCCCCCCCCCATAGCCCATTTCCAGTCCAGGTCCCCCCAATCTCAGCCCATTTGTAGTTCTAGCCCCCCTCCCATCACAGCCCATTCAGTCCTTGGCCTCCCCCCCCCCCCCCGACCAGCCCCGCGGCTGTCTGAGGGGCTTCAGAGGGATCCGGGGAAGCCCGCATGAGGCCCTGGCTCCCTCTGTACAACCGCCAGCGTGAAGATCCTTTTCCCTCACGCTGGCGGCTGTTTGTGTGAAGCCGCGATTGCTGGGACTCCTGGGAGAGGTTAAAGGCAATGTCCTTTAACCTTTCCCGGCATTCGCGGCTTCACACAAACAGCCGCCAGCATGAGGGAAAAGGATTTTCATGCTGGCGGTTGTACAGAGGGAGCCGGGGCCTCATGTGGGTTTCCCCGGCTTCCTCCCCCACAGACTTCAGGAGTCGGGAGAAAAGCCGTTTTTTTCCCTCTGGCTGCTCCCGATCTTGCGGCCAGAGCAAATAACCAGCTTTTTAAGGGCCAGTTTACATCTGTGCCAGCAGCCGGCCTGGCCATGGAAAAACCAGCCAGGCTGGCTGAAAACCGGGCGGTTGGCAACCCTACTGGAGGGGCAAAAAGTTTAAGATGCCAGAGACTGCCAAAATGAGTAATCTGATTTGCTTGAATGTTTGTTGGGATAAGGCTGAATGGGGGGGAATTGAATAAGACTGGGGTGCTTAGGGAATGAGACATAGGGGAGTGGCAGGATTTCCTGTCCCTTTCCCTTTTGGTGTTGTAGGGGGGATCAAACAGTGTGGATAATGGGAAGTAGATGGGCGGTAGGCTGGAGGTCACCGGAAAGGGTTCCAAAGGGAGCCGATGGAGGGGGGGGAGGCGAGGGGGGTAGGGGAAAGAGGTGAGGGGGGAGGGGGGTTGGGGTGAAGGGTAAAGGGGGGGAGGGTAATAGGCTAGACAGGGGTGTTGGTAAAAGTTGGGTGGGAGCGAGGGTACTATGCCGGAGATAAATATCATGTCTCTGAATGTTAGAGGCCTCAACTCTTTTGCAAAGTGACAGTTATTAATGAAAGAGTGTACCAGACTGCACAGGGATGTCATTTTTATACAGGAGACCCATCTATTGACTAAAGATGAGAGCAGGGTGAGACATCCACAGTATCCGCAGCAATATTTTGCTTCAAATAAAGTAGAAAAAAAGAAAGGAGGGGTGGGTATACTATTATCGGCACAGATTCTGGGACAAGTGGGGGAAGTAATAAGGGATAAAATGGGGAGATTTGTGGTCGTAAAATTGCAATGGAATCAGCAGTTATATACCCTGGTTAATGTGTATGCCCGAACACTAAACAAGGCCAATTTTTTCAGGAACTTCAGAATAAGTTAATCGGGATGGTAGAAGGTCGTCTGATTGTGGGAGGCGATTTTAATATGACACTAGACCCATGAATGGACACCTCTAAAGGTGCGTCTTCGACACCAAAGCAACATAGGACGAATCTGAAGAAATTAATTGCTGGCTTGGGTCTGGTTGATTTCTGGAGGGAAAAAAATAGAGGGCAAAGGGACTATTCTTTTTTCTCAGCGGTGCATGAGGTGTACTCCTTATTTTATTTATTTATTTATTTATTTAAAGTCTCTTTTATACCGCGCTATTCAGCATCAGTGCGGTTTACAATAAACAACGAACATACACATTTCCAATAGTACTTTGTGTTTACATATGAACAGGAGAATCAACTTGGCTAACAGGGTAACTATATACAATAACAATATATACAATTTACAGGCTGGTCATGTGTTCTTATGGTTTCAGACAGAGGAGATTTGTGAGGTTTCGGTAATTGGTGCTGAGCTTTCATTGGTTTCCGGGTAATGTAGGAGGAAGAGGTAGTGTTTCACAGCCTTCCTGAATTGGAATATGTCTGGGATTGTTCGGATGTTGTGAGGGAGGCTGTTCCAGATCATTGGTGCATAAAGTTTGAATGCCCTGCTGGATGTTGACTTGGTGCATTGAGTCATTGATCTTGGGACTATCAAGGTGTTTTGTGCTACTGACCTTCTGTCCCTATTGTGGGGTGTCTTCTGGACTATCTCTGATAGTGATGTTGACGAGAGACCGTTGGTGGCTTTGAAGGTGAGTAGCAAGGTCTTGAATGTAATCCTACCTTGAATCGGGAGCCAGTGGAGCTGTTTCATAATGGGTGTGACATGGTCTTTCCTGGATGCTCCGTGTAGTACTCTTGCTGCGGTGTTCATTGCCATTTGCAGTGGGTTCAGAGTGGTTTGGGGAGTCCTTGCAGTATTGCATTCGCATAATCGAAATGCGGAATTATTAGTGCTTGAAAGATGGTCCTGAAATCATCAGGCTGCAGCAGCGATCGTAGGTATCTAAGGGATCTGATTTTATGGTATACTGCCCTTACAGTGTTACTTATATGCGCCTGCATATTTAGGTTCTGGTCTAGTGTGACGCCAAGGTATCTGATCGAGGATTTGATCTGGAGGTCAGCTTCCTTCACCTTTAGTACTGTAGGCGCAGTGAAGTTACGATTTCTTGTAATGAACATGACCTCCGTCTTCTTGTGTTGAATCCGGAGGTTTTGGGATTGTAGCCAGTTGGATATTTCATTTATGCAGCATGTTATTGGTGAGAGGTCAGGGTTTTCTGTTGCAAAAGGCATGTATAATAGCACGTCATCTGCGTATATCATGCAGTTCACGTTGAAGGACCGGATAAGGTTGCAGAGAGGTTGCATGTATATATTGAACAGCAAGGCAGAGAGGGAGGATCCTTGTGGGACACCTTGGCTTTGGTGGAATGGTTCTGATGATGTGTCTTTGGATCGAACCTGCTGCCATCTGTCAGAGAGGTAGGACCTGCACCACTCGAGTGCTTTACCGGAGATTCCTTTTTCTTTGAGGCGTTCTAAGAGGCGTTCATGGTTCACGGAATCAAACGCCGCCGCGATGTCAAGGAAGACAAGGACAAAGCCTTGGCGGGTATTGTTGATGCCTGATATTATGCTGCTGAAGAGTGTGGTAAGAAGGGTCTCAACCCCGTGTGCTTCTCTGAATCTGTGTTGGCATGGATCCAGTGGTGCATTGGAGTCAATGTGGTCTTGTATTTGTCTCTGAACTTCCTTTTCCATTATTTTTGCTAGCATCGGTATGCTTGCTATAGGTCTATAGGATTCCGGTTTCTGTTGGTCGAGTTTGTTGTTTTTTAGTAGAGGTCTTATTGATGTGTGTTTGAGGGTGCGTGGGAAATCACCTGTTGTGAACGATTGTTGCATGAGTCTGGCTATGATGGGACTGAGGTCTGTTCGTAGTTCTTTGATCCAGAATGCTGGGCATGGATCAGATTGTGCTGTAGTCGTGTTGATAGCTGCTATGGTGTTTTCGATGCATTGTTTGGATGGGGTCATGAAGGTAGTGAGTGATGTTTGGTTGTAAGGCTGAAGGATAGTATTGGACGCAGAGTTGTTGTTTATCTGACATAGTTTGGTTTGTAGATAATCTGCATATATTTGAGGATGGATTCCATTTGCTTGTTCTGATGCAGGTTCTGTTGTAAGTCGCTTAACAAGGGCAAACAGGTCACGAGGTTTGTTGAGGGATCTCTTTAAGGTGTCAGCGTGGTAACGTTTCATGGTTTCAGTTACTGCGGTACGCTGCGCTGTGAGCTGTAGGTTGTATGCACTTTGGTCTACTTCTGAGCGTGAGCGGCGCCATCGTCTCTCAAGTTTTCTTAGTGTCGCGAGTGAGGCTTTCAACTCAGTAGAGTACCATGTTGCTGTGTGTCGTTTCCCTTGAGGTCTGTTTATTGCTGGTCGAACAGCTATTGAGCTGAGTATCTCATTCCAGTTGGAGACTAGTTCGTCTGGGTTGTGTGCTGTTGAGGTTATTAGTGGGATTGTTGATTCCAGGATAAGTTCTTTGTTGAATGGTTGGAATCTTCTTGGCGGATTGTTGGATTGACCAATTGTTGAGTTATCTACCTTTTGGCCTTGGCTTGGTTGAGGAATTTGGAATAGGATTAATGAGTGATCAGACCATGGGACAGCGGTAATAGATAGTTCAGGGATGGTTGTTCCTCTGCTGGTTGGGTCTGTGGTGAATATTAGATCAAGCATGCCTCCTTTTGTGTGGGTAGGTTCCTTGATTAATTGGCTATATCCTAGATCCTTCAGGGCTTCGAGAAACGCCTTTGAGTGAGTGTCTTGCAGGGAGGGGAGATTGAAATCTCCTAGTACCCAGCTTGTTGCATGTGGGCTCTGGGAGTTTGCGGCCATGTCGATTATCGTTGTTAGTGCATCTGGATCGGATGATGGAGCTCTGTAAAGTAGATTGATGGAGGAACACTTATTCGCTATCGAGATTGAGTCTAGGAGCGGCGAGCTGGTTGCATCTTTTATGTTGAAATGAAGGTCAGATCTGGTGATGGCAAGGACACCGCCACCCCTTTTGCCTGATCTGTGACATGTATGGACAGAGAAGTTAGCGGGCAGGAGCTGGTTGAGTATCACGTTGTCATCACAGGAAAGCCATGTCTCGGTGATCAGTAGCAGGTCAAGGTTGTGTAGTGTTATCGTATCTGAGATGATTGGCCATTTTTTACGTACAGATCGGGCATTTACAAGGGCACATTTCAAGAGACGTGGGAGTCGCTGTTTTTTCTTTTTACTATGCTGTATTGATACATGCAGGAGGTGGTGGTGGTGTGTTTGAGTGGTTTCTAGTGATTCATAGAATGGGGCATCTGGCCACCTCTTTCTATAACTGTGGATAGTTGGTATGTGATTGTTGTTAGTATATAGGCCAGTGACATTGCCTAATCCTGTAGCAAGGAGGTAGAGGGCAATTGAGATGGTGCAGGATAGGGTCATTTTGTGATCTATGTTGAGGTGTGGATTTGGGCTGGGATGTTGGTTGGCGGTGGTGGGTCAGCTAAGCTGCCTGGTTGTGATAGTTTTGCTTCAGTTGCAGATTACACGGGTAGTAGAGAACTGCAGCTTAACAGATAACTGTTGATATTGGCTAACTGCAGATTACACAGGTATATTGAGTCAAAGCTAACTGGGACTGGCTGGTTCGTAGATTATACAACATATCTCAGAGGTAATTGTAAATAGGAGGTTAAGCTGATAACATCTGATCATACAACAGTAACACTAGTAGCAGGTTACGCAATTATCACTTATTTGAGCAAACTAGATCTAGTAGGTTAGACAATTATGCTACATACATCATAGAACAAGTGTGGATAATACATTAATCTGGTATTATAAGGATATATGTATGAGCAATATTTCTTAGAGTATATAGTAAAGTTCGCATATGAACTACTTTGCTTGGGTTATCATGTATATCTGATTCTATGATGGCTACCGTGTAGGGTAGGTGCTAAGCTGAGAGTAGAGAGATTTTACTTGCGTTTTCGCGGTTTAATGTTCTGGACTTTTTCTCTGCTGTTTGGATGTCGGTCTGGCAGTTGGATGTTGGGTCAGTCTGAGTCCCAGGTTATCCGTTTAGTACTTTCCTGACGTGGGAGACTTTTTCTTCGGGTGAGGGTTCCGGTTTCACTGGTGTAATTACTGAAGTGGCACTGCCGGTTAGATTTTCAGCATTGATTGGAGTTGGTTGATGTGGTCCAAGGCGCAGCCCTATGGCCTTGTTCCTTCGGTCCACGCCTAAGGGCCACGCCAAAGGGCCCTCTGGCGAGGCCCTCAGGCGCGGGCCCGCCAGGCGCGGGCACGCCTGCCGGCGCTCCCTTAAACGGTGGCTGCTCTGCCCCGATTGGGTAGAGCAGCAGGCTGGAGGAGCCGCGTTGCTCCGGCGTGCTCCTCCCCGATCGGGAGAGCAGTGGCTGGGCCGGAGGGGTGCAGGCCGTGGAGAGGCCTGTGCGCCTGCCGGCGCTCCCTTAAACGGTGGCTGCTCTGCCCCGATTGGGTAGAGCAGCAGGCTGGAGGAGCCGCGTTGCTCCGGCGTGCTCCTCCCCGATCGGGAGAGCAGTGGCTGGGCCGGAGGGGTGCAGGCCGTGGAGAGGCCTGTGCGCCTGCCGGCGCTCCCTTAAACGGTGGCTGCTCTGCCCCGATTGGGTAGAGCAGCAGGCTGGAGGAGCCGTGTTGCTCCGGCGTGCTCCTCCCCGATCGGGAGAGCAGTGGCTGGGCCGGAAGGGTGCAGGCCGTGGAGAGGCCTGTGCGCCTGCCGGCGCTCCCTTAAACGGTGGCTGCTCTGCCCCGATTGGGTAGAGCAGCAGGCTGGAGGAGCAGCGTTGCTCCGACGTGCTCCTCCCCGAGACGTAGAGCAGTGGCTGGGCCGGAGGGGTGCAGGCCGTGGAGAGGCCTGTGCGCCTGCCGGCGCTCCCTTAAACGGTGGCTGCTCTGCCCCGATTGGGTAGAGCAGCAGGCTGGAGGAGCTGCGTTGCTCCGGCGTGCTCCTCCCCGATCGGGAGATCAGTGGCTGGGCCGGAGGGGTGCAGGCCGTGGAGAGGCCTGTGCTCCTGCCGGCGCTCCCTTAAACGGTGGCTGCTCTGCCCCGATTGGGTAGAGCAGCAGGCTGGAGGAGCGGCGTGCTCCTCCCCGATCGGGAGAGCAGTGGCTGGGCCGGAGGGCTGAATTGATATGATATTTGTAGATTGTACTCTAGTGGCAGCAGTAAAGAAATGTGAAATTAGAGAATGCACTTGGTCTGACCATGCCCCAGTTACAGGAGCAATCCAATTTGGGGGTTCAAGGATGAATAGAGGGTGGTGGAGATTAAATGAATCCCTATTGCAGGATAAATCCAAAAGCAGTGGTGCGACATATCACAGAAAGCATAGCAGAATATCTGTTGCTAAATGATACGGGGGGTAAAATACCTAGGAGTAATATTGCTAAATGATACGGGGGTAAAATACCTAGGAGTAATATTAGACCACTCACTCACCATGCTTCCACACATAAAACAGACAGTAAAAACAATATTCTTCAAACTTAAGACAATACAACACCTAAGACCCCTCCTTGACACTCATGATTTTAGATCAGTAGTCAATACTCTCATCACCCCCCATTTCGACTACTGTAATAGTCTCCTAATTGGTCTACCACTGAAAAGCATCTACCTACTACAAAGAGCACAGAACATATGTGCCAAGATGATCACTAAAGCTAGACTAACCGACCACGTGACTCCAATATTGTTAGATCTACATTGGCTCCCCATAAATAGCCGCATAAAATATAAAATCCTACTAACAACCTTCAAACTCCTTAATGACATTTCCCCCTCACACCTATCCACCCTACTACACCCCCCATCAAGAACAAGAATGCGCAGACGAAATGCAACCCACTCTCTCACCATAAATACAACTATCAGAAAACAAAGACAACCACAAGCACTAGGGCCTTCTCCTTTGCCGCCCCCACCCTCTGGAACGAACTTCCACTAACTCTACGATTGATAAAAGACATACATCAATTCAAAAAAGAACTCAAAACCTACCTCTTCACAATCCACTTTGAAATCCCCCACCAACAGAAAACTTCCCCCCAACATCCACCGAAACACCCCCACAGGACTCAAGACAGTACAAATGATTAACGTAAATAATTCTCTCATTACTATCCATTTACTCACTGCAAATGTCTTATGCAAACTGTTGTTTTACTGCGCCTTGTAAATAGTTCCTGTAATTTAGTTCAGTTAATGTTCCATGTAATCTTACCTGTACATAGTTTAAACACTGTTCTATGTAAAGTATACTGAAGTATACAAAATTGTTAACTGTTCCATGTAAACCGCCCTTGATCTCTGGAAGGGGCGGTATAGAAGAAATTTATAAATAAATAAATAAATTGCACACCGGGGACAGTTTGGGACTGCTTAAAGGCGGTAGTAAGGGACAAACATATTGCAGTAGGAGCGCATCAAAAAAAGTTGAAATTGTAGCAGCAAGACCGTTTGATAGCTAAGATTGGGGAGGCAGAGGAAAAATTAAAAAGGAGCCCGAGGAATACCCAGTTAACCAAGGAGTTAGGGGGATTAAGGAGGGAACTGAGTGAATTGAATATGCAAGATATTCGGTATAAACTCACCGTGTTAAAGCAGAAGAGCTTTGAGTTTAGCAACAAGGCAGGGAGGATGTTGACCCGCAAAATCCAAAAGTTGAGATCCAGGAACACAATAGTTAGAATCAAGGATGAAAGGGGGAAGGATTTGTGGGCAGGGGACGATATAGAGGAGAGATTCATTCAATTCTATCAAAAATTATATACCCCGGAGACACCAGTGGATGAGGACAAAATACAAGGCTACTTGGGAAAGGTCAAGCTGCCTAAACTTACGGGGGAAGAAAGTGAGGAGCTGTCGGACCCAATTAGGGAACAAGAGATTTTGGCAGTGATCAAAGGGTTACAGGGCCATAAGGCACCGGGGTTAGATGGATTCCCAAATAAGTTTTATAAGGTATTTTCTTTTTTTTTTGAAACTTTTATTTTCATTTTGCAACAAACAAAGAAACAACACACCAAAAGAGACAAAACAAGTATACAATAAGGAAAAGTAAACCCATTACCCCCCACCCCGGTGCTTCTTCTCTACCCGTTTGTATCAGCATGTGAGCGCTTCCAATGAACAGTGATTATACATCAAACGATCAAAATGTATCGACAATACAGCATGATCATGAGACAGAGATATATACAAAGTTAGACAGTCAGATGAGAGCATTTAGCAAAATGTACATATTCATTGAACATCTTCCATGAAGACCAATAAGAAGGAGTCTGAACGGAGGAAGCGCACAGACGAGGTATTTGTTCATATTTACTGTAGAGACAGGCATGATTCCACTATTCATTGAGGCTCAGATGGGAACTAATTTCCCAGTATTACTTAATGAGGGAAACAGCAATGCCAAGCATAAAGTTCAAAAGGAGATAAGCCATTTCTTGGGAGAGAGGGGATCCCCGCAACTGGGCGAAGTCCCACTATCCCCCGAGAAAGGGACTCCTGAGAGTGCAATATAGACTAAATACGACCCCAGACCCGACGCCAGTTATACTGTAGTGCGGGATATTCATGCATAACATGAGATGAAGTAATAAACCAATGGCCACAGGACGTGTCCAGCAACCATTACCCTGAGTAGTGTTCCATTTGTCTAAACTGTGAGGAGTGTAAAAACACCGGTGGGCTAGAAAGAAGAGGGTCTAAGTGAGTGAGGCGGGTCGGAAACCCGTGTCCCTCTGCTCCAGATAAGGCTCCATTGCTCCGAGGTTAAAGTCACATGCAATTCTCTCTCCCATACTTTCTGCGCTATAGAGGTATCTCTAGTGATAGCATTACATAAGGTTTAGTAAAATTGGATGCTACACCCGGTAAACTACCGAGAGATCGGAAGTTTCCAATCAACCTCATGCAGAGAGTGCCGATGGCGGGAGTACTCTAGTGCTCCGAATGCAATGCTGAAGTTACACTGACCAGAGTCGGGAGTCGAGAGGTAGCATAGGAATATTAAAGGCACCTAAAGTGTCGAAAAACATTGGTGGATAGTGGGAGTCTAATGGGAGAGTCATACCAGGGAGTAAGGTAAGAGGAATCGGTGAGCAAAGGCCCGCTAATATATCTAGCCACACAGGTCTGCTCGGTACTGGAGCTTCCAACCAACAAGCACCTTGTTTGAGAAGAAAAGATTGAGGGAACACTTGAGTAAAATCGCCACCAAGTATTAATGGAGCATTGGCGGAGGCCGAGGCCAACTGCGCAAAACTTGCATAGTGAGCAGGGTTGTCCACATTCGGGACATAGTGCAAATACACGTGAATTCACTATCTCCAACCTCAAGGTGTACACGGGCCCATCTACCCTCCATGTCAGCGCTAATATCAGGTACAGTAGCGTGCAAAGACTTCTTAACCAGAATAACTATCCCGTACCGTTTGGAAACGGTGGGAGAATAGGCAGTTACATGAGGCCATTCAGAAAAGTTAAAATTCTGAGCATGATAGCACACATAATTTCACTATGTCCCTCAAACTGACTGTATCTGGCTGTACACATGACATAGGAAAATAAGCTAATATAATACAATGAAGCGCCCCACATTAACAAAGATAACCGCAGTACGGTAGAGGAGAAGCAAAACCCCAAAATTACTGGCGACCATGTGTCTGCGGGGAGAAACCCCAGAGAAGGCCGAAATTGAAAAAACATATAACCTGTAGGACTGTGCGTGCTCCGAATCCGACCGAGGCACACATCATGAAGGGATAGGAGACCAAAGACAAAAGTCATACAGAGAAAGAAAGAAAGTCCAGGCTATTTCTGTGCTGGGCTATGACCGCCGCATCGGGCCCTTCAAAATGGCGGACAGAGCCGGCAGATAAGAGTCCAAGATTTGGGATTAGCGCATCTGTTCTGCTTCTTTGGAGTCCAAAAATGTTGATAATAGATCAGGATCCTCGAACGTCCTGGTCTGGTTGTGGAGAGTCACTCGGAGCTTCGCTGGATACAACAGGCCAAAGCGAGCCTGTAGCTGTTGAAGTCGAGGGCGAAGAGCAAGGAGTTTCTTCCGACGGTCAACGGTAGGCTTTGCCAAATCAGGAAAGAAGGAGACCTTACGACCTTCATATTCCAAATGATGATTCGCTCGGGCAGCATGTAAAATTTGTTTTATAAGGTATTTTCTAAAAGTCTGGTGGGGCCACTAGCGTGGATGTACAACTCTTTTAATACTGTTGGGAAGATGCCAGCCTCAATGCAAATGGCGGGAATTAGCATATTACACAAGGAGGGGAAAGATCCATCTGAGTGTGGCTCATATAGGCCTATTTCACTGTTGGGGGGGATTTAAAAATTTTTACCAGGGTGTTAGCAAATCGGTTAGGGCTATTTCTGGGGAAGTTAATACATCCCGACCAATCGGGATTTGTTCAGGGACGGTATACGTCTGATAATATCCGGAGGATCTTGAATGTGATGTGGGGAGAGGAAGAGAGGGGAGAGGAGATAACATTGTTGGCAGTGGATGCCGAAAAAGCTTTCGATAGGGTTAATTGGGCTTTTCTCTTTAGGGTACTCGAAAAAGTAGGGATAACGTGGAATTTCTTGAATTGGGTCCAGACTCTATATCAGGCGCCCATGGCCTGTTTAAAAGTAAATGGCTCCATATCAAAGGGATTTGAATTGTATCGGGGCACTCGGCAAGGGTGCCCATTGTCACCTTTGTTATTTATCTTGGCAATGGAACCAATAGCGCAATGAATAAGAGACCGGGGGGACGTCGGGGGTGCAAGTGGGACAGGATAACCATAAAATTTCACTATTTGCAGACGATGTGTTGTTCTTTATCGCAGACCCGCATTGGACGCTGGGGGCGATACCAGAGGAGCTCAGCGAATACGAAGAAGTGTCGGGATTCCGTATGAATGCTACTAAATCAGAAATATTGAACCTGACTATAAACAAAGAGGAAGAGTTTAGGTTGCGGCAGGATTTTCCTTTTAGATGGGCGCATAAAAGTATTCGGTATTTGGGAATACAGCTTACCTCCAAGCAGGAAGCGATGTTCCGGGAGAACTATGTGGCAGCTAAGAATAAAATGTTCAGGGTGTTAGAAGATTGGGGTACCTATGAGGTGTCCTGGCTGGGGAGAAGGGATCTGGTTAAGATGATAATACTCCCTAGGTTGTTATATTTGTTTATGAACTTACCGGTGGAAGTCCCGGGGGCATACTTACAGCAATTGCAGGCCAGAGTCATGAAGTACATTTGGAAGGGACGGAGGCCGAGAGTAGCAAAGAGTATTTTATGTGCTAGTAAGAAGGTGGGGGGAATGGGGTTTCCTATGTTGACCAGGTATTATGAGGCTGCGAGAGTGCGGGCAGTGTTTGAATGGGTATTGAGGGGATCAATGGAATGGGTGCAATGGAAGGGGAGGGGATGGCCCATGGGAAAGATTTGAAAGGGCAGATCTGGATAAGAGGGAGGGAGACTCTCCAAGGTCACCAGGGGAATCCATATGTCACACTAACCCTGCAGCATTGGCGGAAGTGGCAAGGGAAATGGTATGGCGCCTCGGGGGGTTCTAAATTTCTACCGTTGGTGGGAAATCCGGAGTTCCCACCCAGTATGACAGATTCAACTTTCAGGAGATGGGCTGAGATGGGGTTGTGTGGGGTGGGGCAATTTAAAATGAGTGGTGATTGGGTGAAATTTGAGGAGTTGCAGGAGGAGTTCCAATTGCCTAACACTGACCGGTTTAGATATGTTCAAGCTCTTCATTATTGTAAAGTAGTAGCGCAGAGGGATAATGGCCCGAAAGGAGAGGATATAGATGGGCTTTTTGAAAAGGGAGAGGTTAAAGATCTTATTTCCCAACTATATAAAGCAATGGAGGGGGAGCGGGGGAATGAGTGGGCACACCGGAGGGCGTGGGGGGTGGTCCTTAATAGAAGTTGGGATGGAGTACAATGGGAAAGAGTTTGTAAAGGGCTGTTTAAAGGGGTGATATCCAGTAATATTATGGAACATAATTATAAAATGTTGTACCGATGGTACATGACACCTCAAAGGCTGCAGAAGTGGCAGGAAGGTAAGGCGGAGTGTTGGAGAGGGTGTGGGCAGGTGGGCTCTTTCCTTCATATCTGGTGGGGATGCCCAGTACTCAGCCCCCTATGGCAAGGAGTAGCAGAATGGTTTACGGAGGTTTATGGGGAGGAGAGAAGGCTGGGGCCTTGTTTGACTTTGCTTAATGTTGAGGAAGTAGAGGGGAGGAAGAAGGACCATGGTTGGTGTGGAATGGTATGTACCACAACAAGGCAATTGATAACGCGGAGATGGAGGTCATTGTTGGCTCGAGGAGGTTCAAGCGAAAGTGGAGCATTTTTGCTCAATGTACTGCCTCACAGCTATGCATCAAAATTGCTTGTTGCGCTTTCAAACCACCTGGGGCCTGTACCTCAATTGGAAGGTATCAGGAAGGGAGGAGGGCAGAAAGCAAGAGGGGAGGGAGGAGAGGGGAGGCATCCAATATTAAGGATGGGGTGATAATAAGAATGAGATGATGATGGGTAATGCGGGAGTGCTGCAAAGAAGTTGTTGGCTTTATGGTATGCTTAATGTTTAATTTATGCATTATGTGTAAGCTAACATAAGTGGAGGCCATGAATGTCGAAGACAGAGAAGACAAGGAAGGATGAAATGATAATTACACTTACCTGGTAACTGTAGTTCCTTTAGTGACGACAGTTCAGTCCTCTACCTCTGGGTTGTCAATCTCCTCCTGCAGCTTGGAGACTGGTATGTCAAACTTATGACATCACTGGATATAGCCTGCTGCCCTCTCTCTTCCATTCCAGTGTGAACTATTAACAAAGCAGACTCAAAGGAGCAACAAATAAGTAGCCAACAATAAATTGCAAAACACATTACAACTACACCTAGAACCTATAATCGCCCCCCCCCCCCTTTCTGTGGAAGGCTTTCTTACACCCTTCCCTGCCATAGGAACGGTCAACAGCAACGAAGAACAAACCAGACTTACCTGTAATACTCCTCCTCTCACCAATTCCCCTGGCTCCCCCTAACTCACCTGGGTGGGAAGGAGGACTGAACTGTTGTCACTCAAGGAACTACAATTACCAGGTAAGTGTAATTATCATTTCCTTATTGTTCCTCCAGTTCAGTCCTCTACCTCTGGGATGTACCAGAACAGTACTCAGTGGGAGGGACCCTTCCAGCCGGCAGACAAAACCGCCGTCATCAGCCGCTGCCGCTACATCTAGCCTGTAATGCTTACTGAACATATGAAGCGACGACCAAGTTGCTGCCCTACAAATCTCCCCTGGCGGAACCAAACTGTGTTCCGCCCATGAACACGCCTGTGCCCTGGTGGAATGCACCCACAAACCAACTGGCACTTGTCGACCCTGAAGCAAATAGGCAGAAGAAATAGCTTCCCGGATCCACCGTGGATGCTTTAGCCGCTGCCTCTCCTTTGCGCTGTCCTCCGAACAAGACAAACAACCTATCCGACGTGCGAAAAGACTCTTTCACCTTCAAGTACTCCCGCAACGCTCTTTTCACGTCCAGACAGCGGAGAGTATTATCCGACCCGCCGCCTTCCAGATTCCCTAGAACAGGCAAGCAGACCATCTGATTAAAATGAAAGGAAGACACCACTTTGGGTAAAAAGGACGGAACCGGACGCAAAACCACCTTTTCCTTAGAAAAGGATAAGAAGGGTTCCCTACAGGATAACGCTTGCAACTCCGAAATGCGCCGTGCCGCGCAAATGGCCACTAGAAACACAGTCTTCAATGTCAAATCCTTCACCGACGCCAGACGCAACGGCTCAAAAGGGGAACGAGATAACCCTGCCAAAACGAGATTAAGATCCCACGGCGGAATGCACACTCTACGCACTGGCCGCAATCTCAAAACTGCCTTTAGAAAGCGACTCACATCTGGGTGAGCTCCCAAGGACACTCCATTGATCTTACCACGATAACAAGAAAGGGCTGCCAACTGCACTCGTAAGGAACTGGCTGCCAGTTCTTTGTCAAAGCCGTCCTGTAAAAACTCCAAAACCAAAGGGATAGCAATTGTAGCCGCCCTGACTTGGTGACGGGAACACCAATCCTCAAAGATGCGCCAGACTCGCACATACGCCAAAGACGTCGACTGCTTCCGAACCCTAAGCAAAGTGGCGACGACCGCCAATGAGTAGCCTTTGTTCCTCAGCCTAGCCCTCTCAATGGCCATACCGTAAGCGAGAACTGATCCACCTGGGGCATGAACAGCGGACCTTGAATCAATAGATCCGCTCTCGATGGAAGCCGCCATGGCTCGCCATCGAGAACATGCACTAGGTCCGCGTACCAAGGACTCCTCGGCCAGTCGGGCACCACGAGGAGCACCCGTCCTGGATCTGCCCCGATCTTTTGAACCACTCGGCTTATCAACGCCCACGGGGGAAAGACATAAAGAAGACTGTCGGACGGCCATGGGTGTAAGAGGGCGTCTATGCCCTCCGACATCCGTTCCCGCCTTCTGCTGAAGAACCTGCCTACCTTTGCCGACCGGAAAGTCGCCATCAAATCCATTCTTGGAGTCCCCCAGCATGCTATTATCTGCTCGAACAGGTCAGGATGCAGTTCCCACTCCCCCGCATCCACCTACACCCTGCTGAGGAAGTCCGCTTTGACGTTGTCCTTCCCTGCAATATGCGCTGCCAAGATCGCGGACAACCGCTTTTCTACCCACTCGAATAAGTCGTCTGCCTCCGCTTCCATCGCGGCACTCCCCATGCTGCCCTGCCGGTTGATGTAAGCTACCGTCGCCGAGTTGTCGGAGAACACTCGAACCGGGTGTCCCTGTACCAAGTCCTCGAGCGCCTGCAGAGCCCGAGCTACCACTCAAAGCTCCAGCCGGTTGATTGACCAGGAGGCCTCCTGGGGGGACCACAGGCCCTGTGCAAAACGGTTTCCTCAGTGAGCCCCCCATCCCACCAGACTGGCATCCGTCAACAACGGAATCCACTCCGGTTGTTCCAGCGGCATGCCCGCCGCCAGGGACAACCTGCGTAGCCACCAACACAGCGATAGTCTGACTTTGGCCGGACAGGGAAGCCGCTTGCTCAACGAGTGGGCCTGATGCGACCAATGGCGCAGAAGAGCTCTTTGCAGGGGCCGCATATGAAACTTGGCCCACGGCACCACTTCCAATATCGCCGGCATTGTTCCTAGCACCCGAAGGTAGTCCCACGCCGACGGCGCTGATGTCGCCAAAAACTGGCGAACCAAAGCTCTCAATGCCTCGGCCCGCTTGTCCGGCAAAAACACTTGTCCCGTTTTTGTGTCGAAGCGCACCCCGAGATGTTCTAGGTTCTGAGACGGGTTCAAACGACTCTTTGTCGGGTTGACTATCCAACCCAGATCCTTCAAGAACTGTACTACTCTGTGGGTCACCTGAACACTCTCCTCCTCGGACTTTGCCCGAATCAACCAATCGTCTAGATAACGGTGCACGAGAATTCCTTCCTTGCTCAACGCCGCTGCCACCACCACCATAACCTTGGTGAAGGTTCGTGGCGCCATTGCCAGCCTACAGGGCAACGCCTGAAACTGATAGTGGCCCCAAGGGAGAGTGAACCGCAGGAACCTCTGATGCGCCTCTCGGATGGGGATATGCAAATACGCCTCTGTGAGATCCAGCGACGTTAAGTACTCCCCCTCACGTACCGCCACAATGACGGATCGCAGAGTCTCCATCCGAAAATGTGGAATCCTCAGACAACGATTCACGGCCTTTAGGTTCAATATGGGCCGTAACGTGCCGCCCTTCTTTGGCACCACAAAATATATGGAGTACTGCCCCGCGCCGCACTCGGCTTCTGGTACCTCAACCACCGCCTTCAACTGAATCAGCCGTTCCAACATACTGCGCACTGCCGCAATCTTTTTGGGACCCCTGCAAGGCGACATGACGAAAGAATCCCGCACGGGCTGAGCCAATTCCAGTGCATAGCCCTGCTGGATGATCTCCAACACCAACTGGTCGGAGGTAATGGTGGTCCAAGCACAAAGAAACTCCCTGATTCGCCCGCCTATGGGAGTCCCGTCTGCTGGGACCCGCCTCGCATCATTGCGACTTGTGGTTTGCGGAAGCGGGCGAGGAGGAGAAACCTCTATTTGCCCCTTGAAACCCGCGAAAACCCTGGGCGCGTGTCTGAAACCGGCCCCTTTGAAAATTTCCAAACCTCAGGGTCCGAAATCTGCAGAAATCTCGAAACTGCCCGCGGAAGCCTTGAGTTGACTTCCCTTGCTTCGGCTTATCCTCTGGAAGCCTACCCGCCTTGGATTCCCCAAGGTCTTTTACTAACTTATCCAAATCTTCCCCGAACAGCAAACCCCCCCTTAAATGGCAGCTTGCTAAGCTGGGACTTGGACAAACCATCCGCCACCCAATTGCGCAACCACACCAACCGGCGGGCGGCAACCACCGACACCAAACTATTGGCCAGCGCCCTGATTAAATCTTAATGCACGTCCGCCAAGTATGCTGTCCCGGATTCCAGCCGATCCAGCTCCTTTAACTCCTCGAGATCCATGTGCGAGGATTGACGCAGGCGCTGGACCCATCGTAAGCACTCTCTGGCCATCCAGGCCCCACAGATGGATGCTTGGAGTGAAAACGCATCCGCCTCAAATGCCTGCTTCAATAAACCGTCAACCTTACGGTCCTGGGCGTCCTTGAGAGCCACACTACCTTCAACCGGAATAGTGGTTTTCTTTGTAATCGCCGACATCACCGCATCCACCCGCGGTGCCCGGAATCTTTCCTTATCCTTATCGGCCAACGGGTAAAGCCTATTCATGGACCGCATGCCGCGCAGACCCGCTTCGGGCTTATCCCATTCTTCTTGTTTCATCCTATTGACCACTTTATGCACCGGAAAAACCACCTGCATCTGCCGCACCGCCTGAATGACGGGATCCTCGACTTCGTCCTCTACTGCAGTTGGTGTGGCAAGATTCAACATCTGTAAGGTCTCCGTGATTAAGGCCGCAAGCTCCCTCCCTACGGAAAACTCTAATAACACAGGTACACTAAAAAAATTTTTTTTTAAACTGCCTCTAATGTTTCGATTGATTTTTACGTTTTTTGGTGCGCTGAATCCAAATCTGGTAACCAATTTGCTCCATCACGTACAGATTTTTTGCTACATTGGGTTAGCAGTTTGAGGTGAACGTTTCAGATTGAGTGCGATCGAGATAAAAGTTTCTTGGATGAATTCTTTATACTAATTGTTTAGTAGTTATTCAAATAAGAATAAAGAAAATTGTAACAAGGCAGCACATAAGAATAGAGTAATGTCAACAAAACACACTGTGATGGTAGCAAAATTGTCTGCACTTAAAACAGCCACATACATGTGCACAAACATTGAGCATATAAGAGCGAGGTTAGACACAAAGCAAAGCAAAGAAATGTGCAAAAAATGTTGTACAGGTATGTATGTAAGAATAGAAAACGCAAACCGCACCATTGCAATACATGAAGACAAACACCCGATGGTGTGAAAATAAAATTCTAATAAATGAGATCCGACACTGTGGTAATAACTAGCAAATTTTTATTTCAAAGTTTAGTAAAAACACGATATTTGTCAACACAGTTTAGATTTTAAAGTCATTCTTGGGTCAATCAATCTCCTGGTGGACCCGTTTCTTCTTCCCCCGAATACTTCTCTTGGTGCGCTGCTTGGCATATTTTTCATCTGGGGTTTCCCGCAGCAGCAACCAGCAGAAATCAGCCATCATAGTGGTGTTCCATCTTCCTTGGTACCTTCTCTCTGCGTCCTTGATGTCCTGGTGAAACCTTTCACCTTGTTCTTCACTGTACACCCCCAAGTTTTCGGGAAAGTAGTTCACATGGGAGTGCAAGAAATGGACTTTCAGGCTCATGTTACAGCCTTGTTCTTTGAAGGCATTGAGCATCCTGGCAACAATATCCTTATAGTTCTCATCCCGCCTGTTCCCCAAGAATTTGAGAACAACATCCTTGAAGGAATCCCAGGCTTCTTTTTCCTTCTCAGACATCGTTTCAGCGAATGCTCCATCTGAAATGAGTTTCCTTATATCAGGGCCAACAAACACTCCTTCCTTTAGCTTTGCTTCAGAAAGTCGGGGGAACTTTGAGCAAAGGTACCGAAAGCACTCACCATCTTTTGGAAGGGACTTGATGAATTGCTTAATGAGACCCAACTTAATGTGGAGAGGTGGTAATAGAATTTTATCACGAGGTACCAAGCTCTCATGAAGAACATTTTTCTCACCGGGTCTCAAATACTCCCGAATTGGCCAGTCTTTTTTCCCCCAGTGTAGGTCGCGGGCCCGGCTATCCCACAAGCAAAGGAAGCAGGGATATTTGGTGAAACCGGATTGCTGCCCTAATAGCATGGATAGAATTTTAAAGTCTCCACAAATCATCCACTTATGCTCATCATAACGAATCTTCTGAAGAATCAGGGCCAAATTCTCGTATTTTTCTTGGCGAATAACAGAGTGAGCAATAGGAACTGAAGCGAATGTGTTGCCATTATGAAGAACACCACCTTTTATGCTGTCTTTTGACGAATCAATGAACAGCCGCCATTCAGCAGGATCATACTTGAGTTTAAACTTTTCCATCACTCCGTATATATCGTTGCAAAATACCAAATCTTCCTCTTTGCTGAAATACTTCAAAAATTGTGTCTCACGGTTGCGGTACCAATAAAAAGTTGTTCCTGGTGACAATAGATTTTTCTGTTTAAGCCGAGAACCTAGCAGTTGGGCAGCATCTTTGGGAGTCCTAAATCCCGGACTAAATCATTCAATTCAGCTTGAGAGAAAAGTTCAGGTTTCGGATCTGGTTCAGTTTCAAACTCGGAAGTACTGGACTCATCGGGAAAAGCCATCTGATGAGTCTCATCATGATCAGAACCGTCCACACAAATATGATCCAAAGATTTTGGTGGTTCAGGCACAGGTACTTCGTTGCTATGAGGCATAGGCCTAATTGCTGAGGGAAGGTTGGGGTAACTTATTACGTTCTTATTTTTTAAGTTGTATCCATTCACAATGCAAGAGCAAAAATAGCAGTCACTGCTGTGGTCTCTTTGTTCACGCCACATCATAGGTATTCCGAAATGAAATGCTTGTTTTTTACCTTTCATCCATAAGCGTAGATCTTCCTCACATGTCTTGCACACTTTGTGAGGAGCCCACGGTTTGTCTTGATCGCCTAACTTCAAACCGAAATAGGCGAAATATACTTTTTTAATAAATGCAGAAATGTTCCTCTGCCGCTTTTTCACGGTATATTCCCCACAAATAAAACAAAAACTGTCCGGAGAGTTGACGCAACCTCTGGCTCTGTGAGCCATCACAAATACACAGCACTGCAAACTACAACTGTAGTGAACCACTTCGGAATAAAGCTGGATTACGACTGAGCAAACAAAAGGTAATAATGAACTTGCAAGAAACTGAAATTTGACAGGAACGTTCATGTCGCAACCACCGTGTTTGAGCGAGCGAACGAGGCGAGGCGAACAGGAAAGAACATGCGCCAGCGCGAGTACTGGATTTAGCCCCCCGCCTCCCAATTGTCCTGTTAATGTATAAAATGAATACAAAACACTCTAAAATATCATGAGGGAGTGTTTCTAGTTAGTTAACCATTACAACCTCTATTTTTGGGCCAAGAAAATAAACTGTAGTCGGCTAAAAAGAAATTATGTGAACATTCCTTATATGGGTAAGAAATCTAATTTTGCAAGAAAACGTGACGTGATGGAACATTTTGGCTATTTTTCCTGGATTCAACACCCCAAAATCTATAGGAATCAGTTGCAAAACTGGAGGCAGTTTTTTGGTAGTGTACCTGTGTAATCTTTGCCTGATCTTCGGGCTCCGGGATCTCTCCTTCCTCCAGATCCTGCGAACCCTCCTCCTGCCCCCATTCCGCCTCTGGGGCCTCAGGCCACTCGCCATCTCTCGACGGCGAATCTGATGTCCTTGCTCTCTTAGAGGCTGGCGGCTCCTGGCCTACCTCAACAGCCGCCTCCGGCTGCTGAGCTGCACCACACAGCGCCCGGAACCGAGCCCCTTTCGTTGACGCCGCAGGCAAAAGGCCTGATGCAGCAGCAAAATAAAATCGGGGCTAAAATCCCCGAATCCAGACTCTTGCACTGCCAGGGAAGAGCCGGAGGGCCCCCCCAGCTCCTCCAGCGCAGCCCTTGTGCCAGCGACCGCGGTGAAGCTACCCTCACCCCCGCCGGCGCCCCCTGCAGCTCTGGGTTTTCCTTGCTGTCCATCCGCTGCTCCACCGCGGCTGACAGGGTTGCACAGCCCTGGCACACTCCTGTCTCGGCCACTGCGCCCCTCCTAGTGCCACAAACCAGACACTGAGGTCTCGATGCCATAAGACCAACCAGCCGAGGCTCAGGTCTCTCTTAAAAAAGTTTTTTTTTTTTTTTTTAAACAAATTAGAAGTATATATAAAGGTATATATAAAATATGCCTGTAGAATACTCCCTTTCTCTCCCGGGCAAAAGAGCTACACACAGCCTCCCACCCCCTTGGAAGGCTGTATCGTCAAAGAAATAAGTAAGCCCCTTTCAAGGCCAAAAATAAAACGGAAATAAAATAAAACAAAGAAATAACGAACTAAATATGAATACGAATCAGCAAAATCCCAAAAAACTCACTTACAGTCCTGAATTATACAACTTCTTGCCCCACGCTGCTTCTCCGCGGCCGGGAAAATGGCCACCGAGACTGCCGCTGAAAAGAAAAAAAGGCGACAAACTGCACTGCGTCAGACCAGCGCTTGTCAGCCCAAGCTCCCCGCTAACAAATGCAGCCTTCCCGGGTACACTCTTACCGGGCAGGACTGCAGCTCCGTTGTGCACTAGGACAGCTCTGTGGCGGGCAGCTATCCCCAAACCCCGCTGGGAGAATCAGCTGCCGCCTATGGAGCCGACAAAGGGCAGTCACTGCGGCCCGACAAAGATCTGACCGCAAAAAGGGCTCTCCCCCGTAATGTCAGGGAGGAGAGAACCTCTGGGCCATCCAAAGGGGTAGCAAACTCGACGTCCTGAGTCTGCACCCCTTGTCTGAAGACAGTACCTATACCGGCAGGGAGCAAGAATGCCTTCAACCTTTTTTTTTTTTTAAAGAAACAGGACTAAAAACCAATCTAACAAAATATAACCCCAATTAGCCTTCTAACCTACTAGCTCCTTATTAATTCCTCCAGAGAGCCCTACCAGGGCTCGTCAAGTCCTCCTGCTGCATGGAGACTGGTTACACTGGAATGGAAGAGAGCGGGCAGCAGGCTATATCCAGTGATGTCATAAGTTTGACATACCAGTCTCCAAGCTGCAGGAGGAGATTGACAACCCAGAGGTAGAGGACTGAACTGGAGGAACGATAAGGAACTTTATGTTTCGGCACGGGGAGGACAATGGGAGTTGTAATGCCATAACCCTTTGTATTGTGTAAGTTTTTGGAAGGGGGGAGGGCGGGAGGGTATGAGTTGAAAAAAATTTAAGGAACATGGATGTAATAGCTTGATGTGTATACTTGTGGTGATTTCTTAATAAATAAAAACTAGAAAAAAATATGTAATACAGTATCAATTAAACAGGCAGCATATGAGAGCCACCAAAAAATATAGATGCGGCTCTCTAAGGCTCCGTGGACCCCTCTCCCGAACCACCACAACTGATATATCAGAGGACAGGAAGTGAGCCTATAACAGCAAGCCTGAATAAATAATGTTTGTGGGTGGAAGTTTTGCCCCTTGAAAATAAAAGAACAGTGATCAGTGCGCAGGAGTAACCTGACCCAGGTGCAGAGTGGAACGAGTTGTGGTGTAAAGTGAGCCAGCTATTATGTCTAACTTGTTGGGGAGCTGAATGTTCAGGGTTAGAGGTTACTATGGCATTTTGAAGAGCACAGTTGCCAGTGCAATAATATATCTTTACAATTGCAGGGTGGTAGTGGGGAGAAAGGGTGTGGGAGCAGGAGTGTAGAATTTTGATTGGGTTAGGAAAGGATAGGTGAGGGAGGAAGGGTCATTGAGATAGGAGAGTGCATGGATGTGTATGAGGATATGTGTGGGCAAGTGTGGGGTGGAAGAGGGGGACAAACATAAAAGCTAAGAGAAAGCATCATGTGAGAGGGAAAAACTTGCTCATCGTGATTATGGGGCCAAAGAAGAAGAAGCAGGGAGTGCTCAGGGGCAAATAGCAACATGGGAAGCTTTACTTACTAGACTGACGTCTAGCTGGGGAGGGGGGGGGGGGGAATGGGGCTCTTTGAATAAATTGGTAGGTAACACCGTAAGATGGAGCCCAAAGTGTATCTCCATGGCTGATATAACACTGGTAATATTGAATGAGGATTGTATCCATTACCTACTGAAACAAACAAAAATTCTGAATTATCTGTAGAAGTTAGGGGATGATATTGCACATCCACAAGAAACACATTTGAAGGCTGTAGTACTTAGAAAACTACAAAGGGCTTGGGTAGGAGAGGGTTATTTTTCTGCTTACAATGGAAGATAAAGAGAAGCTACAGTCTTAATAAAGAAAGGATAACATTTCAAGCCCATAAAACTATACAGGATCCCAAAGGTTGTTTTATCATATTACTGAGTGAATTGAGTGGATAAAAATTGATGTTATATAATATTTATGTGCCAGACACAAACAACCATTATTTATTTATTTAACAGTATTTCTATACCGCTTTATCCTATGGTCAAAGCAGCTTGCATTGGAACAGAACAGCTTACATTTAACAGGGAATACAACTTGGAAGCATTGATATATGTATTTGGGAAGTAACTATGTACATTTGTAAATGTATGGAGGTATTGAGGTTAGGGAAAACTGGGGGGTTAGTGTTGTGAGGGGGGGTGGGGGAAGGAGGAAAATTATGAGGGGTGTGGAAGGGGGAAGAGGTGGGCTAGGTTTGCGAGTAGCATTCTCTGAAGATGTGGGTTTTAAGGGCTTTCCTGAAGGAGGGTAAGTCAGTTGTGGTCCTTAGCTTTTCAGGAATGGAGTTCCAGAGTTGCGGTACAAAGAAGGAAATGGCTCTCTTAGATGTGGTAATGTTGGTTTTTGTGAATATTGGTGGTATTTGCAGCATTTTCCTTGAGGTCAATCATCACTCTCTGTTGTCGGGTATGATCTGGAGCAGGGTTTGTAGGTGTGGTGATGAAGAATCATTGAGGACTTTGAATGTTGTACGAATGGCTTTGTATTTTGAGCGTTCTATAATGGGAAGCCAGTATAATTGTTTGAGGAAAGGTGTAATGTGCTCTGTTCTTTTTGCATTGACAAGGGTTCATGCTACCATGTTGAGTGCAAGTTGAAGAGGGTGGTTGGTTGAGTTTGGTATGCCTTGAAAGATGATGCTATAGTACTTGAAATGAGGAAATATGGTTGCTTGGAGGACTGAGCGGAAGTCATGTTTGGGTAGGAGTGGTTTAAGATTTTTGATTGTTTTGAGCTTGTAATATATGCTTTGAGTTACGTTTCATATGTGTGCTTTGAAGGTGAGGTTCTGGTCCAGTGTAACTCCAAGGTATCATATATTTTGTTTCACTTGGATATGTGTTCCATCAATAGGTATGGAGGCCTCAGTCTTCTTAAGATTTATGCTCAGGTTATGTCTTTTGAGCCATTTACAGATTCTGGAGAAGCAGCTTTTTATGGGTGTGGTGTTGGGATTTGTTGTGTTGACAGGTGTGTAAATCATTAAATCATCTGCATACATATGGTAGAGGATGTTGCAGGACTTTAGTATGGTACATATTGGTTGCAGAAAGAAGTTGAATAACAATGCTGAGAGGATTGAGCCCTGTGGGACTCTTTGGGTTTGAGTGTAAGGGGATGACGTTGACTGGTTTAACCTGACTTACAGTTTGCGGTCTGTCAAGTAGGACTTGAACCATGAGAGGGGGGTATCTGATCCAATGGTTTCAAGGCATTGAATTATGAGGTCATGTGGAATGGAGTTGAATGCTGTTTTTATATCCAGGAAGATGAGAATGAAGCCGGATTTGGGTTTGTCGGCGTCTTTAATTAGGTTGTCAAGTAGACCAGTCATGGGTGTCTCCACTCCGTGGCATGGTCTGAAACCGTATTGCTGGTGATCCAGTGGGTGATTTGTATCAATGTAATCCTGGAGCTGCCTGTATACAATCTTTTCCAAGACCTTGGTCATGAATGGGAGGCTGGCTATGGGTCTATATGAGGATGACTGGTTGACGTCATTGGATGTTCCTTTCCTGATAAGGTGGATAGCAGCTGATTTCCGTTTCAGTGGGACATATCCTTGGGTTAATGATGGTTGTATGATTCTTATCATTGTTGGAATGAGCTCCTGTTTGGTTGCCTTGATCCAGCTGACTGGGCAGGAGTTGAACAGGGAGGTAGTTGTGTTGATGCTTGTGATGATTTTTTCTAGATATTCTGGTGTGATTTTCAGGAATGAGGTCAATGTGCTTTGATGTCTGGTTTCACTTGCTGTGTTTGCATGTTGGCTTGTACTGTTGGGGTGGGCTTGTATGTTGACTTGTGCTGACCTAGGATTTCTAATAGTTGACCATTGCTTGAGATGAGAGATTGTTTTTTTCCATCTGGTGTGCAGTATCATTGCTTAGTGATTTAACTATATCAAAGAGCTCTCAGGGGCGATTTAAGGAGCTTTGGAGTAGTTTAGTTCAGTAGGCCTTTTTTGCTTTTTTGCTTGGTATGATTGTAACTTGCATCTGTAGATGTCGAGGGTGTTGTCTGATTTGGTACTTCTCCATTTTTTTTTCGGTGATCCGTAGGCTTCTTTTCAAGTCCTTTAGTAGGGGTGTGTACCAAGATGCTGTGTTTTGTCTGGTACGTTGGTTGTCAGAAATTGATGAAATTGCTAAACAAATACTTCTGCTCTGTTTTTACTAAAGAAAATCCTGGAGAAGGACCATCTGTGACTCCCAAATATAAAAATGTGAATGAAGTAGATACCACACCATTCACACAAGATGATGTGTTAGAACAACTTGCAAAACTGAAAGTGGACAAGGCCATGGGACCAGATGGGATACATCCCAGGATACTGAAAGAGCTCAGAGAGGTTCTTGCAGGGCCGTTAAAGGATGTTTTCAACAGATCCTTGAAAACAGGAGAATTTCCTCAGGACTGAAGAATGGCTGATGTGGTACCTCTTCACAAAAGTGGTGACAGGGAAGAAGTGACAAACTACAGGCCCATGAGCCTTACCTCGGTGGCAGAAAAAGTAATGGAGGCGCTCCTGAAAGAGCGAATAGTGGACTTTCTCAAAACCAACAGGTTGCATGATCTGAGGCAACATGGTTTTACTAAAGGATGATCTTGCCAAACAAATCTGATTGAGTTCTTTGACTGGGTGACCAGAGAACTAGATCGGGGCATGCGATGGATGTCATCTACCTGGATTTCAGCAAAGCCTTTGGTACTGTTCCTCATAGGAGGCTTATCAATAAACTCAATAGTTTGGGGATGGGTCCCAAGGTGGTGAACTGGATCAGAAATTGGTTGACTGACAGACGACAGAAGGTGAAGGTAAATGGAGCTCACTCAGATGAAAGGAGGGTGATTAGTGGGGTGCCCCAGGGTTCGGCCTGGGCCCGGCGCTGTTCAATGTATTTGTGAGTGATATTGCTGAAGGACTGAATGGAAAAGTCTGTCTTTTTGCAGATGAACAGAGTGGACTCCCCCGAGGGAGTGGATAACATGAGGAAAAATCTACAAAAGCTGGAAGTATGGTCTAATGCTTGGCAGTTAAGATTTAATGCGAAGAAGTGCAGTGTCATGCACTTGGGAAGCATAAATCCAAAGGAAATGTACGTGACAGGGGGCAAGAGGTTGGTGTGCACGGACCAGGAGAAGGACCTTGGTGTGATTATTTCTGAGGATCTCAAGGTGGCAAAACAGTGTGACAAGGCAGAGGATGTTGGATTGCATACAAAGAGAAATTACCAGCAGAAAGGAAGAGGTACTGTATGCCACTGTATAAGTCACTGGTGAGGCCTCACTTGGAATACTGTGTTCAGTTTTGGAGACCATATCTTGCAAAGGATGTAAAAAGACTGGAAACTGTTCAGAGGAAGGCGACCAAAATGATTTGGAGCCTACGTCAGAAGCCTTATGAGAAGAGACTTGAAGACTAAATATGTACACTCTGGAGGAGAGGAGGGATAGGGGAGATATGATTCAGGCCTTTAAATACTTAAAGAGAAATAATGAACAAACAAACCTCTTCTAAAGACGGGGAAGCTGTAAAACTAGAGGGCATAACATGAAGCTGCAAGGGGGTAAATTGAAAGGCAATGTCAGGAAATACTTTTTCACTGAAAGGGTTGTGGATGCTTGGAATGCCCTCCCGATGGAAGTGGTGGGGGGCAAATACAGTGACAGAATTCAAAATGGCATGGGACAGACACAGTGGATCCCTTTACAGCAACAGGATAAAATAAAAATAAACTTAACTAACTAATTTCTCAACAAACAGGGGTGTCCTACATGGAGTGGTGGGTTCACCCCTAAACAAAGACATGGGAAGGGGTGGCCTGCACGGAGCGGCAGGTAAACCTACTCTTGCCATCTTACTGGGCAGACTAGATGGACATACTGATCTTTATCTGCTGTCATTTACTATGTTACCATGTATATTCTCTTTATTTTTTTCCATGATAATAATAAATACATAGAAATAATTCTCTGATTGAATCTATAGTAACTTTCACTGGAAGAGCTTGATTATTGTTCGTATTAAAATAAGTGAAATATTCAAAATCTTTTTTTAAAACAAACTGAACTAAAATGGCATAATGGAGGTAGGGGGGATCTGGAGTCAGCTGGACGGGTGTGAGATCAACCATTTTGAAATCCTAGTATCTGGGTGATAAGAGAGGATAATGGTTGTCCTTAGCTCTGATTTGTGTGTTTTCTTCTGTTGCATGTACAGTAAGTTTACACTGGACATACATTTCTAAGAATAGTAAATACTGTATGCAGTTGAACATGGTTTGAACATGTTTTATATCGACTTTATAATAAAGTTTTTTATCATAATTATTCTCCATCAGTAAAATTAGATCACCATTATGCATTATTTTTTTTCTATCAGATTAGAAAAAGCATAAAATGGAATTAGAACAATAGTAATAAATGTCAATATGCTGTGCAAAAATTACTTCTGGCACGCAAGTTCATGTTTTAAGAATACTCCTGTCGATTTGGGCACATGCTCTCAAAAAGGTTCGCCACCCCTGGGTTAGAAAGTATTTCTATGGGGGTTTATTTTGGAAAATAGGGAAAATTCAGGGTTTTATTTAATTTAGAATGGGATTCTTTAATGATGTCAGAGGGTGGAAGAGCGTTATGGAAGGTAGTTTAGAATGCTGGTGTGCTGGTGGAAAGTTGTCAGTTGGAGTCTAAATGCAGGAGAGTGTGGTTGTGTGTTGGGGTGTCTGAGTGCAGGGCCCTGAAAGAGTGGATTTGTATGACATGTGAGAAGTTTAATTGAAAGATTGAATGATATTGTGAATAGTATGAAGATTTAAGTGGTTTTAATTTTTTTTGTCTGAATTTTTGTAAGAAAGAGATGTGTGAGAGGGAAGTGGGTGAGAGAAGTGAAAGAGAGGTTAGGCAAGAAGAAAGGAAGGCAGAATTATTTGGAGGATAGAGATTTTGATGGAAGGAGGATAGAATTTGGTGTTGGGGGGTGTTTGAGGAGTGGAGGAGTGGCCTAGTGGTTTGGGCAAGGTACTTCAGGCCAGAAGGTCAGGGGTTCAAATCCCACTAGAGGACAGCAACCTTGGGCCAGAAGGACTGGGGTTTCTAGTCCCACACAGGTGCTCCTTGTGGTCTTGGGCAAGCCACTTAACCCTCCATAGCCCATGTTCCCTGTAAATAGTTATCTCCAAGTTATAATGCCCTGTTCAATGTAATTTCAGTTTGTTCAATGTAAACTGCACTGATGCAGAATAGTGCGGTATATAAGAGAATGTAAATAAAAAATAAGGGGATACAGAGGGAAATTTTGTTAAAGAGAGAAGTAGAGGTTCCTGAGTTAGGGAAACAAGTTAAGGAAAGGTGCAGGAGAATTGTAAGGATAAATTTAGTGACAGAATACTTGGGTGTATTTAGTAAAATAGAAATAAAAAATAAAAGGTGTTGGTGTGAAAGAGAAAGAGTGAAGTATAACTGTTGAGTGATCTAAGGGAAAGAGGGAGAATGAGGGTATTGAAGAAAGTGAGTGGGCTGGGAGTGATTGAGAGCAAGACTGGAGCAAGAGAAGTGGCTGGAAAAGTGAAGGAAAGAGAGAGAGAGAGAGTTAAAAGAAAGTCAACATGAGCTCTAAATTAGTTTTTTAGTTCAACTTTTGAACACTAAAGTTTTTTAGAATAGATTTTTAAGGGAGGATATTAGAGATAGGATTAGGATTACAGAGTTTGTTGAATAGGACAGTTATACGTTGGGAGGCCTGGCATTTAAACTCCACTCACATCTTTTCCCTTCTCAAAATAATTGAATCCAGTCCAGATTTTGTGTTCTAAACTAAGGGTTTACCTAGAACTTTAGGATCAGTGATACAATAGCAACAGTTTTCAAGGCAGAGATATCAGAAATAGAACCATGTTACAAGCAAATAATGCCTTTGCCTTCTTCACATACCATCTGTTACACTGAATCAACTACTTCTCTTACTACTTCTGGTGGCTTCCCATTAATAAGACCCTCGCTTTTCTACTTTAATACTTTTCACAGCATACCTGGAGCTGGTGGTGGTACAAGGGCAGGTCCTTGTTACTGTCCTGGTTCACTTCTGGTTCTGGTGTCACTGGTTACAGAGAGCCTCTTGTAGTTCAGGTCCTCCTCCTGTAGTTGCAGGTCCCCAGTTCTGCCTTGAAGGTGCTTCTGGCTCTGGTGTGCCTGGCTGGCAGAAATGGGTGAATTGGAGCCTTCTCCTTTTCCTATAGTAAGAAGCTTCTTTATTCTCTGCACAGACAGAGCTGCTCTTCTTCTTGAGCCAGAGAAGGTGCTGGCTGTGTAGACACGATCACTCTGGCATTCAAGGTGTAGGCGAGGGTCCGAGACATCCTCTTCCCCTCTGTTCTCGTCTCTGCTGCTCCTGAGCCTGTGGCTCCTCCTGGATGGTACGAGGAGCTGGGACTGGCTACCAACATTTGCAAACCTCAAGGACAGACTGCTCACTCTCTCCTCATGGTACAACAGCTGTGTGTCAAAGACACGTCTCTGCCTCTGGGAGTGGCTTATATATGACTCTGATTTTCCCTCCCAGAGGAGTTTCCTCCCTGCATGATGTAACCTTGCGGAAGGCTTACTTCCCTGTTCTGGGAAATGCTAGATCTTTGTCAAACTACAGTGTAGTAATTCGGGAGGGATACTGGATGGTGCTGCTGTTCCATGCAGTGAAATCCAAGTAGTCTTCACACATATTTCAAAAGGAGGGCATTTCATCTGAAACGAGAGAGTTGTCAAACACAGTACAGATGTTAGTTTTTGTCTGCTGAGTGAGCAACATTTTCTCTACCAACTTTTTCTATAAATATCATTTACATCAATGGAGCCATAAGTCTAGAAAATTACTGGCAGAGTTAGTATGAGGATCTCAAATGCAGTGGTTGATATCTTTAACAGGAAGTGAAATCAGATCACAAATGGCGGAAGTGTGAACGGTACCGTGGCCAGGAAGAGAAGGTAGCTTAAGCGCCGTAGCACAGTATTGCTGCCATTGCATGTCCCAGAGAGAGATAGCAGTGGGGGGTGGCACTGGGAATGAGGTTCGGCTAAGGAACGTCATATCCTTGCACCAGCCCTGGTGGCACTTCTCTCCTTTTCTCTCTCTCTCTCCTTGCACTGTGGTTACTACTACTACTACTCCTTATCATTTGTATAGCACTACAAGGCGTACACAGTGCTATACACAGACATGTAAGAGATGGTCCCTGATTATCGGAGCTTACAGTCTAGTCAAGACAGACAACACAACAGTCAAGACAGACAGCAAAACAACTGGGGTCTAGGATATATCTAGATGAATGGTAAGGAAACACGTAGGAGGTGAACAGGAGACTAAGAGTATCAGGATACAAATGCAGCCTCAAAGTTTTCAGCCTGGATTCGAACAGGGCCACAGATGGATCCAGACGTACTGACTCAGGTAGTTTGTTCCGGAAATAAGAAGCAGCAAGGTAGAAAGAATGAAAGCTGGAGATGGCAGTGGGGCACAGATAGAAGGGATCTGCCAAAAGAACAGAATTCCCGAGGAGGGGTGTAGGGAGAGATAAGAGAGGAAAGGTAGTGAGGAGGGGCTGAATGAAGGCACTTATAAGTCAGTAGTAGAAGTTTACACTGGATGCGGAAACGGATAGGGAGCCAATGAAGTGACTTGAGAAGAGGGGTGACATGAGCATAGCGACGCTGGCGGAAGATTAGTCATGCAGCTGAGTTTTGAACAGACTAGAGTGAGGAGAGATGATTCAGAGGAAGACCAGCAAAGAGGAAGTTGCAATAGTCTAGACTGGAGGTGACTAGAGAATGGATAAAGGTCTTAGGAGCATGTTCAGAAAGGAAGGGATGAATTTTGCCAATGTTATAGAGAAAGAAGCAACAGGTTTTAGCTATTTATTTATTCAGCAATGCTTATATACTGTTTTTCACCAGGTCAAAATGGTGTACATTCAGGTATGATGTATATTTTCCCTTGTCCCTGAAGGGCTCACAATCTATGTTTTGTGCCTGAGGCAATGGAGGGTTAAGTGGCTTGCCAAAGGCCACAAGGAGCACCTGTAAGACAAGAAACCCCAGCCCCTCTGGCCCAAGATTACTGTTCTCCAATAGGATTCGAACCTGTGGTTTTCTGGCCTTAGGCAACTTGCCCCAACTACTAGGCCACTCCTCCATTTTATGTGTTGGATGTGTGGAGAAGGAGAAGGAGGAGTCAAAGATGACCCGAGGTTGTGAGCCGAGAAAACAGGGAGGCGTAGAGTGTTATCCACAGAAATAGAGACAGTTTGATTACTCATTGAGTGAAAACATATTTTCTCTGATTAGTCTTAAACGTGTTACATTGTAGCTTCATTGTGTGTCCCCTAGTCTTTCTACTTTTTCAAGGGGTAAACAACTGATCTACACTTCACTCAATTCATTATTTTATAGATTTCTATCATATCTCCCCTCAGCCATCTTTTTTCCAAGTTGAAGAGCCCTAACTTCATAGGGATATCCTTCCATCTCCTTTACCATTTTTGTCGCTCTTCTCTGTACCTTTTCTAATTCTGCTCTATCCTTTTTAAGATATGGTGACCAGAATTGTACACAATATTTAAGGTGTAGTCGCACAATGGAACGATACAGAGGCATTATAATATCCTTTGTTTTATTCTCTATTCCTTTCTTCATGATTCCTAGTATTCTATTTGCTTTCTTGGCTGCTGCTGCACATTGGGCAGAGAGTTTCAACATGTTATCCATGATGACTCCTAAGGGGCATGTTTACTAAACTGCGGTAGCGGACTCCGCCCGATATCGGAGCCGTGGCCCCATTGAATTCAGTGGGGCTGCGGCTCCGATATTGCACGGAGTCCGCTACCACGGCTTTGTAAACAAGCCTCTAGGGTATGTTTACTAAGATCCCGTTAAAGTGCGGGCCGCGGTAGAGTGCGGATGCCATATAAGGAGTGGGCGTTCCATCCTGAAAAAGAAAAGCCGGAATTTAAATATGCACTAAGGTGCGCGGCGCCCTTGTGTGCCCTGCACCTTAGCGCATCAGATGGCTGCGCGGGAGGCATATGTGGTACGCTGATGTGCAAACAGAAGAGCAGAGCCACAGCACAATGGTGAAGGCACTTACCAATGGTGCAGAGAGCAGGGGTTCAATCCTCCACAGTGCTCAATGACACTGGCTGAGTTGTTAATTTATGAGGCAGAGAAATACTGGGCAGCCTAAAGCAGGGCACTGATGTTTAAGGCGGCACGCTGATGTTTTTGGCGGCAGTCTAATACTGGGAGGTATAAGCAGCGCGCTGATGTGCAAACAGAAGAGCAGAGCCACAGCACAATGGTTAAGATACTGACCAATGATGCAGGGATCAGGGGCTCAATCCCCCACAGTGCCCAATGAACAAGACTGGCTGAGGCATTGCATATTATGGGGAAGAGTGCTTTAGGGGGCATGTTATTTTTAGTTTAATTATCATTACTAGCAAACGCACCCTCAAAGCGTGTTAACATAAGGCGCCCTATAAGGCACATTTTAAAGTGCACTGTCCGCCAAGGCACCCTAGAATGTTGCTTATAGGGCGCTTTAGAGGGTGCCGTATGAGGTACCGCAAGGTCAGAGTACTGTTTTTGATGGCAGCACTGTGCAGTTTAAGGAATGAAATCATACATAGGTGCGCTGACATGCACGGAGGAGCAGCAGTGGAGCACAATGGTTAAGGCACTGACTGCTGATACAGGGGTCATGAGGTAGTTCCCCAGGGTGCCTAATATGTAAGGCTGGCTGTGGCATCAGCTTTGTAATGTACATATCTGTTCCTGCAGCACCGTATGTGTATTTTATTAATTGCTGCCAGCAAACACGCCCTCACGTGCCGTAATGGAAGGTGCCGTAAAAGGCACCCTATATGGCACTCCATAGGGCACATTATAAAGTGCACTGTCCACCACGGCACCCTAATATATCCCCTATAGGGCACCCTATAAGTTGCATCACAGGATAATGTATAGTGCACCTTATATGGACGGGAACCATAAGGTGCCCTATAGGGTGCCCTATAAAGCGCTCTCAGAGGCACCCTATGGGTACAGTACGCTGAGGGTGTTTTTGCTGGCATCAAAATATGTACATTAAAGAAAAACAATGCTTTAGACAACCCTTTCAAATAACCCCACTGTGGGTTTGAACCTATAACCTCTGCCTTCACAGGCAGTGAAGTAACCATTAGGCTACAGCTCTATAGCTGTGAGCAATCCCCTGGCTGGCTGCAGAGAGCCTGCACGTCACCACACAGTCTGCTGTGGTCTCCAGGATAGGGTTAGCCCACCTGTACCCATGATGCACTGCACATGCAAATCAGCTGTCCACAGATGAACACAAGATGGGGAATGCACCCCCACAGCACCTCGGCCTGGTAGGAGGAAGTGACCGGGTGCACCCACACAGCACCTCGGCCTGGTAGGGGGTATGGACTGGGTGTTTCACTGGCACAGAGTAGCTACACACCGTCACATTGTGCGGGTACTGTGCTCACCCTGAGTGTGCGATGAGGCGCCCAGGACCAGGTCCACAACACCTTCCATGGCTGATAGAGGCCATGCCAGAGTTCCAAAGTAGTGTTAATGTGCAAGATTGGTAGTTTCTGCACAAACATCATGGATATCTCTGTCTGTCTCAGTCAGGTGGGCCATGCACCACCACCCCCCGGCCAAGGGTGGCAAACATGGTCTCCCATCAATAGATCCACATTCTACCTCCCTGCTAAAGGTGTCAGTAGAGGGGACCATCAACCCCAGTCCTGCTGAGGAACAGACACCCCACAGGGCAGTTAATGCAGCTCTATACACATCCATAACACAATAGCAGACAGACATTAGACAAGGTCATGGTAAGCTGCACCCCACCACTATCTGTTATTCTCCTGCAGCAAGCCACTCCAGCAAGACACATACCAGCTACAAACAGTCTGCTAGTTAGTCCATAGTGCATGTTCCCAGTGGAGATGCATGCACCCAGAACTGGGATGTCAGCATACACAGCAAGCAAATATATCAGTGACTGGGCCCCAAAATGAAACCCATAACTATCACACAAGAGAAATACCATATAGCACTATGGGTGTGCCTAGCCATGCTGTGGTCACTGCACAGTCAGGGTGAGAGTGATCTCTCAGCAGGACATACTGAGGTCACCCTGTCTGTGTAGGTGGTGGCCGGCCACTACAATGTCCCAGTTAGTGCCCTATGCACTGTGCAGAAGCACCCTGGCCAGGCCACCCAGTCCAGCCTATACCCATGGTACCTTGCTCCTCATTATGCACATTGGTAGCCCAATACTGGCAACATTGCTGGCAGTGTGGGCTGTGGATAGACAGACAGCCACCCCCACACCTATGCCAGCATTGTGCTATTATAGATGTGAAGAGAGTGGTATCTTAGATACCTGAGGCAGACTCCTTCCCCATCCCCAGGGGTGCAGTGACTAGTGAAGCCAAAATAGGGTTCTGTCTTTAGGGTTCCGTTTATATAGCAATTGAATTTTTCCTCCTAGAGGAGTCTCCTCCTTGGATGATAACATTGGGCAAGAGTAATCTCCCCTCTTCTGGAAAATTACCAAAACAAATACAGATCATATTGCAATAATTTAGTAGGACCTCTGAAAGTCTCTATTGCTTAAGGGAGCAGTACCTAAGGGATCTCTACAACTATAAAGCCTTCTATAGTGCGAAAAACATAGAAGAAAGGGAGAATTTCTTTAAAGGTTTTGAGCTTCCAATGTTGGAAGAGGTCAGAGAACATGCAGAGTCTGAACAGATCTGTATCAGCAGTGGAAATTAAAACTTCCATTAAAAAGCTAAAATTAGCAAAAAGCCCGGGGCCAGATAGATCAGGGGTGGAGTTCTACGAAATTATACCCGATTTGTTTTGGCATTGGAGGAATGTGTTGCATCAATATATGCAACTGGATAGCGTGTGGGTCCGGGGTGCTTGTGACTGGGTTCCTAAATTTTTGGCTATCTGGGGGGTTTATATGCAAACACTGTCACTGAGGTGGTCATAATTTGGTTTTAAATTACTTGTAAATTGAGATTCAGGGTAATTGAGCCATAGGAGATGGGATGGGCAACTTTGAGGCTCTGTGAGGGGGAAGGGGAAAGGGGGGTTGAGTAGGTAGGTTGACTGTTATGGGAATAGGGTTTGGCTGATGGGGATGATGGGGAAGAATGACAGGAGATAAGACCTAGGCGTGGCTGTATGTTTGCTCCTGGATCCTCTGAGACTGCTCACTTCTCCAGGTGTGTTTCAGAGTAATTGCACCCTGGGTGTGGTGGACTAGCTTTCATGATTTCTGCCTAATGGAGAGTGGGGGTGGAGGGATCTACAATAGGGGAGTGGAAATGTCTATACAATGGTATTTGCAGGGTGCTGTTTGTAGGATTGTATCTTTATTGATGTTGTATACCGTTGTATTGCTGATGTGTATCACATTAATAAACAGTTTTGAACCTACAGTACTAAATTATGCCCGATTTGGTAGTTGACTCCCTGAGGGACATGTTTAGTGCTATCCTTCAGGATAACCAACTTGAGACCAGAATAAAATTAGGCCTATGTAGTTTTGCTTCCTAAACCAGGCAAGGATTTGGAGGAGGTAGGCTTCTAACTGGCCCATTTTGTTGCTTAACCAAGGTATGAAATTGCTAACCTCTATTCTGGCCCACAGATTGAATAGGTATCTTCCACATTTGGTACATAAGACCCAAGTGAGATTTGTTTAAGATAGGAATGCCTCTGTTAATGTCTTGCAAGCCCTTGTCAACCAGCAATAATAGTGAACCTGGACGCAGAGCAAGCATTTGATATGGTGGTGTGAGAGTACGTGTTTTGAATGCTGGAGAAATATCAGATACAAGGAGATTTTGTAAGCTGGGTAAAAATACTATAGGGGGCAAACCATGTAAATGCTAGGGAGGAGTGGCCTAGTGGTTGGGGCAAGTTGCCTCAAGCCAGAGGTTTGAAACCCACTGGAGGACAGCATCCTTGGGCCAGAGGAACTGGGGTTTCTAGTTTCACAGGTGCTCCTTGTAACCTTGGGCAAGCCACTTAACCCTCTGTTGCCTCGTACAAAACATAGATTGTGAGCCCTTCAGGGACAAGGGAAATATATATATATATATATATATATATATATATATATATATATATATATACTGTACCTGAATGTACACTGCTTTGACCTGGTGAAAAGTGGGATATAAGCATTGCTTAGTAAATGTTTCTCAGTGGGATGTTAAGCAACACATGCTCGGTTTGTGTCACTGAATATCCCTACATAGCCCAGTAAAATGCCATCATGCTAATTGCTTGCTGCCAGGGCATTCCAGGGGTGGCACCAAAGGTTAGCCAGTCAGCAATACTGAGTTGCTAACCAGCTGAAGTTAGACAACTAAAGGGGTGGCCTAACTCCACCAGTGTCTCACTATTGCTGCTGACCAGATAATCACTAGCAAGGTTCCCAGCCCTGAATATACAGAGGTAATTTAAAGTGAGAACAGCACTGAGGTTTTTGTGCTATCAAGTCAGCTGGGTTTTCTTGGTAATGTATCACTGGAAATTGATTGCTATGCCTTTTGTTCCAAGGCAATGGAGAGTAAAGTAACTTGCACAAGATCACCAGCAGGAATCAAACCCTTGATTGTCTGGATATAAGGCAGTTCTTTTAACCACTAGGCTACTCCTCACTCCTATATACCCAGCTGACAGCTCAATTAATTGTGAATCATCAGATCACTGCGTAATTGCCAATTTTGAGTGGGGCCCAGGAAAGGTGCCCCCTCTCTCTGTTATTGTTTATCTTATCCTTAGGGCCTCTTGCAGTCAAACATAAGACTGTCCCAGACATTCAGGTGATAACCAAAGCCAGTCAGTCCACTAGATGGGTTAGGCAGCTGCCTAGGGCAGCAGACCTCAGTTAGTGACACGGTGCCCATGGCAGGCTATGTGCTTCAGCCAAAAGGAAGTTGTGTCAGCGTGGAGTCAGAAGCGGCATGCCATGTATGCCAAAGCACATGGGCTGCCACAGGCCGCTGCCATTGCACCATATCATACCAAGCCGCCCCCCCCCCCACCCCGCTGATGGAATCTGTGGCAGAAGAGGTGGCAGCTTAGAGTGGCGCAACTTGGGGGGGGGTATGACTCTAGCTTCTGCCTAGGGCAGCAGAAACCCTTGGGCCAGCCCTGGTGATAACGATAGGGGAGGTCACCCTGATACTAAACGTGTTTGCTGATGATATGCTGTTATTTCTGAGGAAGGTACATCAGGGTACAGGGAAAGTGATTATCACAGTTGAACAGTTTAGGTTCTTTGTAGGGCTGAAAATAAATTTCTGAAAGTCCAAAGCATTGGTCCTGGGCCAAATTCCTAGAAGGCAAAACGCAGCTGATTTTCTTCTGCAGTGGGCAAGTCACCAATTGAAAAATGTAGAGGTTTGAATACACATCAAAATGTTACGTACAAAAGTAGCATCATCGATAGGTTAGAGGAAATAAAACAACGCTGTGTTGACGGAACGAGTCTCCCTATCAATGTCTGGGAGATATGTGCTAGTGAAAATAGTGTGGTTCCCCAAAATTTTGCATCATTGCAAAAGATGCCCATATTGATTGAAGCTAAAGAGGACAAGTTGTTTAAAGAAATAATCTGACCATCTGTTTGGTGGGGACGAGCAGCTAATTTCATAACACAACAAAGGAGGTTTAGCCCTGCAAACTCGAGGACCTACAATATTGCAACCATGTTTCAGTGGATTCACAAATCGTGTATGGGCAATTATAAATATATCTCAAAGGGATTGTTGGATGGGTTGTGTGCTCCCTATACTTTGATAAATTTAAGTCAAGGGATTAAGCTAAAGGAGGGCACTGGAGAGGAGAGGCAAGGGTTATTAACCCCATTTAAGAAAGCATGGAAATGACGAAGAGAGTTGGAAAAAGTATCTCATAAGGTTCTGCCTTGTCTTCAGTTCTATGCTAACCCAGATTTTGCTCCTGGGGTGGGAAGGACAGTTTTCCGGCAATGGTGAGATCAGAGCTGCAGGAGGGTAGGACGGATGTTTCAAGAGGAAGAAAGGTAGATTAGGCCATTTGAAGAGCTCTAATGGAAATGGAATATATCCCAAGTACATTTGTCTTATTACAAGCAAGTTAGGCACTATTGCCTACAAAAGAAGGAACAGCAGGGAGGGAGTTTAAGTAGAGGACTCCTGGATGAGGATTTTTGTACCCTTCCCCCATATTTTAATAGACTGGTGAGGTGTACAGGGTGAGTAGGAAAACAAAAGAAGCCACTTATCTCAACAGCCTGGCAGAGAAGTGGTTAAAAATTACCCAAGCTTTGAATGGGATGGATATAGAAAATTGTTTGGGAATGTTTATCATTACTTGACAAATGCAGCATTTCTTTATATAGAATTGAAATACTTGGTTTGAACATGTGCATTGCTTTCCAAAATTATATGCAGATAACAAATAACAAAAGCTCTATGGAAGTACATTAATTTCACTCCGATCCCAAGGGATAGTACAAGCCATAATCATTAATTCTCACATTCCAGGGTTCCTTTCGTCTGGGTCAGCTTCCAAAAGTCCATCCAAGTTTTTCTTTTTATTACTTCCTCATCCATACATCGATCTCTGCAGTCAACCATCTCTTCACTCACACTACCTCTCCCCCCTCCCTTCTAATCAGACCATGCCATAGTCATCCATGCCGGCTTTGTCTTACAGTATGTTTGTGAGCTTGAAGCTTATAGGATGCCATTTCAATCATCAACCCTTGCCAACCATGGATGAGGGAATATTCCTCAGTGATCCAATATTTTGAAATAACTTTCTTCACTAAAAGTAAGGCTATTGTACTAATTTCTTATGGCTCTTGTTCAGCCCCTTAGTCTTCAAAGGTGTATTGTCCCCCAACAGTAATAATCCATATGTCCATTTTACCATGGTCCCTATCACTTGTTCAATGGCCCCTAAAGCTTCTCTCCACAAGATCTTAATCTTGTTACATTCCAAGAAAGTAGGAATAAAAGTGTCCACTTGTATTTTACACTTAGAACATCTCTCATCCTTCCACAATTGTAATTGTGCTCTTCTCTCTTTAGTAATATATACACTATAAATAATTTTGTATTGCATTTCTTGTAAATTCATGTGGAGGCCAATTCTGATTGGGGCACATCTGGCCCGTCCGAACGTCCAAAATCTGGACGGGCCTGATCTGCACCCGATTCTGATCCCGCGGGGGCTATATGTCCCCGTGGGATCAGAATCAGATGCAACTGAACTGGATGGGCAGGATGTGCCTCGATTCCAGCCCACTGGATGTCCTGGAGTCTGCATGGCTAGCCCAGTCTAGGCTCCTGTGTCGAGCCACGTCTCCAGGGCACTGCGGCTCCAAGCAGGTGCCCCGGTCTCCCGCACCGCAATACATGTCTTGTTCCCTGCTGCCCGACCAACAATCGGGCCTTCTGAGGCTGGGATCGGGCTGCGGAGAACACCCTGCCCTGCTCACCTGTGTCCCAGGTCCCGGCCAACCTGGTCACCTCTGAAGTGAAATAAGTCCCCCATCTAGATCGCTGACCCTGGTCGTACAGGGCCGACACCGGAACCGGCCCTGTACTTCTGAGGTCAGGGTCCCGCCTACTCCCCGCCCTTGATCCTCCTCCGACTCAACTCCTCCCGCACCCGTACAGAGCTCCCTGCATATCTCTGCAGTACATGCGGGGAGTTCCTTGTCTGGAATCGACACCCTGGCATTTAGCAGGGATATATGTCCAACCCAGACGTATATCCCTGCTAAACATGATGCGGAATGACCCTCATTAGGAATAATTTTCCAAATTTCCCCAAACAGCAACCTTAGCTCCTCAGGCCCACGCCTTCCACTCCATTAGTCATCCAAGTCTCCACCAATGTAGCTAAATAATTAGTACCCATCTCCATCTTCTCAGTTTGATTCCACCTTGGTAACTTATTCAAATGCAGGGGTACTTGCTAAAATGCCTGATAGAGGTCTGTATATTTGCATCCTCTCGGGTCTCTTGCTTTTAACTCCCCATAACAATGCCTCACCTCCAAATACTGTAATAAATATGAATTGGGTATGTCCATGTTTCTTTTCTCTGGGTAAAGAAGGGAAATTCCCCTGTGTTCAGCTGTAAGAGTTGTCTCAAATCTTGACAACCTTTACATAAGGACATAAGATATGCCATACAGGGTCAGACCAAGGACCATCAAGCCCAGCATCCTGTTTCCAACAGTGGCCAATCTAGGTCATAAGTACCTAGCAGTTTCCCTAAAAGACACAGGTTCCACAAAGCTTGTACTGGAGCAAGTAGTAGATATCCAGGGTCCCTTCTAATAATGCTATATCCTTTTTAAGATACGGCAACCAGAATTGCACACAATATTCAAGATGCGGTCACACCATGGAATGATACAGAGGCATTATAATATCCTTTTTTTTATTCTCCATTCCTTTCATTATGATACATAGCATTCTATTTGCTCTCTTGGCCGCTGCTGCACACTGGGCGGAGAGTTTCAATATGTTATCCACGATGATGCCTAGATCTTTTTCTTGGGTGGTAGTTCCTAATGTGGAACCTTGCATCGTGTAACCATAGATTGGATTGTTCTTTCCTAGGTGCATTACTTTGCACTTGTCCACATTAAATTTCATCTGTCATTTGAATGCCCGGTCTTCCAATTTATCAAGGTCCTTTTGCAATTTTTCACAATCCTCATGGTTTTTAACAACTTTGAATAATTTTGTGTCATCTGCAAATTTAATTACCTCACTCATTCCCATTTCCAGGTCATTTATGAATATATTAAAAAGCAGTGGTCCCAGCACAGATCCCTGGGGTACTCCACTATTCACCTTTCTCCAATGGGAAAATTGGCCATTTAGCCCTAACCAATGCTCCCGCTAACCTGTGCTGGGTCTGCCGCCAACATTCCTGCCGGCGGGGGAGGTGCAGAGCGATCGATGCTCTGCCCCTCCCCCCACCAGCAGGAATGCCAGCGGAGGACCCGGCGTAGGTTAAAGAGAACATTGCGAGGGTGGCCTGACCCTCGCAATGCTCTCTTTAATCTGCGCCGGGTCCTCCGCCGGCATTCCTGCCGGTGGGGGGAGGGGCAGAGCGTTGATCGCTCTGCACCTCCCCCCGCCAGCAGGAATGTTGGCGGCAGACCCAGCACAGGTTAGCGGGAACATTGGCCCTAACCTCTGCTTTCTATCTTTTAACCAGCTCCTGATCCACAATAGTACACTGCCTCCTATCCCATGACTTTTTAATTTCGTCAAAGGTCTCTCATGAGGGACCTTGTCAAAGGCCTTCTGAAAATCCAGATATACTATATCAACTGACTCACCTTTGTCTACCTGTTTATTCACACTTTCAAAAAAACATAACAGATTAGTAAGACAAGACTTTCCTTGGCTAAAGTCATGTTGGCTGTCTCCCATTAAGCCATGACCATCTACATGTTCAGTCATTTTAATCGTTATAATGGTTTCTATCATTTTTCCCGATACTGATGTCAGGCTCACCGGTCTATGGTTTCCCAGATCACACCTGGAACCCTTTTTAAAAATTGGCGTTACATTGGCCATTCTCCAATCTTCAGGTATTACAGATGATTTTAATGATAGTTCACAGATTACTAATAGTAGGTCTGCAATCTCATATTTCAGTTCTTTCAACACCCTTGGCTGTATATCATCCTCTCCAAGTGATTTGCTACTCTTCAGTTTATGAAATATTTGTAACACATCTTCCCAGTGTGTCAATATTTCTTTCAATTCTTCTGTGGCATCACTTTTAAATACCATTTCAATCATTCCACAGATGATATTTTGATTTCTGTATCCCTGGTATAAAATCTGGATTGCCAGTAAACTGTAAAAATCCCACTTACACCTCTGCTTTTATTTCTCCACTATTCCCAGGCCCCTCTAAATGGTATAAGAAGCCATGAGCCCCCCCCCCCCACCCACCCCCACCAGTTGACTCTGTTGTTGCCTCTGTTGATAACCTGTAAAGGGGCCCGACAGTTTTCTAATACCCCTTTGGTGCATATTTAAAAGCCCCTGTACATACTTTGTGTATCTAGCATATACAACCAAACTCCACCCTGTTCCTTCTCTAATACCTGGCTGACCCAAGCTATGCGGGCATTTTTAGAGTCCTAAATTATTTTCCTTATAATTCTTTTATAATGGAATTCATCTTGGTGTTTTATCCAAATTGGCATTATCTGAGATACATAGAGAACTTTAGGTTCTAGGACCAATTTAACCAGAGTTATCCTTCCCAATAGGCAGGGCCAGCCCAACCATTAGGCAAACTATGCAGTCACCTATGGCAGCAGCTTCTGGGGCAGCAAAGAGAAGGGCATTCAATGCTAAACAAGAGATTCTGACAGCCAGCGGGGCATAAGACTTAAGGTTTGCCTAGAGCGTCAACAGCTGGAGCCAACTCTGGGTCTTGCCCTGCCAACAGAGATAGTGGCAGATTCTTCCATAAGTACTGAACTTGCTCTATTTTGTCTGTTCTGTCTTTTGTGTACATTACTTTTTTCTGAGATAAATGACTAAATACTGTACATCCTAATGTCCTTCAATCAGTTTAGGGGAACTCTCGCCTCCAGTCCTCTATTGCCATCTCCCTCAGCACTAATGTTTCTGGTTTATTATCATTTATTCTTAGTCCGGAAAGCTTCCAGATCTCGATAGGATGTCCATAATCTCAGGCATATCTTTTTTGGCATTCTTCATAAACAATAATATCATCTGTAAATAGATGTGTATGGGACTTCTCCTTATCCACTTCTATCCCTTTGAGATCTGTAGAATCCCTAATCGTAATCATAATCTAGCATTAATATCTAAAGCAGTGGGGAAAGGGCACACCCCTGCAATGTATCTCTATGTAAGGCAAAGGCCTTTCTCCTTTTCCCATTGCTCTGGTATAGAAAGCTTTGAGCCACTCATGAAAAGCCCCTCAAATTCTATAAGACTCTAACACCCAGTACATATACACCGTATCGGCATCGAGGTTCACCAGGGCTGCTTTTGAGTTGCTATCTTGCCCTTGTATTGCTGCTAATGCTGTCATGAAATTAGTCAAGCCATAGCTCCCTTTCACAAACCCCATTTAATTATTATGCACCAATCTTGAAAGAAATGCATTCAGTGTGCTGCCACTGCTGTGACAGTTTTAAAATCTTGATTTATAAGTGAAATTGGTCTGTATGAGCCCAATTGCTCTGATCCTTACCAGGTTTCTGTAGTAAGATGACTTACACTAAATTAGATACTCTCTCCTCATTTCCCCTAACTATGCCTTCCTTCACCTTCTGAAGCAGAGAGGCAACCAGGTCTTCTAAAATTATATAATTCTCCAGGAAGTCTATCTGGGCTGTTTGTAAGTTTTTAATCAGCCTCCATCTCTCTGCCACCTCAATTGGCACATTTATCCTTCTCAGTTGATGGTTCTCTAACTGGGGTATCTGTAAGCCTCTGACCGAAATGTATTGGCTCATTGGTTTGATCTTGTTCCTGCTATATAATTCTTTGCAATAATCTAAGAATTCTTCAGCTATATCATCTGCCTTCTGGCACATTATTCCTTTGTTCCCTTTAATTGCTAGAATAGCTTTCCTGCAAGTCTGTGGGTTGATCAATCTGGCGAACAGCCGCCCTGTTTGGTTACCCCACCGAGGCAGCCAGTATTCACATATATTAGTCTTTCCTCTTTTCTGCAATAAATCATCTATCTGTTTCCAAACTTCTAATCCCTTTTGCCTATCTTTTTCTATCATCTTAGTCATGTGGCTTCTCCTATATTTTTGCAATTCTGCCATAAGTCAAAGTAAATCTTTGTCTCTCTGGCCCAACCGCTAGGCAAAGTAGGCGATGGCCTGGGGCATCAGCTTCTGGGGGCAGCTAAGAGCAGCGACAGTCAAAGCAAAGCAGTGGATCCCGGCAGCCACACAAACTCAGAGTGATCAGTGTGTAGTTTTTTCTGCAGGAGCAATATGCAAATAGTCCATTTACCCTTCTAAGTGGCTTCTTGAAATCTCCCTCATTATGCACATATTTACAAACCAAGTTTAATATTTAAAAGTGTGGTGTCCAAATATGCATTTTTATAGGATTGTTCTAAGAGGGATAGTTTTGAGATGATTGCAGTTGAGGAGGGGAGCACTAGGAGTCTAAAAGCTAATTGCAAGGGCGTGCAAGGCTAAAGTTTCTAACACTTTTGCACCGGCCCTGTACGTAGGCCATGAATTTTCCTCTTAGACCTCCTTTGCTGTATGTACATTCTTTGTGTTATTTTCCAGTGTATAATCTTTCCAGGCTTTCCTCAAATAAACCACAAAGTCTTTGTTCTGATACAAAATTGGGTTCATTCTCCAAAGTCTATCAGGTGCAGTTTCATCTGAATACCGTCAAAAGAGAGTTCTGATACCTGGGTGGCGTGTATATCTGCTTCTTTCCATCTTGAAAAGAGGTCTCTGAAATTAATATACAGTTGAATCTGAAAAAACTCTTATGAGGACTGGAGCAGTATGTAAACTATGGTTCTCCAGGGTGGAGTGTACGCCGGGTATCGATTAGTAAGATGGTAACTCCTAGGTGCTCCTTTACTTTCTTGGGTGGGTTTGTGGGTTTACAGTCTATTATGTGGCCTTTCACAGTGTGCATATTTCCCCTGATAATAATCTGGTAATCAGTGTAGCATCCCACTTTGCCTAATATAATAAAGACCTTACGATTATAACAATTGGAGCCATATATATTACAAAGAGGTTTAATCCTATGTAGCTCCCCAAGGGATGTAAAGTACCTGCCTGCCACATCTGTGATTCTTTTATGTGTTTTAAAAAGTAGGCGTTTGTGTTTCAGTACTGCTGCAACTCTTTGCTGTTATAAGAAGCTATTTTGGTCACCCACCCGATCTCTCCTTAGCTTCTTATGCTCCTGCTCTGTGAGGTATGCTCTTCTAAAAAAAATAGTTTGAAGACATTTAATACTTAAAATTGTTTGACTGATGAATTTATTCCACCAGCATTAAATGTTACTGTGTTATCATCAACCATATTTACTCATGACATAATACTTCCATGCACACCTCTATTAGACCTGAAGACCTCCCAGCTGAACCTTTGTTTTTTTATTTGTTTCAATAGTTGCTCACTGATACACGCAGTCAGATAGTCCGGCTTTGATATCTTTCCATTTTTGGCATCATGTTATGTGGGCTGTCTCTTCCAATATTCCATTCGAACATACTTTCCTTTCCACCCCCCATATTTTCATCCTCCCACACACATTCATTCAATACTATTCCCCTATCCCCTCATGCCCCATACGTCGCTTTGCTTTATTAACTGCCATTTTCCCTCTGTAGTTACACCAGCCCCCTGTTGAAACCCATCATTTTTAGTTCAGCCATTCAACCATATCATCACTCCCACAATACACATAATTCCTTTTAACACATCCACACAGTTTGCCCCTCTTCCCTTCTTCCTTCCCCAACCTTCCTATAACAAATCTTGTTCAAGATGGTAAAGATGAGGCAGGCAGCTGGAATGGTGGAATGGGGGTTAATTCCCTAAAGTTGGTTCCTTTAAAATGAAAAGGACTCAATTCTCCCTACTAGAGACAGCTGCTATTTAAAGAGCTGGAGTGCATGCAGGCGAACATAGTGCTGATACAGAAGATATAATTGTGAAGAAGAGATGGCCTGTTGTACAACCAGCACTTTCTGATACGGGTGTTTGCTTATAACACTATAGGTAGCAAAACAGGAAGAGTGGTGATTCTGATGGCTAGATCTGTGCCTTTTTGAGAGGTTAAAGTGAAGAGGGATTATGATGGCAGATATTTGCTTCTTGCAGGGCGGATTGATGAAGAAGATTTTGTTTTGGGAACATTTATGCACCTAATGGGTCTCAGAGACATTTTTTCAGGGAACTGATGCTTCCCTACAGATGTATGGGAGGAAAGAGATTATTATGGAGGAGGATTTTAATCTTACTTTGGCATCTAGACCGGATAATACAGGTGGCGAGGGGGGACAGAAGGGAGAAGGTGAAAAGTAAAGCATCTTTTAGAGGCTTGGAACCTAGCGGGTTTATGACGCCAAGTTTACCCTGCACTGCGGGACTTTACCTTTTTCTCCAGACCACATAGTACCTACTCCTGAATTTTTCTATTGTTGCATTGCATCTTGGGTGGATGGGGTGGGTATTGGGAACATAACATGGTTCGATCATGTGCCAGTGTGGATGATCTTGGGAGAGCAAAAAAAGAGATGGGAGGAAAAGATATTGGTGGCTGAATGACAGTCCTCTGGATGACACTAGGGTGATTTAGGGGCTGGAAAAAGACATTCAGGAGTATTTTGAAATCAGTGACAGTGGGGAGATCTCGGTTGTGATCCTTTGGGATGGGTTTAAGGTAGTCATGAGATGGAGGCTGATTAAGTGGAGTTCTCAAAAGGCAGGAGAGGAAGAAAAAGATAGAGGGGTCAAAGGAAACCATAAAGCAGCAGGAGAGTTGGGATAAACAGCAGTCAACTGGGAAAATCCACAATCTGTTGTTGGAGGCGAGGAGTAAATTACAAACTGAACTTATGGCTGAGGGCAACTGGTGCTTGCTAAGGGCCAAGCAGGCAGCTTTTGGGCAAGGTAACAAGGCGGGTTGAATGCTGGCCAACAGAGCATTTTGCAGAAGTGAGCGGGATCAGGTTGCCTAGCTGCAGGAAGAAGGAGGTGGTATATTGATGAAATCTGGGGACATTAGGGATAGGTTTTTTGATTTTTATGAATGTCTGTATAGGGTGGAGGCAGATCCGCTGACTCAGGATATTGATAGCTACGTTAGGTCAGTGCCTCTGGCATCTCTATCAAGAGATGATGCTGAGAGGTTGGAAGCAGAGACTACTGCTGAAGAAGTTCAGAGGCTTATTACTTCGCTGAAGCAGAATAAATCACCAAGGCTTGTGACGCAGTAGCTCCCCAGGAACTGATGGACACAGATAAGCATCCGGTGGTAGAAGCCGGTACTGCAGGAGAAAGCAGGAATTTCTCTGCAGAAAGAAAAAACTCAGAACTAATCAAGCAGAACAGCTCACCTCGGGGGAGGGGAGTAGTAAAGCTCTTGATTGGGCACGCCCTAAGAGGAGGCGGGCAGTGCAAGCTAGAAGCACCTGGTTAAATAGTCAGAAGCCAGGAAGTGAAAGAGAGCAACGGAAGCAAAGAGAGCAACGGAAGCAAAGAGAGCAACAAGGGCAACGGGAGCCAAGAAAGCAAAGAGAGCAACAAGAGCAAGGGCAAGAACAGAGACGGAGAGAATTCCCAGAAGGAGAAATAAGAGTTTCAGAGGGGAAGTCTGGAAGGAAGCATCTTTGCTGCTGTGATTCCTCAAATAGTCTGCAACTAGCAGGTAGCGTGGTGGAAGGCTCAGAGGCTGAAAGAAACTGCTGGGGGCAGAAGACTTTCAAAACACTGAGAGATCCAAGGCTGCAGGACCAGGCAGAGCTATGGAATAAAAGGCAGAAAGACAAAGAATTCTCCAAAGGAAAACTTCTATCTAAGGTCCCCAGTGGGGGAGAAATAGTTGATAAGTTTTATGCTCTAAAGCCAGAGGGAGTGTGCCCTAGTTTTAAAAGCCAAGTCTGACAAAATGGTGGCAGCTGCTTTCAGCAAGGAGAGGGTTTGAATAACAGTAAATATTCTTACCAGCTAGCTGAAGTACCTAGCCAGGAAGGGGCTGACATCCATGCTTTTAAATCTCTCTTTAAAGACTCTCCCCGTACTGCCAAATATCTAAGCACAGCACCCACATGTAGAGAGAGGTGGAGAGATAACGTTAGCAGCACAGTTGAATGTTTGTTTTCCTGATACAAACAAGTATGTTAATCAGCCTGAGATAAAGAGCCTCAGCAAACAATTGCTCACGGGAGAAAAGGGACATCAGCTAAGTGAAGGGAAGTCACCAGCTGAATCACTTCTCCAAGAGTTTAGAGAGTTTTTGGAACGTAAGGCAAGTTTTAATTACAGTGCCCCAGAACCAGTTGCTGGCTGTGAGGAAAGAATGCCTTTTCCTAATTCTCTGCCATCTACAGAAGAGGACACATTAATGGACTGTTCAAACTGCTTAATTGAGAAAGACAATTAAGAGGGAAAAAGGTTTACCTGTTGCATGAGATAATATAGCAGATGTACTTGACTCTTCCTATACAAAGAAGCTGGTAAAAAGTGAATGAGTTAAAGTTCAATTGATTTGTATAGCAGAAGCACTACTGTTGAATGAACCTTTCTGTTCTTCAGTTCATGTTTGGATCACATGAGGTGAATGTGAATTCCTGAAGATAGCGCAGCATTGCAAGCCTGTTTATCTAGTTTCTTTTACTCTTGTTTTGGATTTATAACTTCTGCACCGTCTGTTGCATTTGAACTGCACAACTGGCAAATAAACCTCATGAAAATAAATTTCTCTTTGCCATGCCTTACTGCTCGAAGCACTAACACAACTACAACTAATTGCCTCAAGGGCATCACAAGGCAACCCCTCCTTAACCCTCAAGGTTAGGGAGCGGGAGGCGTGATAGGCTAGATGGAGTTTTGGCTCAATTTTATACAACATTTGCAGAGCATCTGATAGACTCACTGGTGCGGGTCTTTAATGGGGTATGGGAAGGACTGGAGAGAGATACAATGGGCTAGGCCAGGATTTCAGTTATACATAAAGAGAGCCGAGACCCAAAGGAATGCGGGTCATACTGCCTGATCTCCTTACCTAATTTAGATGTCAAGATCCTGGCTAAAATCCTAGCAAATAGGTTCAATGAGATGATTATATCCCTAATTCATCCTGACCAATCTGGTTTTATACTCAGGAGATAGGCAAGGGAATAATGTTAGAAGGGCTTTTAACTTAATGTGGGTGGTCAGGAAGCAGAAAATTCCCTCTTTTTGCCTCTCCATTAATGCTGAGAAAGCATTTAACCACGTAAGGAGGGCATTCATGTTTCATACTATGGAACATATGGATATTGAGCAGTATTTCATGGGTTGGATTAAAGCAGTGTACACTAGACTAAAGGGCTGTGTTAAGGCCAACAGTGTTTATTCCTCATTTTTTAAGCTGACTAGGGGGGCCAAGAAGGGGTGACTATGTCCTCACTCCTTTGCCTTGTCGATAGAGTCTTTTATGATAAGAGTGAGGATGAATTTAGACATTTGAGGCATTGAAATGGGGGGTGGGGGGTGGACCATAGGGTCATGCTATCTGCGGACAACATTCTTTTTTTTGTGAGTAGGCCTCATGTGATTCTTCCCCTTTTGGTGTGGGAGCTGGGGGAATATGGTCATTTGGTAGGGTTCTGAGCTAAGATGCAGAAATCTGGGATTTTGCCAGTCTTTATGGAACTGGGACAGGTGTCTAGACTTAAGAGGCACTTTGCATTTTATTGGGCCTCCCAAGCAGTAAAATATCTAGGCACGAATTTAGTAGCAGACCATGCCTAGATCTACCAGGCCAGTTATCGGCCCCTCTTGGCTAAATTGGAAGAAGATTTGGATCAATGGGTGAAATTTAATCTGTCCTGGCTAGGCAGAATTGTGAGCATTAAAATGGAATGGCTACCTCATTTGCTATATGTTTCAAACCCTGCCCATTAAGGTGCCTGAGGGAGCATTGTGGCTGCTAAGCAGGAAAATGCTGTGATTTATTTGGAAGGGCCATCCACCATGGGTAGCAGAGAAAATCCTTTACCAGACAAAATGACAGGGAGGCTTAGTGGAGCCTGATTTTAAGTGTTATTACCAAACAGCACAGCTCTCGGCAATTTGGGACTGGACCCATGCTCCGGAGAAACCGTGGGTAGATATTGAGAGAACCTTGCAGGAGGAAAGCCTACTGGATTATTGGGTGAGTGTGTCTGGGAGACAAGGGAGGATAAGAAGGATAGAGATCCCATTTACGAAGCTGACTTTAGTCATTTGGAGGGGAGCTCGGGGGACATTGCTGGAGGGATGAAAGGAGCCCTGTCTGGCCCCATTAGATGCCACTCAGAATTCCCACCAGGGTAAACTGATGTGGTTTTTCAGAGGTGGGAGGGGGCAAGGCTCCAGAGGTTGGCTCAGCTCCTGGAACAGGGGGAGATCATTTCCAGGATAACTATGGGCTGACTTGGCGGGATTGCTATGGGGATTTCCAAGTACAGCATTATTTATTACAGGAGCAAGGAGGGGCAGCCTATTAAAAGGGAAAACACTTTCTGAGGTACTCTGGGGGAGGGCATTCTGGATAGGAAAGGTGTGATTTCTAAGATGTACCAAGCACTTGCATGTTTTCCTTCAGATCTCCCAAGACACCTAAAGTAATGGGAGTAAGATCTAGGGGTCAGTTTTGAGTCTACAGAGTAGAGGAAAGTTTTTTTTGATATATGCAAAATTTCTATAGCAGCCACTTTGGTTGTGTTGCTATAAATCATTGTACCAGGGGGTGGGGGGGGGGGGAATGTTGGAGGGGTTATAGTCATCGGGGACATATATCCATATGTGATGGGAGTGTCCCAGGATGCAACAATACTGGGAGTAATCTATTGTTAAAATGGAGGAAATATTGGGTTGTCTGCTGGAGAGAGATACTAAATTGTTCCTGTTATACTGCTATCCTGTTGAAATTGTTAACAGATGTAAAGGTACTTTTTACAAAGGACATCCTACTGCATTCTGGGACGTCAAAGCCAGAATTCTGAAAAACAAACAGGTACATCCAAGCTCAGGCACGATTTCATGAACGTGGACATACCCAATATAGATAAGTATGGGGATGTCTACATAGACATCCCACGGAATGGTATTTGAGAACAGGGACATCTAATATCCTAATGGTTAGAGTAGTGGGCTAGAACCAGGGTCATGGCAAGTCACATGACCTTCCATTCTCTATACTCTCTGGATGTTTTACAGCCAAAATAAGCACTTTCCTGCTGCCTATCCATGCCTGGAGCAGATCTGAACTTGGACATCTCTGTAGACATCCTCGACATTTCTGAGATCAAGTGGGGATGTTCAAGTCCATTGCACCAACCCAGATACTCGTCATGTCCCCTACATACTTGGACATCATCACATTGGAAACATCTTTAAAAGCTATTCATTGAATGACTCTGGAGACACCTCTGTGATTTGGATGTCTGCATGTATGTTTCTGGATGTCCAAATTACAACAAAGACTTTTAAAATGGCCCCATAGACAATGATTGAAGTATATTGTAGTTCAGCGGTTCACAACCATTGTGTTGCAAGACTCCAGAGATGTGTCGTGGGAAAAGTGCAGCTGTGGAGGAAAACCTCTTGTAGGCAATGCAGAGGCACAACTTCTTTACTTTGCTAGATGGCTCTCAGCTCCCTACCCATTCAATAAGGCAGAATAAGCAGCAATACAAACTGTGGTACTTTCACTCACTTTTCCTTAATGGCCCTACTCCTTAAATTTGCAGCAGCATAGTAACATAGTTTATGATGGCAGATAAAGACCAGCATGGTCCATGTAGTCTGCCCAGCAAGGTGACAAGAGTAGGTGCACCTGCCACTCCGTGCAGGTCACCTCTCCCCATGCCTTTGTTTAGGGGTGTACCCACCGCTCCATGCAGGTCACCTCTACTTGTTGAGATATCAGAGACAGTTAAGTTTATTTTGATTTTATCCTGGTGCTGTAAAGGGATCCACTGTGTCTGTCCCATGCCATTTTGAATTCCGTCACCGTGTTTCCCCCCACCACTTCCATCAGGAGGGCATTCCAAGCATCCACCACCCTTTCAGTGAAAAAGTATTTCCTGACATTGCCTTTCAGTTTACCCCCTTGCAGCTTCATGTTATGCCCTTTAGCAGGGGTGGCCCTATAATGAGGCTGAGTGAGGCAGTGTCTCACACAAGACAGGAAATGCCTGTTTATGATCAGCGCTGGCAGGCTCAACTTTAACAGAAGGGAAATGCTTTCCCTGTGCAGCTCTGCAAAGCTGAGCCCAGTGCCAGTAAAACAATGGCAGGGCTCTTTTCCAGGGCATCTTGGACTGCAAATCAGCTGAGAAGATCTGGGGCTGGGCCGGTAGCACTGGAAATAGTAATGGGCTGATGAGGGGGGCTAGGACTGGAAATAGGCTGATCGGGGGGGGGGGGGAGGGGAGCTAAGACTGATAAAGGGCTGATCAGTGGGGTTAGGACTGGAAATGGGCTACTACTGGAAATAGGCTGATTAGGGGGGGGCTAGGACTGGACTTACCGGGGGGGGGGGGGGGGGGGTTAGGACTGGTAATGGGATGGTGGAGGGGGCTAGCACTGGAAATGAGCTAGGTCTTGTAATGGGCTGATTGGGGGGCTAGGACTGGAGTGGGCTGATAAGGGGGATAGGACTGGAAATAGGCTGGGACTGGAAATGGGCTGATCATTTGGTGTTAGGACTGTAAATGGACTACTACTGGAAATAGGCTGATGGAGGGCTAGGAAAGGAAATGGGCTGATTTGGGGGGGGGGCTAGGAATGGAAATGGACTTATGGGGGGGTTAGGATTGTAATGGACTGATGGGAGGCTAGCATTGGAAATGAGCTAGGACTGGTAATGGGCTGATTGGGGGGGTTAGGATTGGAGTGGACTGATAAGGGGATAGGGCTGGAAATGGGCTGGGATTGGAAATGGGCTGATGGGGGAAGTGGAGGAGAATGCTGCTGGCCCTGGAAGAAATCTAGGGGCTAGGGCTACAAATGGGCTGATGTGGAGGAGGGGGGATGGGAGAATAGGACTGGAAGGGAGCAGATACTGCCAGGGGAAGGAGGGGGCAGGAAGGGAGTTGACACAGGGGGGAAGTGGGGGCAGGAAGGGAGCTGACATGGGGGAAGGAGGGGGCTGGAAAGGAGCTGATATGGGTGGGGAAGGAGGGGGCTGGAAGGGACCTGACACCTGGGGATGTACTGAAGGGGGACTGGAAGGGGACTGACACTTGGGGATGGAAGTGGTAGGTGGCTGGGTAATGGGGAGGAGGCTGGAAGGGAGCTGACATGTGGGGATGGCACTGGAAGGGGGATGGACAAAGGGTAGGGTGACTGGAAGGGAGCTGACTGAGGGGAGGTGGCACTGAGAGTGGACGTGAGCTGATACCTGCAATGGTATTTGGACTAGAAGGGGCTAGACAGTGGGGTAGGAGGGGGACTGGAAGGGAATGGACACCAGTGGCAGACCTGGGAATGCAAGGTGATTGACATTGGAAAGTACTGGGATAAACATAGAAACATAGAAACATGATGACAGAAAAAGACCACATGGCCTATCTAGTCTGTCCTTCCATATCAACAACTACAACAGTCCACTTTTTACCTTTAGAGATCCTCTGTGTTGGTCCCATGCTTTTTTGAATTCAGTTACTGTCCTCATCTCTACCACCTCCACTGGGAGACTATTCCATGGATCCACCACTCTTTCCATAAAGAAATATTTCCGCATATCACTCCTGAATCTATCCCCCTTCACCCTCATCCCATGTCCCTTCATAGCAGAACTTGCTTTCAATTGAAAGAAGCTATCTCCCTGAACATTTATGCCACAGAGGTATTTAAACATCTCAATCATATCACCTCTATCCCGCCTTTCCTCTAAGGTGTACATATTAAGATCCTTAAGTCTGTCCTCATATGCTTTATAATGAAGACCACTAACCATTTTAGTAGCCACCCTCTGCACCGACTCCATCCTGTTCACATCCTTTTGAAGGTGCGGTCTCCAGAATTGCACACTATACTCCAAATGAGTTTGCACCAAAGACTTATACAGAGGCACAATTACCTCCTTTTTTCTGCTAGCCATTCCTCTCCGTATGCACCCAAGCATTCTTCTAGCTTTTGCCATCGCCTTTTCTACCTGTTTAGCTACTTTAAGATCATCAGACACAACCACGCCTAGGTCCTGCTCTTCTTTAGTGGACAAAAGTACTTCACCCCCTATACTATATTGCTCCCTTGGATTGCTGCAGCCTAAATGCATGACCTTACATTTTTTAACATTAAATCCCAGCTGCCAAATTCTAGACCATTCTTCAAACTTAGCTAGATCCCTCCTCATATTATCTACACCTTCCTGGATGTCTACTCTATTGCAGATTTTGGTATCATCTGCAAAGAGGCAAACCTTACCCGACAGCCCTTCCGCTATATCACTAACAAAGATGTTAAAAAGAATTGGACCAAGGACAGATCCCTGGGGCACACCACTGGTAACATCCTTCTCCTCAGAGTGAGCTCCATTTACCTGTACTCTTTGTCGCCTCCCACCCAACCAATTTCTAACCCAAGCAGTAACTTTAGGGTCCATCCCTAGGGTGCTCAGTTTGTTTATAAGTTGCCTGTGAGGAACAGTGTCAAAGGCTTTACTGAAATCTAAATACACCACATCTAGGGCTCTCCCTCGGTCCAACTCCCTGGTCACCCAGTCAAAGAAATCAATCAGATTTGTCTGACAAGACCTGCCTCTGGTGAATCCATGCTGCCTCGGATCCTGTAATCCACTGGACTCCAGAAACCTCACTATTTTCTCTTTCAGCAGCGTTTCCAATAATTTACTCACCACCGAAGTTAAAATAACCGGCCTGTAGTTTTCAACCACATCCTTACTTCCGCTTTTGTGTAAAGGCACCACATGAGCCTCTCTCCAGTCCTTTGGCACCACTCCCGACTCCAATGAGGCATTGAAAAGGTCAGTCAGTGGAGTTGCTAGAACGTCCCCAAGTTCCCTCAGTATTCTAGGTTGTATCCCATCCGGTCCCATCGCTTTGTCTACTTTAAGTTGAGCTAGTTTCTCACGAACACAGTCTTCTGAAAATTGTTCAAGATGTCCCTCGCTTCTGTTCCTATTTGTGGGTGTTTTCTGAGGTCCTGCTCCTGGTTCTTCATCTGTGAACACAGAACAAAAATATTTGTTAAGCAATTCCGCTTTATCCTTATCAGCTTCTACATATTCCCCCCCTACACCCTTGAGTCTGACAATACCACTGTTGCCCTTCCTCTTCTCACTAATATATCTGAAAAATGTCTTATCCCCCCATTTTATTGCATTGGCTATTTCCTCCTCCTTTTGAATCTTTGCCTTCTTGACTCCTTTGCTAGCTTCTCTAAGTTTTTCCAAATACAGATGCCTGTCTTCCTCTCTCTGTGATCTCTTGTATTTCATGAAGGCCTCCCTCTTTTTCTTTACTTTTTCAGCTACTTCCTTAGAAAACCATAGCGGTCTCCTTTTCCTTTTGCCTTTATTTACCATTTTAACAAAAAGGTTGATTGCCCTTAAAGTATCCCCTTTCAGTTTTGCCCACTGTTTTTCTACATCCCCCAGCTGTTCCCATCCCACTAAAGACTCCCTGAGGTATTGGCCCATCTTCGCAAAGTTAGTCTTCCTAAAGTCTAAGATCCTCACCTTGGAATGGATTCTAACAGCCCTAGTCCTAATACTGAACCACACCATCTGGTGATCACTGGATGCAAAATGATCTCCCACTACAACATCAGAAACACTTTCACCATTGGTAAGCACCAAGTCCAGTATGGTCCCTTCACGTGTGGGGTCTGTTACCAATTGCCTGAATAGTTCTCCCTGTAGAGAATCCAGGATCTCCTTACTTCTAGATGATACTGCAGCAGGAATGTGCCAATCAACATCTGGCATATTGAAATCTCCTATCAGTAGCACTTCCCCTTTCCTAGCAATGCTGCGTATGTCTTCAATTAACTCTCTGTCCACCTCTTCCTCTTGTGAGGGATGTCTGTATAGGGAAGGACTGGAATGGGGGCTGATACTGGGGAGGGTTACTGGGACTGGAAATAGGCTGATGGAAAGAAGTGAAGAAAACAAAATAAAAGAAGAGATAAGAAATGGCAGATGGACCACAGACCACAGAAAGAGAGCTAAGAGGAAAGCAGAAACCTCAGATCGGGACCAGCATGATCCAAGAATAAAATGATCAGACAACAAAGGTAGAAAAAATAATTGTATTTAATTTTAGTGATTGGACTTTGTGCTATCTTTTTATTTTACACAGTATGGGGGAACTGCATCTCTTATGTATCTGATGTTGCACTGCATGCGGAGTCTAGCTTCTTGGGGTTTCAGTTTAAATTTTGTCTACATGTTTTTATTTTTACTTTAGATTGCAGTCAATTATTCTGTACTTGATGAGGGTCTGTGTTCTGAGTATGTGACTGTTCTGTTAACATGGAGTTTGTATATAAAGATTGTATACGGTACTGAAGTTGTTCAGCTTTTCAAATAGGTGTATGGATGTTCCAGAGCCCACTGTATTTATTTATTTAACATTTCTTATATACCGCGCTCTTTGTCAACAGCTTGTGCAATTTTTGCCTTATATGACAGTCTGACCCTGCCTGGTGCATCCCTGGATACACCACATGTGGCCATGTGCCGCTATTTTACAAGATAGTGACACAGGGGCAATGCTCCTGCCTCATCATTTAAGGTACTGGGGAGGGGTTTGCGGCCACTGGGCCACCATGGTTTTGTTTCTGTCAGGGGTCAGTGTCTGGGAGGGCACCAGTGGGGGCTTTCCCCAGTGCCTTGATCATCTGAGGTGAAGTGTCGAACATTTCACGCTATGAAGCGCTGCGCTAGAGTTTGAAGCACTGGGTTCTGTAAGCTTGCACCTGAGACAATAGAGGGTTAAGTGCCTTGCCCCAGCTCACAAGGAGCAGCTGTATGATTGGAAACAAACTTTCCTGATACTTAGCCTGTTGCTCTTACCATTAGGCTACTCCTTCACTCTACTGAGTACTCCCGACTTTGGTGGTCTATTTGCCAAAGAAAAGAGGGGGCTAAGTATAGGAAAATGTTTGCTATTCTGTGCCATTATATACATTTATTTGAACTCAATTCTTGAGTTTTCCATCATGTCGATGGCAACATATCTTGTCGCAGTAGGTCATGCCTCAATTATAGCCTGGAGAGAGGGTTAAGTAATAGTATAATGAGATTACACGGCTGCTGCCTGTCACATGTTCAGACTCTGATGGCATTTCTAAAATCTTTATTATGAAAAGGCAACCAGATGGGACTAGAAACTACTTTTCAGGTGCACATCTTTCTCAAGATACAATGAAAATCTTTCACCACTTCACTGGTTGATTGTTTTCTTATATTAATTTATAAGATACTGAAATTCTTACAGTTTTACTCAATGAAAAGTTTCCTCTTCCTCAGTTAACCACAGTTACTGCTCCTACTTTAGATCTTTCTTATCATGGCCTTGCCACCTTAACTCAGAGCCTCATATATTTTGTTGTTCTGTGTCTTTAGCTGTCTTGACTAGATTGTAAGCTCCGAGGTGCAGGGCCATCACTTCCATGTTTCTGTAAAGTGCTGCAGACATCTTGCAATGTTACACAAATAATAATAATAATATTTTTGGTATACCGTAGCCATGCTACCTTGAGTTATTTGATCTCATCTGATCTTGGCAGTTAAGTAGGGTTGGACATGGTTAGTACTTGGATGGGAGACCACCTTGGAATACCAGGTCCTGTAGGCTTACTTTGCGGAAGAAAGGCCTGACAATCTACTTCTGGTTGCACCTTGCCAAGAAAACCCAGAGGATAGTCACAGCATAGACAACTATCCACGGGGTTGCCAGGAGTTGACATCAACTCAACAGCACTTAACAACAATTTTGACATATCTTGGTGAATGAAGAGGCATTGCTCTCCAGAAAAGAGTTGTATGGCTTCATTCTGAAAAGTTTATCTTGTGGTGATCATGCCCTGTCTCTGTGGCCTTGGGTAAATAATGCAGACATTCTTCACAAGCTGTGAGACCACAGATCTAATCATGTGTGTGGGACTGTCTGTGGTTGTCAGTAGTAGGGAAGCTCAGTGTCCACACCAACCAAAGACTGCGACATGTACACCCCAGAAGGAAAGACTAGAACATCTATTTGTGAGCTGCCCATTCAGCAGTACAGTACGGTATGAGGCCATGAAACAACTTGGTATATTCACATGTATCAGCTGCTTGAGTAAAATGTATGGTATCAGACTACAGTCCAACAAACCCTATAGCTAATTACTGTTATCATGAAACATAAAATATGGCTAACCAGGTGTGTTCTGGTACTAATAGATTGCCACACTCCAGTTAGTGAGGCGATGTCCTCAATAATGAACACCATTTGGGAAGTTAGACACTCCGAAAAGGAATATTCTGCCTCACAAAACAGGAGTATATTCTGAGGTAACCTCACAGCAACACTGAGACAGAATTAGTGTAACATGAGTTGCGTTTTCCCTTCCTGATGTACTTTGCTAATAGTTCTCCGATTAGTTTACCTTTTGTTTATTTCTGGAAAGGGCCTAAGTATTTTTAATGATCCATTTCTTAAATATTTCTTTCCATGACGGACTCTTTGTAAATATGTTTATATGTAAATATTTTGCTGTTTATAAATAAATTAAAATGAGCCCCCTCCCCATGCACACACAGAGCTCCATCGGTACACCTCATTTTGAGCATCTTTGTTTTTGGCCTCATGGTTGCAGTGCAGAAGCTTGTCTTCCTGTCTTCAGGTTGTAATACTATTCATTTGTTAAGACCATGCAATAAAGTTTGTGTAATCCAGTTATTCAGCATTTTAGCAGGCCAAAATCAAGCAAGCAAAATTTAATAATGTTTATCTTCTTTTTTTTTTTGTGGTGTTTTTTTCTTTCCAATATTCCTGGGAGAAGGATTATTTAGAAGAGATCTTTGTTGTAAATTTAACACTAATGAAAGTTTTGCTCTCCCCACTACAAACAGATACAGCACAGGCAGCTTACCTCATACCAGCACTGGCCCTAGAGTGGAGCATTCGAGCCTTTGTCCCTGGTGCCTTAAGTGTGCTTTCAGGCTGCTTTGCAGGGGAAGAGGAGACTGGAATAGTCACACTTCCTCTGGCTCCTTGCCATGGGCACAAAAAGATCTCGTTGTGACACTGCCTCACACACACCATTCCACCAACATTACAGTTAACTCAGTCACCCCATGTCACCTCCCACCATAAGGAATCCATCTTGTTAAGTTATCATTGCTCAACCTTGTTAAGTTATCCAAGTTAACCTTCCTGTTATATGTACGAAACCTTACTGTTATTTAATGTTGCATGTAAAGCGCTCTGACTGCAAAATAGAGCACTATATAAAACCAGTTAAATAAGCAAATAACAGGTACAGCACAGGCAGCAGAAATAGAAGCTGTGTTTACATACACACAGAGCCGGCCCAGGGGTTTCTGCCACCCTAGGCAGTAACCCCAGCCTTGTCACCCCCCCCTCAGCTGCCACCACTGCTGTCCCCTCCCCCAGCTACCGCCGATTCCATCTCAGGGGGTGGAGATGGGCAGCGACAACAGTATTTCCAAAACGGAATCAGCGGCAGCTAGGGGGATGGCGGGGCCGCCCATGTATGCCGCTGCCACCCACCTGTGCTGCCGCCACCGCCCACCCAGGCCAGCCGCCCAAGGCAGCTCCCTAGCTCGCGCAGTGGATGGGCCAGTCCTACATACATAAAACTGCACCACTACAGAACAGGGACAGCAAGGCAGCAGTAGCAACCTCCCCTACTAGGAATGGTTCATTGCTATAGGGCAGGGCTGCAAACAGGTCAGGTTTTCATGATAGCCCTAATGAAATATGCATGAGATGGATGTGCTTGCATACTCCCTCCATTGTATGCAAATTCATCTCATGCATATTCATTAGAGATATCCTGACAGCCTGTTCTGTTTGCAACCCTTAAGTGCAGCCCTTGTGGACCTGTGCTTTAAGGTCTCCCTGCCCCCTTTCTTGAGAAGCCATATGTTCTGCTGGAGAGCCTGGCTTTGTTTCTCTAACATCTGCGCTTGTTCTTTATGAGGAAGGGACAGGAGGGTGCTACTGACAATTCTGTGCCAGCAGAAGAAGCAGTACCAGATGGGATCTGGTTCCATTCTGTTCCATGCTTTCAAAAAAACCTTTGAAAGTACTCCACGTCCCTGTAACTTTCAATGCCTTGCACTTCCTTCTTAGACGATTCTTTTGTTGGTTGCTGTGATGGTGTTCTCTCATAAGAATGCGAGAATAGTTTACGTGAGGCCTGGCAAAAGGCCTATCCAGGCCCCTGTCCTCTGATGGGGGCAAGGGCAGTGTGTAAGAAACAGGGCATCTGTGGCGCTCTTCCACTTTGCGGCTGTCAGAGTTTAGGGGTCTTCATTTCTATGATTTACTCAGAAGGTTAAATGTATCTCACTCAAAGCAGTATCTGGATAACTTGGTTCAATAAAGGAAACAGAGACCTCCTGGAATTAAGTGTTTGTGCATCACGTAAGTCAATGCAATGTGTGCCTTTGAGTCAGTCCTGACTCCTGGTGACCCAGAAGCTGCTGGGTTTTCTTGGCAGTGTGACTGGAAGTAGATTGCCAGGCCTTTCTTCTGAAGCAAAGGAGGGTTAAGTGACTTGCCCAAGGCCACAAGGAGTGCTAGTGGGAACTGAACCCTGGTTGCTTGGTTACTAAGCCAGTGTTCTAACCACGAGGCTACCCCTCCACATAAGTCATGCATCCACATATCACACAAATCTGAGCAAGGAGAGGAACTGCTTAATTCTTTATTCTTACACTTTCTTATTAAAAAAAATCAGCAAACAATTAAGAGCTCTTTCTTACGGCTGCTTCCTACGAGAAGCCATTTTTGGCAGGTGGTGTTGGTGCCTCCTACGTGGGACTGGAAGTACACTGTTACTCTGTCTTTTCAAAAGGGATAAGGGATATTTTTCTCTTTGCAGGGGAGGGGTGTGAAGAATCTTCAGATGAGCAGGGGTGAGGGCGCTTTAGTAACGCAAGGGGGAGGTGAGGGGGAGGGAAGCTGGAGGTACATGAGGGAGGAGGAAAGAGAAAGTATGACTGAGGAGAGAGACAGGAAGCTGAGAGAAAGGGAGGGATAGCGAGAGAGAAAAATCAAATGGAGAGGAACAGAGAGATAGACACAGAGAAAGGGAGTGGTGCTGAGTTTGGCAAATGGTAAGAGAGACAAGTGCTCTGCCCTGGATAGGTCGGGACACACTACAGATCCCTCCTGCTCTGTCATCTCGTGCTCTTCAGCTACACTGATGCAGTAACAGTATGTGAGTCCAAATGTTAGGTGGGGGTGGCAACAGTGACCTTCACAGAGTCTCTCACTGTGGGATTAGCGTTTATCACTCAGGGGGAGAACTGTGCTCACAGATGATTCTTGGTGGGGGCATAGTAAGCGAGATGAAGGAAGAGGGGGCTAGGTGTGAAGCCACGATATAAATCACATTCACATTAGCAGGTCTTATACACAGCCTGGTGACCTTATCCTCCACTTATTTTCTGTCTAGAGCCTGTGTATTTGAAAATGACATCTGCTATATTCCCCATGATGATTCTTGTGGATTCTGCCTGTGTGTGTCTCTGCTTTGCGAATCCAAGGTCGCATCTGTCTCCCTTTATCACCCATGATTTCCTTATTCAGTTCCTGGAAAGTGGCAAGGGATGAGACAGATCAAAATATGTTCTGTGCAGTATTAGTTTTCCTCCAGTGATGAACCCTCAATGATGCTGTTTGTGTTTCTGCTCTGTGACTCCTAGTTCACGTCTGTCTCTGTTTATATGTCATTTCTCACTGGGTTACTATAGAGTGGCAATAAAATGTGAAGCCCAGGCTATGTCCCTTACCTAATAATCTCTATCAGCAAATTATCCTATGTCATTCACAAGGCACAATGTGTTATTTTCTGATGAAAGGAAGAACACAGCCTTAGCTTTTAATCCCTCTGGGTGTATAAAAATGAGGCTTCCACTCAGTGAATTGAGAAAATGTCTTCTTTATGCAGCTTGGTGCAAAAACCAAAAGTCTTATTCAGTAGGGGTCTGAATTCTCTGTTTCCCATGGTTCATCTTGTTCCGCTGCAGGTGGAGGGACCTGTGAGGTTATCGCGGCTCATCGTTGCTGCAATCGGAACCGGATTGAGGAGCGGTCACAGACAGTAAAGTGTTCATGCCTGCCTGGGAAGGTGGCTGGGACCACAAAAGCCAAACCATCATGTGTAGATGGTACATTATCAGTGAAGATCCTTCAGTGAATGCATGGGTGGTCGGCTGAATAGATGATGGATGAGATGACTGGTTAGTTCATTGATCAGTGAGCAGGATAGGTTGTTGAATTAGACTGGATGATTAGTTAGATTTGATTTTGGATTAGTTGGGTTTGTGGTTAGTTAAATAGCTGGATTGGATTTTGGATCTGTTAACTCCAGGGCCAGTTCAAGGGTATTAGGTGCAATAGGCAAACTTTCAGCCTTGTGCACCATCTTAACTATCTTTCAAGTCTTTGTTTATGTTTATTTTGAATAATTTCATGAATCACCATTCGTAAAAAAAAAAAAAACAGCAAGGCGATTTATAATCATAAAAATTAATAGGAATAAAAAGGGAAACACAAATACTCTCCATACTTACAGAAATGAACAAGAGAAATCTACACAAAAGGTAATAAAAGCTAATACAAAGTGAAAACTACTCTGAGCATCGTCAATGATAGGATATGTAAGGGAGGTAAAGAAAGACACGCACACTTAATCAGAGACCGTCCATCCAGCAGCCAAAACCCAGCCAGGATTTACTGGGGAGATATCAAGTGCTTTCAGTTTCAACAATAATCTGCAAAACATGCCCAAACCCATGAGTTTTTAGTACACTTTTAAATTCTGAATAATTGCTTTTGGTCCTAATATCTGGAGGGAGACCATTCCAACGAAGTGGAGTTAAATAAGAGAGAGAAGATCCACAAGTAACTTTGGATAGCCCAAGGAGTTAGTAAGCACAGTAGTGAAAGCTGTGATAACTAAACAGGATGAACAGGTATGTGTGGAGTTAATAAGACAGCCATAGAAAAAAGCATGGCAGGTCAAAAGACTAATGTTAAACTGCACTCTATATCCTCTGGGCAGCCAATGTCGTGAAGTAATATGAGAGTTCCTATGGCTCCTCCTCCTCCTTGCAATCTGGATAAATTAAATTCAACAATTATGACAACTCCAAAATTATGCATAATTGGTTTTGTTCACACATACATAATGGGGTAATTTCTAATAGGGTGCCTATGTAAAATTTCCAAAAATGTGTCTATTTTATGCCTATTTTTTTTGCAAAGGCAATTTAGATACCTATAAAATAAGCTCTCAGGGCCATCCCTAAGAGTGCACAAATTCTCTCACACAAATTTACACCTGCTTCAGCGAAGGTGTAAATGTGTGCGGCTACTCTATTTGTGTACATATGTATTTTATATAATAAGTGTGTACATCACAATTTTGTTCTAATTGTGCCCAGACGATGCTCTCAGGAACGCCTACACACAGATGCATAAAAATAGGTGCAGTCTTGCAGTGCACCTGGTTTTTTCCATGATACACTCCTGGGCAGTTTTGTAAGTGCCACTTTCCCCATGTAGAACCTGCGTTACCCATAGAAAAAGCTTTATAAATTACCCCCATTGAGAGCAATTTCCAAAGTGATTTTCCAGAGTGATTTACCAGAGCAGGCTAATGTACAACACGATCAAACTTCTTTTATAAATTACCCAAGAGTCCCACCCTACACAGGCCGTCTTTAAGCTAGTGAGAGCCTTCATCAAGGGCTATGAGACCTTATTAAAAAACATAAAATAACATGTCAAACATACACAGGAAAATATTATGTGTACATATATAAAAACAGAGTACAATCAAGCATACTGTTAATATAATATAAATCAAAACCATAAAGAAAAAACAACAATTACATATAAAATCACATCAAATATGAATAAAACAAGATAAAATGAATAAATTGCCCGCCCTCCCCAGATGTAAAAGTGCATGCTAATGATTTCTTGAGTTTGTGAGTTATCAAGGCCTATGGTTTTACTTTGATTGCAACTTCTCTTAGGGGGATGTTTACTAAAAACCGGAAATGTGCGCGCCGCAAAATAGCGCACGGAAACGTGGCACTGAAACGCTAATAAACGCTAATAAACGCCCTGCACACGTGCGTGTCACCCCCGCAAAGGTGCGCGGCACACTAACGGGCCCCGTACAAGTGCGGGCCCGCAAATGTCCGATAGAGGCATGGAACGGCTAAAGGAGGGCGGAGGAAGGCTCCGGAGGGGCGGAGGGACGGGGTCAATGGGTGGAGAGTGGGAGGGGAGAGGCTCCCCGCACAGTATCGGGCCCGAATTTGCATGTAAAAACTACCGCGAGGGAAACACTCGCGGTAGAAAGCATTTAAAGGGAAGAGAAACCATTTCCGTCCGCAATGTACAGGAAAACCGGGGAAAACAGCAAAACGTGAGCAGTGTGATACATGTGCACAGCACAAAAGTGCAAATAAAAATAGAAAATGACCACAACAGAACTATTAAAAATAGTAATTCAGCTGGGGAACAGTTATAGTGATGGGCAAATACAGAAAACACACCCAGCAAAGCTCCAGAAAAAAGAAATGAATTTTGGAAGGGTTTACGGAGCGGAGACTCTTCCAAAAAACATTTCCTTTTGTGGAGCTTTCCTGGGAGTGTTTGCTATGGTTGCCCATTAATATCACTGTTGCCGAGCATGGTGATATTTTGTCCCCCATTTCCCGTGGTCATTTCCGGGGTTTATGTGCACGTTTGTCACCAGACAGGGTGCATATGCCCACAGTAAATTTGCGTAGAGCAGGGTTTGTGACTCCATCCTGCCAGGCTTACTACCTCCAGGGGCTGCACTGTCTATGTGGCCATAGTGTGGTGCAGCGGACAGAGTCAGTACCTCTAGGACCAGAGGTTCAAAGCCCAGCTGGGGCACTTGCCAGCCCAGTCCCTATATTTTACCCACCACTAAACACAGATAGCGCAGACACCCCTGTAGTGCAGGGGACATAAGCATGGGGAAAACACCCATATTTTACCCAACAACGCACACACACCACAACAATGGGCATTACCCACAGCCAAGTACCCCAAATGCAGTCCCGTACTGCCACATTCCAATCAGGTCACCTGCCTTTTATGGGAGAAGCTCATGCCAGCTTGTTGGCGGACGAGTACATGTGGTGCAGGGGGCAGTGGCTGCTAGCGACAGAAGACAGGGGCCTAGCCATGTGCAGGCTGGCACAGTCCACAGCAACAGACAGGCCCTGCCGGATCCACAGTGATGGACTATCCAGGGAATTCAGCCAAGCTGTGGCTACACGGTGGTGCAGTGCACACAGACAATGCATACAAGAACAGAAAATCACAGGTTCAAAGACCAGCTGGGGCTACCAGCAATCCTGCCCACATATTTTCCCCACAAATAAACAGTGACAGTAAGGACACACCTTTCGTGACGAGGACATATGCAATGGTAATACGTCTATCTTTTACCCCACTGAGCACAGACACCATGAACAGGGGCAGAACCTACAGCAGAATCCCCCAAATGCAGTCCTGGTGGGCCACACACCAGTCAGGTTCCATGCTGCCACTCATACAAATGCCTGTGCTGTATATCTATGCACGGCATGTAGATGTAGCTCATGCATATTCATGAGGGACAGCAGGAAGACCCGAACAGTGTGATGCAAAACTGGGCTGGAGTGGGGAAGCGCTGCCGTAAAGCAGCAGCCAACAGGGGCAGACACACCCACACCCACACCCACAGGCCCCATTGGCCAATGTCTCCTGTAGAGGCAGAACATTGGACCCTGCGTGCATCTCCCAATACCAGCACCTGCATACCTTAGCAATGTCACCCTACACCTGAGGTACACAGCTCTGAAACGTTTGCTAAGAGTACAGGCTGATAGATATCCCTACGTTACGCACATACTGCTAGTTGACCCCATCCGAACAATCTGTTTGGTGTCTGCGGTGCGTGCTCCAGGCCTGGCCTCTGATGGTGTTCACCACCCTGGGGAGTGACCCCCAGCAGTACTGCGTACCATATCCATGCCTGTGCCGTGCCCAGGACCGGTGTGGTGGCCAAGGCTAATCACCCCCTCAATAGTAGCACAATGCTGGCATAGGTGTGGGAGTGTGTGTCTGTCTATACAGTGTGTGTTGGCTGCAAACACCTTCCCCAACCCACACTGCCAGCACTACTGCCAGTATTGGCCTGCCAATGTGCATAATGAGCAGCAAGGTACCATGGGTATAGGTCAGACATGGTGGGCTGGCCAGGATGCATCTGCACAGGGCATAGGGCACTGGCTGTGACATTGTAGTGCCAGGCCACCACCTACACAGACAGGGTGACCTCTGTATGTGCTGCTGGGGGAGCACTCTCACCCTGAGTGTGCAGTGATGACAGCATGGCTAGGCACCCCCATAGTGCTGTATTGTGTTTCTCTTGTGATATATATGGGTTTCCTGTTGGGGCCTCCTCACAGAACTCTCTGCTTGTGTGTGCTGCCACTCCAGTTTTGGGTGCATGCATTTCCATCAGGGCTAACCAGCAGACTGTTCACAGCTGGTATGTGTCTTGATGGAGTGCCTTGCAGGGTGCAGGTGAATATCAGATAGTGCTGGGGTGCACCTTTGGATATCCAGGCCTAAAGTCTGTCTGATATTGTGTTATGGATGTGTGTGGAGCTGCTTGGACTGCCCTGTAGGGTGTCTGTTCCCCAGCAGGACTGGGGTTTGATGGTCCACTCTACTGCCATGAGGGAGAATGGGATGAGGAAAATCTGTTGGTGGGGGGCCCTGTTTGCCGCCCCGGGGGGGGGGGGGGTGTGTGTGTGTCCATGGGGGTTTACACTAACTGAGACAGACAGAGATATCCAACATGTTTCTGCAGCACCTTCCTATCTCACAGGTTAGTACTGTTTTGGAGCTCTGTCATGGCCTCATCCAGCCATGGCTGGTGTTGTGGACCTGGTCCTGGCCGCCACATCACACCCTCAGGGTGAGCACAGTACCCGCACAATGTGACGGTGTGTAGCTACTCTTTGCTGGTAGTCCACCCGCTCAGGACCCCCTACCAGGCCGAGGTGCTGTGTGGGTGCACATGGACAATTCCCCCTACCAGGCCGGGTAGCTGTTGGGGTGCATTCCCCATCTTGTGTGCATCTGTGGACAGCTGATTTGCATGTGCAGTGCATCATGGGTACGGGTGGCCTAACCCTATCCTGTCTACAACAGCAGACTGTCTGTGGGGTGACGTGCAGGCTCTCTGCAGCCAGCCAGGGGCTTGCTATCAGCTATAGAGCTGTAGCCCAATGGTTATGTCACTCCCTATACAGCCAGAGGTCATGGGTTCAAACCCACAGTGGGGCCCTTTGATAGGGCCGTCCACAGCTTTATTTTTATTTACTGTACATATGTCTATGACGGCAAAACCACACACAGCTTACTATACCCATTAGGTGCCTCTGAGGGTGCCTTATAGGGCGCCCTATAGGCCACCTTATGGTTGCCATCCATATAGGGTGCACTATACATTATCCTGTGTCGCAACATACATGGTGCCCTATAACATGTGCCTTACGGGCATCCATATGTTAACACACTGTGAGAGCGGGTTTACTAGTGGTGGGAAATAAAATATAAATGGAAGGCCTCCTACAGCACTCCTCACCATGATACATACTGCCCCAGCCAGCCTTGTTCACTGGGCACTGTGAGGGGTTGAACCTCTGGCCCCTGCACCATTGGTCAGTGTCTTAACCATTGTGCTGTGGCTCTGTTCCTGTGGTTGTGCATCCGCGCGCAGCCTTGTAGCCATCAGCGCGCCATCTTGTGGCGCACTAAATTAACAGTGCGCCGCCTTATGCCGCACAACATGGAAATGCACCTAAAATAATGCCTCAGCCAGCTGTCTTCAATGGGCACTGTGGGGAATTGAACCCATGATCCCTGCACGAGTGGTCAGTGTCTTAACCATTGTGCTATGGCTCCGTTCCTGTTATTTGCACATCAGCGCGCCACTTATCCCTCCCACTATTGGACTGCCCCCTCACAAATCAGCGCGCCGCCTTCTGCCCACCGGCTCGCCGCCTTCTGTTGCCCACATTTATCAGCGCACCGCCTTCTGCCGCCCAAACTTAACAATGCGCCGCCATCTGCCGCCCACACTAAACAGTGCGCCGCCTCATGCCATAATAAAAATAACAGTGCGCCGCCTTCTGCTGCCCAAAATTAATATGCCTCCTAACCACTTTTGCCCATAAATGTTGGTGCCTCAGCTGGTCTTTTTTGTTGAGCGCAATGGGGGCTTGAACCCCTGGCCCCTGCACCATTGGTTGGTGTCTTCACCGTTGTACTACGGCTCTGTTGTTTGGTATTGCAGCAGCGCCCCACTTAGCCTTCCCACGCGCTAATGTGGGCCCCGCACATTAGCGCGACGCACACACGTACGGTCCAGTTTTTTGTTTTTTTCTGCCTGGCCCGCCCACTCCTTATATGGCACCGGCACACTAACGGGAACCCACACAGCAACGGTGTTTAGTAAACATGCCCCTTAGCCATCTCCCCCACCACCCTAGGTGATTTTTTAGACTTTCTAATTATTAAACTGTCCCTGGATTATTCACCATTCCAAACCAGAGCTGAGTTACATTTCAGGCACAGTAGGTATTTGCTTACTCCAGAACATTTACATTCTTACTCAAAGCTATGGCAGGCAAAGTGACTTCCCAACATCACAGGGAACATCAGTGGGGGAAGTGGGATTGGAATCCTGACTTTCCAGTCCACTGCTCTAATCACTTCTCCTACTGAATAGTTGAAAGGTTTGGGTGATAGTTAGATTAGGTGATGGACTGGTTTAGTTGCTGATTAGTTGATTGGCTGGCTGATTGCTTGGGGTGATTATTTATAGTTAAGAGGTGGATTGGTTTGGTTGGGGGCTGTGGGTTAAATAGTTGATTAATTTGGATGACTAAATAGCTAGCTGTTGGATGGCTTTGAATATTAGTTGCATGGTTTGGATTGTTGGCTGAATGACTGAATTACTAAATTGGTATATTAGTTTAGTTGAGAATTTGGATGGATGGTAGTTTGGATGATTGCCTTGCTACTAGTTTGATTAGATGGTTGCATAGTTATCTGGATAAATAGCTCCATGATAGATTGATTGGATAAGTCACTGATACGGTGAGTGGGTTGGTATCTCATTCTTTGAATGACTGGTTGATTGGTAGTTAGTGGGTTTGTCTATGGTTTACATGAATGAAGTGAATGCTTGAAAATTGAATGGGCTGGATGGAATGGTTGGATGTTGTGATCAAAAAGCTGAATGTTTGATTTGCTGTTTGGCTGACTGGTCAACGTCATTAAATAAATATTTTATGTTAGACTTAGACAATAGTTTTATCTACTTTAACTCCATAGTCTTGGATCTCAGCATCAATGGAATGTGACATAGAAACAGCAGCTTAGCCTAAGAGATAGATGTTATTGCAGTTATAAGCTTTTCTTCTTATGAATGGAGGCACTGTGAGTAACTGGTGTTCCCATTTATGTTTTACAGCTTCTATAGTGACTGGGAAGTGGTGGTGTGAGATGGAGCCATGCCTGGAAGGAGAAGAATGTAAGACATTACCAGATAACTCTGGCTGGATGTGCGCACAAGGGAACAGAGTAAAAACAACAAAGGTAAATAAATATACTGTCTGTCCTGCTTCTGTGCATTGGAAATGTAGGCGTATTTTCATTTAATGAACAAAGTTTCAGTGCAGCAGCTTTGTTTCCCAATGCATTGGCCAATGCTTGTTGTTATTGTAGTTGGATGTACAGATATTTCAGGTATATGCATATCCGGTCAACAGAAATGCACATATGAACATAAGAATTGCTAGCACGTGGATTCGTGCTTTTGGTTGGTACCTAGCATAAGAATTGCTATACTGGATCAGAAAAAAGGTCCATCAAGCCCAACATTCTGTTTCCAACAGTGGCCAATTCAGGTCACAAGTACCTGGCAAGATATTAAATATAGACACCAAAAGAGCAGGCTGATATACAACGCTGTAGCAGGATCAAACTTCTATTATTAATTACCCAAGAGTCCCACCCTACATAGGCCGTGTTTCAGCTAGTGGAGCCTTCGTCAAGGGCTATGATACCTTATTAAAAAACATAAAATAACATATCAAACATACACGGAAAAATATTATATATACATATATAAAAACAGAGTAGTCTTTATGGTTTTGATTTAATATAATATAAATCAAAACCATAAAGAAAAAACAACAATTACATATAAAATCACATCAAATATGAAGAAAACAAGATAAAATGAGTAAAGTAGAACAAATTTTTTTTTTTATTTATGCAATTTTACACATTAATACAAGAAAAACCTTGTACAAAGAAAACAATCCATCGTCCTCATGTTTAACAGAAACATAAATCAAAAGAAAAATGCTAACAAATGGATTCCTGAATAGGCCTCAATAAATGGACAAGATGGGTCACAAATCAAAGGATAAATTACAAACATAGCCATAAAGGTAATAGAGCAGGCACCAAGGTGGTAGCTACACCTATTTCACACTAAACTCCCCTATACATGAGAGCTATTTATAGGAGCTATATGGGAGGGGTCCTGCACCAAAGCTAGCCTAGAAGACAAGAAACTGGCCAATTGGGAAGGTTCAAAAAAGAGATAACTATGCCCATCTAATTTAACCAAGCACTTGCAAGGAAACCGAAGGAAAAATAAACCACCCAACTGTACCACCCCGGGACGATATAATAAAAACTGACGCCTCCTCCTCTGTGTGGCCCTACCAACATCAGGAAAAATGCGTAAATGAGAATCAAGGAACACCTTGCAGAGCGACCGAAAGAATAACCTTAATAGCCAGTCCCGATCTGCCTCTAAAGCAAAGGTGACCAGTAAGGTCGCAACCATACCAGCCGCCGATGGAGATCTTTCTAAGAAGGCAGACAGGTCAAGACTATCAGCAGATAATGCCTGATTCTCCTCATGAACTACAGGAGCAGACTTAGCAGTAGGTAGATAATAGGCCTTTGAAATAGGGGGAAGAGATTCAACAGGAATTTTAAGAGTAGTCAACATGAACTTTTTAAACAGTTCCATCGGAGTAACCGAGGGAACCTTAGGAAAACTTAATACCCTAAGATTCCTGCCCCTAGCAACATTCTCAAGAAATTCCAATCGCCTATATAATACAGCAGAGTCCTTAGGAAATGTTTGAGCAAGTTCTTCGAGCTGCACCAAACGACCCTCACAGGAGGCCACCTTAGCAGCACAAGCAATTTGTCCCGATTCGTATAACTTCAACTGTTGCCCAAAAGTTTGAAACTGCTGCACAATAGACTGCAACTGCTGATTAATATTCAGAGACATCTTAGAAAAAGCAGACCACAGAGAATCAAGAGTCACTTGCGTAGGCTTCACCAAACAATGTCCCGATCCTTCTGAAAAAATACCTTGTACAGACCCCAGAGAGGGAGGAGACAGCTCTCTCGTGCGAACAGGATCCGATGACTGCTGCATAGCACTCCTATCTCCTCCAGTGCCATTCGCCTTAACGGTCGGCATCTGCACATTTCCTACAGCGCCGACCTGCTCAGCACACAACTCCATCAGGGGGGGCGCCGACTCCTCACCACCAACCCCGGGCTGCAGCTGAGAAGATTTTAGCTCAGGCTGAACTGGAGGCGTGCGAAGTTCCAGGCTGAGAGAGACCTCAAAGTCCTCAGCACTGTAGGGCCGTCCTTCCACCTCAACAGTGCATAGCGGACTCACCGGAGCAACAATACCAGCCTTGGCCGGAACCACGAAAGAATCCATGGGTCAGCAGAACGCAGCTTTCTCAGCAACGGAACTCCCCTCCTTTGATTCAGAAGCCAGCTTTGCCTTTCTTTTCTGACCAGAATGCGGCATGAAAGAGCAGCGCTAAAAGGTAATCCCTTGTAGAAAAGAGGAGGGAAAACACAGAGCTGTGCTGCGAGCAACTGCTCAGAACGCCATCTTGCAAGTAGAACAAAATTAAATAATAGTGCATAAGGGCAAGGAGGTAGAGTAATGGACCCCATAAAGAACATCAAATCTAATTTTAAACCATGAAACATGGAGGGAGATACTTACTTGGCAGGAGTACTATTCCCATATGACAAGAAGGATACTTGCTTAGGATTAGCAATGCCCTGATGGACAAATTGCAGGCACTAAACACAGGAACTTAAAAAAGCTAAAATGTAGATATATATAAAAAAGAAGGTAAATAAAAGTACTGAAAACCAAATTGGAGACATTAAAATATCATTAAAAAGGATGGCTTAAAATATGATAAGGGATGACAATAAATAGGCCGACATTTTGATAAAGAAAGATGAGGTGGTGTTTATTACTGATCTCTATCAGAAACCAACTGATCTTAACCAACTTCTTCATTATACCAGTTTCCACAATCGTTCTTTAAAAGATAATTTACCGATCAGTCAGTTCCTACATATTAAACATCTGTGCTCCTGGACCGGTGATTTTGATAGAAATGCACAAGCTATGACACTTAGATTGAAAAGCAGGGTTTACAATGATCAATGTATCAAACAAGCCTTTGATAGCACATTGGCTGCCGACTGAGCATCTCTTCTTACTAAGCCTAAGAAGCAAAATCAAGACAAGGTGGTTTGTCCACTTCTCTTTTCTAATGTATCGACTGATATTTCGTGCATCATACAAGAGGAGTGGCATATTCTTTAGACCCTCCCTGTCTTCTCTACTAGAACGGTTACCATTATCCACAGGAGAAATGCTAATTTAAAGAATCTTTTTGTGCCCTCTGCTCTTCCAGTAAGATGACCAACTTCAAGAATTAAAGGACACTGTAACCATGCTCTTGTCACAGAAGGATTTTTTTGCCATCCCCAGACTAAAAAAAACTACTATCTCTCAGGATTCACTAATTGTGATTCTGATTATGTTGTATATGTTATTGTATGCCCTTGTAACCTTTTATACATTGGGAAGACCATCCGGAACATTAGAACCAGGATTATTGAGCACAGAAGTTGTCTGCTTAGAGGCCTGGAAACAAGATCCCGAGAAGGGACACAGCATCACAAATTTGAAATTCCTGGTCTTGAAGACTGTTCATCAGAATTGGAGGGGAGGCGATCGTGACACCACCCTATATTTATGGAACAGAAGTACATTTTCTGGATGCAGTCCTTACATCTGTCAGGCCTCAATCAAGAATTTAATTTTTCAGTTTTTCTTTAATGATTGTTTGGTTCTCTGCATCCTATATATTTTTTAAAATGTTAGTAATTTTATATTTTTAGTCTTTTTGTCTTATCTCTTTTGTTTTTATTTTTTGTTTTCACGTTTTATTTCCCCCTCTTATCTGACACTTTGTTTTTTACAAAGGTTCCCCTTTTTATAATGGTATTTTTCTATATTTTTCTATACTTTTACTTTTGCATTTCCGTTCCTTCTTCCCCCTCTTCCTCCCCACACCCTTCCTCTCTCCTCCCCCTTCCTTTTCCTCCCCTTCTTCCTCGTCTTCCCTCCCCCTCCCCTATCTCTCCTTCCCTTTTTCCCCTTTCCCTCCCCTTCTCCCATTCCCCCTCCCCCTCCCCCTCCCCCTTTCCCCTTTTTCTTTTCCTTCCTCCCCTCCTCACTCCTTCTCCTCCCATCTCTCCTTTCTCCTCCCCTCCCTCCTTCCCCTTCCCGTCTCCCTTCTTTTTACCCTATGTCTATCTTTTTATTCTAATAATTTTTTTTATTCTTTTATGCTTTTATTCTTTTTACTCCTTACTGCTATATGCTTTTCACCTTATAATGCAAGTTCTGCTTTTTTATCTATTTTATCATTTTTGTTATTCTTATTACTTTTTCATTCATCTTTTGATTTGGATTGTTATTTTTTTATCCTTTTTTTCTTATGATTCCACCTATGCACACAATAAATGATGCTATTTTACATATTTTAATGCTGTAATTTGTTTCTCTTGGTGTCATTTTAGACCGTTTGCTTTTTTTGTTTTATTGTGTCATTTTACATCAGGTGTTTTTTTTTAAAATTAATTTTATATTTATAGCATACAAATACAAAACTAAAGAAAATACGGTCAAAGATCAAGACATATTACAAAATAAAAAAGAAAACAATAACAATAATAACATCACCAAGACTGTTATATAGCCCACATCATGGAGGAACTTCAGCCAAAGAAGAAACAAGGGTAATACTTAGTAAAGGTTCCATACCCCCAACCGAGACCCAAACAGAAAATAGAAATTCCTAAATTAAGAGGACGCCAAAAGTGTCTCGAGTTGTAATGGATCAACGAAAACATAATTAATTCCCTGTAAAGTAACAAGACATTTGCATGGATACCGCAGAAAGAAGGTTCCTCCCACAGCCAAAACTCGTTGTTTAAGCTGGAGGAAGGACCTCCTTCGTGCCTGAGTTAACCGGGAAACGTCAGGAAAAATGGACAGCCGGTGTTTTTCAATCGGCTAGCTCTATTTCCTTAAAAGATACCCTTACTTTGAATAAGCAGCTGGAATCACTTGAGAATATGACTCGTGCTAACAATTTGCGCATACTGAATTTTCCTAAAACTTGTTTCATGTCACCTATTTCTTTGTTCCAACAGTACTGTAAAGAAATATTGTTAATTTCTGATCCTGAATCAATTTTGCTTGCCCGTTCTTTTTATTTGCCTTCTCGGGAATTATCAGGGGACACCACTGTTGCTCTGTCGGAGGACCATAGTGATGTGGACTTAACAGATTTTCTTAAACTCTCAGGCTTTGATCCCCTCACGGGCAACGTTGGTGATCACCTTGGTTAATTTTTCAGACAAGGCCCGAATTATGAAAGCTTTTTTCCCAAAAAAGGATGTCTCTTTTCAGGTGTTTTATCAATGCATGTTTTTAGCTGTTTTTGATATGGTTTGATCCTGTGCATATTTTTATTTTTTATTATTAATTATAGTTTTTGTTATATTCCTTGACCACTTTTGTTTTTGTTTTTATTCCTTTTGACTGTTTTTCTGCATAGACTCGTTCTTGCTTCTTCTTCTTCTTTTTCTTTTTCTTTTATCCTTCTCCTGCAGATCGATGTTGCAATGTTTTATATACACTATGTTGGATTTTAGGATGGTCCTTTTAACCACTAAATGTACTGGTATTCTTTCTATTACAAGAGGGATTTGCGTTTTTTTATTATTATACGTGTGCAGGCACTATTTCGGTTCTGCCAATGGTATAATGAAAAGTTATGACCCCCCCTAGGGTTGCCAGTTAATTAATAAAATTAAAATAGTCCATCGGGTGTCAAAAAGGATTTAGGTTTATCGCAGTAATAGCGATGTGTAATGTGGCTTCTGTTTCATTTTTAAATACTTTATTGCTTCCTTTTTATTCATGTTTTTATTACAATTAAGCACAATTTTTATGGTTATTCGTGTATTAAGGCAGTTTTCTTGAGTTTTGTGAGTCTGTGGCAAAATTGTTTACTGTTACCATGGCGCCTGCTACTTTATCTTTTGGCGGCCTTCTCTTATATAAATGGCCGCTGTGGTTGCATAGCCTGTTTCTTGCCGAATTGAAATAAGTGTTTGGAGATCAGCGCACAGTGGGTATGTGATTTTAACTGTCCTATTCTTTTTCATTTAGCTGGTTTTATCCTTTTTATTTTATTTATATGCAAGTTATATATTTATTTAGCCTAATTTTTGTTCGGCAAGCACCCATGACAGATTGCCATATGATTTGATCTGGTCCTCGTCCCTGCAGTGCCTCTTTTATGTTTTGAGAGGCACTCCATATAATAAGCTATATCTTATTGTCTTATTATATTTAATGCAGTTCTTATCGATCTCTGGACACATTGAGCCCGATTCTGAAAGGCACGTCCAGGTCGTCCGGATGGCCCTGAGCAGGTTGGGCCTGTTAGGACCCGATTCTGTACCTGGAGAACAAAACATACAGAATCAGGCCCGAGAATGGCCTGGCATGCCCCTGCATGCCTGCGGGGACACCCTCTCTGCAGGCACCCCTGGCTCCTGCGGCACAGACCCCCCTCTTCCCCATCGCCCAACCCACAGCTGTCCAGCCGGACCCTAGATTGGGCGGCGGGGACCCCCTGCACCCGGCCTCAGCCCTGGGGAGGGTTCTCCAGCTCCAATCGCACAATTTGTGCTGCTTATTCCACATTCGAAGTGGAATAAGAAGCATGTCTCGCGTGACCCCGCAAGACTTCAGGGCTGTGACCGGAATGGGCCCTATACGTAATGCCTCCTTGGCCCGCCTCCGCTCTGCCCAGACCCCGCCCCCCCACTGACTCTCCCCATCCTGCTGTTCCAGCCGTGCGGGGAGAACCAGAGCAGGAATAGGGGCAGAACGCCCCTACCACTACCTTAACGTGCATGGCAGCCTGCCTCTTTATTATCATCCCTTATCATATTTTAAACTGTCCTTTTTAATGATATTTTGATATTTTAATGCCTCCAGTTTGGTTTTCAGTACTTTTATTTACCTTCCTTTATATATATATATATTAGCTTTTTTAAGTTCCTGTGATTAGTGCCTGCAATTTGTCCATCAGAGCATTGCTAATCCTAAGCAAGTACCCTTCTTGTCATACGGGAATGGTACTCCTGCCAAGTAAGTACCTCCCATGCATGTTTCATTGTTTAAAATTAGAATTTGATGTTCTTTATTGGGTCCGCTGCTCTACCTCCTTGTCCTTATGCACTATTATTTTATTTAATTTTGTTCCATTTTATTCATTTTATCTTGTTTTATTCATATTTGATATGATTTTATATGTAATTGTTGATTTTTCTTTATGGTTTTGATTTATATTATATTAACAGCATGCTTGTCTTTATATATTATATAAAATATTTTTCCTGTGTATGTTTGATATGTTATTTTATGTTTTTAATAAGGGCCAATAGTCCTTGACGAAGGCTCCCACTAGCCAAAACATGGCTTGTGTAGGGTGGGTCTCTTGGGTAATTAATAAAAGAAGTCTGATCTTGCTATGGTGTTATATATCAGCCTGCTGTTTTGGTTGCTGGGTTTTATTTTGCGGGTGTGGTTCCGTCCTTTTGGGAAGGTGCTATATGTAGACAGATTCCATGCTGCTTATCCCAGGAATGAGCAGTGGATTTCCCCCATTCCACTTTAATAATGGTTTATGGACTTTTCCTCCAGGAACTTTTTAAAAACTAAGCTACAATAACAGCTTTCACTATATTCTCTGGCAACAAATACCAGAGCTTAATTACGTCTTTAGTGAAAAATCATTTTCTCTGATTAGTCTTAAATGTACTACTTTGTAGCTTCATTGCGTGCCTCTAGTCTTTTTACTTTTTGAAAAAGTAAACAGCCAGTTCACATTTACTTGTTCCATTCCATTCATTATTTTGTAGACCTTTATCATATTTTCCTTCAGCTGTCTCTTCTCCAAGCTGAAGAGCCCTAACCTTGTACGCCTTTCCTCACAGAAGCATCCTTCCATCCCCTTTATCATTTTGGTTGCCCTTTTCTGTACCTATATCTATTTTTAGATGTGGCAACCAGAACTGCACACAATACTCAAGATGCGGTTGCTCAAGGAACAATACAGAGGCATTATGATATACTTAGTTTTATTCTCCATGCCTTTCCTTATAATTCCTGGCATTCTATTAGCTTTCTTGGCCACTGCTGCACACTAAGCAGAGAATTTCAACGTATTATCAACGATGACACCCAGATCCTTTTCCTAGCTGGTGTCTCCTAATGTGGATCTTGTATCGCGTAGCTATAGTTTGAGTTGTTCTTCCCTATGTGCGTAACGTTCCACTTGTTCACATTCAATTTCATCTGCAATTTGGATGCCCAGTCTCCCAATTTCTCAAGGGCCTCTTATAATTTTTCAAAATCCTTTTTCGTTTTAACGGCTTTAAATAATTTGTTTGTCACCTTATTTGTTGTTCCTATTTCCAGGTCATATGTTAAAAAGCAGAGGCCCTCTACGGATCCCTGGAGTACTCCACTATTTACCTTTCTCCATTGAGAAAATTGGCTACTCTCTGTTTTCTATCTTTAACCAGTTTCCATTTCACAACAGTACACTGCCTCCTATCCCATAACTTTTTAATTTCCTCAAGTCTCTAATGAGGAATCTTGTCAAATGCTTTCTGAAAATCTAGATACACTATGGGCGTCATTTAAGAAGCCCTATTGATTACTTAAACATGTCAATGATGGCAGAAAACCATGTAAACTGCAGACTGCGAGCTGTGGGTTATCGCCATGGGCACATCCACATGCAAATATCTCTATTTGGGGTATTTCTGGGCAGGGAAGTGGGCAGCCTCTGCATCTATATGTCCAGGACATATGTCACAAAAAACTGTCAAGCTGTATCTGCTATAAAGCACTAATAAGCATGGGACTTTGCTGTCTTTTTAGATTGGCTTGTGATTTATTGGCTTGACTGTCATCTGTGTATATGAAAGTATACTTTTAGCAACCCTCTCCATGCCTCTGTCCTATGCTGTGCCTGTTTCCAACTCAACCACTCCCAGACATCTTTCCAGCCTTCCATCTCCCTCACACCCTATGTACCCCACCCTGTCCTTTGATATATCAGTATTCTCCTTGCCCAAGTGCCCCATTGTCTACTGTGTTCTATGCTGTAACCCCCAGCCTCTGTATCAGACCCTGCTGTTTATCTGTGCTGAGCTGTAACCCTAGCCTCTGTGTCCCTGCATTGGTCCCTGCTGCTTGTCTGTATGTGGCTGTGTGACTGTGTATCTGTGTGGGTAATTGTGAGTGTCTAGGGAGGTAAGCATGTGTAGTAGTCTGAGGAAGTATTTGTGTGGTGCCCTGGATGCTGGTGGTGGGATTGTCAAGGTGCCGGTGGTGGGAGGAAGCAGCCATGGAGGAAATGAACAGATTGTTTCTGCTGGCTTTGCTGCATGAGAGCCACTGGAAGAGCAGGAGGGCTGTGAGGAGGCACCCATATCACAGGATCTATAGGCCGATAACCCAACGTATGGACCTCATGGATGAGCAGTATCTCATCAGGATCCACTTTGATAAGGCAACCATTCACCATCTCTGCCAGGAGCTAGAACTGCCCTTCCACTTCATCACACACAGAGGTCAACCCATGCCTGTCCATCTCAAGATCACCACAGCTCTCGCCTTCCTAGCCATTGGAAGTTTCCAGTCTGTGTTGTCTGCCACAATGGGCCTCCGCCAGTCAGCTGTATGACAATACATGTCCCAGTTTCTGAGGACCTTCCTGTGTCTAGATTTCCATCAGTGTTGGGGTTGACTGTACACATATGGCCATCAAGCCCCCACATGAGTGGGAGACCACTTACTGCAACAGAAAAGCATTCCAATCCCTCAACATGCAAACTCAGTGAGAAAACAGACATATTTCCTAGATTTCCAGGTTCCTGCCATGATGCCTATATCCTCACCCACTTTGAAATTTATGAGAGGTTTGAGAGCGCTAGGTAAGCTCCCCCCCCCCCCCCCCACACCCAAACACTCACATGTTTGGAGACCCTCCCGGTCCCTGGGAGATGGAAAACCTGGCAAAGAGAAGCCAGGCTTGCACCGTGTACCAACCACAATAAGCAGCCAGGTCACAAACCTGACATGTGCCCCTTTGTCTTCTTTCTATGCAGATGACAGAGGCTATCCATTGAGAACCTGGCTCCCGACCCCCACTGTGGTACCGCAGACACATACAGAGGAGTGTGACAACAGGACCCACAAGCACACCTGGGTGATCATAAAGAAAATCTTTCATCAGCTCTAGACAGATCGGGGGGGGGGGGGGGGGAGGGCCAAAGCTCTGCCAATGTATGTGAAATCTTCATGATCCGCTGCATACGCCATAATTTTTATTGTGGAGAAGACAACCCCTAACAGAAGAACAGGGCACTACAAATAAGAACCTTGATGCTGAAGCAGATGGGCCAAGGTATGAGGAGACAGGTCAACCAAACAAACGAGGGTTACCTGCAAGAAATGACCTCATACACAGGCACTTTATGTGAACGTGTGTGTTTGTTGGAATACAAGTTAATGTGAGACAATTGTGCAGTACATACCCCAGACTCCCAAAACACCCCCATCCACTACCCCCCCCAAAGATCCCCAACACTCTGTACATCCCTCTTCCCCTGAACACCTCCCTTCCCATACCCAACAACCTCTCTGCCTTGTACTGTCAGATATAAGGCCCCCTCTCCCCAAGGCTAGACCAAGGGTTTCTGCTGCCCCAGGCAGAAGCCCCAGCCATGCCGCCCCTCTGTGCACTCAGCCCTGCCGCCCTGCCTCCCCCTTGGGCTGAATCACGCCATCACCCCCCTGCTGGCGCTGATTCCAGTGGGTGGGGGGTGGCTCAGCTTGGAGGCAGGCCATGTGCTTCGGCACACATGGTCTGCCATTTCTGACCCCCCTCCTACACAGGTTCGGGGATCAGAAGTGGCAAGCCATGTGGAGCCCTCCAAGGCATCTATGGATCCCTCATCTACTGTAAGTGAACAGTGCAATGTTATCACTCCCAGTGTTGTGAACATATAACCTACCCTAATTGTCCTGTCATTGTTGCATGTATGTATCACATACATATATAGCATCCAATGGATTGTATGTGACAGTGGCAGGTACCCTCAGTGGCCACTGTGGTCCCATTGCATCAGCCTTAGCCATAGTATGCAGCAGCAGATGGGGGGGGGGGGCTAGGGCTGGTCTCAGTGGGCAAACACCTGCACCCCCTATGCCACTCCCTGTAATGTCACACACCCATATCTCTGCACAGCGCTGTGATGCCTTGTAGCACTATGCAAATGAATAGTAATAGTAGTAGTAGCAGTGCCTCTTTTTTCTATGCTGCCATCTCTATCCAAGTGAGCCAGGCAGTGAATGCTTGGTCCATGCCTCCAACTTCCACTCTATAGGTTTGCAGCATCCATGTGCTTATGGCCACTTTCTAGGCCCTTTGTGCTACATGCGCAAGTAGCTTTGTGGGGCTCTCTGCTGCATGTCACTACTCCAGCCTCTGCCCTTACTGCTACGCCAGTCCAACTACTACCCCTGTGTGTCATTCCCTGTTGTGGCTGCATGCTGTTGCTATGGCTGGTAGAATGCAAATCCCACAACAGGGGCCCATTCCCACATGTCAAAGGTCTGACCTATGTTTTTGGACTTACCTTGCTGCTTCTGCATCTCTTGCCAAAGATGCTGCAACAGTTAAGGCATGGTCCTCGGCATGACCATGTAGTGGACCTTTATGGTCTCTAGATCTCTGAGAATACAGAATCTCTTGCTGGACAAGAAACAGTGTCACAATTAGCTCGACCTTCATTTCTGCTCTTCTTCCTCTGTCATCCATCTGCCTCACTCTCTCTTCCTGTTGCCTTCAGGTTGGAAGTCGGGGGGGAGGGGGTCAGCCCTGTGCACTTCTGCAGAGGCTGTGGCATGTGCTTGTGGGCCACCACAGGCCCCCACTACTCATGGCATCTTCCACCCCTCCCATAAGACGTCCTGGTTTGTGACATAACCCATGGCAATTGCTGGCTGTCCTCTAGAGTTGTACAATCACTGGCCATTGTGTTTATGTTTATGTTTATTTAACTTGATATACCGCCCTTCATTACACCAGGGTGGTTTACAAAATGTTACAGGGATGGGCACAAGCCCTCATTGCAAGAAAGGAAATACATAGCTAGACAGGAAAGAGGAAAGAGAAAGAGAATACATAGGAAGGACAAAACAGAGGGGAAGACACGGGCAGACATGTATAAACCAGGTCAGCTGGATGTGGCTGGGAGATTAAAAACAGAGACAAAGAGAAGGGTTTTTAGTAGTGACCGGAAAGTAAGATAGCTTTCTTCCAAACGAAGAGGAGTAGGTAAAGAATTCCACAGAGCTGGACCATAGAAAAAGAAGGCAGAATGGCGGGTGGATTGTAAGTGTGCACGAGACGGTGGGGGACGATGAAGCCGGTTGATGTGGAGAGAGCGAAGACTACGTGTGGGAGTGGTAAAATGGAGAAGATCGGTAAGATACTGGGGTGTATGCATGTATAGGGCGCGATGAACTAGAGTCAATATCTTAAATTTGATGTGATGGTCAACTGGGAGCCAATGAAGATGAAGCAATAGGGGGGTAACGTGATCAAAGCGGGAGGAGTGACAGATATGTCTAGCTGCAGTGTTTTGTATGAGTTGTAGTCTATGAAATTGAACTTTGGTGATACCAGCAAAAACAGAGTTGCAATAATCCAGCTGTGATAAGACTGTAGCCAATGTGAGGGTGGTCAGGGCTGAGGGGGATAGAAAGGGGCGGATAGATCAAATTTGCCGAAGAAAAAAATAAGATGTCTTAGCCAGGTGTGATATGTGTTCTTTGAAAGTGAGGTGTGACTGCTCTCCAACAGTTTGGCATCTCTGTGCCAGCAATTCCTGCACCCATGTGTACATTGTGCACTGTATATTCCCTGAGCTGAGGATTGGGTTCTTGCTGCCTACACATGTTGCCTTGCCTCACCATGGCCATGGGTTCTGGCATTTGCACACATGTCCATGTGCCACCTCACAATCACTGCACCCTTCTCATGTGCCTGCCATATCCTGCTTGCCTCTTGCTTCCAGTTCACTTGCCACTGCTCTGCTTGTCTGCATGTGCCCACTCTCCCTGTCTGGCTCCACTAGTGTTTCTGTTTGTCTGTGGGTCAATGGCTATACTCATGACAGTGATTGCTCAGACTGATGTTGCTCTTACAGGGCCCTCTGAGGTTGTGTCCCAGGGGGATAGTCCTGTCTTAGCTTCCTTTAGCCCTGATTGACTCACTTCCCAGCATGCACACTAGTTGTTTGCCTGCAGCTATTTTGAATGGCAATTTGGTATAAAAATGTAATAAATAAATAAATGCACCCCTCTGTTTGCTTAGTCTTTCAGTGACTTACTTTCTGGGATCATTTGGACCCTCTCCCAGACCCATCTTGAGGTCATGGCTTAATGGGAGATAGCCAACATGGCTTTAGTCAAGGAAAGTCTCGTCTTACTAATCTATGTTTTTTTGAAGATGTGAATAAACAGTTAGACAATGGTGAGTCAGTTGATATAGTGTAACTGGATTTTCAGAAAGCCTTTGACAAGGTCCCTCATGAGAGACTCTTGGCGAAATTAAAAATTCATAGGATAGGAGGCAGTGTACTAATGTGGATCAGGAACTGGTTAAAAGATTGAAAGCAGAGGTTAGGGCTAAATGGCCAATTTTCCCAATGGAGAAAGGTGAATAGTGGAGTACCCCAGGGATCTGTGCTGGGTCCACTGCTTTTTAACATATTCATAAATGACCTGGAAATAGGAATAACAAGTGAGGTAATCAAATTTGCAGATGACACAAAATTATTCAAAGTTGTTAAAACCCATGAGTATTGTGAAAAATTGCTAGAGGACTTTGATAAACTGGAAGACTGGGTATCCAAATGGCAGATGAAATTTAATGTGGACAAGTGCAAAGTTATGCACCTAGGAAAGAAAAACCCAAACTATGGTTACACGATGCAAGGTTCCACATTAGGAACCACCACCCAGGAAAAATATTTAGGCATCATCGTGGATAACATGTTAAAACCCTCCGCATAGTGTGCAGTGGCGGCCAAGAGAGCAAATAGAATGCTAGGAATCATAAGGAAAGGAATGAAGAATAAAACAAAGGATATTATAAAGCCTCTGTATCGTTCCATAGTGCAACCGCATCTTGAATATTGTGTGTAATTCTGGTCACTGTAGCTTAAAAAGGATATAGCGTTATTAGAAAAGGTATAGAGAAGAGCCACCAAAATGGTAAAGGGGATGGAAGGATACCCCTATGAAGAGAGGCTAAAAAGGTTAGGGCTCTTCAATCTGGAAAAGACACGGCTGAGGGGAGATATGATAGAAGTCTATAAATTAATGAATGGAGTGGAACAGGTAAACATTGATCAGTTTTTTAATGCCATCAGAAAGTAGAAAGACTAGGGGACATGCAATGAAGCCACAGGGTAACCTATTTAAAACTAATAAGAGAAAATATTTTTATATTCAACGTGTAATCAAACTCTGGAATTCGTTACCAGAGGATGCAGTAAACGCTGGTAGTGTAGCTGGGTTTAAAAAAGGTTTGGACAAGTTCCTGGAGGAAAGGTTTTTGTAACAGAGGTATTTAAACCTGAGTCTGTGCGTCGGGCCCCTTCTCTAGCCCTATTCAAATCCAGGCTAAAAACCCACCTCTTTGAAGCCACATTTGGATCATGATGCTTCTCACTCTCTTATCCACTATTTATGTATATCTTACCATACTCTAGTCCCCAGTTTCACCATGGAGGTCATTCCAGAATATGAATGTGGGATTTGTACGTGCAGCAGGGATGTTTATCTGCTGAAAACCTCCCCGATCATATTCTGAAACACTGCTGATGTGCACATCCATGGCACTAGCACAAGGATCTCAGGACGTGGGCAGGAGGGGGCGGAATGCGGGTATGGTCAGCTGCTGAGACATATAAAGCATATTTCTTTATTTAGCAAAGTTTTATATACCGCCCCTTCCTGAGATCGGGGCGGTTTACATAAAACATCATAACAGGTTTTACAATAAACAATGTAACTATATATATAAAATATTCCATAACTATATACAGATAACTTTGTACAATATGGTTGCTTAGGTTTACCCTAAGGATACTTCATAATTTTAAGAGCCTGGGTTAACGGATGGTATTATTTGCTCGTTCTTTATGTTCCTTGTGAAATAGTGTGGTTGTTTGGGTCACCAAAATGTTCAGTGAAAGGGTATGTTTCTAAATCCTTTCGGAATTTCAGGAGATCCTTTGTTGCTCTTAGGTCATTAGGGAGGGAATTCCATAATTCCACGTAGGAGAAGGCTCTGTTGCTGGTGCCTTGGTTTGTATTGCGGATGTGTGATGGAATTGTATATGTGTTTTGAGAGCAGTTTCTTCCTACCCTTGTGGTGTTTGGCATTGTAAGGAGTGTGGATAATGTGGTGTTGGCTATGTTGCAATGGTGCTTAAAGATAATCATTATGTATTTGTACTTTATCCTAGAGTTTACTGGTAACCAGTGTAGATCACAGAGTATGGGGGTGATGGGATCTGTGCGCCGAGTTTGATGCTATACATTCTGCAAGGTTTTGTGCTAGTTGGAGTTGTTGTGTGGTTTTTTTGGGGAATCCCTGGAGGATACTATTACAATAATCAGTGAGAGGGGTTATTAGCGATTGTAATACAGTCCTAAAGTCATGGTCTTCCAAGAGTGGTCTGAGGCGTTGAATTGTTCTCAGTTTAAAGTATATATTTTTTGTAATGGTTTTATGTGTGGAATCATGCTCAGGTTCTTATCTAATATTACTCCTAGGTATCTAACTTCCTCTCATATGCCTTCCTTTCCCTGATCCCTGAAGTTATTATCTCCTGACCTTGAAGATACTCTCCCCTGACCCTTCTATGCGCTCCCTTTCTTATGTTTGTTCTCTCTGTCTGACTGTGTGCTCTCCTGTCAATGAATTGTAGTTCTTTTCTGTTTCTGGCCATGGCCATTGGGCACTTTGCCATATTTGTAAACCACCCTGATGTCTCAAAGGTGCTGTTAATCAAGTGCATCAATAAAGATAAAGATAAGTGTTTCCCGCGGATGCCCATGTTATTCCTGCAGAAACATTGAATAAGGCAGGACTTAGAAAATATTCTGCTTTGCTCTTCAATGCATCCCATATCGAAGAATGGTTGTAACAATTATGTTCTGAACTGTTGTGTCTGCAGTCTGGAAGAACACACGATGCAGTTGTAAAGAACAGAAAGCAGAGGTGAGGGAAGGTTGTAAGGTAATGAAACATTGTTAAACACCTCTACAGACATATTAAGAAGAGCAATTGTGTTTATGCTAGCTATGCTGACAATTGCTGTTTGTGTTAAAGGAGCGAAATTAGGGTTCCCCGACATTTTGTATATTCTGTAAACTGGGACTGGTGATGTAGGGATAGTATGTGAGTAAAATGGCAAAGATTCTAGTTTGGGTGAGAAATGCAGATCAGATTTGTAGTCCTGGGATATCATGCTATTATGTTATACCAGCTGTTGTCTATACATGCAAGGAATCTTTTTGGCGGCTGTTTGTTTATTGTGACTGCAAGTGAGAGAGAGAGTGTGTGTGTGTGTGTGGTGTGAGGGTTGCATAGGATGATCTGGTGTGCTCATTCGCATTTCTGGGGGGACATGAATAGGGATGACTGCAGCGTCACCAGGTGCCAATGTGATGGGGCAGCCATACATCAGCTGTGTCAGGCACTGGGAGACATGACTGATGTTGTGCCAACATCCCCCAGATTGTGCCATGAGGCCTACATCCTTCCCCAGTCCAAATTCTATGCAAGCTGCGAGACTGGTGAAATATCTGAAGGCTGGTTACCTGGATATGATGGCACAAGGATCCTCCCTTCCATGCCCACACAGGCCTGACCAGGGAAGCAGTGCCACAAAGCAGACTGTGGGAAGGCAGACAGGGTTGCCCCACAGATAGCAGATGTATACAGACCGACATACGCCACAATGGGACAGGTGTAGTTGTTGTGAGAAATGTCAGTACCCAGATATGTGGGAATCAAATGCCATAGCCAGAAGGCTATACTACTATTACTACTACTGATCATTTGTTTAGCACTACAAGATATACGCAGCGCTACACACTGTGATAAGGAAGCTTAGGAAGGGGTTATAGAAAAGGTGAAGTGTCTCTGAACAAGCAACCTGTCAGTGCTGGTAGAAATGAGAAAACAGAATTTTGCCATAAAAGACTACCAGTCCCAGAATGCACCAGGTTTCCAACAGCCATGAGAGGAGCTGAAGTGGGGAAACGTGTGTTCAATCAGGAGGGCTATGAGGTAATCCCTAAGCACTCATCTCAAAGGGCAGGGCCTGATTCAGCACAGCTGCGCTGTATTAGGGAGGAGCACTCATCCAAGCAGAATAAGAGTAGAGTTTATTCTACAGATGACCATCTTCATGATCACCTTGGATATCCAGAGAATTGTCCTCAGTATCCTGAGAATCAGCTTGAGTTTGATCATCAGTTTCATCTGAAGGATCATCAGAAGCAGAAGCCAAACCGGACGGACAGAGAGGGAAAGAGACCCTTTGGAAGAAGGAAGAGAAAAGCCTTTGAGAGGTCTAGAAGAGTCCAAAGCAGTACGTATACTGGGAGGTATTCCAAGGGCCAGCATACACCATTGGACTGGGGAAAGCCAGAGGAATGGTGCTGCAGAGCTAGGAATCACCAGAGGCTACCTGTGAGGGAGACGGCTGCACGTGGAAGGGACCCTAAGACCTGTGCCAGAAGGTATGTGAAGAGAGATCCAGTGTCCAGGGATCTGGATTGGAAGGCTGGACATAAGAACTGGACTACATACTGGCCAGGCTATATAGAGAGGAACTCTAGCAGCAATGGAAGCTCAGGTATGAACACTGATCTATGCCCTAGCTATAACCTTGAAAGACAGCAGGGAAACAAGTATTCTCCTGAAAATGCTCCATTGAGAGATTCATCTGTGCCAATCCATGATATTGAACCCATGCTTGTTGAACAAGGGGGAATAATAGCAGATGAGGATCCTGTTTATATGGACTGCTCTCTATCTAAACTCCGTTGGTAACTTTCTGTTATAAAGTACAGCAACCATCACAAAGAAATACAAATTTGTTCTTTAATCTACCCAGAAAAGCTCCTGAAGCAGGATTTGACCCACACAGTAGAAAGCAAGCCAGCTAAGGGGTTTCAGCTGGATAACTGCTAGCAATTAAGCCTTACCTAATTGCTTGTGAGCTAGGAGAGAATCACTTCTGTATCTATGTGGGAAGTAATCAGAAGTTAACCTGAAAAGAACAGTTTGTTTCTTGCTTTGTGGCTTTTCATTTGTTGTTTTCCTGATTTTGACTTTGTTTTTCCAAGTTAACACTGAAAGCAAGTAACCTAATTTATGTGCTACCAAACATATCTGTGTTGGGAGAAATAACCCCATAAATAAATATCTTATTGGCTTTACCCAAGAGCACAACTAAATTATTGTCAGCAGCCGTGTCTGGTGTGAATGAACTACATTGCCCACAATACCTTGCAAATCATATAGATATATGCACTTGACAAGAGTGTGAAGATTCTCACCCAGGCAGCCGTCTGACAACACACACATGTAAAAGATGGTCCCTCCTCAGCAGAGCTTACAATCTAGTCAAGACAGACAACACAGCAGCTGTGGACAGGATGCATTTAGGAGGAATGGTAAGGAGACACAAGGGAGATTAGGCGGATCAGATCCAAAAGCGGCAATGAAGAGGTGAGCGTTCAGCCTGGATTTGAGAAGGGCCAGAGAAGAAGCCTGACATACAAACTCAGGTAGTTTGTGCCAGGCATAGGGAGCATCAAGATGAAAGGAGCGAAGTCTGGAGTTGGCAGTAGAAGAGAAGGGCAAAGATAGAAGTGATCTGCCAAAAGAGTGGAGTTCGTGAGGAAGGGTACAGGGAGAGATAAGAGAGGAATGGTAGTGCGGAGCAGCAGAATGAATGCACTTATAGGCCTGAGACACAAAAAGGGCGTACATTTGTTGCTCAGCAGTATTATGCATCCTTTGGGGAACTGCAATGTTAGTTTCGGGTTTTGTGCACTTGGTAAGGGTCCATTCTTAGCAGTTTAAAGCAGGGGTCTCAAACTCAAATTGCTTTGAGGGCCAAATGAGGACTTGTAAAGTAACCCTGGGGCCGCATAAGAAGCGGGGCCTAATTTGCATAAGGGGCCTCATTTGCATAAATATTTACATAATGTTACCATACACTAACTTTTAGTAAACATGCCTCTTAATGAGTATGGATAAAGAAAGACTAAAAGATTTAGAAACAGGAAGACAATAATTACACTGGGAACCCCAAAAGCCAAACTTGGAATGTACAACACTGTAGAAATAAAACTATAAATTAATTTCCTCTTGTACTAAACAAAGCGCAAACATTAATGATGCACATTTCCCAGAGCTGACATATTCCAGTTAATAAATTCAAAATAAAGAGATATTTTTCTACCTTTTGTGCATTTTTTTTCAGTTGCAATTGTTCCAGCCACTTTCTTCTGGTTTCTTCATGTCTTCTGCTAACTCTCCATCGTCTGCTGTCCATTTGTCCTTTCTTCTCTCTCCTAGTTTTTTTTTCCATTCTCTCTCTACATCTGCTTTAACATACTAATCTTTCTCCTTTTGCTCTTTCCTCATTCCTATTTCATCCACTCAAATTTTACCCCTCCATCCTCAATCCCCACTTACTCTCCCAATACCTGGCCAATTGTAGATTTGTCTTCTCTCCCAGACAAAATATTTTTCCCCTCTCCATTTCACTTTCCCAGCTCCATCCCATTCTAATCCTCCCCCAACATCAGCTCCCTTCTAGTTCCAGCCCCACCCAGCATCTGCTCCTTTCTAGTCCCTGTATCAGTCCATTTCCAGTCCTATCCTAGCCTCACCATCAGCCCATTTCCAATCCTAGCCCCCCATCAGCCCATTTCCAATCCTAGTCCCCCCACTCAGCCCATTTCCAGTGCTAGCTCCCTCCCCTCACAGCCCATTTCCATTCCAAGCCCCCCTCCCCATCAGCCATTTGCAGTTCAAGCCCCCCTTCCACTCAGCCCATTTCCAGTCCTAGCAACCCCCCCAGCCCATTACCAGTCCTAGACCCCCCATAGCCCATTACCAGTCCTAACCTCCCCATAGCGCACTTCCAGTCTTACCCCCATCACCCCATTTTCAGTCTTACCCCCTCCCCCATAGCCCATTACCAGTCCTAGTCCCCCCCATAGCCCACTTGCAGTCTTATCCCCCATCACCCCATTTTCAGTCTTACCTCCCCTCATAGGCCATTACCAGTCCTAACCCCCCAATCAGCCCCCCCAACAGCCCACCTCCAGTCCTAACCCCCATCTGCCCATTTCCAGTCCTAGCCCCCACCATAGCCCATTACCAGTCATAACCCCCTGCCATTAGCCCACTTCCAGTCCTTACCCCCATTACCCCATTTCAGTCAGCCCCTCCATAGCTCATTACCAGTCCTAACTCCCCCCATCAGCCCACCTCCAGTCCTTCCTAACCCCCATCAGCCCATTTCCAGTCCTACACCCCCCCTCCTCCCTCCCTCCCTCCCATCAGCCCAGGTAAATAAATAAAAAAAACCCTGGCTTCTGTTGCTGACAAGTGAAGTGAAGTGCTACCGAGCCACATCATATAGAACCGGGGTCTCAAACATGCGGCCCGCGATGGAGGGAAACAAAAAAAAACCCAAAACCCTGGCTTCTGCTGCTGCCGCCGTGGCAGCGGCAGAATCAACTGTCAAATTTTTTAAAAAATTGGCTTCTGCTGCTGCAGCAGAAAATCAGCTGTCCCACGGCCCCTTCCCCTCTGCCCGGAGAGCCCTCAGTCTGCTTCATCAGCGGCAGGCATTTTAAGCCGCGAAGAGAGTATTTCCCTCTCGCGCAGCTTAAGCCTATTCACTTTTCAAGCCGCGCAAGAGGGAAATACTCTCTTCACGGCTTGAAAAGCACGCCGCTGATGGAGCAGACTCAGGGATCTCCGGGCAGAGGGGAAGGGGCCGCAGGACAGCTGATTTTGCTGCTTGAGCAGCAGAAGCCAGTTTTTTTAAAAATTTGACAGTTGATTCTGCCACTGCCACGGTGGCAACGGCAGCAGCAGAAGCCAGGGTTTTTTGGGGTTTTTTGTTTCCCTCCGTCGCGGGCCGCACAAAGTTGCGGCCCGCGGGCCGGTGTTTGAGACCCCAGGTTTAAAGTGTGTTTGTAGAGATGACCAAGGCTGGGATCACTGGGGCCATTCTGTAATGCCAAGTACCATTTGATGCAAGGTATGTCCTGGGCCTGAGGAGGACTGGTATGTGGTCTGGGTTTCAGCAGCAGTCCTTTCTCATTGGTATTTTTTATCTAGTTTGCATTAGCAAACTACTGTCAGTGTGAAGAGCAGCTTAGGAGATGCACATTTTACTGAGGAGGCGCGGATCCGTGGGTACATAGCGGAGATGGGCAGGATCCGAAACATGCAGCTTTTCAGAATATAGTGGGCGCAGGGATGTCCAAAACGTTCACTCATGTCCCATAATATTGACAGGTGACGTGTTTCTCCATTATATCTCATGGCTCATGCATGGGCCTCACAATGGATGCGTGCACAGTCCGGCTGAATAGTGCTTTGCCCGCAGTGCGCCAGACACATCTATCTCCCTGATTCTGGACCCCTGGGCATGTCTAGACCCATGCATATGGAATTAGGTTCAAACAGGACTCGTTTTCAACTTAGACATGTCTGTGGGCCGGACATGCATGTCATGGACTTGGGCTCTCTGTGTTGTGTCTTGATTAGCTTGTAAGCTCTGATGAGCAGGGACTGTGTCTTACATCTATATGTACAGCATTGCATACTCCTTGTAGCACTGTACAAATGATTAGTGGCAGTAGTAGTAGTGTAGTCTATCATATCTTCTCTGTCCCGCCTTTTCTCTTGCGCAGTGGTTCTCTGGTACCCCTAGTCCAGTTGGGTTTTCAGGTAGCCACAATGAATATGCATGAGATAGATCTGCATACAATGGAAGCAGTGCATGCAGATCTATCTTATGCATATTCATTGTGGATATCCTGAAAACCCGTCTGACCTGGGGGTCCCAGAGGACTGGGTTGAGAACCACTGCTCTAACGTATACATATTAAGCTCTTTAAGTCTGTCCCCATATGGTTTTTAATGAAGACCACTGACCATTTTAGGAGCCACCCTCCAACTCCATCCTGTTTATATCCCTTTGAAGGTGCGGTCTCCAGAATTGCACACAGTACTCCAAATGAGGTCACACTAGAAACTTATACAGAGGCACTCTCACCTCCTTTTTTCTGCTGGCTATTCCTCTTCCTGTGCAGCCAAACATCATTTTGGCTTTTGCCGTCACCTTTTCTACCTGTTTAGCCACTTTAAGATTTTCAGAAACAGTCACGCCCAGGTCCCGCTCTTCTTTCGTGGACAGAAGTACTTCATCCTCTACACTATACCACTCTCTTGGAGTTTTGCAGCACAAATGCATGACCATACATTTTTTAGCATTAAATCTCAGCTGCCAAATTCTTGACCATTCTTCACGCTTAGCTAGATCCCTCCTCATGTTATCTACTTTTTCCTGGGTGTCTACTCTATTGCAGATTTTGGTATCATCCGCAAAGAGGCAAACCTTACCTGACAGCCTTCCGCAATATCATTAACAAAGATGTTAAAAAGAATCGGACCAAGGACAAATCCCTGCGGCACACCACTGGTAACCTCCTTCTCCTCAAAGCTCTATTTACCTGCACCCTTTGCCACCTCCCACTCAAGCAATTTCTAACCCAATCAGTAACTTTAGTGTCCATCCCTAGGGTGCTTAATTTATTTATAAGTCGTCCGTGCAGAATGGTGTCAAAGGCTTTACTGAAATCTTAGTACACCAGATCTAGGGCTCTCCCTTTGTCCAAACTCTGGTCACCCAAAGAAATCAATCAGATTTGTATGACAAGATTTGCCTCTAGTAAACCTATGCTTCCTCGAATCCTGCAATCCATTGGACTCCAGAAACCTCACCATCCTCTGTTTTAGCAGTTTTTCCATTAATTTACTCACCACAGAGGTTAGACTAACCAGTCTGTAGTTCTCAACCTCATCCTTACTTCCAGTTTGGTGTATAAGGACCTTATGTGCCTTTCTCCAGTTCTCTAGGACCACTCCCGACTCTAAAGAAGCATTGAAAAGGTCAGTCAGTGGAGCTGCTAGAACATCCCCAAGTTCCTTCAGTATTCTTGGATGCATCCAATCCAGCCCCATCGCTTTGTCTACTTTTAGTTTAGCTAGTTCCTCACGAAAATTGTTCAAGATCCCCTTCACTTCTGTTCCTGTATGTGGGTGTTTTCTGAGGCCCGGCTCCTGGCCCTTCATCTGTGAACACAGAACAAAAATATTTGTTAAGCAATTCTGCTTTATCCTCATCAGCTTCTGTATATTCTTCCCCTTCAGCCTGACAATACCACTTTTGCAATTCCTCCTCTCACTATTTTATTGCATTGGCTTTCTTCTTCTACTTGTATCTTTGTTTTCCTGACTACTTTCCAAATATTGATGCTTATCTTCCTTTCTCTGTACAGTGTGGGTGGCACAGTTTGGGGGCAAGGGGGCGGCATGGCTCAGGGAGGGGGCAGCACAGCTGGGGCTTCTGTCTAGGGTGGCAGAAACCCTTGGGCCGGCTCTGCATATCATTGTGATTTAATTTATACCCTGTTGTCATAGTATCTCATTGGTTATCCTCTTTCCTCCTGGTCTCTGAGATGCCAATTATATCTACCTCTTCATTCAGTGCTATATTTTATAACTCTCCTATCTTATTGTTTAGACTTCTAGCATTTGTATACAAGCATTTCAAAGAATATTTTTTGCTCATATTGACAACCCATTTATTAGATGACAGAGGTACTTTTGAATTTTCCAGCGCTGTTTTTTCCTTAAAGGCACCTGGACTACGTTCCTCCTTATTGCAACCTCTGCATCAGAATGCCTTAATCTTCCTGTTTCCGTAGTATCCTTCAAAGACACATTATTCTGAACCATGTGCTCCTGGGCAACTGTTAGAATAGCATTTAAACTAGATATTAGGGGAAAGCTATCTCTTTTTTCAAGGTTAATTCCAATAGTCTGGTTCCATCCTGGTTAAGGTGGAGCCCATCCTTCTGGAAAAGGCCCCCTCTTCCCCAGAATGTTGCCCAATTCTTAACAAATCTAAAGTCCTCTTCCCTACATCTTTGTTTCTTCACATGGAACAGGGAGCATTTCTGAGAATGCTCCCCTAGAAGTCTTGGATTTCAACTTTCTACCAAAAAGCCTAAATTTGACTCCATACCCTCTCTCCCAAATTTTCTGTCATTGGTGCCCACATGTACCAATACAGTTGGCTTCTCCATAGCACTATTTAGAATCCTTTCTAGGTGATGCATGAGGTCTGCCCACTTCACACCAGGTAGGCAAGTGACCAAGCAATCCTCACACTCACCAACCTGACTATCTACTTGCCTAATGAACGAATCACCAGTTAAGATAGCCATCTTAACCCTTCCCTCCTGGGCAGAAGCTCCTGGAGATACATCCTCAATTTTGTATTTTCTCCGGCAGAATGGAATACTGAGATCCTCTTGGCTACAAGTTTAAAAATATTAGTAACTTCAAGGTAAAAGAGGGGATCTGGAAGGAAGCCCTGAAGAGAACAATACAATTCAGAGGTCTAGATAATATAAGCTTTTGAAGAGATGAGTGTATTCAGTCTTCAAATATCTAAAGAAAGTTATAGTGAAGACAGTGATTAGTTGTTGTTCAACTCCACTGGGGCAAGAACAAGAGGTAATAAGTTTATAATATTGCAGGAGAGACTTAAGATACATAGTAGGAATACCAGGGCAGATATTCGGAGGCCAGCACTGTTAAAGCAACTAGTCATTGCCGCTTTAGCTAAGACATGGATATTCACTGCCTGGGTCATATCTAGCTACTGGCATTGAATACCCGTGTTGGCTAGATAGTGATTTAACTAACCAGACAGCGGTGATATTCAGCTGCTACCCGGCTAGCTAAAGCAGCTAGTTAGGACAGCCTTTTTTCTACCTAATTTTAGCCACTTTAAAATACCTGGCCAGCGGTTGAATCCGCCACTGACCAGTTATCTTCAGCCAGAAGTGGCTGAAAACAGTCTCCTGCGTGAGGCGAGAAATGAGCTGGTGCCCCCCCCCCCCCCCATCCCAAGCTGCCAAATGAAGGGACCTCTGCAGAGTTCTAGTCAGGAACCCTTCTCTCATAACACCAGTCAGGTAGTTGCCCCAAGAATAAAGCAAGCAGTATATTAGAAACACAGAAACATGACGGCAGAAAAAAAGACCACATGGCCTATCTAGTCTGTCCTTCCATATCAACCAAAATAGTCCCCTTTTTTCCTTTAGAGATCCTCTGTGTTTGTCCCATGCTTTTTTCAATTCAGATACTGTCCTCATGTCCACCACCAGCACTGGGAGATTATGCCACGCATCTACCACTGTTTCCATAAAGAAATATTTCTACATATTACTCCTGAGTCTATCTCCTTTCACTCTCATGCTATGTCACTTCGTAGAAGAGCTTGCCTTCAATTGAAAGAGACACTCCTGTGCATTTATGCCACAGAGGTATTTAAATGTCTTTATCTATCACCCCTATCCCGCCTTTCCTCTAAAGTATACATATCAAGATCTTTAAGTTTGCCCCCATATGTCTTATAATGAAGATCACTGACCATCTTAGTAGCCATCCTCTGCACTGACACCATCCCATTTAGATCCTTTTGAAGGCTTGGTCTCCAGAATTGCACATAATACTCCAAATACTCGCATCAGATACAAAACTATCATAAACCTATTTAAGATAAAACAGCACACATCAGCCAACAGCCTGCACACCCTCATACAACCAGACACCAGCATACGTCCTAGAAGAAAACAAACACACAACCGAGTCAGCACCCCAAGTGAATACAAACACACACGCAAGGACACAACAGACAGAGCACTCTCCATGGCTGCTCCAACAATATGGAACAAACTACCGGACGACTTGAGGGCAACTACAGACCTCAAAGACTTTAGAAAACAGCTGAAAACCATGCTGTTCATAGAACACTATGGACACATCACATAACCTCAGAGAATGTATAACAACACATGATACCACCGAAACAATGTATGTATGGAAAATGTTTTTAGCACCACTGTATATAGCCCACCTTGTACATAGCTCAAACCACCTTGTACATAGCTCAAACCAATCTAGCACACAATACAACACACACTCAACTAAATTTCACCCTCACTGCATGCATAACACACTCACTTTACCAGATTGTTTGCTGTGATACCACCTTGATTATTAAGATAAGGCGGTTTAGAAATACTGTTAAATAAATAAATAAATAAAATAAATGAGGTTGCACCAGAGACTTATACAGAAGCATTATCGCCTCCTTTTTTCTGCTGGCCATTCCTCTTTCTATACACCCAAGCATCCTTCTGGCTTTCGCAGTCGCCTTTTCTACTTAATATATTCCCAGGCTATATAAAGTTTTTAAAAAACATTGCAATGCTGCGCAAAAATTGTAGCAGGTTAATTATATAGCCTGGAATCAGATGTAAAACATACTGACCTCTGACATTGCACACTGGATTTGCATGCTATTAAATATATATTCTGTAAAAACAAAGGAGATGTGAGGTAATCACAAACCAAGAAGCAAAATGAAAAAGTGAGGTCACAGCTAATTTTATTTTGGTGTTTATTTATTTATTTATTTACAGTTTTTATATACCGCGCTCTTTGGTATCAGCGCGGTTTACAGATAACAAATTTTTGCATTAGAACAATCTTTTGCTTACATTACAACAGGGTCAGTAACTTGGAAGTAACAGGGGAAACTATATACAAAACGGATATTTCACCTGTTATAAACTGTGCTGTGCTTGTCGCTTTTTATTTTTGAATATATATTCTACTTCCAGAGAAAACCTTCTCCCAATAATGAATACAAAGGACATTTCCCCATAGAACTCAACCAGTATTCTCCCTAGAAATTTTTGCCAGCCAGGTGGCAAGGAGTAGCTGGGTGGGCTGTCCTATAACTTGCTGGCAGCAGACAACATAACTAGTCGTCTTTCATTTTTCCATTTCCTGCTCATTATTTTGCCATATCGATTCGTCAGATTAACTTGGCCGGCAGTCAGTAAAATCAGCTGGTGGCACCAATTCAAAAGGTCCTAGAGACAACACAATCAACATAAACAAAATAATTTCTGATTCTGGTGTCATCTCAGTATCAGCAATATAAACTTTTACCAGTCATGAACATGTGGAGGCATATTCTAATGTGTGCATCCAGGCCCCTCTGTGTCCGATCGGAATTAGGACACCCAGAGGTAGACCCGATTCTGATCCCGCGGGGGCTAGATGTGGCCCATGGGATCAGAATCAGTCTAGGGCCTATACATGCAGGCTGGGATCCGATTCCGATCGGCCTGCATGCACAGCCACCTGCCCGGCTACCTCAGTGAGGCTCCTGAATGGAGCCACGATGCCATGGTGTCCCATTGCCATGGCATCATGGCTCCAATCAGGAGCTGCGATCCCTGGTTGCCAACCACAATCTTCTTTCCCTGCAGCCTGACTCCCGATCTGGCTTTCCATGGCCAGGGTCGGGCTGTGAGGAATCCCCTGCACCCCCTGCACCCCCTCACCTTTCCACCTCAGAATCGACCCTGTACATCCAGTGTAGCAGACCGCCAATTCCCCCCCTTGCTCCACCTCCAGAACGCCCCCTCCCGCCCCGTCAGAGCCTCTCCGTACAAATACCTTGTTCATATGGGGAGGCTTTTAACGGGGATGGCAGGGGATAAATAGCAAGGATGGATGTTCCAGTGAGACGTTCATCCCAGTTATTCACGAGACGGCATAGACCCCATTGTGAGGTAATACACACAATTGAAATTACATATAACCAACGTAGTCAGAGCAATCTACCTCAAGATCCGGACTCTCCGCCATCTTCGCCCCCTGCTTGATCTTGATGACTTCAGAACTATATTTCAAGCCTTAACCCTACCACACCTTGACTATGCCAATGCCATTCTCCAAGGCCTCCCACACTCCACATTAAACCCTTTGCAACTCGCCATGAATACCGCTGCTAGAGTCCTCTACGGAGCATCAAGAAGGGACCATGTAACACCCATCCTAGAGCAACTCCACTGGCTCCCCATACATGGCAGAATATTGTTCAAAACATTATTACTAACCTTTAAGGCCACTAAAAGCATCACCTCCTCCTCTCTAATAGACCTCATTCAGGCCGTTCCACCCAACAGATCCAGGAGAACTATATCAACAAATGTTCTAATTATCCCTAAAGCAGCGACAAAATGCCTATCAGTGACATCTAACAGGGCTTTCAGATTCTATGCCCCTAAGTGCTGGAACGCTCTACCTCCAGAGATTCGGGCTATCACTGATCTATCCCTTTTCAGAAAGGCACTCAAATTCCACCTTTTCCCCCAATATTACTTGACCAGCTAACCAATCTTGAGCACTACCCAAACTAAGAACAAATCCTGTTATGTATACTTGTAAATACTCATGTAAATAGTTGCAGTTATGACGTCCCATGTTTCATCCAAGTTCTCTGACCTTGTTCTCTGTAAAACCAAACAGTTTGTTGTTCTGGTATGTTGTTATATTGTGAACCGCGCTGATGCTGAATAGAGCGGTATATAAGAGCCTGTAATAAATAAATAAATAAATACAAAAACTTACAAAAATCACAGGATCTATAGAGAAAATCTACCATACCATAATGGCATCAACCTCCAAAACTCACACAAGGAGCCTACCCGGAAAAGAACAGCACTCTGAGGGGTCTGTTTATTAAAGTGTGTTAGGCTTTTGCAGCTAACACAGCAAAAAAAGGGCAAATAGTGTTAGCTGCATAAGAACATAAGAAATGCCATATTGGGTCAGACCAAGGTCCATCTAGCCCAGTATCCTGTTTCCAATAGTGGCCAATCCAGGTTATAAGTACCTGGCAGGTTCCCAAAAAGGCACACAGGTTCCACAATGCTCGCCCCGGGGTAAGCAGTGGATTTCCCTGGTCCTCTTTAATGGTTTATGGACATTTCCTCCAGGAACTTGTGCAAACCTTTTTAAAATCCAGCTACACCAACAGCTTTTGCTACATCCTCCGGTAACAAATTCCAGAGTTTGACTTCACGTTGAATAAAAAAATATTTTCTTTTATTAATCTTAAATAGGTTGCATTGTAGCTTCATTGTAGCATGTCTCTAGTCTTTCTTCATTTTGATGGCGCAAACAACCGATCTATGTTAACCTGTTCCACTCCATTCATTAACTTCTAGACCTCTATCATATCCCCCCTCAACCATCTCTTTTCCAAGTTGAAGAACCCTAACCTTTTAAGCCTTTCCTCATAGCGGTATCCTTCCATCCCCTTTACCATTTTGACGGCTCTTCTCTGCACCTTTTCTAATTCCACTATATAGTTTTTAAGATATAGTGACCAGAATTGCACACAATATTCAAGGTGTGGTCACACCATGGAACGATACAGAGGCATTATAATATCCTTGGTTTTCTTCTCCATTCCTTTCCTTATGATTCCTAGCATTCTATTTGCTTTCTTGGGCATCTCTCCACACTAGGCGGAGGGTTTCAATGTATTATCCATGATGACGCCTAAATATTTTTCCTGGGTAATCGTTTCTAAGGTGGTACCTTGCATAGTGTAACCATAGTTTGGGTTGTTCTTTCTTAGGTGCATAACTTTGCACTTTTACATATTAAATTTCATCGGCTATTTGAACGTCCAGTCTTCCAATTTATCAAGGTCCTGTGTATTGGTGGCGTGCACAGCATTTCCCCTGCAGCTAATGCACCAAAATTGCAGAGAGCGTGCCCGGCAGCACCAAGGATGCACATAACGCCACCCATTGAGGCGGCATTATGAGCACCCACGCTATCTGCAACTTTGCCAGTTAATGAATACGTTAATACATTATCCTGTTGCTGTGGATCCCTTTACAGCAACAGGATAAAATCATAATAAACTTAACTAACTAATTTCTCAACATACAGGGGTGTCCTACACGGAGCGGTGGGTTCACCGCTAAAACAAAGACATGGGGAGGGGTGGCCTGAACGGAGCGGCAGGTGCACCTACTCTTGCCATCTTACTGAGCAGACTAGATGGACCATACTGGTCTTTATCTGACGTCATTTACTATGTTACTATGTAACTATGACACCTGCAGTAACCATGCGTGTTGCACACATCCCCACTCTTTGCCCATATCCCACCCACTCTTGCAAATAAACTGTGTTATCTGCAGTTTCCTATGTTATCAGTTACTGCACCCAGATAGTGTGCACTATCTGCCACATTAACAGTTAGTAAAAAGAAACAGAATCACTCCCTCCAAATGATTCTTCAACTGTACTTAGTTACTGCAACAAGAATATCCAAGAGAAAGAAAAAAGACCTCAGTACCAACAAAGCCAGTAACTACTGGCTTTTGTCATACCCACACACCATACTAATGTTGGCCCTGTATGTCTGAGGCTGGCAACTTGCCTCTGAAGTGGAATAAGTTCCCATAGTCACCAGGGATTGGTGGGCCTGGGCTGTGGAAGGAGCAGAGGGGGCCAAGGTCATTCCCTGCAGCCCGACCTTGGCCTTAGGAGGTTAGATCAGGAGTCGGGATGCAGGGAGATAAGCAAACATCATCAATATAGAAAATGACTATTCTGCCTTGATGTAAAGAAAACCTTCAATAGCTCACTCTCCGTAAAGTAACTCTCTAAATGTACATAGTTGGCCGTTATATTATCCTATAGGCCAGAGTATGTTGTAACCAATTTAATTATGATATTATTGTTCTTGTTCAATATGTTCCTTGTTCACTGTAAACTGCCTAGCGCAGTGTGAGTTATGTTCTCTGTAAACCACCTTGATTATGTGATAAAGCGGTATATAAAATCAATCAATAAATAAATTGCGGATCTTCAATGGAGCTGCAGTGCCATGGCAACCGGACACCATGGTGCCATGGCTCCATTGAAGAGCCCTGATTGAGTTAGCCAGAGAAGGCCTGTACGTGCAGGCCAGACGGAATAGGGGTCCCAGCCTGCACATACAGCCCTAAAGGTGCCCGCAGGATCAGAATCGTGACTCCCTCTGTGCATCCGGTTCTGGCCGGACGCACAGAGGGTCCAGACTTGCGGGATGGAATCAGGCCCAATGTGGTTAAGATAGATCAGATATGTAAATAATTAGAAGGGTTAGATATTGGTTGGAAGGGATTGATATGACGGGTTAGATTGGGTAAAGCTTTTTTGGTTCATAAAGTATACCTTTCTCGTTGGTGTTGACCTTCTGCCTTGCCAAGCATGATGTCTTTCTCTAATGACCTCTCTCTTCACATGATATGTCCAAAGTATGAAAGTCAAAGTCTTGTCACCTGAGCTTCTAAAGAAAGCTTAGGTTTGATCTCCTCTAGTAATGACTGGTTTGTACTTCGGGCAGTCCATGGTATATACAGTATTTGTTGCCAGCACCATAATTCAAAGGCATCAATTTTCTTCCTGTCTTTTTCATTGTCCAACTTTCGCATCTATATGACATTATTAAAAATACCATGGCTTGTACAAGTTGAATCTTTGTATAGAGAGAGACATCTCTGCTTTGAGAATTTTGTCTAGGTCCTTCATAGCCATTCTGCCAAGAGCAATGCGTTGTTGGATTTCTTGACTGTTTGTCATTTCTTTATTGATAGCTGATCCAAGTAGGTTAAAGTTGTCAGCCATTTCAATTTCTTCTCCATTAATGATGAACTTATTGATTTTACCAGTTGTCAGGATCATTGTCTTCTTTACATTAAGGTGCCGCCCCATTTTAAGACTATGTTCCTTGATCTTGAGATGCAAATGTTTCAGATCATCTTCACTTTCAGCCAGTAATGTGGTATCATCAGCATAAGGAAGGTTGTTGATGAGTCTTCCACCAATCTTCACACCTCAGTTGTCTTCATACAGTCCTGCTTCTCTGATTATTTGTTTTGCATATAAATTAAACAGGTAAGGGGAAAGTATGCAGCCTTGTTGTACACCTTTGCTTATTTTAAACCATTCTGTTTCTCCTTGTTCCATTCGAACTGTTGCTTCTTGATCAATGTAAAGGTTGTGCAAGAGAACTATCTGGTATTCTGTTATACCCAAGCTTCTTAATATGGCTCAGAGTTTCTCATGGTTTACACAGTCAAAATCCTTTTGGTATTCTTTTGTCTTTTCAATCCTTCTCATATCCATGATGAAGTCTCTCATTCCTCACCCTTTCCTGAACCCTGCTTGTACTTCAGGCAATTCTCATTACAGATATGGTTGTAGTCTCTGCTGAATAATCTTGAGTAGAATCTTGCTGGAATGTGGCATCAGAGCGATTGTGCGATAATTTCGATAGTCAGGTAGATTACATTTCTTTAGTACTGATATAAACACAGATCTTTTCCAGTCAGTAGCCCATGTTCCCTGTAAAATAGTTATCTCCAAGTTATAATGCCCTGTTCAATGTAATTTCAGTTTGTGCAATGTAAACCTCCTTGATATCATGAAAAGGCGGTATATAAGAACTGTTAATTAAATAAATAAATAAATAAAAATGTTGCCTTCCAAATTTCCTGGTAGAGCCTTGTAAGTATGGTAACAGCTGCATCCGATTGCTGTTATATTTCAATGGGAATGCCATCAATGCCTGGTGCTTTGTTCTTTGATAAGGTTTTCAATGCTGCTTTGACTTCTTTCCTGATCATAAGGTGCAGGTTGAAACGGCTGTTGGTCTACTTGATCTTTATGGTATAATGACACTGTATAGTCTTTCCTCCTTTTCTTGGTCTTCTCAGCATCATTCAACATGGATCCTTCAGCATCTTGTAGCATTCCAATTTGAGGCTAGAATTTTTTCTATAACTCTCATAGCTTTAGGAAAGCCAATCTTGTTCTTCCTCTAATAGTTTCTGCTTCTATTTCCTTGCATGTGTAATTGTAGTACTTCTCCTTGTCTTGTCTTGCTTCCCATTGGAAATCTCTGTTGAGTTCTGCGATTGCCTCTGTTTCTCCTCTGGCTTTAGCTTCCCTGTGTTTCTGGGCAATTTTCAGTTTCTTCTTTCATCCATAACTTTATGAGGTGTGGTTATCTGGATAGTGGCTGAATATTGCCACTATCTGAACATATGTGCCAGTCAGCGCTGAAACTGGATATTCAGTGCCAGAGGTTATCCAGATTCTGGCACTGAATATCTGGTTAAATCACTCCAAAAAAGCCCAGTATTCTAATCCATTAGTTGAAACCACAAAATATTATTCCTAAACCCTCAAGAAAAACCAATGTATAACCTTCTTTAATTACACAAACACTATCCTTACAATTATAAATAGAGGAGAAAAGACCTCAGTGAAGCTAGTTCTCCCTCTATGTGGCAGAGAAATTATCTGATTATAGGGGATGCGCCATACTACACCATCATAGGTCTAAAAAACTCCTCATTTTCTAATTCTGTTAATAGTACCCAATTTTACACAACAGGGTAATACCCTACTAAAGCCAATTCACAACAACAATGTCGCAGCGTATTGATATTTCTATATATAGCAGCAGTGCAACTTGCAGATTATGTAGGTGCTATGTTCCAGAGCGATGCATTCACTGTCATCTGAAACAAAGCAAAATAGAGCACAGCTAAATGCAATATCACAACAACAGCCCAGGCTATCCCGTTTATACTTAGCTTCAGGGCTGAGGAGGAAACTCCAAGATTTAAAAAGCTTCTCCCAAGGGAATATATCTCAGTCTTCATTCTTCGAAGATCTCCATTTCACGGAAACTCCGCTTCGTCGGGGGTATACTTGACACTATTATCGCAACTTCGTCTCAGCATCTCATGTCACTTCTTCATTTAAACCCTTAATGGACCATTCAAACACAAAGCATGGCAAGGAGGAGTGGCCATTCACAAAAAAAGCCTCAATCAATGGAGGAATTTAAGTCCTTCGGTTCTATTCTGCCTAATTCAAAAATCCAACGTTGCTCTCTCTGTAATAATAGTTCTCTGCGGTTCCCACCCCGCTCATTAATGGGGATATGATCCAGCACCCAGCAGCGAAGATCAAAAATATCATGTTGAATTCCTGACAGTGTGCCACCATAGGAGCGTCCATTTTTTATTTTGGCAAACAATATTTATGTTCTGTCCATCGTATTTTTAATAACCGAGTAATTTTGCAGATGTAAAATTTTCCACAGGGACATTTTAATATATACACTACATAATCTGTAAAAACAGGAAGTCTGAAACCATAAACGGATAACTCAATCGCCAACAATGATCTTAACTTCTTCCATCATTAGTACACAACCATTGACAACGTCCACATTTCATGTGCCCAGGTTGTGATGTACATGGCATTTTTCGAACTGCAGGGCATAAATGATCACTGAGGTTTCTTCCTTGTTGATAAGCCATATGGATTCATAGATTTTGAAAACATGGAAGAGCTTGCACTGCAGACCATCTGTTCCTGATGCAGGTAGCTATTCTTGAGGAAAACATTGAATAGGGTAAAACACAGGTGATACATTTATCTTCATCTTGAGAATGTTGCCTACAATATTCATTAGTGTTACCCAGAAGCCATTCTTATTTATTTAACTATGCTTATATGCTGCTTTCCTACCACTCAAGGTGGTGTACATTCAGGTACTGTATATATATTTTTCCCTTGTCCCTGAAGGGCTCATGATCTATGTTTTTGTACCTGAGGTAATGGAGGGTTAAGTGGCTTGCCCAAGGCCACAAGGAGCACCTGTGGAGCTAGAAGCCCCAGTCCTTCTGGAACAAGGTTGCTGTCCTGTAGTGGGATTTGAGCCCCTGGCCCTCTAGCCTGAGGTGGCTTGCCCCAACCACTAGGCCACTCCTCCCCCCTTCACTGTAATTGTTACTCGCTCTCTTGTAAGCATCACTAATAATCTTTGTTCGGATATCCTCTCTTTTTAAAATGCTCACTTAATACTTTTGCTTGTACAGCAAATTGGGATTTTTCTGAACAAATTCTACGTTATCGAAGCATCTGAGAATATGGTAGACTATTTCTCAGTGCCACAGGATGAAAACTATTATAGCTCAACCAAGTATTATGATCCGTCGGTTTTGAAAAAACTGATGTGCAAAACCTATCCTCTAACTTCAACACTTGCACATCCAAAAAATTAATCAAATTGCGATTATATTTCATTTTTCAAACTGAATCGCAGGATTACACTGGTTTAAGTAACTCAAAAACTCCTGCAGTGACTTCTCAGGACCAGTCCATAATAGAAAAATATCATTTATATATCGTTTCCAACTTTTTATAAATTATTGAAAAGCAGAGTCATAAACCCACTTTTCCTCAAAATCCTGCATATATAAATTTTCTAAGGAAGGTGCAAAAACCACCTCCATAGCTGTGCCGGAAACTTGTACATATAATTGATGTTCATATAAAAAATAATTATCTTGTAATGCCATTCTTGCTAATGTCATCAAAAATGTTGGAGGTACCTTATGTGGTCTATTTCTTCTTGTCCGTCTGGTTTCACTTTTGCCTGTAGCAGTCAGGTACTTTTAAAATTCTGACCTTCACAGGATGAATGTCAGGCCTGTGAAGTCCAAAGACAGACACATTCCAATCATTAAATTTATTTATTTCATTTATTTATTTACAAAAGTTTATACCACTTTTCTGACCATAGTCAATCAAAAGAGTGTACAAATAAAATTACAGAACAAATTACATAATGAGAAAAAAACACAGTAACTCTCTCATCAACTATACCTTCACTCCCCAGCAAACAAAAAAGTCTTCAGAGATTTACAAAATCCCAGCAGTAAAGATTGAGTCTGGAGTTCTAAGGGCAAAGCATTCTACTATTCACTCGCCAACACACGGAACACCTGCACCTTGCAAACTACCTCTAAACCAAGAATCGCCAATAACTGCCCCTTTGAGTAGCATTAGGGCCTGGGAGGATCGTACCATCATAAGAAGTCCTGCAAATATCCAAGATGTGAATCCACCAAGACCTGGAAAACAATCACCAACAGCTTAAACCAACAACGCGCTCAAATTGGCAACGAATGCAAATGCAATAGCAATGAGCACACACTCTCCCACAACCTGGCACCTACCAGCAACCGTGCTGCTGCATTTTGCACCACTTGAAATTGGCTAACAGCCCTATGCAACATCCCAACATAAAGCACACTGCAGTAATCTAACACCCCCTGCACCAGAACCTATACAACCAACCGCAGAGCTTTGTCCTCCAAGTACGGGTGTAATTGGCATGCCAACTGTAATTTCAGCCATGCAGCCCGAACTACCTGACTGATCTGCTTATCCCCTACCTCTTCCCATTCTGAAATCACCTAGTGATCTCAACTCCTCTGTCCATGGGATCTCAAAACCAGACACCCTAGGCAAGACCTGGAGGTCAGAGCACTCAACAGTTCCAAAATGCAAACACACGGTTTTGTCCACATTCAATACCAAAACACTGCCAGCTAACCAAGCAGGCACATATTCTAGGCAATCATTAAGATGCTCCATGGTCGTCTCTGGATCACCCTATGCAAATGCAATGTGTGCCTTTGAATCAGTCCTGACTCCTGGCGACCCAGAAGCTCCTAATGGGGCTAAAATTTGCAGGTCATCCGCATCTGCATAAAATTGACAACTAAAAGAGCAGACAATAGCATACAAAGGCTGCAGGGAAACAATAAAGGAGAAAGAGGGGAACCCTGCGGCATGCCCCATTCCAAACAGTACAACTGAGAGCATCCTGTGGATCCCCGCACACAAAATTGCCTATCGCTCATAAATGAGCCCAAACATTCAAGAACCTTGCCTCCCATCCTCAACAGCTGGCAACGATCTAAAAGCAAATGGTGCTCCACTAAGTCAAACGCAGTTGCAGATCTAATGACACCAGAAGCACCAAAACCCCCATAGCCATCCAAACATAAACCTGATCTAACAACACCACTAATAAAGTCTCCACACTACTCCCAGGACGAAAACCACTTTGTTCCACATCCAAGAGGGAAAGGTCCTCCAAGGCAAATTGGAGATAGGACAAAAATTACTAAAGCCCTGTCAAATCTCCTCCAACCTTCTTCAGTACTGGAGTCACAATCACCTCTTTCAGTCGCCACGGGACCTGGCCCTGCATCAAAGATGCATTGAGCAGATCACGCAGCCACTCCAACACAGGCTGGGAGGCCCCCTTAAAGTACCCAATCGGTGCAGGGTCCAGCCCTGAAAGGTATCCTGCACCCCCGACAAGAGTGCACAAGCGCTCGCTAGCCACTGGATGAAAAATGTCTAGCTTCTTGAGTCTTAAGAGTGGGGCCAGGACCCCCAGTCCTAAGGAAAAGGGACCTATTCCTCCTTTCAACTGCTGAACCTTCCCCAAGAGGTAGCATGCCAATTCCTCCACACCTACCTGCCTTACTACTCCCACCTGCCTGCGAGCCCAAATCTCCTACCAAAGAGGATACCACCTGAAAAATCGCTCTAGGGTGATTACCAGACTCTTCAAAAAAATATCTTTTGGCCACAACCATACACAGCCTATACTCATTAGCTGCCTGCCACCAACCCTTTCGAGCTTCCTCTAAATGTGTATGCTACTGCTAACACTCTAGGCATTGCAACTTCTACTTCTCCTCCCTTAATTCACCTGAAAACCAGGGCTGCCACCTCATAGTATATCTAAACACCCGCCTGACTGGCACTACCTCATCCAGAGCCCATGACACCGCCCGATGTCAATCTTCCACCAACTCCTCTAGAGCATCGTCCTCCCCACTGACGAACTAAAGGCATTAGCCAGCCAGCGATCCATGTCCACCACACCCCACACTTCCCTCCATCCCCTCCCCCTATTCAGGCCCTTACACGCTGTCTCTAACCAGCAATATTGAAAATGGACCAGTGGTCCGTCCAGGGAGTGACCAAACTTGCAACCCCTGAACCCTCGCCCCTGTCAACAACCGATCATTCCCAAACATCAAATCCAAAGTATATTCCCTGGAATGTGTCAGTTGCTCAACCAATTCTGTCAACCCCCCCAAAAGCCAAAGAGGACAGCAAAAATGATGCCTTCCCATCCCCATCCCCATCCATATGTGCATTAAAATCACCAACTATCAGCAACTCCCAATCCCCCAGAGCCTTCTCCAGCATCCCTTCCACCAAAGACTCCCATACCCCCCAACCCACACCTGGGGGACAATATACCAACAAAATACCCCCTTGCCTCCCCAGACCTACTCTAAGAAACATCCCCTCCAACCTCTCCGGAAGACACACAGTTTCCCTCTGCATCCACAACTGCTGCTGCACCATCACCATCACCCCCTTGCTCCCCACCTCCCCCATGATCTTACATCCCCATCTGAAACCCAACATACCCCAACTCGGACAACCAACCACCCACCAAATTTTGCTCCTCCCCAACCCAAGTCTCAGTTAAAAACAAATTGCAACTTTGACAATATTGAATGCGCATTCAACAATGCATAATTCATCTCTCTATCCCTATCAACCTCTATCTTATGAACCATTCGACCACACTCCTTCTCTACACCCTCCCCCTCCCCAACCCATACCGTCCTCTCCCCCAAACAAAAGGAATACACATCCCCTCATCACTACCCTCACAAGCCCAATCACTTTCCATCAACACCTCTTTCCACCAAACCACACACAAATCCCCACCAAACCCCCCAACACAATAAACTGCGCACCCACAAACCCCTCCAACCCCTATCCATAATCCATACAACCCCCCCTTAACAAACCAAATAGTACAACACACCCACATAAAACCACTCATTAGAGAAAGGAACCTACCAAAGTCCCACCAAAAGGCACACTAAGGAGCACACCTTGCCCCTTAGGTGTGCCCCTTTGGCGCAATGCCTCAGTCACCATGGCTACTTTATGCTGCCCAGCAGTGATGTTATCTACCCGCAAATCCTCCTTGCTCTCACCCCACACACAAATGCTACACAAGCAGGCAGGTGGAACCCAAGGCAGAATCACACTGTACCAGGCCCCAGAAGGAATGGATGCCAGCAGATGATATCACAGGCATAGGCAAAAGGGTAGTCCCAAAAACGTTCACACAGGTAAGCAGCAAGTCACAAAACAGGGCAGCAGTCCACAAATAACTCAGTACAAATACTCCACCACACACTGGGAACTACCTTTCAACCTTTTACTGTCTGGTCATTTTATTCTCTAATTGTGTTAATCACAGTCTCTAGTTAATGCTTGCCTCAGCTTTTCTTAACTCACCCTCTAGGGTCTCTGGTCCATCCCTCTCCTTCTTCACTTCCTTCAATCTCTGACACTGATCTTTTTCTTTCATTTTTCTCTAGCAACTCAGATTTCATTTCTTCTTTTTAGCATCCAGTTCTGAATCTCCATCTTCTACATGTCCAGCATTTACCCTTCATGCCCTAGTGGTGCCCCGCATTTGCCTTCCACACACTGACATTCCCCCACCTTGTTTTCAGCATCTGCCCTCTGCCCTCTTTGGTATCCAGCATTTCCTTTCCAGTCATTGCACCCCCCCCCCCCTTTGTATCCAGCATTTCCTTTCCCGTCATTGCGCCCCCCTTCGTATCCAGCATCTCCTTTCCAGCCATTGCGCCCCTCTTCGTATCCAGCATTTCCTTTCCAGCCATTGCGCCCCCCTTCGTATCCAGCATTTCCTTTCCAGCCATTGCGCCCCCCTTCATATCCAGCATCTCCTTTCCAGTCATTGCGCCCCTCTTCGTATCCAGCATCTCCTTTCCAGTCATTGCGCCCCTCTTCGTATCCAGCATCTCCTTTCCAGTCATTGCGCCCCCCTTCATATCCAGCATCTCCTTTCCAGCCATTGTGCCCCTCTTCGTATCCAGCATTTCCTTTCCCGTCATTGCGCCCCCCTTCGTATCCAGCATCTCCTTTCCAGTCATTGTGCCCCCCTTCGTATCCAGCATCTCCTTTCCAGTCATTGTGCCCCCTTCATATCCAGCATTTCCTTTCCAGCCATTGTGCCCCCCTTCGTATCCAGCATCTCCTTTCCAGTCATTGCGCCCCCCTTCGTATCCAGCATCTCCTTTCCAGTCATTGTGCCCCCCTTTGTATCCAGCATTTCCTTTCCCGTCATTGCCCCCCCTTCGTATCCAACATTTCCTTTCCCATCATTGCCCCCCCTCTTCGTATCCAGCATCTCCTTTCCAGTCATTGTGCCCCCCTTTGTATCCAGCATTTCCTTTCCCGTCATTGCGCCCCCCTTCGTATCCAGCATTTCCTTTCCCGTCATTGCGCCCCCCTTCGTATCCAGCATTTCCTTTCCAGCCATTGTGCCCCCCTTCGTATCCAGCATTTCCTTTCCAGCCATTGTGCCCCCCTTCGTATCCAGCATTTCCTTTCCAGCCATTGTGCCCCCCTTCGTATCCAGCATCTCCTTTCCAGTCATTGCGCCCCCCTTTGTAACCAGCATCTTCTTTCCAGTCATTGCGCCCCCTTCGTATCCAGCATCTCCTTTCCAGCCATTGTGCCCCCTTCGTATCCAGCATTTCCTTTCCCGTCATTGCCCCCCCTTCGTATCCAACATTCCCTTTCCCATCCTTGCCCCCCCTCTTCGTATCCAGCATCTCCTTTCCAGTCATTGCGCCCCCCTTCATATCCAGCATTGCTTTTCCAGCCACCGCGCCCCCCCCCCCGCCATCGCCACTGCTATTGTTGCTTCTCCTGTATGTGCAGCGGTGGTGGTGTGTGTTCTTCCTGTGTGTGCAGCGGTGGTGGTGTGTGTTCTTCCTCTATGTGCAGTGGTGGTGGTGTGTGTTCTTCCTGTATGTGCAGTGGTGGTGGTGTGTGTTCTTCCTGTGTGTGCAGCGGTGGTGGTGTGTGCTCTTCCTCTATGTGCAGTGGTGGTGGTGTGTGCTCTTCCTGTATGTGCAGTGGTGGTGGTGTGTGTTCTTCCTGTGTGTGCATCGGACTTGAAGCATTAAAAGAAATAAAGCATGGGTTTTCGCTACTCCGTGCTTGGAAGGCCTGCAAATGCCCATATCGCATCACATCAGAGGGGGCAGGAATATGCAGGCTTTTCAAGTGCAGAGTTGCAATGATCTTTGCCTTTTTTTAATGTTTAAAGTCCAATGCCACTGTCGCTGCTGCAGACGCAAGAAAAGCGGCAGTAGTAAGTGGATGCTGCCAAATCGTTGAGTTCGGTTTTTCTTGTGTTTTTAGGCAACATGAGGTGGCTGCCACTGGCCTGTTTTGGGGGCATTTTTTGCTACTCCCAAATATTTGTCGCCTGAGGAAGCCACTTTACCCTGCCTAATGATAGAACCGACCCTGTCTTCAGTGCCACTCCTGGAACACCCTGAAGCTACACAGTTAGCGTCAGGGCATCTAACGGCATTAGAGGAGGTTATGCGGCAGCACAAGCTGGCTGTGCCGCTGAATATCCCACTCAGTGAGATTAATGCAGTTGGCAGGTCTGCTAACAGCGTTAATCACTTTGAATATGCCCCCAATATTCTACCGTGAAGATGTTTAAGCACTAGAAAAAATTTAGCTACAGACGTTGGTGGAATTTCTTTTAATAGAAGTTGTCACTAGTAGGCTGTCTACTTAGATACCATGAATCATGTCTGGAGGTGGAGGGAGGGATTAAATAACCTCATGAGGCCCATTCAGATTTATCTTTGTGGCCTCTCAAGTTCTCTTTCAGTCATCTATGACGCCATCTATCTTAAAACTTGTAGGGGGATGTGCTTTCATTTGAAATGATCTCAGCGAAACAGGAAATGACGACACTGTCATCATTTCCTAGTTCCCGTCAATTGTGTGCACTCTTTTGCATGCGTGCATAATGCGTGCTATTTCATAATAGTGTGCACTCTTGTGAAAGAGCGCTCACTATTGCTCAGTAGTGCATGCTATTGAGGAAAAACGATATGAAACAAAAAAAAATTGAAAAGAAAATGAAAGTTTTTGGCCTACACACCCCTCCTTAAAAGATGTTTCTGTAATTCCCCTTGATCACCACTAAGTATTCCACTTTTGAGATATTCTTTGAAGTTGAGTACAGAACAGCACTAAAAAGCTTACACAGGTACACTACCAAAAAACTGCCTCCAGTTTTGCAACTGATTCCTATAGATTTTGGGGTGCTGAATCCAGGAAAAATAGCCAAAATGTTCCATCACGTCACGTTTTCTTGCAAAATTAGATTTCTTACCCATATAAGGAATGTTCACATAATTTCTTTTTAGCCGACTGCAGTTTATTTTCTTGGCCCAAAATAGAGGTTGTAATGGTTACTAACTAGAAACACTCCCTCATGATATTTTAGAGTGTTTTGTATTCATTTTATACATTAACAGGACAATTGGGAGGCGGGGGGCTAAATCCAGTACTCGCGCTGGCGCATGTTCTTTCCTGTTCGCCTCACCTCGTTCGCTCGCTCAAACACGGTGGTTGCGACATGAATGTTCCTGTCAAATTTCAGTTTCTTGCAAGTTCATTATTACCTTTTGTTTGCTCAGTCGTAATCCAGCTTTATTCCGAAGTGGTTCACTACAGTTGTAGTTTGCAGTGCTGTGTATTTGTGATGGCTCACAGAGCCAGAGGTTGCGTCAACTCTCCGGACAGTTTTTGTTTTATTTGTGGGGAATATACCGTGAAAAAGCGGCAGAGGAACATTTCTGCATTTATTAAAAAAGTATATTTCGCCTATTTCGGTTTGAAGTTAGGCGATCAAGACAAACCGTGGGCTCCTCACAAAGTGTGCAGGACATGTGAGGAAGATCTACGCTTACGGATGAAAGGTAAAAAACAAGCATTTCGTTTCGGAATACCTATGATGTGGCGTGAACAAAGAGACCACAGCAGTGACTGCTATTTTTGCTCTTGCATTGTGAAGGGATACAACTTAAAAAATAAGAACGTAATAAGTTACCCCAACCTTCCCTCAGCAATTAGGCCTATGCCTCATAGCAACGAAGTACCTGTGCCTGAACCACCAAAATCTTTGGATCATATTTGTGTGGACGGTTCTGATCATGATGAGACTCATCAGATGGCTTTTCCCGATGAGTCCAGTACTTCCGAGTTTGAAACTGAACCAGATCCGAAACCTGAACTTTTCTCTCAAGCTGAATTGAATGATTTAGTCCGGGATTTAGGACTCCCAAAAGATGCTGCCCAACTGCTAGGTTCTCGGCTTAAACAGAAAAATCTATTGTCACCAGGAACAACTTTTTATTGGTACTGCAACCGCAAGACACAATTTTTGAAGTATTTCAGCAAAGAGGAAGATTTGGTATTTTGCAACGATATATACGGAGTGATGGAAAAGTTTAAACTCAAGTATGATCCTGCTGAATGGCGGCTGTTCATTGATTCGTCAAAAGACAGCATAAAAGGTGTTCTTCTTCATAATGGCAACACATTCGCTTCAGTTCCTATTGCTTACTCTGTTATTCTCCAAGAAAAATATGAGAATTTGGCCCTGATTCTTCAGAAGATTCGTTATGATGAGCATAAGTGGATGATTTGTGGAGACTTTAAAATTCTATCCATGCTATTAGGGCAGCAATCCGGTTTCACCAAATATCCCTGCTTCCTTTGCTTGTGGGATAGCTGGGCCCGCGACCTACACTGGGGGAAAAAAGACTGGCCAATTCGGGAGTATTTGAGACCCGGTGAGAAAAATGTTCTTCATGAGAGCTTGGTACCTCGTGATAAAATTATATTACCACCTCTCTACATTAAGTTGGGTCTCATTAAGCAATTCATCAAGTCCCTTCCAAAAGATGGTGAGTGCTTTCGGTACCTTTGCTCAAAGTTCCCCCGACTTTCTGAAGCAAAGCTAAAGGAAGGAGTGTTTGTTGGCCCTGATATAAGGAAACTCATTTCAGATGGAGCATTCGCTGAAACGATGTCTGAGAAGGAAAAAGAAGCCTGGGATTCCTTCAAGGATGTTGTTCTCAAATTCTTGGGGAACAGGCGGGATGAGAACTATAAGGATATTGTTGCCAGGATGCTCAATGCCTTCAAAGAACAAGGCTGTAACATGAGCCTGAAAGTCCATTTCTTGCACTCCCATGTGAACTACTTTCCCGAAAACCTGGGGGCGTACAGTGAAGAACAAGGTGAAAGGTTTCACCAGGACATCAAGGACGCAGAGAGAAGGTACCAAGGAAGATGGAACACCACTATGATGGCTGATTTCTGCTGGTTGCTGCTGCGGGAAACCCCAGATGAAAAATACGCCAAGCAGCGCACCAAGAGAAGCATTCTGGGGAAGAAGAAACGGGCCCACCAGGAGATTGATTGACCCAAGAATGACTTTAAAATCTAAACTGTGTTGACAAATATCGTGTTTTTACTAAACTTTGAAATAAAAATTTGCTAGTTGTTACCACAGTGTCAGATCTCATTTATTAGAATTTTATTTTCACACCATCGGGTGTTTGTCTTCATGTATTGCAATGATGCGGTTTGCGTTTTCTATTCTTACATACATACCTGTACAACATTTTTTGCACATTTCTTTGCTTTGCTTTGTGTCTAACCTCACTCTTATATGCTCAATGTTTGTGCACATGTATGTGGCTGTTTTAAGTGCAGACAATTTTGCTACCATCACAGTGTGTTTTGTTGACATTACTCTATTCTTATGTGCTGCCTTGTTACAATTTTCTTTATTCTTATTTGAATAACTACTAAGCAATTAGTATAAAGAATTCATCCAAGAAACTTTTATCTCGATCGCACTCAATCTGAAACGTTCACCTCAAACTGCTAACCCAATGTAGCAAAAAATCTGTACGTGATGGAGCAAATTGGTTACCAGATTTGGATTCAGCGCACCAAAAAACGTAAAAATCAATCGAAACATTAGAGGCAGTTTAAAAAAAATTTTTTTTAGTGTACCTGTGTTATTTTTAGGATGCAATCAACTGGCTCATTCTTACTAGTAAAATGGGTTATCCTTAGAACCATCAGGTGTCTTACTGTAAACAAGACAGTCCTGATTTTAAAGGAATTGTCCTATGTCCTCTTTAAGAAAGAAAAGAGCACCCAAGTGTCCTGTATTTCAATTTGGCCCTACATGGTAAAAAAAATAATCAACTAAGGGGCTTGTTTACAAAGCCGAGGTACCGGTTTTCGATCGTTATCAGAGCCTCGGCCACATTGAAATAAAAAAAAATCAACTAAGGGGCTTGTTTACAAAGCCGCAGTAGCAGTTTCTGATCGTTATCGGAGCCGCGGCCCCATTGAAATCAATGGGGCTGTGGCTCCGATAACGATCGGAAATCGCTACCGCGGCTTTGTAAACAAGCCCCTAAATTTCATATATGGACAAGAGCAGATCTAGGATTTTGGTTCAGATGGTGTTGTGTATTATCACCCCTACTTTCCCCTTCCCTCTTATCTTCCCTTCTGCTCTCTCTTCCATTATTTCCTCTGACTTCTGCTTCTTCTAACTTCTTCTCCATCTACCCTCTCTTATGTCTATTTTCCTCTCAGATTTTCCTCCCTTTAATTCATCGCTATCTCCATCCTTAAGTTTCTTTCCATCTGTTCCTCTGCCCCAGATTCTTCTTCACCTCCCTTCCATACCGCACTAGAATCCACATCTCCCTCTGATTTTGGATTAATAGTTTTTCTTCTCCTTTTTCCTTAGATTTTTTCCAGATTACTCAGGTCTCAGATCCCTCTCCCCCTCCTCTCCTTCAGATTCCTTTCAGTTTCTTGGGGCACAGTACTATGGGCAAACAGCAAGAACTATCTTTTTTAAGCTAAAAACTATCCAACATTTAAGACTTCTGCTAGACATCAGTGATTTCAAATCTGTAGTTCAGGCCCTCATCACACCGCATTTTGACTACTGTAGTAGTCAAAAACACAAACATACTTCAGAGAGCTCAAAACATCACTGTCAGAATAGTTTCCAAAGCCCATCTCACCGATCATATAACACCCATCCTATATAACTTACCTTGACTCCCAGTTCTAAGCCGAATAAAATATAAGCTACTAATTGTAACATTTAAATTAATCAATAACATTTCCCCGTCTTTACTATCAACCCTCCTCCACACCCAACCAGACACTAGAGTTCGCAGACAAAATGCTAGCAACTCCCTTGTAATCCCCCACTCTATCCACAAGACAAACCAGACTACAAGCGCTCCAGAGCCTTCACATATACTGCCCCCAACTTCTGGAACTCGCTACCTTTCATACTTTGCACAATTAAAGACCTCCAGACATTTAGGAGAGACCTCAAAACATACCTCTTTTCTACTCATTACAGAAACTCAAATATAGACATGTCCTCACAAACACTGACCACACACACCCCTGAACTGCACCCACCTACAACAATCTCAAACTCAATGTAATCCTTCTAACCTGAAATTTTGTACGTAGTTTATTATTGCCTTGTAATAGGCTAAGTTTGTAGCCAAATGTATATCCTAAACTGTTTTGTTACGCACAAAAAGTTACTATCTAAAAGTTAAATCATTGTTCTATGTAAAATGTTCTGTTATCTGTAAACCGCCCCTGATCTTTGGAAGGGGAGGTATAGAAAAATCAAATAAATTAATTAATTAATTAAATAGTGGCGGACGAGCACGGTAAAGACACAGTGAGCTATTCCCCCATGGTATATGTTTCCTTTGTAATCATGAAACATAAGAGAAAGAGGGGAGAAGCAGTGCTTACTGGGTCACCACACTGCTGGCCTGCCGTCACTGTGGGGAGGAGGGGAGAAAGAGGAAGGTCTGCCCCTTACACCTTGTAATATTTGGTATTGCTTTTACCAAAGGGATGCTGTATATTGTAGGGGCATGTCGGGCCCCCCTAGCTACCCTACAGGAATACCTGATCCTTTTCGAGTCTCAGTCTGTCATTCATGCCATAGAATCCCCACCCACCACCTGTAAAACCCCAGTCATTTTCAAGAAGCATTTAGCACACCATTCCCTGAGTAAAACTGAAAACCAAAAACAGAACTCTTTTCCCATGCTTATTTTTCTCCATTTGTCTCTTCTGCAGATCCACCCCCGATATTGAAGGCGTCACAGTTCACATCCAGCTACACTACTGGAGGATGTCAAGCGAGGATGTCAGTCCTTGGACAATGTCATTTTCCATCTCTAGAACTGAGCTTCCTCTATCCCTATCTCACCAGGAGGCTTTGGGAAGGTGTGCTTACACTAGATGCCTTCGTGTTTTATGGAGCAGTGGCAATATTCTGACACAGAGCTTCTAAGCCACACGGTATTGCCCTTCAGTGTCCACAATGTCTGCAAAAAATCAAAGGTCCTTGCCTTGTGGTTTATCAGAGGACAACTAAGAATTTATTTTGCAGAGGCAAGACTATAGCTCTTTGGTTTGGGAAAACTAAGTAGCCATCTTGGTATGCTGCTGGAATGTCTGTGCTGATAAATGCTCTTTTTTAGGACTGAATCTTACAATTAGAAATATGTGTCTGTGTGTGTATGTGTATATGTATATGTATATATATATATATATATATATACATATATATATATATATATATACACAGATACATATATATATAATGATGTTGGCAGAGAATGGCCTTTTAGGACCAGTTGGAATGGGAGACCTAAGGAGATAATCTGCTCCATTCCAGATGAGGTCATTATGGTGGGGGTTGGAGGGGACAGGGAAAGGGAGTGCTGGAGTAGTCATGGGGGTGGAGCAGCAGACTGAGAACCAGGGAAGCCAGACTTCAAATCCTGCTTCTTCCACTGACACGCCTTGTGAACTTAGGCAAGTCACTTCACCCTCCGATGCTTCAGGTACAACTTAGATTGTAAGTCTGCTTGGACAGGGGAATAACTTGTGTAGCTGACTGTAACTCACCTTGAACCTGGATTTGGAAAAGACAAGTAATTAAATCTAAAATCCAAATTCTTGATTGCATATTATCTGGTATTTGGAAGCTAGTATTAGGTGGTAAAAAAAAGTTATTTTGTGGAGCAAAATGGTGGGATCTGGTGAGTCTGAGAGCACAGTATCTGTCTACAAAGGACATCAAGATGCCTTCGTACTTTAAGAGAATGTGGAGCTGTGTCACTAGAGCAACGAGCAAGCTAATTGTTAGGGCAACTACAAGATGGATGAACCAGGATGGCACTGAACCTTTAGCTGGCTGTATACTCGGTTCTGTCCTTCTTGACTGAGGAATAGTTTCAGGAATCAGCTATGGGTCTGGCTCTAATTTTCCTCTGAACATTTCTTGGCAGTTTTGACCTCCATCATCTATGTTCTTTGGCCCAAAAATGAACAGTTCTATGAGTAACATCTCATATGTCAAAATGTGACTCAACGGCCTTTTGTCAGTGTATATGGTTCATTGGTAACTTTGTTATGCCAGAGTCCCTCAACGAGACAGCTATTGACAAGGGATACATGACAGAATCCCACAGTAGTTCCCTGCCACCAGGGACAAGCTAAGTCACACTTGGTCTTATCGGGCTGCAGATTCCATAGCTGCAATGAGAGTTCAGCCTGTGCTTATGTCAATTCCCTCTCCAGGTTTTGGAACAAAGCAAATGGGTGGCAATTTCTGAAAGGGTTGCCATGACCTCATGGTTATTCGTTCTGAGGTTCAATGACGTGGCCCTTTTTTTAGACATTCTAGTACAAAGTCACTTACAAAGCAAAAAAGGAATACCTAATGAGTATGGTTATGGCACATGATATACTGCCCTTTACTTGTGCATCAGAGTGGTTTACATGTATGTATATAATAACAGGTACTTTTTAATTCCCTTGTCCCTGAAGGGCTCATAATCTAAGTGTACCTGAGACAATGGAGGGTTAAGTGGCTTGCCTAAGGCCACAAGGAGTGGCCATGGGACTAGAGACCCCAGTCCATCTGGCCTGAGGTCCCCATGTGGGAATTGAACCCTTGGCCCTCCAGCCTGCGGGAACCTGTCCCAACCACTGAGCCACTCCTCCCTCAACTGAGCCACTCCTCCCTGTTGTGTTTGTCTATGTCCCTGTTTCAGGGACTAATGGGAAGAGGTATTTTCTCATCCTTTTATGTTCTTTCAAATCCCAGTTTGAATTTCCTCTGTTTTGAGTTCAGTCATGTGGCAGAACATAACAGTTAATCAGAGAAGAAAGCAGGTTTTAGATGGGGAGGGAGGGAGGCAGTTGTGACTGCAGCAATTTAGAGACCTGCCGTTAGAGAGAAAAGAAGAGCCCTACGGTGTGCAACCTACAGTACTTGGACATAGCATGTGTTCTAGAACGCCACTCCTTGATATGTTCACCCAGTGGGAGTACATCCTCTAAACTTGTTCAGAAGTGTGCAAAAACTTTATTAAGTCTTTACAGCTATACAAAAAGGACAGCATCCCTACACAATAACTACCAACCCATCACCTCAGTCAACATTAAGTTTCCCGAAATAGCTCCAGGTCACAAGAAGAGAATGAGCTTGTGCTAGCTAAATAATATCCCACTGAATCTACAGCACTTCTAGCAGTGATGCCACCTCACCCATGTCAGCTCAGGCAGAATGATCTAGTTCTGGTCTTACCACCCTCTTCCACCTTTACTGTGCCACCAGACTTGCACAGGTCAACGTTTAGCCTTGATGGTCAGCTTTGTTTTTAAATGCTGGCCACCACATCTAAATAAAAACTGGATATTCAATGCCAGTAACTAGATAGTGGCCAGCACTGAATGTCTGCTCACTGCTGCTATATGCACAGCTTTTTGCTATTCTAAGCTATCCGGCTAGTTATATGTGTGGAGGCCTATTCCATTCAGACCGTGCAGCCCCTTTGTGACCGATCAGAATCAGGACCCACAGAGGTACACCACATTCTGATCCTGCAGGGGCTAGACATGCCCGCAGGATCAGAATTGGGTCTACAGCCTGGACGTGCAGACTGGGCCCCAATTCTTATCAGCTTACATGCCCAGTCACATGCCCGGCAACCTCAGCCAGGCTCCTGAACAGAGCTGCAGTGCCATGGTGTCCCATCACCATGGCACTGTGGTTCCATTCAGGAGCCGTGATCCCCTGCCATGGAAAAGAAAACCCTTTCCCTGCAGCCCAACCCCTGATCCAGCCTTCCATGGCCAGGGTCGGGCTGCAGGGAACCCCCTGCGCCCCTGCACCTGCTTCCTGCAGCCTGGCTCAGGTATCCCACGACATCCAGGGGGACTTATTCCACCTTCAAGGTGGAATAAGACCCCCTTCTAGATCCAAGGCCCTGGATGTACAGGGACGACCTCTGAATCGGCCCCTGTACATCTGGAGTCGTGGCCCACCCATGCTCCATCTCCAGAATGCTCCCTCCCACCCTCATCTAGGCCTCTCCGAACAAACCCACTGTTCATATGGGGAGGCTTTTGCCGGGGCCGGCAGTGGGACAAATAACAAATAGGGGTCATTCTGTCCCCGTTATTCGCGGGACAGAATGACCCCTATAGTGGCACTGAAAATCACCACTATAGGGATAAATTGTAGGTCTTTATAGTGCCGCTGAATATCACTCTCAATGGCACTTAACCAGTTCATAGGTGCAGCTAACTGGATAAGTGCTTTTGAATATTGACCCCCTTGGATTTTTGTACAGAGATGTTGGAGTCAACTGGCTGCACTTTCTTCAGTCTGATCCAGTCCTGATGGCACTGGAGGATAAGGAATGCACAGTCCATCTAGTCTGCAACCACTTTGATTCCTTTTGCAGCGCTACGCATGCCTAACAGAAAAACAGCAGATCCAGTTGGCAAACCTAGGCAAAGAAGAGGTCTGAAGGAACCTGTCCCTGTCAGATACTAGGTGGCCCCAGTTTAACTACAGATAAATCAAACCTGAAATTTATCACAGCAAAACATGAAAAATTTGTTCCTTGCTATTTATTTCAAATATATGTTGTCACTGAGGTTTAAGATATTTGACTCTGCAATAAGTGAAACTGTATTATATTGAGTCTACAGTGTAATATGTAATGGGGAAAAAACCCCAGGGATGCAGCCCTTGACCATGTTATAAGCAAACCCACATTATACTGAGCCAGATTATAAAGGGTTTACAGTGTATATCTCAGCTGTGGACTAGCTGGAAAAAAATTACCTGAAATCAGGACAGCTGTAGCATACAACATTTCCCGGTGCGGGCTGCCCGAAGCCTCCTCCTGTCCCCCGAGGCTATAGAGGGGGTGGGGGGGGGGGTTCTTGCCTACGAAGAAGAGCCCTCCAAATTAAAACCCAGGGAAATAAATGAAACAAATGAACACAACCCCCCCCCCCACACTAATTCCTAATAGTCTCTCCAGTAAGCCTTTCCCCTGGCTTACTGACTCCCTCCAGCTGCTTGGACACTGAGCATACTGGAGCTGGTGGGAGGTGCCCATGGTATTTCTATCATAGGGTCACCAGAAAGATGACATGCTCAGTCTCCAAGCTGCTGGAGGGACGCTTAGGAACAGTAGTTAACAGTAACGAAAATGCTGATGATTCAAACAACAGGGCTCAATATTTGCCAGTTACATTTTCATATGGGAACTGAAGAATGGTCGAGAATTTGACAGCAGAACTGTAACACTAAAAAGTGCAAGGTCAGGCATTTGGGCTGCAAAAATCTGATGGTGCGGAACAGTAATGGCGGGACCTGGAAGTCACTGCTTCTGATGATCTTAAGGTGGCTAGACAGGTAGAAAAGGCAACGGCGAAAGCCAGGAGGATACTTGTGTGCATAGGGAGAGGAATGGCCAGCAGAAGAAAGGAGGTGATAGTGCCTCTGTATAAGTCTTTGGTGCGACATCATTTGGAGTATTGTGTGCAGTTCTGGAGACCGCACCTTCAAAAGGATATAAACAGGTAGGGGCAGCCCAAGGGGGGGTGCGGGGTCATGTGCGGAGATTTATTCTGGGGCCTCATTTGCATAACCATTTGCATAATGTTAACATACACTTTTAGTAAACATGCCTCTTAATGAGTGTCTGGATAAAGAAAGACTACCATATTTCTACATTACTATATTCCAGTGCCAACTGCCAGGCCCATTAGGAAGTACTAAAAACATTGATCATTTAGAACCCATAGCAAACCCACCGTATCATAACAGCACTACCAGGACTCACAAAGCACCAAACCCTACCTATCAAAAAGGCAACACTGCAAATATTAAACCAATACATCTCAGAGAATACCAATACATCTCCTACTGTGGAAAGAGAACAAGTGCCACTGTCAAATAGAAACTACATGAACAGAATACCTCAGCTCAGTTACACATGCAGAACATAGACGGTCACCAAACAAAGGACAAGGGATCACAATTCAGAAATAGGAAGATAATAATTAAATTGGGAACCCCAAAAGCCAAACTTGGAATGTACAACACTGGAGAAATAAAACTATAAATTAATTTCCTCTTGCACTAAACAAAAACGCAAAGATGTTAGCGATACACATTTCCCAGACTTGACAGATTCCAGTTAATAAATTCAAAATAAAAAGTATTTTTCTACCTTTTGTTTGGGCATTTTATTTTTCAGTTGCAATTGCTCCAGCCACTTTCTTCTGGTTTCTTCGTGTCTTCTGCAAGCTGTCCATTTGTCCTTTCTTCTCTCTTCTATATTTTTTCCATTCTTTCTCTACATCTGCTCACACATACTGATCTTTCCCCTTTTGCTCTTTCCCCATTTTTTTTCTTTATTTTTTTATTGTCCACTCAAATTTCACCCTTCCATCCTCAATCCCCACTTACTCTCGCAATACCCGGCCAATTGTAGATTTTTCTTCCCTCCCAAGCAAAATATCTTTTCCCCTCTCCATCCTGATTCCCCATCCCCATCCCCTTCTAGTCCTCCCCAAAATCAGCTCCCTTCTAGTTCTAGACCCACCCAGCATCCGCTCCCTTCTAGTCCCATTCTCCCATGCCCCCGCATCAGCCCATTTCCAGTCCTAGCCCCCCATATGCTCTTTTCTAGTTGTATTCCAGCCCCCCATCAACCCATTTCCAGTCCAAGCTCCCACCATCAGCCAATTTCCAGTCCAGGCTCCCCTCATCGGCCCATTTTCAGTCCTCTTCCAGCTCCCATCAACCCATGTCCAGTCCTAGACCCCCATCAGTCATTTCCAGTCCTATTCCCCCATCAGCCATTTCCAGTCCTATTCCAAGCCCCCATCAGCCCATTTCTAGTCCTATTCCAGCCTCCCAACAGCCAATTTCCAGTACAAAGCTCCCCCCATCTGCCCATTTACATTCCAAGATCCCCCATCAGCCCATTTCCAATCCTAGCCCCCCAGCAGCCATTTTCAGTCCTATTCCAGTTCCCCACCAGCCCATTTCCAATCCTAGCCCCTCCATCAATCATTTCCAGTCCTATTTCAGCCCCCCATCAGCCATTTCCAGTCCAAGCTCCCCCTCATCAGCCCATTTCTAGTCCAAGATCCCCCCATCAGTCATTTCAAGTCGTATTTCAGCCCCCCATCAGCCAATTTCCAGTCGTAGCCCAGCCCATCAGCCATTTCCAGTCCAAGCTTCCCCCTCCAATCAGCCCATTTCCATTCCCAGCTTACCCTCCCATCAGCTCATTCCCAGTCCTATCCCCCCATCAGCGCATTTCCAATGCTAGCCCCCCATCTGCCCATTTCCAGCCCTATGCTAGACCCTCACCTGCCCGCCCACCAAAGAGCCCTGCAGCCTTCTAAGGGGCTTTAGAGGTGAGCTGAGAAAGCCCACGCAAGGCCCCAGCTCCCTCTGCACAGCTGCCAGCATGAAGAGTGTTTTCCCTCACTTTGGCAGCTGTTACTGTGAAGCGTGCTGAATGCTGGGAAAGGTTAAAGGGCATTTCCCGGCACTCACGTGCTTCACAGTAATAGCTGCCAGCGTGAGGGAAAACACTTTTCATGCTGGTGGCTGTGCAGAAGGAGCCGGAGCCTTGCGCAGGCTTCCCCAGCTCCCTCTGAAGCCATCCATTTGTGTGAGAATGAAGTTCGCGCAGGGCGCCATGACGTGCGGGACCTTGTGCAAACAACATTCTTGCACAATGGATGGGCCGGCCCTGTAAACAGGATGGAGTCAGTGCAGAGGGTGGTTACCAAAACAGTCAGTGAGCTTCATCATAAGGCATATGGGGACAGATTTAAAGATCTTGATATCTATAGTTTGGAGGAAAGACAGGGGAGAGGAGATATGACAGACATTTAAGTATCTCCATGGCATAAATGCACAGGAGGAGAGCCTCTTTCAGCTGAAATAGAGCTCTGCAATGAGGGTGATAGGATACAGGCTAAAGAAGATAGACTCAGGAGTAATGTGAGGAAATATTTATTTATGGACAGAGTGGTAGATGCATGGAATAGTCTTCCAGTGGAGATGGTAGAGAAGAGGACAGTATCTGAATTCAAGAAAGCATGGGACAAACACAGAAGATCTCCAAAGGGAAAAAAAGGACTCTAGTATTCTCCGTGAACAAGCAGGAAATAAGTCCTCACGTATGGGAGATGTCACCAACGAAGCCCCACACAGAGGTGCACCGCACAAACATGCCTGCCTTCCCCGCCCACCATGGCACCATATTCTCCAGTCTTCTTTTTCCTGCGGAGCCCCTAAAACATATTCCTGCAGTCCAGAAAAAAGTTTGAATTTCTTGCCCTTGTGGCTAAGCTTTTGCTTGTTTTTTCACCCGCCTGTCATCTGTTAGCATTTTTTTCTTACCCTTTGGGTGGTTTTTTTTTCTTTCTTTTTTCACCTTTTGGTATCTTTTTTCACTTCAAGAGGGTTTTTCCTGCCCATGGCTATTTTTCAATTTGATTTTACCAAGGCAGCATTTTTCGGCATGTCTAAGCCGGCTAGAGGCTTTAAAAATTGCACCAAATGTGACAAGACTATCTCTGTCACAGACCACTACAATTGGTGCTTGCAATGCCTTGGACCCAACCATCAGCCAGCATCCTGCAAGCATCTGCATGCAAGATATGGCAGCAAGGGTCAGGATCGGCCAGCCAAGGTTCCCCTATGGGAGGACCCGACCCAGAAGGTGTCCATACCCAGTGCCCAGGAGGACAACCGGATATCTCCCAATAATCCAGTCATCCTGTGGCATCGATGTCCTCATCGGTGGTGGTTCTGGAGGAATTCCTACAAGCATTGGAAGCTCACGTGGCAGCAGTGGAAGCTCTGTGGAATGCAGGCTTTGCAGCATGGAATGCACTGGCACTGCACCTCTTCCAGCTGATCTTGGAGACCCTTGCCCTGCCCATCACAGCTGGGAGATCGGTATTGACTCCGGTGACTGGGGCTGTCTCCTTTCTCAGTGTGTCAGAGTCCGAGGCACAGAGGCATCACTATTGGCTTGTTGGGTGCAAGAAGGACCATCAATGTCCATCTGAGCTGTGCAGTCGGTGTTCAGAAGAGACTCGACATTGGTTTGACTTCCTTTTGGAGTCCGAATCAAAATGAGAATCTGAGGCAGAATCGATGGTGTTGGACCTTCGGGCTCTAGACCTCCATTCCAACCCATCACACCCTCTGGAATGGTGCAAGTCACCCCCGGAAGACATGCAAGCTGCAGGATTTTGTTCTTGACCTGGCCAAAGCCATCCTCTGTTCTTTGGAAGCAGAGGAGGAACCGAGAGCAGAGGAACTGGAACTTCTCCAGTACCCCTTGGCCCCCTGTGAGGCAGTGATGGTCACTGTCCACCATATCCTGCAGAGGCTGCTGCTGTGACTGTAGGAGGCACTGCTTATGCTGACGGTCATCAGTCACTGGCTGGATTCCCTATACTGGGTCCAGAAGGCCCCAGGGTTCGAGAAGCCTCAGCTGCCCCACAATTCCATTGTAGTTGGGTCTGCCTTGAAATGGAGTGGAGGAGTGGCCTAGTGGTTGGGGCAAGGTACTTTAGGCCAGAGGGTCAGGGGTTCAAATCCCACTAGAGGATAGCAACCTTGGGCTGGAGAGGACTGGGGTTTCTAGTCCCACAGGTGCTCCTTGTGGTCTTGGGCAAGCCACTTAACCCTCCATAGCCCATATTCCCTGTAAAATAGTTATCTCCAAGTTATAATGCCCTGTTCAATGTAATTTCAGTTTGTTCAATGTAAACTGCCTTGATATCATAAAAGGCGGTATATAAGAAATGTTAAATAAATGGTCAAAGGGTGCTAAAACACTCTTCTTGGTGCTGCTCACATGGGAGGCAAGGATCCTGGACTCCTTCGGGAGAAAGTGCTTCCAGAGTTCCATGCTGATAGCCCAGATCCTGGCTTACCAGACTTACATGGCCATGTTCCTCAAGTATGTCATGCTAGACATGGAGGGCTTTGCTCCCCTCATTTCCAAGGATCGTTGCGAGCCCTTTCAAGCTCATGTAACTCATGGCAAGGATTGCTCAAAATTTATGGTCCAGTGCACCTATGACACCTTCAAATCCACTGGTAGGGTGGCAGCCGTTAGTATCGCTGCACAGCAGATGGCCTGGTTGTAGTCTTCTAACCTGGAGCAGTGGATCCAGGACAAGATCGCCAACATCCTCAGCAAACCCGTGGAAGAAACGGCTGAGGAACTGGAGAAGGAGCAGGTGACTCTCATCAGACTCTCCAGAAAGACTGCAGACCATGTGTGGAAGAAACAATAGGCCAAGAGGCTTTCTTCCCATGCATGCGTTGGTTTGTTCCATCCCAGTTGCAGGTGCAGCCTAAAGCCCAGACTCCCCGCTTGCAGCGGAGGAAAAGAACCCCGAAGGCACAGCCCACCCCGGCCCAAGCCAGGTGGGGGGTTTTGATGGGGTTCTCAGGAGTCAGTCGACCACTGCACTCTGAGGTCCCCCAAATGTGGGGGGAAGGCTTGTCCACTTTGCCCACTGGTGACCTCTGGTCACCTCGGACACCTGGGTGCTGCAGGTCATCCACAGCAGCTATCGGCTGCATTTCACCCAGCTGCCACCTCTTTATAATCCCAGACTCTACACACTAGAGCCTGCTACAGACCAAGGTCATGGTCTTGCTGGCCAACCTCGCCATTGAGCTGGTTCCCCCGGCCCAAATCAGGTAGGGTTTCTACTCCAGGTACTTCCTGGTCCCCAAGAAGACTGGCAGGTTCCACCCCATTCTAGATCTGTGAAACCTCAACTGGTTCCTGGTGCACAAAAAGTTCAAGATGGTCTCACTGGGGATGCAGCTCCTGTTTCTCCTCCAAGATGATTGGCTATGCTCCTTGGATATAAAGGATACTTATGCGCACATTCCGACCCACCTGCATCATAGACAGTACCTTTGGTTCATACTGGGCGGCCAGCACTACCAATACCTGGTGCTTCCCTTTGGGCTGGCTACAGCCCCCAGGGTCTGCATGAAGTGCCTGGTAGTCATGGCCACTTTCCTCTGGACCCTGGGGGTCTTTGTCTTCCCGTATCTGGATAACTAGATCGTAAAGGGTCCCATGCCATCCAGCTTATGACAATCTATCGAAATTACCATTTGGGTGTTCAAAGAGCACGACTTTGTGATAAACTATCTGAAGTCCCACCTCCAACCAATGCAGCAACTGGAGTTCATCGGGGCCTTCCTCGATACCACTCAGATGAGAGCATTACTGCCTGCAGTGTTTCATCGAGGTGGTGGGCACGTTGTAGCACCAGTGCACACTACAGCCCATGGGCTGCTGAGAGCCCTTCGGCACATGACAGCTACAGTGCATGTCACCCCCCAGGCTTGCCTTCGCATGCAGCAAGCTCAGTGAACTTTGCAAACGCAATCACAGCAAGCCTCAGGCCGCCTATGGGACAGGGTGGTTGTCACTGCACCTCTCATGCAGTCCCTGGAGTGGTGGCTCATTCCAAAAATCTTGCACTGGGGCCTCCTGTTCCAACCAGCAGCACCCTGCAGGCTGCTCATGATGGATTCATTCAAGCTCGGCTGGGGTACACAACTGGATGGTCTCTGCACCCAGGGCCTGAGGCCAGAGAATGACAGTTTCCATCAGATCAACTTTGTCAAGCTCTGATCCATTGCAAATGCTCTCTGTGCCTTCCAAGTACACCTGGCAAATCAGGTGGTCCTGAACCAGATGGAAAACCAAGTGGCTATGTTCTTTTTAAAAAAAAAAAAAAATTATTTAATATTTTGAAACAAGTGAACAATTAAAACAGCAGAGACAAAAAAGAAAATGAAACACAAATACATATTACAAACATTACTGGCCATTATCAATGGATTCTTTAGTTACTAAATGTATTGTTCAGAGCTCCATTTCTACCTAACTGCTCCCATTAGACTATTACCTTTGCTAAATTCAATTGGTAACAAATATTACCTCATCCAACTGTCACTTGCTATAACTACTTGTGTAGTAATTGTATATTAAGGGTATCCCACTTTTTTAGCATGTTTTGAAGATGCGGATTTTGGCCCACATATGCTCTTTCATATGTCTGGTGAATACACAATAAATTCCAATATTCCACATTCAAATTTGAAAAGTCCTTCCAATGACCAAGGATTGCTTTTAGAGCTAGACTTAGCATCAAGTCTAAAATCAATCTTGTTTCTCTAAGTCAGGAATTTCAGCTTGCGACTTGTATACTACTATACGATACGTGAGTGGTGTATGCATTTTCAATAGTTGGGTCACTCGTTGCCAAAATTGCTGCCAGTATCTCTTCAATTTTGGACAATAATATATCATATGTGACAGCGTACCGATATCATTCTCACATGACCAGCATCGATTCCCTATTTGGGATTGTCATTTCACTATTTTCAAGGGAGTTAAGTACGCTCGATGGGGTAGGAAATACAGCGTTTGTGTAAGAGAAGCTGCCTGCGTAATCCTTATCTGTGAGCCCCAAAAGGCATCCCACATTCTAGTATAGCACAGTTACTTACCTGTAACAGGTGATCTCTGGGAACAGCAGGAATTAGTCCTCACATATGGGTACGTCGGTACCGACGGAGCCCGAGCGGGAAAGCTCCCCAGCTTCCCAGAAGGAAAGCTTTTGGGGCCTCCCACTGCGCATGCGCGCTGCCTTCCCACCTTCCTGACCAACTCTCCTCAGTTCGAGTTTATAGCTGAGACAATAGAGAGAGGAAAGGAAGAGAGAGAGAGAGATACAACTCCTAGGGGAGGTGGGTGGGTTGTGAGGACTAATTCCTGCTGTTCCCAGAGATCACCTGTTACAGGTAAGTAACTGTGCTATCTCCAGGAACAAGCAGGAATAAGTCCTCACATATGGGGACTCCCTAGCTAAGATGCCCGGGAGATCCCCTAAAGGGTATGAGACCCTGAAAGGTTCTTCATCTTCCTATGGATCTCAGGCATCCATTTATTTATTTATTTATAGTTTCTTATATACCGCACTATTCAGCATCAGCGCGGTTTACAATAAACAAGGAGGGCTGGAGTTGTTCAAGAATGGAACAGGTGTCTGAGGACAGCCTGACCAAACAAGGCATCCCGGCGGGAGTCCTTGTCCAAACAGTAATGGGCTGTAAAGGTATGAACCGAGGCCCAGGTGGCTGCTCGACAGATCTGGTCAATGGACACAGAGTTTAGATGAGCCATAGAGGTGGCCATGGCCCTCACGTTGTGAGCGGTGACATGGCCCTCCAGAGAAAGGTTCTTACTCTGGTAAGCAAAAGAGATACACTGAGCAATCCAATTGGAGAGTGTTCTTTTGGAGACTGGAAGTCCTAAATGAGAAGGATAAAAAGCAACAAAAAGCTGAGAAGACTTTCAATGTTGCTGTGTCCTGTGGAGGTAAAAGGCAAGAGCTCTTTTACAGTCTAGAGTATGAAGGTTCCTCTCTGCATTGGATGCATGAGGAGCTGGAAAAAAGACAGGTAAATAAACCTCTTGATTAAGATGAAAAGGTGAGACCACTTTAGGCATAAAGTGAGGATTTGTCCTAAGGACTACCTTATCATGATGGAACCTTGTGTAAGGTGGATTAGCCACTAAGGCCTGCAGTTCACTGATGCGGCGAGCTGAAGTGACTGCAATGAGGAAAATAACCTTCCAGGAAAGAAATTTCAAGGAGGTAGTGGCTAAGGGTTCAAAAGGTGGCTTCATAAGCTGACCAAGAACCAAGTTTAAGTCCCATGCCACCGGAGGAGGTCGAATGGGAGGTTTAGTTAAAGTTAAGCCTCTCATGAATCTTGCAATAAGAGGATGAGAGGAAACAGGTTGTCCATTGATGGGCTTAAGTGATGCCGCAATAGCACTCAAATGGACTCTTACTGAATTCGTTTTGAGTCCTGCATTGGAAAGATGCAGGAGATATTCCAAAAGAGAATTCAATGGGAGTGCCAGAGGGTTAAGACCCTTTTGAGCACACCAAATGGAAAATCTTTTCCATTTAAAAGCGTAAGAACGCCTAGTGAAAGGTTTCCTAGAGGCATGTAGGATATCCTTCACTTGCTGCGAAAGATTGAAGTGTTGAAGGTCTAGGCCTTCAGTAACCAAGCTCTGAGGTGAAGGGACTTGGGGTTTGGGTGCCACAAAGTCCCCTCCTCTTGAGACAGAAGGTCTGGAGCCACTCCCAAGTCCAGGGAGGGGGCTTGGGAGAGATGCAGAAGTAGAGGGTACAACACTTGGCGTGGCCAGCGTGGAGCTATGAGGATCATGGACCCTTGATCCCTTTGAAGTTTGAATAGAGTCTTGGGAATCAAAGGAATGGGTGGAAAGGCATACAGGAAACCCTGACCCCAATGCAGGAGGAAGGCATCCTTGGTCTGAACTCCCTGACACGGAATTCTGGAACAGAACCGGGGAAGTTTGGCATTCCACGGACTTGCAAAGAGGTCTATGTCCGGGGTTCCCCATTTCTGGAAGATTCTGAGTACCTGATCCATGTGCAGGGACCATTCGCGTGGAAGCAGAACTCGACTGAGTCTGTCTGCCCAAGAGTTTTGGATTCCTGGAAGATATACTTCCAGGAGATGGATTTGATTCTCTCTGGCGAAGGCCCATAATCTTAGAGCTTCGTTGCAAAGCGACAGAGAGCCAGTCCCTCCTTGTTTGTTTATGTAAAACATGGCTACTTGATTGTCCGTGTGAATAAGGACTGTCATGTTGCTGAGGAGGGTATGAAAAACTTTGAGAGCTAGAAAGATTGCTCGAAGTTCCAAGTGGTTGATATGAAGGGTGGTCTCCTGTGGAGACCAAGTGCCCTGAGTGGAGAGATCTTGGAGATGAGCCCCCCCAACCTGTTTGGGAGGCATCTGTTGTGAGGGTTGCTTGGGGCAACAATGGTTGAAAGGGGGCCCCCAACAACAGATTTTGAGTGGATATCCACCATTGGAGAGACCAAAAGAGACGATTGGAGTTTGCTATTTGGTCTGAGAGAGCTCCTGATGCTTGAGTCCACTGGGTGGATAAAGTCCATTGAGCTGCTCTCATATGTAGGCGAGCATAAGGCACCACATGCACTGTGGAGGCCATGTGGCCTAATAGTTGTAGCATCTCTCTGGCAGTCAAGTGGCTTCTGGACTGAGTCTGAGAGGCTAAGTGCACTAGACGTTGGCAACGGGCCTGAGGTAGATAGGCCCTTGCGGTGGTGGTATCCAACCAGGCCCCTATGAATTCTAGGGATTGAGTAGGGGTGAGTTGGGACTTTGGCAGATTGATCACAAGTCCCAGATACTGTAGAATTCGCCTGGTGCGATCCAGGGAAGTCTGAGCCTCGGACTGAGACGGAGCTCGGATGAGCCAGTCGTCCAGGTATGGGAAGACAAAAATTCCCAGGGTGCGTAGGAATGCAGCTACTATTGCCATGCATTTGGCAAATACCCTTGGAGCAGAGGCTAGACCGAAGGGAAGTACTCTGTATTGGACGTGTTTTCCCTGGAACAGAAACCGTAGGAATTTTCTGTGGGATGGATGGATGAGTATATGTGTGTATGCATCCTTGAGATCTAGAGAACAAAGCCAGTCCTGACTCTGTAGGTATGGAAGGAGAGTGCCTAGAGAAAGCATCTTGAATTTCTCCCTGTATAGAAATTTGTTCAATTCTCTGAGATCCAAAATGGGTCTGTACCCCCTGTTTTCTTGGGAATGAGAAAATAAGGGGAGTAAAAACCTGACCCTTGTTGAGGAAGAGGAACCTCTTCTATTGCTTTTTGGGCGAGAAGAGTGGTCACCTCCTGACCCAACAGGTCTAGGAGAGATGGGGGAGAATTGAAACTTCTCACCATGGTATGGGGAGGAAGGTTGGAGAAATGTAGTTCGTAGCCCTCTCTGATGATAGAGAGGGTCCATTGCTCTGATGTGATTTGCTCCCATCTGGGAGCAAAATGAGTTAACCTTCCTGGAATGGTGAGAGGTTCTGGATGTTTTAGAGCCAGAAAGGTTAAGTTCTCTAGTTTTAAGTCAAAAACCCTGAGGGGGTTGGGACTGTTGGGCTGTAGCAGCCCCTGCAGGTTTTGCCCTGGCCTGTTTAGGCTGCTGACGCTTAGGAGCAAAGAGAGCTGCAGAAGATTGTTGGCCAGTATTTGTGGCAAATCTGGCCTTCTTGTAGAAAGGCTTTTTGAAAGATTTCTTCTTGACAGGGGTAGAGGTAGACTTAGAAAGTCTATCTAAAGCAGCATTTTCTGCATCCATTTGAGTGGCTTTGATTTGCCACTCCTTACCAAACAGATTCTCACCCGTACAGGGCAAATTTCCCAACCCATCCTGGACCCAGGGTTCAAGGTTAGAGGCCTGGAGCCAAGCAATTCTGCGAGCTGCTATGGCAATACCTGAGGCTCTGCTAGCACCTTCAAAGGAGTCAAAGGCTGCTCTGTTGGAGAACTTTGAAATATCTTGGGTATGCTTCAGCAGAAGAAGGAACTCCTCCTTTCTATCCTCTGGGATAAAGGGGAGAAAATGGCATATTTTTAATGCAATTTCCTTCAGAAACATGCCCATATAGAGGCTGTATGAGTTGATTCTGGCAATAAGCATACTTGCTTGGAAGATTTTTCTTCCAAAAGCATCCAGAGTCCTACAATCTCTTCCTGGGGGAGTAGAAGAGTGTCTTTTAGTACTCTTGATCCTTTTCATAGCTGACTGCACCACAATGGAGTGGTGCGGGAGCTGAGTTTTTTGAAACCCAGGAGAAGGGGGGACACGATACATGGTGTCCAGACGACGAGAATGTGGAGATAGGGTGAGAGGAGTCTCCCATAAGTCCATCATGTGATCTTGAAGAATTTCATGGATGGGCAGGGTGACTGCCTCTTTGGGAACCTTAGAGTATCCTAAAATGTCTAACTTTTTTGCTCTAGGTTCTTTTTCAGAGGATACAGAAATAGAAAGACCTTTAGCTACTTCAATGATGAAGTCTTGAAAGGATAAATCCTCTGGAGGAGACATTCTCCTCTTTGGAGAAGAGGGCTCCTCAGGTAGAGTACGAGATACTTCAGCAGAGTCATCTGATGAATCAGGATCATCAGAAGACTCAAAGTATCGTCTGTTTGCTTCCAGGGATCGATAAGCGTATCGACCGGTATCGACATCGGGGGTACCCGGAACCGGATCGGTATCGGGAAAAACCCCAGAACCGGGAACCGGAATCGGTATCCTGGTTGATGTGGAAGGCATGGGTACCGGTATCGGTTGTGGTACCGGAACCAGAGTCGGTACCGCAGGGTGCGGTACCGAGGGCGTCGCAGCCTTAATAAAAGCCAAAATGGCCTGCTGCATGGATTGAACTGTATGATCCATGGACACCACGACTGTCTGGATGTCGGTACCGGATGATTGAACCGGTACCCCAGAACAGTCTAACAGGTGATCGGTCGAGGCCGTGCCATCGATGTCAACCTGTAACCCCATAGGAGGAGCTTTGGAAGCCGGAGCTTCCCGCCGGGGTTGTTTGGCTGGGGCAGGGTCCTCAGGGTCAAGCCCAGGGGTATCTCGATACTTAGAGGGAGATTTGCCCTTTGAGGACCTGCCAGAGGAATGTTTGGTTACCTGAGATCCATCAGGAGAGGAAGACCTGGAAGATGTCGATGCTGGAGTATCTGTAGAAAACAGCATGTGAAACTTGGCTGCCCGGTTCTGTAACTAACACACCAAGTGAGGAAAAAAAAAGATTTTTTTTTTTTTTTAAATAAAGGAAAAAAGACCGGCGGTACCGGTCTGGAATCGGGGAAGGCAGACACGCGGCCAAAGAAATAAATTAAAATAACAACTTCTTCAGCGGTGACAGGAACACGACCTGCTGGCTCCGCGGAAAAAGAAGAACTGAGGAGAGTTGGTCAGGAAGGCGGGAAAGCAGCGCGCATGCGCAGTGGGAGGCCCCAAAAGCTTTCCTTCTGGGAAGCTGGGGAGCTTTCCCGCTCGGGCTCCGTCAGTACCGATGTACCCATATGTGAGGACTTATTCCTGCTTGTTCCTGGAGATTCTCCAATTCACCAACTTCTGTTTCCCAAATTAATTGTGTACCTTTGCATCTTCTCGTTTCCCCTTCTCGTATTAAAGTCACAAACCTAGATATTAGTTGACATCCCATTTTCATTTCTTGCATCTTCTGAAACAGCAGCCAACAAGGGCACATTGAAATCGGCGAGACCCCGGCCTTACTTAGACAATGCCGTAGCTGACACCATTGGTACATACATTTATCCGGTAGACTATATTCCTGTTGCAGCATCTGAAAGGATTTAAAAGTATTATTGCAAATCAGTTGGCCCAAATTGTATATGTCATGACTCATCCATGTGCTCCATACAAAACTGTGACCATCGATTCTGAGTTTCGGGTTTAGCCAAATGGGTGCGTCCTGTGTGTATTTCTGAGCACCTTCTACATATGGTATTATCATTTGATAAGCTTGCTGAGTGGCCCTGATGATTCCATTATACGGATTCTGCGGGGTACAACCCACCCCAATACGCCATCTTACTGGTATTGGTTTATTTATGGCCAGTTCTATCCGTAGCCACTGCAGGCTATCCTCTAATGCCTCCTCTTCAGTCCAGTGGATTCCTTGTTTCAGTAATGCGGCTACATGAAACCAATAGAAATCTGGGAAGTGCACACCCCCTCTTTTTTTGGGTAACTTGAGTTTCCATGCTGCTATTCTTGGTGTTTTATTACGCCATAGAAAAGATAATATTGACTTGCCTAATTTCTTATAAAAGCTTTGGACAAATAGAGTCGGTATCATGCTTAAGATATAGTTTATCTTGGGGACAATAACCATTTTTATGGTTTCTAATCTTCCCCACCAGCTTAAATTTAACAGAGACCATTTAGTCACATAGTCCCTGACTATTTTTTCACACAGTGCCATATTTTGAGTTACAGTCTCTTGCATGGTAATCCCATATATGATACCTAAATATTTGAAGGAGGACTGTTCCACCCGAAATGGGTAATGACTCATTATTGACAACGGAACATGAGAGTTAAGAGGTATTATTGTAGTCTTTGTTAAATTCACTTTGTATTTCTGATATTTCTGAGTATTCAGCTATAACTTTTAGCACCGCTGCCAACGAACTGGGTTTCAAAAACAGAAACAGGTCGTTGGCATAGGCTGATAGCTTGCATTGGCAGCCATTAATATCTATGTCTATGATATCGTTATGTTGTTGAATTTTTAATGCTAATGGCTCCAGTGCTAAATTGAAAAGCAATGGTGACAAGGGACATCCTTGTCTCATTCCTCTGAATAAACAAAAGGCCGTTGACAATGCTGCGTTTGCTGCCACCTGTGCTGAAGGTTTGGTATACAGCATAATAATTCTCTTCACAAATTTATCTTTCATTCCAAACCATCTCAATGTTCTAAATAAAGACGACCATTCTAACCTATCAAATGCCTTTTTGGCATCTATTGCTAATCTGACCACTGGGTCAGCTGTTTGCTGTGCCTGTGTCAGAACATGAGCTAATAGTCGACCATTATCCGTAGTAGACCTACCCGGCATGAACCCACACTGATCTGGATGGATCAAGAATTTTCCCTAGCCTATTGGCTAGCACTTTAGCATATATTTTGCAATCTACGTTTAGTAGTGGTATAGGCCGATAATTCTCCACTTTCTGGGGATCTCTCCCTCGCTTAGGGTGTATAACAATGATAGCTTCTGCCAGTGCCCCATTGTCAGGATGTTCGTCATACAGCCGACTGTAATACGTCTGCAATTCAGGCACCAACTGCTCTGCAAATGTAGCATAGAATTCTAATGGGAGTCCATCTGGTCCGCTCGCTTTGCCCTTAGCCAGTTGTCTTATAGCCTGTTGTATCTCCTTGTTAGTAATGTCTTCTTCCAATGATGATGCTTGTCTTTCAGAGTTTTGGTCCGACGACGGTGGAGACTAATTTTTCAAAAGCTCCTTCATCCCATTCAACCTCTGATTGATATAATTTTGCATAAAATTCTCTGCACTGCTCTAATATTTCTTCATCCTTTGTAACTAACTCGCCTTTTGAATTCTGTATACCTGCAATACGTGATACCGCCTCCTTAGCTTTCAATGTGCGGGAGAGAAGCGTGCTCGCACGATTGCCCTCATGATAGTACACACTTTGTTGTGATTTAATTTGCTGTTGTGCTTCACAATTTAGTATTGAATTATATTGATAATGTAATTTTTGCAGCCTTATCAAAATCATCTGGTCCATTTGCTTAGTTAAAAGCCTTTCTCCAGCGCGTATTTGTAGATTTATTTCATGCAATTCTTTCTTCTTGGCTTTCTTCTGTTGTATGGCAAATGTTGTTATATGCGCTCGAATAGCAGCTTTAACCCTGAAATTACAGAGATTTTTTGCACACACTGAATATCGTTGGGGTCATAAATGACCCCACAATGAATTTTAATTGTTAACCATGAAAATTTTAAACTAAACAGACAAAATATTATTCTGAATTAATTATTTATTATATGAAGGTTAAATGTTTTGAAATTTAATGCTTTATCATAAAATTACATGAAGAGTTGCCATGAAAGCAGTTTTTACATGCACTTGATGAACACAGTAAAGTACTAGTCATTTGCATGAGACACAGACAATTTCTGAATGTTCTTTGCAAACATTGCGCTTGCAGGAGGTGCAAACTATGTTGCTTTTCCTGTCTTCTTCTGTGGAACAGCAGTGACACCTTGCCCTTTTCTTTGAGATCCCGACATTGCAAACAGCATCAGTGGCTTCTTCAATGCTGGAAGAAGTCTTGCTGCAATTACTCTGAAGCAGCTGCTTTCCTAATTCCAAGAGGAATAGACGACGTCTGTGCTTTGACTTGGACTGCCATTCTGGATTTAGTGACATCCAAACAATGAAGGCGTTCAAAGCACTGATGTCCAACATGTTGTAGAAGATTGTCACTGGCCAGTGTCTTGTCATTCGTTTTGTGGTATATGTGCGCAACATTTGATCTGCCATATCTACTCCACCTTTACTAGAATTATAGTCCAAGATCATGTGTGGTTTTTTTTGTCTGGACGTGTGTTATCTACTTCTTGATCATGCAAACTGCTCAGAACAACCACTTTTCCTTTCTTCAGGCAATAGGAAACCAGAGTGGCGTCATCACGAAAGGCAAACAGTGAAGTGAATACCTCTCGGCCCTTTGCTGTTACAAATTCTGGAGGTAATTCTTTTCTGTTCTTTCGAATTGTCCCCAAAAGTGTCATTTGTTTTTCTAGCAAGTTCCATGACAGGGATAAACTGCAGAAGAAATTGTCAACAGTAACATTTCTGCCAGATCGCGTCAATCCTTCAGTGAGTTGCAGCACAACCCTTTCACCCTGATTCTGTTCCCTGTTTTGTCCGAGTTCCCTTCCTGTATATACTTGAAGGTGCAGAACATATGACGTTGCACTGTCAAACAACATCCATAGCTTTATGCCATATTTCCCAGGTTTTCTGGGAATATACTGTCTGAACGGAACGCGGCCACGAAATGTAAGCAGTTGCTCATCCACGGTAACATTTTCACCAGGAACAAAGGCGTCACTTAGAGTTGCTTCCCAGGTATCACAAACGTGTCTGATTGGAGCAAGCTTATCCACGCCTCGTTGTTCACATCTGTGGGTTGCATCATCAAATCTGAGAGCACAAGAAATTTGCTGAAAACGGTTACGGGCCATATTTTTGCCGAAAACAGAGCGACCATCTTCAAGGTTCCACATCTGAACTATGGATTCATTTCGTGACTTGTACATGCCTGAGAGGATCAGAAGTTCAAGAAAATGTTGAAATTCTCTGTCTGTCAAATCTTTCCAGGTGTCGTCATAAATGTGTCTTCCTTGTTTGCTCGTCCACATCATGATTTCATTCAATAAGTTCTTCCTCATGAACAAGTGGAATGCTGCGAGAGGGCCATCAACATTTCGTACAGCATACCTTGTAGGACCTTGTTGTACGGGCATGACATTAGCTCTGTCGTATCTTCCAGCAGCTTGCTTTATAGGTTTCCTGTTCCAAGATGTGGCATCCTTAGATACATAGGCTTCAATGGCAACATTTGTGCTTATAGTTGATGACCACTTAGTTCCTCTACAACCACAACTAAGATTCCTCACAGATGATACTGACACCGAGGACTCCTGCCTTCTTCCCCGTCCAGCACAGCCTCGACCTTTGCCTCGACCTGTAACTTGATTCTTTGCTGCAGGCGATGCTACGGCTCAACATCAGTCTCACATTCACTTGGCGACCAACTGCTGTCGCCATCTGAATCATGACTGTCATCATCAGATTTATCGCCCGAACTTGGCTGATATGCTTCTTCGCTTGCTGAATATGCTGCATCATCAGATGACTCAGAGCTGTCACTGTCAGCATCTCGTTGCAATATTTCTCTTACTTGGGCAGCTGAATACTTTCATTTTGACATCTGTGGTGAGGAAACCACTATTGAGGCTATGGATACACAGGAAAAGGAGCCCTGTACCTTTAAAAATGAAAGCATCCAGGATTTCCCCGGTAACCAGGAGTCTCTGACTCACAACACAGTCACCCTTAAGCCCCGCCCACAGCAGCACGTCAGGGTTAGAGAGAAGCCTGACTCTTCTCACGTGTGCTGGGAGCAAGGCGTGGCACAGAAAGGAAAGCAGTTTAAAACGCTGGCTTTTAGAAAGTCAGGGAGAGCAACTGAGGGAGGAGAAAAAGCTGGAGCTGATGCTGACCATTGGGGAGAAGGCAGCTGGAGAGAAAGAGATGGTGCCAATTCTAGTTGCAGCTCCGGGAAGAGTTACAGCCAGGGCAGAAGCCAGCCAGTAACCTTAAGAGATACAAGGGCTGCTGAGCTCAAGCTTCCAGGTGAACAGGGGGAACTGATTGGAAAGACTCCAAGGCAGTCCCAGCTGAAAGAAAGGCTGTTTCAACCCAGGAAAGTCTCTGTAGACGGAAGGCACAGTGACTTATACCAGGAGAAAGGAGAATTGCTGAATACTCCTGACTTAAGGCAAGTGTGTCCTCCCCAGTTCCTGCCTATAAAAAGTTTAAGAGAATTAGCTCCAGAGATAAAGCTAATTCTAGCTATCAGTTAAACCCTAAGGGAAAGAGGGATATTTTAACTGACTATCAATATGCTCAGCTTGCAGAGGAGTTAGGACAGAAGAAGGTTCTACTCAAAAAGCTCAATGATATGATTCAGAGAGAAAACAGTCAGCTCTCCAGACAGGTACCCTATGAGAAGTGTGAAGGGGATAGCATCGAGGAGATGGAAATTGGAGACTGTTTTGAGGATAACCCGTGTGAAATGCAATGTGCTTATTGCAAAGCAGCTGACTCAGAAGAATGCTAAACTTTAAAAGCTGTCTGAAGTATGAATGTCATGAAAGAAACCTAACCTGTGTGAAAGGCACGGCAGGGGGAAACAGCTGAATGCTATTGTCTCAACTAATATCGTGTGAAGCTAAAAGCTGAAGGAAACAGTCAGTGGACAATTTTTAAAAGCTGTTTTTGCTTTAAGAAATGTTGTTTTTGTAAGAAAGAAGTTTTACGAAGCTTAAGTTTGAAGAAGCTGCATTTGTTAAACCCAGGCAGCATTGTGCTTACCTTATTGAAAGTTAAAAGCTTTTGCGTTGGAGCAAGTATCCTATTTTTGTTTCCCATTCGAATCCTGTATATATATATTGGGACCCCTGAAGATATAAATAAATTTCTCTGTTTTCGCCTGACCACTTGACTACAATTCCTTTGCCTAAATAAGTAAAATACTACAACTCCCAGCAGCCCTCCTGGCGGCCATTTTGAGGGAAAATCTTATTCAAGGTAAAAAGGCGACTCACCCTGGTACCGGGCTATATACCCAACCAGGTGGGGGCGACACATCATAAACAATAACCTAAAATAAATAAACAAAGATAAAGTTGAATAAAACGCAAAGCAGTTTTACTATAGGTGCACAATAATCGTGATGAACGAGCTGAAAGCCTTTAGATTTCATCGTAAATAATGAGAGAGCGTATGATATCAATTACAGAAAATGTGTAATTTTCATAAGAGTACAAAAAGTAAATGATACATAATTAAATGATAAATACCTTTGTCAGATCAAAAAATTCACAAAACTGCAAATTGTATCATGATCCAAACCAGACATAAGCAACTGGGGTCAAAAATGACCCCACTGATACTCTCTGCTGCAATTCATCACTAGCGTTACCTAGCGGATGAAAATTATTCCTCTCATGGCGCAATATAAAGAGAATATTGACATGTGAAAAGTCATAAAAAGATTGCATTCTTGATCAACTAGTTTCCGAGATACGCGTTGTGAAACTTGCAATGGGGTCACTTTTGACCCCATCGGTACTCCCAGGGTTAAAGGCTTCCCACCAAGCCCAAGTTGATGTTTCTGATTCTATATTGTGTTCAAAATAAGTTGAGATTTCTTTTTGTATGCGACTAAGAAAGGTCTTATCAGTCAACCATATTTTGTCAAATTGCCATCTCGTCTGGGTCTGTCGTGTCGACTTCATGTCCAGAGTGAGCATCACTGCTGCATGATCCGAAACTGTTTTTGTGTACATTTCTGCAGCTAACACTTGTGGTACCAGCATCTTTGATATTAAGAAGTAATCAATTCTTGTCTGAGAGTTATGGGGGAGAAAGCAGAATGAGTATTCTCTAGCTCTCGAATGTAAAAGTCTCCATGGATCTATCAACCCCATTGATTCTATCATATTCTGTAATACTCTACTCGATCTAGGCTTAGATTGTTATTTATATGGAGTCCAATCAACTAGGGGATCTTGTATAATATTAAAGTCTCCTCCAAGGTTTATGTGTGTTGATGCCACCTCCACTAATTCCATTGTCAACTGTTCAAAGAAATTTGGTTCTTCCTGATTAGAGCCATACACCGCCATATGACTTTGGCCCATCTCCCGCTAGGGTCTATCCTAGTTTCTTTAATTATCGGTGCCAGCACTTTCCGCACTAATATAATCACACCACCTTTTTTTTTTTTTTGCTGGCGCAGCTAGTATATTTTGATACACTCCTGATCAAACTTTGTATGATTCGGACAATGAGAGGTGGATTTCCTGTATGTAAATTATATCAGCATTCTGCTGTTGGCAATATGTCAAGATTTTTTTTCACTTAATTGGATTTGTGATACCCTTTACATTTAGAGTCAATACATTTAACTTATTGCTAACCATATTGACAGTCATTATACCTTTTAATAGTAATATTTGTTACCTGGAGCATCATATTTCTTTGTTCTCTACATTTCCCATTCAATTTATATAGCCAGATCTTCATAACCATATTAACTACTAACTCTTGTGTAGTGGAGTCCATACCACAAACTATGCGAGCAGGATCCCCAAGACCCCCTCCCCCCCAACTACTACTTAAACAAGTCACTTACTCACCTCTCCCCCCTCTTAACCGATACTGTTAGCAACATTATTTATACATTAATCTATATTCTTAGCTCTTGGTTATATTACATTTTGCAGTCATCATATATATGCACTATACATCTCCTGTACAACCCATATACCTTGTATCAAATTTTAAGTCCAAATTTAGGATTCGTTGTCCCATCTCTCCTAGCCGTACTACCTCTAGCTCCCTGCTATCCAGTTGCTTTGCCATCATTTCAACTCAGCTTCCTGTTTCCATATGAGCATAGTCTTGCAGAAAAGTACGAAGTGTTGAGGGGTTGTCAAAGGTGCGTGTAGTATTGTCTATTGTTACTCGCATTTTAGCCGGGTAGAAGAGGCCGTATCTTGCCTGCAGCTTCTGCATCAGCGGTCTGCATGCTAATAGTTCTTTTCTTCGCTCAACCGTTGTTTTACTAAGGTCCGGGTAGAAGGCAATTCTATGGCAGTGAAGTAGCATCAAAGTTTTCTGCTTGGCCGTTTGAAGAATTTGCAACGCTTGTGGGTATCGCAGCAGTTTAATTACAAATGGTCTCGGATGTCTGGCATGATTGGTTGTGTGCGAGGGAACTCTATGTGCACGTTCCAGTTCTAGAGGCTTAAGGAATGTAGTTTGCAATAATTCTGGTATCAATTTTTCTAAGTACGCAATCGGATCTGCCCCTTTTTATTTATTTATTTATTTACAATTTCTTATATACTGCACTATTCGGCATCAGCGCGGTTTACATGGAACAGAAAAATCAGACAGGATACATATGCCTGAGTTTACAATTAACAGGACCGCAAAACTTGGATAACCGAGGGTAAGTTTACAATTAAACAGGAAAGCAAAACTTGGATAACCAAGGGTAAATTATTTACACACTAGAGTCACAGAATAAATGTAACATGTGATTTACCTTCCATTCCTTCCGGGATACCTGTAATTCGTACATTATTTCTTCTTGCCCGATTGCTTTGGTCCTCCATTTGAGCTTCTAATGCTGCTAGATGCTTGGCAAGTGGGTCCTCCTGATTCAGCATATTCTCATGCTTTTGTATTTGTGCCTCTACTTTGTTCAAGCGCCCGTTCATATCCTCCAGCTTTCCTTTTACCTCCTGTAAATCTTCTTGCATTTGACTTAGTGTCGCTGCATTGGTAGTTATTAACTCCTTTACCTGCCTCAGTTCACCAAGAATTTCACAAAGGCCATCCGCCGATTCTTTAGCCAATGCCATTTTCTGTGGAGACAGTGCTTCTTGTTTTGCACGTTTTGCCGCCAAACCTGTAGCTTGTTGAAACTCAAGTTTAGTTGGCTTTAAAGATGACATCTTCCTCTTACCCTAAATCTCATGCAAGTTTGATGACTTTATCTGAAAAGGGAGAGAGGGCTAGGACTCTGCGCTCATGGCAGGAGTGATTCCCTTAGGCAGCCATTTCGCAGCGCGGCAAGCTCCGCCCCCCAAGTGGCTATGTTCTATGTGAACAGCAAGAGAGCATGTGCTTGTACCTCCTGAGCTGGGAGGCTGTTCACCTCTGGAATTTGTCCTGCTCCATGGCATGGACCTCAGGGTGACATATCTGCCTGGCGAGAGCAATGACCTAGCAGACTGCCTCAGCTGGGTGCTTCAGCCAAACAAGTGGACCCTCAGGAGGGACTTGGTGGAGTGGATCTTCCAGGAGTGGGGCACCCCCGAGGTGGACCTCTTTGCCACAGCACAGAATGTGCAGGTAGCTCGATTCTGCTCTAGAAGGCCGGCTAGCAGTAGCTTGGGACCAGATGCCTTCCTGCTACAGTGGTAGGTCAGCCTATTTTATGTCTACCCCCGATACCGCTCATCATGAAGACGCTCCTGAAGCTCCAGGCTGAGGGGGAATCCATGATTCTCATCACTCCCTATTGGCCCCAGCAACCGTGGTTCCTATTACTGCTACAACTCTCGCAGAGGGAGCCTCTCTACCTGGGCTCTGACCCGGATCTGATTTCTCAGGAGAGCAGCTCCTTGTTGTACCCCAACATTTCCTCCCAAACACTCAAGGCATGGATGCTGAGTGGATAGCCCTCGCGGAGCTTGCCCTTCCTAAGGGTGTTACCAAGATCCCCCTGCATCCAACACTGAGTCAACACATAAGGCCTATGCATTCAAGTGGTGGTGGTTTGCCATCTGGTGCACTAGTCGGGCCCTGGACCCCTTTACCTACCCCATAGACCAGCTGTTGGAGTATCTTCGGTACCGCTATGATTCTGGGTTCAAGCCTACTAAATGATAAAGCAATTTAAAAAAAAAGGTTAAATAAATAAATACAATAAAGTCTAACTTGGCGCACGTTCACCTCAGCGGAATAGAAGTGTTCCATCATGGCTGTGGGGAGAAGCCCATGTTGGCTCACCCTCTGGTGGGCTGTTACATGCAGGGCTTGCTTCTTTTGAAGCCTTCAGTCAACCCCCCTCTGGCTGCCTGGGACCTGAATGCGGTCCTCGGCCAGCTCATGCAGGCTCCTTTCGAGCCACTAGACACTTGCTCTCTGAAGTTGTTAACCTGGAAGGTCCTCTTCCTGATGGTGGTCATGTCAGCCTGGCATGTTAGTGAGCTCCAGGTGCTGGTCGCGCACCCTCCGTAAACCACGTTTTACCAGAAATAGGTGGGGCTCCACACGCACCTTCGCTTTCTGCCACAGAGATTCTCGGCTTTTCACCTCAACCAGTCTATTGTTCTGATGTTCTTTCCCCGACCTCACACCAATCATGTTGCACATGCTGGATTGCAAGCATACATTGGCATTCTTGGAGCGCACAGAGACACACCATCAATCCTCCCAACTATTCATCTTCTTTGACCCCAATAGACTGGAGGCTGCTGTTTCGAAGCGTACGTTATCCCTCTGGCTCGCAGCCTGCATTGCCCATGCATACTCCTTGGCTGGTCTGAGCCTTGAGGGTCATGCCACAGTTCACAATGTCCATGCGATGGCTACATTAGTAGCCAACCTCTGCTTTGTTTCCACAGAGGAAATCTGCCGGGATGCGACATGGTCTTCGGTCCATACCTTCGTGGCCCATTATTGTCTGGATGGAGATTCCCGACGGGACAGCACTTTTGGCCAGGCTGTGTTCTAGCATCTCTTTGGGTCTTAGAGTCAACTCCTACCCACCGGCCCTTCTGTCCATTCAGGCTACCTGCTGAAAATTCCCTCAGGTGTCTGCTATATCTGCTGAGGATACTGAATCGGATGAGTCCTTCAGTGGGACTACCTCTCTGGTCATCCTGACTTCTCCAGTTCTCGTTGCTCGATTGGGCTGCTTATCTCCTTGGTTTCCGGTAGCCTGTAGCTTGGGAGTACCATACATGAGGACTTATTTCTTGCTTGTTCACGGAGAAAGCATAATTACTCACCTGTAGCAGGTATTCTCCATGAACAAACACAGGCAGAAAGACTGACTTACACTCACACTGTTACGGGAAATGAGACACTGGTAGGACAAAGTGGAGCATATTTACTAAAATGCAGTGGTTTACCACATGTTTATCCTAAAATTTAGAATAGGGGTGGTGCCGGACCTACGCTAATAAATGGAGGCATGTCTGACATGTCTCCAGACCTCATGTATTTAGTGCAAGTTCTGTACCACTCTCACTTTTGCCATGATTAACGCAGTTGCACTTAACACCATCCACTGAAATGGTGGTAAATGCACCCATGCTAAGTGCAACACCATTGGTTAGCAAGCATTAAGGACTCCTGCTCTAACCACAATGTGTGTGAACTGCCCAGTCTCTGCCCAAACCCATGCTAAGTAGTTATCATGGATTTTTAACATAACTTCATTTTTGATACACAGTAAGGGTCCACCATGCACACTTAGCTGATGCTAAATTCTGCACTAACCATTAGCGCACTTTAGTAAATACCCCAGTGTGTGAGGGAAGCTTGTACTGCTGCTGCTGCCAACACTGTCCTATGGTGAGGCAGTAGAGAGTGAGCAAGACTTGTAATGCTGCTGTCCATGCTGTGCCTGTTGTAAGATGGAGCAGTGTATGCGTGCGTGAAGTGTGTGTATATGTAAGACATCCTTACTTCTACTTTTGTTTAAAGGGACCACATGTGCCTCTCTCCAGTCCTCTGGCACCACCCCCGCCTCCAAAGAGGCATTGAAAAGGTCAATCAATGGACCTGCTAGAACGTCCCCAAGTTCCTTCAGTATTCTCATAAGAACATAAGATATGCTACACTGGTTCAGACCAAGGTCCATCAAGCCCAGTATCCTGTTTCCAACAGTGGCCAATCTAGGTCACAAGTACCTAGCAGTTTCCACAAAAGACACAGGTTCCACAATGCTTGTATCCCATCTGGTCCCATCACTTTGTCCACTTTTAGTTTAGCTAGTTCCTCAAGAACACATTCTTCTGAAAATTATTTGAGTTGCCCCTCACTTTTATTCCTGTTTGTGGGTGTTGTCTGAGTGTCCCTTCATTCGTGAATACAGAACAGAAATATTTGTTAAGCAATTTTGCTTTATCCTCATCAGCTTCTACATATTCCTCCCCTTCACCCTTGAGTCTGACAATACCACTTTTGCCCTTTCTCCTCTCACTAACATATCTGAAAAATATCTTATCCCCCCCTCCCATTTTATTGCATTGGCTATTTCCTCTTCTTTTTGCATCTTTGCTTTCTTGACTACTTTGCCAGCCTCTCTATGTTTTTCCAAATATACAGTAGATGCCTGTCTTCCTCTCTCTGTGATCTCTTGTATTTCATGAAGGCCTCCCTCTATTTTTTTCATCTTTTCAGCTACCTCTTTTGAGAACCATAGTGGCCTCCTTTTCCTTTTACCTTTATTTACCATTCTAACAAAAAGGATGGTTGCCCGTAAAATATCCCCTTTCAGTTTTGCCTACTGTTTTTCTACATCCCCCAGCTGTCCCCATCCCGATAACCACTCCTTGAGATATTGGCCCATCTTGCCAAAGTTAGTTTTCCTAAAGTCTAAGACCCTCGCTTTTGAATGGATTTTATCAGTCCTAGTCCTAATACTGAACCACACTATCTTGTGATCACTGGATGTGAGATGATCTCCCACTCTAACATCAGAAACACTTTACCCATTGGTAAGCACCAAGTCCAGTAAGGCCCCTGTTACCAATTGCCTGAATAGTTCTTCCTATAAAGAATCCGGATCTCTTTGCTTCTGGATGATACCAAAGCAGGGATGCGCCAGTTAACATCTGGCATATTGAAATTCCCTATCAGTAGCACTTCCGCTTTCCTGGCAATGCTGCGTGCCTTCTATTAAATCTCTGTTCACGTCTTCTCCCTGTGATGGAGGTCTGTATATCACACCAGTGTAAATGAATTATCTTTCCCTCTTTCTAGTTTAACCCACACTGACTCCTCTCTTCCTTTTAAGCCCTGTATTTCCATAGCTTTAATATTATTTTTTACATATAGTGCCACTCCTCCTCCCCTTCTTCCTACCCTGTCCTTTCTGAATAACGTATAGTCTAGAATAGTTAAATCCCAGTCATGGTTGTCCATGAACCATGTCTCTGTAACTGCCACAAAATCCAAGTCAGCTACTCCCACCAAAGCCTCAACATCTGGGATCGTATTTCCCATGCTACAGGCATTTATACACACTGGTTTCCAGATGTTGCCCCTTTTACCTATTTCTATAAAAGTATTTAATGTTTCACTTACCTGAGGGCTTTCACCTACCTGGGGGCTTTCTTCACCCATCCCCAATGAATCTAGTTTAAAGCCCTCTTCAGTAGGTTAGCCAGTCTTCTACTGAAGACATGTTGACCCTTCTTGGCCAGATTGATGCTATCTCTGCTCTGCAGCCCTTGGAACATCATCCCATGGTCCACGAAACCAAAACAAACTTGATGACACCATCCATGGAGCCATGCATTTATCTCCAGGATGAAAGCTTCTCTGCCTTGGCCTTTATCCTCTGTCCCAGAGCCATGAAGTCACTCTTGATACACTCAGAGGGATACCTGGCAGTATCATTTGTGCCGACATGAATGAGCAGCATTGGGTAATAGTCAGTAGGCTTGATGAGTCTCAGGAAACTCTCCATAACATCTTGGAGTTTGGCACCTGGCAGACAATATATCTCTAGGGACATCAAGTCTGGTTGGCAGATGAGACGCCTCAGTACCCTCAGAAGAGAGTCACCAACCACCACTATCCTTCACTTCCTAGTGGTCACTGATTCTGCAACTTTGGGGTGATCAAGCTCTGGTTCTTCCCTTTCCTGGGATGCCTCCACCTCCTCCAATACCAGGGCTGCATAATGGTTCTTCAATTCAAGGGCTTGAGGAGTTGGATTAGTGATTCTGCAGGTCCTGGTGACTCATGTTCAACCTTCGTCCTTCTGTAGGCTCCCATCTTCACCTCTACTGGAGAGCTTGGATTTTTCAAGAAACATCTAAATCAATGCACTTCTCACTGTCTTGAATGCTCCTCAGCCTTGCCACCTCTTCTCTGAGTTCCACCACCTGTTTCCTGAGAGCTTCAGCATGTAGGCATCCTGCACATGGAACTGGTCCTTCAACTGGCATTGGGAACTCTCTCTGGACAGACAGAAGCTGTAATGGGGGCAACAGCTTTGGCAATATGATTTTTCCCAGCCATTGTTCTGTTGATGGAGCTTTGGTACCTGTTGAAGTAAAAGAGAGACCTATCAAAGTACCAGCCTGTTTCTCAGTTGTCCTCTCAAAGAAAAAAGCAGTTGACCTATTTTAAGTGTGTTCTAAATGTGCTATTCTAAGTCCCTGTGTGTAGCTAATTGGGGAGTTGCCCTATAAAGCAAGAATGCTCACATGGGGTGGGTGGGAGCTAGGGAGGGAACTAACTCCTGATGAGGTGTCAGTGGCTTTAAAGAGCTGAGAAAGAGAACTTAACAGCAGCGTTTTAAACCTACACCACTAAAATCCCCAAATATTTCCCCTTTTGAAATAAAACACCAAAAAAGACTAACTCTTTCTAAAAATGTATACCAAAAAGTCTTTTAAGAGCTCTCAGGCAGAGAGCTAGTAATTAAAAGTCACACACATACCTTGCTTTGAAATGGAGAGACCCTGTTAGGAATGTCTTGGAAGGTTCTGAAGACTTTTATGCAGTCCTAAGTTCTTTCACAGGCTAATCAGCCCACTAACTCCTGATGAGGTGTCAGTGGCTTCAAAGAGCTGAGAAAATGAAACTAACAACAGGTTCTGTGGTGAGGCAGTATGTATATGAGGGAAGCTTGCACTGCTGTTGCCCGTGCTGCACTGGATCTATGGTGGGACAGTGTGCATGTGAGGAAGCTTGCACTACTGCTGTCCTTGTTGCACTGGTTCTACACTGGGACAGTGTGTAGGTGAGAGAAGATTGCACTGCTGCTGCCTGTGCTGCACTGGTTCCATGGTGGGGCAGTGTGTATGTGAGAGAAACTTCCACGGCTCTTGTCCGTGCTGCACTGGATCTATGTTGGGGCAGTATGTATGGGAGAGAAGCTTGCACTACTACTTTTTGTGCTGTACTGGTTCTACACTGGGGCAGTGTGTATGGGAGAGAAGCTTGCACTGCTACTGTCCATTCTGTACTGGTTCTATGTTGGGAGGCAGTGTTTATGTGAGAGAAGCTTGCACTGCTGCTGTCTGTGCACCTGTGAGAGAAGCTTGCACTGCTTATGTCAATGCTGCATGGATTCTATGGTGGGGCAATATACATGTGAGGAAAGCATACATTTCTGCTGTCCATGCTGCACTGGTTCTACAGTGGGGCAGTGTGCATGTGAGGGAAGCTTGCACTTCTGCTGTCCATGTTGCTTTGGTTCTACGGTGGGGCAGTGTGCATGTGAGGGACGCATGCACTGCTACTGTCCATGCTGCACTGGTTCTACAGTCGGGCAGTATGCATGTGAGGAAAGCTTGCACTGTTGCTCTCTGTTCTTTACCTGTTCTGTGGTTAAATGAAAGAATGGAAAAATCCCAATTGTTAGGTATATACTATAATCATTTTAATAAAATTAACTATAAAGAAAACCTAATATCATCAATAAACCACATCAATAATTTATAAACTAACTAATAAATGAAATTCAAATGTTAAAAGTTGTAAGTTCTAAGAAAGATCTCAATTACAGGCTTTCAAATTTGATTACCATATTAATTGTTCACCCTTAAAACACTAAAAAGAAAAATCTTTACTGAAACTGAGCAACAAGCTCCATATTCAGCAAATGAATCATTTCATCAAAGATATACACTGCCTTCTAAAAAGCTTCACATCCTTGTACTTTCACAGTTTGCTATCTAAAAATATAATTCAAAATGTATTAAGTGAGAGCCTGTTTCATAAATGTCGGTAGTGCTACTGAATATTGCTGGCTTGGGCCGCTAATCACCCTGATGCTAAGTGCTTAGCATTGCAGCGTTGCAAGGGCAACCCTGCAGGTTATCTGGGCAGCAGTGATAGCCACCTCCCAGTTTCTCCAACTGGCTAAAGTTAGGACAGATGAATGGCAGTCCCAACTGTAGCCACTGTTGCAATCCGGCTAGCAGCTGAATATCACCGCTGACCGGATTGCAAGATCGCAATCTGGGCAACTCGGATATTCAATGCCAACGACCCCGATATGGCCCTGGCATTGAATATCCAGGGCAAAGTTAAAGCAATGATGGCCAACCACTTAACTGTGCTGGCCGTTGCAGCTAAACATCCCTCCTCCAAAAGTGTTGATTGCATAAGTCTTTACATGCCTTTAGTAGAAGCCCCTTTGGCAGCAATAGCAGCCATGAGTGATTTAGGAGAAGCGTCTACCAACCTGAATGATGCTGTTTTTGCCCATTTTTCTTGGCAGAATAGCTCCAGTTCCTTCAAGTTGCCTGGGAATTGTCTGTGGACTTCAGTCTTCAAGTCTTACCACAGATTTACTGGTGATTCAGGTTTGGGCTTTTTTTTTTTATTTCAAAATTCTTAACCATACTTACAAAGCAAGTATACAAGAAACATGATTGAAATCAAATACCAGAAAAGATCAAGTGCAAAAATACACTTACAAAAGAAGTCATAACAATCCAATAGCCCAAAAAAATGGGGAGGAGAAGAATACTAAAGAAAATCCAACAAGAAACAAGGTGAAAAAACAAGAATCCCATGATTAACAGCCAGTTATCTAAACCACCCATAGCTCATCCCTCTGAAGCCTTTTTCTCCTTATCAACTAGAAAAACCTCCAGCTGTGGAGAGTCTAAGAAAATATACCTAACACCCTGAAAAGTGACCAAGCACTTATAGGGATAACGTAAAAAAAATGAAGCCCCAACGGCCAATACCCTAGGCCTGATGGCCAAAAAGGCCCGCCGGCGTAGCTGAGTGGCCCAGGAGACATCAGGAAACAATTGAACTCACGACCCAGAAAAATTAAATGCCTTATTTTTAAAGTAACTCCTAAGCACTGAAGTCTTATCCTGTTCAGAAAGAAAAGTAACCAGAAGAGTAGTCTTGGTGGAAATAACGTCCTGCAAGTCCTCTAAGAACTGAATCAAATTGAAATTTTCCTGAGGTTGCAAAACATCAAAACCCTCAGAGGACTCCCTGACATCCCACCACCTGACAAGTAAAATAACCTGGAAAAAAACATTGAGTCAGCTGTGGGTAAACCCAAAACTTCCTTAAGTTATTTCCGAAATAAGACTTCAGAAGAAAGCAAATGGCAATAGGGAAAATTCAAACAATGAAGATTTCTACTCCTGAAATTATTTTCCAACATTTCTAATTTCCAATGGATTACTAAACTATCCTTAATAAAGGAGGCATTCACCACATTCAAAGAAGAAAAAGAGCTATCATATTTATAAATCTGGGAAGCAAGAGAGACCGCCTGATCCTCAACTTTAACCAGCCGAGCGGCAGCCTCTGGTGAGAAGCTGCACAGATGGGAAACAGTGTTGGCCAAAGCCTGCTCAGTCCTTGTGCCCTATCCATAGAGTTACCACTGAAGGCTGTCATTTGCAAGGTACCAGGAATGGGCCATATCCAGATGCCAGAGAGAGAGTATGGAATCACCTTCAGGTTCATCAGCTGTACAGAAGGTACATCATTGTATGCTGAAAGAGAGAGGAGAAGAGTGTTGGCAGCATCAGTAAGCAGATTTGTGTTTGCTCTGTCCTTGGCTTGGGCTTCTATGTTGGCTGCTGTGTCATTAATGAAGCTAATAGGGGAAGTGTTATGAGTCCCAGCAAAGGTATCATAAGAACACAAGATATGCCATACTGAGTCAGACCAAGGTCCATCAGGCCCAGTATCCGGTTTCCAACAGTGGCCAATTCAGGCCACAAGTACCTGGCAGGTTGCCAAAGAGGCACACAGGTTCCACAATGCTTGTACTGGAACAAGCAGTGGATTTCCTGGGTCCTCTTTAATAATGGTTTATGGACTTTTCCTCTAGGAACTTGTTCAAACCTTTTTTAAACCCAGCTACACTAACAGCTTTTACTACATCTTCTGGTAAGGAATTCCAGAGTTTGATTATGGGTTGAGTGAAAAAATATTTTCTTATTAGTCTTAAATGGGTTGCATTGTAGCTTCATTGTGTGTCCTAGTCTTTCTACTTTTTGACGGCATAAAAAAACTGAACAATGTTTACCCGTTCCACTCCATTCATTAATTTATAGACCTCTATTATATCTACCCTCAGCTGTCTCTTTTCCAAGTTGAACAGCCCCAACCTTTTAAGCCTCTCCTCATAGGGGTATTCTTCCATTCTCTTTAACATTTTTATCGCTCTTCTTTGTATCTTTTCTAATTCTGTTATATCCTTTGTAAGATATGGCGACCAGAATTGCACACAATATTCAAGGTGCAGTCACACCATGGAACGATATAGAGGCATTATAATATCCTTAGTTTTATTCTTCATTCCTTTCCTTAAGATTCCTAGCATTCTATTTGCTTTCTTGGCCGCCACTGCTCACTGGGCAGAGGGCTTCAACATGTTATCAACGAAGACGCCTAAATCTTTTTCCTGGGTGGTGGCTCCTAATGTGGAACTTTGCATCATGTAACCGTAGTTTGGGTTGTTCTTTCCTAGGTGCATAACTTTGCACTTGTGCACATTAAATTTCATCTGCCATTTGTATGCCAGGTCTTCCAATTTATCAAAGTCCTCTTGCAATTTTTCACAATCCTCATGGGTTTTAACAACTTTGAATAATTTTGTGTCATCTGCAAATTTGATTACCTCACTTGTTATTCACATTTCCAAGTCATTTACGAATATCTTAAAAAGCAGCGGACCCAGCACAGATCCCTGGGGTACTCCACTATTCACCTTTCTCCATTGGGAAAACTGACCATTTAGCCCTACCCTCTGCTTTCTATCTTTTAACTAGTTCATGATCCACAATAGTACACTGCCTCCTATCCCATGACTTTTTAATTTCGCCAAGAGTTTCTCATGAGGGACCTTGTCAAAGGCTTTTTGAAAATCCAAATGCACTATGTCAACTGACTCACCTTTGTCTACCTGTTTATTCACACCTTCAAAAAAACATAACAGATTAGTAAGACAACACCTTCCATGACTAAAGCCATGTTGGCTATCTCCTATAAAGGCATGACTATCTACATGTTCCGTAATTTTGTTCTTTATAATTGTTTCTACCATTTTTCCTGGTACTGACATCAGGGCCACTGGTCTGTAGTTTCCCGGATCATACCTGGAACTCTTTTTAAAATTTGGCGTTACATTGGCCATCCTCCAATCTTCAGGTATTACAGATGATTTTAATGATAGTTCACAGATTACTAATAGCAGGTCTGCAATAAGAACATAAGATATGCCATATTGGGTCAGACCAAGGTCCATCAAGCCCAGTATCCTGTTTCCAACAGTGGCCATACGTACCTAGCAGTTTCCCCAAAAGACACAGGTTCCACAATGCTTGTACTGGGTCAAGCATTGATATCCTGGGTCCCTTAATAATGATTTATGGACCTTTCCTCCAGGAACTTGTCCAAACCTTTTTTAAACCCAGCTACACTAACAGCCTTTACTACATCTTCCGGTAACAAATTCCAGAGTTTGATTATAGGTTGAATGAAAAAATATTTTCTTTTATTAGTCTTAAATAGTTTACCCTGTAGCTTCATTGCATGTCCCCTAGTCTTTCTATATTCTGATAACGTAAACAATCGATCTACGTTTACCTGCTCCACTCCATTCATTATCCACAATAGCGCCTAAATCTTTTTTCTGAGTTGTGGTTCCTAATGTGGAACCTTGCATCATGTAACCATAGTTTGGGTTGTTCTTCCCTAGGTGCATAACTTTGCACTTGTCCACATTAAATTTCATCTGCCATTTTGATGCCCAGTCTTCCAATTTATCAAGATCCTCTTGCAATTTTCCACAATCCTCTTGGGTTTTAAGAACTTTAAATAGTTTTGTGTCATCTGCAAATTTGATAACCTCACTCGTTATTCCCTTTTCAAGGTCATTTATGAAAATGTCAAAAAGTAGCGGACCCAGTACAGATCCCTGGGGTACTCCACTATTCACTTTTTTCCATTGGGAAAATTGGCCATTTAGCCCTACCCTCTGCTTTCTATCTTTTAACCAGTTTCTGATCCACAATAGTACACTGCCTCCTATCCCATTACTCTTTAGTTTTGCCAAAAGTCTCTGATGAGGGACCTTGTCAAAGTCTTTCTGAAAGTCCAATCTCATATTTCAGTTGTTTCATCCCTTGGATGTATACCATATGGTCCAGGTGATTTGCTACTCTTCAGTTTATCAAATAGTTGTAATATATCTTCCCGGTGTATCAATATTTCTTTCAATTCTTCTGTGGCATCACCTTTAGATAACATTTCAGTCATAGGTAACATCCCTACATCTTCCTCAGTAAAGAGCAAAGCAAAGAATTCATTCAGTCTTTCCGCTATGGCCTTGTCCCCTCTTAGTGCCCCTTTTACCCCTGTATCTTCTAATGGTCCAACTGACTGTTTCACAGGTTTTTTGCTATGAATGTACTTGGAAAAGTCTTTATTACGCGTTTTTGCTTCCACAGCAAGCTTCTTCTCAAATTCTCTCTTTGCCTGCCTTATCAATGCCTTGCTATTCTTTAGTTTGTCAATTTCCCCTATTACACCTTGCAGTTTCACTAAAATTTGCTTCAGTTCCTCCAGATCATCACTTTTAAATATCATTTCTGGCATGGGTGCCTTCTTTACCTCTTCCTCAATAAAAATGGAAGAAAAGAATTCATTTAAAGGCACATGTTAGATAGGCCATTTAGGTGTCTCCTGGGACATTCAAGTCAAAATGTTCAAAATACTGTAGGAGTGGCGGTAAAGAAAGTGGACGTTTGTAAATTTATCTGAAAATCGACTGATCCCCTCCCCTAAATATAAATGTCTTTATCAGTGTATCAGAAAACGGGGACATGCAGAATAAAGAGCCAAACATGTTCAGGGAGACGAGAGATTCGAGAAACATGCACAAGGAAAAGATAGACATGGCAGGACCAGATGATATAGATGTGTCTGGAACCTGCACATGAATACTACTACTACCATTACTTATCATTTGTGTATTGCTATAAGGTGTACACAGCACTGTACAGAGACCTGTAAGAGACAGTCCCTGCTCTTAAGAACTTACAGTCTAGTCAAGACAGACAACACAACAACTAGGGACCAGGATATATCTAGGGAAATGGAAAGAAAATACATAGGAGATGAACAGGAGACTAATAATAAATCATCACATCCTCATAAGGGCTGGCCACTTTGCAAATGGAGACATGGACAGCATGAAAGGCCTCCATATTTACCTGCTATCCTTCTTACATGGGAAATAAAGTACTAGGGGCTTGAGAGGGCATTCCCCTACTATCCCTACTAGTGAAATCTGGTAGAAACAAGCAGCTGTGAAATGCTGTTCATGTTGGGGTGGCAGGTCTGAATATTGTGGTAAGGCAGGTGCAGCACAGACCCGGGAAAGAGAAAAAAAAGAGACTTTTTCTGCTGAGAGGGGGATGGGCTCACCTAAGCACAGGTCCCAAAATGAAAGTAATACTGAAACACACACTTGTAAGGCTAGCCTGAAGCCACACCCAGTCTCCAGGGCAACAGCAGGGAGAGATAGGGTGGGGCCAGAAAGGGAAGCACGCTGGCAAACATTTAAACACAGTCAGTCAGCAAGTGAGAAGAGAGCTGAGAGAACCAGGGAATCCGGGAGAAGCAGCCAGAACTGCCAGAACGAGTGGCAGGACCAGAAAGGAGCAGGAAGACGCTTGAGACAGTTAAAGGATTATAGTTCTAACTCAGAAACAAGCAGCTCAGACTCTGAGCAAGAAACGGAGCCTTTTAAAAAGCCTGGCAGGAAGAAGGTTTCTACAAACAAGGTAAAACCGACAGTACCTTTAAGTGCCTCACTAAAGGGAAGGAAGTCTAGGAGCACTGACATTATTCCAGGAGGAAGAGGGAACGTTCACTGGGAGAAACTTTTTAAGCTTTTAAGAAAAGTGAAACTTGAAATCCCTGAGTCTATCCAAGTCCCTGAGTCTTGCAATACAGAGGAAGACATGGAAGTGGAACTCTATAAAGGGGATTCGGATTCCACAGAGGTCCCAATGGAATGCTCATTATGCATGAGAAGTGATTAAGAAACATTTATTAGATATTGTGAAGAAAGCCCAAGAAGTAGTTATTCTGAGTAATTGCTACTGAGAAAGGCTGGAAAAACAGAAGTCTCATCTTTTAAAGCTGCAATAGTACTTGTGCTAGGGAAGTGTTTTAAACAGCAGTTTAATTCCCATGCTAAGAAGCAGAGAATGTTTTAAACTTACCTGAAATAGCTGGAAGAGGCTAACAAGGTTAGCTGGACTTTGCTCATAACAGTGACTTTCAACTGTGTTTTGTTTGACTGAAAAGGAAACTTATATTGGTTGCAAAGACTGAAAGAAACTGCTTTGTCATAGCACTGCTGAAATACCTTTATAAAGAAGCTTTTTGTTGGAGAAAATATCCTCACTTTCTGTTCATGGTTTGGAGCCTTCTGCCAAGGTCCAATTGCAAACTTGATGATTAAAACAAAATTTAAAATAAATTTTCCTGTGTTAGCCTATTTCCACTTGGACTGCTTTATTGCCCCACAACTACACAATTAAGGGCCTCAGCTACTAGGCTGAAGCAAGACACAAGTTAATATGGCCCGCCGCCCCCACTAGGCCACCGCCTAGTATGGGTGCCAGCCCACAATATGGATGTGTCCCCTGGAGGATTTAAACATGTGATGCTGTTCTGAAATCCGAGAAGCACCTGGATATTTCTAATGTGTCGCATTTATGTCTGTAGCTGACATCCAGCTGCTGATCCCTTTGGGGAAACCTCTGATTGGGCTGATGCTTGGCTAAATAAGTGTTTAAAGCAGATGACAATTTGGCTGCATGCAAGTGGTTTGAAATTGAATAATGAGAAACTTCAAATGGTCTGTTTTGGGGAAGGATGCTTGGATGATCGTTTACAGAATCTGCAGATTGGGGGAATGGTTATTCCTCCTAAGAAAGTTAGGGGTGTTACTGGATGAGGGTTGTACCTTACATCCACAGATTAATAAAGTAGTGCAATGGGCCTTTTAAGAATTGCAGATGGTCAGGCAGTCAAAGCCCTATTTGGATGCCCTGCCCTATGGGCAGTTTTGTAGGTATCGATGGGGAGTATACGAGGGGGTACCCCAAAAAAACAGGAATTATTTTTTAAAAGCTATTTATTTCAAATTCTTTACAAAACAACCTTATCCCCTTCAAAATACTCTCCATTACAACTGATACATTTGTCCTACCGGTGCTTCCACTGTTCGAAACATTTTTTGTAGTCATCTTTAGAAACGGCTGACAGCTCCTCCCTCTTTTTTTTATTGACTTCTTCAATGTTGTCAAATCGGTGTCCTTTCATGCCCCTTTTCATGCGTGGAAATAAGAAAAAGTCGCACGGAGCCAGGTCAGGTGAGTAAGGTGCGTGGGGCAGTGGAACCATGCCATTTTTAGCCAAAAACTGTCTAACAGAGATGGCTGTGTGTGCAGGTGCGTTGTCGTGGTGGAAGAACCAGTCTCCTGTCTGCCACAAATCGGGTCTTTTTTGACGAACACTGTTGCGCAATCTTCTTAAAACTTCCAAATAAAAGGTTTGATTGACGGTCTGACCTGGGGGAACAAACTCTGAATGAACTACCCCCTTGGCATCAAAAAAGCAAATCTGCATTGTTTTGAGGTTTGATTTGACTTGACGACATTTTTTTGGATGGGGTGATGATGACGTCTTCCATTGGCTTGACTGTTGCTTTGTTTCTGGGTCGTAACCATAGCACCATGACTCATCACCTGTAATGACCTTTGACAGAAAATCTGGATCAGTTTCAAGCTGTTGTTTCAAAACACGACATATTTCAACTCGATGTTCCTTTCGATTGTCAGTCAGAACCCGAGGAACAACTAGGCAGCAACCCTTTTCATTCCCAAATCTTCCGTTAAAATTTGCTGAACCGAGCTCCAAGATAACCCACTAATCTCTGACAGTTGATCAATTGTCTGTCGACGGTCTGTGAGCACAAGCTCTCTAATTTTTTCAATATTTTCGTCGATTCGGGCAGTTGATGGACGCCCAGAACGAGGTTTGTCATCAATCGACATGTCGCCATTTTTAAACCGAGCAAACCACTGGTACACTTGACTTTTTCCCATTGCGTCATCTTGATAAGCTGTTTTCAACATTAAAACAGTTTCAGCAGCATTTTTACCGAGTAGAAAACAAAATTTCACAGCTGCACGTTGTTCACTTAAACTTGTCATCATAAAAAGAGAAACAAGAACAAAACAGCGCTAGCAAAAAAGCGTAGTTACTCACCTGTAACAGGTGTTCTCCAGGAGCAGCAGGAATCAGTCCTCACTTATGGGTGACGTCGGCGCCGACGGAGCCCTCGCGGAGCAATTTTCCCCAGCTTTCAAAGAAAGCCTTTGGGAATTGCAGCGCGCATGCGCGGTCGTCTTCCCGCCCGAGGGTGCCATCTTAGCCAGTCAGATGACATAGCTAAAAAAGACAGCATAAAAATTTGCAAAAAGAACATAAGCAGACGATTGCAACTCCAAGGGGAGGAGGGAGGGTAGTGAGGACTGATTCCTGCTGCTCCTGGAGAACACCTGTTACAGGTGAGTAACTACGCTTTCTCCAGGACCAAGCAGGAAGTCAGTCCTCACTTATGGGACTCCCAAGCTCAAGGCTACCGGAGACCCTAAGCACAAAAATGAGCTCCCTCTAGCTCAGCAGCACAGAAGGATAGAATCTTCGCTGAATTATCACCCACCGGTAGCCCACATCCGGGATGGAGGGTAGGAGTTGCTCAGACCTCAAAGAGATTACGGAGGACTGCCTGTCCGAAAGCACTGTCCCTACGGGACTCCCTCTCGAGACAGTAATGGACCGCAAAAGTCTGGCTCGAAGACCAAGTAGCGGCCCGGCAGATGTCTGCCAGCGGAACAGAGCGGAGGTAAGCCACTGACGTGGCCTTTGCCCGAACGCAATGAGCCGTGACTCGACTTTCTAAGGAGAGTCCGGCTGCCCCATAAGCCCAAGAGATACAGTCCGCAACCCAGATGGACAGAGTACGCTTGGAGACCGGGAGCCGCAATTTATTGGGGTCAAAAGACACAAAAAGCTGAGCAGCTTTACGGTGCTCCCGCGTACGGTCAAGGTAGAAGTTCAATGCCCTTCTACAGTCCAGGGTATGGAGGACCGTCTCAGCTCGGCTGGAGTGTGGTCTGGGAAAGAAGGTTGGAAGTACCACCTCCTGATTGATGTGAAAAGGGGAGACCACTTTAGGCAGAAATTTCGGGTGAGTCCGTAGGACTACCCTATTCTTGTAGAACCTAGTGTAAGGGGGATCAGACACGAGGGCCTGCAATTCACTTACGCGTCTAGCGGAAGTGAGGGCTATCAAGAACAGTGTTTTCCAAGACAGAAAACGGAGAGAACAGGTAGCCATAGGTTCAAAAGGCGGACAGGTGATCCGCTGCAAAACCACATTCAGGTCCCAGTCAGGCGCTGGCGGGCGCAGAGGTGGTTTAAGTAGAAGGAGACCTCGGAGAAACCTCGCTACGAGAGGGTCGTTGGAGAGAGGTCTGCCGTCCACCGGCACATGATGTGCTGAAAGAGCACTGAGGTGAACTTTGACGGAGTTGGACTTAAGTCCCAGATTAGAGAGGTGCAGCAAGTACTGCAAGATCACCGACACCGGGCAGGAGAAGGGATCCTGAGACTGTTGGGTACACCAGACTGCAAAGCGACGCCATTTAAGGGCGTAGCATTTGCGGGTAGAAGGCCGTCGCGAAGCCAAGACGACCTCCTCCACCTCCGCCGGCAGGAGAAGGGGAGCAAGGACCACCCTCTCAGCAGCCAGGCCATGAGGTTGAGAGACCTGAGGTTGGGGTGCAGTAGGGACCCCTGATCCTGAGTGAGGAGATCCGGTTGTACCCCCAGAGGGATTGGATCCTCCACCGCCAGTTGCAGCAGGAGCGGAAACCACGGCTGCCTGGGCCAGCGAGGGGCCACCAGGATCATGAAGGCTTTGTCTCGGAGAACCTTGAAAAGAGTCCGAGAGACTAGCGGGATGGGAGGGAAAGCGTACAGAAGGCTCCCCGACCATGAGATCAGAAAGGCGTCCGCCGCAACCCGAAGGGGGTGTGGCTGACGAGAGCAGAAGCGAGGAAGCTGCCGGTTGTGAGGACTGGCAAAGAGATCCACCGTGGGGAGGCCCCACTCGAGGAAGAGCTTCTGAACTACCAAGGGATCCAGACGCCACTCGTGCGGCTGGAGGACCCTGCTGAGTTTGTCCGCAAGGCAATTTTCTTGGCCCGGGAGATAAACTGCCTTGAGGAGAATGCCGTGACTGACGGCCCAAGAGCAGAGCTTCTGTACCTCCCGGCAGAGGAGGAAGGAGCCCGTGCCCCCCTGCTTGTTCACGTAGAACATGGCAACTTGATTGTCCGTCTGGACAAGGACGGACTGGTGGGAAGTCAGGTGGGAGAAGGCCTTGAGAGCTAGGCGGATCACCCTGAGCTCCAGGAAGTTGATCTGCTGAGCAGACTCCCACGTGGTCCAGAGGCCCTGAGTACGTGCCTCTTGGCAATGTGCTCCCCAGCCCAGGAGGGATGCATCGGTGGTCAGCACCCGGGTCGGCTGAGGTGACTGGAAAGGCATTCCGAATATTAGGTTCGGCTGCTGGAGCCACCACCGGAGAGACGAGATCAGCGGCTCGGAGACGCGCACTAGGTCCGCTAGGCCGCCTGTGGCTTGCCGCCACTGCTGGCGGAGACACCATTGAGCAGACCGCATATTCAGGCGGGCATTGGGGGTCACATGGACGGTGGAAGCCATATGGCCGAGTAGTCTCAGGAAGCGCCTGGCGGAGACCAGGGGCTGGCTGCGAAAGCGGTCGGCTAGGCCCATGAGCCGTTGAGCCCTGTCGAGCGGTAGGTATGCTCTCGCCTGAGGAGTGTGCAGTCTTGCGCCGATGAACTCGAGATCCTGTGAGGGGAGCAAAGTGGACTTTGCGAAGTTTATAACAAAGCCCAAGTGCTGCAGAAGAGTCACCGTGCGGCGCGTGGCGTCGGTGACCTCCCGAGCGGACGCTGCTCTGATGAGCCAGTCGTCGAGGTACGGAAAGACATAGAGGCCGTGAAGCCGGAGATGGGCAGCCACGACCGCGAGACATTTTGTGAAGACTCGCGGTGCGGAGGACAGGCCAAAGGGCAGTACTCTGTACTGGTAATGATTTCCTGCCACCACAAACCGTAGGTATTGGCGGTGGCTTGGGTGGATGAGGATGTGCGTGTAGGCATCCTTTAGATCCAAGGAGCATAGCCAATCTCCCTGCTGGAGGTAGGGCAGAAGGATTCCAAGGGTAAGCATTTTGAACTTCTCCCGCACAAGGAACTTGTTGAGGTTGCGCAAGTCCAGGATGGGTCTGAGGCCCCCTGTTCTCTTTGGTATCAGAAAATACCTGGAATAAAAGCCTTGACCTCTCAGGTGGTGTGGCACCGGTTCCACCGCCTGTTCCTGCAGAAGACCTGCTAACTCCTGAAGGAGTAATTCCCTGTGCAGAGGGGGTCGCGGAGGTTCCCCCGGAAAATAGGAGGGAGGAACCTGGTGGAAGTGGAGAAGATAGCCTTCTCGCACGACTTGAAGCACCCAGGCATCTGCGGTGATGCTGGACCACCTGTGGGCAAAGTGAACCAGCCGGCCACCGGTGCTGGGAGGAACCAGCGGGGGGGGAAAGGCTATGCTGTGCGAGTCAAAAACCCCCACCCTGCTGAGCAGGGGCTGGTGGTGCAGGCTTGGGGGTTTGCTGCCTACGGGACCCGTTACCCCGTCCCTTGGCCTGCTGGCCCTGTTGGGGAGCTGCAGGGGCCTGATAATGGGGGTATTGTTTGTAGGCAGCCGCCTTCCTCGGGTAAAAGGACTTTTTCCCCGAGCCCTTCTTTTTCTGGGAAGGGGCGGAGGTCTTCCTAGAAAGCCTGGTCCTGGTGAGAGTCTCAGTCTCAATTTGCGCAGCCTTTTCCGCCATGGGCTTGCCAAAGAGGTTTTCGCCTCGGCAGGGGACATCGACCAACTTGTCCTGCACCCAGGGCTCAAGGTCTGATGACTGAAGCCAAGCCTGTCGGCGGGCACCGATGCCGGCTGCGGCCACTCGAGCCGATGCTTCAAAGCCATCATAGGCTGCTCGGGACATGAACTTTGAGCATTCCCGAATGCCAGTGGACAAGGCTAGGAACCTCCGCAAGGGTTCCTCGGACAGACCAGCGGAGAATCCGGCTAGCTCTTTAGCCAGATCCCGGAGATACATGCCCATGTATAGCTGGTAAGTCTGGACACGACATGCGAGCATAGAGCCCTGGAAACACTTCTTGCCAAGGCCATCCAGGTTACGGGCCTCCCTTCCAGGAGGCACCGAGGAGTGCATCTTCTGGCTCTTAAGACGATGCATGGCCGATTCCACTACCATGGAATGGTGTGGCAGCTGTGCCTTTTGAAAGCCAGGGCTCTTGCGGACTCGATAGATAGAATCGACCCGCTTGCTCAGGACCGGCGAGGAGGCCGGACTCTCCCACATGCGGAAGAGTAGTCGTTCCAGCATAGGAGGAACCGGTACAGTAAAGTGTTCCCTCGCGGGAGAGTCATACTGGAGGGCGTCGAGCTCTTCGGCTCGAGGCTCCTCCTCGGGATCCGCAGGGAAGGCCAAAGCCTTGGCCATATCCCTAACGAAGTCCGAGAACCGGGCATCCTCCGGGGGGGACTGCTTCCGAGGCTCGGACTCCGGTGAGTCCGATGGGACACACCGAGTCCGGAAAGAATCAGGCGACTCTTCCTCCTCAGACTCCCAGACCGACTCCGACGAGGACTCGGTGGGGTCGGCCCGGGCAGGGTGCGGCGCCAGCCGCCCCGACGCCGAGGGAGTCGGCGTCGGCGACCTCGGTCCCGAACGGGAGGCCGAGGGTGACCTCGACCGAGGATCGACTCGAGTTCTCATCGACTCGAGGATCGGCTCGGTCTCCGGGGTCGACTTGGACGTCGACGTCCCGGCGGTCGGGGCAGCGGCGCCAGCGAAGCCAGCGAGCAGTGCCCTCTGCTGGTCCATGAAGGCAGACAGTCTGCTCTCCAAGGCCGTCAACCTGAGTCCGAGCTCAGGTGACCCAGCAGCCCCCGACTCGGGCCCCGACGGCGTCGGGCCCGACGTCGGCTGTCACGGAGGCGAGTCCAGAAGGACCACAGGACTTACCCGGGCAGGCATCTCCGACTCCAGGCGAGGTCGCTTCGGGATGTGTTCCTTCTCCAAGGACCCGGGGCGGCTGTCGGGGCTATGCGACCTGGCCCTCGCGGAACCAGGAGCGTCCACCGACGCCGCCCTCGCGGGTTTCACCTTCCGACGATGGTCCCCGGAGGGAGAACCCCGGTCGGAGGAACTCCGGCGACGGTCCGAGCTGGAGCCTTTCGACGCGGAGGCCTCCGACGAGGTCCGGGTACGGCTGGGGTCAGCGAAGATTCTCTCACGCTGATGCCGCCGACTTCTCAACGCCTTTGAGGACATTTTGCTGCAGGGCCCACAGATCAGTTCCTCATGATCCGGGCCCAGGCAGCGGAGGCAAAAGTCGTGTGTGTCAGTTAGTGACATATTTCGGTCACACCGACCACACCGCTTAAACCCACTGGCAGCCATCGGGGGAAAAAAGGGCCCCTGCGAGGTCAAAGGACCGGGCTGCCAGGGAAAAACCGAAAACGAAAGCTGACTAAGTCAGAAAAACCGAAAAAAGTAAGAGGACTCGTGACCGGCGTCGCGAGTCCGGGCGGGAAAAAGATCGGCGTCGAACCGAAGGAAAAAAGGATAAAATAAAGAAGAAAATTGACTTTTTCGCAGGGACAAGACGGGGACGTCTGTAGGGCTCCGCGGAAAAAAGAAGACTGGCTAAGATGGCACCCTCGGGCGGGAAGACGACCGCGCATGCGCGCTGCAATTCCCAAAGGCTTTCTTTGAAAGCTGGGGAAAATTGCTCCGCGAGGGCTCCGTCGGCGCCGACGTCACCCATAAGTGAGGACTGACTTCCTGCTTGGTCCTGGAGAACAATCACTGCAGATGAACAGAACAAGCCAGGTCGACAACACAGGTGGCACTGAACTGACAATGAGTTGCACTATACACGCCTAGCGGCAGAAGTGCGTACTACACAAGCTCCGCCCACGGCAATGTTATTCCTGGTTTTTTTGGGTACCCCCTCGTATTGGACTATTGTAATAGTCTGTATGTGGGGTTGGCTGCTAAGACTACCCGCAGGTTGCAGGTTATCCAGAATATGGCTGCATAAGTTTTATTTGATGTTCCTCACCGGGAAAGTGCTCGACCAGCATTGTACTCCCTTAATTGGTTGTCGTAAAGGGAGCATATTCATTTTAAGCTGTTGACTATAGCTTTTAAGGTTTAACTAATTCTTTTTAGCCTTCACTTTTTTTGGAGCGGTTGGAGTTGTATGTTCCTATATGATCACTGCATTCCAAACTGGTAGGCTGTTAGTCCTCCCATCCATGAAACAAAGGAGAAGAGTTGGCCTTCGGAACCAGGCATTCTTAGTGGTTGTTATGAGTTTATGGAACAACTTGCCTGAGGAGTTGTGGGCAGAGAGATCATTGCTGTCATTCCAACGAAAGCTGAAAACCTATTTACTAGTATCAGTTTTGAAGGGTGATGAGTTATGTAGTGTCTTTTTGTGGCTAGTAGTAGGAGGTTGGTTTCAATCAAGTTTATTTACTTATTTTTATTGCTTTTTATGTAGCTTTTATTGTATTTATTTTTATATTTTTAACAAGTTTTATTGTTGTATATTATGATGTTTGTGATATAGGTAGGTGGTCTATAAATAGTTATTTATAAAAAAATAAATAATCCCACCCCAGACAGGCCTCTGCCATGTCTTCATATAATATTGACATTATCGTGACAGACAAGTGTAAATCCTAGACTTTCTGAAATGGCCGTATGTATATGGATATGATTTGCATGTGTAAATGATCATTTTCACATGTGAAAATCACAAGTAGGGCTTCTAAAATAACCCCCTTAGATTCTCTGCTATGGCCTGGTCCTCCCTGAATGCCCCCTTTACCTCTCAATCATCTAATGCTCCAACTGACTCTCTCACAGGCTTCTTGCTTTGAATGTAGCCGAAAAAGATTTTACTATGATATTTGCTTCTATAGCAACTTCTATTGTGTGTAATCTGTTCCTGACTGCTTGGTCGGGAGCAACAAACAAAGGGATCCTTCCTCAGCCCTTGGTCTCCTTATCTCTGGTCTTCAGAAACAAATGAGAAGAAATGAAATGAAAACAAAACACATAGAATTATACCATAACAAAGTACTACTAAAGCTTAAGTGAAGAATTCACAGGCCTGCAAACCTGAGCAGTCTCCTATATCCCCTCCCTAGCTTGGCCACAGCACTTATGTTATCCTTTTAAAATCACAATGTAAGGGAAGCACACAAATGAATCATTATACACTTTCTCTTCTAATACAAACATCTTTTGTTTTTCTTGAGACTTTTCATGTGCCATTGAGGGAGGAGGGGCTCAGTGGTTGGGGCAGGTTACCTCAGACCAGAAGGTTGGGGGTTCAATTCCCGCATGGGGACAAGCAACCTCAGGCCAGAGCGACTGGAGTCTCTAGTCCCATGGCCACTCAACCCTCCATTGCCTCAGGTACACTTAGATTGTGAGCCCTTCAGGGACAAGGGAATAAAAGTACCTGTTTGTATACATGTAAACTGCACTGATTCTAAAGAGTGCAGTATAAGAAATAAATAAATAATAATAATAAATTGTTTCTCACCATGTAAGGATGATCCACTCAGAACTAGTATGCAGTCCCCCTAAATCGCTGACTGCCATTTCATATTTCAAATATCAAAGCTCCTCTGAAAAGGTCCCTCCTAAGGGAAATTGTAGTGCTTCATTACCACTAGTCATCGAATGCTACAGGGTTATAATAAACATCACTATGTTTCACAAACATACAATAAGATGGACTTCCTCTCTTAAATGCTAAAGCTTGTGCCTTTTCTTGTCATCTATTCAACTCAGTTTTGTTCTGCTGTTGACTGAATAAATCATCCATCATACTCACATTTCTTCTGACTTGCTTCCAATTCAGAGAAAAAGGATCGGGGTCACAGCACAACTGTTGCATGTAATCTGTTCTTGACTGCCTGGTCGGAGGCAACAAACAAAAGGATCCTTCCTCAGAGCTTGATCTACTTATCTCTGGTCTTTAGAAACAAGTGAGAAGAAATGAAATGAAAGGAATCACACAGAATTATACCATAACAGAGTACTACTAAAGCGTTAATGAGGAATTCACAGGCTTGCAAATCTGAGCAGTGTCCTGTAACCCCTCCTTAGTTGGTCACAGCACTTTCTTTTATTAGGAAAAAACCTGCTACATTGTACAATTTCATCTTATCACTCTTCATCATGCTTTCGCTTCACCTTTTGTTTATCTACATATTTCAGATCAAGCTAAACACTACGGGGGTTATTCCTTTGCTACGAATAGCAGGGATGGACAGCCCGATGGGTCATCATCCCCGTTATTTGTGCCTTCACCCGTTGCCAACTAACTTCCCCGCTGGTTGTGCGGGGAAGGGGTGGCTCGGGGGCAGAGTCTGGGCAGTCGCCAGTCCTGGTCATACAGGGCCTATTCTAATGTTGACCCTGGACATCCAGGGCTGGCGATATGTGCGGGGAAGTTATTCAACCTCAGAGGTGGAATAACTTTGCTGGATGTATTTAAATTGTGTGCCTGGGGTGCAGATGGGGAAGGGGGGGGGGCCAGGGGACATTCCCCGCAGCCTGACCCTAGCCTTGGGAGGCCAGATCGGGGGTCAGACTGTGGGGAATAGGCAGTTTTTGCTGGCGGCCAGCATCGCGGCTTTTAAATGGAGCCACAGTGCCATGGCAACCGGACACCGTGGTGAAACAGCTCCATTTAAAAGCCCTGACTGAGTTAGCTGGGCTTTTCATGTACGTGCAGGCCAGACTGAATCACAGACTGGCCTGCACATACATGAAAAGCCAGGCTAACATTAGAATAGGCTTGACTGTTCGCAATTCTGATCCCAAGGGTCTGGACATGCCCCGTGGGATCAGAATCGCAATCCTCTCTGTGCATCCTGTTCAGACTGGATGCACAGAGGGGATCTATGTGCAGGACAGAATCGGGCCCAAAATGTTTCAGGTCAAGCTGGACACAGACATATTGACCACTTCTAATCATGGAAAAATCCTGCAAGCAAAAACATTCTGTCTAGCTCTCACAAACATCTGCAAAATATGACCTTGGCTTGTATAAATCAGGATGTCAGCAAAATTCTCATTCTCTATATTTTTGAACCTTTCTCCAGTACCCCATTACCCCACTTTGAGTTCCTTTTTACAACTTCTTTTTGCTTGGCCTTTCAATGCTTTGCATCGAACTTGCCAGTGCTTATGTTGTTTCCTATTTTATTCATTTGAATCCATTGTATATATTGGATTTAATAGCCCCTTTCATCACACTTTAGCCATGCTGGCAGTTGTTTGGCCTTCCTTCCTTCAATTTGTTTTAATCTGTGGAACATATCTGGTCTGGGCTTCCAAGATGATGTTTTTAAAAAACATCCATGTGTGATATAAACGCTTTAACCTTTGTAGCTGCTCCTTTTATTTTTTTTAATTACCTTTTATCATTTTATCAGTCTCCATTTGAAAGTTAAATGCTCTCACAGTAGATTTCCTAATGTCTTTCTTCCAGTTGTTAAGTAAAATTTGATCATGTTATGATCACTATTGCCAAGTGGCACCCCATCTCTGTTACCACTCACACCAAAGCCAGTGTTCCACTAAAGGCACAGTCTAAAATAGCTTCCCCTCTTATTGGTTCCTGATCAAGCTGCTACCAAAACAGACTGGGCTTTTATTTGCTATACATCAGTTACCCAAACCGATGTTATGAAATTTGGTTTCATCTCCCTGGATCTTGCTTCTTAGTACAAGTGCTTAGGAACAACCAGTCACCACCAGAGTGATATACAAAGTTGCTCACTTTATTAAGGAAGTTACAGGCATTATATACATTTGCTCATACGTAATCTGCATCATCATTACATCAGTCCTTTGTATACATAGATTATCGCAAGCTGTCTTAGAATATCTATATTGCTGATTCTGCAGCTATGAGAAACCAGTTCAGCTTGGTGGTCGCCTCAAGGGGCTAGATGTTCAAGCTCTGTATAGAGTCTTCCTTCCACACCTGGTTCCACTGTGCAGCCTATGTGCAGTCCAGGGATCATTATAGACTTACGAGATTATAATCTTGCTGACAGTACAAATGTCAGGAGCCAGATAACAGAAAGTTACAACTGACATTCTGGTGCCTTATGTTGAGTTGCATTTCTCTTTTAGGCAGCGGCATTCAGGCATTAACAAACTCTGGTAATGTTTCTCTTCTCACAAGAAGGTCTGTTTATACATTAGTTACTCATTACACAATTCTCAACAAGCACTGCTTCAAAGCTTATACTGAAACAGGTTGCAAGTAATATCTGTTTCCATCTAATATATATATAACAAGCTGCTCCATGAAGCAATCATCTGGAAACTTTCATCTGGAAACTATCCCTCTCCAGTCAATATTGCAGTACTTAAAATCACTCTTTATTATTGTGTTGCCAAATTTATTAGCTTCCTTAATTGCTGTTAGCATTTATCATCTGCCTATTCATTCTGTCCAGGCAAATGGTAGTACACCCCCACTACTATTCTCTTCCCTTTCTCACATGGAATTTCTATCTATAAGGATTCTACAATGTATTTTGTTTCCTGAAGATACTTTATTCTGTTTAACTCAATGCCCTCTTTAACATATAGCACCACACCACCATCAATTTGATACACCATGTCATGGTAATATAATATGTACTCTGGCATCACAGTGTCCCATTGGTTATCCTTTCTCCACCAGGTCTATGAGATGCATATTATATCTGCATCTTCATTCAGTGCTATACATCCTGACTCTCCCTACTTATTTTTTAGACTTCCAGCATTTGTATATAGACATTTCAAAGTATGTTTTATGTTTGTATTTACAACCTGCTTACTAGTTGACAGGGGATATTTGGAATCAGTTCTTTACTTAAAGGTACCTGTGCTAATTATGCCTTTATTACAACCTCTCTTTTGGGATGTTCTAACCTCCCTATTTTGTTAATATTCTTTAAAGATACTGAATTCCAAACCATATGCTGCTTAGCAACTGTCGGCTTTCCCCTATCATCTAGTTTAAAAGCTGCTCCATCCAGGATCACATTAACATTATATTGGGCCCTAGGCAACATACCCTGTCACAGACCCCCATGTAGTTATTTTATTACCTCCCTTATAGTCCCATCCACTCTTTCCTTGCCCTGTCCCCCCCCCCCCCTCCCTTGGGATCTATGGCCTTCCCACAGGTTGCCACACTTCAGCTCTCCAGAAGTAACATAGGGAAAACTGTAGGGTCTACTTCTAGATGTGGCAGCAGCAGGCTGTGATTGAGCCATGAGACTGTGGCACAGTGGTTACAGCAATGGGCTGAGAACCAGGGAAGCTGCACATAATCAAACTTTGGAATTTGTTGACGGTGGATGCAGTAAAAGCTGTTAGTGTAGCTGGATTTAAAAAACAGTTTGGACAAGTTCCAGGAGGAAAAGTCCATAAACCATTATTAAAGTAGACTGGGGAAATCGCCTACTTACCCCTGGGACAAGCAGCATGGAATCTGTCTACTTTGTGGGAACCTGATGGGTACTTGTGACCTGGATATTGGCCACTTTTGGAAACAGGATAGTGGGCTTGATAGACCTTTGATCTGACCCAGTATGGCACTTATGTTCCTATTTTTACTCTCCACTGCCTTTGGTTCAAACCAGAGATAGCAAGGGTGGACTGCCCCAGAGACTGAGATTAATGGGCAGTGTGTCTAAGGTATAAATTTTGAAAATTTTAAAATTTCAAAAAGGCTTCAAAAATGAAAGCAGGAATAAAAAAAAATATTTAGCATTCTTTGGTGCCTCTCAAAGGACCTAGACAGAGTGGAGGCAGTATTTTCAAAGGAATTTACTCCGGTAACTAAATAGTTAACTGGGTAAATTCCAAAAACTGACACTTCCCCCCATTTACTATATACACATATAGACAGGTAAATTTGTACTGATGAACTTCTCCATTCCAGCCTAGATTTCCAAAGGGAGACTCTATTTATACGATACTGTCCTCATCAGGGCAAGACACAGAAATGCACACGCGTGCACTCACTCTCTGACACACGCATATGCACTTTCCCGCTTCAAACACACATATAACAAGTGACATTCTAAATAACAGCAGATAAAAATCAGCATGGTCCATCCAGTCTACCCAGGAAGCAGGGCCAACCCAATCACTAGGCAAACTAGACAGTCACCTAGGGCAGCTGCTTCTGAGGCATTCAAAGCTAAACAATAGATTCTGACAGCCGGGGGGCACATAAGGCTTAAGATTTGCCTAGGGTGCCAACATCTTGAATGAACTTTGGGGTCGGCCCTGCCAGTAAGGTGCTTTTACTGTGGGTTGTAACTGCCACTTTGTGCAGGTCCCCCCCCCCCCCCCCCCCCGTCTCTGTGCCTGTTTTGAAGTGTAAAAGTCATTTAGGTTTTGCTTGGAATGGGAATATTCCTCTGTCTATATATGATCCTGTGTTTATCCCATGCCTTTTTGAATTCAGTCACTGTGTGTGTCCCTACCACGTCCACCGGGAAGGCATTGCAGGCACCCACCACACTTTCTATGAAAAAGTACTTCCTGATGTTGCTTGTTGCTTCATTTCATCTAGTTTTATAACTTACACATCTTGTAAAAAAGGTTTGTTCATCCACTATGCACACATGCATTCTCCTGTCTATCAGAAAAACAAGCACATGCACATAGAATGGAAAAATCACAAGTGTTGGGTTATATGCTATGGTCATCTTAAGAAAAACGACTGTAAAAAAATCTAATATTATCACTATATTTGTTGTTAGGCAGGGAAGACTCAGCTCACTCAGGCAGGACGGAAGAAGAGAGAATTCCAAATAAATGTTTTAAACTCTGAAAATATCTAAAACCTTTAGCTATTCTTCTGGCTTTTGGACATAAATGCAAAAACCTGTAGAGTGTTGAAAACAGCTAGACATCTGGAAATCCTAACCTACTGTGTCCTGAGCACATATGACAAGATCTCTTTAAATATTTGGGCTCTAGGCATATGGATAAATGGGAACCCATAAGTGACGGAAAGGGGTGAGCCACATGGGCCCTGGCCCCACCAAAGCTTTGCTGCTGTGATCGGTGTTTCCCCTACTTCAGCCCATGGGAATTCGATCTCCCGCGGGCAGAAGTAGGGGAAGGCCGACGACTACAACCAGGCAGGCAGCAGCCTGCCTGCAGGGATTCTATCCCCCCACGGGCAGATGACTGCTGCGATCGCGGCCAGATCCCTCCTGTCTAGCTGCAGGAGATAAGATCCCCATGGGCAGACAGAAGGGAAAGACCGGTGATCGAGCCACATGGAGTTTGGCTGGACTAGGGATGGAGCTTGGGTCCCTCCCCCTAAGGAAAATGGTGTTCTGACCCCCCTGGGGGAACCTATCCTTTTGGAAAAGGCTTTCTTTCCCCAAATTGTTGCCAGGCTCCTGATAAACCTAAAGTCCTCTTCCCACCCCCATCATCTCATCCACACATTGAGACTTTGGAGCTCTGGGGTCCTGTGTGTGGAATGTGGAGTATTTCTGACATGTGGAATGTGTGAGTATTTCTGGATTTCAACTTTCTATCTAAAATCCTAAATTTGGTTTCCAGAACCTCCCTCCTGCACCTTCCTATGTCATAGATGCCCTTATGTACCAAGACAGCTGGCTCCTCACAGCACAGTATAAAACCCTGTCTAGATGAAGCTTGAGGACCGCCACGTTTGCACCAGGCAGACAAGTTATCAAGTTTCCTCACATCTGTATTTCTAAAAAACAATTCACCAACAGCATTCCTAAACGTCCCTCCTGGGCACATGCCCCTGAAGACAGATCCTCAGTGCAAGAGGATGCATCATCACCTGGAGGGCAGGACTTAGCTACTGAATCACTTCCTGCTGCATCAGTGTGATGCTCTACTTCCAGATGACTTTTCCTCTTCAAGACAGCACAGGGGCTGCCAGCATAGAAATCCAGTCTCCATTCTATGTCCCTGAAAGTCTCCTCTATATACCTCTCTGTCCTCTTGGTTCCTCCAGATCTGCCCCTGTAGCATCCAGAGATCAGATTCACTGTCTGTGAGCTGGGAGCTCTTTGCACTGAGTGTACACATATTAGCTCTCATCAACTGGTAGATGTCTTGAAGGACTACCAAAAGGAACTGCTACTGCTGGAAAGAAATATGCACTTGTAAGTATTTCTTTACTTCTGGGAAATTCTTTAAATCTTGGGGAAAAGGGAGTTCTTTGGGTTAAAGTTGAGAAATCTATGTATTAGAATCCAGTGTATTTGCTAACTCCCTCAAGGCTCGGTAGCCTCTGAGAGCTTTTAGCTTAAATCTAAACCTCAGTTAGTAGCCCTGGAGAGCTTTTATCCTAAATTTAGATCTCAGTCAGTAGCCCCAGAGAACTTTTAATTTAAATCAAATTAGAGTACAGCTTAGCATAGAAAGAGGAATCGGGTAAAGAAATAAATTGTTTCTAGAGACCTTTATTAAAAGGCCTTCCAGTTAGGGGGAAAAAGACCTGTGAAACTGTTTTAAATAGGAGTTAAAGCCAAGTGACAGCTCAAAGAGGCAATTTGAAAGGCTCTCTCTTTCAAAACAATGGCTGTGTGAAATTGTTAAGAGATTACCTTAGAAACATAGGTCAGGGCACTTTGTAGCAATCCAGCTTTTATTATGGGGTATGTTTACTAAACAGCAGTAGTGGCTTCCGTGTGATATCTGAATTCAATGGGGCTATGGCTCCGATATCGCACGGAAGCCGCTACTGCTGTTTAGTAAATATACCCCTATATGTTCTTTCCCTCCCATCCACCCCAACTCCTACACACCCCAGGCATAATCTTAGCTTTATAGGCTCTTAAACCTATTAAAGGGGAAGAGGTGGTCAAATTCAGTTCAGATTCAGCTCACCAGGAATAGAATGATTAATCTTGAGGTGAATTTAGTCCTTTAAACTTATTATGTACAGTTGTATCAGTACAAGTATCTCTAGCAACTTTAAGTAGAAAACTTAAATAGCTAAACATCAAAACCTTAAAACTAAGATGCAGACAGCAGTCCAGCAGCGAAATGGGGGCTATCCAGTCTTTTGCATTGGGTGTCGCATGTACAATTTTCTCCCAGTTGGGTCTTACGTGTGCACTAGGTGCAAGGAGATTTTTGCCTTCAGGGAATGAGTCTGATCTCTGGAGACAGAGTGGCAGACGTGGAGGTAGACAGAGAGGTATATAGACGAGACCTATAGGGACAAAGTACTGAAGTTGCACCTCCAGTCTGGCAGCCTCGGTTGCGATGAAAGATGTATTACAACTATTTGAATTAAAGAGTAGCAAATCACCTGGATTGGATGGTATACATCTGAGGGAGTTGAAAGAACTGAAATATGAGATTACAGACCTACTATTAGTAATCTGTGAACTATCGTTAAAATCATCTATAATATTTGAAGGTGGGCAAATGACCACTGTAACACCAATTTTTAAAAAGGGTTCCAGGGGTGATCCAGGAAACTATAGACCGGTAAGGCTGACATCAGTACTGGGCAAAATGGAGAAACCATTACAAATAACAAAATTACTGAACATGTAGGTAGTCATGGTTTAATGAAAGAAAGCCAACGTGGCTTTAGCCAAGGAAGGTCTTGTCTTACTAATCCGTTATATTTTTTGAAGGTGTGAATAAACAGATAGACAAAGGTGAGCCAGTCGATATAGTGTATCTGGATTTTCAGAAAGCCTTGACAAGGATCCTCATGAGAAACTCTTGGCAAAATTAAAAAGTCATGGGATAGAAGGCAGTGTAGTATTGTGGATCAGGAACTGGTTAAAAGATTGAAAGCAGAGGGTAGGGCTAAATAGCCAATTTTTCCAATGGAGAAAGGTGAATAGTGGAGTACCCCAGGGATCTGTGCTAGGTCCGCTGCTTTTTAACATATTCGTAAATGACCTGGAAATGGAAATAAGTGAGGTAATCAAATTTGCAGATGACACAAAATTATTCAAAGTTGTTAAAACACAAGAGGATTGTGGAAAATTGCACGAGGACTTTGATAAATTGGAAGACTGAGTGTTCAAATGGCAGATGAAATTTAATGTAAGGAAAGGAATGGAGAATAAAACAAAGGATATTATAATGCCTCTGTATTGTTCCATGGTGCAACCGCACCTTGAATATTGTGTGCAATTCTGGTCACTGTATCTTAAAAAGTATATAGCGGAATTAGAAAAGGTACAGAGAAGAGCCACCAAAATGGTAAAGGGGATGGAAGGATACCCCTGTGAGGAGAGGCTTAAAAGGTTAGGGCTCTTCAACCTGGAAAAGAGACGGCTGAGGGGAAATATGACAGAGGTCTATAAATTAATGAATGGAGTGGAACGGGTAAATGTAGTTCTCCCACTTCTCCCCTAATTCCCTCTGCACATTCCAAGTCATGTCCCCGTTTAATATTTTATGTTTTAGCCGCCTGTTCTGTTTAATACCTGTTCTATGTATCTCGGTTCTATGTAAAATACCTGTTCCATGTAAAATTGTTTCAACTGTTCGCATTATATGTAAACCATGCTGATTTTGAAAGAGTGCAGTATATAAAAACAAATAAATAAATAAAATGTAGATCGATTGTTTGTGCCATCAAAAAGTAGAAAGACTAGGGGACATAGAATGAAGCTACAGTGTAATCCGTTTAAGATTAATAAGAGAAAATATTTTTTCACTCAAAACATAATCAAACTCTGGAATTCGTTACTAGAGGATGTAGTAAAAGCTGTTAGTGTAGCTGGGTTTAAAAGAGGTTGGACAAGTTCCTGGAAGAAAGGTCCATAAACCATTATTAAAGAGGACCCGGGAAATCCACTGCTTGCCCCAATACAAGCATTGCGGATCCTGTGTGTCTTTTTGGGAACCTGCCAGTTACTTGTGACCTGGATTGGCCACTGTTGGAAACTGGATACTGGACTTGATGGACTTTGATCTGACCCAGTAAGGCATTTCTTATCTTCTTATGTGGCACTCAGTACAAAGACTGGATAGCGCCCCTCTCACTGCTGGACTACTGTCTGCATCTTAATTTGGTTGAATTGTTGGCTATTTAAATTTGCTAAGGGAAACTCATCTAAAGTACTTTAAATTCATCTAAAGTACTTTTAATTAATTATTTTATATTTGTTTATTAATGCTCTTCACAAAGATATGCATTCCAGCCTTCCGGTCTTCTGCTGCTGGAAAGAGTGTCGAGCTGTGGGAGCTGAAGCCTGGATGGTTTGTGATGTCCTCTGAAGTCCTCCACTGCTGGGAGAGGTATGCATTTGGGTCTTCCATTCCTCTGCTTCTGGAAAGAATGAGGGGTCCTAGAAGCTGAAGCTTAGAGGTAGTGTGGTATCCTCTAGTGGAAGAAGCTGGAAAAAGTATACATATGTAGGTCTGATACAAACTCCAATTTTAAAAAACACAATTTGAAACTGCATTAGATAGCAGAATATGAAAAATGTAGGTTCTGCTCTTTTAAGCAGCAGAGACATCCAGTGGTCCTATCACAGTGCTACAATCTGACCTGTAAGTGTTCTGATCATTTTCCAAAACAGAGAAAATTACTCTTATCCAGTATCATCATCCTAGGACAACAGTTCTCAGGAAGGGAAAATTCAACCACTGTATAAACTCTACCTAAAAAGGGAGCCCTGACTTTGGCTTCAGCAACCATAGAGATAGAGATAGGGTTAGAGTCTGTCCTTTGGGTAAAGTAGCTGTAGTCAGCAGCCAACATATAATCAAGCTGGATTCACTGGGACAACTACTGCAGCAGGAGGGAGCAGAGGGGTAGGAGGGTGACCCAGATCAATTAAGCCTTGCACTCAAATTCCACTCTGTCTGTGCAAACCATGGCACTACAATAAACTCCTAGCCCCCTTACACTACACGCTTCTAAGTGGAGAGGGTGGGAAAGGAAGCCTCAGACAGGGGTGCCGGCTAATCAAGGCAGCATTTCTTACTGCACAACATAAACCACATAAACACATAAGCTATCCCCCAGCTGTCATTCATAGGCTTCCTTGGTGCAATAACAGTTTTTACAGTTTTTTAAGTGCATTTAAAATGATCAAAAAACTTATCTAAAGCACTTAACTGACAACAGAATCCCACACATTCGCCAGGCTTCAATAACGCCAACCGCACCATGAGCAGGCCATCGACTTGAGTTTCGCCCTCTATGTTTAGATGGGCTGCATCAGGACAATTCAACGGTAGTGGTGTTGAAGACATCCAGGGAATGCTAGGCTCTGTCTCTGAGCTGTTGGAGACGGGAAGGGCAAACTAGCCTACCAACAGTCCATACTGCCATGACATTGCAAAGCTGTAAACCAATCCAGGGATTCATTCAATCCCATTGGCTGCACTGTGTTTAAAGTGAATATCCACCTCTGTTCTAATCTGGCTAAATGCTGTTCTGAGAGTCCTTGTGAAAGATCCCATAGTCCATCCAAAACTAGCTACTGCAAATGATGCCACTGGTGATCATGCTTGATACAATGCTGTACAGTGGGTGCTGACAAGGTTTTATTGCTGAGACGTGATTTATGTTCGGTAAGGCATATCCGTATTTTCCGCACAGTGCGTCCAGCATATACTTTAGGGCAGTGGCAAATAATTACATAAATAACCCACATGGATTGACAAGTAGTAGCCTTTCTCAAGGGATAAGTAGCCCCCGACTGCAGATCAGTCCATTGATGAGTAGAGATGGTAGATGAACACATCATACAGTGTCCACACGCTGAGTCTGGATTCTTGTTGTGCATCTATATTTGAAGGTGAAAAGTCAGCGTGTACTAACATATCCTTCAGATTTTTAGCTTGAGTGAGAGCTATATACAGAACTTTCTGAAAGACCTCGTGAAGTTTCAAAACGTGCCAATGAGTGTAGATGCTTTCAGCCAAAAACTGAGCATGGTCTGAATATTGATGGATGCACATTTGTTTCTCCATGACCTCAGGATCCCGTTTTTGTAACAACGGAGATCTGTTTGCTTACTTGGCCCTTAGATATATGTCTGCCGTATAATCCAACATGGGTAGCCCCTCTGTAACAACCGCTCAGTAAGCGCCCTAGCTTGTACATAAAAGTCTCCCTTCTCAGAACAGATGCAACATAAACATAAAAATTGGCCAATTGGAAGGGCCTGTTTCAATTTATAAGGATGATGAGAATCAAAATGTAGCAACTTATTTCAATAAACATTTTTCCTGTAAAGAGATGTATTCAGATGCCCGGTCCCTGCTGTAACCAAAACATCCAAGAAGGATACCAGTATGGTAGACTTCTCCATAATGAATTGCAGGTTAGTATCTTGCCAATTTAACCACTGGGAGAAGTCATGCAAAGAGACAACAGCGCCATTCCAAACACAAAAAATATCATCAATGAACCACATCCAACATTTTGCATAAACCTTTCAGATGAATATAAAATCTTTTCTTTAAAGTTGGATAGTATAAGTTCACTATGCTAGGCGCTACTGTGGCTCCCATAGAGACCCCTTGTGTCTGCAGTTCAAAATCCTCTCCAGAGCAGAAATAATTCTTGGTGACAACAAACTCCGCTAGCTGCATTAAAAATTGAGATGCAATTCATTCAGAGGGAGAACATTGAAGAAATAATTGCCTCAAAAGTAGAAGGGAGGAATTCTGAGGAATATTATGTTTTTTTGAAGGTGTAAATAAACAAGTAGAGAAAGGTGAGCCAGTTGATATAGTGTATCTGGATTTTCAGAAAGCCTTTGACAAGGTTCCTCATGAGAGATTATTGGCGATATTAAAAACTCATGGGATAGGAGGCAGTGTAGTATTGTGGAACAGGAACTGGTTAAAAGATAGAAAGCAGAGGGTAGGGCTAAATGGCCAATTTTCCCAATGCATAAAGGTGAATAGTGGAGTACCCCTGGGATCTGTGCTAGTCCCACTGCTTTTTAACATCTTCATAAATGACCTGGAAATGGGAATAAGGAGTGAGATAATCAAATTTGCAGATAACACAAAATTATTCAGAGTTGTTAAAACCCATGAGGATTGTGAAAAATTGCAAGAGGACCTTCATAAACTGGAAGACTGGGCATCCAAATGGCAGATGAAATTTAATGTGGACAAGTGCAAAGTTATGCACCTAGGGAAGAACAACGTAAACTATGGTTACACGATGCAAGGTTCCACATTGGGAACCACCACCCAGGAAAAAGATTTAGGCGTCACTGTGGATAACATGTTGAAACCCTCCACCCAGAGTGCAGCTGTGGCCAAGAGAGCAAATAGAATGCTAGGTATCATAAGGAAAGGAATGGAAAATAAAACAAAAAATATTATAATGCCTGTATATCGTTCCATGGTGAGACCGCACCTTGAATATTGTGTGCAATTCTGGTCGCCGTATCTTAAAAAGGCTATAGCATTACAGAAAAGGTTCAGAGAAGAGCCACCAAAATGGTAAAGGGGATGGAAGGATACCCTTATGAAGAGAAGCTAAAAAGGTTAGGGATCTTCAACCTGGAAAAGACACGGCTGAGGGGAGATATGATAGAGGTCTATAAATTAATGAATGGAGTGGAAGGGGCAGGACCAGCCTGTCCATTGAGCAAGAATGTTGTTTGCACAGGACCCTGCACAAACAACATTCTGCATTAAAATACCGCGAATCAAGTGTCCCGCGGCCGCTGCCCCCCCAGATACCCGGCAGAGGCCTCCCTGAATCAATTCCCTCAGCGACGGCTTTTCAGAGCTGCGAAAGGAGAGTTTCCCTTTCTATCGGCTCTGTTAAGCCCGCCGGTGCTGATGGGAAACAGCCACGGGACACTTGATTCTGCTGCTGTCACGCCGGCAGTGGCAGCAGCAGCAGCCAGGGTATTTTCTTTTTCAATTTCCCTGGGCTGATAGGGGTAAGGAGGTTAGGACTAGTAATGGGCTATGGGGGGGGGGGCTAAGACTGGAAATGGGCTGATGGGGGGGTTAGGACTGGAAGTGGGTTGATGGGGGGGTTAGGACTGGTAATGGGCTATGGGGGGGGCTAGGACTGGAAATGGGCTGAATGGAAGGGGGGTTGAACTTCAAATAGCTGATGGGGAGGGGGGCTTGGAATGGAAATGGGCTGCGAGGGGAGGGAGCTAGGACTGGAAATGGGCTGTTGGGGGGTGCTAAGATTGGAAATGGGCTGTGGTGGGGGCTTGGATTGAAATTGACTCATGGAGGGGCTAGAACTGGAAGAAGGCTCGGGGGGGCCTTGGATTGGAAATGGGCTGAGTGGAGGGGAGCTAGGATTTGACATGGGCTGATGGTGGGGCTAGGAAAGGACTAGAAATGGGTTGATGGGGGGCTGGGATTGGAAATGAGCTGATGGAGGGACTCGGATAGGACTGGAAATGAAATGGCTGATGGTGGGGTTAGGATAGGACTGGAAATGGGCTGATGGGAGGCTAGGACTGGAAATGGGCTGATGCGGTAACTAGAAGGGAGCGGATGCTGGGTGGGTCTGGAACTAGAAGGGAGCTGATGTTGGGGGAGGATTAGAATGGGTTGGGGCTGGGAGAGTGAAATGGAGAGGGGAAAATATTTTGTGTGGGAGGGAAGAAAAATCTACAAATGGCCAGGTATTGGGAGAGTAAGTGGGGATTGAGGATGGAGGGGTAAAATTTGAGTGGATGAAAAAGAAGTGAGGAAAGAGCAAAAGGAGAAAGATTAGTATGTTAAAGCAGATGTAGAGAGACAATGGAAAAAAAAAACTAGAAGAGAGAAGAAAGGACAAATGGACAGCAGACGATGGAGAGTTAGCAGAAGACACGAAGAAACCAGAAGGAAGTGGCTGGAGCAATTGCAACTGAAAAAAATATGCACAAAAGGTAGAAAAATATCTCTTTATTTTGAATTTATTAACTGGAATATATGTCAGCTCTGGGAAATGTTCATCATTAACGTCTGCGCTTTGTTTAGTACAAGAGGAAATTAATTTATAGTTGTATTTCTACAGTGTTGTACATTCCAAGTTTGGCATTTGGGGTTCCCAGATTAATTATTTTCTTCCAGTTTTTAAATTGTGATTCCTTGTTTGGTGATGATCTATGTTCTGCATGTGTAACTGAGCTGAGGTATTCTGTTTATATAATTCCTATTTGACATTGCCACTTGTTCTCTTTCCCCAGTAGGTCATGTATTGTTATTCTCTGAAATGTATTGGTTTAATATTTGCAGTGTTGCCTTTGATGGGTAGAGTATGGTGCTTTGTGAGTCCTGGTAGTGCTGTTAGGATACGGCGGGTTTGCTATGGGTTCTAAATGGGCAGTGTTTGTAGTAGTTCCTAATGTGCCTGGCGGTTGGCATTGGATTATAGTAATGTAGAAATCTTTTAGTCTTTCTTTATCCATACACTCATTAAGAGGCATGTTTACTAAAAGTTAGTGTATGGTAACATTATGCAAATATTTATGCAAATGAGGCCCCTTCTGTAAATGAGGCCCTGCACCCCCCTTGGGCCGCCCCTGGAAAGGGGTAAACATAGATTGATTGTTTACACCATCAAATATAGACAGACTAGGGAACATGCAATGAAGCTACAGTGTAACCTATTTAAGACTAATAAGACAAAATATTTTTTCACTCAATGTGTAATCAAACTCTTGAATTCGTTACCGGAGGATGTAGTAAAAGCTGTTAGTGTAGCTGGGTTTAAAAAAGGTTTGAACAAGTTCCTGGAGGAAAGGTCCATAAACCATTATTAAAGGGGACCCGGGACATCCACTGCTTGCCCCAGTACAAGCACTGTGGAACCTGTATCTTTTGGGGAAACTACTAGGTACTTGTGACCTAGATTGGCCACTGTTGGAAACAGGATACTGGGCTTGATGAACCTTGGTCTGACCCACTATGGCATACTTATGTTCTTTATGTGTTGTGCCATAAGAAATGCCACCTTGATTAGCCAGCATCCCCGTCTGAGGCTTCCTTTCCCACCCTCTCCACTACGGGCTATTATCATCTTTGTAGTGGCCCCATAGTGATGAAAGAATTGTATTTTTTCCAGCCAGGGAGGAGTCACTATAAGAATCCTCCTGCTTGTTTTTTGTTTAGAAGTGTGCAAACCATGCAGTACACCCCACAGTTCACAGGAGAAGAGAAGCAGTCCTACCATGGGGAAAGGAGGAGCCGGTGTCATAACATTGAAGAGTCACTGAATAACCATAGAGGAGAGGATTCATCAGAACATCTCTATACCTAAGTGACATCAGAGCCAGGAGCTACTGGAATGCAGCAGCCAGGACCTTCAGCTACAGCAGCCACTAGCTCAGAGTTACACTGAAAGAAGATGGCGCAGGAAGAGGGTTTCCCTTCCAGGGTAACCACATAGGAAGGAGAAGTAAAGAGTAAAAGCACTTAGAATAACCTTCCAGCAGAGAGAGAGAGAGAGAGAGAGAGAGAGAGAGTAAGCACAAGAGGAGAAACAAGAAAGTGTAACTGCCTGTAATATAGTTTGATTCAAGGAAAATGGGGAAAGGAGTGCAACTACTTGTTATATAGGTTGTTGTGTTTTTTTTTTAACTCTGCCAATAGCTGTTCATTATTGCTATCAGTGATCCTAAGTTTTCTTTAACTAAACCCTTTGGTTCAGAGCACAAATTCTGTCCTGGACTCTATTATTTATTTATTTATTTGTTTTTCTTATATACCGCGCTATTAAGATCAGTGCGGTTTACATTACAACTGAACAATGCAACAATGTTTTTACATAACACAATGTGCTTACATAGAACAGGGGTACAGTCATAAGGGGAGAATAACAGGGAAACTATTTATAAGATATATACACATAAAATTTACATAGAGTTATAGACAACTGTTACTTAAGCTCTTCATATGATCATAACTAGGTCGGCTGGGGGACAGGATACAGCCATAGGGGGAGAGAAAGGGAAATGGAGTGAGTGGAGCAAAAGTGCCAAAGGTCTCGCAATTTCTATTGGTCCCACTTCAAGAACCCTAATTATCCCCAAGAGTAGAAACTAAAAGACAGCACTGCTCTTGGAAGGTTATGGCCCCGATCTGCCAAACAGCTTATACATCCACTGCAAGTAACAGACATAGACAGAGGGGTCACGTGTACAAGACTATGCAGACTTCTACAAGGCATATGAGCAAAGAATTGTGGCTGCCAACTTATTTCTATATCTCCAAGTAGATTAAGGGTCACACAACAAGATATGAGGAAGGGCTAAATAGATTAGGGCTCTTCAACTGCAGAAGAGACAGCTGTGGGGAGATATGACAATAGGTGGGGGAATGTGTAAACACAAATCAATTTTTCACTAGTCATGTGCATTAATTTTCAACCAAATGGAAAAATCAAAGAAAATTGCAATTTGTGGTTTGCACCGGCATCAACTGAGTGTGCATGCTCAGAAAATTATCGTGAAGTACCATTTGTGTATGTTGTTTTCATCATGCACACATGCACACCCAGACAGGCTGGAGCCAATCTGGGAGGGGGAGCAGATCGAGGAGCAGTCACTAACAGCCAGCAAGATGCACTTGAGCCAATCCTGCTTAAAATGCATGACAGGCAGCCAGAGAAACTTATCCCTGTGTCTAACTTCTGCATATCCCATGGCTGATGATGTCAAGTAGGGATGCAACACACAGCGAACACAAAGGCAGAGTACTGAGGTGGGCTTTAGGATTCTAAGAGAGACAGGAGGTTTGCTGTGGCTGGGATAGGATTGCAAAGAAGAAAATGAAACATACCAGCTTAAATAGTGGCTACTGCCATGGTGCTGTGTCCAGGGCAAGGGAGGACTTTAAAGCAGAGAAAACAATACAAACAATATCAAGCCTGACTTGTGCCTGGGGTCTCTTTGCCTTGCTATATCAAAGCATAAAATGAAGAACTTCAAGCTGGGGGGGGGGGGGGGGGGGGGGGGGGTTCCAGAAAGTGTTTTTGCCTACCATTTGCAATGCAGAGCCTGCCACATTAGGGGCTTCAAGAACAAATGGCTTTGTACTTTGAGACAATACAGAGTTAGTGGAAGGGACAGTTACTGTATTAATATTTATATATTCCATTGTAGAATCATAAGATACATACAATAATACTTCTTGCAACAATCTTTTTCATGCATTGTCTGTAACAGCAGATGTGAAGTTGGGAGGGGAGAAGGCACTTCCATTGTTCATAGAATAGTAAAATGCATAAAAAGCTGCAAGTCAGGGACAGTCCCTGAGCATCCGATCCCATTAAAGCATTATAGGTGCATAACTGTGTAGTGGGCAAACCCACCCCCTTCTCCCCTGGTTTGTTCAAGAGCATCAGCTGAGGCACTCAACCTTTCCGGACTCCGCATTGCAGGGTATATCATAATACTTGGGAAGGATACGTTTGGAAAATTAAATGGTTGTAGAAGGCTAGAAAGAAGGGAGGGAAAGCGAGAACAGTACTGGCACAAGTGTACAGAGAGAGACAAGGTATTCCCAGGGTACGGTTATGAGCTGCTCTAGTCCACCACCCAAGCTAAAGAGTCTTGACAAGGACAGTAGAAAGAGTTGCAGTTTCCAATGCAAATGGGGAACAGCAAGTGTCTATTGTCATTGCTACAGAGGAAAAGGGAGACTGGTATAGTGCGGGGTTAGGAGACCCAAGAGAAGCAGCAAGTAAAGGTAAATCAGCCTTAAAGAAGGCACACTGTATTCCCTGCTGAAAAGTATGCAAAGATGGTCTTTGCGACCAAGTATGCGAATCTGATGGATCCACATGGGTGAGATTTACATCTGAACCATCAAATACTGAAAGTGTACTGGCTGAAGAGGCTGTTAAAGAAGTTGTTAGCATGCCAACTGGTGAGGAGATAAAAAGTGATCCTGGCAGTGCCAAGGTCAAGAGCACTGTGCAGTAGAGGGGAAAGCAGAGAGTGGGAAGGATGCCTCTGGCATTTTATCCTCTCCTCTGCCCCCAGCCATGGGTCCAACAGCAACATGAAGAGCAGCAGCCCTCCTCCCGAAGGACATACAGGGGAAGTTTCATAAAACCTCACATGTTTGGAAGCATTTTATTTATTCACATTCTCTTATATACTGTGCTATTCTGCATCAGTGCAGTTTACATTGAACAAACTGAAATTACATTGAACAGGGCATTATAACTTGGAGATTTTACAGGGAACATGGGCTATGGAGGGTTAAGTGGCTTGCCCAAGAGCACAAGGAGCACCTGTGGGACTAGAAACCCCAGTCCTTCTGGCCCAAGGTTGTTGTCCTCTAGTGGGATTTGAACCCCCAACTTTCTGGCCTGAAGTACCTTGCCCCAACCACTAGGCCACTCCTCCACTCCTTTCAATTTTAAATTGCCCGACAACCTGTGGTATTCAGAATGCAATTACTTTAGGCAGCATGAAGCAAGCCACCATGGAAAAGATGGGGTGGTGTTCATTAGCACTGTCATAGAGCAGGTGGCAGGCGGCAGACAGCATAGAGGATGGTGACCCAGTACATCAGTGAAATAATAGTCCTGGATAACCATTCCCTGAAGATGGTTGAGAAAGTAGAGTTTAACAGACTTCTGAATCTCTTAGTTCCCACTTACTGAGTGCCCTGCAGGACAACTTCTAGAAGGCAGGTGATCCCCATCCTATATAATAGAAACATAGAAACATGACGACAGAAAAAGACCACATATCTAGTCTGCCCTTCCATATCAACCACTACAACAGTCCCCTTTTTTTTCCTTTAGAGATCCTCTGTGTTTGTCCCATGCTTCTTTGTATTCAGATACTGTCCTCATCTCTACCACCTCCACTGGGAGACTATTCCACAGATCCACCACTCTTTCCGTAAAGAAATATTTCCACATATCACTCCTGAATCTATCCCCTTTCACCCTATCCCATGTCCCTTTGCATCATCTATGTCCCCAGTTGCATCACCAGTTGCAAGCAGAGCTGGCAAAAGCAGAGGCCAGTATTAGCATGCATTTCACCACGAAAATCTGGACTAGTCAGAACGATACACGTACCAATCTCTCCCTGAGAGCACAATGGTGGCAGCTGTCTGAGGCAGGAACAGGCTCTAAGTCTAATGGGGGAACAACAGCAGAAGGGTACCAATGGGCTGTGCTACACAGCCAGGTAACAGATGACAGCCATACGGGGATCCATATCTTAGCAGATATAAGGGCAATACTACAGGGCTGGCACATAGGACATCTAGGTTTCTTTGTAACAGATGTTATGAACATCATCAAGGCAGTGAAGGAAGGGGACCTTTGTGGGATCAGATGCTTTACACGTTTTGCTGCTCCTGGTTGTCAGAGACTCCCTAGGCTTGGGCAGCAAAGTAAGCGGCAGCCCTGTCCTGAAGGGACTGATCAAGAAGTGCTGAAAAATAGCTGAGTACCGAGTGTCAAAGGTGGACATGAGCTGCATTAGAAGCAGCAAGAAACAGGGCCACCTGCACACCAGCTCAAGTAGGATGTCAGCATCAAGTAGAATTTCACTTATGACATGATGGAAAGATTAGAGAAGCAATGGGAAGACCTGTGTCAGATGACATCAGAGACTAAAAGCAGCATCAAGCTCCCTAGGTCTGTGGGGTCTGGGATATGGTACCCACAGGAGCAGCTCTTTTGGTATACACTGGGTCGAGCCTTGTGATTGGTCAAGGAGCAGCTGGTGGTAATTCCAGGATCTTCACATGTCTGTTTACAGTTATGGCAGGGCCGCATCTTCTCAGTGGTGGTTCCTGCCCTTTGGAACACATTGCCTGCCATGCTGCAGAAGGAGACTGACTTGTTCTTCTGTAAGGCACTAAAAATCTTTCTTTTTCCAGGAGTTTCTTGAGCAAAGGTGTTGGTAGACTAGTAGCAGCCATTAAAGTGATAGTCTCTCCATTACATAAGAACATAAGATATGCCATACTGGGTCAGACCAAGGTCCATCAAGCCCAGTATCCTGTTTCCAACAGTGGCCAATCCAGGTTACAAGTACCTAGCAGTTTCCCCAAAAGACACAGGTTCCACAATGCTTGTACTGGGTCAAGCATTGATATCCTGGGTCCCTTCTTAATAATGGTTTATGGACCTTTCCTCCAGGAACTTGTCCAAACCTTTTTTAAACCCAGCTACACTAACAGCCTCTACTACATCCTCCGGTAACAAATTCCAAAGTTTGATTACACGTTGAGTGAAAAAATATTTTCTTGTATTAGTCTTAAATAGTTTACCCTGTAGCTTCATTGCATATCCCCTAGTTTTTCTATATTCTGATAAGGTAAACAATCGATCTACGTTTACCCGTTCCACTCCGTTCATTAATTTATAGACTTCTATCATATCTCCCCTCAGCCGTCTCTTTTCCAGGTTAAAGAGCCCTAATCTTTTTAGCCTTTCTTCATAGGAGTATCCTTCCATCCCCTTTACCAAATTGGTGGCTCTTCTCTGAACTTTTTCTAAAATCGCTATATCCTTTTTAAGATATGGCGACCAGAATTGCACACAATATTCAAGGTGCGGTCTCACCATGGAACGATATAGAGGCATTATAATATCTTTTGTTTTATTCTTCATTCCTTTCCTTATGATGCCTAGCATTCTATTTGCTCTCTTGGCCGCCGCTGCACACTGGGCCGAGGGTTTTAACATGGTATCCACAATGACGCCTAAATCTTTTTCCTGAGTGGTGGTTCCTAATGTGGAACATTGCATCGTGTAACCATAGTTTGGGTTGTTCTTCCCTAAGTGCATAACCTTGCACTTGTCCACATTAAATTTTATCTGCCATTTTGATGCCCAGTCTTCCAATTTATCAAGATCCTCTTGCAATTTTCCACAATCCTCTTGGGTTTTAAGAACTTTAAATAGTTTTGTGTCATCTGCAAATTTGATAACCTCAATCGTTATTCCACTTTCCAGGTCATTTATGAATATGTCAAAAAGCAGCGGACCCAGCACAGATCCCTGGGGTACACCACTATTCACCTTTCTCCATTGGGAAAATTGGCCATTTAGCCCTACCCTCTGCTTTCTATATTTTAACCAGTTCCTGATCCACAATAGTACACTGCCTCCTATCCCATGACTCTTTAGTTTTGCCAAATGTCTCTGATGAGGGACCTTGTCAAAGGCTTTCTGAAAGTCCAGATACACAATATCAACCGACTCACCTTTGTCCACCTGTTTATTCACTCCTTCAAAAAAACATAACAGATTAGTAAGACAAGATCTTCCTTGTCTAAAGCCATGTTGGCTGTCTCCCATTAGGTCATGACTATCTAAATGCTGAGTAATTTTATTCTTTATAATGGTTTCTACCATTTTTCCCGGTACTGATGTCAGGCTCACCGGTCTGTAGTTTCCCGGATCACCCCTCGAACCCTTTTTAAAAATTGGTGTTACATTGGTGATCCTCTAATCTTCAGGTATTAGAGATGATTTTAATGATAGTTCACAGATTACTAATAGCAGGTCTGCAATCTCATATTTCAGTTCTTTCAACACCCTTGGATGTATACCATCCGGCCCAGGTGATTTGCTACTCTTCAGTTTATCTAATAGTTGTAATACATCTTCCCGATGTATCGATATTTCCTTCAATTCTTCCGCACCTTTAAATACCACTTTAGTCATGGGTAACATCCCTACGTCTTCCTCAGTAAAGACCGAAGCAAAGAATTCATTCAGTTTCTCCGCTATCGCCTTGTCGCCTCTCAGTGCTCCTTTAACCCCTTTATCATCTAATAGATCAACTGACTCTCTCACAGGTTTTTTGCTACGAATGTACTTGAAAAGGTCTTTATTTCGTGTTTTTGCTTCCACAGCAAGCTTCCTCTCAAATTCTCCCTTTGCCTGCCTTATCAATGCCTTGCATTTGACTTGCCAGTGCTTGTGCTGTTTCCAGGTTTCGTCGTTTGGCTCTTTTTTCCATTTCCTGAAAGATGCTTTTTTGGCACAACCACCTCTCTGACCTCACCTTTAAACCATGCTGGCAGTTTTTTGGACTTCCTTCCACTTTTCTTAAAGCGTGGAATACAGCTGGTCTGGGCTTCCAAGATAGTATTTTTCAACAACACCCAAGCTTGATGTACGTCTTTAACCTCTGCAACTGCTCCTTTTAGTTTTTTCTTAACTGTATTCCTCATTAACATAAGAACATAAGATATGCCATACTGGGTCAGACCAAGGTCCATCAAGCCCAGTATTCTGTTTCCAACAGTGGCCAATCTAGGTCATATGTACCTAGCAGTTTCCCCAAGAGACACAAGTTTATCATAGCCTCCCTTTCGAAAGTTAAAAGGTAGTACTGTGGATTTCCTTACTATCCCTCCTCCACTAATTAAATCAAAGGCGATCATGCTATGATCACTATTGCCAAGTGGCCCCAACACCCTTATCTCTTGCACTAGATCTGGTGTTCCACTAAGGACTAGGTCTAATATGGCTTCCCCTCTGGTCGGTTCATGAACCAGCTGCTCCAAGAAACAGTCATTTATTTCATCTAGGAACTTTATCTCCCTAGCATGTCCTGATGTGACACTAACCCAGTCGATACCGGGGTAATTGAAATCACCCATTATTATTACTGCACTGTAACTTTTGTTAGCGTCCTTGATTTCTTTGAGCATTTCATCATCCATTTGGTCATTCTGGCCAGGCGCTCAATAGTACACCCCAACTGCCATCGCCTTCCCCCTTTTACATGAAATTTCAATCCATATAGATTCTACAGCAAATTTTGTTTCCTGCAAAACTTTAATCCTTTCTGACTCAATGCCCTCTCTAACATAGAGAGCAACCCCTCCACCAATTTGATCAGCTCTATCATTACGATATAGTTTGTACCCAGTTATCACAGTGTCCCACTGGTTGTCCTCCTTCCACCATGTCTCTGATATTCCAATCATAGCTAACCTTTCATTTAGTGCTATATATTCTAACTCTCCCATCTTATTTTTTAGACTTCTAGCATTTGCATTCAAGCATTTTAGAGATTGTATTTTATTCATATTAATTTAGCTATTGTTAGACATGGGTAATTTGGGATCTTTAAGCTGTGTCTGCTCCATACTTGAGGGCATTTGGGCTACTTTACTCTTTTGTGGAACCTCTCTGCTTTTGGTAGTATCCTTCAAGGATACATTCTTCCGAACCATCTGCTCCTGGGCGACTGTCGGCTTTCCCCTAATATCTAGTTTAAAAGCTGCTCTATCTCCTTTTTGAAGGTTAATGCCAGCAGCCTGGTTCCATCCCGGTCAAGGTGAAGCCCATCCCTTCGGAAGAGCCCATCCTTTCCCCAGAATGTTCCCCAGTTCCTAACAAATCCAAAACCCTCATCTCTGCACCATTGTCTCATCCACGCATTGAGACTCCGGAGCTCTGCCTGCCTTTTGGGTCCTGCGCGTGGAACAGGAAGTATTTCGGAGAATGCAACCCTGGAAGTTCTGGATTTCAACTTCCTACCTAAAAGCCTAAATTTTGCCTCCAGAACCTCCCTACCACATTTTCCTATGTCATTGGTACCAACATGTACCAAGACAGCAGACTCCATTAACAGTGGGTAGCAGCTAGGGGTGGTTTTGGGTGGGTTGGATTGTGTGGGTGGATTATTTCGGTGGCTTTATTCTGGTTTGGATGGTTGTGCACAGCCTTGAATGCTATGGCAAGTGGCAAATGTTTTAAAATAAATAAATAGATCACCAGGACTAGAAGTCATAAAGTTCTTTAAGGGCACCATGGAGGAACTGAGTTCCACAAGGGCTATCCTGAGCCTTCTTTTTGTCAGCAAAAGGAATTCACAGCAGAGATGGTGGACTTCTTGCATGATCAAGTGGGGAAAACGTTTCAACCTCTTATGAAGGAGGATGCTTATATGCTAGCTCATTTCTATGATCCACAGATAAAAGGAACTTTCACTATGCATTGCAACTCACTGACTTACTGAAAGGAAAAGATGATGACTGGTGGAGGAAAGGGAGGAAGGGGAGATGGTGGCAGTGGTGATGCAGCAGGGGAAATACAGGCATACTGGCAAGCAGTACTGCTAACATGAGTACCACCCTGTCACCTACCACTCCCTCCCCCCCCCCCCCCCGCCCCACAGCTTTACGTAGTAACATAGTATATGACAGCACATAAAGACCAGTATGTCCATCTAGTCTGCCCAGCAAGGTGGCAAGAGTAGATGCACTTGCCACTCCGTGCAGGTCACCCCTTCCCATGCCTTTGTTCTAGGGGTGTACCCGCTGCTTCATGTAGGTCACCCCTATTTGTTCAGATATGAGATAGTTCTGCATATTTTGATTTTATCCTGTTGCTATAAAGGGATCCACTGTATCTGTCCCATACCATTTTGAATTCTGTCACTGTGTTTACTCCCACCACTACCATCGTTAGGGCATTCCAACCACCCTTTCAATGAAAACGTATTGCCTGACGTCTTGCAGTCTTGCAGCTTCATGTTATGTGCCCTCTAGTTTTACAGCTTTCCCGTCTTTGGAAGAGGTTTGTTTGTCCATTAATACTCTTTAAGTATTTAAAGATCTGAATCATATCTCCCCCATCCCTCCTCTCCTCCAGAGTGTACATATTTAGGTCAAAAATAGGCATGCTTGCAGCCGATGAGCCACAGCAAGGGAAACTCTTTGGTGATCATAGCCCTAGCTACAATGCTAAGTTGCAGAGATCAGCCTGCCATGGGTTATATTCCTGCACCAATTTCAATGACATGCTAACTTGCGGAGCCCATCAAGGCCATGTACACAGATCCCTTGGCATACTTGGCAGACAAGTCTGCAGTCTGGCCAGACCCAAGTTTGTGCAGCAATTACCATCCTGCCCCTCAACCAATGTGGCCAGTAGATGTATATTCTCCATGGCAGGGGATATCATGGCTTCCCATTTTTCAAGGATATTGCCAGACTTGGTGGAAAAGCTAGTGTTTCTGAAGACAAACCTCCTCTTGCTTGACTTCCCTTAATTGTCATGCAATTGAGAGAAGGAAGGGGTGTAGAGGTATAGTGAGGGGAAATTGCTCATACTCTCTATTTAAAATGCTGCTAACTGTGTTTTTGATAGTTTGCACAGTAATCTCCAGGATGGTGCGCATTTCTAGTGGCTACCTTTCAGTCCCCCATGCCAAAACGTAATATAAAAAAGCAAGAAGAAAATAACTATTACAGACTAAGATTCAGAGGGAGCGAAGGCAGTATTCCTGGCAAACTGCTGTCTGAAGGCACTAGTGGCCCTTTTGAATTTTGAAATTCTGCTAGTCCTTCAGGTCTCATGCAAGCCATCTGTTGGCTTTTGTGAATGACTGTCCAGGAAACAGCTCTGTCACTGGTCCAGGATTCTCTCCTCTTTGGATCAGGGTAGAGATTCTGCCCACAGTGGCAGCCATCTTCTTCCTCAATCTGCCCTTATTTCATTGTTGGATGTGGTCCATCAGCAGAAGGCTATTGCCAAGTGACTATAGAATATCATATAAACCTAACCTGCTGGTTTCCTCTGCTGTACTCTCACTGGCCAGAAACTTTTCAAGATCCAAAAAGAGGGTAGAGATTTCATGGGTTTTCTCTGTACTAGGGAAGTTGTACTAGAGAAGAGTGCAGTATGCAATGATCATTCCTCCCCCAGCACCAGGAGCTCTTCCTCAAAGGGACAAGAGTCCGGAGGCACACAGCAGAACTGTGTGTGTAACAGTTGTTTTGGTGCACTATTCTGGGACTCCTGGACAGGAGATGAGATCTGATATTTCATCATGGTCTGCGCTTAACACTCTCTCTCTTTCTCAGCTTATCAGACTTCATACGCTGCAGTAAGGTCCAAGGCAGAGCTCTGAGATGGGATGAGTGCTAGTAACAGGCTTCTATGTGTCACTTCCAGTCCTGAGCCCATGAGTGAGCACATTTTATATGGGACTGGGTGAAAGGTTGGTAGAGGTATAGTGCCCAGGATTTGAAAGGCATTCACACAGTTTACAGCCCAGTAAACCATGTCAATGCCCTAGATGGGGATGTTCCACAGCATTTACACAGTTAGTGCCATTGAATATCCCCATCTAAGTCCCTTACACGCCCCGACGCTATCCGGCTAGCATCAGAGTGTGTTGGGGGTGTTCTGGGGTGGAACAGAGGCGGAGAATGATGCTAGCCATGCAGCAGCAATATTGGATGCTGCCCGGTTAATGATTGGCACCTTAAAGATAGCTGAGAAAAACCCCTCCCCTATCTTTAAGGCGCAAAAGCTAACTGGGCAGCATCCAATATCGCTGCTGCACAGTTAGCCTCAGTGACTTTGGTGACGATCCCCAGATATTCAATGCCAATGCCACGGCATTGACTATCCGGTTTAGGGGTTGGCGGGGAGGGCTATGCACCAATGAGCGCATAGCCCTTCGAAGATCCAGAGAGCAGAATATCAGGTCCATAACGTATACCTGCATCTTGCTGCCATTCACAATGTTGTATCTCTGCTTGCTGTTCAGGTAGAAGTACAATATGGAAGCTAGAGTGAGAGAAGCCAGAATAACAGAGGCTTGGTCAAGAAATGAAAACAAATCCTGTGATCCAGCAAGGAGAAGGCATGAATTTATTGGGGGAGGCAAGGACAACCGATTTTGTGACCCCCTTTGAAGTTTTGGGAGCTGTTTAAAAGATGCTAGATCAGAATGGCCCTAAATGATTTTTTTTGCATTACCATTTGGCCGTTTAAAGATGCGACTGTCACGCTTGGGCATCTGCAGAAGGCTTTCTTATCAAAGCATGGCACAGTAAAAGATTTTAGAGAAAAATAGTCATCAGATTGCTTCAACATATTTTATGGACACTGTTTGGGCTTCTCGGTCCAATTTATTAAACATTGAATTGCCTGAGCACAGCAAAGCAAAGCATTCTGAAAGTTGGCATATGAATAATATATACAGAGTATATTTTCTTATTTTAAAGCAGTCTAATGACACTCTATTGCAACTTTCCCTGCAGCCTTCAAGCATGCTATAGTCACTCCTTTCTTCAAGAAACCCTCACTAGACTCTACCTGTCTTTTGCACTATCGACCCATCTCCCCTTCGTTTTTAAAACAACTTGAACATACGTTTCACCACCATTACCACGACTTTCTCTCCTCTCAAGCCCTTCTGGATCCTCTACAATCTGGCTTTTGTCCTTTACATTCTACCAAAATGGCTCTTGCCAAAGTCTCCAGTGACCTGTTCCTGGCAAAGTCCAAGGATCTTTACTCAATCCTCATCCTTCTTGACCTTTCTGCTGCTTTTGACACTGGACCACAACCTTCTCCTTGATGCCTTGTCCTCGCTTGGTTTTAAGGGCTCTGTGCTATCCTGGTTCTCTTCCCACTGATCTTTCAGTGTTTGTTCTGTAGGTCTTCCTTTACTGATATCATGCTCTCAGTTGGTGTACCCCAAGGATCTGTCTTGGGTCCACTCCTTTTCTCTCTCTATACCCAGTCCCTTGGTGCACTCATCTTTTCACATGGCTTTCAGTTCCATCTTTATGCTGATGACTCCCAGACCTACCTCTCTACACCTGAAATCTCTCCTGCAATCCAGGCCAGGATCTCTGCCTGTCTTTCTGACATTGCTACTTGGATGTCTCACTGCCACTTGAAATTGAACATGGTCAAAACTGAGCTTCTTATTTTTCCCCCTAAACCCTCCTCTCCCCTTCCTCCTTTCTCAGTCTCTGTGGATAACTCTCTACTCCTCCCTGTCTTGTCAGTTCGCAATCTTGGAGTCATCTTTGACTCCTCTCTCTCCTTCTCCACACACATCCAACTGATAGCTAAAACCTGCTGTTTCTTTCTCTACATTAACAAAATTCGCCCATTCCTTTCTGAACACACTATTAAGACACTTATCCACTCCTTAGTCACCTCCCTTCCTTGCTGGTCTCCCTCTGAATCATCTCTCTCCCCTTCAATTTGTTCAACACTCTGCTGCACGGTTAATCTTCTTCCAGCCTCATCATACTCATATTACCACTCTTCTCAAGTCACTTCATTGACTCCCTATCTATCTGTTTCCTCATCCAGTTCAACTTCTCCTTTTAACCTATAAGTGCATTCACTCTGCAGCTCCTCACTACTTTTCCTCTTATCTCTCCTTACACCCATCCTTAGAAACTCTGCTCTTCTGGCAAATTGCTTCTATTGCTAACTCCAGACTTCACTCCTTTCACCTTGCTGCTCCTTATGTGTGGAACAAACTATCTGAGTTGGCACGTCAGGCACCTTCTCTGACCCTTTTCTAACCCAGGTGGAAAACTCACCTCTTCGCTGCCGCTTTTGGATCTTGACTCACCTGATCTCCTTTGTGTTTCCTTACCATTCCCTCTAGATGTATCCCATGTCTACAGCTATGGTGTTGTCTGTCTTGCCTAGATTGTAAGCTCTGATGAGCAGGGACCATCTTTTACATGTGTTTGTGCAGCACTGCATACAACTTGTAACGCTATAGTAATAGTAGTAATAACAGTAGTCGTAACCTACTGGTTTGTCATTGAAACCTGCTCAATGCATGTGGTTTAAATTAGCAGTATATTAATTTTGTCACTGTCTTCCTACAGTGATAGACTATGTTGCAACTATTCCTTGCATTAACATTATACCAATTTCACTTATAGTTTCTAGATGTACATTGACTGCATGGCTATTATGTTGTTGATTCCTACATTCTGTAGAAAATCTTTCTCCTGTGTATTTTATCAATGAGTAAAATATTTTCAAGCTGTCTGTACTGCCAAGTGTTTTTCTTTTGATCCATATTTATAATTTAGCATGCTTTTGGATTATGACAGGCTGTTCATATGATGTTAAGTATTTACTGCTCACTAGTTATTTTTAATCTGGCTATGCATTTGCCCCTTCACTACAATTTAGTACAACACTGAATATGAAGGAGAAATACTAGCATCATGTGAAGAGTTCACAAAGGAGTTTGGGGGAAAAAGAGGGGTAGAGTATAGCCAGCATTAGGGTTTCTGGTACCGATTTATAGATTGCAGCGGGGTGCCAGAAACCCTAGCACCTGCCCTGGGTGCTGTGCTGGTCTCCTTGCCATTCTATGCCTCTTAACGTGCCTTGTTGCGCTTCCACCAATTGTGGTGGACACTTTGACCTCTTCCACTATCTTGAAGTGGTCATTGCGCTCATTGTAGCACTTTGCCCTTCTGGTGGTTTCTGGTACTCATCCTACTGCTGTACATACTCTTTGCTCCTCTTCTGAGGCCCCTGGAGGTTTGTGATAGGCTTTATGGCTTATAGTGCTGTTACAGATGCCCTCCAGCAAGTTTCAAGCAGGTTTAATTAAACACAGATGGCAAACCTGACTGTTGTAGTGCAAAATAGCTTCCACCATGGACTTTATGGGGATGAATGGAACAAATACATGAATGGTTTGGTTCCCCAAGGACTAAACAAATAGGTGTAATCTGATGAACCAAAATGAACCCAAACATTTGTGGTATGCACATGCCTACTGTTTACTCTTTCAAAAAGTACAGGATGGGGACATGCCATGAAGCTATTAAGTAGTAAATTTCAAACAGGAGAAAATATTTTTTTCACTCAATGCATCATTAAGCTCTGGAATTCATTGCTGGAGGATGTAGTAAAGCAGTTAACATAGGCGGATTTAAAAAAGGCTTCAACAAATTCTTGATGCAAACAAACATTCATAAAACACTGCTAAAGTAGACTTCAGGAAAGCAGCATAGAATTTAGCAATTTCTTTTGAATCCTACCAGATACTTGTGACTTTGATTGGCCACTGTTGGGAAAAAGATACGGAATTAGACTAGATCAGGGGTCTCCAACTCTAATCCTGGAGGGCCACAAACCAGTCAGGTTTTCAGGTTGTCCCTAACGAATATGCATCAGATATATTTGCATACACTGCACCCAATGTATTCAAATTTATTTCATGCATATTCATTAGGGATATCATGAAAATCTGACTGGTTTGCTGCCCTCCAGGACTGGAGTTGGAGATCCCTGGACTAGATAGACCTTTGGTCTGACCCAGCATGGCAATTCATATGTCCTCATATAGGCGATACCTTCTCATTGGACTAATGAAAATATATTTGTGATCAGCTTTCAAGTGATTGCCTCCTTTCATCGCATCTGTAAAGAAACAGCACAGTTAAACTAGATTTAAATAGTGCACAGCAGGGCTGGTCCTACTACTATGCAGACCTGATGTCCACTAGGAAAGAATTTAGGGAGTAGTGTTGTGGCAGGACTGCAGCACTTAAAGGTTGCTGCGAGTATGGCATGGGGCCTTCAAGAACATGTCCTCCTAACTACATTTGAAATCTACTGTGTACTGACATGATACTGTGAATGTACTGAAAGGCCCCATACCATGTTGAGTTTCCTGTAGTCTCTGGATGAGTGAAGGTAGGGTACTAGAGGCAGCAGGCCTGGTAGGGGAAAGGGAAGATGTTGGACACTTTCGGGAGGGGGGGGGGGGGGCTGGAGAAGAAAAACAGAGAAGCTGAAATATGGGGGGGAGGTGGAAGAGAAGAGAAAAAAAGATGAGAAGCTGGACACCATGGAGGGTTGCTATTGAATGGGAGATGCTGGGCATGGTAGTTGTGATAAGGAAGCTTATCATAGCTCAGGAAGGAGCTATAGAAAAGGTGAAGTGACTCTGAACAAGCAACCTGTCAGTTCTGGTAGAAATAAGAAAACAGAATTTTCCCATAAAAGACTACCAGTCCCAGAATGCACCAGGTTTCCAACAGCCATTAGAGGAGCTGAAGTGGGGAAACGTGTGTTCAATCAGGAGGGCTATGAGGTAATCCCTAAGCACTCATCTGAAAGGGCAGGGTCTGATTCAGCACAGCTGCACTGTACTAGGGGGGAGCACTCATCTAGGCAGAATAAAGGTAGAGTTTATTCTACAGAGAATTATCCTCATTATCCTGAGAATCAGCTTGAGCTTGATCATCAGTTTCATCTGAAGGATCATCAGAAGCAGAAGCCAAACCAGACGGACAGAGAGGGAAAGAAACCCTTTGGAAGAAGGAAGAGGAAAGCCTTTGAGAGGTCTAGAAGAGTCCAGAGCAGTACGTATACTGGGAGGCATTTCAAGGGCCAGCATACACCATTGGACTGGGGAAAGCCAGAGGAATGGTGCTGCAGAGCTAGGAAACTCCAGACGCTACCTGTGAGGGAGACGGCTGCATGTGGAAGGGACCCTAAGACCTGTGCCAGAAGGTATGTGAAGAGAGATCCAGTGTCCAGGGATCTGGATTGGAAGGCTGGACATAAGAACTGGACTACATACTGGCCAGGCTATATAGAGAGGAACTCTAACAGCAATGGAAGCTCAGGTATGAACACTGATCTATGCCCTAGCTATAACCTTGAAAGACAGCAGGAAAACAAGTATTCTCCTGAAAGTGCTCCATTGAGAGATTCATCTGTGCCAATCCATGATATTGTACCCATGCTTGTTGAAGAAGGGGGAATGATTGCAGATGAAGAATGTGTTTATATGGACTGCTCTCTGTCCAAACTCCTTTGGTGATTTTCTGTTATAAAGTACAGCAACCATCACAATTCAATACAAACTTGTTCTTTAATCTACTCAGAAAAGCTCCTGAAGCAGGATTTGACCCACACAGTAGAAAGCAAGCCAGCTAAGGGGTTTCAGCTGGATAACTGCTAGCAATTGAGCCTTACCTAATTGCTTGTGAGCTAGGAGAGAATCACTTCTGAATCTATGTGGGAAGTTATCAGAAGTTAACCTGAAAAGAACAGTTTTTTTCTTTCTTTGTGGCTTTTCATTTGTTGTTTGATACTTGCTAAGAGGATATTAGCTAAGCCTACAGAAAAAGACCAGTTTGTTATCAACCAGGTCTTTATTTCTTTTGCTTTGATTGCCTGACAAGTTTAAAGGTTGTTTTCCTTATTTTGTTTTTCCAAGTTTAACACTGAAAGTAAGTAACCTGATTTATGTGCTACCAAGCATATCTGTGTTGGGAAAATAACCCCATAAATAAATATCTTATTGGCTTTACCCAAAAGCACAACTAATTATTGTGAGCAGCTGTGTCTGGTGTGAATGAACTGCATTGCCCACAATACCTTGCAAATCATATAGATATATGCACTTGCCAAGACTGTGAAGATTCTCACCCAGGCAGCCGTCTGACATAGTGTAGGGAAGTAGAGATGGGATGCTGGAGATGAGGGGGTTAAGGAAGGGGAGGGAAGATGATGGACTATGGGGGATAGGGTCTTGAGCCACTGTTGTGGAGGGGCATATGGATGAAGGTTCACCTAGGGCATTAGATAGATTACTCTGCATTAGAGCCAGCTCAAGGCTAAGTCAGTGTTTCCAAACCTGTGGTTCATGGATACCTGGGGCCCATGAGACAATTACAGGACACAGATAAAAGAAAGAGGATGATAAGAAATCTGTGGGGGAAGAGAGACTGGAGGGAAATAGTTAAGAAGAGAGAGAGAGAGAGAGAGAGAGAGAGAAAAAACAAACAAACAGACTAGTGGATACAGGAAAAGGAAAAGAGATAGAGGGCTAGTGAAGATAAGCTTGGAACAGAGGAGAAGGTACACAGAAGAAGCAGGCAAAGAAGAAACCCTTGGAAGACAAAACTTTATTGATTGGTCAGCCCAACACATGTTTCGGCCACTTAGGCCTTCATCAGGAGACTATGACCAATACAACATAAAAACATAAAAAGATTAACTGTAATCATCAATAAATGGGCAATAATAACAGTAGAAACAATAAAAAAGCAATAAATACTGTGATCTAGAGACCCCTACCGAACCCATGGAAATAGAGAGAAAGGAAGATTCCACCTTTAAAACTGACAGGCAGCTAGAGCACATGGCTCACTGTTTACAAAGAAAAGGTAAACAGGGAAAGACAGGAGCAAAATTGACACGCCCAGACTCTGACATAATAACAAGCCCCGAGCTTAATCACGCTCACCTGTTCAGGGTGGGAGCAGAGCCAAGCCCAGGGGAACAGAATTATAAAACGTCGTCATTAGCTCCCAGGAGGACGAGAGGGGCAGAGAGAGGAGCCATGAGGGAAACAGAGAAAGAAGCAGAGAAGGAAGTAAAGCCAGGTGGAGAAGCAGCAGACACAGGCTGGAGAAGAGGCCAGAGGGCAAGCTGGAAGGGTAATTGCAGCTTGGACGGCAGCTGGAGCCGTGGAAGCAGAGAGAGTTGGAGTTGTGGCAGAGAAGCAGCTCAAGGAAGGAAAGACAGGAGAGAAGAGAGAGCTCCTGTAAGGCAGGCTTGGAGAGGCTCAGAAACTCCAGGGAGTTGGAGACCTAATAGAGAAACCTCTTACCGGTCTGTGAGAAAAGCCAATAGGCTTGAAGGAAGGAAGGCAGGCCCTGTGTCCAGGAACTTGCTGGAACGGAGAGAGCAGGGAGCCCTGCAATCAGAAGGGAGCCTTCAGAGTTTACACAGGTGGGAGCCCAGCACAGAAACCTTCCCATATAACTGCCAAGAGTTAGAGGAGAGCCACAGAAGAAACTCCAGTGTATCAGGTATTTTAAACCCTTGTTGTGGAGAGTTGTATAAAGGGAAAACACCTGGGTATAAAGAGGGAAGTTATTTTAAATCCCTTAGTAACCGTCTGCAAACAAACATTGCCAGCCCTGATATAGAAGAGATGCAGATAGACTCTAATGTGGATGATGTAGCTGATATGAGAATGGATTGCACGCTGTGTTTGGCTGACAACATTGAGTCATTGTGTTGAAACCTGGAAGTAAGAGTGCTAAGTTAACAGCAAAGAAAAAGGAGGTATTTTTTCTTTGTTCCAAGAAGCTGTTTATTTTCAGTTTGTACTTACTAGGAGCACTGTATTGTTTTGGGAACCAGAGAGTGAAGAAGCACTTACCTTATTCATTGTATATAATCCTCATACTAAACTCCTGGACACTGCTCTTATTTATTCTACACCGAAGTTCTATTTGTGAGGGGAAATAAAACCTTGTCATTTTTGCCTTAAACACTCGGACTACAACTGCTTCTTTATCAGAGAGGTAAAAAGGGACTACAAATCCCAAGAGGCCTTGCAAGAGCCCTAGCTGTAGTCTCACTTTCTGCATAGAGAAATTATCATGGCAGACCAACTCTCTGCGCCCTAGGCGGAGGGCTGGCCACGTGGTGACAATACATAATGAAATAAAAACTACTTAATAGACAAAAACGGTCCCATTAAAGGTTAAGAAAATGTGTACATGTAATAATAAATCATAATAAACACAATTACATAAAATCATATGCAAGTGTATACAGCTGCCGTTAAGGAGACATATCATGAAGCAAGGTCAATAAATTGTTGAACTTAACAATGGATGAATAACAATCAGCATCTAGACAGTAGTTGTTATTTGCACTAGATAACAAGCAGAAGACAGAACAAGCTTATTATTAGACCATAGTAAAAACAATTTAAAAAATGCAAAAATAGACAGCTGAATGACTCATAAATTAAAAATCAGAAAGGAGGAGGGAACAGGGAAGGTGAGAGCAATGTGCCAGAAACAGCAAGCGCTAAATGTGGCCTGATTGGAGAAAGGGAAAGCATAACAATTTAGCAATGGAGAACCATAATGGAGGAGATAGATTAAAAATAATTAGAGATTTAAAATATAGGTGGGTGGCCACAGGGAGAGAAGGACCATGATTTGCATTAATATAGAAAGCATGACTGTGAACAGCTAAATATTGAAGAGACAACAAAAGAAAAACATCTAACAGGTGACACTACATGTTTAAAAACCTAAATGCACAAGATTCTAAAACAAACCAAATCACATATATTAAAAAAATGCCAGTAAAAAACTAGAAAAAGTCATATCTAATACAAGGAATGAATTGAATGAATCCTATATAATTATAAAAATGAATTGCTGTGTTGGGTAAATGAGTTACGAAGAGGAGAAATGAGCCTATAAAGCCAGATGAAGACATGTGCAACGAAAAGCCAAATGAACATACCGCTGTCGTAAAAGTCATGAGGGAAATCAGAAGTCAAATGGGATAAATAGACCAAGGTTAATACAATCTATAGCAAATGCAGTCTCAAGAAAAATCAAACAACCAGAGAAGAGAAGAAAAAGGAACATCATCCAGCATTATATTTGTCTCTGAAAATGGCATCAAAATCAAAAGGAGGCAGTCTCCATAACAGAACTTTAAATGGAGTGATGTAAGACCAAGTGCTGCTGAATGGCCAGTTAGTTTCCATCTGTAGTGAAGTGGTGTACTTAGGTGGGACTTTGGATCGATGTTTGAGTATACAGGCTCATATTAAAAAAAAGCTTGTACATCATTCCTTTGATCAAATTAGAATGCTGTGGTATTTTCGGCTGTTCCTTTGTGCTTCAGATTTTCGTTTGTTTTTTTAGGCTGTTCTATTGCAGACTTTTGATTATGCTAGGGTTCTCTTGGATCAATCTCATTTTAACCATATTACACTTTGTTTAAGCTTTTTACATTGGTTGCCGAGTCCAAGGATTTTTTTAAAATTCTTTGTTTTGTTCTAAAGATTAAATTAGGACTGTCTGCGTTTTGTCTTACCAATTTCTGGCATTGGCATATTTCCTCATGTCCAGTTCGGCTGGGTCTCCAGAATTCTCTTATTCTGTGTCCCTTGCTTGCTAATAACTTGTATATTATGCAATCTTGTGCATTTTCATTTTATTCTTCATATTATGTGGAATCAATTGCCAGATTATTTACAGTGTTGTTCCGATATGCTAGGTTTCCGTAAGAAGCTAAAGGCTTTCCTTTATCTACAGGTTTTTGAGAATGTGAGAACGTGGGCTGTTTTGTATTATTATTAGTGTCTTTGTTTGTGGTTATTTAATTATTACATATTTTTTGTTCTGCTTTGAATTGTATGATTAAGTGGTATATAAATGTTTTAAATACATAAATAAATAGTGATGAGAACATAATCAAATCTATCATCATCATTGCAGGGAGGAGACACAAGGCACATACTGTAGGGAAACAGTTTCTTGACTTCTCTGCCTCTTTCCCCATGCCATGCACCTCTTCCACTATGCTGGCTACCCAGGACTGAACTTGTCTGTACTCTGCTTCTCCCCACCTCCCTCCCCCCAAGACATAGGAAGTGGATTAAAGTTGCTGGGGTTGCCACTCGACTCCTCACTATGGCACTTGTCCAAAGCTATGGCAGAAATCTAAACTCACAAGAGTACACAATTTTCAAAATAACAAAAGGTATCCAAGTAACAACCCTCCCCCCATCTTCCTTCCCACCCCTACAGGGGAAAAAATAAAGGCACCAAGGAAGGGGCAGTACAATATAGGCAAATGAAACTAGAAGACATGCAATCAGAAGATAAAGAGAATAGCATCAAACACAATACCAAAACCAATCATTCCAGAACGCCCTCCAACCCTCAAGGTACCCCTCCCCCACAACCAGTTGCTTTCCCACCAGACAAATCACACCCATTCTGCTTGTCAGCATCACACTACCTTTCAAACGGAGCCCACACTTTCTGAAAGGTAGACAATTTCTGTTGCCACATGGCAGTGAGTTTAGCCATCCCTTATAGCTACTTAACCTTCTCCACCACCAATCCCAGTGGGGGGACCTCTGACCGCTTCCAATACTATACCAGAGCAAGCCTCGCAGCAATAAACAAGTATCGCAACCAACAGCTATCACCCAGACATCACCCAGCCCAATGTGCAACAGCGCCAAGGCCGAAGGAACGTTCTTGTGCCTCAGCACCCGAAAAATTAGGTCAAAAACCCATTCCCAAAAAGGACTAATAAGGTGACTCTCCCATCAGATGTGCAAAAAGATCCCAACCTCCTCATACAAATGCCAACATTTCCCATCTCCACACCTCAACCGCAGCAGGCTCTGGAGTGTATAGTAGCACCTGTAGTAGAATTTATAATTTTTCTCAGTCAAGTACACCATCTGCAGGCCTTTATAAAAGTGCTGAATTACTGGAACCCAATCCTTATTGGTCCACTCTACCCCCAGATCTGTCTCCCACCGGGTCTGATGCACAGGTTTCCCATTCTTTCTTTTATCCAAGGCCTTGTACAACCTGGACAGGCAGCCTTTCATGGACACCCCTCCCTCCCCCCCAAAAAACAGATTCCAAGGCACTCAATTCCTCACCCCAGTGAACCCACTCACCCTTATTCAAATAGTGGAAAAACTGGAGGTACGGAAAATGATCCTGCCCCCTCCAGGCCAAACTCCTGCTGTACAGTTGCAAAAGAGGATAGGCCTCCATCTTTCCAGAACTGCCCAAGGGTCCTCAGGCCCAGTTTGTCCCATCTCTTATAAGCTTTATCAGACAGGCCTGGTGGAAAAGAAGGATTAAAGTGAATGGGTGTAAGCTGAAACGCTTGCTGGTTCCCAAAATGTCTCCTCTGCTATTTTTCCAAAACCCGGAGAGTGAATCTCACCCAAAGGTTAGCCTCTGCCAACTTACCCACTCCCGTATTCTCTCTTCACAATAGATAACGCAAAGGGCAGCCCCCATAGACTCCAGTTCTATGTTCCCCCATTCTTTCGTCACATACATGCCATTATTTTTTTTTTTAATTTCTTTATTTATATTTTCCAACAAATACAAACAGAAAAAGAAAAATAAGAAAACTAGATTACAACCAATCAAAATACACAATTCTTCTCCGTAACACAAGATACTCAAAGACAGAACACAGCCCATCCCACCCTGTCCCTACCACCAACTTACGACCATCAGGAGCCAGCTAAAAAGAGGAAATCATAAAACCTCTGCAAGCCTACAAGGCCTGCAAGAGCTATATAAGAGCCAACACTCCACTGCAAAGGGTATAGGCACAAATGTGCCGTCATACATATCTACCAATCTCAGTCGTATGTTCCCAATTAGGAATAACAGGAAAGGACCACTCCCAACTTGGAGCTAGTTCTAACTAATAGTCCCTTTATAGAGACGAAATGCCAAATTGCTGATTGAAAAATGACCCCAAATCAGGCGAGAGTGGCACAGAGTCCCAGCACCACCCAATATAATTCTATGTTTAAGCCCAGTACAACTGAATGTTAGGTCATTCCTACATCACATATCCAAGTTGTTGACATCTCATTGATGAGCCTAACGCTTATTCTCATCTGCATACTAAACGTATGTCTACGGCCCCCACCACCCATCGTGAACCTCGCTTTGGTTGATGTCATAGTATAGGCCAGACAATCATGGAAACCCTCCCCCCCTTCTCCTATTAAACCCAATCTTCCAGCGAGCAAGTCTAGGCAATTACTTTCATGAAAGCTGAACTAAAGTTCTATTAGTATTAACAATATGCTTTGCTTAAAGGAACACTGTTAGTATCCCTATTATATAATTCACTTTAGGAGTGATAAACTTACTTATATCTTCAAGACGACCCCACCAAGAAACAGACCGATGACCACGTTACTGTGTATACTTAAAGCTCATTAAGTCAAAGATGATGAACAAGATTATAGCATGAACTTAGCTGTGAACCACATGGATAACAAACTCACTGAGTCTTGAACAATACCCTTGGAAGATAGGGAAGATCAAGACGAAAAATTTAAAAACGTGGAGGGGGGGGGGGTACCCCTTTCCATTCTGAAATGGCCATTCCCTTATTCTTGTAATGGGCAGTAGAAATTCCTTTGAAATCGGGCCTGCGTGGTAAATTTCAGTAAGAGTTGTTACTCACCTCTAACAGGTATTCTCCAGGAGCAGCAGGAATCAGTCCTCATATATGGGATGACGTCGGCGCCGACGGAGCCCCCATGCGGGGCATTTCCCCAGCTTTCAAAGAAAGCCTTTGGGAATGCAGCACACCTGCGCGGTCCCCTTCCCGCCCAAGGGTGCTATCTTGCTCAGTCTGATGACATAGCTAAAAGACAGCAAAAAACAAAAAAGTATATGACTGCAACTCCAGGGGAGGAGGGAGGGTCGTGAGGACTAATTCCTGCTGCTCCTGGAGAACACCTGTTACAGGTGAGTAACTACTCTTTCTCCAGGACCAAGCAGGAAGTCAGTCCTCACATATGGGACTCCCCAGCTCTAGGCTACCGGGAACCCAAAGCTGAAAAAATGGCTCCCTCTACAGAGCCTCAGCATCCGTGATAAGAATATCCTCTGAGAACGCCCCCGTACGGTAACCCAACACAAGGGCCGGAGGGTAGGAGTTGCCTAAACCTCAAAGAGATTACGGAGTACCGCCTGTCCGAAAGCACTGTCCCTTCGGGACTCTCTCTGGAGGCAGTAGTCAGCTGCAAAAGTCTGGCTTGAAGACCAAGTAGCGGCCCGGCAGATGTCTGCCAACGGAACAGAGTGGAGATGAGCTACTGACGTGGCTTTCGCCCTAACACGGTGGGCCGTGACTCGACCCTGCAAGGAGAGGCCAGCTGTCTTGTACGCCCAGGCGATACAATATGCTACCCAAGTGGACAAGGTACGCTTGGAGAAAGACAACCCCAGTTTATTAGGGTCAAAGGAGACGAAGAGCTGAGTAGCCCTTCGGTGCCCCCGCGTACGTTCTATTTAAAAGGACAACGCCCTCTTACAGTCCAGGGTATGCAAGACTGTTTCAGCCCAGCTGGTATGTGGCTTGGGAAAGAATGTCGGAAGAACCACCTCCTGGTTGAGGTGGAAGGAGGAGACAACTTTTGGAAGGAACTTCAGATGGGTCCGTAGGACCACCCTGTTCCTATAGAACCGTGCGCATGGTCTATCAGAAACCAGAGCTTGTAGTTCACTCACACGTCTGGCCGAGGTAAGAGCTAACAGGAAGAGCGCCTTCCAAGAAAGGAAGCATAAATGGCAAGTAGCCATTGGCTCAAACGGTGGGAGAGTAAGTTGTTGCAAGACCACGTTCAAATCCCACTCAGTGGCTGGTGGACGAATTGGAGGCTTGAGCAGAAGCAGGCCTCTGAGGAAGCGGGACACCAAGGGGTGAACTGACAGAGACTGACCCTCCACCGATGAGTGGTGTGCTGATAGAGCACTGAGGTGGACCCGAACAGAGTTGGACTTAAGGCCTAGGTCTGACAGGTGAAGTAGGTATTGTAGTACTACTGGCACAAGGCAGGAGAAAGGATCTTCATTGCGCTGAGCATACCATATTGAGAACCTACGCCACTTGAGGGCATAGGACTTTCTGGTGGACTGCCTCCTAGAGGCCAAGACCACCTCCTCAACTTCCCTAGGTAGAAGTAATGGAGCTAGCACTATCCTTTCAGCAGCCAGGCCATCAGATTGAGGGATCCAAGATTGGGGTGCAGAAGGGAACCCTGATCCTGAGACAGGAAATCAGGTTGCAACCCCAGAGGGAATGGCATTTCCACTGCCAACTGCAGAAGAAGTGGAAACCACGGTTGCCTTGGCCATCTGGGGGCTACCAGAATCACCTAGGCCTTGTCCCATAGAATCTTGAACAGAGTTCGGGCCACCAGGGGCGTGGGAGGAAACGCATACAGGAGGCCCGTAGACCAAGAGATCAGAAACGCATCTGCTGCCATTCTCAGGGGATGCGGCTGTCTGGAGCACAACCTGGGCAGCTGACGGTTCAGTGGACTTGCAAAGAGATCAACTGATGGAAGCCCCCATTGTAGAAAGATCTGCTGGACCACCAGTGGCTTCAACTGCCATTCGTAAGGCTGGAGAATCCTGCTTAGTTTGTCTGCCAAGTTCTCCTGACCAGGTAGATAAACTGCTTTGAGAAACATGCCATGTTTGACTGCAAAGGAGCAAAGGGCCTGCGCCTCCTGACATAGGAGTCTGGACCCTGTGCCCCCTTGCTTGTTCACTTAGAACATTGCTACCTGATTGTCTGTCTGAACTAAGACAGACTGGTGAGAGAGGGCATGAGAAAAAGTCTGGAGAGCCAAGCAGATTGCTCGCAGTTCCAACAGATTTATCTGCTGTGTGGCCTCCCGAGGAGACCAGAGGCCTTGAGTGCATGTGCCCTGGCAATGTGCACCCCAGCCCTTTAAGGAAGCATCGGTCGTCAGCACCCTTGTGTGTGCTGAGCCTGAAAAAGTACCCCCCTGAGAAGGTTTGGGAGATGTAGCCACCACTGCAAGGAGTCCAAAAGTGGTTTGGACACCTTTACTTTGTCTCGGAGGTCACCTGTGGCCTGCGCCCACTGAGCTCAGAGACACCACTGAGAAGCCCGCATGTGCAGACGGGCATTCGGAGTCACATGTACCGTGGATGCCATGTGGACCAGGAGCCGCATGAAGTGCCTGGCGGAGATCTGAGAATTTCTTTGGAACTGGTTGGCCAAGTCCATCAGTCTGTGGGCCCTGTCCTCGGGCAAGTAAGCTCTTGCCTGCAGGGTGTCTAATCTTGCCCCTATAAACTCTAGGTTTTGTGAGGGGAGCAAAGTGGACTTTGCGTAGTTTATGACAAAGCCCAGATACTGAAGAAGAGAGACAGTGAGAAGAGTGGCTTGTCTGGCTTCCTGGAGAGACTGGCTCCTGATGAGCCAGTCGTCCAGGTATGGGAAGACGAAAATTCCCTGATTCCTGAGACAGGCCGCCACCACCGCCAGGCATTTGGTGAAAACCCTGGGGGCGGAACTTAGGCCAAAGGGAAGTACTCTGTACTGGAAATGGTTTCCTCCCACCACAAAAATGAGATACTGTCTGTGGTCTGGATGGATGAGGATGAGAGTATAAGCATCCTTTAGATCTAAGGAGCATAGCCAATCTTCCTGCTGGAGGTAGGGCAGCAGTATCCCAAGGATAAGCATCTTGAACTTTTCCCTCTCCATAAACTTGTTTAAGTTTCGCAAGTCTAGGATAGGCCGGAGGCCTCCTGTCCTTTTTGGTACCAAGAAGTACCTGGAGTAGAAGCCTTGCCCTTCCAGGTGGTGGGGCACTGGTTCTACCGCCTGTTCCTTTAGAAGACTTGCCAACTCCTGAAGGAGGAGGTTTCTGTGTAGAGGGAGTCTTGGAGGCTCCCCTCCAAAGTAGGAGGGGGTAGCTGGTGGAAGTGGAGCATGTAGCCCTTTTGGACTATGCTGAGTACCCAGGTATCCCCTGTGATGGCTGGCCACCTGTAGGCGTACAGGGTCAGCTGACCTCCTGTGCTGAGTGGAGCCAGCTGTGGAGAAGAGGCTATGCTGTGGGAGTCAAAACCCCGCTCCCTGCTGTGCAGGAGCCGGAGCTGGCGGCTTGGGGGTCTTCTGCCTACGGAGCCCATGCCTCTGCCTCTTGGCCTGCTGGCCCTGTTGGGGAGCTGGAGAGGCCTGGTATTGAGGGTAGGATTTGTAGGCAGCACCCTTCCTCGGGAAAAAGGGCTTCTTTCCCGAACCCTTCTTTTTCTGAGAAGGAGCAGAGGTCTTCCTGGACAGCGTTGTCCTGGTGAGAGTCTCAGTCTCGATTTCCGCAGCCTTTTCAGTCATGGGCTTACCAAAAAGGTTTTCACCTCGGCAGGGGACATCGACCAACTTTTCCTGCACCCCTGGCTCCAGGTCTGATGACTGTAGCCAGGCCTGACAGCGTGCACCGATGCCGGCCGCAGCTACCCGGACCGAAGCCTCGAAGCCATCATAGGCTGCTCGAGAGATAAACTTCGAGCACTCTCGAATCCCTGTTGACAAAGCCTTGAACCTCTGCAAAGGTTCCTTGGAGAGGCCAGCTGAGAACCCGGCAATCTCCTTTGCCAGGCCTCGTAGGTACATGCCCGTGTGCAGCTGATAGGTCTGGACACGGCAAGATAGCATAGAGCCCTGGAAGCACTTTCTACCGAGGGCATCCAGGTCCCGGGCCTCCGGATATTATCAGTGGTGTGCCCCAGGGATCTGTCCTTGGTCCGATTCTTTTTAACATCTTTGTTAGTGATATAGCGGAAGGGCTTTCAGGTAAAGTTTGCCTCTTTGCGGATGATAACAAAATCTGCAATAGAGTAGACACCCAGGAAGGTGTAGATAACATTAGGAGGGATCTAGCTAAACTTGAAGAATGGTCTAGAATTTGGCAGCTGGGATTTAATGTTAAAAAATGTAAGGTCAAGCATTTGGGCTGTAGCAATCCAAGGGAGCAATATAGTATAGGGGGTGAAGTACTTTTGTCCACTAAAGAAGAGTGGGACCTAGGCGTGGTTGTGTCTGATGATCTTAAAGTAGCTAAACAGGTAGAAAAGGTGACAGCAAAAGCTAAAAGGATGCTTGGGTGCATATGGAGAGGAATGGCTAGCAGAAAAAAGGAGGTGATAATGCCTCTGTATAAGTCTTTGGTGCGACCTCATTTGGAGTATAGTGTGCAATTCTGGAGATCGCACCTTCAAAAGGATGTGAACAGGATGAGTCGGTGCAGAGGGTGGCTACTAAAATGATTAGTGGTCTTCATTATAAAGCATATGAGGACAGACTGAAGGATCTTAACATGTACACCTTAGAGGAAAGGCGGGATAGAGGTGATATGATTGAGATGTTTAAATACCTCCATGGCATAAATGTTCAGGGAGAGAGCCTCTTTCAATTGAAAGCAAGTTCTGCTACGAGGGGACATGGGATGAGGGTGAAGGGAGATAGATTCAGGAGTGATTTGCGGAAATATTTCTTTACGGAAAGAGTAGTGGATCCATGGAATAGTCTCCCAGTGGAGGTGGTAGAGATGAGGACAGTAACTGAATTCAAAAAAAGCATGGGACAAACACAGAGGATCTCTAAAGGTAAAAAGGGGACTGTTATAGTTGTTGTTATGGAAGGACAGACTAGATAGGCCATGTGGTCTTTTTCTGTCATCATATTTCTATGTTTCTATGAGTGCATCTTCTGACTCTTCAGACGGTGCATGGCCGATTCCACAACCATGGAGTTGTGGGGTAGCTGTGCCTTTTGGAAACCATGGCTCTTATGGACTCAATAAATGGAATCGACCTGTTTGTTAAGAACCGGCATCGAGGCCGGTGCCTCCCACATACGGAAGAGCAGTCGTTCCAGCATTGGAGGAACCGGTACAGTAAAGGCTTCCTTCGGAGGAAAATCATACTGGAGGGCATCGAGCTCCTCAGCTCGAGGCTCCTCCTCGGCGTCCGCAGGGAAGGCCAAGGCTTTGGCCATGTCCCTCACGAAGTCCGAGAACCGGGTATCCTCCGGGGGGGGGGGGGGGAGCGTCTCCGAGGCTCGGGCTCCAGTGAGTCCGAAGGGATGCACCGGGTCCGGAAGGTGTACGGGGGGACTCCTCGTCCTCTGTCTCCCACTCCGACTCCTCTGAGGAGGAATCGAGCAGCTCCAGCCATGTGGGGCTCAGTGCCACCCGCCCCAATGCTGAGGGTATCGGCATCAATGACCTCGGTCCCGCACAGGAGGTCTAGGGGGACCTTTACCGAGGATCGACTCAAGACTTCATCGACTCTAGGATCGGCTCAGTCTCCGGGGTCGACTTAGACGTTGAGGTCCCAGTGGTCGGGGCAGATGCACCGGTCAGACTGGCGATCAGCACCCGCTGCTGTTCCATGAAGGCAGTCAAGCTGCTCTCCAAGGCCGTCAACCTGAGTCCCAGCTCAGGAGACTCAGCAGCCCCCGACTCGGGCCCCGACAGCGTCGAGTCCGTCGGCTCCCCCGGAAGAGAGTCCACAAGGACAACTGCACGTGACTCGGGGACTCTGGCTCCACACGAGGTAGCTTGGAAGGCCTCTCTGACTCCGAGAGCCCAGGGTGGCGGTGAGGGCTACGCGACCTGGCCCTTGAGGAACAAGGAGCCTCCACCGACGTCGCCCTCATGAGCTTTTTCTTCCTTCTGTGCTCCTGGGTGGGAGACTCCCTTTCAGAGGAACCCCGACGGCGCTCGGGGTCGGACTCCCGAGATGTCGAGGCCTCTGATGAAGTCCGGGCCCGGCCGGACGTGGAATCAGAGAAAATTCTCCCACGTTGATGCTGATGGCTCCGAAGCGCCTTCGATGACATTTTGCCGCACGGGCCACAGGCCAGCAGGTCATGGTCGGGCCCGAGGCATCGGAGGCAGCAGTCATGTGTGTCAGTGAAAGACATAAGTTTCTTGCACCGATCACACTTTTTGAACCCTTTGGCAGCCATCGGGGGAAAAAGGGCCCCTGCAAGGTCAAAAGACCAGGCTGCCAGTGAAACACAAAAAGAGCACGAACGCTAGTCATAAAGGACAAAAACCGAAAATCAAAACTCCGATGTACCGAGCGCAGACGGTAAGGGGAATCGGCGTCGAACCGGATAAGACAACGTGAAAATCGCAGAAAAAAAATCAACTTTTCCCGGGTGACACGAACTCAGGTCCATCGGGCTCTGCGGAAAAAGAAAGACTGAGCAAGATGTCACCCTTGGGCTGGAAGGGGACCGCGCAGGTGCACTGCATTCCCAAAGGCTTTCTTTGAAAGCTGGGGAAATGCTCCGCACGGGGGCTCCGTCGGCGCCGACGTCACCCCATATGTGAGGACTGACTTCCTGCTTGGTCCTGGAGAAACTCCATTACATTCAAGTGTGTCTCCTACAGCAATGAGATGTCAACAATCCTATTCTACCATACAGAGTAGAACATTCTTCTTGGTAGCAACGATTAATACTATCAACATTCAGGTACCTAATCCTAAAGAAACATACTGGATATAACTCTGAATCATCAGTCATAAATTACAGAAACAGATTAATATGTAACCTTTAGTTTAACATTGTAGAACAATTTCTGAAGCGCCTATAAAGTATGGCTGCATCTATAGCCCAAAGAAGAAAAGAGAAGGGGCCCCGTCATATGATCGAATGCACTAGAACACCCAACCCTAAAAAGAAACCGAGAACATTTCCTAAAGCCACCTAAAACCAGGGGGGCTATATAACACACAAAAAACTTAACGGGTGAGCCCGTTAGGAGAAGACTGACATGGAGGGCTCAGTGACTCAACACACCCACATTTCTGCAATATATCACACATCACATCTTGCCCACCTTCCTTCTTAAAAATAATATTACCAACAGAATTGAATAAATGTCACAGAAAATAGCAGTGTAACACGCTTAAATGAGGCTTTTATATGGATGTCTCGCCTTTGCACGACTTCAGATCAGTTGGACGCTGATAACAAGTGCCATAAAACTGTGGTAAGTAGAAGATGCAATATATCCATCACTGCATCACCACCGACTCCTTATCTTCCAGAAATGCACATAGATCTCCAGGATCATCAAAAGTCTTGGTCTGGTTATGCAACGTGACTTTCATGCGGGCAGCATATAGCAGTCCAAAACGGGCCTTCAGCTGTATCAAGCATGGACGCAACGCCAAAAGACTCTTTCTCTGATCCACCGTCGCATTCGCAAAGTCAGGGAAAAATAGGAGTTTATGCCCCTGGTACTCCAAAGCTGTAAGTGCTCTGACTGCTCCCATTATTTGCAACACTTGTTGAAAATGCAGAACTTTCAAGATAATTGGACGTGGATGTTTATTCATGGCCCTGAACTGCGTAGGCACTCTATGGGTGCGTTCGATCTCGAACGGCAGAGTGAAATGCAGCTTTAACACACCTGGAATCATAACCTGCAAAAAGGATATCAAGTCATGCCCCTCTGCTCCCTCAGGCACTCCTAGTATCCTAACGTTGTTTCGCCGCAAGCGATTATTGCCATCTTTCACCTCTCTTTGCACTGAGCGAATCAACTTGGCCTGCTTCTCAATCGCCTCGAGCCTCTCCCCATGTGACGCCACCACCTTCTCTACCTTCTCCAAATGAGCCGTATTAGACTCCAACGAAGATCTCAAAGCGTTAATATCTTCCTGCATTGCACTTAGTGTTTCTCCATTGGATTTGACCATTTCTTTGACTGCCCGAACCTCAGCCAAGAGCTCCTACGAGATCTCAGGGAAATCTCGGATGACCGCCATCTTGTGAGTTGAGAGAGGTTCTGTCTTGGTTCTCTTTGCACTAGCATTTTGAGATGGCTGGAAATCCTGCTGCGTCTGCTTGGAGCCCGACATATCTGGGATAAAATGGCAACCAAGTAAGTAGGAACTATTTGATCAAATATTGCAGAAAATCAGGATTCTTGCCTTTCGCCCTCCGGAGCAGCGCTCCATTTTGACCAGATATCAGGCTCCAACCCCCACATACATGCCATTCTACTGAAGGTCTGGTAATGCCAGGCCCCCCTCTGCCTGATGTTTACAGAGCATTCTCCTGGGCACTCAGAGGCACTTGTAAACCCAAAGAAAATTCTGGATGCCCTGCTGGTCACTGATGAAGCAAGCTCTCAGGAATTCCTACAGGGAGAGCATCAAAAACATATAAAAATTTAGGTAGAACCATCATTTTAATGCTATTGATCCGTCCAAACCATGACAAGCTCACTTTCTTCCACTGCTGGAAGTCAGAGCTAATGATTTGCCACAGAGGGTCATAGGTGTACACAGCCTGGCAAGATCAACCATAAGGTTCACACCAAGGTAGCGAACATGGGATCTGGCCCAGTGATAGGAAGTTTATATGTGAGACCTTTCCCTATCGGAAGGACTGGAGGAGACAAAGTATATTGGATTTAGATGCCTTCATCTTAAACATGGACACCTATCCAAACCATTCCAATTCCTCCCCCATCTACTGTACTAAGGATTTCACTGGGTTCAACAAGGTAAATAACAAATCATCTGCAAACATCAAAAGTTTATACACTTGGAAGCCCTCCCTATCTCCTCAATATCAGCCGAAGAGTGAATATGGTGAGCTAGGGACTTCATTGCCAGGGCAAAGAAGAGGGGTGACAATGGGCACTCCTGGCAGGTGCCCCTCCGCAAAGCAAAAGGTGGGGGGAGTAGGACGCATTGACCTTCAGCCAAGTCATCAGTTGTGTGTACAGCACCTGAATCCATTGCTTAAAGGGTCTCTCACGGCCTGTCCCTCTCCAAGACCTGGAAAGAGATAGGGCCAGTAACATAGAAACATAGAAATATGATGACAGAAAAAGACCACATGGCCTATCTAGTCTGTCCTTCCATATCAACAACTACAACAGTCCCCTTTTTACCTTTAGAGATCCTCTGTTTGTCCCATGCTTTTTTGAATTCAGTTACTGTCCTCATCTCTACCACCTCCACTGGGAGACTATTCCATGGATCCACTACTCTTTCCGTAAAGATATATTTCCGCATATCACTCCTGAATCTATCTCCCTTCACCCTCATCCCATGTCCCCTCGTAGCAGAACTTGCTTTCAATTGAAAGAGGCTCTCTCCCTGAACATTTATGCCACGGAGGTATTTAAACATCTCAATCATATCACCTCTATCCCGCCTTTCCTCTAAGGTGTACATATTAAGATCCTTCAGTCTGTCCTCATATGCTTTATAATGAAGACCACTAATCATTTTAGTAGCCACCCTCTGCACTGACTCCATCCTGTTCACATCCTTTTGAAGGTGCAGTCTCCAGAATTGCACACTATACTCCAAATGAGATCGCACCAAAGACATATACAGAGGCATTATCACCTCCTTTTTTCTGCTAGCCATTCCTCTCCGTATGCACCCAAGCATCCTTTTAGCTTTTGCCGTCGCCTTTTCTACCTGTTTAGCTACTTTAAGATCATCAGACACAACCACACCTAGGTCCCGCTCTTCTTTAGTGGACAAAAGTACTTCACCCCCTATACTATATTGCTTCCTTGGATTGCTGCAGCCCAAATGCATGACCTTACATTTTTTAACATTAAATCCCAGCTGCCAAATTCTAGACCATTCTTCAACCTTAGCTAGATCCCTTCTCATGTTATCCCTAACAACACAAGAACACACCGTACCTCCACCAAAAACTTACTATCCATACCTACAATCAACAGGTACTGCAAACAAGCTACAAGTAATAGAGCCTTCTCCCTATACGCCCCATCTTTATGGAACACCCTCCCCCCCGAACTACGCAACTGTGAGAGCCACATTGAATTCCGCAAAAAACTAAAAACATTTCTCTTTATAGAGCACTTTTCCTCCCCACCATAAATCTTCATCTCATGACCCACATGACCCACTTCACTACCCAATCCACTCCAATTCTACACAAAACCGTATGCAACCAAGTTACTCAAATTTATTCAATGTAAATAGTTACCCTAATCAGTTAGCTATCCTCTACCTTTCTCTATGTATTAACCCTACTACTGTTACTCTTAATTCTAAGTTTTTTTATACAGTTACTGTAACCTTATTTATCTACATTGTTTTAATTGTTCCATGTAAACAGTTGTAATATACTGTACTAATGTTCCATGTAAACTGTCTTGACTAGTAGAAAGACGGTATATAAAAACTGTTAAATAAATAAATAAATAAATAAATCTACACCTTCCTGGGTGTCTACTCTATTGCAGATTTTGGTATCATCCGCAAAGAGGCAAACCTTACCCAACAGCCCTTCAGCTATATCACTAACAAAGATGTTAAAAAGAATCGGACCAAGGACAGATCCCTGGGGCACACCACTGGTAACATCCTTCTCCTCAGAGTGAGCTCCATTTACTTGTACTCTTTGCCGCCTCCCACCCAACCAATTTCTAACCCAAGCAGTAACTTTAGGGTCCATCCTTAGGGTGCTCAGTTTGTTTATAAGTCACCTGTGAGGTACAGTGTCAAAGGCTTTACTGAAATCTAAATACACCACATCTAAGGCTCTCCCTCAGTCCAACTCCCTGTTCACCCAGTCAAAGAAATCAATCAGATTGGTCTGACAAGACCTGCCTCTGGGTGAATCCATGCTGCCTTGGATCCTGTAATCCGCTGGACTCCAGAAATCTCACTATTTTCTCTTTCAGCAGCGTTTCCAATTTACTCACCACCGAAGTTAAACTAACCGGCCTGTAATTTTCAACCACACCCTTACTTCCACTTTTGTGTAAAGGCACCACATGAGCCTCTCTCCAGTCCTTTGGCACCACTCCCGACTCCAACGAGGCATTGAAAAGGTCAGTCAGTGGAGCTGCTAGAACATCCCCAAGTTCCCTCGGTATTCTAGGGTGTATCCCATCTGGTCCCATCGCTTTGTCTACTTTAAGTTGAGCTAGTTTCTCACGAACAGGGTCTTCTGAAAATTGTTCAAGATGTCCCTCGCTTCTGTTCCTATTTGTGGGTGTTTTCTGAGGTCCTGCTCCTGGTTCTTCATCTGTGAACACAGAACAAAAATATTTGTTAAGCAATTCCACTTTATCCTTATCAGCTTCTACATATTCCTCCCCTGCACCCTTGAGTCTGACAATACCACTTTTGCCCTTCCTCTTCTCACTAATATATCTGAAAAATGTCTTATTCCCCCCCCCCCCCCATTTTATTGCATTGGCTATTTCCTCCTCCTTTTGAATCTTTGCCTTCTTGACTACTTTGCTAGCTTCTCTAAGCTTTTCCAAATATAGTTGCCTGTCTTCCTCTCTCTGTGATCTCTTGTATTTCATGAAGGCCTCCCTCTTTTTCTTCACTTTTTCAGCTACTTCTTTCGAAAACCATAGTGGTCTCCTTTTCCTTTTACCTTTATTTACCATTTTAACAAAAAGGTTGGTTGCCCTTAAAATATCCCCTTTCAGTTTTGTCCACTGTTTTTCTACATCCCCCAGCTGTTCCCATCCCACTGAGGTATTGGCCCATCTTCGCAAAGTTAGTCTTCCTAAAGTCTAAGATCCTCACCTTTGAATGGATTCTAACAGCCTTAGTCCTAATACTGAACCACACCATCTGGTGATCACTGGATGCAAAATGATCTCCCACTACAATATCAGAAACACTTTCATCATTGGTAAGCACCAAGTCCAGTATGGCCCCTTCACGTGTGGGGGTCTGTTACCAATTGCCTGAATAGTTCTCCCTGTAGAGAATCCAGGATCTCCTTACTTCTAGATAATACTGCAGCAGGAATGTGCCAATCAACATCTGGCATATTGAAATCTCCTATCAGTAGCACTTCCCCTTTCCTAGCAATGCTGCGTATGTCTTCAATTAACTCTCTGTCCACCTCTTCCTCTTGTGAGGGAGGTCTGTATATCACACCAATGCAAATAGAGTTCTCGTTCCCTCTTTCTAGTTTAACCCACAATGCCTCCTCTCTCCCTTTTAAGCTCTGTAATTCCAAAGCTTTAATAGTAGTTTTACATATAGTGCCACTCCTCCTCCCCTACTTCCTACCCTGTCCTTTCTGAATAAAGTATAGCCAGGTATAGTTACATCCCAATCATGGTTTTCTGTGAACCATGTTTCTGTAACTGCCACTAAATCCAAGTCAGCCACTCCCACCAAAGCTTCAACATCAGGGATCTTATTTCCCATGCTACGGGCATTTATACACACTGCTTTCCATATGTTACCCCTGTTACCCATTTCTATAAAGGTATTTAATGTATCACCTACCTGGGGGCTTTCACCTACCTGGGGGCTTTCTTCACCCATCCCCAACGAATCTAGTTTAAAGCCCTCTTCAGTAGATTAGCCAGTCTACTACCGAAGACGCGTTGACCTTTCTTGGACAGATGGATGCCATCTCTGCTCTGCAACCCTTGGAACAGCATCCCATCATCTAAGAAACCAAAACGCTCTCGATGACACCATCCACGCAGCCATGCATTCATCTCCAGGATGCGAGCCTCTCTGCCTTGGCCTTTATCCTCAACAGGGAGGATTGAAAAGAACACCACCTGTGCACCTAACTGCTTCACCCTCTGTCCCAGAGCCATGAAGTCACTTTTGATACGTTCCGAGGTATACCTGGCAGTATCATTTGTTCCAACATGGATTAACAACATTGGGTAATAGTCAGTGGGCTTGATGAGTCTCGGCAAACTCTCCATAACATCTTGGATTTTGGCACCAGGCAGACAGCATACCTCTCTGGACATCCAGTAGACCCTATCAAAAGCCTTCTCCGTGTCCACAGCTTCTCCATCTTGATTAAATTGAGAATTTTGCAGACATTATGCAAACATTGCATACCTGGTATGAAACTGTTCTGATTGCCATGTACAAGTCTGGGCAGCTGGGGTTGACAGAAACAACATATGAGCCTGTGATTGGCCTGTATCTACTGCATGCTCAAGGACCACTGAGGCATGCCAAGGACTATATTGACCAATATTCAACATGTATCTTGAAAAGATCTGCTGATTCTCCTTTATTTCTTCCATAACCGCCACCAAGCAGACAAGTATCTCTTGTAGACGGAAGGCTTGTGCCTCAGTCATGAACAGCAGAGCTCCAATGAATTCCAGTTGCTGTGATTCTGCTTAAGTTTGATTTGGGGGTAACTAATGATGAACCCTAGCATTTCAGCATCCAGATGGTGATGCATGTGGATTCTCAAAATAGAGTGTTGCTCTTTACCAGGCAGCCAGTAGTCCGATTAGGGAAAAAATGTACAAGTCCATCTCAGACTCACTGACTACCACAAGGCATTTTGTGAGCATGTGAAGAGTGGATGAGAGGCTAAAAAGACAATATGCAATAAAATAAGATGACATTTTACTTACCAATGTCCTTTTCTTGAGTCCTGCTAGACCAGTCCAGACAAATGGGTTGTGTTCCCCTACTATTAGGTTGGTGGAGACAAAGAACCAATGAAAAGCCCTTGTTTGAATGACATCACTCCTATGTCTCTAGTCGCCTCAAACACCAGTCTCTCTTCAATATTTGTCCCAAAGCATATGGGAGAAATATGGCAATTCTCACACAACTTCACTCGTGGGCAACAATGAGTAAATCAACAGTAGAGAACTATGTACAGGAAAGCATAAACAGAAGGTTCTCAGTAGAAGACAAACCTGCAGAGCAAAGTCTAAAATTCATAGTGGACCCAAGGGTAAATGGAAATGACCTTCTTTGAAAAAGACAGATAAGGATCTCGACAAGACAGAGTCTGCAGCTCAGAAAATCCACCATGCGGAACAAATCGCGATCAAGAAGTAGCATGCTTCAACGGCTCAAGGGGCACAGACATCAGGGCCCTAACACCAGACACAGATCCCAGGAAGGGATCACAGACCAGAGGGGAGGATGCAGATGCCAAACCCCCCAGAGAAGGTGCAGGATATCCAGGGGCAGGGCTAGAGATTTAGCAGTCATTGGAGCTTGGAAATGGATCAAAGCTGCCATCTGAATTTTCAGGGAGCTAAGGGAAAGACCCTTCTCCAGGCTATCTTGCAGAAAAAAGCCAACAAAGATGGCACCTTGGCTGCCTCAGAAGTCAACTGCCAAGCGCTGCAACATCGCTCCAAGAGGCACCAGACCCGCACGTATGCTAGTTGGTAGACCTTTGAGCTCTGAACAGAGTGGAAAACCACTGCCAGCAAGTAGCCCGTATGCACTAACCTCCTTTCACGAGCCAAGCCATAAGCAAGAAGGGAGTCGAGTCCTCCAGGATGGATTGGTCCCTGCTGCAATAGGCCCCGAGATGGAGGCAACCAAAAAGAGGAGGTGCCTGCAAGAGCCACATCAGGTCTCCTAACCACACTCTCTTCGGCCAATCTGGTGCCACCAGGACAATTCTGCCCAGGCAGCGCTCTATATGCTGAATCACAAGCCCCACCAGGAGCCACGGAGGAAACACAGCAGATGTTGACTTGCCCAAAGCTTGGCCAGGGCATTGATGCCCTTGGGCCCTGTCGCTGCACAAGCGGCAAACTTTGGCATTGAAGCAGGTCACCATCATATCCATTTCAGGGCAAACTCAGCAGTGCAGAATCCATTGAAATGCCTCCTGACTCAACTTCCACTCTCCAGAATCCAGAGAGTGTCAGCTGAGGAAGTCCATTTCCACACTGTCCATCCTGGCAATGTGCTGAGTTTACAAGGCTAGGAGGTTCTTCTTTGCCCAGGCAAACCAGGGAGCCATCTCCAGAGCTACCCTGGTACTCCTTGTGCTACCTTGCAGATTGACATAAGCCACCACCATGGCATTGTCTGAAAATACTCGAACAGCCCAGCAATCGACCAGGGGCCGAAGACACAGAAGAGCCAAAATGTATCAGAATAACAGTCGCCATGGTAAAATGGCTCTTGAACAACAAATCCACCTTACAGTTCAGAAAATTCTTTAAAGCCAATCTGATTTCCATAGGAAAGGTAGCCCATCTGGTAACCACCATGACTTGCATATCCACCTTGGGTATACCAAACCACTCAATGCACTCCTTTTCCAGGAGAGCATAGATCTTCTTACACACCCTTAGTCCCTTAGGTGGGGGGGTTGGGAGAGTCCCTCTTTGACTGGATCATATCCTTGATCACATCTAGGAACAGGAAGATAGTAGTGGATTTCTGCATCCCTTGAAGGAGCGAGTGTACCTTTGGCTCCTGCTCCATACCGGAAGCATCCTTCAAGTTCAAGGTGGATGAGACCCTGGCAATCAATGCTTCCAGCTTCTCCTTCCAGAATAGGTGGATCACACTGGCCTCCTCACAACCTTCTGAAGGCGAGAGTACTTCATCCACATCAGAGCCCAATACCAAGCCACCTGAATCCAAGTCATACTCAGAATCTCAGATAGCTCCCAGCTGTTCCTTATCTCCAGGGGGCACCCCACACTGGGGATGCTTAGCCAAAGGCAATTGAACAGGGCTTCCACTCTCTGCCTGCCCCACATCAGATTGTGTACAGGGGTACCCAGAGGTCCCAGGATCCGAATTGCCATACAAGAAGGACCAGGCCTGCTACAAAATAGGAAGGAATATCGAGGAGGGCAATCTGGAATCCGAAGACTCTCCTCTTGGAAATTACCCCCCAACCTCAGTGGGCGCAGCCACCACAAACCCCCTAGAGGATGAGAAGCAGCTCACAGCATGGTCGCCGGACCCTCCGGCTGGCTGGATATCCTTAACCATAGTAACATCTGTCACCTCCTGCCCAGAGGCAGGCAAGGCCAGACTAACTGCATCCCCCAGCTGAGAGAGGGGGAGCAGGACCTCCAGGGACGACTCAGAATCTGCCAAGCAAGAAGAGCAGAGTCCAGAATCCAGAGATTGGCCTGTGGCAAGCAAGGTGCCTAAATAATGTTTCCTAGAAGACCGGGTTAAGGCAAGTATCACAACAGCATGTGCAAAGGCCACCACAGCATAAAGACACATGTTAACTATGCTTTTACTGCAATGTGCATTGGAGCTGCTTGGGCAGAAAGTGTATATAGACTGTGCGACCGCTAGGTGCACAATAGAAGAAAATGCTATCATCACATGCCGAAAATGGAAGGCAACCCCTGCACTGTACCAATAGTTGTTTACCAAGAACTGCATCCCACACAGACAGAATCGAGAGCCCCCAACAATGGTTGGGTCAAGCTTTGGTACTCACCCCGAGAGCCCCAGGCAGAGGATGCATGCCAGGCTCAGCTCTACTCCCCATAAACTGTTTCACTAGCTTTGCAGCACTGCATTTAAGGTGACTGGCAGGCAGATCCCTCCGAGAGCCTTTTGCAATCTTCAGGAGACAGTAGTGGGAACAGAGGAGGAGGGAGGAGGCGTTGAGGTTGCGTGAGGCTGCTGCACTCTTCCAGATGCTTCCAGTTTTTGGATGCTCAACAGGCTCTTATGATAAGCACATGGAGCTGAACCAATTTTTCCTCTTCCTATGGCTACTGAAAAGACCGCAATCTAGTGGAGCCTCCCACATCATGGTCAAGTGAGGAAGTCACCCTCAAGATGGTCATTCATGAGTGTTTAATCAATCTTTTCTTCTCAATATTCAGAGAGAAGAAAATCCATCCACCATCTGCTGGAGACAAAGAAATACTGAAATGAACTCTGGTGGCTGAGGTGAATAGAGGCATAGGAGTGATGTCATTCAAACCTGGGCTTTTCAATGGTCCTTCGTCTCCATCAATCTGCTGGTAGAGGAACAAAACTCACTTGTCTGGACTGGTCTAGCAAGACAATAGGGAAGTGGCGTTTCCCTATTTTGAATGGTAGATACATCCTAGACAAAGGATGTATCTGTATATGCAAGGTTGGCCCATCCACTAAGCGAACTCTGTGTATATGGATGTAAGCATCCTTCAAAAAGGAAAATGGCTTTATTGGTTGATTCTGAAGGGAGAGTAGCAGGATGGTTTACCTCAGCATCCTGAACTTTTCCACAAACCAAGTACTTGCTCAGGTCTCTCAGGTCTAAGATGGACGGCATACCCTTGTCTTTCTGGGTACCAGGAAATAACCTTGAGTAAAATCCCAGCCCTTCTTGCCCTGGTGGAACAGGCTTGATTGCATTGCAGCCTGAAGGAGAGAGATTTCTTCAAGAACTATGTCCTGATGCTTAGATTTTTGTGAATGAACTCTTGGTGGTCTGTACCCATTGCATACTGTTTTGAGAACCCAAAAGAGTCTGAGGTTATAAGGGGCTAATGATCTGCAAAGAAAGTGGGCCACGTCCTAACAGGAAGATATTTGGAAGCAGCACAGAGGCATCGGCTATGTATCATCAAAACCCAGTCCCTGGTTTGGGTTGGGATTTCCGAGACTTCTGCTACCGCAGGCAGGAGCGAGAAGCCTACCTGTTTTGGAAGGAACAAGAGAGAAGAGAATACCTATGCTTCCCCATTACCACCCATGGAACCTCCACGATGATGTGAAGGCCAGGCTGGAAACAGGCCTGGAGAGGGGCTTTGAGGGTGTCACTATGCTGCTAGGTCATAGTGGAAGCTTCCTTTGTGGCACATCAGTGAGTTGCACCTAAACACTGGGTTGTAGGTCTGAGTCCTGAAGCCAAGAGAGTCTCTAGGAATCAATACTCATGGAGGAGACTCTCAATGCCATATCAAAAAATATCATGCAGTGTTTAGACAATGTATTTTCCACACCTTCCTTTGTGTCACCAGGGATTTGTATTGTGTAGCGCTTCCTGTAGAGAGAAAGTCTGCAAACTCGTCAAGATTGTGCATGATGTTCTGCACCTGCATGCCCATAAACAGCTGGGGGGTTGCCACGTGAAAAGCAAGCAAAGCATTCAGAAAAGAAATTCTCCCCAAAAGGTCCAAGGTCCTACCCTCCCTATCTAGGGGCACCAAAGCATGCAACTTAGAACTCTCGGCTCTTTTGAGAACATATTAAGGACTACCATCAAATGGTGCAGCAACTGGAACTTTTCAAATCTAGAACCTTCTGGATATACATGGAGTAGACTTTACTCACTGGAGACCCGGGGGGAGGGGGGGAGGAGAGGGGGGGAGGGGAGGTCACCTACATTTTCATCTGTAGCCTCTGAAGCATTCAATGCAATGCACGGGCAGTGTCACCACTTTCTTTATGGGGATCAGAATACTGGAGAATATCCAACTAAGATGGAATGGATCTGGCCATTTCCCCACATAAAAATCATGGAAAGTAAGTTCTTCAGGCAGTTACTCAAGTTACTCGTAAGGAGTTGTAGGACCTGAGGGAAACTCAAGAGACCTATCCACCAGGAAATACGTAGTCATACTCTGAATCCCAGGAGCTCTCAGATGCAGCAATCAAAGTCTCTGCCTGGACAGACTTCCACTTGTCCCAGGAAGTGGATCGCCTAAGGAAGTATCAGTGCATTGATGACCTCAGACACCTAGGGCATCAATCATCAATCTCCCTCCCCCTCCCCTATGATACCAGCCTAGCAGGAATTGCTGGAGAGCAATTTCAAGACCTTTGCCATTTCCTCTCCTACAGGCAGGCGGCGGGTCTAGAGGATAAGCTTGATGTGTTACTGTACCAGAGTCTATGCTGTCAAAGCAACAGCTTCACATAAGATAAAAGAAAAGTCATCCACTCCTTGAAGCCTTTCCTGAGGTGTTCCTCAAGGGCTCTGATCAAAAGGTGGGGGGGGGGGGGGGGGGGGGGGGGGGGGGGCGGGGCAGGGAGAGAGACAGACATACTGCAGAAGAATCAGCAGATATCTACAGAATCTGATGGGAAGTATCAGCAGGCTGGTCAAGATCTTGTAGAATCTGGTGCAGAAGATGATGAACAGTTCCCATATGTTGGAGTGGCTTTGAGGGTTGGGACTCAGATACCTTGATGCTCCTGCTGTCACACTCCAATGAACTACAAAGCTGATGTGCCCCAGCATCCACCTGATGCTCAACATCCTTGATTTGTGATGTCTTAGAAGACAAGGACATTCTTTGTCATAGCAGAATCAGTGGGTGACTGATCCCAGGGCACCCTATTGGTCTTCCATTCTGAATAATCTTGAGAGATCCTAGATGTCAGTATTCAGTGCCACCAATACATCGGACATATCTATGTCAAAAAAATAATTTTGTGATGTTCTATATGACCCTTGATCCTTTCTCCTTGTCATCTGTGAACACAAAAAGCAAGGAGATTCATGGTTGGGCCCCAAGCACTGCAAGCACCTTTTATGAGTGTCTGTTATAGACATAGTCCTGATGCACTGGGTGCACTTTATAATCCTGCCGACATGTCTGGGGAAAATAGCTGCAGCAAAATCAAAACAACTCAAGCTTGATTGCTTGAGGCCTAAATGCAGTCTATAGCAGCAATGGGGTAAAAAATATGGAAATGTAAAAATGACCGAAAAAGCAAACTAGGAGACTAATTGGGTAGCAAACATGCAGCGACAGTAGCAGCAGCAGAAGAAAAAAAGAACTTAAGAGTGAGAAAACAATGTTTGTGGACTGATGTAGACCACATCCTTGGGACTCTGCAGACAAATGAAGACTGAGATGAGGTGTAGCAACAGCAGGTAGAATTCATGCACATGTCCAGTAGAACTACTCCATACGGTTTCTATAATGAGCTGGGGCTCAGTCAGTGACATCACCTTTATATGAGCTCTTATTCTGCTTGTCCACAGAGAAACCTAAATTAAATCAAATCTTAACAAACAAGCAGATCCTAATGAGGGAAAATATGAAAAAGACTATAAACTCTAGGAAATTAGATATAAAAATGAATAAGGCAGGCCAAGAGGAAAATGAAGAGATTTGCCAAAGAGAGAAACAAACCTAATAAAAATGTTTAAGCATATTTTAGGACAACTATCCAGAGGGTCATCATGAGTCGACACAGACTTGATGGCACTTAACAAGAAGCATATAAAAAGGAGACACTATTAAAAGGGATATATTGTATGTATATATATAGATATATATATAGATATAGATATACCATACAATGACCATGGGCTAAAAAGACACTTTACATTGGTCTTCACTGCAGTGAATATTGGAGAAATATATAGGGGACAAATATTCAAAAGACCAAGGTAGTTAGCCATGGAATTTAAATATCAGCAGGATAGGCAGCAGTAGTATTTGGAAAGGGGCTGCTGCTGAATATTCAGACTGAGTGCTGCGATTCAGTACTTATCGGTGTAGCAACTTAGGTCACAAGAAAAACAGGCCTAAGTCAGCCAGATAAGCAAGGATTGAAAATTGCCACCATCCGGATTAGCCAGCACTTAATCCAGATCGAAAGTGGTATCGGTTCTATCTGCCCATGGATTGCCTCTGCACAACCCAGCTAGTGCTGGGGCAGTAAAAATTAAAAGCATGCTACATTCAGATACAAGTAGGTATCTCCCTGTCCCCGGAGGACTTACAATCTAAGTTTTATACCCAAGGCAATGGATGATTAAGTGACTTGCTCCAAGGCCACAAGCAGCAGCAGGACTTGAACCCTGGCCTCCTTGATTAGAGCAGTGGCCCAACCAATCACTAGACTACTCCTCCACTTTACCTGCACCAGACCCATAATCTGTAGGTTAATCATTTCACACCAACTGAGGCAAATCACTGAATTTGTCAATTTCAGCATCTTGTCAAAATAAATAGTAGCAAACCACCAGGATCTGATGGCATTTATCCCAGTATTCTAAAGAAATTCAAATATGTATCTACAAATATACCACTATCTCTGTAACCTACACTGCGCCTTGTAAGTCTTACCCCAACTTTATACATTTTTTAAATTCTGATGTTTAAAAAAAAATGCAATTCAAAAAACATCTACAAAAAAATCTCTACACTTTCAGTGTGAAAGCAAAAAATGCTTATCAGTAACAGCTATGCAGCCACACTTCTGAAGACATCTGATGGAGCCTGTGGGCTCAGAACCCTCCTCAACTCAGAGAAGTCTTATTGACTTCTGCACCTGTGTGAACTAGTTTCTGTGATCCCCTCCAGACTCTTTTGGTTTGTAGGCTTCCTAAGTTGATAGGAACGCAGAATTAGGTTTTATATGTCTTTTGTTTTGCTTTGTTTTTTTAAACAGGAAAGTAAATGTAGCTGCATTTTCCTGATGTCTACAGAAGATCCCCATTACAGGTAACTTTGCTTTCTCCAAAAACAAGCAGGGAAACTGCAAGTGCACTGCTGGTGAATCCAGAGCTGAGGGCTCTCTCTTCTTCCTTCTCATGGGCCAAGTGTAATAAGGGTGGAGATATGGGAGAATAGCTCAGAACTACTGTACAAATAGGTTTGAGGACTGCTCGTCCAAAAGTTATATTGCTAGCAGTAGCTTATCAAAGCAATAGTGCTTTGTGAAAGTATGCATCAAAGCTCACGTAGCAGCTTTGCAAATATCTTGAATGGAAACTGAAGGCAAAGAGGTTGCTTTTGCTCCAAGTTGGTGTGGGTTGCAGATTTGTCTGAATGTAGCAGAAGTTGATGCACGCTGAAGCCCAGATAGACAAAGTCCTTTTTGAAGCTGGTACACCAGGATTATTTGGGGTACGAGAAGTTGAGATGATTTCCTCAAGGTCCTTGTGGCATTAAAATAGTGAAAACGAGCACACCTACAGTCCAATGCATGTAGTGAAGTTTCTGCGTTACCTGTAGTTACATCAGGAAAGAAAGTCAGTAGAACTAGAGATGGAATTCCACATGAATCAGAGATGATCTTCAGGAGGAATTGAGGATGTGTTTGAAACACTACTCAATTATGGAATATAGGGCAATAGTGTACCAGAGCCTGAAGCTCACTTTTTCTTGCAGAGGTAATAGCTACCAAAAAAAATAGCTTTTCATGCAAGATGTTTTAATGAAACCAGACATAAGGGTTCAAATGGACATACCATGAGCAGGGTAAGACCACCACCAAGGTCCCAAGCAGGAGGCGGTATTTTCAAAGATGTCTGGACTACAAAAGGGGACTGCTACTTATGGAGAGAGATCTGAAATTGTAAGTATTTACTTCTGGGAATTTTTCTAAATCTTGGGAAAAAGGAATTCTTTAGATGAAAGCTGATTAATCTGTGAACCCAGTGTATTTGTTAAATCAGTCAGGGACTAGTAGCAGCAATGAGTTTTCAGTTTAAATTTAACACACAGCAGAGAGCTGTCTGGTTAAATTTAGACCCCAAGACTCCCTCTATCAAAGCAAGGCCTGTGGGACTCCCCCTAGAAATTTGTCACAGATTACCTTAGAAGCACAGGACAGGATACTGTGTAGCAGCCAGCTTTTAAAATGTCTTTTTCCCTCCCTCCCCAACATCCACCTACCCCTGGGATAATTGTAGCTTTGTAGGTGCATAAATCTCTTAAAGGAAAGGAGGAGCCATATTCACTCTCAGATGCAGTTGTTTGTCCTCATAAGGAAAACATTAAGGACCTGAGATTAGTTAAGCTTCAGATGAACAAAGAACATTAAACGTATTAGGTGTAGTTGTATAAGTATCCCCACCAGTCCTTAGTAAGTAAAGAACTTAAATACCTAAACACAACCTTAAAACTAAGATGCAGACAGCAGTCCAGCAGCAAGATGGGGTTTTTCCAGTCTTTTGCATTGAGTGGCACATATACGATTTTCTCCCAGTTGGTAAGGGGTCTTACGAGTGCACTAGGTGCAAGGAGATCTTTATTCTCAGGGAATGAGTCCAATCTCTGGAGGCTAGAGTGGCAGACTTGGAGGACATAAGGAAGACAAAGAGGTACATAAATGAGAGCTACAGGGATACAGTACTGAAGTCCCACCTCCAGTCTGGTAGCATCCCTGTTGCCATACAGGAGAGATCACATGACAGGAGAGCATCACCCTGGTGCAGCAGGAAGTGATCCTGTAGCTAGGACCTGTCCTCCAGGTGATGTAAAACCCTCTTGCACTGAGGAAGTATCTCCAGGGCCATGTGCCCATGAGGGAAGGGTTAGGACAGCCTGGCGATTCAATCATTAGGAATGTAAAAAGCTGGGCAGCTGGTGGACATGAGGATCGCCTGATAACATGCCAGCCTGGTGCAAAGATAGCGGACCTCACCCGCCACCTAGACCAGGTCTTAGCTAGTGCTGGGGAGAAGGCTGCAGTCTTGGTACATGTCAGTGCCAACAACATGTGGCAGGGAGGTTCTGGAGGCTAAATTTAGGCATTTAGGTAGAAGTTGAAATCCAGAACTTCCAGGATAGCATTCTCTGAAATGTGTCCTGTTCCACACGCAGGACCCAAAAGGCAGGCAGAGCTCCAGAGTCTCAATGCGTGGATGAGACAATGGTGCAAGGATGAGGGCTTTGGATTCGTTAGGAACGGGGGAACATTCTGGGGAAAGGAGGAGCTCTTCCAAAGTGATGGGCTTTACCTTAACGGGGATGGAACCAGGCTGCTGGCATTAACCTTTAAAAAGGAGATAGGGGAGAGGTGACAGTCGCCCAAGAGCGCATGGTTCGGAAAAATGTATCCTTGAAGGATACTACCAAAAGAATGAAGTTAGGGCATATCAGCAGAGAGGTTCCAATAAAGATCAAGGTAACCCACACACACCCTTGAAAATGCAGCAGAGCTTAAAGATTCCAAATTACCCCTGCCTACCAATAGCCAGATTAATATGAATAAAATACTATCTCTAAAATGCTTGTATGCAAATGCTAGAAGTATAAAAAATAAGATGGGAGTGTTAGAATACATAGCACTAAATGAGAGGTTAGATATGATTAGAATCTCAGAGACATGGTGGAAGAAGGACAACCAGTGGGACACTGTGATTCCTGGGTTCAAACTATATTGTAATGATATAGCTGATCAAATTGGTGGAGGGGCTGCGCTCTATGTTAGAGAGAGCATTGAATCACAAAAGATTAAAGTTTTGAAGGAAACAAAATTTGCTGTAGAATCTCCATGGATTGAAATGTCATGGAAAAAGGGGAAGGCAATGGCAGTTGGGGTGTACTATTGACCACCTGGCCAGAATGAACAAATGGATGATGAAATGCTCAAAGAAAGTAGGGAAGCTAACAAAAAAGTTACAGCACAGTAATAACAATGGGTGATTTCAATTGGCCCGATATTGACTGGGTCAATGTTACGGTAGGACATGCTAGGGAGATAGTTTCTAGATGAAATAAATGACTGCTTCTTGGAGCAGCTGGTTCATGAAGCAACCAGAGGGGATGCCATTTTGGACCAAGTCCTTAGTGGAACACCAGATCTGATGCAAGAGATAAGGGTGTTGGGGCCATTTGGCAATAGTGATCATAGCATGATCACGTTTGATTTAATTAATGGAGGAGGGATGGTAAGAAAATCCACAGTACTATCTTTTAACTTTCGAGAGGGAGACTATGATAAAATGAGGAAAATTGTTAAGAAAAAACTAAAAGGAGCAGTTGCAAAGGTTAAAGACTTGCATCAAGCTTGGGTGTTTAAAAATACTATCTTGGAAACCCAGACCAGCTGTATTCCACACTTTATGAAAAGTGGAAGGAAGTCCAAAAAACTGCCAGCATGGTTTAAAGGAGAGGTCAGAGAGGCAGCTGTTGCCAAAAAAAGCATCTTTCAAGAAATGGAAAAAAGAGCCAAATGACTGGCAAGTTAGATGCAAGGCATTGATAAGGCAGGCAAAGAGAATTTGAGAAGAAGCTTGCTGTGGAAGCAAAAATGTATAATAAAGACTTTTTCAAGTACATTTGTAGCAAAAAACTTGTGAGGGGGTCAGTTGGACCATTAGATGATAGAGGGGTACAAGGGGCACTAAGAGGGACAAGGCCATAGTGGCGAGAATAAATTAATTCTTTGCTTCGGTATTTACTGAGGAAGATGTAGAGATGTTAACCATGACCTAAGTTGTATTTAAAGGTGCTACTGTGGAAGAATTGAAAAAAATATCGATGCACCGGGAAGATGTATTAAAACTATTTGATAAACTGAAGAGTAGCAAAATCACCTGAACTGGATGGTATACATCCAAGGGTGTTGTAAGAACTGAAATATGAGATTGCAGACCTGCTATAAGTAATCTGTGAAATAATCATTAAAATCATCTGTAATACCTGAAGATTGGAGGATGGCAAATGTAACACCAATTTTTAAAAAGGGTTCCAGGGATGATCCGGGAAACTACAGACCTGCGAGCCTGACATCAGTACCAGGAAAAATGGTAGAAACCATCATAAAGAACAAAATTACTGAACATGTTGAAAGTCATAGCTTAATGGGAGACAGCCAACATGGCTTTAGACAAGGAAAATCTTGTCTTACCAATCTGTTATGTTTTTTCAATGGTGTGAATAAACAGGTAAACAAAGGCAAGTCGGTTGATATAGTGTATCTGGACTTTCAGAAAGCTTTTGACAAGGTCCCTCATGAGAGACTTTTGGCAAAAGTAAAAAGTTATGGGATAGGAGCAGTGTACTACTGTGGATCAGGAACTGGTTAAAAGATAGAAAGCAGAGGGTAGTGCTAAATGGCCAATTTTCTCCAATGGAGAAAGGTGAATAGTGGTGTACCCCAGGGATCTGTGCAGGGTCCGCTGCTTTTTAACATATTCATAAATGACCTGGAAATAGAAATAATGAGTGAGGTTATCAAATTTGCAGATGACACAAAACTATTTAGTTGTTAAAACCCAAGAGGATTGTGGAAATTTGCAAGAGGATCTTGATAACTTGGAAGACTGGGCATCCAAATGGCAGATGAAATTTAATGTGGACAAGTGCAAAGTTATGCACCTAGGAAAGAATAACCCAAACTATGGTTACATGATGCAAGGTTCCACATTAGGAACCACCACCAAGGAAAAAGATTTAGGCATCATTGTGGATAACATGTTAAAACCCTGCACCCAGTGTGCAGCGGCAGCCAAGAGAGCAAATAGAATGCTAGGTATCATAAGGAAAGGAATGGAAAATAAAACAAATGATATTATAATGCCTCTGTATCGTTCCATGGTGCGACTGCACCTTGAATATTGTGTGCAATTCTGGTCGCCGTATCTTAAAAAGGATATAGCGTTATTAGAAAAGATAGAGAAGAGCCACCAAAATGGTAAACGAGATGGAAGGATACTCCTATGAAGAAATGCTAAAAAGGTTAGTGCTCTTTAACCTGGAAAAGAGACGGCTGAGGGGAGATATAATAGAGATCTATAAATTAATGAATGGAGTAGAATGGTTAAACATAGATTGATTGTTTACGCCATCAAAATATAGAAAGACTAGGGGGCATGCAATGAAGCTACAGGGTAACCTATTTAAGACTAATAAGAGAAAATATTTTTTCACTCAACATGTAATCAAATTCTGGAATTTGTTACCAGAGGATGTAGTAAAAGCTGTTAGTGTAGCTGAGTTTAAAAAAATGTTTGGACAAGTTCCTGAAGGAAAGGTCCATAAACCATTATTCAAAGGGATATCACTGCTTGACCCAATACAAGCATTGTGGAACCTGTATCTTTTGGGGAAACTGCTAGGTATTTATTACCTAGATTGGCCACTGTTTGTTGGAAACAGGATACTGGGCTTGGTAGACCTTGGTCTGACCCAGTATGTTCTTACATTCATGAGGCCTCTTATGGACCTGGAAGCCAACAGATCAATGGTAAGTAATTTCCCTTTGATGCAATCATGGTAGGCAGCAAGGGAAATCCACAGTGAAGAAGTCTTTAACACCTGATTCAGACAGATGAGAGATTGCTTGCATAGTCAGACAAGTAAAAGGATTTTGATTGTGTGCGCACCCACTGGGTGAAACAAATCTATTTTATTTGATACAATTTCTAGGTTGATGAGTATTTAGAGGCCATAATGATAACATGAAGGCTATTTTAATTGCCACTCAATTTCCAGAGTTGAATATTGTCCTTGAAGCTTTGTGGGGCAGAGGTGAGAGCGAGTAGTTTGTTCTTTTTCACTTTCTTCAATACCCTGAAGATGAGGAGGAATGGAGGAAAAGCATACAGGAAACCTGTGGTCCAACAAATTGCAAAAGCATCATGTGCTGTGTGGTTTGGACCAAGTCAGATGGAGCAGAAGAGTACATTTGGAGTTCTCTGCTTGGGAAAACAGATCCACATGTGGGAGGCCCAAGTTTGTAAGAGTTGGTGAGTGACTTTTGAGTTGAGAGACCACTCATGCGGGTCCAGCTGCCAAATGAGAGAGAACCTGCTAGCTGATTTTGTTGCTTGGGAGATAAATATAGTTTGCAGGGTAATCCAGAGAGGTGACTAAAAGCCAAATTCTTGCCGTTTCCAGTCAAAGGGTCAGAGAACCCTACCTGCTCTATTTGTTGACATAAAACATAGCAAGTTGGTCATCTGTTCTCATCATAACTAACTCCCCTTGAAGCCATGCTTTAAAGACTTGACTAGCATTGAATATGGTTCTGACCACTTCGGTCCCACCACCTAGCCAGACAACCGACATGGCACCAAAAGGACAAACACCCTCAAGATAGAACCTACACCAATAAACAGCAAAACAAATAGCTGTCCTAGTGTATATATAGTTCATTGTTTGGAAATAATTGGACATAAGATACTATGTAACTAATGGATTACTTGTTCAATCAACTCCATTGTTTGTTAACTAAATACTCTATTGTTCCATCTACATGTTTTGTTCAATGTAAACCACTTTGACAAGATGAAAAATGGTATGTAAGAAAGAAAGACAGAGATAGTTAGAATTGGTTCCACAATCCCCAAGTGTTTAGGTGGAGCAAATGTCTCCTCCATCCCCATGTGGATGCATCAGTTGTCAGAACCGCTGAACATGGCGGAATTGTGAAAGCATAACCCACCATTACTGTTATTGGGATCCATCCACCATGTTGAGTTGCCTATAGAGAAACCAGTTTGGCAATCTTTTGTTGAGGGATGAGGACTCTGCATCCAGTGTTTTTCTGAGGTGTCACTGCAATAGCCACAAGTGAAACTGGCAAGAGGTGGAACATAGATGGTGGCCAATATGTGCCCTAGGAAATGGAGGACAAAGTGTGCCATCACCAACTGGGTTGTGCTGAGGAATGGACCAGCTACATTAGCATGAAAGCCTTGTTTTTTGGGAGGAAAACCTTTGCCTGCTTTGTGTTTATTTCTCTGCCAATGAACAGTATGGACTGCGTTGGCTACAGGCTCTCCCAACTGATCAAAGGCTCAACTCTGAGGAGCAGTATGGTTACCTGAACTGATTTTGGGACCCCTTCTTTTGAGACAACAGATACAACCCATCATCCAGATAGGGAAAATTATGATGCCCTCTCCTGTGGAGCTGAACTACCACCAATGCTATTTTGTGAATACCCTGAGTACTGAGGAGAAGCCAAAGGGTAGAACTTTGTATTTAAAGTTCTGGTTCCAATATTAGAACTGAAGATATTTCCAATGCTTTGGGTTGATGGGTATGTGGGTATAAACATCTTTCAGACTTAGTGGGGCAAGCCAATCATTCTGATCCAGCAGTAAAAATATTGTGGCAAGGGAGTCCAAAATGAACTTTTCCTTTACATAAAGATTGAGGTTACACAGATCCAGAACTGGTCAGAGATCACCTGATATCTTCAGGAATAGGAAGAACTCAGAGTAGAAGCCTTGACCCCTCTGGGACAGTAAAACTCAATTTTTCCATTGTGCAGAAACATTGCAATCACTTCTGCCAGGATTATTTGGTGTTCCTGGGGGATACTTGGGGAAATGGTCGGCCACACATGTGGAGGAAGTGATTAGAAGTTTAGTTCTTACTTACAATAGTATATCAAGGATGCAAGAAGCAACCAGTCTGTGGTGATTTCTTTCCCTGCCTCCTTGAACAGAGAAATTCTGCCCCTGACTGGAGGGTAGTCAAAAATTGGGATTTGACTTTCCTAGAGGGAGGAAAAGTAGTTATTTGCTACTTACATTCTCATGTTCATTGACATCGTCCATATATCAGAGATGATTAATGTTGATGTTGCACTGGCAGACATGAATATGGCTGGTATCACTTTCTTGGATATAATTATTGAAAATATTTGTAATAAGGTTTCCTGTAGGATTATTGAGAAGCTTTCTTGTACTGTGATATGCTGTTCAAAGTTGTGGAGAGTTCTTTTACTGTAGAGCAGAGGTGCTCAAATCCAGTCCTTGGGTGCTGCAAACCAGTCAGGTTTTCGGGATATCCCTAATGAATATGTATGAGATAGGATTCAAATACAATGGAGGCAGTGCATGCAAATATATCTCATGCATATTCATTAGGGGTAGCCCAAAAACCTGACTGGCTTTCAGCCCTCCAGGACTGGATTTGAGTACCTCTGCTGTAGAGCCATTGTTTTTTGAGATACTGCTTCTTTAACCTTATGGCCAATTGTCCTGAAGGTCCTCTGAGGACTGATGCTCTATATGATATAGCAAGTTGTACTTGCTGCGTGAGATGCTTTATCATAAGCATCATACATAGACTGGATGCAGTGGTACAAGGAGGAGGGAGGGCTTGTCTCCACTTGTCCATGGCGTAACAAAGACAAAAAAAATAGAAACTCTGGAGGAAATGCAGGAATTAGTTCAAGCAGGTGCAGAGAAGTTAAAAGGACCTCACAGATGGGAGATGGCTCAGAGCAGACAAGCTCCATCTGAGATGGCACTAGGTGTGCCTGCATTTTCTGATTGCAGCAAAAGAATTATTACAAAAACAAACATTCAAAAAATTAAAGATACCAAAAAGTCTTGATTGCACATCTTCACATCTTTTGTCATTGTAAACCAAATTAGTTCTAGTTCCAACAACTGCCTTAAAAAGGACTAAAATAGTTTAAATAGAGACCAGTTGTGTCCAATATCAGCAGCTGAGCGGATACAAATACTCCTGGATTGAAAATCAAACTTTTTTGTATAAAGCAAATTGGAACAGAGCAAACAATACAATACCAAAAGATACAAAACAAAAACAAAGTGCATACTGAAAGAATATACGTTCTTATAGAAATATTAAAATTCAATACAGGCCTTGACAAATTTTCTTGGAATCTAGGAGCTAGTCACTGAAATCTAGGTCACAGTGCACACCTCCGTCTCCCACAAAGGTGTATTAACAGTTACTTTCTTAGGTTTGAGGACCTTGTTTACTAAGGCTGTGTTCCCATTTTCTACAGGAAAAAGATTAATAAAATCAGGCTCTTAATGGGCCACTGCACAGTGTCTCACTCCTCCCTCTCCCCATCAGAGTGGGAGTGAGTGTGGTGCAGAGGGAGAGATGTGCTTTTTGCACATACACATTCTACCTTTTCCTTCCTATGCATCTCTCTGAACAGTTGAGCCCCCTGCACTCTTCCCTCTCCTGCTGTCTCCCCCACTTCTTCCTTGCTCTCATCGCTAGCCCTCCTTTCCATCCCCCCCCCCCCCCATTACTCAAACCACCTACTTTAAATTTTTTCAGGGGCTGGGTAGAAACCAGATCCTCTGTATCTAGGGAATACCACTTTAAATTGGATCCCCAGAGGATTTGGTTTATAACATACTCGACAGAAGGGATTTAAACATGTCCAGGCACTAGTGATGTTTCTATACCAGAAGTGAAAGGGAGAAATTTCACTTACCGTTAATTTCCTTTCCTGGAATACTGCTAGACCAGTCCAGACAAACGGGTTATGCACCCCTGTCAGCAGATCTTGGAGACAGAGAATTCTACCAGAGCTCTGATAGGCTGGAGCCTGGTGATATAATCCTACCCCTAGGGGTCTCCCTCAGTTACGTCCACAAGCTAATGCAACATGAACTGTAACATCACCCCAGAGGGTCCCAAGTGAACTATATACAAGGGAGCCGAAGAACTCCCTAGAGCTGAAAACAGTATCCACCTACGAACCCATGGACTGCCCAGGGCGAGGCATACCGGCAAAGAGAAGAACCACGGTCGGCGGCTGCACCGCACCAGCAGCACTCCAACCAACAGCAGGGCGGGTCCTGGACTGGTCTAGCAGTATTCCAGGAAAGGAAATTAACGGTAAGTGAAATTTCTCCTTCCAGTTCATACTGCTAGACCAGTCCAGACAAACGGGCAGTACCCAAGCTACCTGCTTTCAAGGGGGGGCAAGGCCGCCGACAGCTCAGCAACTCCAAAACAGACTTCCTGACGGGCATGAACGTCCAACCTATAATGACCGACAAAGGTGGACAGCGACGACCAAGTCGCCGCCCGGCGAATATTGAGAGGAACTACATGAGACCTCCCGGCCTACAAAAGTTGCTTGCGCCCGAGAGGAGTGAGCACGGAGTCCCGGTGGAGCTTGTTCTCCCTGAAGAAGGTACGCCGCCTCAATGGCCTCCGTAATCCATCTAGAAATGGTAGATTCGGAGGCTGCGGATCCCCGACGAGAACCCACGAACAAGACAAAAGAGGAACAGTCATATGGAAGGGTCTGGCGACCCCCAGATACCGAAAAAGAATCTTCTTAAGGTCCACCGCCCGCAACGGAGACCGACCACTGTCACACTGCGTCTTTGGAAAAGACGGAAAGGAAAGAGGCTGGTCAACAGTGAACGGCGTCAGCACTTTGGGCAACAAAGGAAGGGACAGTTCTCAGAGAAACGCCTTCGGAGGAAAACGAGAGATAGGGATCTCGACACAGAGAGCCGAAGTTATGGCCACCAAGAAGACTGCCTTCAGAGTCCAATCTAGAAGAGAACAGGCCCTCAGAGGCTCAAAGGGAGGAGCAACGAGGGCACAGAGGACAAGCACGAGAGCCCACGCCGGCACAGGCGAACGCAGAGGAGGCCGGAAGGCCCAACTCTGCAGAGAAACCGAAACACGTCCGAATACGAAGCTATCGATCGCCCCGGTATAGGACCCCGAAAACAAGTTAAAGCGACCATTTGTACTCGCAAGGAATTGAATGCTAATCCCTTATCCACTCCGGCCTGTAAAAAGGACAGGATGTCCGGAACACCGCAACGCTAGGGTGTGAGGTTATTTCGCGAACACTAACCATCAAGAGACGCCAAACCCGAGCGTAAGTCAGCGTCGTGGAAGACCACCGTGCCGTGAGAAGCGCCACGACCACGCTAGGCGAAGAGCCGTAGTGAGCAAACCGGCGGCGGTTAATAGCCAGGCCGAAAGCGAGTAAGGAGCCGGGTCTTCCATCTCCACCGGTCCGTGAATCAGAAGGCCGAGAAACGCCTCGAGGCGGAGCAGCCACGCCCCAGACAGACGGAAGAGATCCACATACCATGGCCGGCGAGCCCAATTCGGAGCCAGCAGGAGTACAGGGCTGCGACGGTCTCGGAGCCGCCGGAGAACTATGCATATCACGGATCAGGGAGGGAAAACACACAGGAGAAGATGAGCCAGCCACGGTTGAGAGAGAGCATCTATGCCGTGCGCTCCCTCGTCCCTCCAATGGACGAAGTACAGCGAAGCCTTGGCAGTCTGCGCCGTAGCCATTAGGATCCATGGTCGGCAGTGCCCACAGGTGAACAATGGACCGGAACGCATCTGGCTGCAGAGCCCAGCCCCCGGGCTCCAGAGAGTGCCGGCTGAGAAAATTGGCTTACACATTGTTCACGCCTGCGATGTGCTGCGCCGATAGCCTGAAGATGTTCCTCCGCCCACGGGAGGAGCAAACGCCTCTCCTGTGAGACATCCGGACATTGCGTGCCGCCTAGGCGGCTTAGGTAAGCAACCGTCGTGGCGTCGGACAGGAACTGAACCGCACTTTCCGCGTCTCGAGACGATTGATAGACCCTTGGGCTGCGCGAGGTGACCAACTCCCCTGTGCCGAGGCCAAGCTGCAAGGCGCTCCCCAACCGGAGAGGTCAGCGACTGGTGTCACCAAGATCCAGCGCAGAGACTCCAGAGGGACCCCCCGTAGAAGATTGTGTGCCTGAAGCCACCAGCGGAGGCTGCGGTGCACCGGCAGAAGCAAAGGTAACCGGATTAGATAACTGTCCGACACCGGCGACCAACGAGATAGAAGCGCCGTCGGCAAGCAGCACATGTGCGCTTCCGCCCACGGAACGAGGGCTATCGTTGCTGCCAAGGACCCCAAGAGTTGAAGGTAGCCCCCAAGGCCGAGGTGCCGCTTGATCCAAGCAGCGGCGGAGCTGAAGAGAGATCTTCTGAAAACGTTCCTGATGTAGAAACACCCGCCCCCGACGAGTGTCGCACCCAGCCCCTAGAAAATCCAGGACCTGAAGCATCCCAAAATATAGACAAGAGTAACGGCCCAGTCCTCCTTCCAACGGTGGACCAGGACGAATGGCATCTAAACGCTGGAGCCTGGAAATGAAGCAACATCCGCTGCCCATTGCCGCAGGCTGAGCCATCTCCGAGCTACCGACATCGGTGCTAGGAAGCGAGCTGAGCCGCAAGAGATCACAGAATGCCTCTGCCCGGAATGCAGCGATGGATTCAAAATGAACCAACTCGGGAACACCTGGAAGCTGCTGAATCCAGCGAAGGGAGGCCCGAGCTGCTAGACCTCTGCACACCCCTGCAAGAAGGAAATAGCGGGCGAAGGAAAACCCGTCTTCAGCAGCCTCCCAACTCTTTAGGTCTTGCTGGTCGCGGAGCGCCACTCCGCCCTCAACCGGAAGTGTGGTATGCCTGATGACCCTGGTCAGAATGCATCAACTGTCGGGTATGTCAGCCAACGGTCCAAGTGAAAGGGAGACCAAGGGTATAACTGACCAATACCGCGTGCCGTACGAATGCCCTGGAAAATGGGATCCGGCTGCAACCAGATTTGAGAATCCGGAGGATCAGGCGTGTCGGCCAGGGGGAGCGACTCCATCACCTGTGTGATTAGAGCCAGCAACTCCTCTTTCCGAAAAAGGCTGAGAACCGTCAGCGAAGAAAACAGATGGAGAATATTCCCCATCTCCGTACTCCGAGTCAGGGCTGACCTCCGAAGATTTAAAGTCTTCTTGAATATCCATAGTACCCCGCAAGGCACATGCAACGCTCCAAGGAGGACGTACTGCTCTAAGGTCTGAGGACTTATGGGACCACTTGCGAGACCACGCCATATGCTTGCCTGCTACTGGGCAGGTGTAGGAGATATTCCAAAAGACTCCAAAAGTCACAGGCGTCATGCCAGATGGAAGAGTGTGAGGAAGGCACTGTCAGTCAAGGCTGCTGTGGCCTCCAGTGGCTGTGGAAGCGACATGGGAGCTGACTGAATCGTTTCCTGCAGGAAGATCCTGCAGCAGGGGCTCTGAGGAGGGAGGAGATAAGGTGCTGATGAACCCATCTAGCAGCGCAGTGGGAATGGGGAAAGAGTCTCCGGGAGGCAGCGTGCAGGTGGAACACAAGCAATCTCTTAATTCCCCATTCGGCTGATTACTTATTACATATAATACAGCCAGAGAAACAAGCATTGTAGAGACTTAAACCACCTTTCCTCTTTTTTTCCCTTTTTTTTTTTTTTTTGGCATTTAAAACAAAAATCAAGGTAGGCTCAGGGAAACCGAAGACTCTTCAAAGAAAAGGATTTTGAAACTCTCCGTGCCTCCACAGCATGTTTAAATGTGTGGAAACTGCTGTCTAGAGCTGTTCCCTCCAAAAAGAAACACTGAAGAGAAAAACAAAATGGCCACTGGCACAGAAAAACTGTCAGGTATTCACTGAGCTGAGAAGGGAACTGTCAGTCATTCACTGTGCTGGTACAGAGAAACTTTCAAAGTCAGGGTAAGGCCATTACAGTGACTGAAAGTAGGGAAATTAGAGTTTGATTCCTCCGCAGCCACTCAGACCTCCATGGTAGGGGCTGAAAGGTGTTTCTGGGGAGGGATGTAGAAGCTCAAACCCAGCCGTACGGAAGATGACAGTGAGTATGTTTAATTAGGTAGAGCCCAAAACAGTCAGGATCCAAAACACTGACTTAAAATTCCAATCAAATGGTATATTGAAAAAGACAGGTACAATATTCCAGTAAGACGTACAAAGTAACCCGGCTGCAGTTTGTGGATTAAAAATTTTAAAGTAGGAACTTCAAAACTCAGAGGCAGCCGGTCCGGGAGCAGTAGCTGAGGCAAGTGAGAAAAAAACAGGCTACTCAGTTTCCTTTCAGGAATTGATACCTGAACTTCCCGGGGATGTCCGTGGCAAAGACTCAGCGCAGCGTAAAGCCAATGGAGAGCTCCACTGAAGCCAGGCTCAGGAGATCCCAAGTGTATCTGGGGAATCAAGACGCTGGGGGAAGAGCACAGTTGATTTCTGAGGTCCCTGAGTGTCTTCTGACAGCTTATGCAGCGTAGACCTGAATAAGGCATAGGGAGAACTAAAAAAAAAAAAATAAACCAACAAACTCTGCCCTGGAGGAACAGGCATTTAACAATATTCCCCATACTATGCAATGCCTCAGCCAGCCTTCTTTGTTGGGCACAGTGGGGGATGGAACCCATGAGCCCTGCACCAGTGGTCAGTGTCTTAGCATTGTACTGTGGCTCTGAATTGCATCCGGTTCTCTAATCATGCCTTCCGTACTTTTTATTCATTATGTTAATACATAGGCAGAGAAAAAAGGAACCCCCACACAACTCACAGCTAGCCAGTGTTGTTGAAAAATTTAAACAGCAATTTTATTTTTGTGGTGCTAGAAGCCAGCAAAGAGAGAAGGAATCTGGCTTCCCGCCAAAAACCAGGGCTCATTAGCTATTCAAAATGGCCGCCGGCAAAAATAAACCTCAAAAAGAGTGAATTAAAACCCCCAAAAGCTAAGGAATTAACTTAAAAAGTCAAATGACAAGGTGGGGGGGGGGGGGGGGTTGCAGGCATGAGAGAAATGCCTAAAATCGCTGAAAAATCAAGAAAAATAAATCCAGTCACCACAGAGTTGCAGACAGTAGTGGGAGAAAGACAGGTTTTGTACTCACAGTACCGAAAGTGCAGAGAATCCACGGACCGCTGCTGAGAGCACTGCCAGCTGCCTCACCACTAAAATCAGCCCCAGGGACTGGATTTTAGGAGGCTTACCATCCAGCTAAATAGTCTTCTTGACTAGTGCTGGGAAGTCTGCACATCAGCGAGCTCTACTGTGACCCGCAGGACACAGGAGCTCAGCTGGAATTCATCCTGGTGCCCAGATAAGTACACTGGCAACTACAGGGTATAATCTCTCCCAGAGAAATCACAAAGAAATAAAGCATCTTAAATTTTTTTGAAGGAGCAAAAAAAAAAAAAAAAAAGCATCCAGATCTGCTGGAGACAGAGAAAAACTGAGGGAGACCCCTAGGGGTAGGATTATATCACCAGGCTCCAGCCTATCAGAGCTCTGGTAGAATTCTCTGTCTCCAAGATCTGCTGGCAGGGGTGCTGTCTGGACTGGTCTAGCAGTATGAACTGGAAATACAAGTTAGATCCAGGACTGGAGCCAGAGCCACCAGATCTAACTTGACTCTTTCCACTTCTGGCTACAAACGTGACCAACGCTGTACACTAGCATCACTGGGAGTTTTTCCAGCTGCAGAACATTGAGGATAATTTTCTTCCTCTCGCCACTACAGAGATGCAGATCCAGGTGCACATCCTCCTGAGCATCTGGGTGCAGGTCCAGATCCTTGGCTACTAGAGAGAGAAGAAAAACAAACAATGCTCTGCAGCCAGAAAAGCCTCCAGCAGTGCTAGTATGCACCACCAACCAGGTTTGTATTCCAGAACTGAAAGAATCAGGGGGTGCCGGCTTTGGATCTTCTGGATCTAGCACAAGTCTTTCATGTCTGGCATAGAAACATGAATGGTGCTGCACAGTAGCACCAGGGTATATTTAAATCCACCTCGTCACATAGATTAAAAAATAAATTGGGTCGGTGGAGGATCTGTCTGTAAGGTGATATTCCCCCGATCCAGAGGACCCAGGGACTTCAGAGGAGCCAGTTTTTACCAAGACCCTTTTCTCAGCCTTCTGGGTTTGTGCTGTCAAGAGTCCACATTGAAAGGACATCATAATTTGCATTGACAAGCAAACTCCACCTGCTATGAAACCTTTTCCTTATGTAGCAATCCCAGCTCTTGAGCAGTCTTGCAAGTGATGGTGCAGTCAAGATCAGTGCTGTCTGCTCGCAGGGATCCCATCCCCCACAAGCAGAGGTACTGCAAAAGACCACAATTGCTGTCTGCCCATAGGGGATAAGGGCCCCACAGGTAACCAGCATCTGCATCAGCCACATTTTTGCAGCAATTTAGTCACCATGCTGGTGCACAGGAGCTCTGGCCCCAGGAGCAAGGTTTGATTTTTATTCTCCATGGCAACCTCGTGCCTGAGGTATGTTGAGCCCTGGTTTAATAGATAAACCATTCTTACTTAGAACATGGACATAGGCTGCATCAGGGGTGTGCTACGTAGCTGCATGACACACACACTAGAATGTTAAGGTTAGCGTGACATTTTACATACCAGATAACATCCTTTCCTAGAGTCCAGTTAGACCAGTCCAGATCCACACTGCCAATCGGACAACAGGGGAGGAAGCGGGAGCTGCTCCCCCCCACCAAGGCCCAATCGGGGCACAACTAACAGCCTTTAAATGCACTGACCCATCAGGTGTGTCCACGCCTAGCAGGCCCACACCTAAGGGTCATGCCAGTGGCATGGCACTTGGGCAGGGCACAATGGCAGGGCCGTCATTTGCACCCTTGCTGACGGTATGTAATGTAAACCATGATGTATCTATTCTGTATGTAGCTACTGAAGTTAGTTAGGCTGTGTGTTTGTGGGTACTGTGCTGAATTCCCTCTGTTGTGTACTCCCATTGGCTACCTTTGCTTAACCTGTAGTGTAGTGTTGTAATCTTACTGCTTTGATTGAGGGAAGAAACCGGACACACTGTTTAAATAAATGAAATGCTATGTATTGTTGTGATTAGATTGTAAGCTCAGATGAGCATGACTGACAGGAAGGGACTGTCTCTTATATTTTTCCTGCTTCTTGCAGGTAAGCTGTACAGCGCTGCATGCATGGCACTATATAAGTGTTAAGTAGTAGTAGTAGTAGTAGTGTTCCCCGACCAGCAGGATGGTAGAGACAAAGAACCAATGAAAAGCCCAGGTTTCAAAGACATCACTCCCATACCTGAATCCACCAGAAGTCTCTCCAATATCCACCCCAAAGCATATTGGAGAACATGGCAAGCCTCATACAACCTCAACATGGGCAACAATGAGTAATCAAACAGAGAATTATGTACAGGAAAGTATAAACAGAATGCTGTCAGTAGAAGATAGATCTGCAGAGCCAAATACATAAACCTTAGCGGACAAAGGTACTGCAGCAGAAGAACAGAGCAAACAGATCCAGGGTTTGGCCCTGGATTAGTGCAGCAGAGCTCAAGAAACATCCTCCCAGACCAGTCCAGACAAAAGGGACGTACCAAAAACTGCACCTCCACTGGATGGGAAGACGACACAGCAGCTCTCAAAGCCTTAGAGCCAAAGGCTGTGTCAACTCAAGCATGGACATCTAAGCAGTAATGCTTGACAAAAGTGGAAAGTGATGCCAATGTTGCCAACTGACAAATGCCCTAACGTTTTGGTCAATTCCCAGAGGGTAGCTATAGCTATCAAAATGTAAAAAATCCCTCTATTGTAACAACGGATTCTGCAGACATATATGGCTCAGTGAATATAGGTCTCAGACTTACAGCCGCCACGTCGGGAATTTTTTTTCCCGAACTGTGCGCCAGATTGCATCAATGACCTTAATGACATTCACTGTTTTTTGTAATTATTATGCTTATCCTATGTGTCTGACTCTTCCAACTTTTAATCAAACTGTCATTTTGTAACGTTTTCAAATTGAGAAACTGTGCATTTTGTAACGTTTTAAAATTGAGAAACTGTGAGAAACTGTGTTATCAGGTGGCGTCGGGGACCGCTTTTCAACGAAATACAGCTAAGTTAAGCACAGTTTCTCAATTTTAAAACGTTACAAAATGACAGTTTGATTAAAAGTTGGAAGAGTCAGACACATAGGATAAGCATAATAATTACAAAAAACAGTGAATGTCATTAAGGTCATTGATGCAATCTGGCGCACAGTTCGGGAAAAAAAATTCCCGACGTGGCGGCTGTAAGTCTGAGACCTATATTCACTGAGCCATATATGTCTGCAGAATCCGTTGTTACTGACAAATGCCTGCAGGAGCTACCGAGCTCCGCTCCACCTACAAGGATGCTTCTGCTCAGGTAGAATAGGCACACACAAACCCTTCAGAATCAGACGGTCCTGCAACATACACAGCTCTTAATCCAGCACCCCAAAGTAGGACTTTTAGCTGCCATGTCATCTTTGCAGAGGCCAGCAAAACAGCACAAAAAACAGTCCAACTTATGAAAAGAATTCATATCCTCCAAGTACCAGAGAAGCAGCTTCTGGTCATCCACAGGGCAAAGATCCTTATCCTTCCCCCAACATTGCCCCTTAGAGAAGGAAGGCAGGAAAAGAACCTGGTTCACATGAAAGGGAGAAATCACCTTAGATGAGAAGGAAGGCACAGGCCTAATGGAAACAGCCTCCTCAGAAAGAGATAGGTAAATGTCTGTTGAAACCTTTGAGGTCTAGAACAGACTGTACTTTTTCAGTACCACAAAATTAGATGAATACCTACCCTTGCCCCCATCAAATCTTGGAGAATGGGCATCATTGCCTTCAGGAGTAGCAACTTGTCCAAGGTGACCGGCGTAGCAGCCCTTTTGTTCGCAGACTCACAAGAGGAGATGGCAAAAGAGTCTAGGATCGGCTCTTTGCATTCCAGGACAAAGCCATACTGAATAGTAACTAACTAGCATCCAATGATCCATTGAAACTCGGGCCCATTCCTGAAAAAGAGGCAAAGCCTGCCCCCAACTGGAGGGACCAAGGAATGGACCCCCAAACCTTCACTGTGCAGCCCAGGAGGGTCCTCCTCTGGAAGGGACAGAGTCCCTAGGCCAGTGATGGCTAACCTTTTTGAGCCCGAGTGCCCAAACTGCCGCACAAAACCAAAGAATTTCCTCAAAGTGCCAGCACGTCAATTAAACCTCAGCTCAGTTACACATGCAGAACATAGACCATCACCAAACAAGGAATCACAATTTAGAAACAGGAAGGCAATAATTAAACTGGGAACCCCAAAAGCCAAAACTTGGAATGTACAACACTGTAGAAATAAAACTATAAATTAATTTCCTCTTGTACCAAACAAAGCACAGACGTTAATGATGCACATTTCCCAGAGGTTTCATATTCCAGTTAATAAATTCAAAATAAAGAGATATCTTTCTACCTTTTGTGCATTTTTTTTCAGTTGCAATTGCTCCAGCCACTTTCTTCTGGTTTCTTCATGTTTTCTGCTAACTCTCCATCGTCTGCTGTCCATTTGTTCTTTCTTCTCTCTTCTAGTCTTTTTTTCCATTCTCTCTCTCTACATCTGCTTTAACATACTAATCTTTCTCCTTTTGCTCTTTCCTCTTTCCTATTTCATCCACACAAATTTTACCGCTCCATCCTCAATCCCCACTTACTCTCCCAATACCCGGCCAATTGTAGATTTTTCATTCCTCCCACACAAAATATTTTTCCCCTCTCCATTTTACTCTCCCAGCCCCATCCCATTCTAATCCTCCCCCAACATCAGCTCCCTTCTAGTTCCAGTCTCACCCAGCATCCATTCCTTTCTAGTCCCTGCATCAGCCCATTTCCAGTCCTAGCCCCCCATCAACCCATTTCCAGTCCTAGCTCCCCCATCCATTTTCAGTCTGAGTCCCCCCATCAGCCCATTTCTAGTCATTTCCTAGCCCCATCATCAGCCCATGTCAAATCATAGCTCCCCTCCACTCAGTACAATTCCAGTCCAAGCCCCCCCCCCATGAGCCTACTTCCAGTTCTAGCCCCTCCATGAGTCCATTTCAATTCAAGCCCCCACCACAGCCCATTTCCAATCTTAGCTCCCCCCAACAGCCCATTTCCAGTCCTATCCTAGCTGCTCCATCAGCCCATTTTCAGTCCTAGCTCCCTTCCCTCACAGCCCATTTCCATTCCAAGCTCCCTCCCCATCAGCTATTTGCAGTTCAAGCCTCCCCTTCCACTCAGCCCATTTCCAGTCATAGCAACCCCCCAACCCATTACCAGTCCTAGCCCCCCATCAACCCACTTCCAGTCCTAAACCCCCATCACCCCATTTTCAGTTTAAGCCCCCCCTATAACCCATTACCAGTCCTAACCCCCCATCACCCCATTTCCAGACATCCCCCATCAGCCCAAAGCCCATTACCAGTCTTAACCCCCCCATAGCCCATTACCAGTCCTAACCCCCATCAGCCCACTTCCAGTCTTAACCCCATCAGCCCATTTCCAGTCAGCCCCCCACAGCCCATTGCCAGTCCTAAACCCCCCCCATCAGCCCACAGCCCATTACCAGTCCTAACCACATCAGCCCACCTCAAGTCCTAACCCCTCCCCATCAGTCCATTTCCTGTCCTAGCCCCCCCCCTTAGCCCATTATCAGTCCTAACCCCCCCCCCATAGCCCATTAGCAGTTCTAACCCCCCATCACCTCATTTCCAGACAGCCCATCAGCCCACAGCCCATTACCAGTCTTAACCCCCCCATAGCCCATTACTAGTCCTAACCCCCCCAACAGCCCACAGCCCATCCAGTCCTAACCCCTCCCCATCAGCCCATTTCCTGTCCTAGCCCCCCCCATAGCCCATTATCAGTCCTAACCCCCATCACCCCATTTCCAGACAGCCCCCATCAGCCCAAAGCTCATTAGCAGTCTTAACCCCCCCATAGCCCATTACCAGTCCTAACCCCCCATCACCCCATTTCCAGACAGCCCCCATCAGCCCACAGCCCATTAGCAGTCCTACCCCCCTTAGCCCATTAGCAGTCCTACCCCCTACCCCCCCAAGCCCATTTCCAGTCCTACCCCCCCCCCTATCCCATTAGCAGTCCTAACCCCCCCCCCCCATATGGCATATTTAAAAAAAAAAAAAAAAGCTGGCTTTGGCTGCTGCTGCTGCCGCTGCCGCGGCAGAATGCAATGTCCCGCGGGGCCCCCTCCGCCCGCTAAGCCCCTCTGCAAGGGCTTTCAGATTCGCGAGGGAGACGCTCTCCCTCGCGTCTCTGTTAAGCCCGCAGGGGCTAATGGGAAATTTCCCATCAGTCCCTCGCGTCTAAAGGGGCTGATAGGAAATTTCCCATTAGCCCCTGCGGGCTTAACAGAGACGCGAGGGAGACGCTCTCCCTCGCGAATCTGAAAGCCCTTGCAGAGGGGCTTAGCGGGCGGAGGGGGCCCCGCGGGACACTGCACTCTGCCGCTGCCGCGTCCGCGGCAGCAGCCAGAGACAGCTTTTTCTTTTTTGCGGACCTACCCGCGTGCCAGCTGCAAGGCCTTCGCGTGCCACAGCTGGCACGCGTGCCATAGGTTCGCCATCGCTGCCCTAGGCCCATGCGCTCCATGAAAGGACTGAGAACAAGCATGAAGTCCAGAAGCAGAAGGGAAGAAAGGCTTTCCAGGCTGGTAGCAACAGGAGTCCAAAGACCCCCAAGGAGTCTGATCAACACACCCACAAGGAGAAGGCAGAGGCTGACTGAAAAGGGGCTCTTGCCCTCTTCCCAGGCCCCCTAGATCTGTTCTCTGGAAGGCAGTAAGATTTTGTCTTACTCAGTCCTTCACCAGCTTCTCCAAATCCGCCCCAAAAAGAAGCTTCTCTTTAAAGGCCAGTTGGGCTTTGGAAAATGTGTCCACTTCCCCGTATCTGTTCCAAATCCAAGCACTGTGTCACCATCAACAGGGCACTATCCCTGTCCATTAGACATGCCAGATTATTATGGTTTTCTTTTCTGATGCCATGCACCAACTCCAAAAGAGGGGATAGTATCATCCGGTAGAAGAGACTGAATCCACTGGAGCAGGAATCGAGACGTCAAGCCTGTACATATCCTCAACTGAAGAATAGCAGCCACCGCAGTGAACTGGTTCATCAACAACAAATCCACCTTTTGGTCCAAAATATCCTTTAAGGCCAATTCACCTTCCACGAGAATAGTAATCCAGCTGGTAACCGCCGTGACCTGTGCACCAATCATGGGAATACTAAACCACACAACACACTCCTTCTCAGGAGAGCATACATCTTCTTATACGCCCTTAGACCCTTATGCTGGGAGCAGGGGGAAATCCCACTCCAACCAGACCATGTCCTTCATCACCTCCAGGAACAGGAAGACAGTAGTAGATTTCCGTATTCCTTGCAGAAGTGGATGTACCTTCAGCTCCTCCTCAGGGCCTGGAGCATCCACCAAGCCCAATGTGGATGAGACGCTGGCAATTAACACCACCAGTTCCTCCTTCTAGAACAAGTGGAAGGCACTGGCCTCTTTGTAATCTTCTGAATGCGAGAGTACTTCTTCATCCACATCAGAGCCCAGAATCGAGGCAGTCGACTTCAATTCATAGTCCAAATCTCAGACAGATCCCAGTTGATCCCCATCTTCAGGCCCTTTGCTGCAGACACTTAGCCATAGGCAATTGAACAACACCTGTACTCTCAGCATGACCCTCTCAAGATTGTGCGGGGGGGGGGGGGAGGGCGCAGAGGCTGCAGGGTCTCAATTTCTACCCCAGAATGACCAGGCCTATTGTAAAAAAGGAGAAAAAATTTGGGGAGGACAATCCAAACTCCAGAAGCTCTCCACGGAGAAAGGACCCCCTACACAAGGGAACATAGCTGCTATGAATCCCCTAGAGGGCAGGGAGTAGCCACAGCATAGTTGCTGGAACTTCCAGGCAGCCGACTGGTTATACTTACCCACAACGCCATCCACCACCACCAGCCCTAAGGCATTCAAGGCTACACTAACTGCATCTCCCAACTGAGAAAGGGGGAACCAGGTCCTCCAGAGATGACTCAGAAGCTACCATGCAAGAAGAGCAGAGTCCAGAAGCTGGATATGAGACAGCTCACTTGCACACAGGCCAAACAACAACATTTCTTGGAAGAAGACAGAGTTAAGACAAAAGTATCACAACAGAGCACGCTAAGGCTGTGGCAGCCTGGAAGGCACACATTAACAGCACTTACAGATTATGGATGCTTGGGTAAGAACACACATTGAAACTATGTGGACAGAACACATGCACAGGCCCTGCATGCCACCTGGTGCACAACAGTAAAGACACTACTAACACATGCAAGAAAAGGCAGGAAACCCCTACACCACACCAACAGTCCACCCCAAATTGACAAATCAGGAGCCCACAACAAGGACAAAGACAAGGTTAAGCCTTGTTACTCACCTCCTGATTGCACAGCAGAAATTCAACAGGCTTTTATTGCAAGAGCATGGAGCTGCACCAATTTTCCCTCCTCCTATGGCTACCGTGAAGATCACAGTCTAATAGAGCCTCCCATTTTATTTATTTATTTGAACAGTTTTATATACTGCCCCTTCCAGAGATCAGGGGCGGTTTACATAGAACACAACAAGAAGTTACCTAGAACCAAGTATAATTATATACATTGAAACATTGTAAATCCATAACTATGTACATGGGGTGCACAAGTGAAAGCCACCCTCAAGGTGGTCATTCACGAGCATTTAAACCCATTTTTTCTCTCAATTATTCAGATTTTCAGTGGAGAAAATCCAACCACCATCTAGTGGAGACAAAAGAATACTGAGGAGACTTCTGGGGGCTGAGGCGGATAGAGGCATGGGAATGGTGTCATTGAAACCTGAGCTTTTCATTTTTTTTTTGTTTCCACCAATCTGCTGGAGGAGGAACAAAATTCACTTGCCTGGACTGGTCTAGCAAGACAAAACTGAAGAAACCCCCCCTCCACACACAAAAAAAACCCAGCCATAGGCTCCAAAACGGATAATATTTGCCAATGTATATGGTGAAATTAGATCTTACCTGCTAATTTGCTTTCCTTGAGTACCTCCAATCCAGATGTGTGGATTGTCCCACCTCACCAGCAGCTGGAGACTGGGCAAGCCAAATCCTGATATTGTCACGCTACATAGGTAGCTGGCGATGCCTACCAAGTCTAGTATTCTATTGACAACGCAAACTCCAAGAGCAACAATTAAGAACTAGTATAAAAAAACTACTATTTTACACTATCATTCCCATCCACTGCTTTTGTTATCCTTATATTTTTTCTTCACAAACTGTAATGAGCATCAGTCGTTGGAACCTCTGCAGGACTCCCGTATAACCAAAAAAACAAAGCAAAACAAGAACAACGCAGTACACCCTCCCCCCTCCCTCCCTGCCCCCCCGAAAAGGTAGAAAAGGCAACGGCAAAAGCTAGAAGGATGCTTGGGTGCATACGGAGAGGAATGGCTAGCAGAAAAAAGGAAGTGATAATGCCTCTGTATGTGTCTTTGGTGCGACCTCATTTGGAGTATAGTGTGCAATTCTGGAGACCGCACCTTCAAAAGGATGTGAACAGGATGGAGTCTGTGCAGAGGGAGGCTACTAAAATGATTAGTGGTCTTCATTATAAAGCATATGAGGACAGACTGAAGGATCTTAATATGTACACCTTAGAGGAAAGGCGGGATAGAGGTGATATGATTGAGATGTTTAAATACCTCCGTGGCATAAATGCTCAGGGAGAGAGCCTCTTTCAATTGAAAGCAAGTTCTGCTACGAGGGGACATGGGATGAGGGTGAAGGGAGATAGATTCAGGAGTGATATGCGGAAATATTTCTTTACGGAGAGTAGTGGATCCGTGGAATAGTCTCCCAGTGGAGGTGGTAGAGATGAGGACAGTAACTGAATTCAAAAAAGCATGGGACAAACACGGAGGATCTCTAAAAGGTAATAAGGGGACTGTTGTAGTTGTTATGGAAGGACAGAATAGATAGGCCATGTGGTCTTTTTCTGTCATCATATTTCTATGTTTCTATGGAGAAAGACTGATAGAATTCTGCAAGACCAACGATCTATTCATCTCAAACACCTTCTTCCAGCAACACAAGCGGCGACTGTACACATGGACTTCACCCAATGGATTGTATAAAAATCAAATTGACTACATCTGTGGAAGTCAACGATGGAAAAGTTCTATAACATCAACAAAGACAAAGCCTGGAGCCGACTGTGGTACAGATCATCAACTACTAGTATGCAAACTCAAGCTAAAGTTGAAAAAGAGCAAATCACTCATTAATGCAGCAAAATATGACCTTGAGGATATACTACTGGAATTTAAAGACTGCCTGCAAAAATCGATTTGCTGTTTTAGATACAAAATGACAGAGCTCCAGAAGAGTTATGGAATGACATCAAGAAGGTTGTGTTGGAAGAAAGCGAGAGGTCTCTACAAAAGATGAAAAAGCAAAAACGGCCAAAATGGATGACGGAAGAAACTCTGAAAATTACCCAGAAACGCAGAGAAGCTAAAGCCAGAGGAGAAAGAAAGACAATAACAGAACTCAGATTTCCAACGTGCAGCAAGACAGGACAAGGAAAAGTACTACAAGGACACATGCAAGGAAATAGAAGCAGAAACTATTAGAGGAAGAACAAGATCGGCTTTCCTAAAGCTACGAGAGTTAAAGAAAAAGTTCCAGCCTCAAATTGGAATGTTACAAGATGCTCATGGTTCTATGTTGAATGATGCTGAGAAGATCAAGAAAAGGTGGAAGGAATATACAGAGTTTTTATATGATAAAGATCAAGTTACGTGCTTTGGATCGTTGCCCCCGTTAAACCCTTCAAACCCCGGCACCGTGCTCATCAATCTAGGTACCACGCCGGGCTCTTTCTGCTTCGCTCCCAATTGCGAAGAGCCGAGCGATTTTGGCGCAAAGTCCCTTCTGCCTCATCTTATCAGCATTTCAAATCTTGTCACGCTTACTACCGGTCTGCCATCCACCAGGCAAAGTATTCTTTTTACTCATCCTCGATCACAGCTGCCCCGAATAGGTCCCGCCAACTCGTTGCGACACTGACTACCCTCTCTCGACTGCAATCCCCTACAGCTCAGGATGCTCTCCTTCTTGAACAAGCTCCTAGCCCCACTTCTTTGGCGACATACTTTTTCTCTAAAGTTCAGAATCTTCGCTCCTCTCTTCCTCACTGTCCTCCGGCCTTGATGTCACCTCCCCCTGTTTCCCCTCCTTCCTCCCCCACACCTGGTCTGCTTTCTCTCCAATTTCCTCCCCAGAACTGCTCCAACTTTTGTCAACTACCCGCAAAACCACTTGTGCTTTGGATCCCATTCCCTCTGTCTGGTTCTCTGAACCTCCCGCTGTACTCCTTCAACCCCTTCTGACGATCATTAACTCCAGTCTTTTGTCCGGTCTTTTTCCTACCCCCTGGAAGCACGCCACAGTGCGTCCTTTATTGAAACAACCCACCCTTGCTCCCTCGGTCTCTGCGCACTATCGTCCAGTCTCCAATCTCTCCTTCTCTTCCAAGCTCCTGGAAAAAGTAGTGTTCTCACAGCTTTCTCACTTTCTCGACTCAATACTTTTTCTTCATCCCAGACAATCCGGGTTTCGACCCGGCTTTAGTGTTGAGACCACGATTGCAGCAGTTCTGAATGAAATTCACACCTCTCATGATCAGGGCAATATCACTCTGGCTGTCTCACTTGACCTCTCTGCAGCCTTCGACTTGGTGGATCACGCTCTTCTCCTCTCTCGCCTTCGGGACGCGGGCATCCGTGGTTTGGTGTATCACTGGTTTCACTCATTCCTCTGTCACCGGTCCTTTGCTGTCTCTTTTGCTCTTTCCACCTCCGATCGTTTCCCACTCCACTGTGGTGTCCCTCAGGGATCGATTCTGGCCCCCCTACTGTTTAATGTTTTTCTTGTCCCCCTGGCTCTACTCATCCAGCAATCTGGGATCTCTAGCTACTTCTATGCCGATGATATCTTTCTTCTGCACCATACTTCATCATCTCACCCTGATATATCTCCTTTAAATGACTGTCTGGCCACTATCTCCTCTTGGCTCTCCTCTAACTGCCTAGTACTCAACGTCTCCAAGACTGCTGCCATTTGGTTCCCGCACACCTCCCCTATTCCTTCACTCGCTCCATCCCTTTCAGGCTCCAGCATTACTCTAGTACCCCAACTCCGTTATCTTGGAGTTTTTCTGGATAGTGCCCTCAGTTTCCACAACCATATCTCTCATGTCTCCAGGTGCTCCTTCATGTGCCTTCGACAAATTCGTGCTATTCATCCATTCTTGTCCACTCAGGTTATCACCACTCTCCTTCTCTCCCTGATCATCACCAGACTAGACTTCTGCAACATCATTTTTGCCGTTATTCCCCAGTATCAAAGACGCCGCTTACAATTAATTCAGAATACCGCCGCTCAGGGGGCGGAGCCTGCAACGATCCAAGATGGCCGCATAATCCTAGCTCCCTGCCCGGTTTAACTTGCAAATTGATCTCCTTGGTTGTGGAGTACGAGTGAGTGAGCCCTCCTCTGCTTTAAAGACGTGGGAAATGGCTGTGAGTAAGCCTACCAAGTTAGAATTTGGTGGAAGTTCAAACTCGGCTACTAAACGTCTTAAACCTGACCCCCCCTCCCCGCTGAAATCGACCGGAGGCCATGATTGCGGCGTGGGCACACAAGAGGTGCTTCGGGAGATCAGAGCCGTAAGAGACCTGGTGTCGGCCAATGGTGAAACTTTGGCTGTCGTTCAGTCCGACATTCTTGAGTTGAAGGAACTCAAAGTGCAGGTGGCGGCCCTAGCAGCTAGGATGGATGTCACGGAGGGCAAAATGGTAGCCCAAGAGCAGCAACTGCGACAAGTGGAGAGAAACAGAAAGCGGATTGAGGCCCTCGAGCGGAGCTTAGAGGACCAAAGTAACCGGGGCGCGCCGCAATAACATCAGGGTGGTCGGCATACCGGAAGGCGCAGAGGGTACCAATGCTGTTGAGTTTCTGGAAAAACTGCTGCCCAAGATTCTCCAGCTAAAGCTCCTCTATCCGCTAGAAATAGATAGGGCGCACAGAGTGCCGTCGCAGGCGGGCCCACAGCAGAGGTTCCCGAGGCCTTTGATAATGCGTGTACTGCGGTACTCGCAGGTGGCGCAAATCATGACCGCAGCCAGGGCGCGCGGTCCGGTAAAATTTGATGAGCACACAGTGGCGCTTTACCCGGACTTTTGTAAGGCCACAGTAGAGAAGAGAAAGCTACTTTTGGCATTCCGCCCGCGGCTCCAGCAATTACAGGCCCGTTATGGCATGTTTTATCCTGCAAGATTGAGGGTGACTCTGCACAACCAGACTCGCACGTTCGAAGACCCTGCTGCCCTGCGAGTTTTCCTGGAAGAAAAAGAGGCTATGCTCATGCAGTGATGGGTGCCTTTTGGACATTGAGTGTAGGGCTGGACTTTGTGTTACACAGGACGGTCCCGGAGTATGGTGGAGTGTTGTACATACTCCAAGCAGGACATGGAGCGCGGGGCTTTGGCCGCGCTGTTTCGTTTGGCTGCTGACCTAGCAAAATGTTTTGGTGCCTGCGGGGATCGGGCAGCCTGTCTTTTCCTGTGGCTGTAGGTCCCATGATGCACCGAAGTGCCCACGGGTGCAAACAGAACGTCGGACTGGACTTGATGGTTAATTGTTCAGTTAATCTATGCTGTTTTTCTGTTGTGGTTCTGGGGCTGTGGTGGTGGCAATGATAATGGGGGGCTTTGTTAGTTGGATATGTGGTGGTATGAATGTCAAGAGCCTGTTGTGGTTGCTGGATGTATGGTGGTATGATTGTGGAGGGACGAGACGGATGCCTGTTGTGTTGAAGTTAGTTTATGGGGGAAGGGAAGGAGGGAGGGGGGGTGGGGAGGGCTGCTGCTGTAAGCCTTCAGTCAAGGTGTGGGGGCTTGAGAGATATCAAACCTGAGGGAGGGAACTAATATGGGGTAATGAGGGGCTGGGGGGGTGAAATGTAAGGGATACAAGGGGATAAGAATGGATACTTGTGTATGGGCGGGGTGGGTTATGTGGCAGTCTGGATGGGAATGGTTCTCCCGTTAACAGCTCCGTGTTGGAGCAATTGGGTGTCTCCCTGGGTTCCTCTGATACACTGGGCAGGATGCTGTTTTTATACTTTGATGGTGGGCCTGCACCACTCTTGCAACAAAGATAATCTTGTGCCATGCATGCGGTGAAATTTATCTCTCTGAACGTAAAGGGCATTCACAACCCGATCAAACGGAAGAAAATTCTGTTGTATTGTAAGAAGGAGGCTGCGGATGTGGTTCTGTTGCAAGAGACGCACCTATCGTCCTTGGAGTCAGCGAAACTGGGTACAGGGGACTATATGTTAGCGGGGCACTCCCCTGCGGTAGGCAGGAAAAATGGGGTCGCCATTTTGGTCCGTAGGGCCCTTGACCCCAAAATAATGCAGCAAAGGGCTGACACGGGGGGAAGGTGGGCCAAGGTGATGTTTCAGCTGGGGAGTCGGACAATAGCCATCCTGAATGTGTATGGGCCGAACCAGGATGACATAGGGTTCTTTAAGTCCTTGGCAATGGAATTGAAGGACTGGGAGACAACGGAGTGGGTACTGGGTGGGGACTTCAACTTGATCCTGGACCCGTTGTTAGATCGCCAACCCTTCCGGTCCCAGAGGAGTAGTAAGGCGCTAACGGTACTTCAATCTATAATGCGGGAATATGGTCTTTCGGATGTTTGGAGGCTTTGGCACCCCAAAGACCGGCAGTATTCATTCTATTCGCTTCCCCATGGATCGCACTCGCGCATTGATTATTTTTTGGTCTCTGGATCACTAGTCCCGGAGGTGCTGTCTGTTGATATATTGGGCATGCACCTTTCAGACCATGCGGCGATATCCTTAGCTTTGCAGCTGCGAGTCAGATCTCGGACCGCGGCTGCTTGGCATTTCCCTAGAGAGCTCCTGTCAGACCCGGAGTTTTGTATGGAAATTAAGAAAGCCGTTAAGGAGTATTTTCTCTTAAATTCCATTCAGGTGACGCCGGTATGGGCCTGGTGGGAGGCCTTCAAGGCCTCGCTTAGAGCTGTTGTCACAAGCTATAAGATCAGATTGTCGCGGAAGAGGAGGGAGCAGCTGGTGGAATTGGAGGCTCAAATTTCTGCGGGGGAGAGAATTTTGGTGGACAGATCAGACCCCAGCATTCTGATACGGCTACAAAGGTTGCGATATCAGTATAATGACCTTATCAGCAGGGATGCAATCGCGCAGATCCGGCAATCGCAAGGGAGGTACTATTGTGAGGGTAACAAGGCCGGTCATCTCCTAGCGAGTATTCTAAATCCTCGCAGGTCTAAGCATAGGGTAGAAGCGATATGCGATGAGAGTGGGCAACTTCATATAACGGACGGGGAAATTGCGGCGCGCTTCCGAGATTATTACAAGCGTCTGTATATGTCGGAGGTGGTCTCAGAGTCTGCTTCTTTCCAGCAGTTGTTTGCACAGACTTCTCATCCGGTATTAACGGCCTCCCAAGTGGTGGAACTGGATAAGCAGTTGTCGGTGAGTGAGATCAGAGACAGTATCCATAGCATGAAGGGCGGGAAGGCTGCCGGCCCAGACGCTATCCCGGTGGAGTTCTACCAAGTTTTCGCGGAAGATCTTCTCCCACATTTAGCGCTTTACTTTCAGAACCTTTTGATCCAGGCCCCTGCCGTGGGGTCTTTCAGCGAGGCGACAGTGGTAGTGTTGGAAAAGCCGGGTAGGGACCCGCATAGAGTTGAGAATTACCGCCCGATATCGCTGCTTAATGCTGACTACAAAATCTTCTCTTCGGTTTTGGCCCACAGGTTGGTTGCAGTGATCCCGTCTCTGTTGCATCCGGACCAGTGTGGCTTTGTCCCTGGACGGTCTACGGCGGATAATGGGCGGCTTCTCTTAAATGTACTCGCGGCGGCAGGAGAGGCGCAGGAACCTCTGGTGGGGCTTTCGGTCGATGCGGAGAAAGCCTTTGATCGGCTGGAATGGGGATTTCTGAAGCAGGCGCTTGGATGGTTTGGAATAGGGCACAGTTTTATAAAAATGGTAGAGGTGTTGTACACCTCTCCCTCGGCTCGTATCCTTGTTAATGGCTCCTTATCTGAGTCCTTCACTTTAAACAGGGGGACGCGCCAGGGTTGTCCCCTGTCCCCCTTACTTTTCAATTTGGCTCTGGAGCCCCTAGCTTCCCTGGTGAGACAGTCTCCCAAGATTAAGGGGTTGGAGATTGCTGGGAAACAAATAAAGCTCTCAGCGTATGCTGATGATCTTTTGTTATTTTTGCAGCCCGGTTCGGTGGGAGAGGTTTTGAGTTTGATTGAGCGGTATTCTGCTTTGTCGGGATATAAAATTAACTGGAATAAGTCAACGGCCTTCCCAATGAATAGGTGGACCTTTTCTTCTTCTGTAGATGAGTTTCCTTTTAAATGGGAAGCGGAGGCTATTAAGTACCTAGGGGTTTCCTATTGTCCTGTTTTAGAGGAGACAGTGCGACTGAATGTACAGGTAATGAAAGATATGGTGCAAGCTTATACGTTGAAGTGGTCCCCCCTGCATTTATCGTGGTGGGGAAGGCTTGATTCTATCAAAATGGTGTTGGTCCCTAAGGTAAATTATATTCTTGAGATGTTACCCCTGGAGCTTCCAGCGACCTTCTACAAGGCGATAGAGCGGATGTTATCAACTTTTTTGTGGCAGGGTAAGCCCCCGCGGATCGCTCTCAAAAAACTGAAGGCGTGTAAAAAGGAAGGGGGTGTTCAGTTTCCCGATTTTCGGTTGTACCATGCGGCCCTTTTATTGAAGCAGGGCACGAACTGGCTGAGTTGTGAAGGGGAGGGCCATAAGCCCGTTTGGGTGGAGGTAGAGGAAAGGTTGGTAGCTCCTATTCCCCCTCAGCGGTTAGTGGAAATGTCCCTCCCGGGGGTGGGGGGAAACCTAAGGATACTCCGGGCCACGCAACAAGCCTTTTGGCTGCTGGGTCAATTAGTGGAGAAGAATGGGAGAATCTCGGCCAATTCCCCACTATGGTTTAACCCTAACTTAACGATCGGACATAAGCTCATTGGGTGGAAGGGTTGGCAAAACAAAGGGGTATGGACGGTTGGTCAGTTGATTAAAGTTAATGGATGGAAATCCTTTGAAGAGTTACAGGCTGAGTTTGGCCTCCCCCGGACGTGCTTCTTTCAATGGCTGCAGCTGAAACATTGCCTTGAGCGTGTCCCAGGGGTGCCCTCCGCGGTGTTGGAGCAGGGTGGCCTGCTGCAATCGGTGGAGGCTTGTATGGGCTCCAAGGGAATTATGTCCAACTACTATACTATACTTCGGGATAGATCACACTCTTTCCCTGCTAAATTGGGGCGCCAATGGGAGGAGGAACTTGGGGGCCATGTCTCGCCCAAAGTTTGGGAAAAGGTGTGGGGAAAGGTAACAAGAGTAGCAAGTGCGTCATCTCTCTCACAATCTCTCTATTTCATTATGCACAGAGCATATCTCACTCCTGTTAGAGTGGCTAAATGGGGTGGGCAGGACCCAGGGTTGTGTTGGTCGTGCGTAGCAGCGCCGGGCACGTTTCAACATGTGCTCTTGGAGTGTTTTTACGTTCAGAGATTTTGGCGGTTAGTTTGGCACAAGATTGGGAGAATTCTAGGCATACAAGTTCCGTTGAGTTGGGAGATAGTGGTCCTTCGCTCCTGTGCGAATTCTCTGGCGCTCGAGAGGGATCAAGAGTTTCTTTTCAATTTTCTGATGGCTATTGCTTTAAAGTTGATAGTGACTCATTGGAAAGATCTAGCCAAGTTGGATGGCCATCACTGGTGGAACTTGGTGTGCCTTTACTCCACATTTGAAAAGATGCGAGAGGACCGAGAGTCTTACTGGAGAAAGAGACATGTTGCTAGGGTGGTGCAGGGAGTTAATGAGGGTGTTAATCAGTCTTTCAACAAATGGTTCTATCTTGATGAATATGCAGCTAGAGCTAGGTGCAGTAGTGCACCAGCTGTGTAGAGTGTCAGATGTTGGTGCCCTGTGTGTGGGGTAGATGTGGTCAGAGGGGAACCCAGGGGGATGGGGGGGGGTGGTTGGGGGGTAGGGGGATTGGTAGTGTTGTGGGGGTGAGGGGTACTGTGTATTGTGCTAGTTGCACTGTGGTCAGGTATTGCTGATTATGGTTTTGTTTTGTTTTGTTTTCCTTGGTGTTGTATGTATAAAATCATAAAAATAAATAAAAAAAAAAAAAAAAAAGAATACCGCCGCTCATATGATCCTACATGCTTCACCCCGTGATCACGTCACCCCTTTACTATTCCATCTACATTGGCTGCCAATTGATTTCCGGATATCCTTCAAGGTCCTTACTTTAGCCCATAGAGCTATCTGTCTACACCTACTTACCTCTCGGATATGCTTACTCATCATACTCCCTTCCCGCAGTCTTCAGTCCATTCACATCAGCCGCCTTCACCTACTAGCACCCTCCAAAGCACATTTACAATCTACCAGGAAAGCAGCATTTTTCTACTTAGCTCCATCTCTCTGGAACTCCCTTCCCACTGCCCTCCGTACAGAAGAATCATACCCCAAATTCCGTTCCCTCCTTAAGACACATCTGTTTTCCCTAGCCTTTCCCTCATGAGTATTAATATTCTGTTCCTATCACTCTATTTGTCTAACTGTCCTGTTCTTACTCTCTTCTCTGCTCTATCATATATTGTAGTTCTATTTTTCCTTTTTCTATAATTGGTATTAACAAGTGTGAAATAAACAACAAACAATAAACAATAAGTGGACCAACAGCCGTTTCAACCTGTACCTTATGATCGGGAACCATTGGTGATGAAAGAAGAAGTTGAAGCAGCATTGAAAGCCTTATCAAAGAACAAAGCACCAGGCATTGATAGCATTCCCATAGAAGTATTACAGCAATCTGATGCAGCTGTTACCGTACTTACAAGGCTCTGCCAAGAAATATGGAAGACAACATCATGGCCAACTGACTGGAAAAGATCTGTGTTTATACCAATACTAAAGAAAGGTGATCAGACTGTGGAAATTATCACACAATCGCTCTGATTCCACATGCCAGCAAGACTCTACTGAAGATTATTCAAAAGAGACTCCAACCATACCTTGAACAAGAACTACCTGAAGTGCAAGCAGGGTTCAGGAAAGGGCGAGGAACAAGAGACATCATTGCAGATGTGAGATGGATCCTTGAAAAGACTAAAGAATACCAAAAGGATATCTATTTGTGCTTTATCGACTATAGCAAGGCTTTTGACTGTGTAAACCATGAGAAACTCTGGGCCACATTAAGAAGCATGGGTATACCAGAACAACTGATCGTACTCTTGCACAATCTGTACATTGATCAAGAAGCAACAATTCGAACGGAACAAGGAGAAACAGAATGGTTTAAAATAAGCAAAAGGTGTAAGACAAGGCTGTATACTTTCCCCCTACCTGTTTAATTTATATGCAGAACAAATCATCAGAGAAGCAGGATTGTATGAAGACAGAGGTGTGAAGATCGGTGGAACAGTCATCAACAACCTTCGCTATGCTGATGATACCACATTACTGGCTGAAAGTGAAGATGATCTGAAACATTTGCTTCTCACAATCAAAGAAGAGTCTCAAAATGGACCTGCACCTTAATGTAAAGAAGACAAAGATCATGACAACTGGCATAAATCAACAGGTTCATTGTTGAAGGAGAAGAAATTGAAATCGTGAACAACTTTAACCTACTTGGATCAACTATCAATAAAGAAGCAACAAGCAGTCAAGAAATCAGACGACGCATTGCTCTTGGCAGAATGGCTATGAAAGACCTAGATAAGATTCTCAAGAGCAGAGATGTCTCTCTCCATACAAAGATTTGACTTGTTCAAGCCATGGTATTTTCAATAACATCATATGGATGTGAAAGCTGGACAGTGAAAAAGATAGACAGGAAGAAAATTGATGCCTTTGAATTATGGTGCTGGGAGGCAAATACTGTGTATACCATGGACTGCCCAAAGAACAAACCAGTTAGTACTAGAGGAGATCAAACCTAAGCTTTCCTTAGAAGCTCAGATGACAAGACTTCGCCTTTCATACTTTGGACTCATCATGCGAAGAGAGAGATCATTAGAGAAAGACATCATGCTTGGCAAGACAGAAGATCAACGCAAAAGAGGAAGGCCAGCAATGAGATGGATCGAGACAATAACGGCAGCTACAGGTACCAGTCTGTCAACAATGAGCCGCCTGACTCAAGACCGAACACAATTTAGGATAGCTATCCAGAGGGTCGCCATGAGTCGACTCCGACTCGACGGCACTTAACAACAACTGTGGATGCAAGTCTGAGAACACCCAGACTGCTTTCCCTTGTAGAATCGGCTGAAACACTATCAAGGCCAGGAATACAGCTCTCATCTCCAACCGATTGATGGACCACATGCTCTCTTCCGGAGTCCAGCAGCCCCGCGCCAAGTCTCGCAATGTGCCCCCCCCAGCCCCCCGCCTGTAAGGCTGGCATTCTTGGTCAGCAGAACCCATACTAACGGTTCCAAAGACATGCCCACCAGTAGTTTGCCTGAGCTGAGCCACCACTGGAGGGCGACTGGCAACCATTGGGCAAATCAATTTCCTGGAGAGTGGGTGCTTCTGCGGCGACCATCTCCCCAGAAGGGCCCTCTGCAAGGGTTTCATGTGGGCCTGAGCCCAGGGAACAAGCTCTATCAAGGCCACCATCGAACACAGTGCCAAGCTGTTGGAGCTGCCATTTGCAGAAAAAACACTGAACATGGATCTGTAGCTTCTGCACCCTCTCACTGGGTAAAGACACAAGGCCCTGGTCTGTCTGAAACCTTGCTCCCAATTATACCAGATCCTGGGACAGCTGTAGGCTGCTCTTGGCAAAATTGACCACCCCGGCAAGCTACTGAAGACAGTTGATCACATGACTTGAGGCAGCTCTGCTCTCGAGAGACTTCGCTCGTATTAATGAATCATCCAAATACGGGTGTACCAGTACCCCTTCTTGCTGAAACACCGCTGTTACCACCATTACCTTGGTGAAAGTCCACGGCCTGGTAACCAACCCAAATGGCAATGCTCGGAAATAGAAATGTGCCATCAGCACAGCAAAACACAGGAAGCGCTGATGCACTGCCTGGATTGGGATGTGCAGATACGCTTCTGTCAGGTCGAGGGCTGTGAGGAATTCGCCTTTCCTTACTGCCACAATCACAGAGTGAAGCGTCTCAATGTGAAACCACGGCACCTGCAAGGTGTGGTTCACGTGCTCGAGATCCAAGATGGGGTGAAAAGTGCCTTCTTTTTTTGGGAACCACAAAGTAAAGGGTGTATCGACTGCAACCAGACTGGTTGGGTGGGACCTCCAACATCGCTTCTAGTTGTTGAAGTCATAGGAGAGTGTCCCACACTGCTACCAACCTTTGCTGCATTTTTCAGGGCGACTTGACAAATGCATCCACAAGTGGTCAGGCGAATTAGAGAGCATAGCCTCCTTGAATCACTTTCAACAGCCACTGATCGGAGTGATCTGGACATGGGCAGAGTAAAACTTGGAGGAATCCCGGTCAGTCTAATGGGGGGGGGGGGGGGGAACCCACACAACCCCCAAACACTCAACTTCGTGGAGAACACGTCCCTTGAGTGACCTAACTGATGGCAAAATGGCACATGCACTGCATGCAGCTCGGCTCTCACCAGCCCCAGCTAGTAAGCTGATTAATCTCACCCCGTTTTCGTTTTGCTTATTTGAACTCCCAAGCATGCAGTGAAAGAACTCACCTGGCCACTGCAGATCACATGGCTGGAGCCATTAAAATGGGGGTGGGGGGGGGGGGGGGATGGATCTAGATTTAGCCAGCAGTGCTCTGAACGCTACAACTGGACCAAATGAACTGTCCCTGTTGAAGCAGGAGGCTCCTGCAGGGTTTCCTCAATCACCACAACTGAAGCAGGCTCCCATTCTAGGGAGCAGGCAGCACTGTCCAGACAAGCCTGCTGCTTGCTCTGCCAGGGGCTTTCACTGAACTTTCAGTTTGTACTTTTTAAAAAGGACCTGTTAAGGAAAGAAAGTCTTAGCCTTAAGGGGTATATTTGTAGCTTTTCAGTGGAGTCCAGACTACGCAGAAACATGCTCACCAACTGCTTGGAGACTGAGAATACTGGGCTGGTAGGCAGTGCCAACTGCCTATGTAGCATGACATCATCAAGACTTGGCATGCTGTCTCCAGCTGCTTGCAAGGGAAGATAAGCCATGTGTCTGGAGTGGAGGGACTATGAGGAAGGGCTGGCATAGAATATTAGGTCTTGCAACACTGTGCATAGTACCCCTCTTTGCTAATTTATTCTTTTCATAAAGCACACATTTTGTGTGTCCGTTGAGATTATTAACAGCTGGTAATGTAATTTGGATATCTGCCCTTACAGATTTTGTTTTCAAGAAAATACAAAGGTCCCTTGGACCTTGGGATGGAACCCTCATACGTAACATTTAAATCCCAGCTCAAGACTCACCTATTTCAGAAGGTTTTTGACCTCCCCTCCGATTAACAGTTACCCAATTATCATTGGCTATCTTAACTCAGACGTTCCTACTGCCCTCTCCCCCTTAATGTAGGATTGTGGATGCCTTTCCTGTCTAGGCTATTGGACTTCTTTTCTTACTTTTTAATTAATTTTATAATATGTAAACCATCTTGCTGCTATTTCAAAAGGGAGATATATAAGATTTTAATAAACTATAAAAGGCATCCATTTTTGAGCTTAAGTATGGACATTTGCACTCTAAAAGGTTAACATTCTTCTTCTGTACAGATAAAACCACATTGTATTTACCCACTCAGTACAAAATCAACTGAAGTTCTTTCAACTATAAACAATGGGCCCAATATTCAGTGGCAGTAGCTAGCACTTCTAAAGTGCATAGCCATCGCCGCTGAACCTTAATCCGATATTTAATGCTGGGGCCATATCTGGCCACTGGCATTGAATATCTGGGTCTGCTACATGGCATGGAAGCTAACCGGATAGCAGTGATCGAGCTGCTGCCCGGTTAGCTCTCATTGGCAAAGACAGGCCAGCTTTTTCAGTGCTCATCTTCTCGTGGGCTGCTAACCAGACAGTGCTTCAATACTGCTGCTGCTGCCGCCTCCACTGCACCCCTGAATGCAGACATGCACCAATGCTACACAGGGGCATGTAGTGGCACAACCTGCAGATATACAACAGCACTAACCATGTTAGTGCCATTTAATATCCCTCTAAGCGGCATTTACATGTATTCAAACAAACTGTGTAAATGCCTTTGAATACCGGGCTCAATATCTTTTCACCATGTTACTTTTATTACCCCTGAAGCAACTTATGGGTGAAACACAGCCATATTTGGTTTAAGTTTGAATGGTTTCTTTTAAGTGAATAAAAATTTTACCAATTTTAATATTTATATAAAAAGATGATATTTTCTGTATATACTGTTTTGTTTGTTTGTATGTATCCTTCGGTACTTGTCTCCTTTGCTTTATCCTTTTCCGATTACAGTACCCTTCCTCTTTTTGCTGCTGAAGTGAATTTGAAAACACAAAGATTGAAAATAATTTTGAGCATGAAGCTACCGAATAAATTTTGGGATAAAATTATTCAAAAGAACAGAATGGGGGAAGGCTGTAAGAAAATTTTGTTTTATTTGAATATTCCTTGGGGCACCATCACGTCTGTCACTCCAAAGTGGAAACACAGTTTGGCACCACCAAGGCACTGCCTCAATCAAATCATCCTTACAAAGTTAGTAGCTGTGGATTAAGGACAAGTTGGGTCTCTGTGAGGCCTAAGATTATATTAAAAGCATGGAGGAAATAGCATTACAATGAGAGGATGCTTTGCAGCTGCAGGATAGGGTACAAGGTTCTACTGCCAGCCTGTAGGTGGCTCAGTTCCTGAAGAACCTTACCCAGATGAACCTTGTGATAAGGAAGCTTATCATAGCTCAGGAAGGAGCTATAGAAAAGGTGAAGTGACTCTGAACAAGCAACCTGTCAGTTCTGGTAGAAATAAGAAAACAGAATTTTCCCATAAAAGACTACCAGTCCCAGAATGCACCAGGTTTCCAGCAGCCATTAGAGGAGCTGAAGTGGGGAAACGTGTGTTCAATCAGGAGGGCTATGAGGTAATCCCCAAGCACTCATCTCAAAGGGCAGGGCCTGATTCAGCACAGCTGCGCTGTATTAGGGAGGAGCACTCATCTAAGCAGAATAAAGGTAGAGTTTATTCTACAGAGAAGGATCCTGAGAATCAGCTTGAGCATCTTCATCATCAGGAGGATCATCAGAAGCAGAAACCAAACCGGACGGACAGAGAGGGAAAGAAACCCTTTGGAAGAAAGAAAAGCCTTTAAGAGGTCTAGAAGAGTCCAGAACAGTACGTATACTTGGAGGCATTCCAAGGGCCAGCATACACCATTGGACTGGGGAAAGCCAGAGGAATGGTGCTGCAGAGCTAGGAATCTCCAGACAGTACCTGTGAGAGAGACGGCTACACATGGAAGGGACCCTAAGACCCGTGCCAGAAGGTATGTGAAAAGAGATCCAGTGTCCAGGGATCTGGATTGGAAGGCTGGACATAAGAACTGGACTACATACTGGCCAGGCTATATAGAGAGGAACTCTAACAGCAATGGAAGCTCAGGTATGAACACTGATCTATGCCCTAGCTATAACCTTGAAAGACAACAGGGAAACAAGTATTCTCCTGAAAGTGCTCCATTGGGAGATTCATCTGTGCCAATCCATGATATTGAACCCATGCTTGTTGAAGAAGGGGAAATGATAGCAGATGAAGATTCTGTTTACATGGACTGCTCTCTGTCTAAACTCCTTTGGTAACTTTCTGTTATAAAGTACAGCAACCATCACAAAGAAATACAAACTTGTTCTTTAATCTACTCAGGAAAGCCCCTGAAGCAGGATTTGACCCACGCAGTAGAAAGCAAGCCAGCTAAGGGGTTTCAGCTGGATAACTGCTAGCATTTGAGCCTTAGCTAATTGCTTGTGAGCTAGGAGAGAATCACTTCTGAATCTATGTGGGAAGATATAAGAAGTTAACCTGAAAAGAACAGTTTTTTTCTTTCTTTGTGGCTTTTGGTTTCTTGTTTGATACTTGCTAAGAGGATATTAGCTAAGCCTACAGAAAAGACCAGTTTGTTATCAACCAGGTCTTATTTCTTTTGCTTTTGATTGCCTGAGAAGTTCAAATGTTTTCCTGATTTTGATTTTGTTTTTTTCAAGTTTAACACTGAAAGCAAGTAACCTGATTTATGTGCTTCCAAGCATATCTGTGTTGGGAGAAATAACCCCATAAATAAATATCTTATTGGCTTTACCCAAAAGCACAACTAATTATTGTGAGCAGCTGTGTCTGGTGTGAATGAACTGCATTGCCCACAATACCTTGCAAATCATATAGATATATGCACTTGCCAAGACTGTGAAGATTCTCATCCAGGCAGCCGTCTGACAACCTCCAACCTCCAGCTAGCACATGTCCATAAGTTCCACTCAGCCAACTGGCTGCTTAGTCTGCTGCATGCCCACTACTTCTTTTCAGGAGCCATCTCTGGATAGTCCCCTTTGCCAGTGCTCAGTATACACGTCAGTGTTGCCTTTTTTACATCAGTTCCCTGCTAGAATTTGGATCCTATTTCACCTTGTAAGGACATTCCTGGATCCTGCCCCAGTTTCTGCTGGGCCTCCGTTTACTCCTGCCTTGCTGCTCTTTGGCAAGTGTCCTGTGTTGTGTTTCCTGTCTTCTTCAGACTTCTGCTTTCTGGTTCTCACCTTAGGTTGTGGGTTTGGGTAGCAAAGGACCCGATAACCATCAGCACTGGAGGGCTCAACATGAAAGGAAGGTGGCAATAAGGCAGAAGATCCTATCCTAATCACTTCTCGACCTGTGGTGCCCTACCCTCTCTGTGGGCTGCTCACTCACCGTTCTTAGATCTCCTTTATTGAAGAGAACAGTCACAGAGAGATTATGAAGATGAAGAGAAAGATGGATGGTGCAGAGTACAGGCAGCTATCATCAGCACCCATTTTCTTCTTTGGAAGAACAGATCCATTAACTATTCGACAGACATGAGGATCCCAACCTCTTATTTTTGAAGGTAAGCAAGAAGGAAAGATCTCACTATTAGCACCTGCTTGGTTCTTTCAAGTGATCTGGACTGGCCATTCTTGGGAGTGAAAATACTAAGCACCACAGACCACTCCATCTGGCACTTATGTTCTCATTCGGTATTGGTTCCTCCTTTCCCTATCATTGATGTCACTGTTTGCTCCATACATGATCGAGCACCACCATTGATCTGGTTGCCACCACCTTTGCTGAAAAATCCGTTTTAAGTTTCAATAAGAAACATTTTTGCACATTTATTCTGAGCAAGCATATTAGTCTGGCTCTGCACAGCAGACGAGGCAATTTAACAGCCAGGGTTCAATGGAAGCTATTATTGCACTTATTCCAGGCTTGAGTTCTACCACCGAGGTGGATGATGGCGTCTGAGATTCATAGACTGCTATTCCAGTATCAAGATACCTTCCACACATGCAGCTCTGAATACACCTTACAAAATACTCATTTTTAATTGTGGGCCACACATGCCCTTAACTTTAATTGTTCACATCTACCACACAATCCCTCACCCTCTTCTGTTGCCCTGGAAACTAGTTATAAAAAGAACTTTGTGTATTATAAGAAAATATCCTGAAAAGTCAGTTTCTGAAGCATGGTGCAGGATTCCCTTTCATTTACAGGACTGAAAACTCCAAGAGCCAGAAGACTTAAAAGTAATTTGGAGACCAGATCCCAAAGTTCCAAACTCTCCGAGCCTCCAATTCTTCCCCACTTTTGTAAATGCCACCTCACTGATATTGTCTGTAACTGCTGTAGCCAGGTGGTGGGGAGCCATCCTGTGGGGGGAGCTGACCGGGATCCTCACCGAAGGGACTCGCTAAAAGGAGAGAGAAACAGAAAGAGAGAGAAGGGTGGTTTTGATAAAACTCAAAGTTGTGCTGTATCAGAAGATGGCAAAACCTATATAGCTTATTGCATCTGTGCTAGTCACTGAAAATGGCAAATTGCAACCTTCTAAGCTCTTAAGTCATTAATCTCCACTCCTCTATCTCCAGTGTTACTCCCTTCCTTCAATCTATCTTCTCCCTCCTCAGAGAGAACTGTGTATAGCTTTCTATCCTGCTGTAGACCTTGATAGCAGGAACCCCTTTAACCTCCATTCCACCCCTATCTAGGATGGTGCATACAAACCAATGGCCCTTTGTTCACAACCCTCCCTCCCCCCACCCATTCATCCCCTTCACTCACGGTTCTGAAACTGCTGTGCTGTGTATCTAGTCAGGAGAATGCCCACGCCTTCAATCAGTGCCAGAAGAATCCCTCCCATCATCGCTGAGCCCACCATGGCAAGGGGGCCACCTGAGGGGAAGGGAAGAGACCAAAGAAAAAAAATCACAGGTCACTTTGGTTCACTATAAAGAAGCAGCATTATAAAAAGGGGGCTTCGCGGATAGGGCATCCCAATGAGTCCATGTCACTTTGTCACTTAGGACAGGATCAGTGTCTTGCCCAAAACTGGAACTAGTTGACTAGCTCTGAATGCAATCCAGCAGAGGCAGCCATTGCCAGACTCTCTGGCACACAATCAGGTGGCATCAGGGATTATGCACTAAGCTGATGGACAAATAGTACAGTACTCTTGGCACCATATACAAATGCTACAAGCGTTATACTCCGTTTTCTTTTCAAGGTAGCTAATTGCTAGAATTCCTTTGAATACTGATCAAGGTATGAGCAATAAGGACTTGGTGGTCCATAGATGGATTTAACTGAAAACAGTGACTAACAATGGAAACGGAATACACCCTTTGGGAATGGTTCAGTGACTCATTGGTACTGTTGTGCACCATTATGCAGAGGGCCTGCATTGGACTCCCAGCTCAAGGCTATGGATGCTCCAAAGGCGCTGTTCACACTGGAGGGGGTGGGAAGCAACACCTAGTAGCCAGACTCGGGATCCATGTCAGCCAGGTTCTGGAAGGAATTTTGGTGCCTGGCCTCTGGCTGAGCATTCTCATGACAGTAAACGGGCTAGGTGAGTTTCCACAGGATAAAAGGAGAGAGAAACTAGCAGGGGTCCATTATGATTGAGTTGAAAGGCCAAAATGGAGCAGAAGGAATTTGCCAAGCCCAAAGAAAATCGGAGTAGCCGCCTAGTGATTAGGGCAGCAACCTAGGATCAGAAAGACCAAGGATTGTATTTCATCAACTCTCCTTGTGGCCTGGACTAAATCACTTAATCCTCCACTGCCTCAGGAACAACCTTAGATCATAAGTCCTCCAGGGACAGGGAAATACCTACAGTACCTTATTGTAACTTGCCTTGATCTACTACTGGAAAGGTGCGAGTTAAATACTAAGAGAGAGTTACAGATATCACCATTAGGCCTATAAGGGTTTTCCATCCTATACTGCCTGCAAAATTAGCATCTCAGTTAATACTTACTCCTGGAGGCCAGGACTGCTCCAGTGAGTGCCCCACTGGTGATGGAGTTCCAAGGGTCTTCTTTCCCACGCAGCTTCACTAGGCCACAATCAATGGTGGAAAAAAGGCCTCCCCATACTGCAAAACTGCCTGTCAGGAAGAAATGAGAGATTTAGGAAGATACAAAAGATCCAGACTCCCCATTTCCCTCACCAATGTAGAGGGATCTCTGTACAGAAAAGTAGGCTGCAGATGAGTCAAACTGACAGAGGACTGTAACAATTCCAAGTATGAAGCTATGAAAATCTCACATGCAACCTTCTGCATTTCACTCAAGCAAATAATTTCATTAACTTTCACTCTGACGATTTTCTTCCTTGACAGCATGGCCTAGAGTTTAAAGCTGTGAGAATTTCTGGGTCAGGTTTTCCACTTCTCAGGGTGGTCATGGATGCTGTAGTGTCAGCATTCATATCTACTGGGAGGAGTCAATCATTATGCAATGGTGACACTTAGTGACTAGATTTAGGACCCATGATTAGAGTTTAAGAGTTCTGTGAGAAGCCCTGGTGCATAGCACCTAGCTGAGAACAGCCACTGTAATGAATGAACTAGGATAGGAAGGGTTATAAATATTGGGGAGAAAACCCCCACTATTTATTTGTGAATGAAGGCTCATGGTACCAGATGCCAGTCTTGATTTTGACTGAACCGATAGCCTAAAGGAACAGGAAAAAACAGACAAGTCAAAACGAAAATGAAGGCCTAGTTCCATTCTCATTTTGATAAACATGTCTTGAGCTCAGATTTAGAAGATTCCAAATCCAAAGAGTCTTGCCCCCTTCTCTCTCTCTCATAGAAGCAGAGCGGCTGATGATAAATAAAGATCACGCCATAGAGTCATTTGACTTCTACATCTTTATGAAATGCTAGGGAACCAGAGATCTCATACTTACGCCGCTAGCCTACTCCTTTCATTCCCCATGTTATTTTTTTAAACACCCGGACAGCATGACCCATAAAGGCTATTGCTGTAACCTAAACATGTAAACTACTTGAAGTGCAAGCAGGGTTCAGGAAAGGGAGAGGAACGAGAAACATTATTGTGGATGTGAGATGGATCCTTGAAAAGACAAAAGAATACCAAAAAGGATATCTGTGTGTGTTTTATTGACTACAGCAAGGCTTTTGGCTGTGTAAACCATGAAAAGCTCTGGGCCACATTAAGAAGCATGGGTATACCAGAACACCTGATCATTCTCTTGCACAACCTTTACAATGATCAAGAAGCAACAGTTCGAACGGAACTAGGAGAAACAGAATGGTTTAAAATCAGCAAAGACGTATGGCAAGGCTGCACACTTTCCCCCTACCTATTTAATTTATATGCAGAACAAAATCAGAGAAACAGGACTGTATGAAGACAACAGAAGTGTGAAGATTGGTGGAAGACTCAACAACCTTCGCTATGCTGATACCACCACACTACTGGCTGAAAGTGAAGATGATTTGAAACATTTGCTTCTCAAGATCAAGGAATATAGTCTTAAAATGGGTCTGCACCTTAATGTTAAGACAACAAAGATCCTGACAACTGGCAAAATGAATAAGCTCAGCGTTGATGGAGAAGAAATTGAAATAGTTGATCCATGTAGGTTAAAGTCGTCAACTATCAATAAAGAAGCAACAAGCAGTCAAGAAATCAGATGACGCATTGCTCTTGGCAGAATGACTATGAAGGGCCTAGACAAGATTCTCAAGAGCAGAGATGTCTCTCTCCATACAAAGATTCGACTTGTTCAAGCCATGGCATTTTCAGTGAGATCAAATGGATGTGAAAATTGGACAGTGAAAAAGATAGGAAGAAAATTGATGCCTTTGAATTATGGTGCTGGCAACGAATATTACGTATACGATGGACACCCAAAGAACAAACCAGTCAGTACTAGAGGAATCAAACCTAAGCTTTCTTTAGAAGCTCAGATGACAATACTTTGACTTTCATACTTTGGACACATCATGCGAAGAGAGAGATCATTAGAGAAGGACATCATGCTTGGCAAGGTAGAAGGTCAATGCAAAAGAGGAAGGCCAGCAATGAGATGGATCGATACAATAACAGCAGCTATGGGTACCAGTCTGTCAACAATGAGCCACCTGTCTGATGATCGAACACAGTTTGGGACAACTATCCAGAGAGTCGTCATGAGTCGACACCGACTTGATGGCACGTAACAACAAACATGTAAACCATCAGCTCCAGGTTCTAATCATACTTTTGCACCAATAACCTCCTGTTCACCATACAGTCACGCTATTAAACTATCCACTTTAATGATCTTTCCAGGTTGACATCATGGCCTCAAAGTTCTTCCCAGACCTAAAAGGAGCCTACATTCCACATTGTACACATGTTCATGGATCAAAAAAATAAAAAAAAAAAAATTCCACACACCTTCATGCTGCCCCTTACATGCTCTGAAAATGAAAAAAATAAAAAAAAACAAAAAAAAAACAAAACTTGAAACTGCAAGATCAGCCTGAACTTGCTCCAATGTGCAGCTCAAGCAGCTTGTAAAGAGCCAATAAGAGTGGCAATGTTAGAAGCAGAGCGTTTTTACTGCAGCTGCAAACAGCAAGGCAAGAGGAATGGCGAGAGAGAGAATGGGTGAAGGCAGGGTTCTATGAGGGAGAGAGTGTGTTACTACCGTCTAACAGCTAGTTGCACCTCAGCTTCCCTGGCTCTTCATTACCACATGTGCAGGAGAAATCTCCAGTTGCTTCTGCCCTGGTTTTTCTAGCACCATACAGGCTGCATAACAGAACAGTGCTGGCTTGGGACACAGCAATAGGGGCTTGGAGCACCTGGGGATCACCACTGCCAAATTTACGCTTGCTGATGGAGTCAGCAGGAGCCAAAATTACATTGGGCCATTTTAGGTAGGAGGAAGGGACCTCAAACCAGACACTATTTCATTCTTTTTTGTTCCGTTTTATAACATTTTGAATAAAATGAAAATAAAATATTGAAACAAAAATTTGAAGCATGCACCTCCCTGCGGTCTGTGCTCTGTAGCACTGTCCATTCACCCACTTTTGCCCTGTGCAGCCTGCCTGTGCCACATGATATTGCTCATGTACCCACCCTTCCCGTCCACTCTGGAAAATTTCCCCTCCCACCCAATAAAAACAAACTGCTAATGTGGCTCCCAGAGACTCTCCCAATTACGGATATGGCCCTTCATCCAGAAAGGATTTTCCCATCTCTGCTCTATAATGTATTACACACTCCCCACTCAAAACCCAAATGCTAGTTCAAAGAGATGTCTTTGATATATGCTTTAGTCTATAAAAATTAACTATAGGTATATACCACTCCATACTCGTGGAATTGAAAACGAAAAAACACACTTTGTCAGACGGCTGCCTGGGTGAGAATGTTCAGTCTTGGCAAGTGCATATGTCAATATGATTTGCAAGGGATTGTGGGCAATGCAGTCCATTCACATCAGACACAGCTGCTCACAATAATTAGTTGTGCTTGAGGGTAAAGCCAATAAGATATTTATTTATGAGGTTATTTCTCCCAACACAGATATGCGTGGTAGCACATAAATCAGGTTACTTGCTTTCAGTGTTAAACTTGGAAAAACAAAATCAGGAAAACAACATTTGAACTTGTCAGACAATCAAAGCAAAAGAATAAAGACCTGGTTGGTAACAAACTGGTCTTTTCTGTAGGCTTTAGCTAATATTTTCTTAGCAGTGTATCAAACAACAAACAAAATCCACAAAGAAAGGAAAAACTGTTCTTTTCAGGTTAACTTCTTATATCTTCACACAGATTCAGAAGTGATTCCCTCAGAGCTCACAAGCAATTAGGTAAGGCTCAATTGCTAGCAGTTATCCAGCTGAAACCCCTTAGCTGGCTTGCTTTCTACTGCGTGGCTCAAAATTCTACTTCAGGAGTTTTTCTGAGTAGATTAAAGAACAAGTTTGTATTTCTTTGTAATGGTTGCTGTACTTTGTAACAGACAATTACCAAAGGAGTTTAGACAGAGAGCAATCCATGTAAATACATCCTTCATCTGCAACCTCTCCCCCTTCTTCCACAATCATGGGTTCAATATCAGGGATTGGCACAGAGGAATTTCTCAATGGAGCACATTCAGGAGAATACTTGCTTCCCTGCTGTCTTTCAAGGGTATAGCTAGGGCATAGATCAGTGTTCATACCTGAGCTTCCATTGCTGTTAGAGATCCTCTCTATATAGCCTGGCCAGTATGTAGTCCAGTTCTTATGTCCAGCCTTCCAATCCAGATCCCTGGACACTGGGTCTCTCTTCACATACCTTCTGGCACGGGTCTTAGGGTCCCTTCCAAGTGTAGCCATCTCCCTCACAGGTACCGTCTGGAGATTCCTAGCTCTGCAGCACCATTCCTCTGGCTTTCCCCAGTCCAATGGTGTATGCTGGCCCTTGGAATGCCTCCCAGTATACGTACTGCTCCGGACTCCTCTAGATCTCCCAAAGGCTTTTCTCTTCTTTCTTCCAAAGGGTTTCTTGCCCTCTCTGTCCGTCCGGTTTGGCTTCTGCTTCTGATGATCCTCCTGATGAAACTGAGGATATCCAAGTTGATCATGAAGATGATGATGAGGATAATTCTCTGTAGAATAAACTCTACCTTTATTCTGCCTAGATGAGTGCTCCACCCTAACACAGCGCAGCTGTGCTGAATCAGGCCCTGCCCTTTGAGATGAGTGCTTAGGGATTACCTCATAGCCCCCTCCTGATTGAACACACGTTTCCCCACTTCAGCTCCTCTAATGGCTGTTGGAAACCTGGTGCATTCTGGGACTGGTAGTCTTATGAGAAAATTCTGTTTTCTTATTTCTACCAGAACTGACAGGTTGCTTGTTCAGAGTCACTTCACCTTTCCTATAGCTCCTTCCTGAGCTATGATAAGCTTCCTTATCACAACTTCTAGTACCAAACATCCATCTTCAAAAGACTAAAACTAAAACAAAAAAGACTAAAAGACTAAGGAACTCAAATACTCTGCAATCCGCCCGATTTTAAAAAATAAGGCTCTAAATGAAAATGACCCATCATCATATCGCCCGATTGCCAGTATTCCTTTCCTGACCAAAATCATTGAAAAAGTTGTTCAACTCCAACTCTAAGATTATATTGATACATTTGCCCCCCTTGATGATCACCAATACGGGTTCCGACCTTTTCATGGCATTGAAACCCTCCTTCTTGCCCTCCTCGATACCCTCATTAAGGGTTTAGATAACGCAAAACAAGTCTTCATACTGGTATTCCTTGATATATCCGCTGCTTTTGACAGTGTAAACCATAATATTCTCATATCAAGACTCAGTCAGATAGGATTAAGGAAATCTACTCTAAATTGGTTTAAATCATACATATCTGATCGTTCACAATTTGTACAAGTTAACCAGAATTCATCACCCCCTTTTCCTCAAGAACAAGGAATACCTCAGGGCTCTGCATTATCTGCTCTTCTATTCAACCTTTATCTTCAGCCAATTTGCACCATTTTCCAAAAATATAAGATGAAATACCACATATATGCAGATGACATTATGTTGTACTCTCCATTCAACATACATGATCCTAACTATGACAAAATAGCAACCTGCCTCATGGAAGCTGAAAAATGGCTGCGTTCATACAATCTGAACATTAACTTCAAAAAAACTGAGGTATTAATCACATCAAGAAACACGAATTACACACCACCAACTGACATCAAACTTCTGAACTTTACCCTACCAGTCAAGGAAGAGATTAAATACCTAGGGGTTACCCTTGACAAGACCCTTAGGGGTCTGTTTACTAAAAGGCCGGTGTTGTGCGGTCCGCGGTACCGAGCGGGTGCCGTATAAGGAGTGGGCGTTCCGTCGTGAAGAACAGAAGCTGTGATTGACAGATGCGCTAAGGTGCGCGGCGCCCGTGTGGTTAGTGTCCTGTGACATTACGGCGTTTGATCTGTGCACATAGATCACACTGCTCACGGTTTTTGGGCTTCCACTATTGTGCTGCACATTGCTGACGGAAACGGTTTCTTTTCCCGGCACAGCACCTCTAACGCGAGTGTTTCACTGGCGGTAAATTTCTTTGCAGATTCGGGCACGCTCCTGTGCGGCGAGTCTCTCCCCTCCCACATTCCGCCCACTGACCCCGTCTCTCCGCCCCTAGGGGGCCTTCCTCCGCCCTCATTTCGCCTTGGCACGCCTCTTTCGCACATTACCGCCCCGCAAATGTGCGCGTTGTCGGCGCACGCTTGCGGGACCCGTTAATGTGCCGCGCACTCGTACGGGGCGCTTAAGAGCACTTAAATACATCTTTTAGAGCGCTCATGTGCGCCCCGTACAAGTGCGCCGTTTAGTAAACAGACCCCTTAGTTTCACTAACCACATTAAGAAAATAACCAAAACAATTTATTACAAGCTTCGTTCCATTCAACTGAGGCCTCTTTTAGAAAATGACGATTTTAGAACTGTTACACAAGCATTAATAACTCCCCACTTTGATTATTGTAATGGAATACTACAGAGAGTATCTAAAAAGAACCTAAAAATTCTACAAATGGCCCAAAATGTTACCGCGAGAATAATTTCCAAAGCCAAGCTAACCGACCACATTACCCCGATCCTCTTTTCTCTTCACTGGTTACCTATATCCAGAAGGATTCTATACAAAATCTTATTGACCACCTTCAAATTAATTAATCAGATTGCCCCATCATACCTATCTACACGGATTCATAGCCCTCCAGAAAATAGAATAAGACGAAGAAGGAACTCTTAATACCATCTTAGTACCTGACTCAATAAAGAAGACAAAACAAAACAACAAGTACCAGCGCCTTCTCGTTTGTAGCACCATCACTATGGAATAACCTCCCAGATCAATTAAGAGAAATAAAAGATCGACAAAAATTCCAAAGACCTAAAAACATATCTATTCTCACAATACTACTCCTGCATAGATAATGACCTGGATAAGGCCTCTCATCCTCCATAACTCACTATGATTATACCCTCTCCAATAGTATCACTACAACTCCCATAGCAGAACTTAAGACGAACTATAATATGTATATATGTAAAAACTAGGTAATAACTTGTAAATAGTTCTAATCTCTGTTATGCTAGATAATTTGTATATAATTTGATTATAGTTCGATGTATCTGTTATATATTACTACTCTTGTTCCATGTAAGTTGATATTGTTTGATGTAAACCGCCACTGATCTTGGGAATTGGCGGTATATAAAAACTTGTAAATAAATAAATAAAACTTCTGCCAAACAGGAATCCCTAAACCTTGGCGAGTGGTCAGGCAAATGCAGAAAAAGCTGCTTCTAAAGATAAAAGGAGCTTTCAAATTGCACAAGGCCTTAGATGACAAAGGCAGGCCTTGAACTGTACCCAAATCAATCATCGGTAGATATAGCAAGGCCTCTACAGCTGGCTTAGTATGAGCACAGACAGAGTTGCGCACTGGCTGCACTGCAGAAATCTAATTTCAAAAACTACAACAACAGTATAAACGTTCCCTACTCAGACGGGACTGTAGAAGTATGTCTGGAATTAGCAAAGACCTGCTGATGTACAATTGTTTCAGAGATAGAATGTTAAATATGCGTTTATGGGATTTATTGTAAAAATGAATAAAAATAAAAGATTACAACCCCCCTCCCCCAACATTCTTTGCTACCTTAGAAGCCAAAAATACACATTGCAAAATTTACTAAAATAAAATTACTCACCATATGCTAAACCATATTTTCAAAAATGTCCATACACTAGTGTACTAATAACCTCAACAACCAAATATACTAATACATATCACATCCAAAAGTTATTAAATACCATTTTAAACATTAATATCACATAAAATGTTATAACGTCCTAATTATCTAAACCCTTATAAAAAAAAAAAGTCCCCTCTTTTAGATCTTATATCATCACAGTGAATACAAAATTCCATGTCATGTCAAATAAAACAAAACCAGAAAAAAATCAGACTAAACTATGCAAAGATGCAGACTCACTGTTTCAAACACTAGAAAACAAAGACAAAACTGACTTGATGAGCCACTTCTTTAGTAACGTGCAGTTCTTCTCGGCAAAAACTTTACAAAAAACACCAACGAATGCGCTCTTTAAACCGCATCGCAACCAATCGCCAGTCAGTCAACAGAACCAATGCCACTCCAACTGGGAATTTAACCCAAACGGTTCCATACTCTTCCAACAAAAAATGAAATTGTTGTTCCTTACGGCATAATAGCTGTTCAAAATTACCACCCTCACATCCCCTTACTTATATTAAAATAAAACAATGAAAGTCTTCTAAAGAATGATTTTTCAGCTTCCAGTGTGTCACTAAAGGAGCCGATTCCACACCACGACGGATAGCAGATAAATGTTCAATAATGCATGTTTTAAATGGCTGAGATGTCTGACCAATGTATATCAATGAACAAGGACATGTTACCACATAAATTACTCCCCTAGTTTGGCAATTTGCGTCACCCCGTAGCTGGTATGTAAATCCCAATGAAGGATGTGTAAAAGAACATATTTCTAATGTTACTGCACACACTACACATCAATTACATTTACAATGTCCCCCAAACTCTGAATTTGAAATGAAATCCCGTTGAGACCGGGAATGCACTAGTATATCCCTTAAATTTCTGCCCCTTCGAAATGAGAAAACAGGAGGCACTGCAAAAATGGGATGAACTCCCAAAATATTCCAATGGGATAAAATAAAATTTCTAACATGACAGGCTTGGGTAGAAAACAGTACAACACAAGTCAAAGTTGGTTCAGACTTCCTGGCAGATCAATATCTAGGATTGGCACCTCATGGTTGAAACATCCGGGGAGAGGCAATTTTCACATCTCTAGTGCACAGAACAGCTACATACAAGACAGACTTTCTGAACAAGATAAAACATCAAGCAGCTACTGCCCAACACTCTCCTGGCTACAATGGATGTAGAATCACTATATAGCAACACTCCCTATGTATATGGAATAACTTCATTATTTATATTCTCTTATATACCGCACTATTCAGCATCAGCGCAGTTCACATAGAACAAAAATCTCAGTACAGTCAACATGCATGAGTTTACAGATAACAAGGGAAGGAACTTAGATTGTAAATAATTACCCTTGTTATCCATTTACAAGGATAACACTACTGCATAGGTACCTGTTATATATTCTTAGTAACCGCTCCTAGTAACAGGTACCTATGTGACAAATTTCCAAACTGATACACCCCCGATCACCAATACAGCCCAGAAACTAGTGAATTCATCCTAACCCACAGTTACTTCAGTTTCAATGACAATATCTACAGGTGGAACCCTCAGCAACATGGATTCTGCCCACACCATGGTGTGGAAACTCTACTAATTACACTGATAAATCCCTAACACAAGGCATGCAACAAGTAAAAATCCTTGAGCTCATCTTCCTGGACATATCATTTGTGTCTGACACTGTAAACCACCACCTCCTACTACAACGTCTCTACAACACTGGAATTCAGGACACCATACTCAAGTGGTTTACGTCTTACCTCACAGACAGGCGACAACAGATAAAGATAAAAAACACCTCCATCCCATACAAGCAAACATGGGGAGTCCCCCAAGGATCCACCCTCTCCGCCATTCTCTTCAATCTCTACCTACAACCACTATGCAGTCATAAGATCGCACAATTTCCAAGTCCAGATGTACACGGATGATATATGGACCAATCAACACAAATCAATCCGTCCTCTCTACCTACCAAGACTGTTTCATGGAAGCTGACTGGCTACGAGAAAACAACCTGCAAATCAACTTCAGCAAGCGGAAGCCCTCTACATAATGAGACACCCCGCATTTGTACCCCTACCCACAATAATCCTGAATGATACCACAATCAAAACAAAGACAGAACAAATACCTTGGAGTCATCCTGGACCAACATCTAATGTTCAAAATACAAACAAAACCACCAAAACAATTTACCACATAAAGACTACAATGACCCCGCCCACTCGAGTCAAAAGACTTCCGGACTGTACTACAAGCAACAGTAATATCCCACCTAGATTACTGCAACGCCATCTACCAAGGTCTACTGCAATTCATGCTTCTCCCGCTCCAAATGGCTCTCCATTCAGTAGCAAGATGCGTCGAGGCAGGACCATACAACCCCAAACAGCTGCACTGGCTCCGGTTAACAATGTTAACCTATAAAGCCATCCATGCAACCCCGCTCCTTCCCCATGCACCCCAGCTCTCTTCTACAACCCTCCCAACCTCAAAGAGCCAGACGAATATCCACAATAAACATCCTGACCATTTCTCACATTAGGACCAAATCAAACCAGCAAGCATGTAAAAAGAGCATTTCAGTTATATGCACCATCAATATGGAATAGACTACTGCACAGTGCCAACTTCAAGACCTTCAGAAAACATCTATTCATGGAACATTTCAACACAACCCCCCCCCCCCCTTACAAGATCCAAACATGATAGACAGCAATAACCTGTACATAGTCTTATTTGCTTATTGTATATAGTTTCATAACAATATTACAATCTGTAGATAGTTAAGATTCCCTAGGGTATTGTTTGCATGTTGTATGCAGTTTCACGCCACTATTACAATGTATCTGCAATTGTTTTATGTAAACCGTCTTGACCTGGAGAAAGGCGGTATATAAATAAAGCTAAATAAATCAATCAATCATGAATATTGCTATAGTATCAGGATGGCACCATAATATGCCAACCTTTTTGGAGAAGAACTGAAAGACATTTTAAAATAAAACAAATATCAGACTAAACCCATTAAATATTACTGGTATATTGATTACATTTTTATACTTTGGACTGAGGGAATGAGACTCAATGTTCACAATTCTTTTACTACATCCCATCCTTTAATCAGATTAACTTTCTGGATACTAATTTCTATCAACAATGGTTATATACAAACATTTATATAAAGCAGGCCTTGATAAATGTTTGCAATTAGGAGCCAAGCCAAAATCTTAGGAGCCAGTGGCTGTCACCCCTTTGCTCCTCCCCCCCCGCCTCCATTCCCTACTGATGTCCTTTCATTTGCATACATGTCTGAAGAGGGTGGAAGAGTTTGAAGAGAGATAATAAAATGTGTCTTGTTATGGTAGCAAGGGTGGTATGATAACAAGTGCTATGTGTGTGGTTTGCCCGTCTGTGCATGGGATGTGGTGGTGGGTGCCCTTGTGCGAGTGGAATGCAGGGCTGCAGTGAATGTGTGTGTACATGCTACAGAGCTGGGGAGCCTGTGTGGGTACCTATGGTGCAGAGGTGGGGTGCATATGTGTATGTCTGTTGCGTGGTGCCTATGTGAGTGCAAATGTATGTGGTGCTTTGTGTGCGTGTGTCGGTCATGTGGAAGTGGGGAGACTGTGCGTGCGTGTGGGGTACTTGTGTATGTTTTGAGGAGAAATACAGCTTCTGACCTATACAGATTGCATCTTTTTGTCTATAAACACCTTGCACTCTTTCCCTCCTGCTTCCCTTCAACTTTCTCTTCTGCCCATGGGAGATTGGATCCCCACGGGCAGCTTGCTTGCCTTGCAAGCCACGATCGGTCTGCCCACAGGAATCCGATCTCTCACGGGCAGAGAGCAGGGGTCTTTACCACAATGATGGCTCTTTTCTCCTCCTCTGTCCGTGGGGGATGGAATTCCTGCAGGCAGCCTCCTTCCTCCCCCTCCTGTTCTACCCATGGGAGATAGCAGACCCCTTCTGTCTGCATGCAGGGATCCAAACAGATCTCTTTTTTTCAGAAAGGGGTGGGGAGGGGAGCGGAAAATCCCAGGCACCAGATGCAAATTTCTAGTCACCGTGGTGACCTGGGATTTGTCAAGATCCGATATAAAGGAAGCCAACTGACAAATGCAAATACCTCCACAAGTCCTACTTCCATCCCCCACATATAAACATGTCCATTATACATAGCCAAGCTACATGATAACACCATATATGCTCGGACCCAAGAGACAGGGATAAAAACCTCAAACTCCTGACGGACAAAAAGGTTAAAACTTCCAAATCACCTCCAGGTAGACTGCCTCTTCATTTAGAATGCCCAGGGGAACACTACTGCAATATCAAGAAAAGAAAACCTCTGAGAGAGTCCCCCTTGTAGCAGGATACAACCCAATGCATAATCAAACACTAGAATTTGCTATATAGTAAAAGCTGTTAGTGTAGCTGGGTTTAAGAGAGGTCTGGAAAAGTTATTGTAGAAATTCCTTAAGCCAGTATTAAATGAGGACCAAGGAAATCCAATGCTTACCCTGGGATAAGTAATGTGGAAACCTTTTTGGAAACCTGACAGGTACCTGTAACCCGGATTGGCCGCTGTTGGAAAAGGATGCTGGGCTTGATGGACTTACTGGTCTGACCCAGTATGGCATATCTTATGTTCTTAAAAGACCCACAGCCACTTCTCCAGGATGATGAATAAAGAAATATTCCTTGCCCCACCTTTGTTGGCCTTCTGATGACCACCCAAACCGAAGCAAAAATCAGTGAAGAAGAGGAGGCTCCCATGAAAGTTCAAAAGGAAGAAAATAGCACAAATTGCTGCAATATACCAAGTTGCAAATTGTGCCAACACATATTGCAGGACCCCACGGTTACCAACATGGGAAAAACATTCAGCATAATGGGATCCTACTTATGCTCTTCCTTTAATGTAGTATATGTAATTCACTGCAAAAAATGTGAAGGAGGCTAGGCTGGAGAGAGAGGCTAAACATTAAAGACAAAAATCAAAATCAGACAGACATCACATCAACCACCACAAAGCAAATCAAGATGCTAGCTAAACTAATCCACTTGGAGAAATTGCCCCTGAAACAAACCAAGATAAAACAAAGTGGGGGAATGCTGTTAAGGAGCAGACCACTGCATCAATGACCTTATGGTCAGAATACTAAAAGGAAACTTTAAAACTATCAAGCAACATGAAGACATTTGAAGTTAAAATTTGAAATCTACAAAAAAAGGACTTACAGATCTGGGTTTCCTATCACACTATAAATCAAAAGTGACAAAGGAATATAATTTTATTATTACCTATCATCTGTTTCCAACCTCTCCCACCACCCTCGTCTTTCACCCTTGAGATTATCATGTGAATGATTTTATGATTCACTTATATCTTTTTCTATTGCAATCTTTTTCTTATACTGTTCTGACCTAAGGAAAGTGGTTTTTGGCTTCCGAAAGCTATGCAAAAAAATGTATTTAGTCCAATAAAAATATATCACTTAATATTTTTATTTACTTTTAAAGAGAACTAGCAAGGCAACCACATTACTTTATGTACAGTTGTGGTCAACATTATTGCCACCCTTGCATTTTAGGTATGTTGTGTACAATATCTTGAGAAATAATTGGAAATATTCCAACTGTATGTCATCATAATATTTTTATAGTATGTTCAAAGGTATACAACAAAAATATAGATGTCTGTGCAATTTAGATGCAGTAACCTCTAAGAAAAAAAAAAAAAACGACATGAGCAGGATTAATAGCACCCTTCACTAATATTTGGTTGCACAACCGCTGGCAGTGATGACAGCCTCCAAACATTTCTCGTAGCCATCTAAGTTTTCTGCATCTGCCTGCTGGTAGTTTCTCCCACTCTTTCAACTGCAATTTGTTCCAGAGAATGTTTCCATGAGAACCTTTTACCAATGATAGATTTCAGCTCTTTTCAAAGGTTCTCAATTCGACTGAGATCAGGACTCCTTGCTGGCCAGTTTAAAACAGTCCAACTGTTCCCTCTGAACCATTCTTTTGTACTTTTGGATGTATGTTTTGGGTCATTGTCCTGCTGGAGGACCCATGACTTAGCTTTCTGACACTAGGAGCACATTTTGCTCCAAAATATCGTGGAAGTCCTTTGACTTCATGATTCCTTTAATACATTCCAAGCAGCAAAACAGCCCCACAACATTATGGAACCTCCACCATATTTAACTGTAGAAAGGGTGGGGTTTTTTCCCCTTATAAAGCTTCATTCCTTTGCCTGTAAATATATCGCTGGTCTGCATTGCCAAAGAGCTCAAGTTTGGTTTCATCTGTCCAAAGAACATTTTCCCAAAAGGATTGTGGTTTCTCAAGGTAGGTTTGGGTAAAGATCAGGAGTGCCTTTTTATGTCTGTCTTTGAGCAGTGGGGTCCTCCTTGGCCTTCGTCCATGAAGTCCTTCTTTGTTTAGTGTGCAGCATATGGTGTGGTTGAAACCACCAATCCAGCTTGCTCTAGGTCAGCCTGAAGTTCTTTGGATGTTGTATGTGGTGTTTTCCAACAGTTTGCACTAACCTTTGAAGACTTCCTGGATTAATTTTCCTTTTCCCACCATGTATTGGGAGGTTCTTGACAGTTCCATGAGCAGAAAACCTCTTAATATCATTGCGAACTGTAGACACAGGAATCCCAAGGTCTTCGGAGATGGCCTTTGAAGTTTGATAATGGCTTTTCTGATGGTCTCAGGCAGTTCTCACATTCACCATTATGAAAATGGAACAGGGAGTGAATGTGTCCATTTTAAACATTAGAGCAATCATTCCTTGGTTGACAAGTCATGCAAGTACTGACAATTGATCACAGGTGCGTCTAAATTTTACTGCAATGGGAATGTGGTTCTTCTATTCAAACTGATTTGAATTGTTTATAAGGGTGCCAATAATCATGTTCTAATCTCCCAATTCCAATGAACAGTAGTTAAAGCTATTGTCGGATCACCTACCATGAGAGTGGAAAAACCCTCTCTTGAAGTTCTGTACAATTTCAGATCCTGCTCATACTCGACGGAGCGATGGGGGCCACTCGCAGCTCCTGCGACTTTTGTCTGACAACCATTGAGGGCGCTAGTTGGTGGGACCCACAGTCAGAACATGTATACACATTGCAACATCGCACTAGTTGTAACTCTTCCTTTGTAGTTTATCTGATTATTTGTCCTTGTGATAAGGTTTATGTAGGTATGATGACAAGTTGTAAAAAAATGTCTGCAAGAACATCGTTCCTGCATTAACACTAAAGTTTTGGCGGCACCATTGGTACATCATTGCTAAGAAGAGGGGCACTCTTTTGAACACTTCACTGGCTGATATTGGATATGGTTCCCCCATTGTTGCGAGGGGGGACCGATTGCGCCAGTTACGTTATAAAGAACAACGCTGGATCTATATGCTTCATTCAACTAGCCCATTTGGACTGAATACAGAGGTAGAATAGTGGTCCCTGCATTAGATTGCTTCTACTATTGTGTGACTTGACGCTTATTATGTTCTTTTTAAAGATCCATTGGTTGAATATAGCTCCATGTGATGTAATTGTATAAATACCAGAACAGGAAGTTTGGGTAACATTGTTTGAACAAGAGCTGGGAAATGTACAGGCTTGAAACACAAACATTTGTGTTGCAGTACCCAACGGACTGACGGTTTTGCGGCCACAATTGATTTCAGATGAGTATATTATTGGCGTTTCATCTTTTTGAGCTGGCCAGCCTTTTGAAATTTTGAACTCATTGCAGTTCTTAATGGACTGCTTGTTTGCGACCACATTGATCATCTGATGATTTTATTGGTAGCGTCTTACTCTTGAGTTGGAAAGAGTATTGAAATACTAGCAGTATATTGGTATGTAGAGGAGATTTACTCTTGTGAGTGGTTTGTCTCCTGTATGTTGGCCGATTGGCCATTCTTATTAAACAAATAAAATGGAGGGCCTACTTCAAGAGATGGTTTTTCCACTCTCATGGTAGGATCTGACAAAAAATAGCTTTAACTACTGTTCATTGGAATTGGGAGATTGGACATTGTAGTATGGGAGATCTGGAAATGTCTACCTTTTTGGTGACATCATCTGGGCTTTTAATAATTAGAATATTCATGTTCTGGCTATGTCTCAGTTTTTATACTATTTACTTTTTTAATTGGTCTTGATTTATTTGATTCTTTTAATTGTCAAAACGTATGTGTATATATAATCCAAAGCCATTTCACTGGCTACTTTTTTTTTGGAGATATAGGACATTAAGTGGTTGAACTGCAAGGGTGCCAATAATGTTGACCACAAGTGTATATGCCTACTGAAATAAGAATGCCTTCAGCTACTTGTGAAATTGATTCCCATACACTTCCAACTCAAGAGGAGAAAGGAAGACATTCCACAAGGAGAACCCTACCACCAAAAAACTGTTTTACACAGACACCAATCTTGTCATCCGAGATTAGCTGTGGCATTAGATTTCTCAGAAATAGCTTTTAAGAAACTGCATTGAATTCTACTGTAGAGAAGCTGTTGCCCATTTCAGTGCCAGGCCTGCCAGATTACAGTGCATCAGGTGCATGGGGGAAGGGTTTCTAGATCACTCACCTCCAATTTGTGGTGCTCGAATTCGGATTGCATTCATACTACCTCGGAAACGATGTCGAACCCCCTAGAAAACATGAGTGTAAGATGGATAAATGATCTGCCCCCTACTATTTTAGTACTTGAGACCCCAGCAGACACTGCTATACAGTGCACCTGTTCTGCAGCACCCCCTGTTATTCCAGTACGGAGATCCCCTACATGGATAGTATAGTTCTGCCAATGCACTCATTCCTGCTCCGAAGCTCTCGTTGTGTCTCCAGTACTAAGATTTTCACACAGCAGAACATTATTTAGGTTGAGGGGCCAAACAAAATTAGCCTCCATCCCTACCAGTCCAAGTTTCCTAGTAGCTGATGCTATCTGGGATAAAAATGTGGTCAAGCCAGGCTTTGACAAATTGTGTGTGGATTTAAGAGCCAGGTCAAAATATTAGGAGCAAGTGCCTGTGACCTTCTCGCCCCCGCCTCCGGTTCTTTTGCGGTGGTCTCATATTTTTGTGAGTCCAGCAGTAAAGTTCCTACACCATGCATCATCTTTAGATAACAATAGTTATAGCTTCAGATAGCAAATGTCTCTGTGGGTGTTTAGTGCAATGGTGGTATGCCAGCCTGTGTGTAGGATCTGGAAGTGGGTGCAGGGGTGCAGTGCATGTATATGTGCTGCAGAGCCTCTCTGTGTGGTGCAGAGAAGAGATGTATGTGTGTGGTGCCTCTGTGTGTGTGCTGAGTGGGGCAGATCTGGTCTGTGTACTGTTGCTGCATTTAAGCCCCGAGCATGACAAAAATTGCTTGTGTTCTGCTCCCTGAGATTTTCTACCCCCCCCCCCCCCCCAATCATGGGCATAGATTGGCTCTCCCACAGGCAGACAGAAGGGGCTTTCTGCCCGTGATTGAAGGGGGGAGGGGGAGCAGATCCCAGGCACAAATTTCTGATACAGCTCTAACAATATACTTCAGTCCAACCTCGAGACCCCTTCTGCCACACATAGCTTTGCAAGTGTACTTCAGTCTCACTCCTCAGCATTCCCTGCTCTCCAGTACTGAAATTAGGGTTTAGTTAATAATGCCCACTCTTGCTACTCAGCATTCAATTAAGAATAAAGAATATGAAACAACAGGAAGTTTTATACTTACAATGGGTGCATTTCTGAATCCCTTCACAGCTTGGAAGACGCTCCCTCCAATGATCCCCATGGTAAAAGCCCCCCCACAGTCATCCACTATCCGCCAGGGGCTACAAAAGAACATATAAAGCAGAGCCCTTAAGGAATTATGCAAGTATAGCCTCAGCACAGGTCACCAAAAAACATGCTCCAGCCCTTTTTTGTTCACGGTGTTTTCCAATACACTTTTGTATTTGTATTACTGTTGACCTTAGTAGTTATTTAAAATTAAAAACGTATACCTTTTATCAAATTAGTCCCCCACCGTTTCCAAAGTTCCCTGGCTGCTGATGCTCTAGTTAAAATCAGGTACTTCATAGTTGCTAGCACAGGTGTTATAGGGCTCAGGATGACAAACAATACAGCAACCTCTCTTTCAGTTGACATTAGGAGGTCCTAACCCCTTGTTCTCCTTCCCTATTTGAACCCCCCTTGTTTCTCTTATATTGTTCTGTCTGTCTTGATTAGATTGTAAACGGTCTTCTTTTCATGTTTGTACAGCGCTGCATACGCCTTGTAAGCACTATATAAAATGATTAATCATAGTAGTAGTAGGAAGCTGGGCTGGCATCGTTTAAGATTCCCACCAACAGAGGCTGATCAATACAGTCAATACGGAAAGGGCGGGAGTCAAGCAGGCAAAGTTAACCCTAGCCGTAATGGAGGAAGAGTGGTCAGCTCTGAGTAAAAGCCAAGCTATCAATGTCCCTGTTTAATAAACATTACCAAGCTTAAATTACAATGTAAGCCGCTTTGACTGAAATAATGAAGCGGTATAAAAACTGTTAAATAAATAAATACAATAAAATAAATAGTTCGAAGGTCTCACTGTCTTACTTTTCTTGGGGAACGCAACTGGGAAATCAGAACTTCAAGTCCATACATACACTGGATTAAATCAAGGGCTGCAACCCTGCCAGGTGAACCTAAACCGAGCTGAAATCCTAGCTACCAAATAGAATGGCGCGTAGTTTTTATTTAACACCAAATCATAAGTGAGAGACTGAGACGCCCCAGGCTTTATTCCGCTGCCGAGAGGTCACCCGCAGGTCCCGCACCCGTACAGCGGGGGCATTCCGGGCTGACCATGATGTACAGGCCACCACTTGCTTTCTATTAACATCACAAGCAAGATAATTCTTCCTCTACCCTCCGCCCGCCACATTGTGCCTGCAATTACCAAGGCTCCCTGGCGTATTCCTCCATGTCCTCCTCCCAGCGCCGTCAAGCCGGCTGCGGCCCAATCCCCTGACCTGGAAGCGACACCGTTAACTACCGCCTTCACATGAGCAGGGCCAACCAATCAGCGGCTAACAACATTGAGGCCAGAGGGAAGCAGGAGGGAATATTCTATCACGTGATACAGGCAAAGCCATTCAACAGCTGAGGAAGTCCGAAGGGCAGAGGTGGAGAAAAATCGTCGACACGTGAGCATGGCGAGCGAATGAACGGCTACTTGGAAGGATGTTCTCACTGTGGGGCATGGTATTCGGGTGCAAAAGGTGGAGCTTAGCGGCGGTCCTCCCGGAAGTGAAGTCAGAGGGGCCCCGAACGGGATAGAAGAAACGCAGGTGAGAAGGTGACGCTCTGTGCCTCAGTCCCCATTGCATGGTAGTCACCGGGGCCGTTTAATTCGTCCTAGCTGAACCCAAAGAGGCTGAGAGCTAGTGCTTAGTTTAACCAGCTTTCTGATTGCATGCTGGGGATCCTAAAATGGGGACTACAACTCCCAGCATACAGTGAAGGGAATAAAACCAGAACTGGCTCAACCTGATCTTGATCGGCCGAGTGGCCTGGTGACTCTTTCCCAACATATTTCGAGTGAAGATGCATAAGACGTATTTACATACATACGGTTACAGAACAAGGATTGATGTCTGAATTTATAATTTGCGGTATATAAATATTTTCAATAAATAAATGTGGTACATATTTAGTCTATAGAAATAAAGGATAATCAGTGAAAACAAATTAAAAAAATATAAGGTGATACTTTTTTATTGGACAAACCTAATACATTTTTGGCTAACTTTTTGGAGCTGAAACTCCCTTCCTAGATTTAGGACAGTGTAAGCAAAAGATAGCAGTACTGAAAAATATAGGCAGAGCTACCACCTTATCCAGTTGTTGGCTGGAGATTTAAGGCCAGTCCTGGAATTCTTGATAAGCTAATGTTTTAGATCGTCTTTGCTTTCAGCCAGTAATGTGATGTGATGACAAGATTTCTTTCATATTTTGCACACATATGCGAAAAGCGAGATCATTTGAGAAAGACATCATGCTTGGCAAGGTTGAAGGTTGGCCTTAAAGAGAGGCTAGCAATGTGATGGATTGATACAGTAACAGCAGCTATGGATGCTACTCTTATCAACAATTAGCTACTTGACTGAAGACTGAACGCAGATTAGGACAACTATCCAAAGGGTCAAGATGAGTTGGCCCCAACTCAATGGCGCTTAACAAGAATCTGGATATCTAACAACCCCAACCTTATGCATTATGGGACCTGCAAAACTGATTTTAATTGCCAGAATTTGAACTACACATGCCACACTGTTTTGGGCTGTAAGCTCAAAAGCATAACTGGCCAAAAAGTCTTACGCTTGGAACTGGGAAACTTGGTAGCTCTATATAAGTGATTCATAAAAGCATTCCAATGATAGTCTGAAGGGGAAAAGATGGGAGGGGAGATTAAGAGCAGGGAGAGGTGAATGGTGCTTAGTGATGATAAAAGCTTAGAATTTTATGGTTTGTAATGTGATAGGAAACCCAGATCTTTGACTTCTTTCTTGTTAGTTTCAAAGTATCTGATCATTTTAATTTCAAAAGTCTTGGCTTATCTCTTTGGCAAGCTACAGAGGGACTGCTAATTTGTTTATTGATTTTTGCCAATTTTTGATAATTAATTTTTTACTTAAGTGTTTTTGATATTGTGAAGTTTTTTTGGTCCATCATGATTATGACTTGATTTTATTTGTAGCCTTTTCTGTTTATACAAATGTTATGATTGGTTAATTTTTCACTTATTTGTTTTGTTTTTTAGCTGTCATTCCTGTACTTCATGCTATTGTGGGACTGCACTGTCTATCCCTATCGCCTGTGGGAGATGCAGTGGCATAGCGAGAACTGATTTTATTGGGAGGGGGGACAAGACTGACATAGTGGGGGGCACTAGGTATGTAGGTCTGAGGAGACACTGCCGTTGCCACTTCACCCTCTCTCCAGACAGCATTTTCCACTTGCTCCCAGCATCCATACCTGCTGACAGTGGCAGCAGCCCATCACTTCACTGCCTGACACGCAGCCTTCCCAAATGTTTGGCTGGCACTGTGTGCACATTGAAACCTAGCTGGCTTCATGTCTTGTTTATGATCTTGCAAGATCATGAATGACACATGCCACCTATGAGGTTTTAACATTTGTGTGGTGCCAGCTGAACACTGGGGAAAGGGAGGTAAAGGCTATTGGATCTTCTTTTCTGGCAGGGCTTCGGCATCCCGGCCAGCCAAGGTAACCCATGCTGACCAGGCTTTGAGAATTGGAGGGGCATGAGGTGAAAGTTGAGGAGTCTGTGCCCCTCCAGGCCCACTCATAGGGATAGATTGTTATGGGCCAAAAAGCCTATGCAACCAAATAATTTTTCAATTACAATCTCATTTCTTCTTACTCCAGCAAAAATTCCAAAAAGGAAAGTCCTTTAAAAAAAGCATCAGTGGAAGCTTCAGTATTGAAAGACCTTGTACCTTACTCCATTAATACTCAATCCATTAATAATAAGGCACCAATTATTTGTGATTTGTTAAGTGATTTGTCCATTGTTATATTCATATATTATGCAGTTGTAACCTCTAGATACTGATAGAGTAATGTTTTTATATAATTCTAGCACAACAAACATTACTCAGTATGACTTTATCAGTATCTAGAGGTTACAACTGCATCATATATTAATATAAACAAATCAAGAAAAAAAAGTCATAATCACTATATAAGTCTCCTAAATAAAGGTTAGACTAAAAAACGCCCACTAAAAGGAATCTATAATAATTTTTATTAGAATATTTTTCTTGAGAGAAAAGAGAAGAAATCCTGTCCTGTAAAAATTTTTCCTGTTTAATCGTTTTTTTAAAGTGAAAATATCACCTAAACAAGTGTTCAACCACCATACAAGTGTGACGCTAGAGTTAAAAAAAAATAATAGAGCGATGAACGTTGCTCTGAGAAGGCAAATGCCAATCACCTAGACATCAAACCACACATGATGTGTTCTTCTCAAAGACTTGAGCTGGGGAAGTCCTCAATAAGAGCGGTAATAATGTGCATTGACTTAATCCAGGAAATCCCACAAGAATCAAGCAGACACAGAACTGTGTTTTGAGCTCATAAATCAACTAGACAAGCTTTGCCTCAAGCGCAGTCTTCAGAAAGGGTTCCAATGCAGAGTGTCGTAGAGCAAAAAGTTGAATGTGCTTAATAAAGCTACCAGAAGAGAGAGAGCTCTTATGGCAGCTGTTCGCTGACGTCAATGGGGATTTTAAAAAATTACCCAGAGTGATGTAATGAAGGAATAAATTAAAGGAGACTCCACCAGTCCAATTCCAAATTCAAACCAAAAAGTTTGACAATCTGTAGATCCAAGATTGTTCAAGCAGTTGTAACCGGTACTCACGGCTCCCCCCCTCCCCCCCCACATGGGTCAGATGGTACGAAATTAATGACCCACCATTTCAGATATTCTAAAACATGGCCTTCTTTTAAACAATGTCACATAATCGGAGCTGACGGTGTCTTTGTATTAAGTCTCAATTGATGTTCGTTTAAACGAGATTTAATGGGTCTAATTGTGTGACCAACATATTTGAGAGAACAGGGGCAGACGAGTAAATAAACCATGTAAAATGTGAAGTACTTTTGTCCACTAAAGAAGAGCGGGACCTAGGCGTGGTTGTGTCTGATGATCTTAAAGTAGCTAAACAGGTAGAAAAGGCGACGGCAAAAGCTAGAATGATGCTTGGGTGCATACGGAGAGGAATGGCTAGCAGAAAAAAGGAGGTGATAATGCCTCTATAAGTCTTTGGTGCGACCTCATTTGGAGTATGGTGTGCAATTCTGGAGACCGCACCTTCAAAAGGATGTGAACAGGATGGAGTCGGTGCAGAGGGTTGCTACTAAAATGATTAATGGGCTTCATTATAAAGCATATGAGGACAGACTTAAGGATCTTAATATGTACACCTTAGAGGAAAGGCGGGATAGAGGTGATATGATTGAGATGTTTAAATACCTCCGTGGCATAAATGTTCAGGGAGAGAGCCTCTTTCAATTGAAAGCAAGTTCTGCTACGAGGGGATATGGGATGAGGGTGAAGGGAGATAGATTCAGGAGTGATATGCGGAAATATTTCTTTACAGAAAGAGTAGTGGATCCATGGAATAGTCTCCCAGTGGAGGTGGTAGAGATGAGGACAGTAACTGAATTCAAAAAAGCATGGGACCAACACAGAGGATCTCTAAAGGTAAAAAGTGGACTGTTGTAGTTGTTGTTATGGAAGGACAGACTAGATAGGCCATGTGGTCTTTTTCTGTCATCATGTTTCTATGTTAAACAAGTGGTGTGCCAATGTGCAGAATAGATACATCCAGTGGAAGAGTCGGTCCATTTGTCACCACGCAGAGTAGTAGAACAAAAATTGCAATGTGTACAGGGAAAGTGACCACAAGAATGGTCTGTATATGATTGTCCCTAGCAATAGGGATTTTATGTAGTTATTAGTGATGAGCCCGATTTACAGGCTCTCCGCATAAGCATGGCTTTTGAACCATACATTTAGATTGAAGTACTTCAATTTGTTTTGTGGATATATACATTATTTAATCATATTTGTATTATCCAATGCTTGATTTTTATATAACACATATCTGTCAGTCTGATGCCAAATAGGTAGATCCATTATTGGTTTCCTGGGGAACGAAAGGAATATACAACAATCTGGACTGTCCCTTATATTACTCTGTACACTATTTGCCATACATTCTTACTTTCATTTTATGATTCCCATTAAAGATATAATACTTTCATTGTATCATACGGCTCTTATTAGAAATAGGGGTCAATCAATATATGAAAGAGAAGTATGTTTTTAGGAGATGATCCGATCACCCCTGCACTTTTGAAACATGGACTATCCTTCTTTGGCACCAAAAATTACCCCTTCAAAGGTCAGATGGAGAGTCCTGTGACGCTGTTGATAGTGAGCTTCTGCTCAGCATTTCATGCGGATAACGACAAGGCTCCTTTCTTTTTTGATTGTATGCTGTTGGCGATAAGCGCAGAAAAGAGTTTGTCTCGGAAATTAGAGAGGTTTGTTTTGACTCTGGGTAATTGTCGAGGATATGTCATCAATATTGGAGATACAGGTTCCAGTTTAACAATTATGGGTTTTCTTGTTGTGTTCTTTTCAATATTTTTGTTTTCAAGTAAGTGCTGCCCACACTGTAGTGCTCTCATCCTCTTCTTTGGAAGAGTTTTGAGTTTTTGTGCATATAAAATAATGTGGTCCAATATATAAAAAAGGTCACTTTCAGAGTGAAATACAAATCAAAACAAAAGAAAAATCACTCCATTGCAAACCAAAAACTATGGCATACACACGGAGCCAGGAAAAAACACCCGAGAGGGAGAGAAGGTCTCAGAAACATCAGGCAATAACAGGCATTAGGAATATCCTTCACACCACTGCCTCCGCACATCAATGACCATACCACCTCCACCTTCAGAGTGATCAAAATTATTTTCAAAGACAGATCAGCAGATCAATTACTTCTCACTTAAGCAGCTGCCCAGAAGACCACACCGGGACTTAGCTAGTAATGTGATCTGCTGCACCCCAACGCCTCTCCTTGGTGCCCATTAAGAATTTCGCTAAATGCTTCTTCAGGGGGGATAGGTAGTCACACATAACTACTGATTTGTGCCACTACATACACTCCCAGCCAGTTTTCACCGAGGACTTGTAGATATAAGAAGTTTCAAAATCGGCCATGTAAAGGGTAGCTTTGGAAGGGGCCACTGTAGCTCCCGTAGCCACACCGAAAACTTGTAAACAGAATTTGGTGTCATAAAGGAAATACTTCCTAGTCAACACCAAATTCATTAATGACAAGAAAAATGATTTATGTATCCTAGATGGAAGGGACACCGGATACAACTCCAAAACCTCACATTGGTCTATAATGGTATATAAAGATACCACATCCATGGCTACCAAGATTAAAGGTTCAGAATGCTTTTTTTTTTTTTTTTTTAGAGGAGTTTCCTAATGGAATTTTTGCTGGAGTAAGAAGAAAAGAGATTTTAATTGAAAAAGTCTTTGGTTGCATAGGCATTTTGGCCCCTAACAATCTATCCCCAAGCTTAATGTAGAAATATGGTGAGGGTTTTAGTTATTTTTAAAGATTCTTTGCCTCTTTACTGCTTTGATAGGATTGGCATTCTGAGATCTGAGTCATCATCATTCCCAACGGAGAACAGGGGTTTATGCCTAGTATATCACCCATCTACTATTGATCCTCTTATATTTGTCAAAGCTGTCGCCACATTAACTGTGTGGTTTATTGTTAATTGGAGGTTTTTACCTTCATGTTGATCAGTCTTATGTGGCTTTGGACATAGTTAAAAAGTCCCCTACTGCTCTTGGTTTTTCCCAGGTTATTAAGTCTGCCATTTACACAGCAGGGCATACTCTTAGCCAGATCTTTTTTGGCAAGACATCTATAAAGCACATATGAAATCTGAGTGCGATCAAAGCACTTTGGCGTGGTCGCAAGAGGATCCATTGAACCGGCTAGATTTGAATCTTACTGGTCTTCTTTAGTCATGAAAATTAATTCTGATAATCCTGCAATTCTGGCCAATTTATGGAATTGGACCATACATGATGGACTTAATGTTGTTGTTGTTGTTCTGCCTCAGAACTACATAGTAACATAATATATGACTGCAGATAAAGAACAGCATGGTCCATCTAGTCTGCCCAGCAAGGTGGCAAGAGTAGGTGCACTTGCTGCTCCGTGCAGGTCACCTCGACTTGTTAAGATATCAGAGACACTTGAGTTTATTTTGATTTTATCTTGTTTCTATAAAGGGGTCCACTGTGTCTGTCCTACATCATTTTGAATTCTGTCACTGTATTTGCCCCCACCACTTCCATCGGGAGGGCATTCCAAGCATCCACCACCCTTTCAGTGAAAAAGTATTTCCCGACGTTGCCTTTCAGTTTACCCCCTTGCAACTTCATGTTATGCCCTCTAGTATTACAGCTTCCCTGTCTTTGAAAAAAGATTTGTTTGTTCATTAATACTCCTTAAGTATTTAAAGGTCTGTATCATATCTCCCCTGTTCCTCCTCTCCTCTAGAGTATACATATTTAGGTCTTGGATCTCTTTTCATACGTCTTCTGGCACAGGCTCCAAATCATTTTAGTCACCTTCCTCTGAACCATTTCCAGTCTTTTTATATCCTTTTTGAGATATGGTCTCCAAAACTAAACACAATATTCCAAGTGAGGTCTCACCAGCAACTTGTACAGTGCCATTAGTACCACCTCCCTTTTGCTGGTACTTCCTCTCTGTATGCAATTCAGCATCCTTCAGGCTTTTGCCACTGCCTTGTCACACTGTTCGTCACTTTGAGATCCTCAGAAACAATCACTCCGAGGTCCTTCTCCTGGTCCATGCACAGTAACCTATCGCCCCCTATCTCATACCATTCCCTTGGATTTCTGCTTCCCAAGTGCATAACGCTGCCCTTCTTCACATTAAATCTTAACTCCCAAGCATTAGACCATTCTTTCAGCTTTTGCAGATCTCTCCTCATGTTATCCATTCCCTCAGGGGAGTCCACATTATTGCAAATTTTCATATCATCTGCAAAAAGACAGACTTTTCCATTCAGTTCTTCAGCAATATCATTCACAAATACATTGAACAATACCAGCACCAGGACCGATCCCTGGGGCACACCACTAATCACCTTCCTTTCATCTGAAAGAGTTCTGTTTACCATCACTTTCTGTCGTCTGACAGTCAATTAATTTCTGATCCAGTTCACCACCTTGAGACCCATCCCCAGACTAGTCAGTTTATTGATAAGCCTCCTATGAGGAACAGTATCAAAGGCTTTGCTGAAATCTAGGTAGATCACATCCATCGTATGCCCTTGATCTAGTTCTCTGGCCACCTCCATTACTTTTCCTGCCACTGAGGTAAGGCTTTCTGGCCTGTCGTTTGCCACTTCTTCCCTATTACCACTTTTGTGAAGAGGTACCACATTGGCCCTTTTTCAGTCCTGCGGAACTTCTCCTGTCTCCAAGGATCTATTAAAAACATCCTTTAACGGCCCTGCATGAACCTCTCTGAGCTCTTTCAGTATCCTGGGATGTATCCCATCCGTTCCCATGGCTTTGTCCACTTTCAGTTTTGCAAGCTGTTCAAACACATCATCTTCTGTGAATGGTATGGTATCTACTCCATTCCCATTTGTGTATTTGTCAATCACAGGTGGACCTTTTCCAGGATTTTCTTTAGTAAAAGCAGAACAGATGTATTTGTTTAGCATTTTTGCTTTTTCAATGTCACTTTCCACGAATCTGTTCTCGGCACTTTTGAGTCTTGCAGTTTCACCTCTGATCTGACTCTTCTTCCGAATATACCTGAAAAAAGTTTTATCACCATGCTTTAGATCTTTAGCCATCTTTTCTTCTGCCTTTGATTTGCTATCCTTATTTCTCTTTTAGCTTTATCCTGTATTTTTTTCGGTGTTCCTCTATTTGCAAACTTCTGCATTTTGTGAAAGCTGTGTTTTTTGCCTTTACTTGTACAGCCACTTCTTTGGAGAACCAAATAGTTTTCCTTTACCTCTTGTTTTTATTTACTTTCTTTACATATGTATCTGTTGCCCCTTTTATTGCCTCCTTTAGTTTTAGCCCACTGCAATTCCACCTCTCCTACCTCCTCCCACCCTGCCAACTCCTCCTTCAGGTACTTGGCCATCTTCCTGAAGTTAGCATTTTTGAAGTCTGGGACTTTCAGCTTGCTGTGAGGGGACTCTGCCTTGGCTTTTATCTCAAACCACACCATGTGATGATCACTGCTGCTCAAATGGGCACCCACCGAGACGTTTGACATATTTTCTCCATTGGTGAGTATTGAATCCAGCATCGAACTTTCCTAGTCTGTTCCATCACCATGTGTCTAAGCAATGCATCTTGGAAGGCATCAACATTTTACTTCTTTCCAGATTTGCAGAAGGAATACTCCAGCCCATATCAGGTAGATTAAAATCACCAAATACGATCACTTCTCCCTTCATGGCTACCTTTGCAATATCAATAATCAAGTCTCTATCCATTTCTTCCGTTTTAGTTGGAGGTCTGTAGACTACACCAACATGGATGATAGTGCCATCTTCTCTTTCCAACACAGTCCACAGTGCTGTTTCTTTTCCCCACGTCCCCTGCATTTCAGCAACTTTAATATTGCTTTTGACATATAGGGCTACTCCTCCTCCTTTTCTGCCTTCTCTATCTCTCCTAAATGTGTTTCTGTAAATGGTCACAGTGTCCAAGTCCATTTCCACCATTAGGGCTTCCAGGTCAGGAACTTTGTTGGATAGGCTTCGAGCATTTGTGCTCATTGCTTTCCAGCATTTGTTGATTGACTTGCATAGATTTTGTTCTGCATGCTTCTTCCCACTTGCCATTGATGTGTGGTTTAAGATTGTGGCTGTTTCCAATGTTATTATGAACTGCTGTATTGGGTCACAGCAAAGGTCCTTTCTAACAGTGGCCAATCCTGGCCACAAGTACCTGGCATATCTCCAAAGTAACCCGTTCCATGCCACTTATCCCCAGGGATAAGCAGTAGTTTTCTCTTAGTTTCCTTAATGGTTTATGGATTTTTCCTCCATGAATGTGTCCAAACCCTTTTTCAACCTGGCTACACTACCTGCTTTTACCATAAACTCCGGTAACTGAGTCCAAAGCTTAATTATAGGTTGAGAGAAAAAAATACGCTCTCCAATTTGTTTTAAATATACTGCTTTTTAACTGCATGGCATGTCCCCTGCTCTATTTCTGAAAGAGTAAACACTTGATTTGCATTTACCCAGTCTACTCCACTCATTATGTTATAGGCCTCTATCATATTTCCCCTCATTCATTTCTCCTCCAGGCTGAAGAGCCCTTACCTATTTAGTCTTTCTTCATAGGAGAGTCGTTCCATTCCCGTCATCATTTTGGTTGCCCTTCTCTGTACCTTTTCAAATGCTACTGTATATCTTTTTTTTTGAGTTGCGAAGACCAGACTTCCACACAATACTTAAGGTGAGGTCACACCATGGAGCGATACAGAGGCATTATGATATCCTTTGTTTTATTCTCTATTCCTTTCCTAATGATTCCCAGCATTCTTTTTGCTTTTGTGACCACTGGTACACGCTGAACAGAAAATTTCAGTGTATTTTCTATGATCGTACCCAGATCCTTTTTCCTGGGTGGTGACTCCTAACGCAGAACCTAGCATTGTGCATTTATAGTTTAAGTTATCCTTCAGTACATGCATCACTCTAAACTTGTCCACATTAAATTTAATCTGCCATTTGGATGACCAGTCTCACGAGGTCCTCCTGCAATTTCTCAAATCTGCATGCAGTTTAACAGCTTTGAATAATTTGGTGTCATCTGCAAATTTAATTATCTTTGCTTATTGTTCCCCATTCCAACTTGTTTATAGATATGTTAAAAAAACACCCGTTTCATTACAGATACCTGAGATATTCCACTATTCACCTTCCTACATTGAGAAAATTGACCATTTAACCTTGCTGTCTGTTTTCTGCCAATCAGTTTCCAGTCTATAGTAGGACACTGTCTCCTATCCCATGACTTTTTAATTTCCTCACGAGTCTCTTATGTGGGACTTTGTCAGATACTTTCTTAAAGTCTAAATACAGTATATGGACTGGCTCACCTTTATCCATGTGTTTATTCATTTCTAAGAAGGATTGCATTCTGTGGCTTCCATCTAACATTCCTGTGCGGATATCCAGTTTAGTCCTCCACAATCGGGTACTGCCCCTCTCACTGCAGCCTGTAGACTGGACCAATCAAATCTTCTGTAGTACATATCCAGCAGGAGCTCCCAGAAGCCCCCCAGTGTGTCCAGTCTCGTTGCAGTGTGTAGACGTAAAAGTGTGTCCTCTGGCACACTTAGTGACCTTTGCAGGAGCAACACTAGTTAGTTGTTTTTAGGGTTTGTTTTGGGGCATTTCTCTACTATTTTTGTTTTTGGTAGCTAGCTGTGCCTTTAAAAATAAGAAAGACAAAAGAAGCCTGTCTCCCTGGAGCTGTGCCACAGGAGACTAGGAGAAAGTCAGACCTGCTGGCTGCTGTTGCCTGCCTAGCACATTTTATCAGCCCTGGGTGAGCTTCCCCTAGACAGGACGGGGAATTGCCATACCTATGAGGCAGTGCCTGGTACTGGGAGATTGTGGCTGAATCTTCTGTTCCTGAGCTGGTAGGAGTTTGCATTTCATTTTTTCTTTCTTGTGTGCAATGCTCTGTCTGGGATGCCAGCGTTTCTGTAGGCTCTCCTGAGCCCATTTGGCAGTTTTTATTCAATCTGCTCGTGTGCCCTGTATTAGAGGGTCGTTTTATTTGTTTTCCATATTATTTGGTGGTTTTTATATTTTCGCGCCGTTTTTTACCGCGGGTGAAAAAGTGCGGCGGCCATTTTGGATTTTAAAAGTGCTTTTCCAGGCATTTTTGATCGCTGTGCACAGGGTCCCCTAGCGTTTTTGGGGTTCCTCTTTCTGGCGATTTTGCTCAGGGCCCCCCAGGGATCCTGGGATATATTTTGTTTCTTGTAAAAAAAAAAAAAAAAAAGTTAAGTTACTTTTAAATCGGGGCTGATTTGCATAGGTTTGCCCAGGTGGTGTGGGCTTTCTTGTGGCTGTCTTATTCTATTCCCCTGGGCAGAGGTGGCCTTGGGATGGCTTCCAAGCCCCAGTGTGTGATTTGTGGGTCCCGCAGGACGGCAGGGACTGACTCTGGCATCTGCAGGGGCTGTGCTGCAGTGCCCCCTGAGTTAGAGCAATCTGTGAATGTTCAGGAACAGGCTACCCCTGGGGATGCTTCTACTTCCGGGGACAGCGTTCTTTCTCCAAGCATCCCTCAGTCTGGCTCGGTTCCTCCGGCCAGCGGTTCAGTGGCTGCGCTCCAGCAGGCGGCTGTTGCTGCCTCAACTATGGACTTCTCCCCTGATTTTGTACTCCTCATGCATCAGGCATTTCGCCTGAGCAGGTCCGGACAGTTGCCGGCTGTCTGGCCCCCCTCCCTCCCCTCGGGGTCCTTGGGGGCGGCCCAGTGTCCCTCACCGCCCGGGGGCAAGCGGCTTCGGTTGGGGGGACAAGAGCAGGACGCCCTGGGTCTCCTGGATTCCGAGGCAGAGGGCGATCCTGAGACTGAAGCGGAGGATTTGGAGGATGGGGAGATCCCTGGGCCGGAAGATCAGGCTCGGGTCATTCGAGTGTTCCGTAGGGACGAGCTGGTTCCTTTGGTCACGGAGTCCCTTCAGGCGCTAAACCTTTCGGCGGTGCGGTCCCTGGAGGAGGAGGGTCTTGAGGATCCTCTGATTCAAGCAGTCAGGGATGCCCAGGTGGTTTTTTCCCGTCCACTGCGTGGTGGATCAGATGATCCAGGCGGAGTGGGAGCACCCGGAATCCGGTTTGAAGGGGATTCGGACCATGAATCGGCTTTATCCTCTTGCTGACAAGGACAGGGACTTGTTCAGGTCCCCCCGGGTGGATGCTGCGGTCTCCGCAGTGACCAAGAAAACCACCATCCCGGTTGAGGGGGCGGCGGCCCTCAAGGACGGGCAGGATAAGAAGGTTGATAACTTGCTCAAGCAGACCTTCGATACGGATGCCGTGTCATTGCAGGCCTCTATCTGTGGGGCTTGGGTGGCTCGGTCGTGTCTGCGGTGGTCACAGCAACTGCGCTCGAGCCCCGGACTAGACCAGCAGGGTCTGGTGGAGGTGACCCGGCTGGAGTCCGGCTCGGCTTACCTGGCGGATCTGTTTTATGATTTGATCCGCGCGTTGGCTAACAGTATGGCATCCGCGGTAGCAGCGCGCCGGTCCCTCTGGTTGCGCAGCTGGGCGGCGGACAGTTCTTCTAAGGCCCGCCTCAGTAAGCTGCCGTTTAAGGGCAGATTATTATTTGGGGAGGCTCTCGAGAAATTGGTAAAGGATCTCGGTGAGTCCAAAGGGGGCCGGCTTCCGGAGGATAAACCAAGGTCCAACCGGTCCACCTCGTCGGCGCGGGGATCCTTTCGGGATCAGCGCAGGTTTCGGCCCTCCCGCCAGTGGTCCTCGCAGCGGGGCCGGTTTGGAGCCCGTAGCCAAGGATTTCGGGCTTTCAGGGGAGCCGGCAGAGGCTTCTCCGCAGCCGGCTCTTCATCGGGTTCTTCCTTTGGACGCAAGCCACAATGACGCCAGGCAGGCTCTGGAGGGAGGACCGCTTGTCGGCGGGCGCTTGCGCGACTTTCTTTCCTCTTGGGCCCAAATAACGTCGGATCGCTGGGTGCTACAAATTATAGAGGAGGGTTACGCTCTGGAATTGCGTTCCCACTTCCAGATTCCTTTGTTCTGTCTCCCAGCAGGGGCGAGCAAAAGACGAGGGACATCCGCGTGACCCTGGCTCGATTGTTAGCGCTGGGAGCGGTGGTTCCAGTGCCTCCCTTGGAAAGAGGCGCTGGTCGCTACTCCATCTATTTTGTGGTACCCAAAAAGGGCGACTCTCTGCGTCTGATTTTGGATCTCAAAGGCGTGAATCGCGCGCTCAGAGTGCCGCATTTCCGCATGGAAACCCTGCGGTCAGTCATTGTAGCGGTGCGAAAGGGGGAGTTTTTGACGTCCCTCGATCTTACCGAGGCCTATCTGCACATTCCGATACACCCAGCCCATCAGCGGTTTCTCCGCTTCGCGTTCCCGTGGGGCCACTTTCAGTTCCGGGCCATGCCGTTCGGCTTGGCTACGGCCCCGCGCACTTTCACAAAGGTGATGGTGGTGGTTGCGGCGGCCTTGCGCAAGGAGGGCATTTTGGTCCATCCTTACCTGGACGACTGGTTGATACGAGCAAAATCCGGTCGAGAGTGCCTGCGGGTCACGAGCAGGGTGGTAGCTCTGCTGCGATCCCTCGGCTGGGTGGTGAACGAAAGAAAGAGTTGTCTGCGGCCCTCGCAGGACCTGGAGTATCTGGGGGTGCGCTTCGACACTGCTCGGGGGCTGGTGTGCCTTCCCGAGCGCCGCGTCCTGACGTTGCGGGCTCTTGTCCGACTATTTCGGGGGATGCCCGCTCCGTCGGCGTGGTGGTACCTACGGCTTCTCGGGACGATGGCGGCGACCTTAGAGGTGGTTCCGTGGGCGCGGTTCCACATGCGCCCGCTACAGAGGGCGCTCCTTCGTCGCTGGTCCAACCAGTGCGATTCCTTGCACAAGAGACTGCCCTGCCCGAAGGCAGTGCGGCGGTCGCTTCGGTGGTGGCTCTCCTCCGAGAACCTGACGCGGGGAATTCCCTTGGAGCCTTCTCTGTGGGTCCCCCTCACTACGGATGCGAGCCTAGTCGGCTGGGGAGCACACTGCGAGACCCGCTTCACGCAGGGGGTGTGGTCCTCGCAGGAAGCGTCTTGGTCGATCAACCGCCTCGAGCTGCGGGCGGTCCGACTAGCCCTGATGGCCCTGGAACCTCTGCTCCTGGGCCGGGCGGTCCGAGTCTGGTCGGACAATGCGACCACGGTGGCGTACATCAATCGCCAAGGGGGCACAGGGAGTGTGGCCCTGGAAACCGAAGCGACGGCCTTTTTCAGCTGGGTGCAGACTCGGCTGCCGGCGATCTCGGCGGCGCACATTGCAGGCGCGGACAATGTCCAGGCCGACTTTCTCAGCAGAGTGCGGGTGGACCCCGGAGAGTGGGAGTTAAATCCTCAGGTGTATGCGCAGATAGTTCGGCGGTGGGGTCCGCCCATCATGGATCTCATGGCGACCTTCCAGTCGGCCAAGACAAGTCGCTTCTTCAGCAGACGGCGGGAGCGGATGTCCGAAGGACTCGACGCTCTCATTCAGCCGTGGCCGACGTCCGGGATGCTGTACGTTTTCCCCCCGTGGGCCCTGATCGGTCGGGTCGTCCAGCGCATCGAGGGCCATCAGGGCCGGGTGCTGCTGGTGGCTCCGGATTGGCCCCGGAGGCCCTGGTATGCCGACCTCGTTCGGCTTCGAGACGGCGTGCCGTGGCGCCTTCCGGCGCTACCGGATCTTCTTCTTCAGGGCCCCTTGCGGATGCCCCAGGTGGCTCGGTTCTCGCTTACGGTTTGGCCATTGAGAGGGCTCGGCTGAAAAAGAAGGGTTATTCGCCCGCGGTGATTTCCACCTTACTGCGGGCAAGAAAGTCGTCCACTTCTCTTACTTATGTTCGAATTTGGAGAATTTTTGAGGACTGGTGCTCCCGGCGTGGAGTTCGGGCGGCGACGGTCTCGGTGCCCGTCGTGCTCAGCTTTCTGCAGGATGGCTTCGAGAAGGGTCTCGCGGCCAGTTCCCTGAAGGTCCATTTGGCCGCGCTCTCTTGCTATAGAGGCAAGGTTTTGGGCCGCCTTCTTGGCGCTCATGCGGATGTGCGGCGTTTCTTGACCGCCGTGTTTCATTTGCGGCCTTCCCGCAGAGCGGTGATTCCTCCGTGGGATTTGAATTTAGTTCTGCGGGCCCTGGCTCGGGAACCCTTTGAGCCCTTGCGGAGGGCATCCTTGAAGGATCTCACGTTGAAGACGGTTTTTCTGGTAGCCATTTGCTCGGCACGGCGCATCTCGGATCTACAGGCCTTGTCATGCCGAGAACCTTTCTTGTCTTTTTCTGCGGAGCGGGTTGTGCTCCGTCCGGTTCCCTCCTTCCTGCCAAAGGTGGTGTCTCCTTTTCACCTGAATCAGGCAGTATTTCTACCAGTGGTTTCGGCGGACTCGGTCGAGTCGGTGGACAAGGGGCTTCACCGGCTTGATGTGGGCCGCACGCTGCGTCGGTATTTACAGTCTACCGAGTCATTTCGGAAGACTGATCGGCTTTTTGTGCTCTTTGGGGGTGCACGGAAAGGGGAGGCGGCGGCTAAGGCCTCCATTGCTCGATGGCTTAAAGAAGCGATCGCCTCCGCGTATCTGTTGCAGCGGCGGCTGGTTCCGGAGGGGCTCCGGGCTCATTCTACTAGGGCTCAGGCGGCCTCTTGGGCGGAGCATGGTCTGGTTCCACCAGCGGAGATCTGTAGAGCGGCCACTTGGTCGTCTCTGCATGCTTTCAGCAGGCACTATCGCTTGGATGTGTCAGCGGCTCGGGATTCCTGTTTTGGTTCGGCGGTTTTGCGCGCCGGCCTACAAGGTCCCGCCCGGTCTTAACTGCTCTGTTACATCCCGATTGTGGAGGACTAAACTGGATATCCGCACAGGAAATGGAAATTACACTAACCTGGTAATTGTAGTTCCTGTAGGATCCAGTTTAGTCCTCCTTCCCTCCCGAATATCTGCATGATCTTGCGGCGCGCTATCCCGAGCGGGAGATTCTAAGATAGTTTTGCGTCCCGTTCGGACCTTAGCGGCAGTCGTGCTTCTAGCTATGGCTCTTCCCTTTCTTTTGGGGTTCCGTAAGCTCCTTAGTACCTGGGGGGAGCTCTGTGTCAATGTAGGGGCGTCGATTCCGGCGCCGTGCAGTGTTCTGACTTCCTCGTTTGGGGAGGGAGTTGGTTATTCCAGGGGGGGAAGTACAAGGTTTAATGTTAATCTGATAATAATCTGATGTGTTGCTTCGTTCAGTATGCTTTGTTACTAGTACACTGGGGGGCTTCTGGGAGCTCCTGCTGGATATGTACTACAGAAGATTTGATTGGTCCAGTCTACAGGCTGCAGTGAGAGGGGCAGTACCCGATTGTGGAGGACTAAACTGGATCCTACAGGAACTACAATTACCAGGTTAGTGTAATTTCCATTTGTGGTAGCAAAGAAAACCAAAGACTTGAGACAGATAAACATAAATGGCAGAAAACTTCCTTTCCCCAAAATAAGCTTCGTTACCTATCCTTAATAAGAATTTTTAGAAATGTTATGTACTTCCAGAAAGTCTGTTTTTCTCAGAAAATTCAAGATGCCATCAAAGAGCTGCATGAATTGCTTTCCACAGAAAAGTGTTTATTAATTAGTTCCTCTGTCAAGGCCCCTAGTGAGGCCATGGGCGTAGTTGGGGGGGGGGGGAGGTAAGGGAGGCAGTGCCCCCCCAAATGAGTTGCCCCAATGATGGCCGCAACGTTTGTCTGCTCGCAGGGATCCGATCTCTTGTGGGCAGATAGAAGGGGGTTTTGCTGTGATCACAGCCATCCCCTTCTCTTCTGCCTGCAGTCAGACAAGCTTCTCGGCCATTGTCGTGGCAACTCATTTGGGTGGGGGGGGGGGGAATTCCTGTGGGCAGAAGAGCAGTGGCAGCCCAGAGACAAGCAGTCTGCCTGTGGGGATCCAATCCCCTGCGAACAAAAGAGAAGAGGAAGGTGTGTGTGTGTGTGTGTGTGTGAGAAGGAGGATGGGAAGGATTTTAGGGCGGGAGACTCTGGAAGGGTAACACAGGAGGGGAGCCAGCAGGAGAGAGGTTGGAGGGGGAGGGAAGAGTGCAAAGTGTTGACAAAAGATGCATTCACCTTCCCAAGAAGGCAGACACACGCAGGCATCATACCTCCATACAATGGACACCCACATGCATGGGCACTTCACCTTCACCCCATACACACACAGGCACCTCATCTTTGCACCAAACACACACATACAGGCATTCCATCTCCACATGAAAGAGAGGCACCCCACGTCTGCATGACACACATTCACATACACACACAGGCACCCCACCTCTGCACCACACACACAGATGCCCTGCGCCCCATCTACATGAAGGCACCTAGCATATCTCCTCCCATGCACAGTCAGGCACACCACAGTTGCACCATATACACATACAGACACTTAATATCTGAAACCATAACTGTTATCTGTATTTTTGTCTAAAGATACCACGTGGTATAAGAACTCTGGTGCTGGTCTCATGAGACTTGAGACCAGCATGAGAGACAGTGGGGGGTGGGCGCAAGGAGTTCACAAGCTCTGCTTTTAAGATTTTGGCTTGGCTCCTAAATCCACAAAAAAATTGTTGAGTTCTGCAATAGAAGCACAGCACGTTTGGCATCTTGGCGCCAGCTATAGACTGCAAAGCTGCACAAAGTCTCATCACTCTATGCACCTCGCTGCTCAGCAGATGTAAAAGCAGCAGCTACCAGAAACATAAGGCACAGTTTTCGCTGATCTCACATGCAGGCAACACTGCCTCTCTTCATAGTCTGTCCCCTCCCTCGATCCTAGTGATTCTTGTTCAGAGATGGGCTGTGGCGAGAGCCAGCATTGCACCTAATCAGCAACCTGGTCACCTCTAAGCAAGTGGCACTGAGATCGACAGAGAGGGAAGACTATGGGTAAAGACTGTGCCGTCTGCATGTGGGATCTGAGAGGCCTGTGCATCTCATGCTACTGCTCAGCAAAGGTGAGGTAAAGTGTCACCTGCCTCCTCTATTTCTTGTGTTACACTGCATACAGAGCCTGGCTTATTGGGGTTTCAATTTAATTTTACCTACATATTTCTTCGAGTTTATTATAATTGATTTTGTACTTGGTAAAGGCCTAACTGTGTTTTGCCTGTGTGACTGAGACCAAGTGTTCTGTTAGCATGGAGTTTCTATGTAGGATTTGTAGTAATCTGGCTTGTTCGGTTTTCCAAATAGGTAAAAGAATGTTCTAAAGCCCACTGCAGTATTTATGGTGCTGCTCTTTTCTGGGTATGCTCCTTACTGTGTTAATTTTTGAAGCAAGTTTCATGATGGTATGGTAGATTTGCATTATATTTATTTATTTTAAAAAAATTATATTCCGCACTAACACCTAGGTGGATAACAAAAAAACATACATAAAATTTACACCTAAAAACATAGAAACAGAAATATGATGACAGAAAAAGACCACATGGCCTATCTAGTCTGTCCTTCCATAACAACAACTACAACAGTCCCCTTTTTACCTTTAGAGATCCTCTGTTTGTCCCATGCTTTTTTGAATTCAGTTACTGTCCTCATCTCTACCACCTCCACTGGGAGACTATTCCATGGATCCACTACTCTTTCCGTAAAGAAATATTTCCGCATATCTCTCCTGAATCTATCTCCCTTCACCCTCATCCCATGTCCCCTTGTAGCAGAACTTGCTTTCAATTGAAAGAGGCTCTCTCCCTGAACATTTATGCCACAGAGGTATTTAAACATCTCAATCATATCACCTCTATCCCGCCTTTCCTCTAAGGTGTACATATTAAGATCCTTAAGTCTGTCCCCATATGCTTTATAATTAAGACCACTAATCATTTTAGTAGCCACCCTCTGCACCGACTCCATCCAAACAATAGAAACATGGCGGCAGAAAAAGACCACATGGCCTGTCTAGTCTGCCCTTCCATATCACCCACTACAAGAGTCCCCTTTTTTCCTTTAGAGAGCCTCTGTATTGTCCCATGCATTTTTGAATTTAGATACTGTCCTCATCTCTACCACTTCTACTGGAAAACCATTGCACACATCTACAACTCTTTCCATAAAGAAATATTTCCGCATATTACTCCTGAGTCTTATCTCCTTTCACCCTCATCCTATGTCCCTTCATAGCAAGGCTTGCTTTCAATCGAAAGAGGCTCTCCTGTACATTTATGCCATTTAAACGTCTCAATCATATCACCTCCGTCCTGCCTTTCCTCTAAAGTATACATATTAAGGTCCTTAAGTCTGTCCTCATATGCTTTATAACAAAGACCATTAACCATTCTAGTAGCCACCCTCTGTACCGACTCCAACATTTTTTATATCCTTTTGAAGGTGCGGTCTCCAGAATTGCACACAATACTCCAAATGAGGTCGCACCAAGGACTTATACAGAGGCACTACCACCTCCTTTCTTCTGGTTGCCATTTCTCTTCCTATGCACCCAAGCATCCTTCTAGCTTTCGCTGTCGCCTTTTTTATCTGCTTAGCTACTTTGAGATCGTCAGACACAATCACACCTAGGTCCCATTCTTCTTGCATGGACAGAAATACTTCACCCCCTATACTGTACCGCTCCCTTGGATTGTTGCAGCCCAAATGCTTGACCCTTCATTTTTTTAGCATTAAGTCTCAGCTGCCAAATTCTAGACCATTCTTCAAGCTTAACTAGATCCCTCCTCATATTATCTACACCTTCCTGGGTGTCTACTCTATTGCAGATTTTGGTATCATTCGCAAAGGGGCAAACCTTACCCGACAGCCCTTCTGCTATATCACTAACAAAGATGTTAAAAAGAATCGGACCAAGGACAGATCCCTGTGGCACTCCATTGGTAACCACCTTCTCCTCAGAGTGAACTCCATCTACCTGTACCCTTTGACGCCTCCCACTCAACCAATTTCTAACCCAAGCAATAACTTTAGGGTCCATCCCAAGGGTGCTTAGTTTGTTTGTAAGTCGCTTGTGCAGAACTGTGTCAAATGCTTTACTGAAATCTAAATACACCACATCTAGGGCTCTCCCTCTGTCCAACTCCCTGGTCACCCAGTCAAAGAAATCAATCAGATTTGTCTGACAAGACCTGCCCCTGGTGAATCCATGCTGCCTCAGATCCTGCAATCTCTTATAGTCCAGAAACCTCACTATTTTCTCTTTCAGCAGTGTTTTCAATAATTTACTCACCACCAAGGTTAAACTGACCGGCCTGTAGTTTTCAACCCCATCCTTACTTCAAGACATGAACATGCCTCAAAAACATAAAACCTGCTAGCTGATTAAACACACACCCGACCCACGAATAGCAGAGAAGTTAGTCGGGGGGCGGAGTTGCAGTTGGCGGTTGTCGGCCCTGGACGTCCGGGGCCAGTGACCTGTACAGGGAAGCTATTCCACCTTTGAGGTGGAATAACTTCCCTAGACGCTGGGGATCGGTGGCCCGGGGCACGGATGAGGTAGGGGGAGCGAGGACATTCCCCACAGCCCAACCCTGGCCTTAGGAGGCCAGATCGGAAATTGATGCCGGTGGCCAGGGATCGCGGCTCTTCAGTGGAGCCACGGTGCCATGGCAACCCAGATGCCATGCCGCCACGGCTCCATTGAACTGCCCTGACTGAGTTAGTCGGTCAGGGCCTGTATGTGCAGGCCAGGCTGAATTATAGTCCCGGCCTGCATGTACATACCTGATCGCGATTCTGATCCCGCGGGGCTAGATGTGCCTCGTCGGATTAGAATCGTGACACCTTCTGTACGTCCGGTTCAGACCGGGCATACAGTGGGGATGTACGTCCGGGGTGGAATCGGGCCTACAGGAAATAATCTGACATTGCATACATGAAGATTAGTTTATGCAAAAGGATAAAAAGGCTTGCTGGGGGAGGATCCAAGATGGCGATCGTGTAAGGCGTGCTCCGCCGACTGGCTTGTGTTTTGGCTGCGGTTTCTCGCATAAAATTCTCCTCTGTGTCTATTTTCCTTTTTCTTGCGATGGGGAAGAGAAAGGGGAAGGTTAAGTTTCCTGAAGCTGACCTTCCGCCTAACCAGCAGCCTATAACCAAGTTTGTGGCCGTCGGAGCTTCTCAGTCTGTTGCTGGGGTTGGTGTTGGAGCTGACTTGAAGGTGGTCCTTTCAACCTCAGACGTCAGTCTGAGCCCCGAGCAACGTGTGCCGCCTGGTGAGCTCTCTTCGCTGCCTGTTGGTCTGGATTCCCGGCCACGGATGCACCCCAACGAGGGAGCCTCTGTTATGCCGATTTCAGGAGGAATGCTAGAGGTGGGTGTGCCGCCTATCGCTGGAGGTGAGGTTATCCTGGTCACCCCGAAAGTGCCTAGAGGAGACCCGGAGTCCCAGCGGTCTAACGAGATGGAGTTTTCTGCCTCGAGGGATGCAGGGAGACCCGGGGTTACAGCTGGCGGCACTACCCTGGAGAAACCAGCGGTAGTAACTTTGGACTCCATTTGGTCTGCAATTGTTTCGTTGGAGTGCTCTGTTTCCAAGCGTTTGGACACTATGGAGAAGACTGCACAGGACTTTCAGGCAAGGTTGTATGGACAGGAACAAGCCAGTAAAGACTCTGCTCAAACGCTAGAAGTGTTTTCTACACAAGTAGTTGATTTGAAGACACAGTGTTCTGCCCTTATTAGGGAAAGCACAGTAATTAATGCAAAGTTGGAGAAGTTGGAAAATTTCTCCAAAAAGTTAAATTTGCGAATTGTTAATTTTCCTGTTTCTTCTGCTGTTTCCCCGGTAGAGCTGTTTAAGAAATATTTGAGGGAGGTTTTGGGTTTGCCGGAAAATGCCCTTCCTCCCACCTCTAAAGTATATTATTTACCTACAAAAAAGCGCTCTAGTTCTGTTAATATGGTTGCCAATGCGGTGGGTGAACAAGGGGATAGTCTTGATGCTCTGAACCTCTCTCAGGTATTAGAAGCCCCTGATGAGGAAATAACTAGGAGAGCTACTCTTTTAGTAACGTTTGTTCTAGAGCCAGATAGGTCTTGGATCCTGAGATTGTTCTTTAGAAATTCTGATAAAATCTTTTTTGGTCAGAAAGTTTGGATTTTTCCTGATGTTTCCTTTGTGACTCAGGGAAAAAGGAAAGAGTTTCTTACTATGCGTCCTGAGGTGGTTTTGTTAGGTTTTTCCTTTATATTGAAATTTTCCTGTAAATGTCTCATAAAGTCGGCTTCGGCTAGATTTATTTTTTATGATCCTAAACAATTGCGTACGTTTTTGGCTGGCAAAGCTACCCTTCGGGAGGTTCCAGTTCCAGTGGAGCCTATTTAGATCGACTCATCTAGGGCACTTATGTTGAATGTACGCCACTCGGTCCTATTTTCTTTTTTGTTATTAATGGTTATTTCTTGATTGGTAAATATCTATAACATCTAGCCCTTTTCTGTGCTTCCTCCCCCCCTGTTTTTTGGGCTGGTAGTGTTAGGTAAAGCTCTGTATTATTATTGTAATTGGATTATTTTCTTTTGTTAATGATTTCTGTGCTTGTTACCTTTCCATTTCTTTCAAGTATGGAATATTGCTTGATGTATTGTTGAAAATTTAGAAATAAATAATTTAAAAAAAAAAAAAAGGCTTGCTGAAATAAATGTCCCCTCAATTTTTGTGGAAACACCAGAATATCTGATATGCAGAGCAATTCAGCTGGCAAAGCATTTCAAATTTGCAGGGGAGGGAGGGGCATGTAAAATATCCTGTTATAAAACATTTGAAAATGAATTCTCTGAAATATTGGATCATCTAGTAAGAAAGTCTCCTGTGAGCGTAAAACATAAGGAGGACAGTAAACTCATGAAGAAGACGACCAGCTAAGTGGGGCACTATGATTGAGAGATTTAAATACCAAGATGATGACTTCGGAATTTAATTAACTACGAGGATTGCTCAGAAAGTAAGTCCCCGCATGTTTTTTTCTCAGTCCAGAATGAAGATAGAGGTGTGAAATTGAAAGGGTAGTACATTGGAACTTCAAAGGACATGTGTAATTTTACAGTCGTCCGACAAATAGCGAGGCGGTAGTGATCCTTCAAATAGCATCTGTGAGTGACAAACGGTACAAACAATGAGCTGTAATTGAATTTTTGGTGGAGGAGAAAGAAAGTGTGAGAAACATTCACAAATGGTTGTGTGCTATGTATGGAAGTTCTGCGGTAGATAGGAGCACCGTTGGACGATGGGTGAAGAGAGTAAAGGCTTCAGGAAGTGGTAAAACGGAACTGGAAGATCGGCCGCGGTCTGGGTGTCCTGCCTCAGCCACCAGTCCAGACAAGTTGCAGCGCGCTGATGACATTATTCGTGCGGATCGGCGCATCACGAGTCGGGAATTGTCCGTACAGCTTTCTGTCAGTAGAGGTAGTGCAATGGCAATTATTGACTCTTTGGGATAAAGGCCTCCCCCTCAGCTTCAAAACGCTCCAACAAATCAGAGCAGATGTCTTTCCTTTGGCATTTGTGTTCAGTTGTGAGACTTTGCGGAACCCATCGTGTACAGACCTTTGAATATCCCAAAGAATCAATTGCCATTGCATTACCTCTACTGACAGAAAGCTGTACGGACAATTCCCGACTCGTGATGCTCCGATCTGGACTGGTGGCTGAGGCAGGACTTTCTTTCTCCTCCACCAAGAATTCAATTACAGCTCGTTGTTTGTACCATGTGTCACTCACAGACGCCATTTGAAGGATCACTACCGCCTCGGTATTTGTCGGACGACTGTAAAATTACACACGTGTCCTTTGAAGTTCCAAGTTACTACCCTTTCAATTTCACACCTCTATCTTCATTCTGGACTGAGAAAAAACATGTGGGGCATTACTTTCTGAGCAACCCTCGTAAAAAATAAAACAGCAATGCCAATAAGAAACAAACTAATATAGCCAACTAAAAAAATCTTTAAAGTATTATATCCAAAAGGTAAACTATTGAATATAATGCTTAATGATTTTTGTGGCTTGTCTTTTTCACCATGGGACAATCCAGTTTACCTTTTGGATATAATGCTTTATAGATAATGATTTTGTAGTTGTGGTGAGACTGCTTTTTTATCACATTGTCAAGGTCTTAGTTCTAATGAGTTTTTATTACAACTTCAGTATAATTTCACTGCCTTTTATTTCATACATGTTTTCAGGTTCTCTGTACCCACTGTTGTTGTGGTCTCAAGGAACCCTTCTGTGGGTTTTTATTTTTTAATTTTTAGCAGTCATGTTTGTTTCTTTTTCCCCCCTTTCTTTCAATGCCCCGTGAATCTGTTTTACATTATTGCATGGTTGGCTGCACTTTTTGACCAGCCCAATGCCTTTATTACAATTTAACCTGATTTGTGGTTCTTACTGCACACTGTTTTGACCGCGCTGTCTGGTGATGGATGGTGGACATGGGTTCCCTTTACTTTACATCTTGATTTGGATGTCTCTTAGCATGTTCCTTCTGATTTGTTTTATCTTGGGCTATTAGAAGTACTTTTGGCTTTTCTTGCCTCCTTTTTGTCACTGATAAGGCACTCTTTGTAAACAATATTAATGGTTTGCATTCTTTTGCTCCCTTTGAGGAGACGCCCCCTTTGTTTTCTTTTAGTTTTAGTTTTGTGTTTTATTTGGCTTCATTTTTAAGTTTTACCATGTTGTATTGGTTGTTATTGGTTTTTAAGCCCCCTCCCTTTGTAGAACTTGATTTTGTGACGTTTTAACTGTTATCTTACGGTTTGCCACCCATTTATTATTTTATTGGCTTTATGCTCATTTCTGCAGTCTTTTTTAGAATAGTCTATTTTAATGGCACGTCATGCTTTGCCTTTGATTTTCCATTTTAATGGCACTTCATGCTTTGCTTTTGATTTTCCATTTTCATGGTTTTTAATTATAGTGGTCTGGTCCTATCATTTGTCCTCTCTCCCATTAGCTCCTATGACAATAGATTTGGTACTATTTTTAATTTTATCCCTCCTCCTATACGTATAGGCAAGTGCCCAAGGTCTCCAGGTGCCTGTGACTATTTTGCCTTCATTTGAAGAAGCCCTTACTTCATTCAAGTAAGTCCTCTGTGGTGGTTGTTTTTTGCCTCCCTCCCCTTCTATGATTTATCTCATCTGATTCCCCTTTGATGTTATATCCTGAATATTTTGATGTCGGCTCCACATATGCAGCATAATCAGTATGTGATATAACTGTATTTATTTAATAATTGTTTCAATTGCATATTTTTACTCGTATCACTGTGTCTCCTTTCCTCCTGGTTAAGAAGATGGTTTTGTATTTTATCATTAAATGTTCAATTTATCAGTGTTTTTATTTATGTTTCATAACTACTTTTATATCTTTTGATAACATAGTCCAACGAGCCAGTATATTTTTATTATGATTTTTGTATTGTATTGATTTGTTGTTTGATGTATTTTATTTTTTTGAGGTTCCCCCTGACAAAGGCGTTTGCGGAAACGCGGCCAGGTAGGGGTGTTTGCTTAATAAAGGACTTCTCTTTTACACCTCGCTCCTTGTTATTTTCCTTTGAGAGAGTCGTCAGTCAATGACCCTATTGATCCAGCGCCTGCAAGAGTTGGACTGGGTGGTCAATGTTGCCAAGAGCCAGTTGGTGCCCTCCCAGTGGCTTTTCTACCTGAGGACAGGATTGTGAAGTTGCAGGCCCAGGTGAGGGGCTTGTGCAGGGTCCCTCGTCCTCGCATGGGAGACTACCTGGAAGTCCTGGGTTCAATGAGAGCTTCTTTGGAGCTGGTGTCCTGAGCCAGTGGTGCAGGCAGACCTCCTATCACGGTGGTCCCCCCAGTTTCAGTATATGGAAATTAGGCTTCCTGTCCAGTAGGATGCCAGAGCGAGTTTGTGATGGTGGCTGGATTTGACACAGCTTGCGGCAGGAATGCCTCTCGAGCCCCCGAACTGGGTGATGGTGACCATAGATACAAGTCTGGTCAGCTGGGGGGGGACACTGTTTGTCTCAGGTGGCTCAGAGCAGATGGTTCACTGAAGAAAGTCGGTGGTTCATCAATGGGTTGGAGATACGAGGGGTGCATCTAGCTCTGGAGGCATTTCTCCCATTGCTCAGCTGCAAGGTAGTGAGGGTTTTGTTGGATAATGCTACAATGGTGGCTTATATCAATTGATAGGATGGCACTCGGAGTTCACTGGTGGCAGCGGAGGTGATTCCACTGCTGCAGAGGGCGGAGATCCAGATGCTATTTGGATTTTTTTTTTCCAGGAGAAAGTGGTCTTGCATCTGGTTCCTTCCTTTTTTGTCAAAGGTGGTTTCGGCATTTCATCTCAACCAAACAGTGACTTTGCCATCTTTTCCTGCACCGCAGGATTCCGCGAAAGCTCAAATCCTACACAAACTGGATGTCTGTAGATCACTTAAGAGATGATTCAGGGGTTTCGGCGCTCTGAGAGACTCTGTTCTGTTTGGAGGCCCTAGGAAGGGTAAGATGGCCTCCAAGGCTTCCATTTCCTATTGGATTCCGGAGACTTTCGCGTCTGCTTATTTGTTAAAGGGACGTTTGGTCCCTATAGGTTTAAGGGCTTAAGCTTCATCCTGGGCAGAGGTAGGTCTAATTCCTTGCCTGGACATTTGTAAGGCAGCTACATGATTGTTGCTAAATTCCTTTGTGCAGCATTACCACCTGGATATTACAGCATGGCAAGATGCAGCCTTTGGAGCCAGGGATGTTGCAGGCTGGTCTCTCGGTTCCCATCCATCGTTAATACTGCTTTGCTATGTCACACTCATCTGGACTGGATTGGTGGTACAATTTGGAAGGTGAAATTAGCCCTTACCTGCTAATTTTCTTTCCTGGAGTTGGCTCCAGCCCAGTGCAGGACACAACCCAGGGACATTTTTTTTTGCTGTCATTTGGGCTGTCTTCCGTTTTTGCTCCTAAGAATTCAGAGTTGGCGCAGATGTGTTTTTGGTTGGGGCTCCACTCCATTCATTAATTTATAGATCTCTATCATATCTCCCTTCAGCCGTCTATTTTCCAAGTTGAAGAGCCCTAACCTTTTTAGCCTCTCTTCATAGGGGTATCCTTCCATCCCCTTTACCATTTTGGTGGCTCTTCTCTGTACCTTTTCTAATAACATTATATCCTTTTTAAGATACGGCAAACAGAATTGCACACAGTATTCAAGGTGCGGTCGCACCATGGAACGATACAGAGGCATTATAATATCCTTCGTTTTTATTCTCCATTCCTTTCCTTATGATACTTTAGCATTCTATTTGCTCTCTTGGCCGCCGCTGCACACTGGGTGGAGGGTTTTAACATGTTATCCATGATGACACATAATCTTTTTCCTGGGTGGTGGTTCCTAATGTGGAACCTTGCATCGTGTGATCATAGTCTGGGTTTTTCTTTCCTAGGTGCATAACTTTGCACTTGTCCACATTTAAATTTCATCTGCAATTTGAATACCCAGTCTTCCAATTTATCAAGATCCTCTTGCAATTTTCCACAATCCTCATGGGTTTTAACAACTTTAAATAGTTTTGTGTCATCTGCAGATTTGATGATCTCACTCGTTATTCCCATTTTCAGGTCATTTATGAATACGTTAAAAAGCAGTGGACCCAGCACAGATCCCTGGAGTACTCCACTATTCACCTTTCTCCATTGGGAAAATTGGCCATTTAGCCCTACCCTCTGCTTTCTATCTTTTAATCAGTACCTGGTCCACAATAGTACACTGCCTCCTATCCCATGACTTTTTAACTTCGCCAAGAGTTTCTCATGAGGGACCTTGTCAAAGGCTTTCTGAAAGTTCAGATACACTATATCAACTGACTGCCCTTTGTCTACCTGTTTATTCACACCTTCAAAAAAACATAACGGATTAGTAAGACAAGATCTTCCTTGTCTAAAGCAATGTTGGTTGTCTCCCATTAAGGGGAAAAAACGGAGCAAGAGACGGAAGGAGGTTTGGACCAGACTGCTTTATTGAAGATGATCCCTACGCGTTTCGGCTTACGCCTTCTTCGGGGGACATACAGCTACCATGAGTTAAAACAAACATTGTTATACAATGGATATGTAACATATAAATCCAATAAATAATATGATATATCAATAAAAACAAATAAATAAATAAATAAATGTGTAATGAAAGTATTAGAACAATAAAATGACTAATATATTAGTAAATGTTACGTTTAGACCAACCAGAGGACAGAGGAGAGTCAAAAATCATAAAACAAAATAATAATAATAATAAAGATCAATACAATAAAATAAAATAAAATAAAATCAATTAGACAAAATCTAATTAAATCAAATCAAATCAAGTAAACGAGGGCCGAGACAGAGAACTAAAATATTATAAAAAGCAAATAGACACAAATTGGTAAAAAACGTGAATACAATTCTGTACATAAATAAATATAGGTAAAGTTGTATATTAAACAAATAAATATGATAATAATGAAGCCATTGAATAAATATGTAAAATATATAAAAGTATATAAATACGAATAAATGTAATAGAATAATAACATACCAGTATTGTAAGGATGGAGATGTCTCATAAAGACAATTGGGTAAAAAGCACTATATGTTGATAGCGCCGTAGTTGATGAGGTTGTCTCTTAAAGACAATTGAGTCGTAGCACTATATAATGGCTATGAAAGGAAAAACTATATAATCACTAATTAGAACAATTAATATATAAAAGACAAAACATCAAATGTACCAAAAATCAATGAATAAATACATAAAAATAGATAAAAAGGGGAATAAAATGAATGATAATAATACTAATAAATATCTATAAAGTAAAGAAGACACAGTCAGGGTATGATGGCCAAAAGGAACCTAGATTGGGATCTATAAACTCAGTCATTAACCTATCTTCATATCCATTAACAGAACTCGAACTTCAGGTCCTTAACAAGGGTTTATCATTCGTTCCTACTAAACGTCATGATAATTTTCTCACACACATCGAACTTTATAAGTTCTTCCGTAAACTTAAAATAATAGATTACTTTGCTAGAAATCCTGCCCTCTCCTTAGATGTCTCCGTTGTCAAAAAAACCATCCACTTGGATTCCTCCGTCTCCTCCAGATCCTATGATCACGGCATATGAAAACATGGTTCTCACCCGAGTTGAAGCATTATATAAAACTAAACAGAAAAAATCATATTATAATCTTTCCGTGCCTTTAAAATCAGCTTTAAATAGTCTTCAATCAAATTCGTCTATAGTAATCAAACCTGCAGATAAAGGTGGTGCTATTGTTGTCCAAGATAGAGTTTCTTATGTCACAGAAGTCAAACGCCAATTAGATGATACTACATTTTATCTAAAAATTTTCGACGATCCTACTAATACATTACAACAAAAAATAGATAACTTGTTATATATTGGAAAGGAAGCGGGTTATCTAACACCTAAAGAAATATCTTTTTTGACTGTCACACATCCTATTACACCCACAATTTATATGCTTCCAAAAATCCATAAATCCATGCAAAATCCCCCTGGACGTCCTATTGTTTCAGCTAATGGATCATTGCTCGAACCTCTCTCAAAATTCTTAGATTTGTTTTTACGTCCATTTGTCTCAATAGTGCCATCTTATGTTAAAGACTCCACTCACATTATTAATATCCTTAAAGATTTTGAAGGGTATCATAATGGACTCATCTTACTCACCCTTGATATCAACTCTCTATATACAAATATCCCACAAGAAGCAGCTTTGGAAGTAATAGCAAATACATTGATTCAAAGACCAAAACCAGTTCGCGTCCCCACCTTTTTCCTTACCCAGTTGGCCTCCCTTGTGATGCAAGAAAATTTCTTTATTTTTAAAGGCCTCTTTTATAAACAAGTTAAAGGGGTAGCCATGGGCTCGCCCATGGCCCCCGATGTGGCTAATCTCTATGTGTCAGAGTTTGAAAGCAAGTTTCTAACATTTCATCCATATAAGAAACATATTCTTCTTTGGAAACGTTACATCGATGACGTCCTTGTCATCTGGGATGGCCCTGAACACACTCTACAATCCTTCCATCTTTGGCTCAATACATTAGATGTACATTTACAGTTTGAGGGTACATATAGCTCAGATTCTATACCATATCTGGATATTATGATTAAGAAATCTGACAAAGGCTTTATTACTGATTTATATAGAAAACCAACCGACAGGAATACTTTCCTTACTTACGACAGTTGTCATAACACTTCCTTTAAGCAGAACTTGCCAGTCAGTCAATTTCTTAGAATTAGACGTTTATGTACCAATGATACCGATTTTGAGAAACATGCCACGGATTTATTTCAGCGGTTTGAACAACGTGGATATCCAAATACATGTATTCATAAAGCATACCAGCGAGCATCTGGTACAAATCGTTCTGCACTCTTAAAGAACATGGTACGCCCTAAATTAGATAGAGTAACATGTCCTCTCACCTTCTCAGCACTTTCCAAGTCTATCACGGAAATATTAAAACAAGAATGGGATTTAATTGCTTCCTTACCAGCCTTTGCATCCAAACAACTCATGGTCTCATACAAACGTGCTTCCAATCTTAGCCATTTTCTGGTTCCCTCTGCCCTGACTGCACCTAGAACCGTTCCAAAGGTCAGAGGCCACTACAGCTGTGGAAATTGTTCTGTTTGCCTTCATGCTATTATAGCAAAAAATAGTTTTACACATGATTCCACTGGCCACAAAATTACCATTAATCACTATTCTAATTGTAAAACTGCAAATGTAATTTATTTAATCCGATGTCCCTGTGATATGATTTACATAGGGAAGACCTTACGTCAAATTAGAACACGCATTATAGAACATAGAAGCAATATCCAAAGACAACTTACAGATAAACCATTGGTTTCACATTGGGTAGAGAAGGGACATACGATTAGTGATCTTAAGTTTTTGGTGATCAAAACTGCTATACCACACTGGCGTGGTGGAGATATTAACCTTACTTTACTCAAGTTAGAACAACGATTTATTTATAATTTTAATAGTTTACATCCATTTGGTCTCAATCAGGAGAGTGATCTTTCAGTCTTCTTATATTAATCATTTCCACATTAATATTTTCAATAATTAGCTTAATTATGCCTTGTTTTCAGGATACCTCTGTAATTATCTTTGTATTGCTATTTTTCGGGGTATTGATTCCATCACAATTTCCTTTATTAACAATATTGTTCAATATTTCTTTCATACATAACTTATTTCTCATTCTTATATTCATACATACATTTTTAAACACTATTTTACATGTACATACATTTATTTTTGGCTTCATCATAAGTACTACTACTTGCCTAGCTTATCATGTGATGATATACATTGTTTTTGAAAATAAGGTTTCTGCATTCAAATAATCATTTTATTACCTTTATGGTTTTATTTTATAGCATATCATTACAAACTAATATTCCGTAGTATACATCGATTGATGATACACTTATATTAACTTTGTCTTGTATATAGTTGTTTGTACTGACTTTTTTAGCTCCGCCCAATTGTGACGTCTCTCTCAAAAAAGGCGCGAACATCGACGTCTATAAAACAACTGTCATACAGTGCTAGCCCCTGATGCTATTGTGTGTAAGATTGGGCACGCTCCCTTTTGGTAATTCCCCATTTGGGTATCTTTTGTGCTACATTTGCCTGCTTAAACAGTAAGTATGTTCCATTTTCATACCTCCGGTTGATTTGAAGTTTTGATTCAAGTTCGGGTGGTACCTAGGTTGTAATTATCTCCTTCAAACTTTCTCTACTTTCAGTCCCACAGCTTTCTTCCGTCTTCAATACTCTGATGCACTCAGTTCCTACTCAATAGCATGCATTCTTTTGTTTTGTATATAGTTGTCCGTATTGACTCTTTTTTAGCTCCGCCCAATTGTGACGTCTCTTTTTAAAAAAAAGGCGCGAAAATCGGCGTCTATTAAACAACTGTCACACAGTGCCAGCCCCTGATGCTATTATGTGTAAAATTCGGCACGCTCCCTTTTGGCATTTCCCCATTTGGGTATCTTTTATGCTACATTTGCCTGCTTAAACAGTAAGTACGGTTCATTTTCACACATCCGGTTGGTCTTTAAGTTCTGATTTAAGTTCGGGTGTTACCGAGGTCGTAATTATCTCGCTCAAACCTTCTCTACTTTTAGTTTTACAGTTTCCTTCCGTCTCAAATACTCTGATTCACTCAGTTCCTACTTAATAGCACGCATTTTTCATTTCATTTTTTTATTTTTTACAATATAAAGCGTATCATTGTCTGATTATTTACTACCCGCGCCAATATGTTTCCTTATGTTTAAGTGCCAAACCAGCTCAGCGATCACGGTAAATATATGATGTATTAGAATGTAGAATACCTCTTGTTACACACTCCTTGTTTTACAAATGTGTACACCACTACAATACATATCCCCATGATAGCTCATCGTTGTAAATTTATTTTCAACATTCAGTATTCTAATCTCATTATACACTATCTAATAATCTTTATCTAATCTATTCACCATTTACATTTTCCCTCCATGTCTAAAGCACATTGATACCATCCAACTCTCCCTCTCCCCTTTATGAAACACAAGGTTCTGATTCATCATACATCTGTAGCTCATTCCATTACGCCCTGCGGTCCCCTTCACAGTTTCAATTGATATAACACATGAATGCGCCTTTTCACGGATCCTTTGATCCATAGCTCTTTCATATTATAGTAATTTTTGCCTAGTTCATCATGTGACTTTCTATATTGAGGGATGTCGACTGCACTCAATTAACATGCGCAAAATCAGTTGCACAATCACATTAAATACATTGATGCAATTAGCATACAGTATATTCCTTCATGCATATCCTTGATCTTATTAAAACATATATAACAGCAGAACATGGGTTTTGTTACATTATTGCTCTAAACTTGTGCTTAATAATTAGCACTTTAATCTCATTCTGCATGTTCTATTACTTTTGAAACAACCCGGTTCCCCTCCGTCCTTTTCTCTCACTGTTATACGTCCATTGAGAATATTAAAACCCCCTTTTTTTCTCCCCATTGATAGCATGAGACTTACACTCACTATATATTCGTAATTCATTATTCTTTTTCCTGTGGTCCTCTTTGTAGCTCCAATTGATATAACACATGTTCTGTTTATAGATCTACTCACCTGTGTCTTTTCTTTGATTTAATATTTATATGTATTTTTATTATATTTTCACCATATTTATTATCATGTGCCAATTCCTCTTCTATCTTTTTTAATATATTATTGTTTTACAAGTATTTTATTTTATTTTATTCGCATGTCTTAAGTTTGTTTAACATCTCATAGTTCATAAACTTGTATTTAAGTATTTTTATATTACTTTATAGATATTTATTAGTATTATTATCATTCATTTTATTCCCCTTTTTATCTATTTTTATGTATTTATTCATTGATTTTTGGTACATTTGATGTTTTGTCTTTTATATATTAATTGTTCTAATTAGTGATTATATAGTTTTTCCTTTCATAGCCATTATATAGTGCTACGACTCAATTGTCTTTAAGAGACAACCTCATCAACTACGGCGCTATCAACATATAGTGCTTTTTACCCAATTGTCTTTATGAGACATCTCCATCCTTACAATACTGGTATGTTATTATTCTATTACATTTATTCGTATTTATATACTTTTATATATTTTACATATTTATTCAATGGCTTCATTATTATCATATTTATTTGTTTAATATACAACTTTACCTATATTTATTTATGTACAGAATTGTATTCACGTTTTTTACCAATTTGTGTCTATTTGCTTTTTATAATATTTTAGTTCTCTGTCTCGGCCCTCGTTTACTTGATTTGATTTGATTTAATTAGATTTTGTCTAATTGATTTTATTTTATTTTATTTTATTGTATTGATCTTTATTATTATTATTATTTTGTTTTATGATTTTTGACTCTCCTCTGTCCTCTGGTTGGTCTAAACGTAACATTTACTAATATATTAGTCATTTTATTGTTCTAATACTTTCATTACACATTTATTTATTTATTTATTTGTTTTTATTGATATATCATATTATTTATTGGATTTATATGTTACATATCCATTGTATAACAATGTTTGTTTTAACTCATGGTAGCTGTATGTCCCCCGAAGAAGGCGTAAGCCGAAACGCGTAGGGATCATCTTCAATAAAGCAGTCTGGTCCAAACCTCCTTCCGTCTCTTGCTCCGTTTTTTCCCCTGTGGTTTCTGCAAGAGCTTCGCTCCTCCTTTGTTTCTCTGTCTCCCATTAAGCCATGACTATCTACATGTTCAGTAATTTTGTTCTTTATGATGGTTTCTACCATTTTTCCCTATACTGACATCAGGCTTACCGGTCTGTAGTTTTCCAGATCACCCCCTGGGACCCTTTTTTAAAATTGGTGTTACATTGGCCATCCTCCAATCTTCAGGTATTACAGATGATTTTAATGATAGTTCACAGATTACTAATAGCAGGTCTGCAATCTCATATTTCAGTTCTTTCAGCACCCTTGGATGTATACCATCCAGTCCAGGTGATTTTCTACTCTTCAGTGTATCAAATAGTTGTAATACATCTTCCCTGTGTATCGCTATTTCTTTCAATTCTTCCACAATATCACTTTTAAATACCACTCCAGTCATGGGTAACATCCCTACATCTTCTTCAGTAAAGACCGAAGCAAAGAATTCATTCAGTCTCTCCACCGTGGCCTTGTCCCCTCTTACTGCCCCTTTTACCCCTCTATCATCTAATAGTCCAACTGATTCTCTCACAGGTTTTTTGCTACAAATGTACTTGAAAAAGTTTTTATTACGCGTTTTTGCTTCCACAATAAGCTTCTTCTCAAATTCTCTCTTAGATGCAAGGCATTGATAAGGCAGGCAAACTTGCCAGTGCTTGTGCTGTTTCCAGTTTTCGTCATTTGGCTCTTTTTTCCATTTCCTGAAAGATGCTTTTTTTGGCAACAACAGCCTCTCTGACCTCCCCTTTGAACCATGCTGGCAGTTTTTTTGACTTCCTTCCACTTTTTTTAAAGCGTGGCATACAGCTGGTCTGGGCTTCCAAGATAGTAGTAGTTTTAAACAACACCCAAGCTTGATGTAACTTTAACCTTTGCAACTGCTCCTTTTAGTTTTTTCTAAACTATTTTCCTCATTTTATCATAGTCTCCCTTTCGAAAGTTAAAAGGTAATACTGTGGATTTCCTTACCATCTCTCCTCCATTAATTAAATCAAACGTCATCATGCTATGATCAGTATTGCCAAGTGGCCCCAACACCCTTATCTCTTGCACCAGATCTGGTGTTCCACTAAGGACTAGGTCCAAAATGGCTTCCCCTCTGGTCGGTTCATGAACCAGCTGCTCTAAGAAGCAGTCATGTATTTCATCTATATCTCCCTAGCATGTCCTGTCGTGACACTGACCCAGTCAATACCAGGGTAATTGAAATCACCCATTATTATTACTGTGCTGTAACCTTTGTTAGCTTTCCTGATTTCTTTGAGTATTTCATCATCCATTTGTTCATTCTGGCCAGGCGGTCGATAGTACACCCCCATTGCCATCACCTTCCCCTTTTTACATGGAATTTCAAACCATAGAGATTCTACAGCAAATTTTATTTCCTGTAAAACTTTAATCCTTTGTGACTCAATGCCCTCTTTAACATAGAGCGCAACCCCTCCACCAATTTGATCAGTTCTATCATTACAATATCACAGTGTTCCACTGGTTGTCCTCCTTCCACCATGTCTCTGACATACCAATCATATCTAACCTCTCATTTAGTGCTATATATTCTAACTCTCCCATCTTATTTTTTAGACTTCTAGCATTTGCATACAAGCATTTTAGAGACTGTATTTTATTCATGTTAATCTGGCTATTGGTAGGCAGAAGTAATTTGGAATCTTTAAGCTCTGTCTGCTCCATACACAAGGGCATTTGGGCTACTTTTGTGTTTATTGGAACCTCTCTGCTGATATGCCCTAACTTCATTTTTTTGATAGTATCCTTCAAGGATTCAATGTTCGAACCATGCGCTGTTGGGTGACTGTTCAGCCCTCCCCTATTATCTAGTTTAAAAGCTGCTCTCTCTTTTTTTTAAAGGTTAATGTCAGCAGCCTGGTTCCGTCCCGGTGAAGGTGAAGCCCATCCCTTCAGAAGAGCCCCTCCTTTTCCCCAGAATGTTCCCCAGTTTCTAACAAATCCAAAACCCTCAGCCTTGCACCATCGTCTCATCCACGAAATGTAATTCAATTTAAAATCCTATCATTAACTCACAAAGCTCTTTTATACAGACACTCCTTCCTACCTTGCTTCAGTCATCATGTTTCACACCTCAGCCTGGTCCCTGTGCTCTGTTCATGGGAACAGTCTTCATATTCCTCCTCCCTCTCACGCTATAGTGAAAAGCACTAGGCACTCGGCTTTTTTCTTTCTTGCTCCTAGTCTCTGGAACACTCTGCCCCTGCATCTTCGCAGTGAAGTTTCCTACAAGGCTTTTTTAAGGCCAGTCTGATGACCCATTTGTTCAGTCTGGCCTTCAGGATTCGGTCCAGTGTTTGAGGGGTGGGCCTTCAGCAGATGATGTCTATTATTTTTTTATCTTTTCTGTCCTATCATGGAAATGGCGTTCCTTTCTGTTAAATATTTTATTTTATTTTATTGTACACTACTTTGCTATTACAAAGGTGATATATTAAATATAATAAACCATAAAGAAGGCCTTGACAAATACTCATTGAATCTAGCAGCCAGCCTACAAACCTAGGAGACAACGGCTCATCCCACACCTCTCAACACTGTCCCGGAGAAGTTTGAGTTGGGGGAGGGAATCCCCTCTGAGATCAGCAGCAACTCTTTAAGAAACTGATTTACTCAGGCTCTATTCCCATTTTCCATCTATGGGCAAAGAGAGTTTAGTAAATCAGCCCCTTAAGATGCCTCGCTGCACACCACTGGCAGATGTCAGCAGCTGTTAACTGTGTGAGGGCACCCATTTGATAGGGGAGATAAAGAAGTAATTGCCTCTTTGCTTCACATATCACCATGGCCTGGGTCCTCACATTCTCAGCCTCTCATGCTCCGCCCAGCCTTTGCTGGGTCTCTAGGGGGAATTTCAAAGCAATTAACGTGGTTAGCAGACCTGCTATCTGCGTTAATCACTGTGAGCGGGAGATTCAGCAGCACTAATGCGATTAGTGCTGCTGAATAGCCTCTGGTGCCACCACTGAACACTAACATTGGGGCGTAGCGGGGGTGGTGGGCAGAAGCAGCATACAAGGATAACCGGCTGGTGGTGATATTTAGCCGCTAGCTGGTTATCCCACAGCTGCGAAAGTTGGTCACCTGAAAGGCTCGCCTAACTTTTGCTGTCATAGATAACTGGGCAGTGGCTAAATATTGCCGCTGCCCAATATCCAGGTTTAAAGTTCAGCAGCAACAGCAGCTAGCCACTTTATCAGCATTGGCTACCATCGCTGGATATCCCTCTCTCTTTCATACCCCTTCTTCCAGTCTTCACCTGGTCTCGTTCTCTTTCATATCTCCCTCCTCTCTCCCCCCCACCTTCCAGCCATCAGCCGGTCTCTCTTTCTCTGCAGGCAAGCAGGGGGATGCAGCTGCACTTCATAGGTAATGTTTCTGACGTTGCCTATGTGCCGGCTCTCCCTAAGTCTTTTGATTTGTCTGAGCATTCATACTCCGCTTCCTGCTCTGCCGTCTCCTTCTCTAATCAGTTTTATCCCTAACCACGTGAAGCTTACCATGACTCTCCCTCCCTGCGCAGCCTCGTGCCGTTTTTCAACCACTCTAGCACCCGATTCTTTGATGATTCAGCAGAAGCCAATAATCCGATTCTTCGGCGCTCCATCAGCAGCATAAAAACAAAACAAAAAAAGAACAAAGGGACTTCACAGCGTGATTGTGCCCTCCCCCTACCCCCGGAGAGGACCAGGTCCGTTCAGGCGCCGCCAGAACAAAGAAAAATAACAAAAAGACCAGAAAGATCTAGGAAACAAAAAGCAAACAGTAAAGCCAGCAGGACATCACTGGCTCTGGTAATGGCAGCAAATCAGTCCCGATCACCTTCATCTCCCACCCCCCTCCCATTGGACCCAGACCAGGCATGATTGGGAGTCCCTGGGGCAGCTGCATGGCTGGAGGCAGACTCCTACTGGCCCCGGCTCAACAAGCACATGCCCAGAGCCTCCACTGTTAGACCCATGGCATCACCCCTTTCCCCCAAACCCTGCAGTTCTCCCTCAAGCAGCTGCAGTCCCAGGGGTCAGTGGAGGTAAAGCTAAGGAGAAAACCAAGCACAAACAGCACTAGGTCCACCAGAGGCCAGCCACTGTTCCCTAGGTAAGGTCCCCAAATGGTAGGGCCACAAAGATCTGGGTCTTCCTGGGGAGCCAACCCCTAAGATAGCCATGCAAGGTGAGCCCACTATGCCTGCTCTCTCTCCCGAAACACCTCACTCCCAAATCCTGGGGGGATTCTGTCCGAACTCATCACTAATCTCCTTCCTATGGAAGTTCATTTGTGGGGGATAGCGTGGCTGTCCATCAAAATCTCGATGATGACGGAACCTCCATCCTCTCAGCACCCCCTAGAAGCTCCAACAGACCCCTGCCTTCCAACTAGACCAGAGTACCCACCCCTGTGGTCCACTGGCGCACCATCCTCCCTCCACTGGAAGAGGACGCTTGCTCCCTCTGGAGTGCTTCCTTCTCTCAAGCAACTGACACACACAGCCCTACAGGCTCCAGAGTATAGTTCAGAAGAGACATGCAAAGACTACTTTATACTCCAAATTTCTACAGAAAGTTTCCCGAGCCCTTGCATTCAGTGACACCCAGACTTCAACCAACAAAAGAGACTTCCAATTCATCTTAAAAACGTGCAGTGTTCTGAAGGAAATCATTGCCTTGCCAGTTCCCCCCATTCTCCAGGATCTTCAGGTCTCCATCTGGAAAACTCCCATGTCAGTGCATGCGACCTCTCAATAGTTGGAATTGAGATACAAGGTGCTCCTGGCTCCAGGTTTTCAACACTAGTGCTTCCTCATCTGTGTGTCATCTCAGAGGCCTTCCTGAAGAAGTCTAAAACCACAAAATCACCTTTCTAAACTCCTCCAGGAAAAGAGCAAAAGACTTTGGATGCTATCGGGTGGAAGTCCTATCAAAGCAGCCACCTAGCTGTGCTTCAAATTCTGCACTACCTCCTCCTGCAATTAGATGAACCTGCCACCTTGTCCATAGAGGAACAGGCCCCAATACTGTCCAACCTCCACAAATTCCTCTACCACATCATCCGCACCACATATAATACTTTAGACTCCATGGCTCGCGTCTCAGCTACCGCCATCTCAGCATGATGTACTGCCTGGCTGTGAGTATCTGGCCTCTGTGAAGACCTCTATGAGCAGTTAGTAGACACCCCATGCCTAGGGGATAGCCTGTTTGGTTCCAAAGTGCAAGAAGCTGTCTCGGAGAAAGACCACTTCTCTATTGTCCGGGAACTAGCAGCTCAATCAGTCACAAATTTGCAGGGCACAGCTTCTTCAGTACTGATGAGTGTATCACTACCAGTACTTCCAAGAATTCTACCCTCGGAGGCGATCCAACCCTACCCCCAGCCACAGCATTCTTCTGCTCCAGCATACACGCAATGTTCCCAGCTGCCGGACCAGAAACAACATATTGATCCCAGTTCCCGCCCAGAAACCCAGTCCCAGTAGGGGGTAGGATCCGGCACTTCAGGGAGGCCTGGAAGTCCATAACTACTGACCTCTTGGTTCTCAACATCTTTCAAGGAGGGCACTGAATCAATTTCATAAAGCTTCCACCAACCCATCCCCCACCATCGGTCAAACCTTCTCCGGAGCACCATCTATGCATTTTGCAGCAAGAGATCTCTTGGCTCCTCCACAACCAAGCAATAGCGCCAGTCCTGCATGAGCAGCGCAGTCGGGGCTTCTATTCACACTTCTTCCTTATCCCAAAGAAATCTGGTGGACTCTGACCCATCCTAAACTTCTGCAATCTCAACCTCTTCATCAAGCACGAAAAATACAAAATAAACTCTCTCAACACCATCTTCCCTCTGCTATGTCAACAACTGGCTAGCCTCCCTGGACCTGCAGGACATCTTCACTCACATCTCCATCCACTCTCTCTATATTGCTGCTACCTCTGCTTCAAATTCAAAGAATAGCATTATCGGTACCAAATCCTCCCTTTTGGACTGTTTGCTGCCCCATGGGTCTTCATCAAGTGCCTAGCTGTAGTTACAGCGCATCTGTGCCATCAGGGCCACTGTGTCTATCCATACCTCAACAATTGGCTTATATTGGCCTTACACAGGGCTGCAGTTCAGCACACCCTACAGGCCACCATCAACATACTACAAACCACAGCCGTCTTTGTCAATCCCAAAAAGTCCCAACTGGAGCCCCGGCAAAGCCTGGCCTTCATAGGGGCGTTGATCAACACTGTCAAGGGCAGAGCATACCTTCCCAGTGACAGGGCCATAGCCCTGCAATGACTTGGCACCCAATCTACAACACAGCTGCATCGCTTCTGCTCAAAATGTCCTACAGCTTCTTGGTCAAATGGCAGCGTCCGTGCAGGTCGTCCCTTTTGCAGGGCTCTATGTGCACCCCCTGCAGTGGCATCTCTGACTAAACTGAAATCAGCACACGCAGTCTTTACTCATGAAGATGCCCCTGTTGGGCAACAGATACCGTAGCCTGCACCAGAGCTTCCAATGGTGGGCCAACCTGAAGGCGAGCTGTCTCTTGCAACTGCCACTATATCAGCTCATCCTCACAACCAGTGCCTCCATACTCAGTTGGGGTGTGCACTTGCTTCATCTGACTACTCAGGGATGGTGGTCAGTTCAGCAGCATTCTCTTCACATCAACATCTTGGAACTCGGAGCCATTCTGTATGTCCTAATGGTTTTTCAGTCCTGGGCCTCTCACTGGACTCTGTTGGTGCAAACTGACAACTACGTCACAATGTTCTATATCAACAAACAAGGAGGGATTGGGTCCCTTACACTCTGCCGAGAAGCGTCACTCTTGGGTCATCCTGAGGAAAATGTTCATGGAGTGGTCTATCTCCCAGGAGCCAACAACCAACTAGCAGACAGTCTCAGCTGATGGCTGGATCTGCATGAGTGGTCTCCGGACTATGAAGTTGCTTGTAGGATCTTTGCCAAATGGGGCACCCCCGAAGTAGATGTCCTCGCTACTGCCAAGAATGCCAAGTGTCCCCTCTTCTGCTCTCTACGCCCTAGTCTACACCGGTGGCCCATGAGGCCCATGATGCATTTGCCATCAGCTGGAGTCACCATCTACTGTACGCCTTCCCTCCGTTCCCTCTAATCAGCTGAGACTTGATCAAGGCTCAAGAGGATGATGCGAGTTGTAGGAGATATTATCAGTAGCAGATAAATTTACATGTATAAATACTCAGTCTGTCTAAGGTAAAACTGCTACCCTCCTTTTTCCAGGATTCCATAGGACTACCTGGCAAACAAACCATGTGATAAAACAAGAACTGGCCCTGTTTGTTTAAAAATTTAGACCTTATTTCTGATTGCAAAAATGGATGAAATATTAGCATAAATTATGCCGATGATACCACATTATTGGCTGAAAGTGAAGATGATCTGAAACATTTGCTTCTCACGATCAAAGAACATAGTCTCAAAATGGGCCTGCACTTTAATGTAAAGAAGACAAAGATCATGAAAACTGGCAAAATCAACAGGTTCATCATTGAAGGAGAAGAAATTGAAATCGTGAACAACTTTAACCTACTTGGACCAACTATCAATAAAGAAGCAACAAGCAGTCAAGAAATCCGACGATGCATTGCTCTCGGCAGAATGGCTATGAAAGACCTAGACAAGATTCTGAAGAGCAGAGATGTCTCTCTCCATACAAAGATTCGACTTGTTCAAGCCATGGTATTTTCAATAACATCATATGGATGTGAAAGCTGGACAGTGAAAAAGATAGACAGGAAGAAAATTTGATGTTTTTGAATTATGGTGCTGGCGGCCCGAAGAACAAACCAGTCAGTACTAGAGGAGATCAAACCTAAGCTTTCTTTAGAAGCTCAGATGACAAGATTTTGACTTTCATACTTTGGATGCATCATGTGAAGAGAGAGATCATTAGAGAAAGACATCATGCGTGGCAAGATAGGTCAACGCAAAAGAGGAAGGCCAGCAATGAGATGGATCGATACAATAATAGCAGCTACGGGTACCAGTCTGTCAACAATGAGCTGCCTGACTGAAGACTGAACACAATTTAGGACAACTATCCAGAGGGTCGCCATGAGCCGACACCGACTCAACGGCACTTAACAACAACAACAAGTTATTCAGTCCTGTGTTACAATTACCAAAAGACTTAATCTCTGTTTTAGGAACCAATGTCACTGATTTGCTCTGTACTCAGACGTACAGTTATTTGTCTGTCTATGCTAGCCCCAACCTCAGGGAGAAAAATTAAAGACCAGTACCTTAGCTCTTTTCAAAACGCTCATGGCTGGGGTCCGAGAAATTGTCTCAGGAATGGCATGAAGTCAAAGTATGGCAGAGGTCCAACATCAGCTGAGATGAACTGCGTGGTCACACCGAGCTGCAGGTCTGTGGAGGAGAGATTCACTCCATCCCAAGATTTTGCCCTTGGACAGTATCTGACTTTCCAGCCAGAGAGAGAAGGCAGAGACAGTCTGTATCAGATGTTAGAATTCCCAGGTGTTCTGCCAGCCTCTGTCCATGTTTCAGAGTGCTGCAGATGTGTATTCTTTTGAGCTGTGTCTGTCTGTGTTCTCTTCTCTCTTGTTCTCTTCTCCGTGTTCCAGTGTCCAGCCATATAATTCTTTGTCCTGAAGTCCTGGTGATTGGCTGGTCTCAAACCCTGTATGTCATCTTCAGCAAATCCGGTAACAGCTAATAGGTGGTCCTTCTGCAAACAAAGGTCCATGGTGCAAAAGTTGCTGAGATGCCAATCGATACATTGTTGCAAATGCTAGCACAGTGAAGGTCTCAGCCATGTTCTTCTGCACGTAGTCAGCTGGAAAAATACTTCTAAACTGGCAGAATTGCTTGATCTGCAAGTTTTAATGCAGAATTATAACAAAATGGGAATCCATCTTGCTTATTTCAGTTTTTGGTTCAGAGCAGGTCCCAACTTGTAACAGGAACCCATGCTATTGGTTCCGACATTAGTTTCTGGACAGGTACCAGCCCTACAGAGTCTCATCCTCATAGCCCTCCAATGGCCTCGGTAAATCTGGTATCCGTACCTCCTAGCTATACCTCTCGGAACAGATCCTTTTCTTCTCACACAGAACCGAGGAACATTGCTGCACCCCAACCTTACCAGTCTCGCTAGCAGCCTGGAATATTTGCCCAACCTAGCAGAGGATATAACTTTGCCTTGGAAGTTGCACACCATCATTTCTGCTTCCAGGACGACTCTCTTATCACTGAAAATGGCTGCATTTCACCAGCTGGGCTAAAGGCAAACGCCTAAATCCTATCACCTGTCCCCTGGGTCAAGTCCTCGCTTTCTTGCTTCAGCTTTCACACTCTGTCCTACAAACAACATCAGTGTGGTATCATCTCTCCAACATCGCTGTTTTGCATGTTCCACTGGATGGGAAACCCATTTTGGTTCATCCCCTCATTTCCAGGTTCATGAAAGGCTCAACAAACATGAAACCTCTATTCAAATCGCCTATCCTGATTTGGGATCTCCACACTGTTCTCTCACAACAAATGAAGCCTCCCTTTGAGCTATTAGCTCCTGCCTCCTTCAAACACCTCACCTGGAAGATGATCTTCCTGATCACCATCACCTCAGCAAGAAGAGTTAGCGAATTGCAGGCACTGGTAAACTACCCACCATATATGCAGTTTTTCCACAATAGAATAGTCCTGGCATACATCTGAAATTCCTTCCCAAGGTCATCTCCCCCTTTCATCTCAATCAAGCCATTGTTCTACTGTTCTTTTTTCCCCAGTCCTCTAGCAGATTCTCTGGAAGAAACCATTTATATGCTGGATTGTCAATGGGCCCTTTCGTTCTACCTCCATGTGACTAAGATGATGAGCTTCCTCGCAGCTTTTTCTTTTAACCTTAATAATCCAGAATGACCTGCATCCAAGAAGACTATTTCTTCCTGGATATCTGACAGCATAGCCTTCTGCTATAACCAGGCAATACAGCAATTCCCTAGCCATGTCTTACCATACTGTCTGAGAACCACAGCAGCTAGTATAGTCTACTTATCCTCTGTCTTGGCCCAAGACATCTGCAAGGCAGCCACTTGGACTTCCATGCAAGCCTTTATCAAACACTGCAGCTTAGTCCCTTCCTTGGCCCAAGATCTCGCCTTAAGCCAGGCGGTTCTCAGGAACCTCTTCACTTCCTAAGCAACGATCGCACCAGCAACGGTAACAGCAACCTATGTTCCGCCACCCATGACCAGATCAACCGGGCTGCAGACTAGACAGACCCAGAGGTGGCCTTCAGCTCTGGACTCACCTATCAAGTGTGACTGCACCCCCCTGCTTGTCTGTGGAGAAAGCGGAGTTGTTTGCCTGTAACGGGGGGTTCTCCATAGACAGCAGGGTTATGCAGTTGCACTCATCTGTCCACTATCTCCTCACGACAAAAACCCCCCAAAAACTATAAGAAATGAAAAGAACACGGGAGGAGACCGAACGAACACCAGTTCAGCAAATCCATCCTTGTGTCTCCTTTCATTGGCTAGCCGCTCAGCTCTGTGATAAACTGATTAGAGAATTGGAGCATGCATGCTCAGACAAGTCAAGACTTGTGTAAGCTAGAGAGAGCTGCCATATAGGCAACATAAGAGCCATCACCTATCAAGTGTGGCTGCATACCCCTGCTGTCTACAGAGAACCCCCCCCATTACAGGTTAGCAACTCCACTTTTTCATACACCCCTCCTTCTGCCTTCACTAGATCTCTTGCTTTCTTGGACTTTGGAGGTTGCCATCTAGTTCCCTCGCATTTGCAGCTGCTAAAGAAAATGCACTTGCTTCTTCACTGCAATCCGGCTCTGTGAAAGTATGAGCCGTGTGGTGCAGGAAGTTTGGGTTGGCCTCACAGTTCAACTCTCGCCAAGAGTTAAAATCGCAAGACCAGCCCAAACTTCCTGCACCACACAGCTCTTACTTGCACAGAGCTGGATCGTGGTAGAAGAGCAAGTGTATTTTCTTTGGTGTTTCCAAAGCTCGACAAAAGATTCAGGGGAAATAAATCCTAGACTCCAGTTTGCAATTTTTAGGCACCATGGCAACCTGGCACCCAGGATTTATCAAGCCCTGCCATAAGCCATATCGTTTCATATCATTTTCTGAATAAAACAATAGGGAAAAACCTGAAATTTTAGCACACAATGTTGATATTTATTCCTTAGAGATATTTGAAAGTCTTTGTTGTCTCCCCTGCTGCAGATGGATATGAGGCAATACTGATGAAACTGCAGAACCTTGAGGCACACCAGAAGTGAACAATTTCCGATTTGAGGTATTACTCTTGTTTTCATGTGTTCCTGTTAATTAGTCAAAAATGATTGAACCATGTCAAGCTAGGGATTATCCTTACCAATAGTCTGTAATCAATTTAACAAAATGTTACACTTTAAAAAGTAATTTTGTAACCAGGCATCTGGTTTTAGGCATCCAGAACACAACTATCTTGAGTCTGTTTTATTTTTAAAAATAGGCTCCTACTTTTCTTTACAAAATAGGGACATAGGTGTTGAAAACATGTATTTAAATCTAGACACAATCACTTGTAACCATGCCTAGATTTGTAAAGAACGTATGTAAATCATATTCTCCAGGACCAAGCAGGAAATCGGTCCTCACATATGGGTGACGTTGGCGCCGATGGAGCCCTCGTGCGGAGCATTTCCCCAGCTTTCAAAGAAAGTCTTTGGGAATGCAGCACGCATGCGCGGTCCCCTTCCCGCTCAAGGGTGCCATCTTGCTCAGTCTTTCTTTTTCCGCGGAGCCCAACGGACGTGAGTTTGTGTCACCCGGTAAAAGTAGATTTCCTTATTGTTCCTCCAGTTTAGTTCTCCACCTCTGGGTAGTGCACCTCCTCCTGCAGCTTGGAGACTGGACCAATCAAAGTCTTGAGATCACTGGATGCAGCGTGCTGGAATTCCCCATCAGCCCCAGTGTGTCCAGTCTCCATGCAGCAGGAGGACGTAGTGAGCCTAGGTGCTGGGCTCACTATTTATTTATTTATTTATTTACTTACATTCTCTTATATACCGTGCTATTCTGCATCAGTGCGGTTTACATTGAACAAACTGAAATTACATTGAACAGGGCATTATAACTTGGAGATAACTATTTTACAGGGAACATGGGCTATGGAGGGTTATGTGGCTTGCCCAAAACCACAAGGAGCACATGTGGGACTAGAAACCCCAGTCCTTCCGGCCCAAGGTTGCTGTCCTCTATTGGGATTTGAACCCCTGACCTTCCGGCCTAAAGTACCTTGCCCAACCACTAGGCCACTCCTCACTAGAGAAACTAATAAGGAGCAGGCTAGTTAGGTTTGGTTTAGATTTCTTTAAATTGGTTTCTGTAAAGTACTTTAAATTATTTTAAATTTCCAATTGGACTATTTGGTTATATTTCTTTTAAAAAAAAAAAATGCATATAGACTAATACGGGAGGTATTCAGGGCAAGTGATCCTTTCCCTGCCAAGCCACAAAGAAAATACCTTGCTATTTTACCTCCGAGATCTCTTTCCCCTTGAAGGCAAGGGGTAGAGCTCCTCGAACGGCGCACAGACAGCCCGGTCTCCGTTGAGCTGCTGGCGGCGGCTTCGGGGGCGGCGCCTAAGGCACATCGCGGCTTTTAGGTGCGGCCCTGACTTGCACATCGCTCGGAGCGGAGCTCCGGATAAAAGAGCCTTGTCTGCCCCTTGGAGCCTGTGGGGAGCTGTCGATGGCCCAGAAAAGGTGCGTTGGGATTTCTCCGCGGCCGGAGGGCCTTGCCTCAGAGTGCGTCAAAAGCGCTTTGAGGAAAGCGCGGCCATTTTGACCACGCGGTCTCCCCAGCGCTTCGACTCAGCAAGGCAGCATCGTTGACCTCCGGGGCAGAGTGTTCGCCCGGCCCGAGGTCAGCGCTTTAAACTGAAAAGTATTTAGTTTGAGGTGCTTAGGTGTTTGTTTTATTCTTTCTTTTGTTTTCTTGAGATTTTTGGTCTTTCTGGGGGTTCATTCAAGTTTTTTTTCCTTTAGGCAACAGTCTCATCGGAGCTGATTTGAGCAGGTTGCATGTAAACGATTTGAGGCCTAGAGAAGGAAGAGTCCCTGTTGGGGCACAAAAAAAAAAAAGAAAAGGCAAGAAGTACCACAGCCATTAGGTCCTTTGTTATTGGTAGACCCAGGGAACCCTAGGGACAGTGAAGGACAATCGGCCCATGTCGGCGCGCCCGCAGTGTATAGTTTGTGGCACTCATAGGGGCACGGGCACAGAGACCGGCATATGTCGGAGCTGTACTGCTGTCTCGGCCAGTGTAAAACAGCAAATGGAGAGCTCCATGGTAGCCGTTCCCCAGGAGGCCGTAGCGGGGACGGAGGGAGAAGCGTGGCTAGCGGGCCCCTCCACTTCTAGTCAGGATGCGGCATCGGGTGATCCTAGTGCAGGTTTGAGTCTAGGAACCGATACGCAGATGGAAGACTTTTGTCCAGACTTTGTATTACTCATGCATCAAGCGTTCTGTCATAGACGGCAGGGTAAGTTGCCAGGGTCCTTACCTATCCCTTCCTCTGGTTCACGGTCAGGACTAGCGGACCGCGACAGTCTAGCAATTAAACCTGCCAAGAGACCCCATCCACCAGATCCCTCGCCCTCTGAATCGGGGTGGCATGAGGGAGAAGAGGCAGAGCTAGACATGGATGTAGATGTGGATGAATTGGAAGAGGGGGAGATTCCTGAGCTTGAGGATCAAGCAAGGGTCATCCGAGTGTTTCGGAAGAATGAGTTGACGGCTGTTATTACGGAGGCCCTGCAGACGCTTAGGCTAGCTACCGAACAGCCGGTTGAGGAAGAGGATGGTGCAGATCCCATTATTCAGGCGGTGCGCCAAACGCAGGTGGTGTTTCTTATCCATAAAGTGATAGATCAAATGATTCAGAATGAGTGGGATCATCCTGAAGCGGGGCTCAAGGGGATAAAGATTATGAACAAGCTTTATCCCCTGGCGGATAAAGACAAGGAGAGATTCTGCTCTCCGAAAATTGATGCTGCGGTCTCGGCGGTCACTAAAAAGACCACAATTCCAGTGGAAGGCAGCGTGGCCTTAAAGGATGCACAAGATAGAAAGGTGGATGGTTTATTAAAGCAATCCTTTGAAGCGGATGCGGTTTCTTTGCAGGCCTCCATCTGTGGGGCTTGGGTGGCAAGGGCCTGCCTTCGCTGGGTTCAACACTTAAGGCAGTCAGCGTCATTAGAACAGGACGATGTGAGAGAGCTGCAGTGCCTGGAATCATTAGAACAGGACGATGTGAGAGAGCTGCAGCGCCTGGAATCAGGGTCTGCGTATTTGGCAGATGTACACTACGACCTGATTAGAGCCTTATCGAATAGTATGGCTTCATTGGTAGCGGCGCGGAGATCCCTTTGGTTAAAATATTGGGCGGCCGACGGGTCCTCTAAGTCACGGCTCGGTAAACTCCCGTTCAAGGGGAAACTGTTGTTTGGAGAGGAGCTAGATAAGCTAGTTAAGGATTTAGGGGAAGCCAAAGGAGGTAGGCTTCCGTAGGATAAGCCCAAGCAAGGAAAATCTTCGTCTGCCTTTCGGGGTCAGTTTAGAGACTTTCGGAGGTTTCGCTTGCCCCGTTTCGTGGGGTCCCAAAGAGGAAGATTTGCTTCTCCAGCCCAAGGGTTCCGAGGATTTCGTGGGGCAAGTAGAGGATTTGCAGCGGCGTCCACAGGGGGCACTCGGAAGCCACAATGAATGGCGGCGGGTCCCGGCAGAGTCAACCGATCAGAGGGTGTTAGAGATCATCCGCGACGGTTATGCACTGGATCTGGCAAAGCCGGTGCTGGACTTTCGTGAGCTCTCCCTGCAGAGGGCAACAGAAGGCCTTAGAGGTGCATCAGACTTTGGACCGGCTCTTGCGGCTAGAGGCCGTCGTTCCGGTGCCGATAGCGGAATACGGCATGGGTCACTACTCTATTTATTTCGTGGTGCCAAAGAAGGACGGGTCTCTTCGTCCTATTCTAGATCTCAAAGGTGTAAATCATTGCCTCCAGGTGCCGCATTTTCGAATGGAAACGCTGTGGTCAGTTATTGTGGCGGTTCGTCGGGGAGAGTGTCTGACGTCTCTCGATCTCATGGAGGCATATCTCCATGTCCCGATCCGGGCGTCACATCAAAGGTTTCTGCGGTTCACGCTGCCTTGGGGGCACTACCAGTTTCAGGCACTGCCTTTTGGGCTGGCGACGGCTCCGCGCGTTTTCACCAAAATAATGGTAGTGGTGGTGGCAGCTCTGCAGAAGGAAGGGATCTTAGTTCATCCTTACCTCGATGATTCGTTGATTCGAGCAAAGTCCCAGGCCGAGAGCGAAAAAGCCACAGAAAAGGTAGTAGCATTTCTCCAGGATCTAGGCTGGGTGTCAATCCGCTCAAGAGTCACTTGACTCCGACTCAGGTTCTTGAGTATTGTGATAAGGAAGCTTATCATAGCTCAGGAAGGGGCTATAGAAAAGGTGAAGTGTCTCTGAACAAGCAACCTGTCAGTGCTGGTAGAAATGAGAAAACAGAATTTTGCCATAAAAGACTACCAGTCCCAGAATGCACCAGGTTTCCCACAGCCATGAGAGGAGCTGAAGTGAGAAAACGTGTGTTCAATCAAAAGGGCTATGAGGTAATCCCCAAGCACTCATTGCAAAGGGCAGGGCTTGATTCAGCACAGCTGCGCTGTGCTAGGATGGAACACTCATCTCAAACGGCAAGGCCTGATTCAGCACAGCTGCGCTGTATTAGGGGGGAGCACTCATCTAAGCAGAATAAGAGTAGAGTTTATTCTACAGATGATCATCTTTATGATCACCTTGGATATCCAGAGAATTGTCCTCAGTATCCTGAGAATCAGCTTGAGTTTGATCATCAGTTTCATCTGAAGGATCATCAGAAGCAGAAGCCTAACCGGACGGACCGAGAGGGAAAGAGACCCTTTGGAAGAAGGAAGAGAAAAGCCTTTGAGAGGTCTAGAAGAGTCCAAAGCAGTACGTATACTGGGAGGTATTCCAAGGGCCAGCATACACCATTGGACTGGGGAAAGCCAGAGGAATGGTGCTGCAGAGCTAGGAATCACCAGAGGCTACCTGTGAGGGAGACGGCTGCACGTGGAAGGGACCCTAAGACCTGTGCCAGAAGGTATGTGAAGAGAGATCCAGTGTCCAGGGATCTGGATTAGAAGGCTGGACATAAGAACTGGACTACATACTGGTCAGGCTATATAGAGAGGAATTCTAGCAGCAATGGAAGCTCAGGTATGAACACTGATCTATGCCCTAGCTATAACCTTGAAAGACAGCAGGGAAACAAGTATTCTCCTGAAAATGCTCCATTGAGAGATTCATCTGTGCCAATCCATGATATTGAACCCATGCTTGTTGAACAAGGGGGAATAATAGCAGATGAGGATCCTGTTTATATGGACTGCTCTCTATCTAAACTCCGTTGGTAACTTTCTGTTATAAAGTACAGCAACCATCACAAAGAAATACAAATTTGTTCTTTAATCTACTCAGAAAAGCTCCTGAAGCAGGATTTGACCCACACAGTGGAAGGCAAGCCAGCTAAGGGGTTTCAGCTGGTAACTGCTAGCAATTAAGCCTTACCTAATTGCTTGTGAGCTAGGAGAGAATCACTTCTGTATCTATGTGGGAAGTAATCAGAAGTTAACCTGAAAAGAACAGTTTGTTTCTTGCTTTGTGACTTTTCATTTGTTGTTTTCCTGATTTTAACTTTGTTTTTCCAAGTTAACACTGAAAGCAAGTAACCTAATTTATGTGCTACCAAGCATGTCTGTGTTGGGAGAAATAACCCCATAAATAAATATCTTATTGGCTTTACCCAAGAGCACAACTAAATTATTGTCAGCAGCTGTGTCTGGTGTGAATGAACTACATTGCCCACAATACCTTGCAAATCATATAGATATATGCACTTGACAAGACTGTGAAGATTCTCACCCAGGCAGCCGTCTGACAGTATTTGGGGGTGCGGTTCGATACTCGGGAAGGCTCGGTGTTCCTTTATGGAGAGGAGAGCTCAAGCGCTCCAGAGCCTGTTGCAGGCCTTCAGAAAGCTTGCAGCGCCGACAGCGTGGAAGTACCTTCAGGTGCTAGGGACAATGGCAGCGACATTGGAGGTGGTCCCTTGGGCCAGATTCCATATGAGGCCATTGCAGCGGGCCTTGCTTCGCTGCTGGTCCAACCAGTCTGACTCATTGAGCAAACGGCTCCCTTTTCCTCAGCAGGTCCGGCAGGCTCTGCGGTGGTGGATGCTGCCCGTGTCCCTACAGGCGGGAATGCCTTTGGAGCAGCCGGAGTGGATTCCACTATTAACAGATGCAAGTCTCGCAGGCTGGGGGGTGCATTGCGGAGTAGACTTTGCGCAGGGACTATGGTCTGCGGAAGAGAGCAGCTGGTCGATCAACCGCCTGGAACTGAGAGCAGTGTTTCTGGCCCTGAAAAGCTTCGAAGCCCAGGTGGCGCGGCGGGCGGTGCGAGTGTTGACGGACAATGCCGCGACCGTGGCCTACATAAATCGACAGGGCAGTACCGGGAGCACAGCCATGGAGGAGGAGTCCGAGAGGCTGTTCTCCTGGATAGAGTCCCAGTTACAAGCAATATCGGTGGCACACATCGCAGGAAAAGACAATGTGACGGCAGATTTTCTGAGCAGGGTCCGAGTGGATGCAGGGGAATGGGAGTTGCATCCCGACGTGTTCGTGCAGTTGATTCTCCGGTGGGGAGCTCCGGTCATGGATTTGATGGCAACTTGCCAGTCAGCAAAAGCAAGTCGGTTTTTCAGCAGAAGGCGGGAACCCATGTCTGAAGGGATCGACGCCTTGATGCAGCCGTGGCCGTTGACGGGTCTTCTCTATGTGTTTCCTCCGTAGGCGTTCATTAGACAAGTAGTTCAGCATATCGAAGCGCATCGGGGGTGGGTGTTATTAATAGCTCCGGACTGGCCCAGGCGTCCGTGGTACGCCGACCTGATAAAATTGCTAGACGGGGCCCCGTGGCGCCTCCCAATGTCGCAGGAGCTACTGTTTCAGGGTACGCTTCTGATGCATCGGGTGGATCGATTCTCGCTTACGGCTTGGCCATTGAAAGGGCGAGGCTGAAAAAGAAAGGCTACTCCAGATCGGTCGTGGCGACTCTGCTTCAGGTGCGTAAACGATCAACTTCGCTGGCTTATGTATGCGTCTGGCGGATCTTTGAGGACTGGTGTTCGAGGCATCAGGTCCGTGCAGCTATGGCGCCGGTACCATTGGTGTTGAGTTTTTTACAAGATGGCTTCGAGGTAAGGTGCAAGGCGTGTCCTTAGGTGCTCACGGCGATGTGGTACGTTTTCTTAAAGCGGTTACCAGGATATGTCCAGCGCGTCGAATTTTGGTTCCGTCGTGGGATCTCAACTTGGTTTTAAGGGCGCTGGTAAAGGGTCTGTTTGAGCCCTTAAGCCAAGCCTCGGTCAAAGATTTGACTCTAAAGGCTGTATTTTTGGTAGCCATTTGTTTGGCGCGGCGCATTTCGGAGTTGCAGGCTCTATCTTGTAGGGAGCCTTTCTTGTGTTTTTCTAGAGAAAAAGTGGTCCTCCGGCCAGTGCCTTCCTTTTTGCCGAAGGTGTCCTCCCCTTTTCATGTGAATCAAACGGTTTCTTTGCCGGTTTTACAGGCGGAAGTCGGACAAGCTTCCGATCGGGGATTGAGTCGCTTGGACATAAAGAGAGTGTTACATCGATATTTGGCAGTCTCCAAGTCCTTTCGCAAATCGGATCATCTGTTTGTGTTGTTTGGAGGCCCCAGGAAAGGGGAAGCAGCAGCGAAGGCATCCATTCCAGGTGGATTAAGGAGGCCATTGTCTCGGCCTACATGTTGCAGGGTCACACGGCTCCCGTGGGTCTGAGAGCTCATTCTACTAGAGTGCAAGCGGCTTCCTGGGTGGAGCACAGTGTAGTTCCTCCAGTAGAGATTTGTAGGGTGGCTACCTGGTTGTCTCTTCATACTTTCAGTAAACACTACTGCCTGGATGTGCTGGCGGCGAAGGATGCCTGTTTCAGGTCGGCAGTCTTGCGTGCCGGCTGGCAGGGTCCCTCTCATTAGTACTGCTCTGTTACATCCCAGAGGTGGAGGACTAAATTGGAGGAATGATAAGGAAATTGAAATTACACTTACCTGGTAATTGTAGTTCCTTGAGTGACGACAGTTTAGTCCTCATTCCCGCCCTCTGATTCATAGATTAGCTCGGCACGCATTCAGGAGTGACAGAAGGGTATACAGCTGAGTTTTCTTTTTTGTATCAAGATGACCAGTTCTCAGGTTCATTCTTTCCTTTTTGACTTCTCTCTTCTTCCTTTAACTGTTTCCTGGCTCTGCAGGGGGAAGAGCGTTAATAACGGAAGTCTCACCCTTTCCTTTTAAAGGGGAGGTTCATGACTTGTTAAGCGTTCAGGTTAGGTGTTAAACTGTTAGCTACTTGTTTGTTGCTCTTTTGAGTCTGCTTTGTCAATAGTTCACTGGGGCTGATGGGGAATTCCAGCATGCTGCATCCAGTGATCTCAAGACTTTTATTGGTCCAGTCTCCAAGCTGCAGGAGGAGGTGCACTACCCAGAGGTGGACTAAACTGTCGTCACTCAAGGAACTACAATTACCAGGTAAGTGTAATTTCAATTTTTTTCTGTGATTTCACTTTTTCTGATCCGGTTCGACGCCGGTTCCTCTTCCCGCCTGGGCTCGGTATACCAGTATCGAGTCTGCTATTCTTTTTTTGTTTTTTGTCCTTCGTGACTAGCCTTCGCACCTTTTTGTTTATTTTCACTGGCAGCCCGGTCTTTTGACCTTGCAAAGGCCCTTTTTCCCCCCATGGCTGCCAGCAGGTTCAAAAAATGTGATCGGTGCAAGAAACTTATGTCTCTCACCGATACACATGATTGCTGCCTCCGATGCCTCGGGCCCGACCATGACCCGCTGGCCTATGGCCCGTGCGGCAAAATGTCGTCAAAGGCGCTTCGGAGCTGTCAGCGTCAACGTGAGAGAATTTCCTCAGAATCCGCGTCCGGCCAGGCCCGTCAGAGGCCTCAACATCTCGGGAGTCAGAACCTGAGCGCCGTCGTGGTTCCTCTGAAAGGGGGTCTCCCACCAGGAAGCACAAAAGGAAGAAGAAGCTCGTGAGGGCGACGTCGGTGGAAGCTCCTGGGTCCTCGAGGGCCAGGTCGCGTAGCCCTGATCGCCACCCCAGGCTCTCAGAGTCGGAGAGGCCGTCCAAGCTACCTCGTATGGAGCCGGAGTCCCCGAGTCACATGAGTTCTGTTGTCCTCGTGGACTTTCCTCCGGGAGAGCCGACATCGGACCCGACGCTGTCGGGGCCCGAGTTGGAGGCTGCTGGGTCTCGAGCTTGGACTTAGGTTGACGGCCTTGGAGAGCAGCTTGGTTGCCTTCATGGAACAGCAGCGGGTGCTGATCGCCGCTCTGACCGGTGCATCTGCCCCGACCACCAGGACTCGACGTCTAAGTCGACCCCGGAGACCGAGCCGATCCTAGAATCCATCAAGTCTCGAGTCGATCCTCGGTCAAGGTCCCCCTCGACCTTCTGTGCGGGGCCAAGGTCAGCGACGCCAGTGCTCTCGGCGTCGGGGCGGGTGGCACCGAAGCCCACACGGCCGGAGCTGCTTGACGACTCCTCGGAGGAGTCGGCGTGGGAGACGGAGGACGAGGAGTCTCCGGACACCTTCCAGACCTGGTGCGTCCCTTCGGACTCACTGGAGTCCGAGCCTCGGAGAAGGTCCCCCCCCTGGAGGATACCCAGTTCTCAGACTTCGTAAGGGACATGGCCAATGCTTTGGCATTCCCTGCGGACGCCGAGGAGGAGCCTCGAGCCGAGGAGCTCTGTGTCCTCCAGTATGACTTTCCTCTGAAGGAAACCTTTACTGTGCCGGTTCCTCCGATGCTGGAATGGCTGCTCTTCTGTATGTGGGAGGCACCGGCCTCGACGCCGGTTCTTAGAAAATGGGTAGATTCCATTTATCGAGTCCATAAGAGCTCTGGGTTCCAAAAGGCGCAGCTACCGCACAATTCTATAGTTTTGGAATCGGCCATGCACTGCCTGAAGAGTCAGAAGATGCACTCCTTGGTGCCCCCTGGCCGGGAGGCCCGGAACCTGGATGCCCTCGGTAGAAAATACTTCCAGGGCTCTATGCTATCTTGCCGTGTCCAGACTTACCAGCTGTACATGGGCATGTACTTATGGGACCTGGCAAAGGAGATTGCCGGGTTCTCAGCTGGCCTCTCCGAGGAACCCTTGCAGAGGTTCAAGGCCTTGTCTACAGGGATCCGAGAGTGCTCGAAGTTTATCTCTCGAGCAGCCTATGATGGCTTCGAAGCTTCGGCCCGGGTAGCCGCGGCCAGCATCGGTGCACGCCGTCAGGCCTGGCTACAGTCATCGGACCTGGAGTCATGGGTGCAGGACAAGTTGGTCGATGTCCCCTGCCGAGGTGACAACCTATTCGGTAAGCCCATGACTGAGAAGGCTGCAGAAATCGAGACTGAGGCTCTCACCAGGACAAGGCTGTTCAGAAAGACTTCTGCCCTTTCTCAAAAAAAGAAGGGCTCGGGAAAGAAGCCCTTTTTCCTGAGGAAGGGTGCTGCCTACAAATCCTACCCTCACTATCAGGCCTCTCCAGCTCCCCAACAGGGCCAGCAGGCCAAGGGGCAGCAGCATGGGCCCCATAGGCAGAAGACCCCAAGCCTCCAGCTCCTGCACAGCAGGGAGCGGGGTTTTGACTCCCACAGCATAGCCTCTTCTCCACCGCTGGCTCCACTCAACAAAGGAGGTCGGCTGACCCTGTACGCCTACAGGTGGCCAGCCATCACAGGGGATACCTGGGTACTCAGCATAGTCCAAAAGGGCTACATGCTCCACTTCCACCAGCTACCCCCTCCTACTTTGGAGGGGAGCCTCCAAGACTCCCTCTACACAGAAATCTCCTCCTTCAGGAGTTGGCAAGTCTTCTAAAGGAACAGGTGGTGGAACTGGTGCCTCACCACCAGGAAGGGCAAGGCTTCTACTCCAGGTACTTCCTGGTACCAAAAAGGACAGGAGGCCTCTGGCCTATCCTAGACTTGCGAAACCTAAACAAGTTTTTGGAGAGGGAAAAGTTCAAGATGCTTACCCTTGGGATACTGCTGCCCTACCTCCAGCAGGGAGACTGGCTATGCTCCTTAGACCTAAAGGATGCTTATACTCACATCCTCATTCATCCAGACCACAGACAATATCTCAGGTTTGTGGTGGGAGGAAACCATTTTCAGTACAGAGTACTTCCCTTTGGCCTAACCTCTGCCCCCAGGGTTTTCACCAAAGGCCTGGCGATGGTGGCGGCCTATCTCAGGAATCGGGGAATTTTTGTCTTCCCATATCTGGACGACTGGCTCATCAGGGGCCAGTCTCTCCAGGAGGCCAGACAAGCCATTCTTCGCACTGTCTCTCTTTTTGATTACATTCTCTTATATACCGCGCTAGTCTGCATCAGTGCGGTTTACATTGAACAAACTGAAATTACATTGAACAGGGCATTATAACTTGGAGGTAACTATTTTACAGGTAACTATTTTACATTAGTTCACATTTTGGTTTCTTCGCACACCTTACAAAATTGAGTGCACACAAAATCATATTTAACATCTTCAGCATCTGGGCTTTGTCATAAACTACGCAAAGTTTCGGGTCTATAGTTTCTCAAGTTTATAGGGGCGAGACTAGACACCCTTCAGGCAAGTGCTTACTTGCCCGAGGACAGGGCCCACAGATTGATGGAGTTGGCAAACCAGTTCCAAAGCAATTCTCAGGTCTCCGCCAGGCACTACCTACGACTTCTGGGCCATATGACATCCACTGTGCATGTGACTCCGAATGCCCATCTGCACATGCGGGCTGCTCAGTGGTGCCTCAGAGCTCAGTGGGTGCAGGCCACAGGCGACCTCCGAGACAGAGTAAAGGTGTCTAAACCACTTTTGGACTCCTTACAGTGGTGGCTACATCTCCCAAACCTTCTCATGGGGGTACCTTTTCAGGCACCAGCACACACAAGGGTGCTGACGACCGATGCTTCCTTAAAGGGCTGGGGTGCACATTGCCAGGGCACGTGCATTCAAGGCCTCTGGTCCCCTCGGGAGGCCACGCAGCAGATCAATCTTTTGGAGCTGCGAGCAATCCACTTAGCTCTACAGACTTTTTCTCATGCCCTCTCTCACCAGTCTGTTTTGGTTCAGACGGACAATCAGGTGGCACTGTTCTATATGAACAAACAAGGGGGCATGGGGTCCAGGCTCCTATGTCAAGAGGCGCTGGCCCTTTGCTCTTTTGAAGTAAAACAAGGCATGTTTCTCAAAGCAGTTTATCTAACTGGACAGGAGAATTTCCTAGCAGACAAGCTAAGCAGGATTCTCCAGCCTCACGAATGGCAGTTGAATCCATGGGTGGTCCAGCAGATCTTCCTCTGTTGGGGATTGCCGTCCATCGATCTCTTTGCCAGTCCACAAAACCGTCAGCTGCCCAGGTTTTGCTCCAGACAGCCGCACCCCCTGAGAATGGCAGCAGATGCTTTTCTGATCTCTTGGTCTACGGGCCTCCTGTATGCATTTCCTCCCACGCCCCTGGTGGCCCGAACTCTGTTCAAGATTCTCCAGGACAAGGCCTCGGTGATTCTGGTAGCCCCCATATGGCCCAGGCAGCAGAAAAGGATAGTGCTCCCTTGCTTCTACCTAAGGAGGTTGAGGAGGTGGTTTTGTCCTCTAGGAGGCAGTCCACCACATAGTCCTATGCCCTCAAGTGGCGTAGGTTTACGGTATGGTGTGCTCAGCGCAGGAAAGATCCTTTCTCCTGCCTTGTGCCAGTAGTACTGCAGTATCTACTTCACCTGTCAGACCTAGGCCTTAAATCTAACTCTGTTCGGGTCCACCTCAGTGCTCTTTCAGCGCACCACTCCCCGGTGGAGGGACAGTCTCTGTCGGTTCATCCCTTGGTGTCCCATTTTCTCAGAGGTCTGCTTCTTCTCAAGCCTCCGGTTCGTCCACCGGCGACTGAGTGGGATTTGAATGTGGTCTTGCAACAACTTACTTGCCCACCGTTTGAGCCGATGGCTACTTGCCATTTGTGCTTCCTTTCTTGGAAAGCGCTCTTCCTGGTAGCTCTTACCTCGGCCAGATGTGTGAGTGAACTACAAGCTCTGGTTTCTGATAGACCGTATACATGGTTCTATAGGAACAGGATGGTCCTACGGACCCATCCGAAATTCCTTTCAAAAGTGGTCTCCTCTTTCCACCTCAACCAGGAGGTGGTTCTTCCGACTTTCTTTCCCAGGCCGCATACCAGCCGGACTGAAACAGCCTTGCATACCCTGGACTGTAAGAGGGCGTTGTCTTTTTACATAGAACGTAAGCGGGGGCATCGAAGGGCTACTCAGCTCTTCGTCTCCTTTGACCCTAATAAGATGGTGTTGCCTGTCTCCAAGCGTACGTTGTCCACTTGGGTAGCAGATTGTATCACCTGGGCGTACAAGGCAGCCGACCTCCCCTTGCAGGGTCGAGTCACGGCCCTCCGTGTCAGGGCGAAAGCCACGTCAGTAGCTCATCTCCACTCTGTTCCATTGGCAGACATCTGCCGGGACGCTACTTGGTCTTCAAGCCAGACTTTTGCAGCTCATTACTGCCTCGAGAGAGAGTCCTGGAGGGACAGTGCTTTCGGACAGGTTACGTACTCCGTAATCTCTTTGAGGTTTAGGCAACTCCTACCCTCCGGCCCTTGTGTTGGGCTACCGTACGGGGGTGTTCTTCTTATCACGGATGTTGAGGTTCTTGAGAGGGAGCCATTTTTTCAGCTTTGGGTTCCCGGTAGCCTAGAGCTGGGGCGTCCCATATGTGAGGACTGACTTCCTACTTGGTCCTGGAGAAAGAGTAGTTACCCACCTGTAACAGGTGTTCTCCAGGAGCAGCAGGAATCAGTCCTCACGACCCTCCCTCCTCCACTGGAGTTGCAGTTATATACTTTATTGATTTTTTTTGCTGTCTTTTAGCTATGTCATCAGACTGAGCAAGATGGCACCCTTGGGTGGGAAGGGGACCGTGCATGCGCGCTGCATTCCCAAAGCCTTTCCTTGAAAGCTGGGGAAATGCTCCGCACGAGGGCTCCATTGGCGCCAACGTCACCCATATGTGAGGACTGATTCCTGCTGCTCCTGGAGAACACCTGTTACAGGAGAGTAACTACTCTTTATTGTATAATTTGCACATGTAACTTTGTGCTCTTCCGAAACTCCATCCCTGTGCCTTAACACCGCATACAAATAGCGCAATGCACATAACTCCACCTATTGAAGTGGCGTTAGGTGAACTCGTGCTAATTGCAAGGGTTGCAGTGAGCGCACGGTGTATACTCCCACGCTGACTGTGCTCACCATGCCCACTCTCTGCCCCTAACCCACCCTCTTACCACGTCATTGTGTGATTCAAAGTGCAGAAATCAAACTGCTCTGTCATAGTCCTGCGCTAGCTGTCAACACATGTCCTAATGGGTCTTCAGCGCGTGCCGGAACACACGCTGACAACTAGTGCCCTTTAGTAAAAGTCTCTTAGTTATTTATATCACTAAAGAAAAAGGGGCACAAATGAAAATGAAGGATAGCAGTACATGTGGGATATACAAGCAACAAACTGGTACGCTATTGCATTCATTTTTGGAATGCATGACATTATGAACACTATGGAGAAACGCAATCTCCAGGAACAAGCAGGAATGTAGTCTTCACATATGGGTATTGTCGGTACCGATGGAGCCTGCGTGGGAACGCTCCCCAGCATCCAATTAGAAAGCTTTTGGGAGCATCCCACAGTGCCTGCGTGCTCCCTTCCCGCCTTTCCCAACTGTCTCTCTCCAGTTCTTTGTTTTCCGTGGAGCCAGCAGGTCGTTGTTCCTGTCACCGCAGAAAATTTGTCCTTATTCTTTTTCTGGTTGCGTCTGCCTTCCTCGACGCTAACCCGGTACCGCCGGTTCTTCTTTATTTTCTTTTCTTTAAAAAAAAACAAAACATAGTACTTTTCTTTTCCCTTTTTTCCAGGTGCACGTGCCATTTTGGGCCTTAGGCCCAAAATTTTTTCCATCATGGGAAAACCCGCTTCGGGTTTTAAAAAGTGCACCAAGTGTGGCGCTACCATCTCCGTCACCGACACCCATGAATGGTGTCTGAAATGTTTAGGTCCTGACCACTCCATCATGGAATGTATGGCCTGTGCCATGATGTCCAAGAGAGGTCGACAGAACCGAGCTGCCAAGCTCAGTACCCTGTTTCCCTCTGATGCAGCTTCGGTGGCATCGACATCTTCCAGGGCTTCGTCTTCCTCCCGTGGATCTCGGGTAACCAAACATAAGTCTAGCCGGTCCTCAAAGGGTAGATCTCCTTCTAAGCATCGAGATGCCTCTGGTGTTGCCCTTGAGGATTCTGCACCGGCAAAATTGCCCCAGCGGGAGGCTTCGGCTTCCAAAGCATTATCGGCGCTCCAGGATGTTCTTGAGGCCTCGACCTCGGCAGAACTACTGGTGCCATGCTCTGGGGTACCGGCTCTTTTCTCCGGAACTGACATCCAGGCATCGGCAGCGTCAATAGACTAGAGATTCCTGGCTATTGAACGCAGTCTGGCGGCTCTCCTTGCGGCATCGACACCCTCGGAACCGCGTCAGACAGTTCAACCGGTACCGGCACCATCGGCATCGGTGTCCGCATTGCCGGCACCCAGTCATCCGATGCCTTCCGGTACCGATACACTGGTACCGATCCCCCCCCCCAGTACTGACTTCGGTCGGTACGGGTATTGGGTTCTTCAAGAGCATCCGGACAGAAGGTACTTCAAGTCCTCAGAGGAATCTGAGGATTCTGACAGTTCTGTCGATGCGGGAATACGTCTCCCAGAGGAGCCTTCCTCCCCTAAACGCAGGATGTCTCCTCCAGAGGACATTTCCTTTCAGGATTTCATCAGGGAGGTGGCTCGAGGTCTGTCTATTACTGTAGCTCCTGAGACAGAGCCCAGAGCAAAGGAGTTGGAAATTTTACAATATCCCAAAGCTCCTAAAGAGGCAGCTATTTTGCCTATCCATGAGATCTTGCATGATCTCATGCTAAGAATGTGGGAGACGCCTCTTACCACCTCCCCTCACTCTCGTAGACTGGATACTATGTATCGAGTCCCTCCTTGTCCTGGTTTCCAGAAAACTCAGCTTCCTCACCACTCTATTGTAGTGGAATCAACTATGAGAAGGATCAGGAGTGCAAAGAGGCATGCCTCTAATCCTCCAGGACGTGAGTGCAGAACTTTGGATGCTTTTGGACGTTGTACCTTCCAAGCTTCCATGCTTCCTTCAGGAACATTCCCTGTTTTGAGCCCTCTTCTTCCTGAGGACAGAAGGCAGGATTTTCTCACATTGGTCAAACATGCCCAAGATGTTTCTAAATTTGTCAACCGTGCAGCTTTTGACTGTTTTGAGTGCATAAGCAGAACCTCTGCCATTGCCATAGGTGCACATAGAATTGCCTGGCTCCAGGCATCTGATTTGGAGCTCTGGGTACAAGACAAATTGGGCAATATTCCTTGTACTGGTGAGAACCTGTTTGGCAAAGATTGGCAAGAAAAGGCCAATGAGCTGGATGCTGACAACTACACCTTGGATAGATTATCCAAGGCCACAGCTGATCCTGCAAGAAAGAAATCTTTCAAAAAACCATTCTTTTCTAAAAAGAAAAGGTTGTATCCTGCTTATTCCCAGCAGGGACGTTCTGCAGGTCAGCCTGTCCGGAAAGGTCAGCAACCACCCAAACAAAGAAAAGCAAAGACTGCTAAGCCTCAACCATCCCAGCAGTCTCAGCCTCCACAAGGCCTTTGACTTTTAGCTAGAGAACTTAGCCTTCCTGGCTCTCGACAGACCAGAGCCTTCCACCATTCCAGGAAGGTTGTGTCACTTTGCCCCCAGATGGGGGCAGATAACAGCAGAGCATTGGACACTCTCCATCATAAAAGAGGGGTACAAGCTTCATTTTTTTGAGCATGCCCCCTCCCACAATGATAAGGCAGTTCAGTTCTCAGAGCTCTCTCATCAACCTGTTAGGTCAGGAGGTCACTATGCTTCTTGCCCAAGGGGAATAGAAGAAGTACCCATCCATCAACAGGGTACAGGGTTTTACTCCCCCTATTTCCTTATCCCAAAGAAAACAGGGGGATACAGACCTATTTTGGACCTCAGAGAATTGAACAAATTCCTGTTCAAAGAGAAATTCAAGATGATTTCTCTGGGAACTCTGCTGCCATACGTTCAGAGTCAGGATTGGCTTTGTTCTCTAGATCATTGTGTGCAATTCTGGTCGTCGTATCTTAAAAAGGATATAGCGTTATTAGAAAAGGTTCAGAGAAGAGCCACCAAAATGGTAAAGGGGATGGAAGGATACTCCTATGAAAGGCTAAAAAGGTTAGGGCTCTTTAACCTGGAAAAGAGACGGCTGAGGGGAGATATGATAGAAGTCTATAAATTAATGAACGGAGTGGAACGGGTAAACGTAGATCGATTTGTTGACATTATCAGAATATAGAAAGACTAGGGGACATGCAATGAAGCTACAGGGTAAACTATTTAAGACTAATAAAAGAAAATATTTTTTCACTCAACGTGTAATCAAACTCTGGAATTTGTTACTGGAGGATGTAGTAAAGGCTGTTAGTGTAGCTGGGTTTAAAAAAGGTTTGGACAAGTTCCTGGAGGAAAGGTCCATAAACCATTATTAAGAAGGGACCCAGGATATCAATGCTTGACCCAGTACAAGCATTGCGGAACCTGTGTCTTTTGGGGAAACTGCTAGGTACGTATGACCTAGATTGGCCACTGTTGGAAACAGGATACTGGGCTTGATGGACCTTGGTCTGACCCAGTATGGCATATCTTATGTTCTTATCTCAAGGATGCGTACACCCATGTTCTCATCCAGTCAACTCACAGAAAGTTCCTTCGGTTCCTTTTTCAAGGAAAGCACTACCAATACAGGGTGCTTCCTTTTGGCCTGGCCTCAGCAACAAGAGTATTCATGAAGTGCATGGCTGTGATAGCAGCATTTCTCCGCACTCTAGGAAAATTCGTCTTCCCCTACTTAGACGACTGGCTCATTCGAGCCCCAACAGAGTCAGAGGCCAGGACTTCTCTATCCTGCACAATGCGTATCCTTCAGTATTTCAGTCTGATCATAAACATCCCAAAATCCAGTCTAACTCCCACTCAGTCTTTAGACTTCATAGGAGCTTTGCTGGATACCAGAAAGGCAAGGGCCTATCTCCCCCAAGCCCGTTGCCTTCGCATTGTGCAGTTAGCTTCTCAAGCAGTGCTGAAGCCTCATCTCACTGCCCGAGAAATGCTACAACTACTAGGCCACATGGCATCTACTGTGCATGTGGTTCCTTATGCTCGCCTCCATATGAGGGCAGCCCAGTGGACTTTGTCCACTCAATGGACCCAGGCATCAGGATGCCTGTCAGACAAAATAGCAAGTACAAATCGCCTTATTTTGTCCCTCCAATGGTGGCAGTCCACTCAAAACCTGTTGCTGGGGTCCCCATTTCAACAACCCTTACCCCAGGCGACTCTCACAACAGATGCTTCTCCGATGGGTTGGGGAGCTCATCTGCAAGACCTCTTCACCCAAGGCACCTGGACTCCACAGGAGACTCATCTACATATCAATCTCTTGGAGCTCAGAGCAATCTTCCTTGCTCTTCGAGTGTTCCACACCCTGCTCAGCTACAAGACAGTCCTCATTCATACGGACAATCAAGTAGCCATGTTCTACGTGAACAAGCAGGGGGGAACAGGCTCTCTGTCGCTTTGCAATGAAGCTTTGTGACTATGGGCCCTCGCCAGAGAGCATCAGATTCATCTCCTGGCAGTATATCTTCCAGGCATACAAAACTCTTGGGCAGACAGACTCAGTCGAGTTCTGCTTCCACACGAGTGGTCTCTGCATGCAGACCAGGTGGCCAAGATTTTTCAAATTTGGGGAACCCTGGACATAGACCTCTTCGCAAGTCTGTGGAATGCCAAACTTCCCCGGTTCTGTTCCAGAATTCCGGCTTCAGGGGGCTCAGGCCAGGGATGCTTTCCTCCTTTACTGGGGTCAAAACTTCATGTATGCCTTTCCACCCATTCCCCTAATTCCCAAAACCCTGTTCAAACTTCAGAGAGACAGAGGCCATATAATTCTCATAGCTCCACATTGGCCACGGCAAGTGTGGTACCCTCTGCTTCTACATCTTTCTCAAGCTCCCTCCCTGGAGTTAGGGTCTGCTCCAGATTTCCTATCTCAGGAGGACGGAACGTTATGGCATCCCAATCCCCAGTCTCTGCATCTCAGGGCTTGGTTGCTGAAGGGCTAGATCTCCATGATCTTAACCTCCCTCAGCAAATAAAGGATATCCTTTATGCTTCCAGGAAGCCTTCCACAAGACGCTCTTATGCTTTCAAGTGGAAAAGGTTTACCATATGGTGTTTGCAGAAGGGTCTTAACCCCATTGCTGTACCTCTGGAATCATTACTGGAGTATCTCCTTCATTTATCCAATGCAGGACTTAAGACTAACTCAGTGAGGGTCCATTTGAGTGCTATTGCAGCTTCCTTCATGCCCCTAAATGGACAACCTGTTTCCTCCCATCCTCTTATAGCAAGATTTATGAGAGGCCTTCTGCTAACTAAGCCTCCCATTAAGCCACCACCTGTGGCATGGGACTTAAACCTGGTTCTTGGTCAGCTCATGAAGCCACCTTTCGAACCCTTAGCTACTACCTCCTTGAAATTCCTTTCTTGGAAGGTTATCTTTCTCATTGCAATCACATCAGCATGTCGCATCAGTGAGTTGCAAGCACTAATGGCTGATCCACCTTATACAAGGTTCCATCATGACAAGGTAGTCCTTAGGACTCATCCACACTTTATGCCAAAGGTGGTCTCGCCTTTTCATCTAAACCAAGCGGTCTACCTACCTGTGTTCTTTCCAAGACCTCATGCATCAAATGCAGAGAGGAATCTTCATACTTTGGACTGTAAAAGGGCTTTAGCCTTTTACTTATAAAGAACACAGCAACATAGAAAGTCCTCTCAACTCTTTGTTGCTTTTGATCCTTCTCATTTGGGACTTCCAGTCTCCAAGAGAACACTATCTAACTGGATTGCTTACTGTATTTCCTTTGCCTATCAGAGTAAGAATCTTCCTCTGGAGGGCCATGTCACAGCTCACAATGTGGGAGCCATGGCAGCTTCAATGGCTCATCTGCACTCTGTGTCTATCGACGACATCTGTCGAGCAGCCACCTGGGCCTCGGTTCATACCTTCACAGCCCATTACTGCTTGGACAAGAATTCCCACCGGGATGCCTTGTTTGGTCAGGCTTTTCTTCAACACCTGTTCCATACCTAGTCAACTCCTACCCGCCATCCCTGGTTGGATGCCAGAGATCCATGGGGGGAAGTGGAGCCCTGTCCAGGGGTACACAACTTCTAAAGCTAGGGAGTCCCCATATGTGAAGACTACATTCCTGCTTGTTCCTGGAGATAGCATAGTTACTCACCTGTAACAGGTGATCTCCGGGAACAGCAGGAATTTAGTCTTCACAACCCACCCACCTCCCCTAGGAGTTGTATCTCTCTATCTATCTCTTTCCCTTTCCCTCTCTCTCTCTTTGTCTCAGCTTTAAAACTCAACTGGAGAGAGGCAGTTGGGGAAAGGCAGGAAGACAGCAAGCAGGTGCTGTGGGATGCTCCCAAAAGCTTTCTAATTGGATGCTGGGGAGCGTTCCCGCACAGGCTCCGTCGGTACCAACGATACCCATATGTGAAGACTAAATTCCTGCTGTTCCTGGAGATCACCTGTTACAGGTGAGTAACTATGCTTTGGCAATTATTGAAGGTGTGGTATGGGAAAAAAGTTGATTGGACGTGTGTTACTCCTGCTAGCGGAAGAGGGATCTTTTCACGAGGCCTGACTTTTAAAGGCGGAAGTGAGGTTCATCCGCTTTGCCCTGTTGATGATTAAAGAGGTGATTCTTACATTTTGGGTGAGTGAAGAAGCACTGGTTGTGCAATGCTGGCAACAACATATGTATGAAATTGACAGATTAACAGATACAATTGAGTGGCAAATGGACAGCCATGGAGGAGGCATTATATTTTATTATGGAAGACTTATTAATAGAAACATCATAGATAGGATAGTGAAGAGCAGGGTGTGATGGGCTGGAAGAGCATGTGAGAGGATTGAAGAAATACATCTGGGGTACCAGCTATATTAAAGGCTTTGTTTTTTTTCTTGTGTTAAAGTATGTAACTGTTTGGGAAATCATGTTTGTGATATATTTCAGTTTCTCCAGATTACAATGATCATATTATTTAAAAAAAAAAAGATTTAAAGGAGCCTACTTTCTGGAACACAACAAGGGCAAAAGTTACTGGAACAGACCCACACATATAGCAATCTCATCAAAAACAGAATTTTTTCTTAGCTTCTCACAGATGTATTATGAGACGGAATGGAATTGTCAGTGATGCAGAATGAGACCTAAATCCTAGTGCCCAGAATCTCTGCAGGCTTGAGGAGGAGGGCATTACCTGGAAACTGGCTTTGAAATCAGAGCCTTGGACAATGGCCCAAAAAAGATTCATGGTGGGGCCAGCAGACTGTCCTTTGATAACCATGGGTAGTATAATGACCCTTCACCCATTCCTTCTGTTCTTCTTTTTTGTAGCTTGCCATGCCCCTTCCGTTGGCGCTTCAGGCCCGCCTGGCCAAAAGAGGGATCCTCAAACACGTGGAAGCTGGTGGGTCTCCCTGTGCTGTGGAGGGAAGGGGAGTTTGCATAGCGCATGTTGGGTTGTAATGCTGCAAGCAATGTCTGTGTTGCAATATTGAGATGTATAGATTTTGTGTTGATGTGTGTAGTGTTGCACATTGCAGCTTTATATTCATATTTCCTTATTGTGTTATACCAGTCTAGATGAGTGGGTTATGCTCCCAAGCTAGCAGGTAGCATCAGACTAGAGCAACTCTGTGATGTTATCACTTTTTTATATGCTGGTGCAGCACTGAGAGAAATCATTATTGTCGTCCTCCAGCAGATGGAAAGAGTGTGGACTGGTGCAGCAGTGCAAATAGGCCTGTCTACCCTGGCACAGATTACAGACTTGAGATCTTGTATAAGATTTGAAATTTGAAAGGCATGTGTTCCCCCTGCAGGGACACCTTATGACTCGGTGGTCTCCCTGCTCCTATTTGTTCAAACAGTGCCTACCTCTTCCCAAGAAGATCAAGGAGGAATTTGCCCGGAGCTACAAACTCACCCTCTGATGGATGCCTCTGAAGGCACTGGACTGGATGATAGACCCCGCAGATGCCATCCTGTTGGGTTAGGAGGTGTATTGTCTGGGTCAGTTTGTTCAGGAGTGCTGGTCCCCCTGTTAAATAAACAGATTAGAGGCCAGGGCGATCTACCTGGCTCTGGAGAGGTTTCAGTACCTCCTGGAAGTAAAAGTGTTTTTTACATGTTCTGGGGCAACAACACAGCAGTGGCATATATCAGTAAGCAAGGTGGCACTCGTAGCACCATGGTGGCGGAGCTCTGTCATTAGGCGGAGGCCCATCTGGTGGCTCTGTCCATGACCCACATAATGGGCATTGACAACATGCAAGCTGACGACTTGAGTTGGAACACTAGATCCCAGCAAGTGGGAGTTAAGTTCTTGCACGTTTGACCTCATCTTGCGAAGGCGGGGCCTTTCAGTGTTCAATCTGATGGCCACCCAGGAGAATGCCAGGGTAAAAATCTTTTTTCAGCTGCAGGAAGGATCCACAGGCAACAGGCTTGGATGTCCTTCTTCAGGAATGGCCCAGAAGGAACTCCTTTTATGCCTTTTCTCGCATGGCCCTTGCTGAGCTGACTTCTATGCAGTATTTGGGCTTACCCAGGTTTGATCATTCTAGTGGCATCAGACTATGGTACATGGATCTCTGGAGTCTGTAGCAGAGACCCCTGGTCATAGAGTATCTCATTCCCTTCTTGCTTAAAGCCTTGCTCTTGTGAGGCTTAAGTATCTAAGAGATGATACTCTCAAGTGGTAGTTGACACTCTTTTAAGGCCCAGAGGGCTTCTACATCCATGGCCTATGTGAGGGTCTGGAAGGTATTTGAGAGGTGTTTTTCCTCTCAGACTCTGCATGCCAGGAACATGGATATAATTGCCATTTGGTTCTTCCAACAGTCCAGGTTGGACCAGGGTTTAGCTCTGAACTCTCTCAAGGTTCAGGTAGTGACACTTTTGTAATTCCAGGGGCAGTACAGGGAGTGTCCTTAGTGGCATACCCTAATGTGTCCTACTTCCACAGGAAGTTGAAGCAGATCCATCCACCCATGCATCTGATTGTACCACAATGGAGTCATTCACTAGTGTTTTGAAGGCACAAAAGGTCCCCCGTTTGAGCCCCTTCAGATGGCCTCTCTCAAGGATTTGACCCAAAAGATGGTATTCCTGGTGGCTGTTGTCTGCCGGGCAGATTTCAGAGCTACAGGCCTTGTCCTGTCAGAAGCCTTCTTTTCTGGTCATCTCAACCACATCTATCACTCTGAGGATGACATTGTCCTTTCTCCCAAAGGTGCTATCTTCCTTTCATTTTAATCAGTCTGTGTTCTGACCTCCTTAGACAAGGACCTCTGGGTGGAGCCCTTGCTGCATCTGTTGGATGTCAGGAAGGTGTTAGTAAGTCCCAGATACTTTATTAATTCATTCTGTCAGTCAGACCATCTTTGTTGAATTCAGTAATCCAAGGAAAGGACTTGAGTGGCCAAGTCCTTGATCACCTACTGGATTAGGAAGGCTATTAGTTCAGCCTGCGTTCTGTGTGGGAAAACACGTATCAGACCGAGTAAACTCACTCCACTAGGGCACAAGCCTCCTGGATGGAGTCTGCCGTGGTGTCTCTGGAGGATATCTGTAAAGTGGCTACCTTGTCATATCTGAGCACTGCTGTGAAGCATTACAGATTGCATGTGGGAGTAGATGACTCCTTTCACAAAGCAGTTCTGTCCTGAGCATAATCTTCCTCCTACTCTGGATCCTGACTGCTTGGGTATTTTCCACTTGGGACTGGTCTAGCAAGATGATAAGGAAGGAGAAATGCTCCATATCTCCTAGTTTCTTCTACCTGAATCCTGCTAGACCAGCCCAGGCAGACGACTACTACAGATCTGGGAGCTCTGTTTCCTTTTAACTGCATTTTCAGTATCAGTGCCTGATGGAGAGTCTAGTATGTTAAGAGAGCCAAATATGTGTATAAAGTTATTGCTGTTGATGAATACTTTTTCAGTCTTGCTTTCTGCTTGGGAAGTGTCATTCTGGCTTCTGTCTGTGGTGCACCAGTGTATATACAAGTGATGATATCACTGAAAGTTGCTCTGGTCTGCCAACAGCTGTTGGCTCGGGAGCATAACCCACTTGTCTAGACTGGTCTAGCAGGATTCAAAGAAATGAAATTACCAGGTATGGAAAATTTTCTGTTTCTATCGTAATGGGTGGCAGGGCCAGCGTGATCCACTGTGCAAACCATGCACTTGCATGAGGTGACAGTTCCGGGAGGTTGGCAAGGTCATTAGAGTGACCCAGCAGATGGAGGACAAGCTAAAATCAGAACTAAAAAGGAAAAAGTAGCAAAGGGTTTTTTACCCCATGCAGGCACTGAAGGTCCAACATGTAGCCCTTTCTGATGCAAACACATTGGACCTTCAGCATGCATATGGGCTCAAAAGCCCTACTCTTCTTTCTCTTTTTTGATTTGGTGGTAGTGGCAACAGCAAGAGAGGAGAAGGGAAAGAAAAGGGAGAGATGCTGGAACAGGGAGAAGGGACCAAGAAGCTTCAGGACTATGGAGGGAAGAAAGAAAGCAGGGAGGGGAGGAGAGAAGAGAAGGTGAGATGCCGGACTGCAGGAAGGGGGGGATGAAGGTGAAGAGAGATGGGACATGGAGATGTTGAACTACTGGAGGTGAGAAAAGAGAAAGAGGGGACTGGGAGATACTGGACCATAGGGGTGGAGGGGAAAGGAGGGGGGATTGGGAGATGTTGGGCTACGAGAAGAGAGAGAGAAAATGAGAGGGGAGATTAGTGAGAAAGAGGCGTGATTCTGGATCATGGGCGGAGTGAGATAGGAAGCTGCTGGACTACTGTGGAAAGAGGGGAGGCAGGCAGTGGAAGAAAGAGGGGAGATGCTGGACCATGGGGTGGAGGGGAAAGAGGAATGAATGGGGAGATGCTAGATTGTAGGGAGAGGAAGGGAAGATAACTGGCATGGTTGAACCATGTGGGACAGACTATGGGGGAGGGGGGTGGCAAGAAGATGAGTGAGAGGAGGATAAATAGAGCTGAGGAGGTAGTAAAAGGATAATTGAAGACTAGGTGGGATAAGAGACAGAAGAAAGACACTGGAGGCAGGGATGGGATGACCAGTAGGGAAGAAGCTGGGATTAATGAGGGCATGAAGGACAGAGGGAAGTAGATGAGGGCTGGGGTAGGGCTGAGTACAGAGGTTGGAAATGTAGTAATGGGAGATGGGTGAAAGACAAGAGAATAAAAGGTTGGGGTAGAAGTGAGACAAGGAATGGGAGAGCTAGGGGAAATGGGCTGGCAGGAGGTGAGAGGAGGAGATGAAATATTGATAGGAAGTGAAAAGTAAAAAGAACGAAATTGAGAATTCGAGGGTGAGAAGAGTGGTGAAATTTAAGTAGATAGAAAGAAAAGAAAGAGCAAAATGGAGGAAAGAACAAAAAAGGAAAGATCAATATGTCAGAGACAGATATAGGGAGGGAATGGAAGAAGACAAGAGAGAGGAAAATGGTAAAAGGGCAGCAGATACTGGAAAGAGATAACATACTGAGGAAAGCAGAAAATGGTTGATTGGAACCAGTGAGATTGGGAAAATAAAATGGCCAGACAACAAAGGTAGATGCATTAGATGGAATATGTCAACTCTGGGAAATACGCATCACTGATGTTTTTGTATTTGTTGAGTACAAAATTAACTGCATATCTGTTTTTATTTCTCCAGTATTGCACTACTTGCAGCTCAATTTTGTTGTCCTATTTCTGTTTCTAATTTGTAGTTTCTTGATCTGTGTTTGTTTCATATAGTTTATTCATTCTCTGGCTTTAGAACAGGAGAGCAGTAATACAGTTTGCGTGTAGTTTTCTATGTAGAGATTTTTTTGCAGGGCTTTGCAGTTGTACCTAGCAGTTGGCACTGAGGGTAATCATGTAGAAATCTGGTAGCCTTTCTCTAACCCCACTGCATGTATAAATGGTGTTCAGACACGCGGGATGTTTTCGTTGTTGGGACGAAAGGACACCTTGTGAAGGGCTCAGTTGGCATCCAGTAGGGGTGGGGACAGCATAGCAATCATTCATACAGGACAGCTAAAAGGTAGCACTGGCCATGCATGGTGGATTTTGAAGTGCTGTGCAGTAATAAATTGTGGTGCATTTTTATTGTACTGCAGAGCAGTGTGCTACACTGTGGTCGGCTGAGACATGCTGAATTAATGTTGCTATGATGGGTTGCAGTGTTGTACCTTTCCCTGCATCTCACTCTGTTCTTACCTCTAGCAACAGTATCTTATTCTGTTAGTATCCTGTTACACCGCATAAATAGGAAATTAAATATTGTAGCTTCTAAATGCTGCTGCAAACTGAAGTTGCTTTAACTCACTTTGAGCTCTTTTGTTGGAAAAGTGTGTAATAAACAATGATCAACTACCCTTTGCATGACCTGACTGTGTTATGGGGGTGGGGTCTTCAGAGCCTGAGGAAGAGATCATAGCTGAAGACTATGATGACAACCACATAGATTATGAGGCCACTCGCATAGAGAATCTGCCCCCCAGCTGGTACAAGGTCCTCGATCCCATCTGGTAAGACACTTTTTTTGTTATCTTTGTGCTAGTGGTATAGTGCTGCTACAGACTACTTCTAACAAAACACTTATTATCTTGTGTGATTCTGAGTGTTGTGGACCTTTCCTTTCGCTCATCCATTTCCAGATTTCTCTTTGCAGTCTTCTTCCTGATTAAAGACAAAACCTTGCTTCCTGTTGCTTGTAATGGTCTCTTCTCCCGACATCTCTTTCATTAGCTGTTCATGTTGTGTTGTTTGGGTGTCTGACAGTGCTGCTTTCTCAGATAGAGTAAGACTGCAGCACAAAGAGAGAACTCAAGGGAGACAGCAGAAACTGACCTGTATAAGTAAATCCTATGACTCTTTTCCAGTGGGCTTCCTTATTACTGGAATGTGGAAAGCGAGCTGGTCTCTTGGCTATCACCCAATGATCCCAGTGCTATCATTACCAAACCAGCAAAAACATTGAAAGGTTAGTCGACTTGAAAAGCCCTGAGTGAGGTTGGGAAATGGGAACACATGGTGTAAGGAGATGGCAGAGGCTAAAATGTACTGGGTTGGGGAGGTTGTTTAGCGTTGGGTGTATTGGGGGGGCCATGGAGTGTAAGTGGGGTCGGAGAGTGAGGTGTTGTGGGTAGCATTGGTGGATGGTTCTGGGGAGTTATAGAGGTGATTTTTTTTTGGGGGGTGGGGGGGTGGAGATTACATAGTGGTGTTATTGGGTGAGGTGACAATATAGGTAGCATTGCTGCTTAGTGTATTGGGGTGAAGGGGGAAGTATATGGAAGTGAAATGAGAAGGTGCAAGGTATGTGGAGGGGTTGTCATATTTAGAATATGGATTTTGTATATTAAAGTCCAAGAGGGTATCTCACTGTGTAATATAGATTGCTGGGATCATAGGTGTGGATCTCCTGTGGGACTCAAGAGCTGACACTGTTATTACTTTGTCATCCACCAGACCAGACAAGAACACTTGAATTGTGCCTGCCAACCAGCAGATGGAGACAGAGCATAGAGCTGTGAGCTCAGGCCTTCAAATAGGCATCATGCAGCCATATGTTCTTCAGTATTCTGTCTCCTTATGACCTTGGACAAGCTACTTAACTCTCCATTGCTTCAGGTACAAACTTAGACTGTGAGCCCTTTGGGGACAGGGAAATACATTCAGGTACAGTATGCAACGCGTCTTGATCTCCCCCTGGAAAGGTGTGAGCTAAATACTAAAAATAAATAAATAACTAAAAGATAAGTAAGTAGAGGTCTGAAATCCTTGCAGTGCTAGCAGAGGTAAGCCATGGGAGGGGGAGGTCCTGAGTACCTTGCTGGAACAGTGAAGCTATGAAAAATCAGTACTGAGGTCAGCACTGATGGGGATTTATTCTTCTCCAGGAACAAGTAGGAATGTAGTCGTCACATATGGGTGACGTCTGTAATGACAGAGCCCGCACGGGAACACTCCTCAGTGTCCAATAGGAAAGCCTTTGGGAGCATCCCACTGCGCCTGCTTAGCTGCCCTCCCGCCTTCTCCAGGAACAAGCAGGAAGTCAGTCCTCACTTATGAGTGACGTCAGCACCGACGGAGCACACGCAGAACAATTCCCCAGCTTTCAAAGAAAGCCTTTGGGATTGCTGCCACACATGCATGGCCCTCTTCCCGCCCAAAGGTGCCATCTTGCTCAGTCTCCCTTTTTCTGCGGAGCCCTTTGGAAAATGTTTTCTTGACTTCGGCCATTTGGCCTTTTTTCTGGTAGCGCCGGTCCTCTCTCGTCCTCCCCTTCACCCCTGCTCCGGCTGTGGGCTCGGGGATTCATTTTTTGACTCTTTAGTGTTTTTTTTTTTTTGGGCCCTTTTTGCACCCTTTTTTCCCCGACTGCTGGCCTCGAGGGTTTTCGACCTCGCAAGGGCCCTTTTTGCCCCCATAACCACCGGTTTTAAGAAATGTGACAGATGCTCCAAAATTATGTCACTCACGGACACCCACGACTGCTGTCTAAGGTGTCTGGGGGCTGAACACAACCCGGAGCTCTGCTCACTTTGTAAGAAAATGTCCGCTAAGGCCTTGTTAAGCCGCAAGCAGAAGTCCGATGACACTTTCCGCAAGGCATCCCTGGGATCCCCGGTGGCACCTCGCCCTACCGAACCACCGCTGGCGGGGTCCCCACAGTGACCCTGCACCCAAGGCGTCACTCCGATTAGGGTTCGCCCGAGGTTGAACGGTGAAAGAAGAAGACGACCTTGGGGGCTCCAGATAAGCGCGAGTGGTCTCGTGCTAGTTCCCTTAGCCCTCCCTGGCGTTCCTGAGGGTCGGACAAGGAGCAGCCTCGAAAGGTACCTCGTACGGACACGGAGGCCTCTGGCGATGGCGCCCCGGTCTTCTGAAGGTTGTCCCGGTGAGGAACCCCTCTTCTCCTCCATGCCAGACCTGGTAACCCTGGTGTCAGCGTCACAGGGACCCACTCCTGAGTGGGAGTCCCGTATGCTGGCACTGGAGTGCAGCGTTTCTGCCCTCCTCACTGCCCAGCAGGTGTTTTGCCCAGCACAGCTGGCTCGTGCCCCGAGGGCCACCTGATTGGGGTCCCAAAAACTGCCATGGAAAACCCCCAAGAGCCGCGGGCCTCGTGAGACTCCTCGGCACCTGTCTCACTTGCCATCCCATTCCTCGGGTGCAAGGTCTTACAGAGCCAGTGCCTCCAGCTCCAAGCGGGCCTTGGCAACAGGGCACCTCTCAGGCTGGGAATCGGACGGAGACACTTCCCCGGAGACCCATGCTCATAGGGATCTCCCCTCTGACCCATCCCCGCCCACCTCGCAGAGGCAGTCACCTCCCGAGGACACCACTTTCCTGACGTTTGTGCGGGATATGGCTCGGGCCCTCAATCTGCCGACGCAGACCAAGGAGGAGCCGAGGGCAGAGGAACTTGACATCTTGCAGTACGAGTCTCCGCCCAGGGAGTCTCTTATGATTCTGGTACGTCCATCCTATCCCAGCTGCTTCTCCGCATATGGGAAGCACCCGCTTCGGTCCCTATTATCAGTAGAAGACGATGCCATGTATAGGGTCCAGCGCAGCCCGGTGTTTCGGAAGATCCAACTTCTTCACACCTCCATGGTAGTTGAATCCGCAATGCGGAAACAGAAGAGCGCGAAGTCACACTCTTCAGTCACGCCTGGTAGGGAATCCCGTGCCCTCAACGCCCTCGGGCGCAAGGCTTACCAGGGATCCATGCTGGCATGCCGCATCCTGGCATGCCAATTGTATATGGGCATGTTTCTTCGCGACCTCGCCAAGAAGCTCGGCCGTTTTTCCGCAGGCCTGGGTGGGGAGCACCTCCTCAGGTTCCAGACCCTCCTGAGGTCAGTCGCAGACTGCTTGAAAAACGTTTCCCTTGCCATGTATGATGGGTTCGAGTTTTCCGCCCGTGTAATGGTGGCTGGTATCGGAGCCTGATGACAAGCGTGGCTCCAGTCTTTGGACCGAGAGCAGTGGGTCCAGAAGAAGCTCCTGGATGTCCTCTGCTTCGGCGAACAGCTGTTCAGCAAGCCCATGGAGGACAAGCCAGCCGAGATTGAGACGGAGTTCGTAACTCGCACCTGTCTCTCTCGCAAAACCTCCTTCCACGGAATAAGCAGCACACCAAAAAGCCTTTCTTCCAGAGGAAAGGGCTCCCCTACCGGGGATACCCACCATACCCGCCTACCCCTGCGTCAACGACCAGCGCTCATGGCAAAGGGGGTGCTCAGGGTCACTGGAAACCCAAGGGGCCTAAGACCCAGCCACCAACGCCACCCCAGGCAGCCCCGGGGTTTTGACACTGAAAGCATAGCCTCTTGCCCCCGGGGATGCTTCTGCCCGTGGGATGATGCCTGTCTCTTTTCATCGCAAAATGGGCGGCTATTACATCGGACACCTGGGTCTTGCAGGTGATCTGGGATGGGTATCGTCTTCGTCTAGACAGACTCCCTCCTCCCTTCTCCCCGGCGGAGCCTATGCTTCCCTTGCACCAGGCTTGCTTGCAGCAAGAGCTGAACATCCTTGGTCAACAGGCGGTCAAAAGAGTTCTGCCGCACCTCCGGGGTCAGGGATTGTATTCCCGGTACTTTCTCGTTCCGAAGAGGACAGGGGACCTGCACCCCATCCTCGATCTCAGTAACTTGAACAAGTTTCTGGTACGAGAGAAGTTCAAAATGCTATCCTGCTGCCCTACCTCCGGCAGGGCGATTGACTATACTCTTTGGATCTCAGAGATGCTTATGCCCACATTCCTGTCCACCCCAAGCACAGGAAGTACCTGCATTTCAGGGTGCAGGGAGAGCACTTCCAGTACAGAGTGCTCCCTTTCAGGCTCACGTCTGCCCCGCGAGTCTTCACCAAGTGCCTGTCAGCGGCCGTGGCCCACCTCTGGCTGCAGGGCATATCCGTCTACCCTTATCTAGATGATTGGCTTGTCTCGGGCACCTCGGCAGAAGAGGCTCATCTCTCGGCATCATGCACTGTCCTCCTTGAGCGCCTCAGTTTCCTGATCAACTTCTCCAAATCCCACCTCACACCGGTGCGGACCCTGGAGTTTATTGGCGCTCTTCTCGACACAGAATGTGTGACTGCCTTTTTCCCCTCAAGCTGTGACCTGGTCTTCAGCGAATACCTTCGCTTCACACTAGTGTCTTCGGCCAGGCTGTACTCCGTAGTTTGTTCGGGGTATAAGCAACTCCTGCCCTCCGACCCTTCTTCTGCCGCTACCGAGAGCTTGCCCCGAAGGCCTGAGAATTCGGGTATCCTTCGGACATCGGCTTCTGCTCATGGCCTCGTGGAGACGTTTTGACTTGCAGGTTCGGTAGCCTGTAGCTGGGGAGTCCTGCTTGTTCCTGGAGAAAGCATAGTTACTCACCTGTAACAGGTGTTCTCTAGGGACAGCAGGAATCAGTCCTCACTACCCTCCCACCTACCCTGAAGAGTTGCAATTTTTTGTCTTTCCCTTGCCATCTGCTGAATAGGGCTCTAGCTCTGGGACCTGACTGATCAGGATGGCACCTTTGGGCAGGAAGAGGACCATGCATGCATGGCAGCAATCCCAAAGACTTTCTTTGAAAGCTGGGGAATTGCTCCGCGCGGGCTCCTTCGGTGCCAATGTCACCCATAAGTGAGGACTGATTACTGCTGTCCCTGTTACAGGTGAGTAACTACATTTTCCAGTTCTCCCTCCTCAGTTCTTCATTTTCCACGGAGCCGACGAAGCAATTCCTGTCACCATAGAAAATTTATGTTTTTCATATTTTTTATGGTTGCGTCTGCCTTCCCGTCAGTGCTTTCTTTTTTTCTTTCTTTTAAAAAGAAAAAAAAATTCTGTGAGGGAAAGAATTATTCTTTCCTTCAGGCCTATCGACGCCATCTTAGGCTTAGACCTTCCTTTTTGTCACAGACAAAATGGAAAAACCATCCAGTGGTTTTAAGAAGTGTCCAAATATGGCAGTACCATTTCGGCCACAGACACCCATGACTGGTGTCTGAAATGCTTAGGACCAGATCATCAGCCGTCAAAATTTTGTAGGAAGATGACAAAGGGAAGCCTACAGAATCGATCTGAAAAGCTGGGCATCCTCTTGCCTTCGATGCAGTATCTTTAGCATTGACGTCATCGAGAGCTTCATCTTCCTCCCAAGGATCTCAGTTATCAAAACTTGTCTTCATCATAGGCTGGCCAGCCCTCCAAGGGTAGATCTCTAAGTATCGAGATGCCTCTGGTGTTGCCCTGGAGAGGGACACACCGGCCAAACAACTCCGACGGGAGGACCTTCCCTCCAAAGCCTTAGTGGGGTCCCAGGATGCTCCCGAGGCCTCCACCTCCGGAGAGCTCCTGGTGCCATGCTCAGGGATCGTGACCCACAATTCCGGTACCAATACCCAAGAATCGTCAAGCTCCATGGAGCAACGTATCCTGGCCATCGAGCGGAGCTTAGCAGCCTTACTGGCGGCTTCGGTATCAGTAAAGCCTTTACAATCGGTTCCGCAGGCATCAGTACCGGCTCCGGTACCGATACAACCTGTATTGACTTTTGTGCTGCTTACCACGCTACTGCCTATGCTGACTTCAAATCCGTTTCCGGTACTGAGGTTCCGGCACCGCAAGCCTCGGCTACCAATTTTGATCTATACCGAGTTCGTGCGGAGCGGGAACACCCTGCCCGTCGATACTTTGAGTCTTCGGATTCTGATTCATCTGATGAATCAGTCGATACCCGGGACATGTGAACTATCCCGGAAGACCCATCTCTGTCTCCGCAATGTCACATGTCCCCTCCAGAGGACATCTCTTTTCAAGACTTTATTCGCAATATTGCTAGGGGTCTGTCCATAACAGTGACATCGGAGAAAGAGCTTAGGGCCGAAGAATTCAAAATTCTTCAATGCCCTACAGCCCTGAAGGAGGCTGCTATGCTCCCTTTGCATTGGATACTTCACAACCTTATGCTTCTTATGTGGGAGACACCCCTTATCTTTCCCCATACCCGGCAACTCGATACCATGCACCGGGTACTGGAATGTCCCGGTTTCCAAAAGACGCAATTGCTGCACCATTCCATGGTGGTAGAATCGATAATACATTGAATAAAGAGTGCTAAGACACATTCCTCAAACCCTCCTGGTAGGGAATCTAGAACCCTTGATGCCTTTGGTCGACGTTGTTTCAGGCCTCCATGTTATCGGCCAGGATCAGTTTCTACATACTCTGTATGGGTATGTTCTTAGAGAGGTGGCTAAGGATTTGGAGTTAATGGCTCCTCTTCTCCCCAATGACAAGAGAGCAGATTATTTCACCCTTGTAAAGCATGCTCAGATTGTTTCAAAGTTTGTTAAAAGAGCAACCTTTGACTGTTTTGAGTGCATTAGCAGGACTTCATCCATCTGCATCGGTGCACGCAGGATTGCTTGGCTTCAAGCATCAGATCTTGAACAATGGGTTCAAGATAAGCTGGGTAATATCCCTTGCACTGGTGAAAACCTTTTTGGCAAGGACTGGCAAGACAAAGCCTCTCAGAATCTGTGAACACGACCCTCAATTGGCTGCTGCCAACCCAGCTAGGAAAAAAGCAGCAAAGAAAGCTTTTTTTCAATAATAAGAAGTACTATCCTTTTTACACTCCTGCTGTTCATTGTCAGCATCATGCTCACAAGGGGCAGCAACCATCAAAACAGCAAAAAAAGGCTCAGACTCCTAAGTCACAGCCACCTCAGCAGACCCAGCCTCCTCAGGGTATTTGACTCCTATAGCCGTTCTGCCTCTGGAGAGTCCAGATCCCGTCCACATCCCCGGCAGAGTCCGTCACTTTGCCCACTGGTGGCATCTTATCACATCAGAGCAGTGGACTTTGTCCATAGTACGGGAGGGGGTACAAGCTTCATCTACAAAGTCTAACCCCCTGGACTCCTCCAAGAGAGTTCCGCTCTCAACTACTCTGTTGCTTCAAGAGGTCACCTCCCTTTCTTTCAGGGTGCAATAGAAGAGGTTCCACCATCCCAACAGGGAATGGGCTTTTATTCTCCATACTTCTTCATTCCAAAGAAAACAGGAGGGTACAGGCCCATTCTGGACCTCAGAGAACTGAATAAGTATCTCTTACGGGAGAAGTTCAAAATGATCTCCCTAGGAACCCTTCTCCCCTATCTCCAGAGCCAGGATTGGCTCTGTTCTCTAGAACTAAAGGAAGCATACACTCACATACTTATTCATTCACAGCACAGAAAGTTCCTGCGCTTCATGTTTCAAGGGAGACATTATCAATACAGAGTCTTGCCTTTCGGCCTCGCCTCTGCCCCAAGAGTCTTCACAAAATGCATGGCGGTAGTAGCCACATCCCTAAGGACTCTAGGAATATTTGTCTTCCTTTACTTAAACAACTGGCTCATATCAAGCAAGCACCAGCCTATCCCTCTCGCATACCATGCAGGTGCTACAACACTTGGGATTTGTAATAAATCTTCCAAAGTCCCAACTCGTCCCCTCTCAAACTCTAGAGTTTATAGGGGCTCTCCTAGACACTCAGTAATCAAGAGCATTTCTGCCCCAACTCCACTGCACTCGACTCAATCAGTTAGCATCTCGGGCATGCCTCAAAAACTTTCTCACTGCTCGAGAAATGCTGCAGCTTCTGGGCCATATGGCATCAACAGTGCATGTTGTCCCATATGCTCGTCTACATATGCACACAGCACAATGGACACTGGCATCCTAGTAGTCCCAGGCTTCGGGTCGCCTGGGAGACAAATTAGTGGTCTCTACCCTCCTTGTCTCTCCAGCGGTGGCAATCCCCAGAAAACCTCCTGATAGGGTTACCTTTTCAGATGCCAGCACATCAATATACCCTGACAACGGATGCATCCAGGGTGGGCTGGGGCTCATCTGGACACTCTCTCCACTCAGGGACTCTGATCTCGTCAGGAGTCACAACTCCACATAAATCTGCTGAAACTCGGAGCCATTCACAGTGCTCTCAAAGTGTTCCAGGACCATCTTTGAGACTGCACAGTTCTAGTCCAGACTGACAATCAAGTAGCCATGTTCTACCTGAACAAGCAGGGCGGAACAGGCTCTTGGACCCTCTACATCTGTGGTACTTTGCCATATAGCATTGTATTCACCTGCATGCGGTGTATTTTCCGGGCAAACACAATGTCTTAGCGGACAAACTAAGCCAAGTCCATTTTCCTCACAAATAGTCTCTTCAATCAGACAAAGCCTCTCATATTTTTCAAATCTTGGGGACTCCAGAGATAGACCTGTTCGCAAGTCCTCAGAATGCCAAGCTCCCTCACTTCTGCACCAGGACTCCTGCACTGCACAGCCAGCAAGTGGTTGCTTTTCACCTCCACTGGGAACAAGGCTTCTTTCTTCCCATTCCCCTAATTCCCAAGACTCTTCAAAATCCAGAGAGACAAGGGCTGCATGGTACTCATAGCCCCACGCTGGCCACGTCAACAGTGGTACCCTCTCCTTCTACATCTCTCTCTCAGGCTCAACGCATATTGTCGCAACCCCAGCCCCCGAGCCACGTGTTTAAAGGGTCAGGGTGGACATTATTGTTTTCATCAAAGGGTGAAACTTTTCTTAGCCCCGCTGCATGCTGGTACTAGTAGTCTCTTTCTTGAAATAATTAGTTGTGAAAGCCATGTGTAAGGTAAAGGATAAGGTTTATTCCCATAATGCACAAACAAAGGTTCAATGAAGGAAAACAGGATTCTCACCTCATTCAGGATTTTCAAAAAGGTATTTACAGAATTCAAAAGTTAGATGTGCTTCACAGTCTTATTAGCTATGCAGGTGTTAGAACAAACCAGTTCATGCAAACAAAAGCAAGCTTCTTCTTTTGGCTTATCAAAACTGTATTGTAACGTATACCCTGCGAGCTATACTTCTGCCAAGGATTCCAAACTCCCGGCTAGACAAAGTGTACAATCCATGAGACAGTCGGGTAGCAATGAATCGGGTTCAGCAGGGTCTATTTGCGATCTCCTCCTGTTCTGACGATATATCTGCTGGCCCTGAGCTTTCCTCATGTAATTCTGGCTTCACTTCAGAGTTTCTCTCTAAAACTCTCCAGCCTTGCTCTACCTGGTCTCTGAACTCCTTGTAGCTCACGGTCAGGAAAGGAAGTATGCAGGTACCTCTGCTCTCTGAGCTGTGCTTCTCTGGTACTTTCTTTACCAGGCACTTTCCAGGTCCCTCTCCTTTCTCTGTCTTCCTTGAAGACTTCTCCCTGGAGCTTTTCAGCGTGGAACTGTTTCTCTTGGAACTTGTTCCTTCTCTGTAAGGACCGCAAATCCAACTGCCTCTCCTTCTCTCCTCTGAGCCGTCTCCTTCCTCTCTCTTCTGCGTCTGCTGCTGCTCTTTCTGTCCTGTCTAAGCCATGCTTATAAAGCTGCTTCTCAGTTAGGGTTTCTCTCACCCTGACCAGGTGTGTCTGATTATCCCTTGAGTTAGTTATTGCATCATCCAAGCTTGGGTGTGTCAGCCTACCCTCTGATTCTTCATGCTTGTTCCCTCTGGCTGCACTTTGCAGTAACTGCACTTTAGGTCTGTCTCTTTAAAGGGATCAGTGATTTTTCCTATCTCCATAGGTTTACTGGCCTCTGCTTCATCACAATAGATATGGGGTCTGCTCCAGATCTCCTCTCTCAGGAGGAGGGGATGCTGCTCCATCCCAATCCATAGTCCCTCCATCTCACAGCATGGCTGCTGAAGGCATATCCTTCCAGGACATTAATCTTTCCCAGGAGATTAAGGACATCCTCTTAGCTTTTAGGAAGCCATCCACCAGGCCCACTCCTACGCCTTCAAGTGGCGTAGATTTTCTCTCTGATGTTCTCAGATGGATCTTAACTCCTTCTCAGCTCCGGTGGCAGCATTACTTGACTATCTCCTCCACCTAACTTCTTCTGGACTTAAAACCAATTTGGTAAGAGTATATCTAATTGCAATTGCAGCTTCTCACATGCCCTTAGATGGCCAGGCCATCTCTTCTCAGCCGCTAGTAGCACGCTTCATGAGGGGTCTTCTATTAACTAAACCTCCTATTAAGCCCCCTCCAGTAGCACGGGATCTTAATGTTATTTTAGGATAGCTTCTCAAGCTGCCCTTTGAACCGCTAGCCACTACTTCACTAAAGTTTCTCACGTGAAAGGTCATCTTCCTTATTGCCCTCACTTCAGCAAGATGTATTAGTGAGCTCCAGGCTTTGGTGCCCGACCCTCCTTATACACGATTCCACCATGATAAGGTTGTCCTTAAGACTCATTCTCACTTTATGCCGAAGGTGGTCTCGCCCTTCGATTTAAACCAGTCAGTCTACCTTCCTGTCTTTTTCCCTAGACATCATTCCTCTAGGGCAGAGGCAACCCTCCACACTCTGGATTGTAAATGTGCCTTGGCTTTTTATCTCCAGAGAGCACTGAAAAGCTTTCCAATTTTTCATCTCCTTTGACTCAAGTCACCTGGGTTTGCCAGTATCCAAACAAATGCTCTCCAAGTGGATAGTGGACTGCATCTCCTTTGTTTATGAAAAGGCAGGACTCTCTCTCAAGGGTCACGTCACTGCACATAATGTTCAAGCCATGACTGCCTCTATGGCAAATCTACGCTCTGTAGCTATTGATGAAATATGCAAAGCAGCAACTTGGTCTTCTGTCCACACTTTTGCTGCTCACTATTGCCTGGACAAGGACTCCTGCCAGGATGCCTTGTTTGGCCAAGCTGTTCTCCAGCATCTCTTTCAAACTTAGATCAACTCCTATCCTCCGTCCCGGATTTCGATACCAGACATCCTTGGAGGATACATGACCACTTTAGGCATACCTGTGATTCCACAGCCAACCCCAAGGTCATCTCTCTGGCATCTCCAAGCTAGGGAGTCCCATATGTGAAGACTACATTCCTGCTTGTTCTTGGAGATAGTGTAGTTACTCACCTGTAACAGGTGATCTCCAGAAACAGCAGGAATTTAGTCTTCATAACCCACCCTCCTCCCCTAGGAGTTATAGGTCTTCTTTTTCTTTCTGTCCTTTTATCTCAGCTACAAACTCAACTGAGAAGGGAGAGCTGGAAAGGCGGGAAGGCAGCTACACAGGCACAGTGGGATGCTCCCAAAGGCTGTCCTATTGGATGCTGGGGAGCGTTACCGTGCGGGCACTGTCGGTACCAACGTCACCCATATGTGAAGACTAAATTCCTGCTGTTCCCGGAGATCATCTGTTACAGGTGAGTAACTATGCTTTACCGGGTGCTGAGCCGAGAATGGGGCTGCTGTCTGCGAAGAGCCACTACGGTGATGTCCTTGCGCTTAGGTGGAATTTTATGTGGCTTTGCCAGTAAGGCCCTGGTTCAAGAGGCGCCCTCTGAAAATGTGCAGCAGTGCTCCCATTGCAGGGGATCATTGGAGCCATGCAGGGCCCTATGAATCCTGCTGTAGGGTTTCAGCTGCCTGTGTTTCTTCACTGGCCACAGTATTGGGGAACAAAACAAAGGCAGATAAATAATTTTCAGAAGATTTTTTGGCCGCATTGCTTTCTCCGGAAACAAGCAGGAAGTCAGTCCTCACATATGGGTGACGTCGCCATCGACAAGTCTGCACGGATTCACTCCCCTGCTTTCAAAGAAAACCTTGGAGTTGGACCACGCATGCGCGGTCACCTTCCCATACAAGAGTGCCATCTTACCTCAGTTTTCCTTTTTCCACGGAGCCCTGCAGATGTCCTGTCTGTTGTCCCCAGTAAAATTTGATTTTTCTACCCTTTTTCTCTTGGTGTTTTTGTGCTTTGTTTTACCAGTCATTTCCCAATCACCTTCTCGCCACCTGAGTCTGCCCTTGCCTCGGACTTGCATATTTTCTCTGTTTTTTTTTCCTTTTCCTTTTCGGTGTGTGGGTCTTTTCTCGCACCCTGCCTGACCGAGACATCTGCGTTTGATCTTGTGGGTGCCGCCTTCCCCGCTATGTCTTCAGTCGGTGGTTTTAAGCAATGTGGCCAATGCCCTTGTACCATGTCCATAACAGACCACCACAGTTACTGTATCAAGTGCCTCAGTGTAGATCATGACAACTCCACTTGCCTGCTCTGCCTGCAGATGTCGAACGAGAGATGAAGGAATCATGAAAAGCAGCAGGAGGAGCTGTTTGGCTCGAAAGCCTCTGCTGCAGGGCCAGCATAGAGTATGGAATCGCTGCCCTTGGAGACTGCATCCGATGATTCGGTATCACACATACAAGTGCTCAATCCGAGCCCCAATGTTGCAGAGCCTCGGACTGGGGGTTGTCCTTGGACCCATGGGGGAGGTCCTCCAAGACATCATTCAAGTCAAAGTCCAATCCCTGAGCCAGAGGTAAGACCTCTGGTATCGGGCCTCCGAATCCTCGACCTGATGCCAAGGGCAATGGCTGGGAGTGGCCCTGAAAGCTGACCTGGCAGGAGGAGACTCCCACCGCATCAGGGCATCAGGCTCAGTCCTCCAACGTGATCACCAATCAGTGATTCCCCTTCGAGGGCCCCGAACCAGTCGCTGCAGAACCTACTGGCATCAAAGCCAGGATGATGGCCTTGGAATTCAGCCTGGCTGCCTTCCTCGAGGCGCAGTGGGGCCAGATGCTCAGAGCCTCTGGGTTGTTAGTGCCGACGGAACCTTCCACCCTGAGGATCTTCCCAGAGGATGTCCAGCTGGTGCTGGAATGATTCACCCACTCGGAGCTGCATTGGTTTGCCTCCCGCTCGAGACGCAACTCGCCCCAAAGCACCTCTGAATCGATGCATCGAGCAACTCACTCTCCTTCGGCACTGGCAGCTCATTGGCTCTCAATCTGGCTTTGCGTCAGGCTGAGAGACAGACAACAAGATGCACGATACCATGTTGCATAGTGATGTCCCCTCTGAACCATTTCCCCATCAGGAGTGCTGGAGGTCCCCGCCCGAGGACCTCACATTCCTCGACTTTGTCTGGGGGATGTTAAAGGCCCTGGCCTTCATGGTGGAACGGGAGGATGAGTCTCGTGCTGAAGACTTAGAGATCCTCCAGTATTAGGCTCCTCCAAAGGAGGCACTGACAGTGCCGATTCCCCCCATCCTGGAGCGCTTGCTGTTCAGGATGTGGGAAAGCCCAGTGATGGTGCCAGTAGTGAGCCGGTGACTCTATTCCCAGCATTGAGTTGGCAAGAGCCCTAGTTTTCAGAAGACACAGCTGCCTCCCAACTCCATGGTGATAGAGTCCACCATGTGTCAGAGTCAGAAGACGCATTCCTCAGTGCCTCCTGAAAGGGAGACCCGCACCATGGACGGGTTTGGCAGAAAATGCTACCAGGGCTCGATGCTTGCAGCCCGCATCCAGACTTACCAGCTGCACATGCACATGTACCTGAGGGACCTGGTGAAGGAGCTCGCCGCGTTCTCAGCAGGGCTGGCAGGTGAATCTCTCAAGCGCTTCCATCCCAGCCTCCATTCCATTGCCATGATGGAGTGGATGCTGAACAGTTAGCCATAGTGCACCTCCACCTGTCCTGGGAGGTTCCCGCCTAAGCCTCCCCATACAAACGCATTGTTCATACAGGGAGGCTTTTGCCAGGGCCAGCAGGGGGTGAATAGCAGAATGGGACATCCATCCCCACTATTTGTGGGACAGAATGACCCCCATATTCTCTTTACCTCACCAGAGAAAGTTGAAGTTACAACATCAGATCTGAGCCCTAGCATGCATGAGAACCCCAAGGGTCTGGGATAACATGCAGGGCCTTGGCTCAGTGGCAGCAAGTCTGAAATTTGTGCCATGGGCTCAAGCTCATATGTGACCCTTCGGGACTCATTTTTAACCCCTTTAGCTGCACACCCTTAGAATGCAGAGAAACATTTACCCTGGATAAAGGAGGCCAAGGCCACCCAGAACTGGTGGTTAGCTCCTTGTCATTTGTTGAGAGGAGTATATCTAAAGGCTCCCAACTGGCTACTTGGTCCATCAGCCATCTGGAAATGGTGATTTGAAGAGCACTCAAAGCTTTTCTGCCTTTGGTGAAGGGCAGAGCAGTCAAAATTTATTTGGATAATGTTACCATAGTGACATATGTCAGTCAATGGGGAAGAATGAAAGTGTGGCTCTGAGGTTGGAGACATCCCTCTTGATGTGATAGGCAGAGAAACATCTTCTGGTCTTGGCAGCAGCCCACACTATGGGCACAAAAAATGTTCAAGCAGACTTTTTGAGCAGGTACTCTTTGGACTTTATACCAATAATAAAGAAAGGTGATTCAACTGATTGTGGGAATTATTGCACAATCGCTCTGATCCCACATGCCAGCAAGATTCTACTCAAGATTATTCAGCAGACTACAACCATACCTGGAACGAGAACTACCTGAAGCGCAAGCAGGGTTCAGGAAAGGGCGAGGAACGAGACACATCATCGCGGATGTGAGATGGATCCTTGAAAAGACTAAATAATACCAAAAGGATATCTTATGTGTTTTATCGATTACAGAAAGGCTTTTGACTGTATAAACTATGAGAAACTTTGGGCCACAATAAGAAGCATGGGTATAAGAGAACACCTGCTTGTTCTTTTGCACAACCTTTACATTGATCAAGAAGCAACAGTTTGAATGGAACAAGGAGAAACAGAATGGTTTAAAATCAGAAAAAGTATATGACAAAGCTACATACTTTCCCCCTACCTGTTTAATTTATATGCAAAACAAATTGTCAGAGAAGCAGGATTGTATGAAGACAACAGGTGTGTGAAGATTGGTGTAAGACTCATCAACAACCTTCGCTATGCTGATAATACATTACTGGCTGAAAGCAAAGACGATCTGAAACATTTGCTTCTCAAGATCAAGGAACATAGCCTTAAAATGGGCCTGCACCTTAATGTAAAGAAGACAAAGATCATGACAGCTGGCAAAATCATTAAGGTCATCGTTGATGGAGAAGAAATTGGTATAGTGGACAACTTTAACCTATTTTGATCAACTATCAATAAAGAAGCAACAAGCAGTCAAGAAATCTGATGATGCATTGCTCTTGGCAGAATGACTATGAAGGACCTAGACAAGATTCTCAAGAGCAAAGATGTCTCTCTCCATACAAAGATTCAACTTGTTCAAGCCATGGCATTTTCAATAACGTCATATGGTTGCAAAAGTTGAACAGTGAAAAAGATAGCAGGAAGAAAATTGATGCCTTTGAATTATGGTGCTGGCAACGAATACTGTGTATATTTATTTTATTTATTTTATTTACATTCTCTTATATACCGCGCTATTCTGCATCAGTGCGGTTTACATTGAACAAACTGAAATTACATTGAACAGGGCATTATAACTTGGAGAGAACTATTTTACAGGGAACATGGGCTATGGAGGGTTAAGTGGCTTGCCCAAGACCACAAGGAGCACCTGTGGGACTAGAAACCCCAGTCCTTCCGGCCCAAGGTTGCTGTCCTCTAGTGGGATTTGAACCCCCGACCTTCCGGCCTGAAGTACCTTGCCCCAACCACTAGGCCACTCCTCCACTCCATGGACCGCCATGGACCGCCCAAAAAACAAACCAGTCAGTTCTAGAAGAGATCAAACCTAAGCTTTCTTTAGAAGCTCAGATGACAAGACTTCAACTTTCATACTTGGACACATCATGCGAAGAGAGAGATCATTAGTGAAAAGACATCATGCTTGACAAGGTAGAAGGTCAGCGCAAAAGAGGAAGGCCAGCAATGAGATGGATCGATACAGTAACAGCAGCTACGGGTGCCACTCTGTCAGCAATGAGCAACCTGACTGAAGACAGAACACAGTTTAGGACAACTAACCAGAGGGTCGCCATGAGTCGAAACAGAATCAAGGGCACTTAATAACAACTTTTTGGACTTGGGGAGTAGAAGTGGATGGAGCATGCCTTTCATCTCTTCAGCAGTCACTGGGGAATCCTGTTTGTCTTTTTTTTTTTTGTTCGTTTTGTTTTAGTTGCTGAAAGGAATGGGGTTCACAGGAGCTAAATACTCCAATTTAGCCCGAGTCAGGACTTCTCTATGTGTCCCCCCCCCCCCCCCCCTCAGCCTCTGTTGTGTTGCTATCCTCTTCAATAGACAACCTATCATGGTTTGGTCATTCTGGTCACATTGTCCATCATTTACAGAGTTGGCATATCTACAGGCAGGAGTATGCTTAAAACTTCCATGAGGCTAGGGCCTATTTGTACAGGAATGTTCCTCAGAAAGACCTGTCAGTCTTATGGTCTGATCATTGAAAGGTCCCACCTGAGAGGAAGTGATTACACTGCTGTTGCAGGCTTGTAACAAGTTTATGTCCTTAGCAAATGCTAGGGTTTGGAGAGTTTTTGAAGCCCGGTATGCTGGGTAAGAGTTTTACTCTTTTTAGCCTTCCATTTCTAATATCTTGTTCTTCTTTCAGGAAGGTCTGCCAGAAAGGCCTGTCCTTGTTTTGAAGATGCAGGTGGTGGTTCTTATATGTTTCCAGGGTCACATCTAGACATTGCATTTTGTGAAGGATATGGCTCAGTTATGCCTTCCTTGTCGACCAATAATCTCAAAGGGAGTCTAAATTTGGTCCTTTGGGCACTGTCCACAGAGCTCTTTAAAGGCGGTGTTCTTAGTTGTAATCTATTTAGCGAGGTGCATTTTTAAGCTACAGCTATTGTCCTCCAGGGAGCACTTCATGAAGACCAGTGTTTTTAGTTGAACAGTCCCTTCTTTTCTTCCAAAGGTTTTGTCCCTGTTCCATCTCAGTCAGATTTTGAGAATTACCTTCTTTTCATCAGGAGGACTGTGGGCAAAAGTTTCCCAGTCTTTGTCTTTTAGATGTTTTGAGAGTGCTCATAAGATATTTGAAGATGAACAATGACTTCTGAACGGTTAGTTAAAGTTTTTAGCAGAGCGGAAAAAAAGTGAAGTGAGTATCAAAGCTAGCAGTGCATATTGGCTACAGGACACTGTTTCATCTGCCTGTATACTTAAGGACAGTTGCCACCACAGTCATTTTTAGGCTGATTTGTCCGGAGATATGGCTGCCTTGTGGGTGAATCCCACTGTGTTTCAGTAATGGACATTGTGGAGCGGCAACATGGTCTTCCTTGCACTCTCCTGCATGAAGCATTATTGACTTGATGTCTGTGCATAGTAGGATGCTGCTTTAGGAATCAGAGCAGGGGTGACTTCACCCCGCCCAATGTAGGGAGTGCTTTGTTAAATCCCATGGATTCTGGACTGGTCTGATAGATGATGAGGAAGGAGAAATTTGGTCTTACCTGCTAAATTTTTCCTTGAGTCAACCAGAACAGTCCAGAGGCCCACCCTTATTCTTGTCTGCTCGCTTTCTGTTCTTAACGTTTTCATGTAGATGAGGGACCTTCGCTCCTAATTTCACTTGAGCATTTGGTTTTTGGCTACATTCCTGGATATTTTCCTCTTTTGTAGGTTAATTAGTTAAAATGAGTTACTCGCTGTTGCTTTGTTACAGAAAATACTGATGAACATGTGGCTACATAATGACTATTATAGGGCTGAGCTCACAGCTGTATAGCCCCTGTATCCATCTGCTGGTTGGTGGGCACAACTCATGCGTTCTGTATTGGTCTGGTTGGACGCAAAGAAAATTAGCAGATAAAACCAAATTTCTCCTTCTGTCCATGACAGAACATGAAGAACGGCCTGAGCGACTGGAGAGGCCTGAGCGACCGGAGAGGCCTGAGCGACCGGAGAGGCCTGAGCGGCCTGAGCGGCCCGAGAGGCCTGAGCGACCCGAGAGGCCTGAGCGGCTGGAGAGGCCTGAGAGGCCTGAGCGGCTGGAGAGGCCTGAGAGGCCTGAGCGGCTGGAGAGGCCTGAGCGGCCTGAGAGGCCTGAGCGACCGGAGAGGCCTGAGCGGCCTGAGAGGCCTGAGCGGCCTGAGAGGCCCGAGAGATTGGAGCGGCCTGAGAGACTAGAGCGGTCCTATGAGAAGGCAGAACGTGAGGAAGTCAAGGAGCGGCGCAGCCAGCGACGAGAGGAAATAGCACCATATCAGAAAGGGAAGAAAGGTGGGTATTAGTGGAACATTTTGAGCAAGCCAGGAAAGACAGTAATACATTGGGCGGAACTTGAGGCTTTGCAGACTTGGAATGTCAATGGAGAGGGTATTAAGGGATAACATTTTCTTTCACAAGATTTTAATATTTTTAGCCTTTTTTCCTCCTGGAAAAATCACTCGTATGCATTGCTTTGTACAATTCTTAACATGCTTGCATATTTTTTCACATTCTGCTGCCTAAAAAATACAATTCAAAAGGCAGCAAAATAGGAAATTGCTAAGGAAGGTCACCGTGAGGCTTAAGGTTATTTTAAAAGAACTCCAGAGGTTTCTGGCTGAGACTAGGGAAAATGAAGAACTACTTCTGCAGTTCTTTTAAAGGAATGTTAGGCCTCACAATGACCATCCTTGTAGTTGTTAAGTGCCGTGAAGTCAATATCGACGCCTAGTGACCTTCTTTAGCAATTTCATTAACCCACAGTTGCTGACTGTAGAGGGATGGCTTGATTGAAACAATTTTTGGTGATGCCAAACTGTTCATAATTTATAGTGATGTACTCCATAATGTCCCCAAGGGATATTCAAACACATTGAAAATTTTGTATAGCCTTCCCTCATTCTAAATTTTCAAGGTTAATCCACAAACAAGGCCTATATGAGAAGGTGGCAAAAAGGAAGTTACTGCTTTAGAAAAGGCATACGATGTTTTGTACAACCTGGAGTTATTAAAGCCTAATAGCACCCCAGAGATATTGAAGGGGGCGTATGTGTTGAGATTGAATAGTTGAGGGAGGCAGTTATTGTACATTCTGATCTGGTGCAAATGTCTCCATCCATGGGCTACTGCAGCTCTTGCCCTTATTACAACGCACGGCCTCCCAAAGAACCTCACCCTATGGATAGCCTTGCCCAAGGGTGATTGTGGGATCAGACTTAAATCGGCTTAAGGTGACATTTTACCAGATAAGTCTGCTAGACTAGTCCAGACAAGTGGGTTTGTGTTCTGCTGGTAGGGGGACACAGCCCGCTTGTCTGAACTGGTCTAGTAGGATGATATGGAACACATTTTACAATCACAAGGGCCAATATCAAGTGCTCTGGTGAGTGGTAGTCAGTCAAATATTTAGTTAACTTTGGATTTTTAGTGGAGTTTTAATGCTGCTGAATATAACCAGATAACGTTAACTGAGTAAAGACTGGAGCCTAGTGGTTAAAGCAGCAGGTTGGTAACTAGGGAAGCCAGAGTTCAAATCCCGCTGCTGGTTCGTGCGACCTTGGGCAGGTTGCTTAATCCTCCACTGCCTCAAGTACAAAATTTGATGGTAAGCTCTCTGGAGAGATGAAAGTTTCTACTGTATCTGAATGCAACCTGCCTTAATTTACTACCGAAAAGGCATGAGCTAAATTCAGATTAATATCTGGCTAACTGTAGGACAGCCTCTGCCAGCATCCACAATTGTCCGGTTACGTTTAGCCAGACAAACCCGATATTCAGTGCTATCCAGTTAAACTCAAATTATGTCCCCAGAACACTCTACATGCCACCTTTATAGTGGGGGCTGAATTGTGTCTGGCCAGCCAATTAGATGGGCAAAATGTCACCAATCAGTGGGAGGAATTTTTAAATGCAGAGATTTGTCCAGGTTACTCCCAAAGTTATCCAAAAAAACCATTTGAATATCATTCTTATAGTATTTTTAAGGACAATTGCTCTGACTTCTTTTCTTACTTGTTTAAAAAAATATTGAATGCTTGCAGGGAGCAGAAAAGATGAAGAACTTGATCCCATGGATCCGAGTGCTTATTCAGATGCTCCAAGGTATGTTTCTAACATTTCACTTCAGTGGAACTGGATATGAATTTTAATGGACCTTTGTAATAATTTAGATAGACCATATTACATAAATCCAATGCATTTATATTGTTAGATTTAAATGAGTGAATAGATTTATTACTCTTTTGCATTCACAATTTGTAACTTGTGATCTCCAGGAACAAGCAGGAATGAGTCTTCACATATGGGTACGTCGGTACCGACGGAGCCTGCGCGGGAACGCTACCCAGCGTCCAATCAGAAAGCTTTTGGGAGCATCCCTCAGCGCCTGTGTGCTGCCTTCCCGCCTTTCCAACTGTCTCTCCTCAGTTTTCGTTTTTCCGCGGAGCCGGCAGGACGTCCTCCTGTCACCGCAGAAAATTTTTAATTCTTAATTCTTGTTTTCTTGTGGTCGCGGCTGTCTCCCCGACTTCACCGGTACCGCCGGTGTTTTTTCTTTTCTTTTCCTTAAATTCAGGGAATTTTTTTCCCTCAGTTTCTGTCTTAAATTTTTTGGGCCTTCTAGGCCTCTCCATCATGGAGCCGCCTCCTTCTTTTCCTAAGAAGTGTCTAACCTGTGGCGGTACAGTTTTGTTTATAGACTCCAAGAACTGGTGTCTAACCTGTTTGGGTCCTGACCATTTTCCTCCGGAGCCATTAGGCTACAATATTGTGAGAAGAGATTTTCCATTTTGAGTTTCCCTCGATACCGAGTTCCCTTCCAGTGTCAGGGCACCGACTATTTCTTCTTCTCCACAAGATCAGGTAACCCACAAACAGTCTGTTAAGACTAGCCAACCCTTGAGTGGTACGTCTCATGCACAGCATGATGACGGCTCCGGCCTTGCCCTCAAGGATCCATTGGCTTCAAAACCCCGGCGGGAGTCTTCGGCCTCCAAAGCCTATCAGGGGTTTCAGGTTGTTCCTGGGGCTCACCCCTCACAGAACATACCTGAGCCATGCTCGGTGGTGGCATCCGCTTTGAGCGGTACCGATACCCCGGCATCGGCACTGGTGTTGAGCGATTCACTCCTCACCCAGGGATCGTCATCTGGCTTTCTCGGTACCTTCGTGACCGGTCGATACGCCCCAGATTGACTTTCCAGTATTGGCATCAACGCCGATACTACCATCGACGTCGGTACCCTATAGACATGCATCGATAGACTCGCTTCCTTCGATGCCGAGTCTGGAATCGATCTCTAGTCTGGAAGACTGGGTACTGACACATCTCGGTATCGACGCTTACCGGTTCCGGATGCTCGGTACCGAGGGTGATTACCAAAGGCTTTCAGTTACCTCGGTACCGCTTGAGCAGCCACCGATGACTGCTTCGATGTCGGTGTCGCCTCCGATTCCGACACAGCTACCGGTATCGGTATCGGTGCTGGTACCCGCAGTAACATCGGGGCCAGCTCCTTCCATGCTTCTTTTACCAGGATCGCTCCTTTCTATACCAAGTTTGGAGTCGATACCTGGCATGGACGATGCAGTACTGACTGTCTCAGGTCATGACCTCCAGTACCAGCAAGATAAGGGTCACTAGCACTTTATTAATGGAACACCCCAACGCGTTTCGGCTTATGCCTTCATCAGGGGGTAGAAAGGACTGCAAATAATTAAAAAACATAAAATCATACATAAATAAAAATAATAAATAGAGAACAGAAATATTTAAAATACATATAAAAATAGTAAAAATCCATTGTGCGACCACAAGGATAAAATATCTAGAAAAATAAATATACTTACTTATAAAACTTCTAGTCATACATAAAAAGCGCATAAGCAGTATGTGACCAATAGTGCAAACAAATATAGCAGGAAAAGACATAATAAATACGGTAATTAACAGATAACTTATAAATCTACATAAACATCAAAGGAAACCCAGACAAAAACACATATAGCATAATGAATAATGCACCAAAACCAAAATACTAAGTAATCATGAATTATCAAATGAATAGGGGTAAAAATATATAAAATGAATGTATTGAATAAATAATTAATAAAGATACATCAATGTAGAAGCATACAGAGAAAAATATATCTATACGTGTGAACGATTAAAACAATGTAAATACATGATAATACATATAAATAAATAAGTCAAAGAAATCAAATACATTAAAATAAGAGCACCAAAAATATATACATATAAAAAATATATATACACATAGAATATATAAAAATATGTATATATACAAACAGTTCAAACAATCTAAATATATAGTTATAAAAACACATAAATGTTAAATATACATATATATATGCATTAAAACATCAATTGAATAAAAATTGGGCTAAAACAAGTGTGGTTATAAACAAACTATGTGCGTCAATGGCAAGCTCTTGACAATCATCTCAAAAAATGCTCAACTGCCTAATCGGGAGAAGAGGATACTAAAATCTTAAAAAGAAAGATAGTGGATGTTCAAAAATATTAGGCTACTCGGGAAAACCATCCTTCAAACAGTGTACAGTGTAAAAGATTTTAGTATCCTCTTCTCCCGATTAGGCAGTTGAGCATTTTTTGAGATGATTGTCAAGAGCTTGCCATTGACGCACATAGTTTGTTTATAACCACACTTGTTTTAGCCCAATTTTTATTCAATTGATGTTTTTTGGTTTTGGTGCAATATTCATTATGCTATATGTGTTTTTGGTCTGGGTTTCCTTTGATGTTTATGTAGATTTATAAGTTATCTGTTAATTACCGTATTTATTATGTCTTTTGCAGCTATATTTGTTTTCACTATTGGTCACATACTGCTTATGCGCTTTTTATGTATGACTAGAAGTTTTATAAGTAAGTATATTTATTTTTCTAGATATTTTATCCTTGTGGTCGCACAATGGATTTTTACTATTTTTATATGTATTTTAAATATTTCTGTTCTCTATTTATTATTTTTATTTATGTATGATTTTATGTTTTTTAATTATTTGCAGTCCTTTCTACCCCCTGATGAAGGCGTAAGCCGAAACGCGTTGGGGTGTTCCATTAATAAAGTGCTAGTGACCCTTATCCTGCTCGCCCTTTGGTTGTTTGGTCTCCTTGCGAGTTTGGTGCTCACCTTGTGTCCTCCAGTACCAGCATCCATCCCTTAAGGATCCTTTCTTGCACCGTGCAGGATATTATATTCCTATATTCTCAAGTAGATCCTCCGGTGCCCAGGCTAGTTCTTCAGGGCTAGCCTGCCCAGGGACGGCTCCCTTTGGAGATCCTTCTTTTCAGAATTTTCTCCTGAATATGGCAACGTCTCTTGCTATTCCTATCCCTGGCTATGATCCTACACAAGGCTCTCTTTCTACTGGAGAAAAGGAAAATATAATGCTTCCTTTACATCATTCCTTGCAGGATCTTCTTCTAAGAATGTGGGAAGCACCTTTAAGGGTTCCCTCACCTTCTAGAGCAACTGATCTGTATCAGGTGCTCCCCTCTCCAGGGTTTCAAAAGACTCAACTTCCCCATCATTCCATTGTAGTGGAATCAGCAATGAGGAAGGTGAAAAGTAAGAAGAAGCACTCTTCTTACCCACCAGGTCGTGAGTCTAGGACACTAGATGCCTTTGGACGTCAAACCTTCCAGACATCCATGCTGTCAACAAGGATTCTCTCATATATTTTTTATATGAGTCTATCCCTTCAGGAGGTCACAAAGAAATTATATCTTTTGACTCCTTTTCTTTCAGAGCCCAAGACTGCAGACTATTCCTTACTACTTAGTCATATTCAAAGTATCTCTTGGTTTCTTACTCGTGCTTCCCTAGACTCTTTTGAGTCTGTTAGCAGAACTTCTGCTATAGCCATAGGGGCACGACATAGAGCCTGGCTCCAAGCTTCAGACTTAAGCAGATGGGCACAACAAAGACTGGGTAATACTCCTTACACTGGGGAAAATCTCTTCAATAAGGAGTCTTTACATCAGAGCCAAATGATGAAACCTGGAAACAGCACAAGCACTGGCAAGTCAAATGCAAGGCATTGATAAGGCAGGCAAAGAGAGAATTTGAGAAGAAGCTTGCTGCGGAAGCAAAAACGCGAAATAAAGACCTTTTCAAGTACATTCGTAGCAAAAAACCCGTGAGAGAGTCAGTTGGTCCATTAGATGATAAAGGGGTTAAAGGAGCACTAAGAGGCGACAAGGCGATAGCGGAGAGACTGAATGAATTCTTTGCTTCGGTCTTTACTGAGGAAGATGTAGGGATGTTACCCACGACTGAAGTGGTATTTAAAGGTGTGGAAGAATTGAAGGAAATATCGATACATCGGGAAGATGTCTTACAACTATTAGATAAACTGAAGAGTAGCAAATCACCTGGGCCGGATGGTATACATCCAAGGGTGTTGAAAGAACTGAAATTTGAGATTGCAGACCTGCTATCAGTAATCTGTGAACTATCATTAAAATCATCTCTAATACCTGAGGATTGGAGGATCGCCAATGTAACACCAATTTTTAAAAAGGGTTCGAGGGGTGATCCGGGAAACTACAGACCGGTGAGCCTGACATCAGTACCGGGAAAAATGGTAGAAACCATCATAAAGAATAAAATTACTCAGCATATAGATAGTCATGACCTAATGGGAGACAGCCAACATGGCTTTAGACAAGGAAGATCTTGTCTTACTAATCTGTTATGTTTTTTTGAAGGAGTGAATAAACAGGTGGACAAAGGTGAGTCGGTTGATATTGTGTATCTGGACTTTCAGAAAGCCTTTGACAAGGTCCCTCATGAGAGACTTTTGGCAAAACTAAAGAGTCATGGGATAGGAGGCAGTGTACTACTGTGGATCAGGAACTGGTTAAAAGATAGAAAGCAGAGGGTAGGGCTAAATGGCCAATTTTCCCAATGGAGAAAGGTGAATAGTGGTGTACCCCAGGGATCTGTGCTGGGTCCGCTGCTTTTTGACATATTCATAAATGACCTGGAAAGTGGAATAACGAGTGAGGTTATCAAATTTGCTGATGACACAAAACTATTTAAAGTTGTTAAAACCCAGGAGGATTGTGGAAAATTGCAAGAGGATCTTGATAAATTGGAAGACTGGGCATCAAAATGGCAGAATAAATTTAATGTGGAGAAGTGCAAGGTTATGCACCTAGGGAAGAACAACCCAAACTATGGTTACACGATGCAAGGTTCCACATTAGGAACCACCACCCAAGAAAAAGATTTAGGCGTCCTTGTGGATACCATGTTAAAACCCTCGGCCCAGTGTGCAGCGGCGGCCAAGAGAGCAAATAGAATGCTAGGTATGATAAGGAAAGGAATGGAAAATAAAACAAAAGATATTATAATGCCTCTATATCGTTCCATGGTGAGACCGCACCTTGAATATTGTGTGCAATTCTGGTCGCCGTATCTTAAAAAGGATATAGCGATTTTAGAAAAGGTTCAGAGAAGAGCCACCAAAATGGTAAAGGGGATGGAAGGCTACTCCTATGAAGAAAGGCTAAAAAGGTTGGGGCTCTTTAACCTGGAAAAGAGACGGCTGAGGGGAGATATGATAGAAGTCTATAAATTAATGAACGGAGTGGAACGGGTAAACGTAGATCGATTGTTTACCTTATCAGAATATAGAAAGACTAGGGGACATGCAATGAAGCTACAGGGTAAATTATTTAAGACTAATAAAAGAAAATATTTTTTCACTCAACGTGTAATCAAACTCTGGAATTTGTTACCGGAGGATGTAGTAAAGGCTGTTAGTGTAGCTGGGTTTTAAAAAAGGTTTGGACAAGATCCTGGAGGAAAGGTCCATAAACCATTATTAAGAAGGGACCCAGGATATCAATGCTTGAACCAATACAAGCATTGTGGAACCTGTGTCCCTTGGGGAAACTGCTAGGTACGTATGACCTAGATTGGCCACTGTTGGAAACAGAATACTGGGCTTGATGGACCTTGGTCTGACCCAGTATGGCATATCTTATGTTCTTATGTAAGTGGTCCACTGACCTCCCTGTTTCTGAAGGCTATTCTAAGCCTTCTCCTTCCCCAGTAGGTAGGAAATGCCCTACCAAACCTTCTTTCCCTAGGAGAAGAACGTTTCACTCTTCTCCTGCCCATCATACAGATGTTCCCAAGCAGGGGAAACCTCGCCCTGGTCTGAAGATTCCAAACTCTAGCCAGGCTGAACAAACCCAGCAACCATAGGGTCCTGAAGCTTACAACCTACAGTTGACTTCTTCTCAGTAGAAGTTTTTTCACTGTTTTTTCCTTCAAAACTCTACACATGGATTCCTTTTCTCAGGACATCCATTTGCTCCTAGGTATGCTGAGCTGTCAGGATATTCATGTCTATGGGTCACAGGTTTCTCCTCTTCTTCCTACCAAGAAGAGAAGTTAACAACTATTCCATGATAGTTTTCTGTTCCAACATGAATTTTTTCCTTCCACAGACTTACCACATGGTAAGTCACCCTTCAGCTCCTGTTTCTCTACCCTCTCATCCAGGGTTTCCCCTGAATGAGTGGTACCATACCACTGCAAGGCTTCTCTAGCCTTTCATTCCACTGTGGAGTTTTTTCTCTCTAATAAACTCCCTTCTTTTCTCTGGGCAGCTCATCAGACATGGACAGGAATTTCTCCTCTCCTTTTGTCTGTTCTCTCTGTTTTACACAGGAAGATTCTCTCTGCTGTCTTATTCAGCAGCTGCCCATGCAGGAGTTCCAGTGATTGGACTACTGGTACTTTTCCACAAGTTTCCAGTCTGTCTTCCACTACTTTCTGTCTGGCCTTAGTAGTGATTCCAAGATAGTGCTTTCATCTATCTTGGATAATCCTAATCACTTCAGGCTTCTCACACTATCTTCTTTTCTTGCCATCTCCAATTTCTTTGGATTTGGCAGCATAGTTGACCTACAGCCAGTTTTATTTCCCAATTCTCCTGCATAATGCTCTCTGCAATCTTACAGAGAAGCTTTCTACTATGGGCCCTTGCTAGAGAGCATGGGGTTTTGTCTCTGATGACTATCCTATATGGTTGGGAAAGGCTTCCTCAGTCATTTTCCATGACTGTGAGGGTTCTCCACACCCTATTATCTCCTGTTATAATACAGGACATAAGCCTTTTCTACGCGAACGTCCAAAGAGTTCTCCAATTCCTACAAGGAATATGCTCTTTTTTCCTTGCAGCTTGTCCTCATGGTATCCTACTCCTTCATGGACAGCATATATTTTACTAATAACGCATGATACCCCTTGTGTCCCTCCAGTGGGTCAACCTGGTATCTCATCCTATGCATTTTCTGTCCATTTACCATGCAAGAGTTCTACAGGACTCAGGACTTGCTGTTTACAGACTGATATTATCCTCTGTTTTTTCACGCAACCATCCTGGTTATTTCACTGGATAGCATTCCTGCACCATCTTAGCCAGGGGGAATAGATTCTCTATATATCTTCTCAAGTAGGTTCCACCTTCTTGTTATTAGATGAATCTTTCTCCTTCATATCTCCCATGTGAATGTTCTTATAGGCATATCTCTATCTGCTTAGTTGCAGACATTTATCTTTAGACATATATATTCATGTATGTATATATCTCTATATACTTCTCTATAGATACATATGTCTGTAAGCTGTGTGTGCATATGTTATGCCCCTCCAGATCTCACTATATATATGTGTATCTGTCGAGATGCTTCCTTATAGGTAGATATGTATTTACATACTTATCTCTCTAACTGTCTATGCTTATAAAGGTTTTACCTTCCTATAGGTTCCAGACAGTGGGCTTGCATATGTTCATACTGTTCCTCAGTACGTCTGGGGTATTATGCACACAACCACTACTGTGGTACTGACAGCTCCTACTTTAACCCTAGGTCTAGGTATCCCTGAAGCTCCATGCTTCAATATCTTTCCTATCTCTCACCAGTTAGGAAAGACAGGGTGGATCTTCAGTAGATCTGAGGTTTCAGCCCTTCAGACATCTGTCCTCCTTGGGAATACGGGCTTTTTTTTTTCCCATACCCCTTCCCTCCAGGACTGGGCTAGTTTGTCCAAATCGGTCAGTCTTCCTCTTTTGCTCCTAAATGTTAGTAACTCTGTAGCCAAAAGAGTTTCCAGCTTTTTCCATAAAGCTTTCCACTAAAGACCTGCCGTTTTTATACTACCCCAGTTGACACCTGGGTCACCTGTCAATTCCAGATTTGGACCTTCACCTTCACCCCGTGAGGTCACCTTCAAGATTCCTCTACTGGATCTCCAGTAGACTCCATCAGCCTCTCTACTTCCTGCAATCCAGTAGGTGAGGTCCATATTGTGATTGTTTATTCAATATTTTTCATGATAATTATCATACATACCAAGGACTCCTTACCTGTAGTCCTTAGGTTAGCTGTTTTTCTACAGCTCCTCTCTTTTCAACTCCTACCCTCCATCCTCAGGATGCCTGGCCATATGAGGTGTAGCATGTTCCAATCCCCACCATGCTAGGGCTCCAGGCATCTTAGCTTGGGAGTCCCATATGTGAAGACTCATTCCTGCTTGTTCCTGGAGATAGCACAGTTACTTACCTGTAACAGGTGATCTCTGGGAACAGCAGGAATAAGTCTTCACAACCCACCCACCTCCCCTAGGAGTTGTATCTCTCTATCTATCTTCCTTTCCTCTTTCTCTCTCTTTGTCTCAGCTATAAAACTCAACTGAGGAGAGACAGTTGGAAAGGCGGGAAGGCAGCATGCAGGCGCTGAGGGATGCTCCCAAAAGCTTTCTGATTGGACGCTGGGGAGCATTCCCACGCAGGCTCCGTCGGTACCGACGTACCCATATGTGAAGACTTATTCCTGCTGTTCCCAGAGATCACCTGTTACAGGTAAGTAACTGTGCTTTACGTGGTATGGTTTTGGTTGTATTTCTTCTATTTTACTGGTATGATGTTGAGCCTGTCACCCCTAGGTTACTGTTTCATAGGGAATTGGCACAAGGACACAAAGCCTGCCACCCGTGTTACTGGTTCAGGGGTCTGGGTAGCATAGGGGATTAGCACAAGAATACAGAGCTGGTCATCTCTAGGGTACTAGTTTCAGAGGCCTGGATAAACTCAGGGGATTGGGACAGAGATACAGAGCCTGTCACTTTTCATGTCACTGGGTTTAGGGGACAAGATGCACTGAAGGGATTGACACAAACATATAGAGCTTGTCACCTCGTACTAAAAAGTAGTTATAGTAAAGGCTTTATTCATTGAACTGTCAAGTTTCGTTTTTCTTGTCATTGATCAGGGGCACATGGTCCACAGGATTGCCGAAGAGAAATGAAGCCAAGACTGGTGCAGACACAACAGCTGCTGGTCCCCTTTTCCAGCAGCGACCATATCCAAGCCCTGGTGCTGTCCTCCGTGCCAACGCTGAAGCTTCAAGGGCAAAACAGCAAGAGTGATGAACTTCATCTTTCCCTTCCCTTCCACCCAGCCCAGTCTGTATTTGGTTTTATTTGTATCTTGTACTTTTTTTTACACAGTTTGTAAGTGATTCAAATTAAACAATGTGTTACAAACACAATGCTAGCTTTAAGTATTTCATTTGTTTTTAAATAAAGGCTTTTTTTAAGGTTCTAGATTTTTTGCATGCAAATCTGGGATACTTGTTATCAGAGGTTGGGGAGAGGGAAGAAGGAACACCTTAGTTTCAGTTTTCTTTCAGCTACAGGGCATGGCGGGGAAGGAAAAAGAGTCCCTTACACTGTCCTCTATCCATCCCATGAGAACAACAATATCACCTCAAAGCAGACAGATTAACAGAGAAATAGAAATAGTGATGCATTTCACCTGTACTGTGCAATATAAAGATAACTGATGGAAACTCTAAAACCTGACATAGTCCAATCACTGAATTGAAATTTTGTTCCTACCCTCTCTCTCCCCACTACTGGCATCAGGGACAGGAGGCTACCAAGCAGGTAGGAGTTGGGGAACCAGCTTTAAAATTGGGGACAAGCCCCAAAAATTTGGGGCATCTGGTAAACTTTGTCTTTTTTAAAAATGTAATAGTTAGGGCCAGGCCAACCACTGAACAAACTAGGCAGTTGCCTAAAGTGGCAAAGAGCAATAGGGGGTATAGCTCAGTGGTAGAGCATTTGACTGCAGATCAAGAGGTCTCTGGTTCAAATTTGGGTGCCTCCTTTAAAGGTATGTGTTTTCCCTCACTTGGTTTGCAGTTTGTCGTGCTGTGAGGGCTTGTGTGCATCAGTGGCTAAGTTATCAGTAGCTAAGTTATCAGTAGCATACCTACAGGCAGGGTCTCCCAAGATGGACAGTCTCAGCTGAGGTGCCAGACCAAGACAAAACCACCCATCTGAGAAGCAGCAGAATGGGATAGTGTTGGCGGCAGAGGGTCACATTTCTTTGACAACAGCCACAACACTAGAATTACCTATGTGGAAGAAAGGCCTTGCAATCTACTTCTGTATTTTGCCACGAAAACCCAATGGATAGTCGCAGCAAAACAAGAACATAAGATATGCCATACTGGGTCAGACCAAGGTCCATCAAGACCAGTATCCTCTTTCCAACAGTGGCCAATCTAGGTCATACGTACCTAGCAGTTTCCCCAAAAGACACAGGTTCCACAATGCTTGTACTGGGTCAAGCATTGATATCCTGGGTGCCTTCTTAATAATGGTTTATGGACCTTTCCTCCAGGAACTTGTCCAAACCTTTTTTAAACCCAGCTACACTAATAGCCTTTACTACATCCTCCGGTAACAAATTCCAGAGTTTGATTACATGTTGAGTGAAAAAATATTTTCTTTTATTAGTCTTAAATAGTTTACTCTGTAGCTTCATTGCATGTCCCCTAGTCTTTCTATATTCTGATAATGTAAACAATCGCTCTACGTTTACACGTTCCACTCCGTTCATTAATTTATAGACCTCTATCATATCTCCCCTCAGCCGTCTCTTTTCCAGGTTAAAGAGCCCTAACCTTTTCAGCCTTTCTTCATAGGAGTATCCTTCCATCCCCTTTACCAATTTAGTGGCTCTTCTCTGAACCTTTTCTAATAACGCTATATCCTTTTTAAGATACGGTGACCAGAACTGCACACAATATTCAAGGTGCGGTCTCACCATGGAACGATACAGAGGCATTATAATATCTTTTTTGTTTTATTTTCAATTCCTTTCCTTATGATACCTAGCATTCTATTTGCTCTCTTGGCCGCCGCTGCACACTGGGCCGAGGTTTTTAACATTGTATCCACAATGACGCCTAAATCTTTTTCCTGGGTAGTGGTTCCTAATGTGGAACCTTCCACCATGTAACCAGAGTTTGGGTTGTTCTTCCCTAGGTGCATAACTTTGCACTTGTCCACATTAAATTTAATTTGCCATTTTGATGCCTAGTCTTCCAGTTATCAAGATCCTCTTGCAATTTTCCACAATCCTCTTGGGTTTTAACAACTTTAAATAGTTTTGTGTCATCTGCAAATTTGATAACCTCGCTCATTATTCCCTTTTCCAGATCATTTATGAATATGTCAAAAAGCAGCGGACCCAGCACAGATCCCTGGGGTATACCACTATTCACCTTTCTCCATTGGGAAAATTGGCCATTTAGCCCTACCCTCTGCTTTCTATCTTTTAACCAGTTCATGATCCACAATTGTACAATGCCCCCTATCCCATGACTCTTTAGTTTTTCCAAAGGTCTCTGATGAGGGACCTTGTCAAAGGCTTTCTGAAAGTCCAGATACACTATATCAACCGACTCACCTTTGTCCACCTGTTTATTCACACCTTCAAAAAAACATAACATTAGTAAGACAAGATCTTCCTTGTCTAAAGCCATGTTGGCTGTCTCCCATTAGGCCATGACTTTCTACATGCTGAGTAATTTTCTTCGTTATGGAGGTTTCTACTATTTTTCCCGGTACTGACGTCAGGCTCACCGGTCTGTAGTTTCCCGGATCACCCCTGGAACCCTTTTTAAAAATTGGCGTCACGTTGGCGATCCTCCAATCTTCAGGTATTAGAGATGATTTTAAAGAAAATTCACAGATTACTAATAGCAGGTCTGCAATCTCATATTTCAGTTCTTTCAACACCCTTGGATCTATACCATCCGGCCCAGGTGATTTGCTACTGTTCAGTTTATCTAATAGTTGTAATACATCTTCCCGATGTATTGATATTTCCTTCAATTCTTCCGCACCTTTAAATATCACTTCAGTCATGGGTAACATCCCTACATCTTCCTCAGTAAAGACTGAAGCAAAGAATTCATTCAGTCTCTCCGCTATCGCCTTGTCGCCTCTTAGTGCTCCTTTAACCCCTCTGTCATCTAATGGACCAACTGACTCTCTCACAGGTTTTTTGATACGAATATATTTGAAAAAGTCTTTATTTCGCATTTTTACTTCCACAGCAAGCTTCTTCTCAAATTCTCCCTTTGCCTGCCTTATCAATGCCTTGCATTTGACTTACCAAGTGCTTGTGCTGTTTCCAGGTTTCGTAGTTTGGCTCTTTTTTTTCCATTTCCTGAAAGATGCTTTTTTGGCAACAACATCCTCTATGATGCTAGAAGATGAGACCCACAGGTCAGAAGGTACTCAACTGGCTACTGGGGAGGAGCTGAAGACTTTTCAGAGTAAAGCCAGCATTTATAATGTGGTTGGATCAAAGTCCTCAGGATGTCTGACTGCTGATGTAGCTGCACATGAAATGAGAGTCAGAAGCTGCAAAGATGCCTTACATATTAAGAAATGGAATGTACAAAGCATGAACCAAGGGAAATTGGAGGTGATCAAGAATGAAATGTAACATGTACAAATCGATCTGTTGGATGTCAGCGAACTGAAATGGACTGGCATCGGGCACTTTGCATCTGATGATCACACGATCTACTATGCTGGAAATGAAAGACAAAGAAGAAACAGTGTCACATTTATAATTAAGAAAAAACTTGCAAGAACTGTAATGAAATACAGTGCAATCAGTGAACGCTTAATTTCTATTCATATACGAGGAATGCCCAACAAAACAACTTTAATTCAAGTATATGCCCCAACAACAGCTGCAGAAGAGGATGAAGTTGATGAGTTCTATGAACAAGTACCAGCTTTATTGACAGAACATGCAAACAGAATATCCTGATAGTCATGGGTGACTGGAGCGCTAAAGTTGGCAACAAAGAAGGCAAAATGATTGGAAAATATGGACTTGGAAACCGAAATGAAGATGGAAAAAGACTGACAATTCTGCAAGACCAACAATCTATTCAGCTCAAACACCTTCTTTCAGCAATACAAGCAACTGTACACGTGGACATCACCCAATGGCTTGTACAAAAATCAAATTGACTACATCTGTGGAAGTCAGCGATGGAAAGGCTCTATAACATCATCAAAGACAAAACCTGGAGCTGACTGTGGTACAGATCATCAACTACTAGTATAAAGAGCTAAAGTTGAAAAAAGAGCAAGCCATTCATGAATGTAGCAAACTGTGACCTTGGGAATAAACCACCGGAATTTAAAGACTGCCTGCAAAATTGATTTGCTATTTTAGATACAAATGACAGAGCTCCAGAAGAGTTCTGGGATGACATCAAGAAGGTTGTATTGAAGAAAATGAGAAGTCTCTACAAAAGGTGAAAGCAAAAACAGCCAAATGGATGATCAAAGAAACTCTGAAAGTTGCCCAGAAATACTGAGAGGCTAAAGCCAGAGGAGAAAGAGAGGCAATCACAGAACTCAAGACAAGGAGAAGTACTACAATGACACATGCAAGGAAATAGAAGCAGAAACTGTTAGAAGAAGAACAAGATTGGCTTTCCTAAAGCAATGAGAGTTAAAGAAAAAATTCCAGCCTCGAAATGGAATATTACAAGATGCTCAAGGATCCACCATGTTGAATGATGCTGAGAAAGTTAAGAAAAGATGGAAAGAATATACAGAGTCATTATATGATAAAGATCAAGTAGACCAACAGCTGTTTCAACTGTACCTTATGATCAGAAACCATTGGTGGTGAAAGAAATGGAAGTAGCATGGAAAGCATTATCAAAGAACAAAGCACCAGGCACTGATGGCTTTCCCATTGAAGTATTACAGCAATCTGATGCAGCTGTAACCAGACTTACAAGGCTCTGCCAAGATGTTTGGAAGGCAACATAATGGCCAACTGATTGGAAAAGATTTGTGTTTATACCAATACTGAAGAAAGGTGATCCAACTGACTGTGGAAATTATCACATGCCAGCAAGATTCTAGTCAAGATTATTCAGCAGAGACTACAACCATACCTGGAATAAGAACTGCCTGAAGTGCAAGCAGGGTTCAGAAAAGGGCAAGGAACGAGAGACATCATCGCGGATGTGAGATGGATCCTTGAAAAGACTAAAGAATACCAAAAGGATATCTATACTTGTTTTATCGACTACAGAAAGGCTTTTGACTGCGTAAACCATGAGAAACTTTCAGCCACATTAAGAAGCATGGGTATATGAGAATACCTGCTCGTTCTCTTGCACAACCTTTACAACGATCAAGAAGCAACAGTTTGAATGGAATAAGGAGAAACACAATGGTTTAAAATCAGCAAAGGTGTATGACAAAGCTGCATATGTTCCCCCTACCTGTTTAATTTATATGCAGAACAAATCAAGAGAAGCCGGACTGCATGAAGACATCAGAGGTGTGAAGATTGATAGAAGACTAATCAATAAGCTTCATTATGCTGATGATACAGCATTACTGGCTGAAAGTGAAAACTATCTGAAACATTTGCTTCTCAAGATTAAGGAACGTAGTCTCAAAATGGGCATGTACCTTAATGTAATGAAGACAAAGATCCTGACAAATGGCAAAACCAATACGTTCTTTGTTGATGGAGAAGAAATTGAAATAGTGGACAACGTTAACCTACTTGAATCAACTATCAATAAAGAAACAACAAGCAGTCTACTACTCCGACAACACATTGCTCTTGGCAGAATGGCTATGAAGGACCTACAAAAGATCCTCAAGAGCAGAGATGTCTCTCTCCATACAAAGATTTGACTTCTTTAAGCCATGGCATTTTCAATAACATCATATGGATGTGAAAGTTGGACAGTGAAAAAGATAAGAAGAAAATTGATGCCTTTGAGTTATGGTGCTGGCGACGGATACTGTATATACTATTGACTGCTGGAAGAACAAACCAGTCCGTACTAGAGGAGATCAAACCTACGCTTTTTTTAGAAGCTCAGATATCAAGACTTCAACTTTCATGCATTGCACACATCATGCAAAGAGAGAGATCATTAGAGAAAGACATCATGCTTGGCAAGGTAGAAGGTAAACGCAAAAAAAAGGCCAGCAATGAGATAGATTGATACAATAACAGCAGTTATGGGTGCCAGTCTGTCAACAATGAGCTGCCTGACTGAAGACTGAACACAATTTAAAGGGTTTTTACTAATCGGTGGTAGCGACTTCCGTGCGATATCGGAGTCACGGCCCAATTGACTTCAATGGGGCTGCTACCGCTGATTAGTAAACAATCCTAAGACAATTATCCAGAGGGTTGCCATGAGTCGACACCAACTTGGCAGCAATTAACAACAACACGCAAGGCCTTCAAAACTAAACAATAGATTTTGAGGGGGAGTACGCATAAGAATTACTGTAAGGTTTACAGAGTTGCCAAGTTCCCCAAATCCAGGAGTGAGATTTTAAATCACTCCTGGATTTCTGACAGTCTCATTCTGATGCATTATGGGACCAGCGCATTGATTTCAATGGGTAAAATCAGGGACTATCAGTACCGTACTACATTGCAGGGTTGGCCCGTCCATTGTGCAAGAATGTTGTTTGCACAGGGCCCCGTGCAAACAACATTCTGCATCTGCTGGTAAATTAAAAAAAAAACAAACTTGCTGCCGCTGTGGCAGCAGCAGAATCGAGCGTCGCGCGGGGCCCCCCCTGCCTGGCAGAGTCTTCCATGCGGCCTCAGCTCCATAAGTGCCGGCTTTCAGAGCTGCGAAAGGAGAGAGCTTCTCCCTCGTGGCTCTGTTAAGCTGCTGGCACTGATGGGAAACAGGATTTCCTGTTTCCCATCAGCCCTGTGGGCTTAAACAGAGCCGCGAGAAAGGGAAACTCTCCCTTCGCGGCTTTGAAAAGCCTGCGCTGAGGGAGCTGAGGCTGCATGGAGGGTTCTGCAGGGCAGGGGGGGCATTGTTTTTTTGTTTTAATCTACCTGGGCTATGGGGTGGGGCTAGGACTGGAAATGGGCTGATGGGGGGGCTAGGACTGGTAATGGGCTAGAGGGGCTAGGACTGGTAATGGTCTATGGGGGGGCTAGGACTGGTAATGGGCCATGGGAGGACTAAGACTGAAAATGGGGTGATGGGGGGTGGTTAGGACTGGTAATGGGCTATGGGGGTGGGGCTAGGACTGGTAATGGGCTGGGGGGTTGCTAGGACTGGAAATGGGCTGAGTGGAAGGGGAGCTTGAACTGCAAATAGCTGATGGGGAGGGGGATTGGAATGGAAATAGGCTGTGAGGGGAGGGAGCTAGCATTGGAAATGGGCTGAGTTGGGGGGAGCTAGGACAGGAAATGGGCTGATGGAGGGGCTAGGATAGGACTGGAAATGGGCTGTTGGGGTGTGCTAAGATTGGAAATGGGCTGTGGTTGGGGCTTAGATTGAAATGGACTCATGGAGGGGCTAGAACTGGAAGTAGGCTCATGGGGGGCTTGGATTAGAAATGGGCTGAGTGGAGGGGAGCTAGGATTTGACATCGGTTGGTGGGGCTAGGAAAGGACTAGAAATGGGCTGATGGGGGGGGGCTGGGATTAGAAATGAGCTGATGGAGGGACTCGCATAGGACTGGAAATGGATGGGGGAGCTAGGACTGGAAATGGGCTGATGGGGCTAGGAAAGGACTAGAAATGGGCTGATGGGGGGGCTGGGATTAGAAATGAGCTGATGGAGGGACTCGCATAGGACTGGAAATGGATGGGGGAGCTAGGACTGGAAATGGGCTGATGGTGTGGCTAGGATTGGAAATGGGCTGATGGGGGGGCTGGGATTAGAAATGAGCTGATGGAGGGACTCGCATAGGACTGGAAATGGATGGGGGAGCTAGGACTGGAAATGGGCTGATGGTGTGGCTAGGATTGGAAATGGGCTGATAGGGGGCTAGGTCTAGAAATGGGCTGATGCGGGGACTAGAAGGGAGCGGATGCTGGGTGGGGCTGGAACTAGAAGGGAGCTGATGTTGGGGGAGGATTAGAATGGGATGGAGCTGGGCGAGTGAAATGGAGAGGGGAAAAATATTTTGTGTGGGGGGGAAATCTACAATCGGCCGGGTATTGGGAGAGTAAGTGGGGATTGAGGATGGAGGGGTAAAATTTAAGTGGATGAAATAGGAATGAGGAAAGAGCAAAAGGAGAAAGATTAGTATGTTAAAGCAGATGTAGAGAGAGAATGGAAAAAAATAAACTAGACGAGAGAAGAAAGGACAAATGGACAGCAGACGATGGAGAGTTAGTAGAAGACATGAAGAAACCAGAAGAAAGTGGCTGGAGCAATTGCAACTGAAAAAAAATACACAAAAGGTAGAAAAATATCTCTTTATTTTGAATTTATTAACTGGAATATGTCAGCTCTGGGAAATGTGCATCATTAACGTCTGTGCTTTTAGTACAAGAGGAAATTAATTTATAGTTTTATTTCTACAGTGTTGTTGTACATTCCAAGTTTGGCTTTTGGGGTTCCCAGTTTAATTATTGTCTTCCTGTTTCTAAATTGTGATTCCTTGTTTGGTGATGGTCTATGTTCTGCATGTGTAACTGAGCTGAGGTATTCTGTGTATGTAATTCCTATTTGACATTGCCACTTGTTCTCTTTCCCCAGTAGGTCATGTATTGTTATTCTCTGAAATGTATTGGTTTAATAGTTGCAGTGTTGCCTTTTGATAGGTAATGGTGCTTTGTGAGTCCTTGTAGTGGTTACGATACGGCAGGATTGCTATGGGTTCTAAATGGGCAGTGTTTGTAGTAGTTCCTAATGTGCCTGGCGCTTGGCACTGGATTATAGTAATGTAGAAATCTTTTAGTCTTTCTTTATCTATACACTCATTAAGAGGCATGTTTACTAAAAGTTAGCGTATGGTAACATTAGGCAAATATTTATGCAAATGAGGCTCTGCTACATTCCAATGCAAATTTAAAAAACAAAAAAAACCCACCAGAACTGGCAAAAAATCTCATTCCTGGAACTGGGTAACTTGGCAACTTGGCATCTCTAAGTTTGCCTAGAGCACCAGGCCACACCTTGAACCATCTCTGGGGCCGGTCTTGTTAATAGTCCTATCTCTATCTGAGGAAAATAGCATTCTAATGAGGTTAGATGCTGCTACCTGGTGCTGTATAGCCTGCCGGAAAATAACTCGGGTGACAGGAAAAGGTTGATGGGGTCGGTTGGCTGCCTCTGGCTATCACATGGACCGGCAACCGATCAGCATGGAGCTAAGCAATTTCTTGTAAGTTATTAGGGTACTGTTGATGAATGGAAGATTGCTTTGGGCTCTAGGAAGGAAGGACACAAGAAAATAAAAACCTCCGTTAGCAGCAAAGCTTAAGAGAAAAAGCTGTGAGGAGATAAGAAAGTGGGGTGAAAACCAAAGTTCCCAACGTGCCTTTGAAGAAATGGGAAATGAATTACAGCGCCCAGCATACTGTGGCAGAAATTATACAGATGAGGTACGATGATCGAAACTACAGTTCCCGGCATTCCGTGAGAAGTGCTGCGCAATGTCTAAGGGCGAATTACTGTTTTCCGTCGATCCTCGCGACGAAGAGCCACGTGAAAAGATTCTTAACCATTCCCGGCGTGCCCGTCGAAACAGCGTTGGACGGGAAAAGCGCCAAGCACCATAGACAACATTTCCCGATCTACCCAGCGCGTTTTCAGCCATAGAACGAACAACGCACATCCCAAGCTGCCGGCCGGGACTTGTAGTCTTTACAAGAAAGACAACAAAAATATAATTATTTCTTTTCCATCACTCCCAACATCCCTTCGTGATTTCACGCCCGAAAATGGATGTGCAGCTACCTCCCTTGCGGACGCTTGATGATTTTCTACTGAACGCAACCCGTTTCTCTCCTCCCGTGATTGGGGACAGGCAGCGTTGGAATAATCGTGTGATCAACAATCTCCTCTATTACCAGAGGAATTACGGTTTACTGCTACTTGTGCAGCTCCTGATAGGGGGGTGAGTAGAACAGGATTCCCTGAAAGGGCGGAGCTAAGAGAGGGGGAGGTGAGCAGGTCTCTCTGAAGGGGAGGGGCTGAGAGAAGGACAGGTTTGGTTTCCCTTAATTGGAATTTTGGATTTAGATGTAATTAATCTTTCCAAATCAGTTAAAGGTGAGTTACATATTCAGGTATAATGGGTATTATTCCTGTCCTTGGGAACAGTGCAAGGATATGAGGCGCCCTAGGTGAAGATCATTCCTGGTGAACCTCCTCCTGCTCTCTTCCCGCCCCCCATTTCCACCCCTCTCCAGCAACAACTGTAAACTGTACCGCAGGGCTTACCAAAATCTCCAGCATCACTGTGCTGTTTGTGCTTTTGCCCCCTCCAACGCACCACTGGAGGCTTCAGTAAGTACTGGGGTGCTTAAAGTAATTGCCGCTGCTAGAGGTCCTGGAGAGCGGAGGCAGCAGTTGCAGTCTGTCCATATGAGTGAGTTGTGAGCCCCTGCCAGTAGATAAAGACAATCTTTACTGACTCTGTTTCCATAAAGGCTGGTGAGCCAGGAATTTGGCCAATATTTCTCTGTCTCCAGCAGATGGGGTAGATGTCTTCATTGATGTAGCATTAGCAGAAGAGAAGTCTGTGTCCGGGCCTTAAAGGCAATGGTTCACTACTAATCAGAAGGATTGAACCTCCTTTCCCTGAAGAACCAGCTCAACAACGGGTTTGATCTTCATGTTAGAACACTGAGGGATAAAGTTGAAAGGCTTGCAGGAAAGATATGAATTGAATTTCAGGGTGAAATAAACTTAAAAACAAACAAGGACCAATATTCAATTTTGGGGGTCAGCGTTTTCTTTTCTAAATATCAGCAGATGCGGCTAAAATTAATCTGGATATTCACTGCTGCATATCTGGATTTGATGGTGACTGGCACCACTACCCCAATAGTGGCAGTGTTGGGACTGCTATCTGGGTAGCAAACCAACTAAAGTTAGGACAGTCTTTTTGCTGTCCTTTTTTTATCTGGATAGCTACCTGGCAGTTAGTGGACTTGAATATCGTTGCTAATGGAAACAACTCCCAACCACCCAAGCTCTGCCATAGTACTATCCGGATGGTGCTGAGGAGATCAGATGAAATATTGAGTGGCCCTATACAAATATCTTGCTGGTCGGCACATATCCTGTTTAGTAGGTGTTGCTAACTGCATAAGTGCTTTTGAATATTGGCCTCAGAGAGTAAAAACAGCAGTGAAATGGCAGCACTTCCCTGTGGACTTTAGATGGTTTACCTCACTTCTCCTTTCCTTTTGAAGCTGGCCTCTGAAAAGAACAAGAATTGCACAGTTTGCCAAATCCCCATGCCACCAGCCACAGCATAGGCAAAGGAGATGCTGTTACTACAAGGCATACACAGCACTGTACAGCATATATAAAGACATCCCCTTTTCATTGTAATTAAGACAGACAAGACGAAAGGTAAGAAAAGGGCAAGGAGACACAAGGAAGACAAGGGATCAGGATCCAAAGGGAAGGGTAAGGAGACACAAGATAGACAAGGGATCAGGATCCAAAAGCAGCCTCAAAGAGGTGAGCCTTTAGCATGGACTTGAAAAGGGGAAAAATGAAACCTGACTCAGTTTGTTCCAGGTATAAGGAGCAGCAAGGTGAAAGGATTGAAGTCTGGAGTTGGCAGAGGAAGAAAATGGCAAAGAGAGAAGCAAGCTAATAGAAGAGTGGAGTTCACGAGGAGGGGTGTGAGGAGAGAGGGGAGGTAGTGAGGAGCAAAAGAATGAATGCACTTATAGGTCAGAAGGAGAAGCCTGAATTGGAAACGGAAGGGAAGCCAATGAAGTGCATGGCTTCCTCTGCCAGCGGTCAAAGTGAGTTGGCATTGGAGCATGCTTGAGGGCATTAACCCGAGAGGGTTCCTTCTCTGTCGACTTTATTCTGCTTCATCGGGTTTTCTGCTTTTCACAGCAATCCTACTCCTCCCGTCCCTCTCTTGGATCCTGGCTTTCCAGGGTAGGCAGTAGGCTTATAGAGCAGGGCTTTGTCACCAAGATAGCCAGGCTACTAAGGGAAATCACTCGTGTTACTTCTTCAGTATCCTTACACTCAGCGTGGTATATCAGGGGAGGTGAGTTGAGAGAACCCAGCAAGGTTCTGAGGATCTGTAAGAAGGGGAGATTTTTCCCATTTCAGAAGAGGAACAACAATGGTGAAGCTCTTCCATTTGAAGGAATTATACATATTAATTTTTCAAGTGGTCATTCTGGTGGAATTTTCAGTGAATTGTCAGAAACAAGTCTGAAGGAAGGCCTCATCCTCTTTGGGATCCACAGACCTCCCAGAGCCTTTCCTCTTCCTCCAAGCTATAAGACAAATGGTGGGTGCTGAATAGAAAATGCTAGACTGTTTTTTTAAGCTAGCCATAACAGTCATTCTTAAGACCACTATCCCCCTGGAAGGTGATAGAGCCCTGCAGAATTCTCAGGATTGGAAGCTGGAATCCTTTTACTAAAGTAAACCTTTAGATCTTCTAGCTTGTCACTACAGACATGGGCTTGTGGAGGCTTGGTGACAGTGGCCCTCCTTTGCTGAACACAGCAGCTTCTGGACCAGTACCCAGCGAGGGATTCACGCTCTCTTTTGGGAGAGGTGGTGCTCTTGGAATCTGAAATTGCTTTTGTGGCAGACACCCTCTGTAGTCTGGTTGGCTCGTCAGCTAAGACCTTGGCTACCATAGTCTCAGCTTGCAGGCTGTTATGGCTGAGGTACTAAGCAGCAGACTCAACTTCCAAATCGCAACTCTGGAAACTACCTTTTGAGGGAAAGATGCTATTTTACGGATGACTTGGAGAAACTTGTGAAAACGTGGGTGAGTCCTAGGTCTTGAGGTTTCCAAAGGATAGGTCCTGGGGATCTTGGAAGGCATTGAAAACCAGAGACTTTTCCAAGATGCCAGAAGTTATAGACTGTGGAAGCTTCTCTTTGCTTTGAACTTTGAGAAAGGTGTGAGCTAAATCCAATTTCCATTCCCTTTCAGTCAAGAATCCCCAATAAAGAACATCCCCTTTGGGGAAGCCACAGAGAAGGATAGGATGGAAACTTTGACTCCTCCACTGCATCCAAAGAAGGTCAGAGAGTCCACTGAGGTACTGCTGGTAGGCAGCTGTCTGTCAGTTCTACCAGGCATGGGCCTGCATCACTTCAGATTGATGGGTGTTGAAAGTAGTTCAACAAGGTTATGTGTTAGAATTTAATAAATCAGTTTGACACCATTTAGGGCAGCCACTTGTTCTCTGCAAGAAAAATTATAGTGGAAGCCACCCAAAACTGATTAATTAATCTGCTTTTTACTTAAAGGCACTGGGACCACTTTTCCCTTTATTGCAACTTCTCTATTTAGCTACCTTAACTTCCTAGTTTGCATAGTGTTCTTCAAAGATACATTATTCCGAACCATGTGCTGCTGTGTGACTGTTGTCTTTCCTCCAGTATCTAGTTTAAAAGCTGCTTGGTCTCCTTTTTAAAGGTTATTGCCAGCAGCCTGGTTCCACTCTAGTTTTGGTGGAGCCCATTGTGCCAGAAAAAGTGCCCTCTTACCCAGAATGTTGACTATCTATGAAACCGCATATTAAAGAGCTGGCTGGATCAATATTCTTTTTAGGGCGAATCTTGTGCATAGATTGAAGCCTATGCTAAATTCTGATGAATTTAGAACAACGATAGTTATTAGATTCAATGTGATTGCAGTGGATTGGATTGGAGGAGTAGCCTAATGATTAGAGCAACAGCCTAGTACCTCAGAGATCAGGGTTCAATTCCCATTGGCACTCCTTGTGACCTTGGGCAAGTAATTTTACCCTCCATTGCCTCGGAAGAAAAAGTCTGGCAATCTACTTCGGGTCATACCTTGCCAAAAAAAGTCAAGGGCTGCTGGGTGGCCAGGAGTCAGCATTGTCTTGACAGCATTTTTAAAAAATTCTTTATATTTAGGTCTCCTGCAACTACTATTAAAAGTCCTTGAGGTTGTTCAGAACATGACGGTCTGTGTTTCACAGAAATCCCATGAGAAGTGCATCTTTCTCCTCATCTAAAAAGTTTGCACTGGTTGCCAGTTGCATGGAGGGTCAGGTATAAAATACTAACAATGCTCCAAAGGGCGATGCCATCAATTATTTTAGTACTGTGTTAAAAATTTATAAGCCCCAGTGGACCTTTAAGATCAGAAGGCATTCAGCTTTAACCATTCCAGCTTTAACCATTCGGGCAGATTTATTTTGCCGAAAAGCACTGTAGAGTGGAACAGGCATCCAATCAAACTAAGAGGAATGAGCGATGTGAAATTATTTAGAATACAGGCTTTTCAACAACCTTTTTATTTGGTGAACTAGATAATATCTGCTCAGAGCAGTGTGCCTAAAGGCAGTATGATTGATTTGCTTGTATTGTCACATTGTCCTCTGGTTTATAATGTTGTCTAATATCTTCTGCAGATGTAGACTTGCATTCTGCCAGGAAGAGGCCTGCACCCACGCTGAATGTGCATATAGTACCTCTGTTGATGTAAACCGTGGCAACAGCTTCTTTAAATTGCTTGGAGATCATCACCTTCAACACTACTTCCCCTTTTTTGACTTGCTGCTAAACAGTACAAATAACCTGTCTAACCTTCTGAAGGGTTATAGACTTTTAAGTATCTTGTCAGCATTCTTCAGATATCCAAGTGTGGTAAAGGACCACTTCATCATACCGAGGTCCTTCTTTCTATTTGTTGATTTATTAAAAAGCATTTATAGTTTGCTTAAGTGGCTTAGAGTGATATTCATGATAAAAAACAATTTTTAGAGTGACCATATGATCATCTCTACACTCCTTTTCTAGGCAGTGTTAAATGTACACAGGCTGGGAACACCGCTGTCTTGGGTGCTAGAGTAAGTACAGCGGCCTTGGCTTGCTCATGCCCAGTTCAGTGAGCTTGGGTATTTCCCACTCATCTGGAATGGACTGAGAGAAACAAAAAGAGGTGAAATCTTATCCCTGCTCTTGCTCATCATTTTTAAAGTGCTAAGCGGCTTACCCAGCACTGTACAGATACGCTTAAGAGACAGTTCCTACTCTACAAAGCTTACAATCTCATCAAGACAGACATTACCATTAATTTTGTTTCTTGAAATTTTAATAGACCGGTCCAGGACTACCCAGGAAGACTGCAGCTCTGCGGATACAAACTGCAAGAGGACAGTGCTGTCCTCCTCCACAGAGATTGAAAGAACCAGACAACAGGAGTTTGCTGCTTCTCAGAAAAGGAGGGGAGGCCTTTGGTCCTATTGCTTTAGGTGATGCAGTGATACTCTCTGGCTGCATCATCCTTTGTGGGAATCCAATCAGCAAAGAAAGTTTTTCTCTGTCTCCATTTTCTGGTAATGGGGACACAACCCATTCATCTAGACAGCTCTCCTAAAGCTTAAGGAAAGGAAATTAACGGGAAGTGTAAATTTCACCTTATTAGTAAATAGGCATCAGTATTGTCAGAGGCCTATGCTAAATAACGCACATTAAATAGTAATACGGGGGAATAAATCTAGCCCTAAATTAGACACTGGAAGGTGAAGAGACTTGCCAAAGATCACAGAGTGCATTAGTAGGAAGGCAGAATTAAAACCCCACTTCCAAATCCATTTTGCTAGATCAGTACAGACTAGTGGGTTATGTCCCCCTGCCAGCAGATGGTGAAACAGAGAAAAATTCCCGAAGCTTTGCAGCATCACCCTTGGTATAAAACCCATCCTCCAAGGGGAGCTTCAGTATTTTCTCTGTCTCAGCAGATGGTGGACTTCTCCTAGCTCCTGGCGTTTTCTGAGAAGAGATTTGGTGTCAGTATAGCTATCTTTGGCAGTTATGCACACTGTGGCCGACAGTTGTCTTTCCTTCACTTTCCAGAGCTGCTCCTGGTCAAGAGGACCACTAGAGCACCTCTGAAGGGAAGAGCTCCTGCTCATGAGGAGCAGTTGCAGCCTTTCATTCTGACTGTTCTGCAAGCAAGACTTCCTTTAACCAAGTTGGCAGTCACCTTTTGTTATTTTTCTAATTCCTTAAAGTTTGTTTAAAAAACAAAACCTTATTCAGGGCTGAGGAAGTTATCGGGCAGTTTTTTCTTCTCCAGATCCTTCCTTCCTTCCTTCATCTGTTTTTTCCTCCTTCGAGAGCAGTGAGTGTTTTATTTCTTTCACAGTTCTCTTTTAAAGCAGTGTCCCGATCTTCTGACTGTGTGCGCCTCCTTTCTTTTTTCAATGTACTTAGTTTTCTGCGGTTGTCTTTCTCCTGCTTCTCTTCATGTAGTCAATCGGCGGCTGCTTCCCAGCTCTGTTTTGCTGTTTCCCATCATAATTTTTGTGCCGCAGCTGCCATTCTTTCTTCAGAGTGTTGATTGTTGGCTCCCCAGCTCTTCCTGTGACTTTTTTTCTTTTATCCTGTTATTGAAAAGCCTTCTTCCCTACAGCGCTGCTTGAGCTGTGGAAAGAAATGGAAGACTTTGACAGATAGTTTGGGTTCTTCCCGTAGTTCTGATCCAAGGGAGTCCTTCTGCATCTGCAGGTCCTGGTTCCGGTAGCCCTTCCAGGTCTCTTGCTTTAGCTCTCTCTGGGTTACCTCAGGGTGATGCTAGATCTCAAGATGTCCTTCCTCTGGTTTTGTTGTCTGAGCAGCTTGCTCACCCTCTACAACTCTATGCAGACTTCAGCTGATGGTTCTGATCTCCAGTTTATGCAGCTATTCCATCAGGCCTGGGATATGTGGCACTCGGGGACTTCGGCTACTCTGACTGCCACTGATCCTCCATCTACAAAACATGCCCACTGAAGTTGGCTGGAACTTCTTTAAATCCGGCCAAGGATACCTCCTCTCCTCCAGGGGACTGGCGCACTGCAGGGGAAGACAGTGATGGTACTTCAGTTGAACATTTTATCACTTCTGAGTTTGGCCAGGAAGAAGGAGAGCTCTCGCCATTGAAAGATGACCAGGAGTCTCGAGAAGACGGTCAGGATATCTGGTTATTCTGTAAGGAAGAGCTTCCTGCTCTCATTGCTCAAATTATGGAGGCTCTGCACCTCTCGGACTCTCAAGTGCAACAGCCTTCAGATTCCTCTAAACCTAGGCAGTTCGCATTGTCTCTTGCAAGTTTGTTAACTGTAAACCGCACTGATACCGAAGAGCGCGGTATAAAAAAGCTTTAAATAATAATAATAACCTCTGGTAGACCCCATCATTGTGGGCATCAGGAAACCCTCTAAGGCGTTTCCTTTTCCCTTGTAACTATAACAGATGGTTTCCTTAGAGTGGGATTCTCCTGATGTGTCTCTACGTTCCACTCGTCACTTGCAGCGTGTTTACGTTTGGTCTTCAGATGATCTTGACAAGTGGTTGCGTTTCCCTAAAGTAGATGCCCTGGTCACTGCAGCCACTAAACGCACAACCATTCCTGTGGAAGGCGGCACCTGCCCTCTGTGATCAGATGTATCGCAAGGTGGAGGGCCTCTTACCAAACACTTTCTCGTCATTGTCCTTGGCATTGCAGGCCTCTGTTTGCGGAGGTCTCACTGCACGTGCTGTGCTCTGATGGCTTCAGTCACTTCCGGATGATCCAGCTTTACCTCGTTTAGAGTTGGTCACTGCCTTTCTTGCAGATGCCTTTTATGATCTCCTGCATTTATTTGCTCGGTCTGTGGGTGTTGCTACAGTGGCTTGGCATTGGCTGTGGCTGTCATTGGAATACAGATGCTGCTTCCATTTCGCCAAGCTTCCTTTCAAGGGCTGCCTTTTTGGTGAGGATTTGGAAAAACTTGTGAAGGATTTGGGGGAAGTCAAGCCTCAATGTCTGCCGGAGAATAAGTCCAAATCCAGTTTTCGTTGTCCTGCCATGTCATTGTCCACATCCTCTTCTTATAGAGTCTGCTTCAGAGATGTTTGTCGCTACCGGCCTGGCAAATCCGTTTTTTCTTTGAATAGGGCTGGTTCTAAGTCTCAGTCCTTTTGGGGTATGCGTTGCAACCGGGACAATTTCTCCTCATCCAACAAGTTTCTGGTTCTACCAAATCTTCCTGCTGACGGTTTCCAGGTCCAATCTAGGGTGTCTCCTGTGGGCGGATGCTTAAGATATTTTTCCCGCGAATAGACCCAGACAGCATTGGACACAGGGTTATGCTCTCAGCTTCACCGAGCCCAAGCCAAATCTTTTTCTCATCTCTCCATGCAGTTCCACAGCCAAGGCAGCGGCTGTACGCATGACTCTCCACCACCTTCTTCAGCTCAATAAGGTATGCCCAGTTCCTCCCTCAGAAAGTGGTTCTGGTCACTATTTCATTTACTTTGTCATTCCCAAGAAGGATGGCTCCTTCTGTCTTATCCTGGACCTCAAGGGAGTCAATCGCTGTCTTCAGGTGCTACGGTTCTGGATGGAAACCTTCGGGACAGTCATTCAAGCTGTTTGGCCAAGCAAATTTCTCGTATCCCTGGACCTGGTGGAAGCATATTTTCACATTCCAATCCATCAAGATCATCAGCAATATTTACATTTTGCGGTTCTAGGTCAACATTATCAGTTTTGTGCCCTACCCTTTGGTCTTGCCACAGCTCCTTACACTTTCTCCAAGATGATGGTAGTAGTGGCAGCTTCCTTGCTGCGTCAAAAGTATTCGTGTTCATTCTTATCTAGACGATTGGCTGATCAGAGCAACGAGTTTCAAGGAGGCTACCTCTGCGGTCTCTCAGGTCTTCTCCTTTCTGGATCATCTCGGCTGCATGGAAAATTATGCCAAAAGCAATCTACGCCCAGTTCAGTCTCTGGAATTCCTTGGCGCTCGCGTCAACATGAGAGTAGGCTGCGTCTTCTTCTCTTACGACAGATGCAGGAAGCTTTGTGTTCAGGTCCATGCCTTCCAGCGCCTGGCAGCTCTTACTACCTGGGATTACCTACAATTCCTTGGCACCATGGCTTCTGTTTCCAACTTAGTCCCCTGAGTCTGTGCTCACACCATCCGCTTCAGTACTCTCTCCTGTCGTGCTGGTCCCCATCCACTCAGGACAATCAGATTAGTCTACCCCTTTCTTCAGTGGTTCACCGCAGTCTTCGCTGGTGGCTTTGTCCTCATTACTTTTTGAAGGGCGTTCCCTTGTAAATTCCGTGTTGGGTGGTGGTCACCACGGACGCCAGCCTTGCAGGTTGGGGAGTGTATGGCCAGGGACAGGCAGCACAGGAATCTTGGGCCATTCAAGAAGCCTCTTGGACCATCAATCACCTTGAAGCCTGGGCTGTTCGTCTGGCGCTACTCTTCTTTCAATCCCACCTCCAGGGTTAAGCAGTTCAAGTACTTTCCAACAATTCCATCACTGTGTGTTATCTCAACAGACAGGATAGGACAAAATATCCCAGAGTGGCCATGGAAATTAGTCTTCTGTTTCCCTGGTCAGAATCCAACCCCCTGGCTCTTTCTGCGCAGCACATTGCGGGATGGAGAACATTCAAGCAGATTTCTGGAGTCGTCATTTCCTGGACCCCAATGAGTGGGAGCTAGCTCCGTGAATGTTTGCGAACATTGTGCGTCGATGGGGTCATCGGACTCTAGACCTAATGGCCACCTTTTCCAGTGCCAAGACATCAGTCTTTTTCAGTTGTTGAAAGGAACCAAACTCTCACTGCCTAGATGCTCTGGTTCAGACCTGGCCCTCGAACCAGCTTCTCTACATCTTTTCTCCTTGGCTGTTAATCGGCCATATACTCTGTTGGATAGAGTCATACTCTGGACGGATAGTGCTGGTGGCTGGCCCCGGATTGGCCAGGATGTCCATGATACGCCATTCTCCTTTGCCCCCTGCAGGAGGCACCCTTGTCCCTCGGTGTCCGGAGAGGTCTCCTGTTTCAGGAGCTGGTTCTCATAGACGACCCTCCTCCTTACTTGCTTATGGCTTGGCTATTGAGCGGCATCGCTTGCATTGCAAAGGTTACTCGCCGCAAGTAGAGGCCACTCTACTATGGTCTCAATGGTTTTCTAGCTCACGTGCCTATGTTCGGATCTGGTGTCTTTTTTTTTCTTGGTGTTCTAAGAGATCCCTCTCCCCTTGGTGAGTTGATATTCCAGACATTCTTGCCTTCCTTCATGACAGATTTGATAAGGGTCTCGCCTTTAATTCTTTCAAGGTGCATATTGCGGCCTTGACTTGCTTTCAGGGCCTCTCCATGGGCGGTCTCTTGTTCCTCATATAGACATTTCCCATTTTCTGAGGGGCATTCGCTCCCTGAGACCCCCCATTCGTCCAGCCGTCCCTTCTTGGGATCTGTTCTTAGTGCTTCACGTGCTCATCCATGCCCCGTTTGAGCAAAGATTTGATTCTCAAAACTGTTTTTCTTATAGCAGTCACTTTGGTACGGCACCTTTCAGAGCTGCAGGCGCTTTCTTGCCGGGATCCTTTTCTTTTTCCCCAGAAGGGTTACCATTCAAACAGTGCCCTCTTTTCTGCTTAAGGTCCTTTTGGATCATGTCAGCCAATCAGTTGTACTTCCTTCCTTTTTGAAGGAGCAGTCTTCAGGTGACAGCAGAGTCCTTCAACTGTTGGATGTTGATAGGGTGTTATGCCGTTACCTCAAACTCACTAATATGTTTCGTCTCTCCGATCACCTTTTTGTCCTGGCTTCTGATCTATGAAAAGGAGCTGCTGCTTCCAAAGTGACCACTGAGTACTGGATCAAGCAGACCATTGAATCAGCTTATATTTTATTGAACAAACCTGTGCCCGTAGGTCTTCAGGCACATTCTACGTGAGCCCAGGCTACCTCCTGGGCAGAATGCTCACGGTAGCTAGATATTTGCAGGGTGGCCACCTGATTCTTCCTCTCTACTTTTGCACGCCATTATCGCTTGGATATCCCAGCTCGAGCCTCTGTCTTGGCTGCAGCTGTTTCTTCCTGCCCTAGAGTGGTTTAGCTATGGTACTCCCCACCAGTCTGTACTGGCCTTGTTGTTGTACTGGCCTAGCAGGATGTATTTGGAAGAAGAAATTTTACTTACCGATAATTTCCTTTCCTGGAATCCTGCTAAATCAGTCCAGGACCCACCCCTCTAAACTGTTTAGTCTGTTGCCTAGCTAAGACTCTCTTTAGGTATCAGTGACATTGCTGTACTTCTCCATGTACATAACTTCCTTGGCCTGTGGGTCCTGTTTCACATTGTTCGATTTAGCTTGTTATTATTATAAGAGTTATTTGTTTATGAATTCATTTTTGGTCTGAGTTTGTGCTTCTTTGGCTGTTTGAACTCCTGCTGCTTGTTATGGTTATACTGAAGCTCCCCTTGGGTAATGTCACAAAGCTTCGGGCATTTTTCTGTGTCTCACTATCTGCTGGCAGGGGGACACAACCCACTAGTAGGGACTGGTCTAGCAGGATTCAATGAAAGGAAATTATTGATAAATAAGATTTCCCCTTTCTGCAGCTGTTATCACTAGGCCTCCTGAAGGGGAGAGGCTGACAGAGGGGAAGAAGGAGGATAAGGGGAGAAGAGAGATCTCCTTTGGTGTTGGGGGTAGGGGGTATGAAGTGATGGAAGAAAGGGTAGGGAACATCTCTTGGAGGGCAGGGAATGAAGATACAGAGTTGCTAAAATTAGAATAAAAGAATAACCCTCTAGGACACTTCCAGGGAATTCTCTGAAAAGAATACAGAGGGCTGAATCAGATGTTCCTGCAGATTATAACCATACCGGTGTTTTCAACGGCAGTTTATGGAAAAAGTCAACATGGGCAATGATAATTACAAGAGGCTGCGCTTTTGTGATGTTTGTGCTATGGCATGCATTTCTTCTGTGGCAACTTTCCCTTCAAGCTGCGTGGGAGTCCTGCACCCATGCTGCTGCCAGTGGGGGAAGATAAGATGCTGCGGTATCACATTGCTAGTCACCTTCCTTCACTGGCAGCAGCATGGGCACGTTGCTCTATGATGCTGAAAAAATCGGGGTAATGGGGCAAGGGCTGTATGGGCAGCTGCATGCAGATGTACGTACCTTTCTCCCGGTGCTGCTTTAGTCACGGAAGGAGAGTGCATCCTCCTTTGCCTCTTGGGGCCTGACTAAAGCTTTGAACTGCTTACCTCTATGGTTTTCACAATGTGAATGACGCCACAGGCGGCAGAAGACAAGAATGAAGCCTGAGGCTAATGCACTCTCCTCTTGTATACTGGCCCAGATTGTCACTGGGAAGATCAATATTCAAAGAGGGCAAGCTGTGGAAAGCAGGTTGAGAGGGAATGAACTGATGGAGGCATGTGAGCAGTTTAATTTGGGGAGGGGAGTATTGACTGAGTGGGGAGATTTGGCAGCTCTGCCTCCCTGTCTCCCATTATAGGAGGGAGACTGTGGCTTGACCAGGTTTTGAACTAATATCCCAAAACAGCATAGAATTTGTTGTTCTTGATTCTGCCCATTAAAAGCAGCCTTTCAGGTCCTAAAATGCATCAGGATAGGGTTTCAGAAATTCATGACTGGCCTAAAGTGTCCCTTCTGGAGCAGAATATCTTGGTACCTCTGAAGTAGTTCTAGTAACCCTAGTCCTCAAAAGCCTTGTCAGGTTATGAAATCTTCACAGATGGGTCTGGCCAAAGTTTGCAATACTAGTGATGGAAGAATGGGAGGGGAGATTGGGTCTACCCATGGGTAGGGTTGCCAACTGACTCCAGATGCACTCAACAGGCTTGATCCAGTCCTTGATTTACTCCATTGCTTGTAGTTCTGATTTCTCCTTTGCAGTCATAAGAAAAGCAAGACTATAAGTCCCTGCAGGCAATGAGGTAAATCCAGGACTAAATTAAGCCTGTTGGGCACATCTTGAGCAAATTGACAACCCTACCTGGGAGGGATTTGAGGTGAGGAGGGGAGGAAGGAGAGGGGGAGTGGGCCTTTGCTGCTCTTGATCTCCATGGAGGGGGAAAGGAACAACTCTCCCTGGTAGGATCCAATTCGCCCATCTCAGTTCAAAGAGGCTGCTCCAGGCCTTGTTGTACTACCTGCTTACTCATCCCCTTATTGCATGTACAGAGATGTACTTTGGTTTATCTATGAAAGGCAGGAAACGCAGACCAATATATGCATCATTTGGATCAGCCTTTTTGGGTTTCCTAAGGTGCCTTAGCAACGCTGCTTTCCTTGGGGAATGGGGAGTAGCTCTCCGTGTGTTTTATTTTTTGATACACTTGTTCTTTCTCTTATTCCTTCCAGGTATTTCCAGTTCCTGAAGACACTCCTGTGTGCCTGTGTGCTTTCTGCCACCTTCTTTGGCTTTGTGTGGGCAGCAGACACTGTGGCTCTGGTGCGCCACTTCCGCCGGAAGCGCCCAACATTTTGCCTCTTGTGCATCCTTCTTACCAGCTTCTGCATCTTGTATTTTGCTGAGAGCACAGCTATTTTTCTCTTAGTGTACATCTTTCCTTTCTTGTGTGAGTATATAATGCCATCTTCCTGGGTCACTGAGAGACTGAGCCTCTGACAAGGTATTAAGAGATATGAGAAATTAGATTTTAGCAGCTGCCTTTTATATGAAAGATAGAACTTGCAGCTTTAGTTTGTACATCGTTGCCCCACTACATGGGTACCTACTGTCAGAGGAAGACTAATGTTAGTCCAGAGCACTCTCTGAGTTTCTCATCAATTCCTATTCTGCAGAGCTAAGGGACAAAATGTCACATAACTACACAAGTGAGGCAGATCTGAGCTAGGAGTCGCAGATCAGAGACAATATGAGCATCACATAAAGGGAAGGCACCCTAAGGCCCAGGAGGTAGTGTTCTAAGGCATAGTAAGGCGTGATTGATAGGCATCTCTCTCTCTGTCCCCAGTGATCATCGTCCATGCTTCCCTGCGCCTACGGAGCTTGCGGAACAAGATTGAGAACAGACTGGAAAACATTGGGCTGAAGCGGACACCCATGGGGATGCTGCTGGAGGCATTAGGACAAGAACAGGAAGCAGGATCCTGAGATGGCAAAACTGGGGGGCATTATCATGATCACATACTTCTATAAAAAGCCACAGATCTCTCCATTCATGCCAACCAGGAAAACATACTTAGCACTCACAAAGCTCCCTAAATATGGGCCGAGATGTTTCTGAAATTCACAATTGAACCACAGGCTTCTCTGAAAGTTACAAGTGCCCCAATGACAGCCTTTCTAAATATCCAGGTTTCTACCTCTGTTCCCAATCACATGCTTACTCAGACTCTCTTAAAGTTACAAGCTGTCCTCCGGGTAGGGTTGGTCTTCTCTGACAGTCCCAGCTCTCTTTCATGGACTTTCTAAAGTCCTTCAGTCCACTCACTGCCTGTATCCCAAAGATTCATTCTTAGGATGGTAAGGTACAGGGTCCATTTCTTATATCAGTATTACTTGCTTGAACACTTGATGATTATTTTTTATTATGTTTAATAAAGTTTTAACAGAATATGTTAAATGAAAACTTAATATGGCAAATAGTTGAAAATTTGTACAAAATATACACTGACAAAAGAGACAGGAACAAAAACTGCATGTCTCCCAAGCTTCAAATGGGAAAGGTGTCAGTACAATAAAGTGAAAGTTGAACTACAGATTTCAAGAGAGAGGTTGAAGGTCAATCGATAATTCCCTCCCCCAATCATGGAGAACATCATTCTTTAATCCGTACTGATAGCTGCTCATATCTAACTTCTAATTGAGATGGCTCAAGAACCATGAACTGTCCTCTTGGATATCTAAGCAAACACCTCAAAAAACATTTACGGGGTTATTCTGTGCCACGAATAGCGGAGACGGACATCCGTCGTGCCTTCTCCCAGCCGCGACTAACTTCCCCGCCGATTGTGCGGGGAAGTTAGACGGGGGCGGTTGGTGGGTGGTCACCGGGCCGATTCCAATGTCGGCCCTGAATGTCCAGGGCTGGCAATATGTGCGGGGAAGTTATTCCACCTCTGAGGTGGAATAACTTTCCTGGACATTTTTAAGGTGTGTGCCTGGGGCGCGGATGGGGCAGAAGGGGCCAAGGGACATTCCCTGCAGCCCAACCCTGGCCTTAGGGGGCCAGATTGGGGGTCAGGCTGTGGGGAATAAGCTGTTTTTGCCGGCGGCTGGCATCGTGGCTTTTAAATGGAGCTGCAGTGCCTTGGCAACCGGACGCCATGGCGCCGCGGCTCCATTTAAAAGCCCTGACTGAGCCGGGCTATTCATGTATATGCAAGTCGGACTGAATCACAGTCTCGGCCGGACGTACAGAGGGGATCTACATGCAGGATGGAATCGGGCTTTTAAGGAATAATTCAGCTCCCAATGCGACTACCCACTGCTTGATATATTATTGATGTTCTGTTAGCTACCTTGCTTGGTTCTTATCATTAAGGCAAGCTGCAAGTTTTATAAATTAAATAAGTAAAGGATTAAGAACATATCCAGATCTTTTGATCTGAGAACAACAGATCTCAGTTATGAAAAAATTGGCCTTCAATATCCAGTCACTGTTGGGTTCTAATACAAAATTCCATATTGTCTTGCTAGACCAGTCCAGACAAGTGGGTTGTGTTCCCCTACCAGCAGATTGGTGGAGACAAAGAATCCATGAAAAGCCCAGGTTTCAATGACATCACATCTATGCCTCTGTTTGCCTTAGCCACCAGAGGTCTCCTCAGTATTTCTTTGTCTCCAGCACATGATGGATGGATTTTCTCCTTTCTGAAGAAAATCTTAGGATTGAGAGGAAAAATTTGATTAAATGCTCATGAACGACTACCTTGAGGGTGACTCCCTCACTTGAGCATGATGTGTGACGTTCCACTAGACTGCCATCTTCAGTAGCTATAGGAAGGAAAATTTGTTCAGCTCCACGCTCTTATCATGATAAGAGTCTGTTGAGCAGTCACAAAACTGGAAGGATCTGAAAGACTGCAGCAGCCTCACACAACTTTGATGCCCTCTCCCTCCTCCTCTGTTCTGCCTTGTTCTCTTCCTGAAGATTGCAGAAGGCTCTCAGAGGGATCTGCCTACCAGCCCCTTAAATGCAGTGAGAGTCAAGCTGAGCCCGGCATGGATCCTCTGCCTGAGGGTCTCAGGAGGTGAATACCAAGGCTTGACCTCGTCATTGTCCTTCGTGGAGGCTCACGATTCTGTCTGTATGGGACACAATTTAGGGTAGACTTCTGATGACTGTTGGCGCAGTGTGGAGGTTTCCCGACATTTTCTACATGCGTTAGTAGCATACTCTTATTGCGTGTCTGGCAGTCACACGATCGTTATGTGTGTTCCAACCAAGTGGCTTCAACGTGTATTCCTATCCTAGTGCCTGTAATGCACATTGCAGTAAAAGCGCAGTCGTGAATTACAGTTAACGTGCGCCTTCGGGCTGCCACAGTGTTAGAACATGCTGTTGTGATACTTGCTTTAACTCTCCATGTCTTCCAGGAAACGTTTGACCTGTAGCATGCGAAGTGCCTCATCTCTGGACTCTGCTCTTTTGGTATGGCAGTTTCTGAGTCATCCTTTGAGGGCCTGCTCCACCTCTTTCAGCCAGGGGATGCAATCAGTCTGGTCTTGCCTGCTTCAGGGCAGGAGGTGACAGATGGCGCTATGGGCAAGGATATTCAACTGGCTGGAGAATCTGGCCACTATGCTGTGAGCCGTTATCATCCTCTAGGGCAGCAGTTCTCAACCTGTGGGTTGCGACCCCCATGGGGGTCACCACAGGATTTAGCAGGGGTCGCTTAGCCTCCACCAAGTTAAAAAAAAAAAAATTAAGACGCGCACAAGTTGCTGCCACTGCCGAGTCCGCTTCTCGGCAGCGGCAAACTCACCGCCTTCTGCAGCCGCGGCTCCCTGCCTCTTAGGGAACCGCGGCTGTGCCTGTAAAATTATTGCGGAGCCCTTCCTGTCTTGACGGGCTCCGTGCAGCATTGTCCCGCCTCCAAAGGAAGTTGTTTACCACTTCCTTTGGAGGCGGGACAATGCTGCACGGAGCCCGTCGAGACAGGAAGGGCTCCGCAACAATTTTACAGGTACAGCCGCGGTTCCCTAATAGGCAGGGAGCCGCAGCTGCATTAGAAGGGAGGCAGACATGGGGAGAGGGGATGAGGGGGCAGGGAACCTGCAACACGGCTGACATCGACAGAGGGGGGCTGACATGGAGGGAGGGAGCTGATATGGAGGGAGGGGGGCTGATATGGATGGATGGAGGGAGGGGGCTGACATGGACAGATGGAAGGATGGGGGCTGACATGGAGGGAGGGGGCTGATATGGATGGATGGAGGGAGGGGGGCTGACATGGAGAGGGACTGACATGGAGGGAGGGGGCTGGCATGGACAAAGGGTAGAGACGGGGACATATTGGACAGACGGGATAAATGCTGGACAGAGGCGAGAGACAGTACGGGTTAGGATTATAATGGGCTGATGGAGCTAGCACTGGTAATGGGCAGATGGGGGGCTAGGACTGGTAATGGGTTGATTAGGGAAGGCTAGGACTGGAAATGGACTTATCAAGGGGGGGTAGGACTGGTAATGGACTGATGGGAGGCTAGCATTGGAAATGAGCTGATCGGGGGGGGGGCTATGACGAAATGAGCTGATTAGTGGAGGCTAGGACTGGTAATGAGCTGATGGGGGGTAGGACTGGTATTGGGCTGATTAGGGGAGGCTAGCACTGGTAATGGGGTTGAGGGGGGATTAGCACTAGAAGTGAGCTGATTGGGGGGCTTTGACTGGGAATGGGCTGATTGTGGGGAGGGGAGGATAGAGCTGCTGGCCCTGGAAGAAAACTGGGGGCTAAGGCTACAAGTAGGCTGATACAAGGGGATGGGAGAATGGAACTGGAAGGGAGTGGATCTGAGAGGGGCTGCCATGGTATTTGTACTAGAAGGGACTGGTCAGTGGGGAAGGAGGGGGACTGGAAGGGAATGGACACCAGTGGCAGTCATGGGAATGCAAGTTGACATTGGAAGGTACTGGGAGTGAGGACTGGAAAGGGGCTGATACTGGGGAGGGTTACTGGGACTGGAAATAGGCTGATGGAAAGAAGTGAAGAAAACGAAAGAGATAAGAAATGGCAGATGGACCATAGACCACAGAAAGAGAGCTAAGAGAAGACAGGAAAGCAGAAGCCTCAGATCGGGACCAGCATGATCAGAGAATAAATTGGTCAGACAACAAAGGTAGAAAAAATAATTTTATTTCATATTAGTGATTTGACTACAAAATCATAATTTTGAAATCAAATATTGTTACTTGTGATTAATTATTGTGGTTTAAATAAGTATTTTATAAATAAAAACATATTGCAAAGGCCTATAATATATTAATAATTCAACAAATGATTACAGCGACAATGCGTTAACGGTAAAGGAAGATAGACGCATTTGATTTTATCATTGGGGGTCACCACAAGTTGACCAACGGTAAAAGGGGTCACGGTACAAAAAAGGTTGAGAACCACTATTGAGAATCACTGGTTTCTGTGATGGCTGTGCCCCCTGGTGTTGGGGTGGTCGTTTCTGAGAGGAGAGCTTCTGGACTCTAGATTATCTTCCCCAGAATTCTCTCTTTTTTTGCAGCAGGCCTGGTCCTTCTGGCATGGAAATTCAGACCCTGCGGCCTCTGGATGCCCCCGGGTACAGTCTAGTGCTGGGCAGGCGGAGAGTGGAAGCCCTGTTTGATTGCCTTTGGTTAAGTATCCCCCACATGGGGTGCCCCCTGGAGAAGGGGAACAGCTGGGAGCTGTCTGAGATTTTGACTATAACTTGGATTCAGGTGGCTCGATAATGGGCTCCAACGTGGATGAAGAAGTACTGTCGCTTTCAGAAAGATTGTGAGGAGGCCAGTGTGATCCATCTATTCCAGAATGAGGAGCTTGCAGCGTTGATTGCTAGGATCTCATCTGCCTTGAACCTAAGAACATAGGAAATGTCATACTGGGTGAGACCAAGGTCCGTCAAGCCCAGTATACTCTTTCCAACAGTGGCCATTCCAGGTCACAAATACCTGGCAGGTTCCCAAAAAGGCACACAGGTTTCACAATGCTTGTCCCAGGGCAAGCAGTGGATTTCACTGGGTCCACTTTAATAATGGTTTTAAGAACCTTCCAGGAACTTGGCCAAACCTTTTTAAAACCAAGCTAAGCTAACAGCTTTTACTACATCCTCCAGTAATAAATTCCAGAGTTTGATTACACATTGAGTGAAAAAATATTTTCTCTTAGTCTTAAATGGGTTACTTTATAGCTTCATTGTGTGTTCCCTAGTCTTTCTACTTTTTGATAACATAAACAACTGATCTATGTTTACCCGTTCCATTCCATTCATTAATTTATAGACCTCTATCTTCTTTGGGAACAAGCAGGAAGTCAGTCCTCACATATGGGTGACGTCAGCACCGATGGAGCTCTCGTGGAAGCATCCCCCTAGATTTCAAAGAAAGCCTTTGGGAGATGCCACCACACATGCATGGTCCCCTTCCCGCCCAAGGGTGCCATCTTGATCAGTCTCTTTTTTTCCGCGGAGCCCTTCAGAAATTCATCTGGTTTGTCCCTGGAAAAAGTTGTTTTTTTTTCTCTTCGAGTTTCATACTCGCCTCCAGTATCGTACTGATACTCTTCCCGCCACCCGACCTTGCTGCCTCGGCGTTGAGTTCAGGTCTGTTTTGGAGGTTTTTTGTTCTTTCATTTTCTGGCATCTTCGTGCGTTTTTTCCCAACTGGCAGCCCGGTGAGTCTTCGACCTCGCAGGGGTACTTTTTTCCCACATGGCTACCAATGGATTTAAGAAGTGTGATTGGTGCTCAAAAATGATGTCTTTGACCGACACACATGACTGCTGTCTCCACTGCCTCGGCCAGACCACAATCTAGCAGCCTGCGGTCTCTGCAAAAGGATGTCCAGCAAGGCCCTCAAGAACTGCCAGCAGCAGCATGATATGTTTTTCCCTGAGTTCCCAGTGCTTCCGAAGGCCAAGGCCTCGTCTGAAGCCTCAACACCTTGGGTGGAATCTTCCGAGCCTGAGCCCGATCGTGGGTCCTCAGAAAGGGGGTCTCTCTTGAGGGAACCCAGGCAGAAGAAGAAACCCTCGAAGGCGGCGTCCTTGGATGGTTCCGACTGGCAGGGTGCCCCCCGGCCCGGTCCCGCAGTCCGAGACGCTCGTCCGAGGCTTCAGAGAAGGAGCGGCCTGCAAAGGTCCCCCAAAAGGACTCGACCTCAGACCGGCCTTGGTCCCCAGACATCATCCTCATTGAGGATTCCCCTTCAGGGAAGCCGGCGTCGGGCCTAAGTCCCTCGGTGCCCACGTCGAAGGCTGCAGAGCCTTCTGGCCTAGAGTCCAGAATGGCGGCCCTGGAGCGCTGTTTGTCTGCCTTCATGAACCAGCAGCAGGCGCTGTTGTCCGGCACAATTGGTTCATCCACCCAGACCACCAGGCCCTTGATGTCCAAGACGTCCCTGGAGGCCAAGCCAATCCTTGAGGTCCTTTGGCCTCGAGTCGATCCTTGGCCGAGGTCATGATCCGATTCCCGCTCGATGGACCGCGATCATGCCCAGCAAGTATGCCAGGCACTGGCCACAGAGCAGCCCTCCTACGAGTCCTCAATGGACTACTCTGAGTGAGAGACGGAGGATGAGGAGCCCCCCGACACCTGTCACCTCCGCAATGTCCCATCTGACTCAACCATCTCGGAGCCTTGACAGCGATCCCCGTTGGACGATATGGGCTTTCTTGTTTTTGTCAAGGATATGCCAAAGGCCCTGGCATTCCCTACGGAGTCGGAGGAGCACCTTCGGGCAGATGAGTTGGAAATCCTCCAGTACGATGCTCCTCCGAGGGAATCGCTCATGGTGCCCATCCCTCCAATCCTGGAACGGCTGATTCTCCGGATTTGGGAGACACTGGCGTCGGTACCGGTGGTGAGCAAATGGTTCGACTCGATGTATTGAGTCCACCAGAGCCCAGGCTTCCAAAAATCACAGCTGCCACATAACTCCATGGTGGTGGAGTCGGCTATGCGTCAGCTGAAAAGCCAGAAGACGCACTTCTCGGTGCCCCCGGTAAGGAGGCCCACACCCTGGATGCCCTCAGCAGAGTTACCAGGGCTCGATGTTCATTGGCCGCATCCAGGCCTACCAGCTGTACATGGGCATGTACCTGAGAGACCTGGCAAAGGAACTCACCGGGTTCTCAGCTGGTCTCTCCGAGGAACCCTTGCAGCGGTTCAAGAACCTGGCCAAGGCAGTCCGTGAGTGCTCCAAATTCATGTCTCGAGCAGCCTATGACTGGTTCGAATGGTGGCATCTAGCATCGGTGCATGGCGCCAAGCCTGGCTACAGTCGCCCGACCTCAAGCAGTGGGTTCAGGACAAATTGGTCAATGTCCCATGCCAAGGAGAGAACCTCTTCGGCAAACCCATGACCGATAAGGCTGCCGAGCTGGAGTCCATGCCGAGGACCAGGTTCTCAAAAAAGACCGCTGCCCTTCTCCGACGGAAGGGCTCAGATAAAAAGTCCTTCTACCCAAGAAAGGGGGCTGCTTACAGAAACTACCCGCCTTTTCAGGCCTCCTCAGCTCCCCAGCAGGATCAGCAGGCCAAGGGACATGGGCATGGGCATGGGCATGGCCCTCGTAAGCAAAAGGCACCAAAACCCCAGGCACCGGATCCGGCCCAGGAGCCAAGGGGGACTCCTTGAGCATCTATCTGCCCCAAAGAGATCAGCAGCCCACAGGGGGACGTCTGGCCCACTATGCCCAAAGGTAGTTGACCATCACCACTGACTCCTGGGCACTTCGGGTGGTCAGGGAGGGTTATCCCCTCCACCTGACTCAGACACCTCCCCTCCACCAGGACCTTCTACTGAAGGAGTTGGCAGGTCTTCTTGAGGACAAAGCGGTGGAACCGGTGCCTCACCAGCTCAAGGGCAAGGGATTTTACTCCAGGTACTGCCTTGTGCCAAAAAGAACAGGGGGCCTAAGGCCCATCCTCGACCTGCGCAACCTCAACAAATTCCTGATGAGGGAGAAGTTCAAGATGCTCTCCCTTGGAACACTGCTGCCCTACCTCCAGCAGGGAGATTGGCTATGCTCCTTAGACTTCAAGGATGCCTGTGCCCACATTCTCATTCACCCCAACCACAGGCAGTACCTGCAGTTCATAGTGGGGGGCAAGCACTTTCAGTACAGGGTGCTCCCTTTTGGCTTAGCCTCTGCCCCAAGGGTCTTCACAAAATGGCTGGCAGTCGTGGCCGCCTTCCTCCATCTCCAGGGGGTCTTTGTCTTCCCCTACCTGGACAACTGCCTCATAAAAGGAGGCACTGCTTCAGAAGTGCAGCAGGCCACTGCACGCACCATCCAGGTTCTGCAGCACTTGGGTGTTGTTACAAACTACCCCAAGTCTCATCCCAACATGGTGTCTGGAGTTCATCGGGCAAAGCTCAACACTCTCCAGTCAAAGGCCTTCTTGCCCAGGGACCGAGCCGACAGTCTCAGGATTCTGGCACGGGACATACAGTACTGTCCCTCTGTGCCCGCTCGGTGGCTTCTGCGCCTCCTCGGGCATATGGCCTCCATGGTCCACGTCACCCCAGACGCTCACCTCCACATGAAGGTGATGCAGTGGTGTCTCTGGGACCAGTGGTCTCAGGCCACGGGATGTCTCTGAGACAGAGTCTCTGTAACCCGCCAGCTGGCAGACTCCCTGGATGGGTGGCAGTCTCTCCAGCATCTCGAGGCAGGCATGCCTTTTCAGGCTCTGAGCCCCTCAAAGGTCCTCACTATGGACGCCTACCTGCTCGGCTGGGGAGCCCACTGCGGGGAGCTCTGCACCCAGGGCAACTGGTCACCAGGCGAGAGCACCCAGCAGATCAACCTCCTGGAGCTGCGGGCCATATACTTAGCCCTGCGAGCTTTCTGCCACCACCTGCGTCACCAGCTGGTGCTAGTCCAAATGGACAACCAGGTGGAGATGTTCTTTGTGAATAAACAGGGGGGCACGGGCCTCGTGCCCTCTGTCGGGGAACAGTGGTCCTCTGCTCGTATGCAATCCAATAGGGTATCTGCATGCAGGCAGTGTACCTACCAGGCCAGAACAACCTTCTGGCCAACAGGTTTAGCAGAGTCCTCCAGTCGCATGAGTGGCAGTTGGACCCCAGGGTGGCCAATCGGCTTTTCCAGATCTGGGGGGGGAACCCATGATGGACCTGTTTGTCAGCCTAGACAACTTCCAGTTGCTCTACTTCTGTTCCTGGCAGGCCCACCCCTCAAGAGTGGCAGTGGACGCTTTCCTCATCTCATCGCCAGAGGGTCTTATGTACGCCTTCCCTCCCACACCGCTGATTGCCAGAACCTTGTTCAGGACCCTCTACGACAGGGCCTCGTTTATCCTGATAGCCCCTCGGTGGCCTAGGCAACCATGGTTCCTGTTGCTCCTCTGGTTAACGATGGAGACCCCCATCTCCTTGAGGACCTCTCTGGGACTCCTATCTCAGGAGGGAGGCTCTGTTCTGCACCCCAATCTGGGGTCCCTGTCACTGACCGTGGCTGCTGAAAGGGTGACTCTGGCCCCTTTCAACCTCTCGGTTGAGGTGGAAGAGATTCTGCTGACCACTCGCAAGGCCTCTATTAGAAAGGCTTATGCCCTCAAATGGTGCAAGTTTTCGGCTTGGTGCGCTGAGCACGGGGCTGACCAGTTCTCCTGCCTGGTGGGACTGTTGTTACAGTACCTTCTCCACCTCTCGCAAGCCGGGCTCAAGTCTAACTCTATCCGGGTGCACCTTAGTGCCCTGGCAGTGCACAACTACCCAGTGGATGGCAAGCCCCTCTCGGTCCAGCCTTTGGTGATCCGCTTTCTTAGGGGCCTGCTCTTATTGAAGCCCCTGGTTCGCCCTCCGGCAGCCTAATGGGACCTCAACGTGGTGTTGAGGCAGCTCACTTGGCCACCCTTCAATCCTCTGGCTATCTGCCACCTTCGCTACATCTTTTGGAAGGTGGCATTCCTCGCGTTCACCTCCACTTGCAGAGTTAGCAAGCTTCAGGCCCTAATGGCGAAGGCGCCTTATACCAGGTTCTACAAGAACAGAGTGGTGCTCTGCATGCACCTCAAATTCCTTCCGAAGGTAGTATCACCCTTCCATCTCAACCAGCCCTCTTACAGTCCAAGGTACGAAGGACCATTTCCCTACCTTCTTTCCAAGACCTCACTCCGGTCATGCAGAGATGGTCCTTCGCACCTTGGACTGTAAGAGGGCTTTGTCCTTCTATATCCAACTCACTCAGGGCCACCAAAGAAGCTTCTCAGCTTTTCGTCTCCTATGATCTCAGTAGACTGCGGGAGGCAGTGACCAAATATACGCTGTCCAATTGGGTGGCGGACTGTATTGCCCTCGCCTATGAGCAGGCAGGGCTTCCGCTGGAAGGCCACATCACGGCACACCGTGTCAGGGCCATGGTGGCCTCGGTGGCGGACATCTGCCGGGCTGTCACCTGGTCTTCACACCTTTGCAGCCCATTACCGCATGGAAACAGAGTCCCGACGGGACAGTGCCTTCGGCCAGGCTGTGCTCTGTAATCTTTTTGGGGTTTAGTGAACTCCGACCCTTCTATGTTCAGGCTACCGGAGTGCTGGTTTCATCGGAAACAGGGGTCCTACTGTGGTCTGTGGATTCAGACTCAATTGCTGCTGCTTATGGCTCCCTGTAAGGGAGCCCCTGTTTTGATAGGGGCTTTCGGTAGCCTGTAGCTGGGGAGTCCCATATGTGAGGACTGACTTCCCATATGTGGGGACTGCTTGTCCCCAGAGAAAGTGTAGTTACTCACCTATAACAGGTGTTCTCCGGGGACAGCAGGAATCAGTTCTCACAACCCTCCCTCCTCCCCTTGGACCCTCCCTCCTCCTTTACCATCTTTTATTTTTGCCATCTTTTAGCTATGTCATCTGATTGAGCAAGATGGCACCCTTGGGCAGGAAGGGGACTATGCATACATGGTGGATTCTCCCAAAGGCTTTCTTTGAAAATGGGGGAGATACTTCTGCGAGGGCTCTGTCGGTGCCGACGTCACCCATATGTGAGGACTGATTCCTGCTGTCCCTGGAGAAGACCTGTTACAGGTGAATAACTACACTATCTCCCCTCAGTTGTCTCTTTTCCAAGTAGAAAAGCCCAACCTTTTAAGCCTTTCCTGTTGGGGTATCCTTCCATCCTCTTTATTATTGTGGTGACTCTTCTCTGTAGCTTTTCTAATTCCGCTTTATCCTTTAAGATATGGCAACCAGAATTGCACACAATATTCAAGAAGCAGTTGCACCATGGAATGATACAGAGGCATTATAATATCCTTGCTTTTATTCTCCATTCCTTTCCTTATGATGCCTAGCATTCTATTTGCTTTCTTGGCCGCTGCTGCACATTGGACTGAGCATTTCAACGTATTATTCATGATGCACGTAAATCTTTTTCCTGGGTGATGGTTCCTAATGTAGAACCTTGCATCGTGTAACCGTAGTTTGGGTTGTTCTTTCCTAGGTGCATAACTTTGCATTTGTCCACATTAAATTTCATCTGCCATTCGGATGTCCAGTCTTCCAATTTATCAAGGTCCTCTTGCAAATTTTCATAAACCTCTTGCTTTTTAAAAACTTTGAATAATTCTGTGTCATCTGCTAATTTGATCACCTCACTCATTATTCCCATTTCCAGGTCATTTATGAATATGTTAAAAAGCAGGGTGCCCGGCACATTGAGAAAATTGGCCATTTAACCCTACCCTCTGCTTTCTGTCTTTTAACCACTTCCTGATCCACAACAGTACACTGCCTCTAATCGCATGACTTTTTAATTTCACCAAAGGTTTCTCATGAGGGACCTTGTCAAAGGCTTTCTGGAAATCCAGATATGCTATATCAACCGGCTCACCTTGGTCTACATGTTTATTCACACTTTCAAAAAAATATAACAGATTACTAAGACAAGACTGTCCTTGGCTAATTCCATGTTGGCTTTCTCCCATTAAATGACTATCTACATGTTCAGTAATTTTATTCTTTATAATGGTTTCCAAAAACATAGACTGCAATGGTTTGGCCATGTTTTCATAATGATCACCAGTCGGCTGCCTTACAAACTCCTTTGGCAAGAATGACCTGTCCACTGGAGGATTCAATGAGCAGCACAGAAGAAAATGTGGCTCAAACACATCGAGGAAGACCTAAGGAACTAGCGACTGACTATCGACAAGGCCAGAAATATTGCCACCAATCGCCACGGTTGCAAGCATATTGTGAACAACACACGGAATCCATCCAGTAGTACCTACAGCAGCATATTGTATGAGAGGAAGACCTGCTCCCCAAACGCCAGCTAAGGATTAAAGAAGAAAGAATAATGGTTTCTACCATTTTGCGCGGTACTGACTTCAGGCTCACCAGTCTGTAGTTTCCCGGATCATCCCTGTAACCCTTTTAAAAAATTGGCATTACATTGACCATTCTCCAATCTTTTTGTACTACAGATAATTTTAATGATAATTCACAGATTACTAATAGTAGGTCTGCAGTCTCATATTTCAGTTCTTTCAATACCCTCCTGTCCAAGTGATTTGCTACTCTTCGGTTTATCTTTATTGTTTAAAAACACTTGATATACCGCCCCACATTACATCGGGGCGGTTTACAATAAAAATTTAAAATTATAATTATAATTAGGAAAGGAAAAGGAAAATTACAATAACTTCTTCCCTGTTAGTTGATATTTCTTTCAATTCTTCTGATACATCACCTTTATATACTATTTCAGGCATGGGTGTCTTCCCTACATCTTCAGTAAAGACATAACATAGTAAGATAGTATATGATGGCAGATAAAGACCAGCATGGTCCATCTATTATGCCCAAAAAGATGGCAAGAGTAGGTGCGCCCAATGCTCCATGCAGGTCACCACTCCCCAGGCCTTTGTTGAGCCGTGTACCCACTGTTCCGTGCAGGTCATCTCTACTTGTTGAGATATCAGAGACAATTAAGTTTATTTTGATTTTATCCTGTTCCTATAAAGGGATCCATTGTGTCTGTCCCATGCCATTTTGAATTCTGTCGCTATATTTGCCCCATCACTTCCATCGAGAGGGCATTCCAAGCATCCACCACCCTTTCAATGAAAAAATATTTTCTGATGTTACATTTCAATTTACCCCCTTGCAGCTTCATGTTATGCCCTCTAGTATTACAGCTTCCCCGCCTTTGAAAAAGGTTTGTTTTAAGTATTTAAAGGTCTGTATCATATCTCCCCTGTCCCTCCTCTTCTCTAGTATTACAGCTTCCCCGCCTTTGAAAAAGGTTTGTTTTAAGTATTTAAAGGTCTGTATCATATCTCCCCTGTCCCTCCTCTTCTCTATATATAGGTCTTTGAGTCTCTTTTCATACGACTTCTGGCTCAGGCTCCAAATCATTTTGGTCACCTTCCTCTGAACCATTTCCAGACTTTTTATATCCTTTGTGAGATATGGTCTCCAAAACTGACTGAAGCAAAGAATTCATTCAGTCTTTCTGCTATGGCCTTGTCCTCACTTAGCACCCCTTTCATCCCTCTATCATCCAGTGGTCCAACTGATTCACAGGTTTATTTTGTTACGAATGTACTTGAAACCGTTTTTATTATGTATTTTTGTTTCCATGGCAAGTTATTTTTCAAATTCTCTTTTTGCCTGCCTTATCAATGCCTTGCATCTAACTTGCAAATGCTTATGTTGTTTCCCATTTTTTGTCATTTGGTTCCTTTTTCCGTTTCCTGAAAGATGCTTTTTTTGGATACAGATGGAAATCCTCCAGTACGATGCTCCTCCGAGGGAATCGCTCATGGTGCCCATCCCTCCAATCCTGGAACGGCTGATTCTCCGGATTTGGGAGACACTGGCCTCGCCTTTAAACCTCGTCTTTAAACCATGCTGGCAATTTTTTGGCCTTCCTTCCACTTTTCTTAAAGCATGGAATACAACTGGTCTGTGCTTCCAAAATAGTACTTTTAAACAACGTCAAAGCTGATGTAAGTCTTTAACCTTTGCAACTGCTCCTTTTAGTTTTTCCTTAACTATTTTCCTCATTCTATCATAGTCTCCCTTTTGACAGTTAAAAGGTAGTGTTGTGGATTTCCTTGCCATCCTTCTTCCATTTATTAAATAAAATGTGATCATGTTATGATCACTATTGCCAAGTGGCCCCAACACCCTTATCTCTTGCACCAGATCCTGTGTTCCATTAAGGACTAGGTCCAAAATGAAAGATTACTCTGCACCTCCCCTCACCTGCAACAAGTCAGACCTCTTGGGAATGGAAATCCGCACACACAGCAATGAGAAGGTTAATAGATAATCAGTAAATAATACACAACACACTTGTATTATACACACAGGACCAAAGCGCTTTGGGAGAGCAAGCCAGGCCTTTGCCTATGTTTCCTCTGAAATCAAAGCTTTAGGCCTCTTTATTTATAGGTAAAGATACCATTACACAGCATAATTTCACTTTATTATTCTACGTCTCACATCACGTATATTCATAATATACATATTTTATTCTACGTCTAGTGTTACGTATATTTATTTATTTAACATTTTTTATATACCGTCTTTCTACGAATCAAGACATTTCAAGGCAGTGTGTTTCAACTGTTTACAAGGAACAAGGTAACAAGGATACATAAGTGAACAAAATGAACTAATTACAATGATCAATGATCAACTATTTACATGTGTAAGTGTATAGAGCTGCAATTGGTTGTATTATGGGTTTGAGGGAGCATGGGCGGTAAGGTAGATGTAAGGGTTAGGTATTAGGGTGGTAGGGAAAAATATTCAAGGAAGAGGTGGGTTTTTAACTTCTTTCGAAATTCAGAGTGATTCACACAGTTACGTAGTTCATGAGGAAGGGTATTCCATAGGGATGGAGCATAGAGGGAGAAGGCCTTGTTGATAGTAGATTGTTTGCAGTGCCTTTTATTTGTTGGTATGGTCAGTAGGTTTTTGGTAGAGGAACAGTGTGTTCTTGTGTTGTTGGAGAAGGCAAGGAGAGGAGAGAGGCATGGAGCTGACTCCTTTAGGATAATTTTGTGTATAAGAGTGAGAACCTTGAATTTAGCTCGGTGTTGAATTGGGAGCCAGTGGAGATCATAGAGGACTGGTGTAATATGGGATTGTCTGGGGGTGTTGGTTATAAGCCGCGCTAATGTATTCTGGGCTAGTTGGAGGGGTAGGATGGTGTTCTTGGGGAGGCCATGATAGATCAGATTACAGTAGTCAAGCGAAGGGGTTGTGAGGGCCTGACAGACTGTGCGAAAGGAGTCAGGGCTTAAGAGAGGTTTGAGGTTCCTGAGAGTACGTAGCTTTGCGTATATTGTATTAGTGGTTCTCTTTATTTGATCGAAGAAGGAGAGGTTCTGATCAAGGATGATTCCAAGATATTTCACTTGGTTTTTTATAGTGAGTGTGAGATCGCCGAAGGTGAGGGTTGGGGGAGGGGTGTAGGAGGGATTGGAAAATACTTGAAGAACCTCAGTTTTGGCTTGGTTAATTAGTAAGTTGTGCTGGGAGAGCCAAGCTTTGAGGCTGATTAGACATTCATTTAGTTTAGTAAAATTAGGGTTAGTGAGGTCAAATGGGGTGAAGCACATCATGTCGTCTGCGTATAATTGGTATTGAATGCCATAGTTTTGAAAAACTTTGCAGACAGGTTGGAGGAAGATATTGAAAAGTAACGTGGATAGGCTAGAACCTTGGGGGACACCTTGTTTTAGCGTGAATGGGAGGGAGGTATCACTTCCAATACGGACCTGTTGGGTTCTGGAGTCCAAGTAGGATTGGAACCATTTTAGAGTTGTGCCTCTCAGTCCTATTTCATGAAGTCTGATTAGGAGTTGATGGTGGGGGAGGGAGTCAAAGGCGGCAGATAAGTCAAGGAAAATAAGTAGGCATCCTTGTGTGGGGTTCTGGGTGTGTAAGTACAAGGAATCTAGAAGGGAGGTAAGGAGGGTTTCAACTCCGTGATTCTTTTTGAAACCATGTTGGAATAAGTCAAGGGGAGAGTGGTCGTCAATGTAGTCCTGGAGTTGGGTTTGGACAAGTTTCTCAGTTATCTTTGCGAGGAAAGGGATACTAGAGATGGGTCTATAGGAGGAAGGGGAGGTGGGGTCTAGTTTAGCTCCTTTTAGGATTGGGCGGATAGAGGCACATTTAAGTGGGAGTGGTACAGAACCAGTCTGGAGGGAGTTTTGTACAGTATTCAGAATGTGGGGGATGAAGGAACTTCTGATAGACTTGATCCAGGGGACAGGACAAGGATCAAGGGTAGAGGTTGAAGCATTCAAATCTTTAATAACATCAGATACATTATCTAAAGTAATGGGATGAAACTCATTCCCTGAGTTTGAGAAGATTGCATCTTGTGGTTGGGTGATGTGGTCAGGGGTGAGTTGGGAGTTATTGGTTGATAAAGGTGGGAGAAATTTAGAGGACAGATGGTTAGCTATAGCCTGCGCAGATATTTCTGGTGGCTGGTCATGTTGTAAGGGCTCATTTATTCATTTATTAGGGATTTGGTAATGGAGAAGAGCTCTCTTGGTTTATTAAGCGCTCGTTGGATAATATTTTCGTTGTATTCTCTTTTGTGGGTGAGGGTTTCTGAGCAGTAGGTTTGAAGTTTGGCTGTGTAGGCAACATGTACATTGGTGTCTTGAGTGCGTCTCCATTTACGTTCAAGGTGTCTAAGCTCCCTTTTGAGGTTTCTCAGGTTTGTGGAGAACCATGGGGTTCTTCTACGGTGTTTTTGATGGTATTGCTTAGGTGGAAGTAGGGAGGCTGCAGATAGGATTTCATTCCATTTGGAGATGATGGACTCTTGGTTCAGGTTTTTGCTATTTAGTAGGTCAAGTGATGGGAGTGTTTGCTCCAGGAAGGTGGCTTCATTGAATTCTTTGAATTTACGGGTGTGATGGAGATGTGTGTGTGGTTGACTGTTGTGGGTGGAGTAGGGGACGGTGAAGAGGATGAGGGCATGATCAGACCAAGGTATGGGTTGGATAGTGTGTAAGACCTGATCATTGAAGAGGGGGTGTTGTGGGAAAAATATTAAGTCAAGGACGTTTCCTTTAGAATGTGTGGGGTGCTGTAGTATTTGGGTGAAGTGAAGAGTCTTCATTGCTTGGAGGAAGGATGAGGATTGTATTGAAGAAATAGAGTGTAGGTTTAGGTCTCCTAAGATAATTAGAGGGCGTGAGGGAGGTTGGGGTGAGCAGGCTGTATCTAGGATCGTGGAGAGATCAGATGAGTTAGCCTGGGGGGTATGGTATAGAAGGTGCAGAGAAAGTTTGGAGTTAGAGACAGTAATGGAGTCCATGCCTGTGGTGGAAGTGGATTCAACAGTAGAGAGCTGCAAGTTGGATCTAGAGATAATAGCTACACCTCCTCCTCTTCCATGTAATCTGTTACATATTGTCACCCTTACACCCACTCCCTAACCTTGAGGGTTAAGGAGGGATGGGCCTTGTGTAGTTGTGGGGGCCAATTAAAGTCGGGAACAAGAAATTTATATACAAGGATTTTATTTTCCCCGCTCCTTGGTGGTCAGGAACAGGTGAGAAGGTCAAGCAATCAGGTAATGTACAAAACAAAGGCTTTCAATGCTGTGCTTCAAATTATGCTTCTTTGAGGAAACACATTACCTCATGTGTCTTCTCCGCGCAGTATTCACAAAGTGCTTTGTAAGAAACAATATTGTTTTCCCTTGCAATTGGGATACAGTCCAACTTATTTCAAACTTCAATAAGCTTTCCTTTCCAATTGCTTCCAAAAACAGAATTTCTTTTCATATGCTTTTCTTCTATTCTGGGTTAGCATAACCAGAATCAACTGCCAGGTATAAACATTCAAGCTTTGCATTAATCAGTTTTCTCAATTAGCCCAATTGAGCAGTCCATCGGCTGATTAATTTCAAGCATGGGCCGTGGATTCAATGTAGGAATTCCTATTCCAGGATTAGTCCGGGCCTGAATGTTAGCTTTTTCTGAAACAGCTCTTTTATTCAAGAATTGTCTAAATTCACTCAGGAGTTGCTCTGCCTGTCTCCTAGCAGGACTAATAGGTAAATCTGCTCCTGGCTGGGGCAGGTAGTTATCTGCTCTTGGTAAGCAAACACTGCTCTCCCTCTTTAGTCAGTCTGTGCCCGTGGTGGAGTTATCCCTCCCCCACTTATCTCCGTTAGTGAGTGGTGTAATCAGAGGTTCCTTTAAACAAGCTCTGCCTTTAAGAAAAGCTTCAAAGGTAGGCTCTTCAGTATCAGGATAGCCTAATCTCTCTGTAAACAATTTGGCTGGGTTTCTTTCGTCAGCTTGCTTGTTAAAAGCAGGAATTACTGGCTGAGAAAAGCTTGGCTTACTTAGAGAGGTTTCAGGCTGTAACCTACGTCTTTCAGCTTGTCTAAAACTATCCTGTACTTTGTAATGTGGCTTCTCTCTTTCTGAGTGGTAAAACTTAGGAAAGGAATTAAGAGCAGCAGGTACCTTAGAATGAGACCGGTCAGAAAATGCCTTGCCAGCGTGCCTTTCTCTCCAAGGGTAAAAACTGTTTCTCCACAACGTGGGCTTCTCTCCTGGTTCAGGATCAGTTCCCCTTCTGTTGCAGCTGAGCAGTGTTTCTGTAGCAGGGTCAAAGGGTTCTGCAATCAAGAGAGCTTCTTGCCTTCCCAATGCCTTTTGCCTTCTCTCTTGTGGATTCAAACCACCATTCCTTCTCAATCCGTTTGTAGTGCTCAGTTCTCCATTCCTTCTCATTAGCGTCTTGCTTATTCCACTCGTGCTCCTCATTCCCCAACTATCTGTGTCTTCACTCTCTCTGCTTAACAAGGGGCCCCTGCTCTGGGAAGCCCGCCTCCTACTAGGGCGTGCCCAATCCACAGCTCTGCTTCTCTCCTCCCCTGAGGTGAGCTGATTGGTTGCCTGTAAGTTGTGCTGAGAGTGGAAAACTCTGTCTTTACTTGCATTATCTGACCTAACCAGAGGGTCAGTATCAATTTCCATGGCTTCTGCATTTGCCGCTGCGTCACAGATCCCCCCCCCCCCCCTTAAGATATCACGGGCTGTTTTAGGAGAATCCGGACAGCACGCGATACGACTCAGCGCATCCGCATTCTGGTGGAGCTTTCCCGCACAGTGTTCTACCTGGAACTCGAAAGCTTGTAGTGCCATGAACCACCGTGTAAGCCGTGAATTATGGTTGTGCATTTGGTTCAACCACTTCAGGGGTGCGTGGTCTGTAATTAAGGTGAATTTTCTCCCCATAAGATAGAAACGCAGCGCATCAATAGCCCACTTGATGGCCAAACACTCGCGTTCTATTGTAGAGTAATGTCGTTCCGGCGGTGTCAGCTTCCTACTCAGGAACAAGACCGGGTGTTCTACCCCTTTGTGACGCTGTGATAATACTGCTCCGAGACCCGTATCGGAATCGTCTGTTTGTACAATGAACATCTTAGAGAAGTCCACTCCTTTTAACACAGGTGCTTCACACAGCAGTTTCTTTAGAAGGTTGAACACTCCTTCCGCTTCTGTACTCCATTTTAACTTGTTGGGGGCATTTTTCTTTAACATCTCTGTCAGTGGGGCTGTTTTCTCCGAAAAATGCGGGATGAATTTCCTATAGTAGCCCACTAGCCCCAAAAAGCTGCGTAACTGCTTTTTGTTAGCAGGTTCTGGGAACGCCTGCACACTGGCGATTTTACTAAGGAGAGGTTTTTACCATCCCTCGGCCGACCACGTGACCCAGGTATTTCACCTCTTGTCCCCCAAAGAGGCACTTCGCTGGGTTCAATGTAAGGCCTGCCTTCCGAATTGACATGAGTACTGCTTCAATTCTTTGGACATGCTGGGTCCAGGTCTCGCTGTGGATCACCACATCGTCCATGTAAGCCACAGCATATGCGTGATGAGGCCGTAGGACCATATCCATGAGGCGCTGGCACGTAGCTGCGGCGCCATGCAGGCCAAAGGGCATCCTTCGAAATTGGTAGAGGCCTATAGGTGTGCTGAAGGCGGTCTTCGGCCTAGCCTCTCTCGTGAGGGGAACCTGCCAATACCCCTTAGACATGTCAAGGGTGGTGAGGTATGTGGCTTGCCCTAGGTGGTCGAGCAGCTCCTCAATTCGGGGCATCGGATAGGAGTCGAAGCGAGATATCATATTTACTTTTCTAAAATCTATACAAAAACGGATCGACCCATCCGGCTTTGGAACCATTACAATTGGGCTATTCCAAGGGCTCCGGGACTCTTCAATAACCCCCATGGCGAGCATTTCCTTTACTTGCCGGACCACTTCTTCTTTCTTGGCCTCTGGAAGCCTGTAAGGCCGCTGCCTAACTACTTCACTGGGGGTTGTCACTATCTCATGGGCAATTAATTTTGTTTCGCCTGGCAGCGAGGTGAGGACGTCTTTATACCTGGACAAGACTTGCCCCAACTCCTGCTTTTGGGCCCACGAAAGTCCTTCATCTAAGCGGGGTTCCGGATTTTTCTGGCAGTCTGTCAGCTGGGGTCCGAGGTCCTCCTCTTCCAGGTCCTCCCTCTCCACTGAAGCCGCCAATCCTTGCAGGCTATTAGTTCCAGTTGACCCAAAGCCTTGTGTCCCACGCATGGTCGTGGATAGAGCAGGCACCTCTTCCAACGGGGGAATCCCAATGCGCTCACAAATGAGTTGGGCTATGCGGTCTCCGGTTTTTACTTGGAAGTTAGCTTTTCCAAAATTGAAAAGAAGCACTTTCAGGGAACCTCGGTAGTCCGGGTCAATTACACCTGCCCCTATATCTATGAAGTGTTTCAGTGCTAAGCCTGACCGGGGAGCTAGCCGGCCATAACACCCCACAGGCAGCTCTATCTGCAGGGCCGTATCTACTAGCGCCTTTCCGCCCGCAGGAACAACTATATCCTCTGCACTGCTGAGGTCCAACCCTGCGGCATTAGGTGTGGCTCTCTTGGGGGCTTGAGCACTAGGGGTCATCTTACAATATTTTAACACGAACCGGGGCTTCTCGGTAGTGCTATCTTTCGGCGTTTCTCCCCCTTTGTTTTTCTTGACCTGGGGCACTAAGTGTCGGAGTATCGAATTTACTTTTTGCGTGGCGAAGGCCTGCACTTCCTCAGGGCCTTCTTCTATATGGGAACTCTCTCTTTCCCTTATTCCCTGTACTAGACCCTGATGAAATTGGGGCCAATCTTTGCCTAAGATCATTGAGTGTGGGAGGTGTGGAACAACAGCTAGTGGGACAGTTTTCTGTGCCCCTAAGCCTGCTATCTGTAGATTGTAGACGGGGTAAGAAGATGTTCCCCCATGGACGCACCTTATCTTTACCTCATCTATGGGGTGTATTATTTCTGGGGCTTCTCTAGCTTCTATGGCCTTCCAGAATTCCTCGGATATCATGCTTAATTCAGCACCCGAGTCCAGCAAAGCTTGAGTGGTTATACCTTGCACGCACACAGCTAGTAGAAAACCTGGCCTGTCCTCTACATAGGTATCAGCTACTAAGGCATTCTTTATCAAGCAATGCTTTTGCATATGGCCTACTTGCCCACACTTAAAACATCGCATTTTACCTATAGAACTTTTTCTACCAGGCATGGACATTTTTACTGGATCCTCTGGGACCCTTCGCCGCCTTTCTGATCCGCTACTGCCATATTCAGAGAAGGGGTTGCTAGCTCTCTGGGCCATTAACTCTGCCTCCATGTATCTCTCTGAGAGAGCAACCGCTTCCTGGGGGTTCTTGCAGTTCTGCAGGATCAGGAAGGTGCGAATTTCCTGTGGCAATGCTTCCATATATTGCTCCAGTATTAAATCATCTAATATAGATTCTACAGATCTCCCTTCGGGAGTCAACCATTTGTATAATAAAGCCCTTATTCGGTGGTATAGAGATTTGAGAGTTTCACTCGGCCCGAGTCTCACATTCCTTAGACGAGTGTTATACGAGTGGAGTGAGACCCAATCTTTCCCGAATGGCTTTTTTCAACTCCTCAAAGTTTCCAGCTAAGTCTGGAGGCATGGCTCTGTATGCTGCTCTCGCTTCCCCAGTAAGGGATGCAGCTAGCCTTAAGGCCCAATGCTCTCTTGGCCATAAGCTCAGGCGTGCCACCCTCTCAAAGCTCTCTAAGTAGTCATCTATGTCATCCTGACTAGATAAAGGTCCAAAATTGAACAAAGTTCCTGTTGGCATATTAACAGCTGGTGTCATATTAGCCCCTAAGGAACCTGCTTCCGACGCTGGAACAGTGTCCTGCTTCTGTCCTTTCACGTACTCCTCCAACAGAGCAAGAAGCGGTTTTTGCTGCTCCTTTAAGGACGCGTTGGCCCTCTGCTGCGCCTCCAGCGCTAGCTCGGCTTGGCGTTCAAATTGTGTCGCCATCCACTGGATGATGTCTTTTGGATCCATCGCCATCCTTGGGATTCACTGGAATGCAAACAAAAACAAACAGGAACCCAAGTGCGGTATCTTTGACACTCTCCGGGATTTCCTCCAGAAATAAACCTTTTTTTTTTTTCCTCCCCCAGCTATCACTAGGGGTCACCCTCTGCCTCGGTATCCACACAACCCCGGGGTGTGTACCCATTACCTGGCTCAGGTGTGTATCAAGCCTTCAGGAAATGGCTCCTGCAGCCCTCTGCGATCCCTCCTCCACTGCTGGGCCTTGTCAGCTCTTCAGCCGGGGTCCACTTCAAAGAAGAGGTTCTTTGCAGCTCCTGATGCAACTCTTTCTGCGCCTGCGCTGAAATCCTCAGTGCTACGCCACTTGTCACCCTTACACCCACTCCCTAACCTTGAGGGTTAAGGAGGGATGGGCCTTGTGTAGTTGTGGGGGCCAATTAAAGTCGGGAACAAGAAATTTATATACAAGGATTTTATTTTCCCCGCTCCTTGGTGGTCAGGAACAGGTGAGAAGGTCAAGTAATCAGGTAATGTACAAAACAAAGGCTTTCAATGCTGTGCTTCAAATTATGCTTCTTTGAGGAAACACATTACCTCATGTGTCTTCTCCGTGCAGTATTCACAAAGTGCTTTGTAAGAAACAATATTGTTTTCCCTTGCAATTGGGATACAGTCCAACTTATTTCAAACTTCAATAAGCTTTCCTTTCCAATTGCTTCCAAAAACAGAATTTCTTTTCATATGCTTTTCTTCTATTCTGGGTTAGCATAACCAGAATCAACTGCCAGGTATAAACATTCAAGCTTTGCATTAATCAGTTTTCTCAATTAGCCCAATTGAGCAGTCCATCGGCTGATTAATTTCAAGCATGGGCCGTGGATTCAATGTAGGAATTCCTATTCCAGGATTAGTCCGGGCCTGAATGTTAGCTTCTTCTGAAACAGCTCTTTTATTCAAGAATTGTCTAAATTCACTCAGGAGTTGCTCTGCCTGTCTCCTAGCAGGACTAATAGGTAAATCTGCTCCTGGCTGGGGCAGGTAGTTATCTGCTCTTGGTAAGCAAACACTGCTCTCCCTCTTTAGTCAGTCTGTGCCCGTGGTGGAGTTACCCCTCCCCCACTTATCTCCGTTAGTGAGTGGTGTAATCAGAGGTTCCTTTAAACAAGCTCTGCCTTTAAGAAAAGCTTCAAAGGTAGGCTCTTCAGTATCAGGATAGCCTAATCTCTCTGTAAACAATTTGGCTGGGTTTCTTTCGTCAGCTTGCTTGTTAAAAGCAGGAATTACTGGCTGAGAAAAGCTTGGCTTACTTAGAGAGGTTTCAGGCTGTAACCTACGTCTTTCAGCTTGTCTAAAACTATCCTGTACTTTGTAATGAGGCTTCTCTCTTTCTGAGTGGTAAAACTTAGGAAAGGAATTAAGAGCAGCAGGTACCTTAGAATGAGACCGGTCAGAAAATGCCTTGCCAGCGTGCCTTTCTCTCCAAGGGTAAAAACTGTTTCTCCACAACGTGGGCTTCTCTCCTGGTTCAGGATCAGTTCCCCTTCTGTTGCAGCTGAGCAGTGTGTTTCTGTAGCAGGGTCAAAGGGTTCTGCAATCAAGAGAGCTTCTTGCCTTCCCAATGCCTTTTGCCTTCTCTCTTGTGGATTCAAACCACCATTCCTTCTCAATCCGTTTGTAGTGCTCAGTTCTCCATTCCTTCTCATTAGCGTCTTGCTTATTCCACTCGTGCTCCTCATTCCCCAACTATCTGTGTCTTCACTCTCTCTGCTTAACAAGGGGCCCCTGCTCTGGGAAGCCCGCCTCCTACTAGGGCGTGCCCAATCCACAGCTCTGCTTCTCTCCTCCCCTGAGGTGAGCTGATTGGTTGCCTGTAAGTTGTGCTGAGAGTGGAAAACTCTGTCTTTACTTGCATTACCTGACCTAACCAGAGGGTCAGTATCAATTTCCATGGCTTCTGCATTTGCCGCTGTGTCACAATATATTGATTGAGTATGTTTTAGGGCATAATTGGTTTACTAGAACCAAGTCAGAGTCTTGGAACCAGGTTTCAGTGAGGCAGAGTATATCAAGGTTGTAATTCATAATATATAATATATTCATAATATACTTTTCTATAGGCATGCACGTCATAGACAATCATGAAAAGACATAGATATATTCTCAGGCATGACTATGTAGGTCTTAATTCTAATTAATCCTAACACTGACAGTTTGATATCTCTGACCAGAGACAGCGAGACTGTGAGGCTGGGTAAACAACTTGCCTTTTACTTATCTTTCTAATAACAAGACTAATGTTTATGTTATTTAAACCTTTCACCCAATTTCTTCTACAGAGTTCTCAAGGATAGTATTAAATAAGGAGCTACAAATGATATTAACTCTTTCTTAGGGATTATAGCAATATAATATTATACACAGGACCTGACTGTGTATCCAACCCGGTACAATCAAGCTTTCTTTCAGTTCTTCCTCTGATTCTGTAAAGAATCATTTCACAGATAAGGAAACTCAGACATCGGTATTAAAAATGGATCGTAGCTAGCTTCTGGGTCAACCTGTAACATCATTTTAGGGGTCAGTGTCTCCACTGATTTCTTACAGCAAGCAGATATTACACAAAGAATTATTATTCCTAAAAGGATAATCCCTAATAAGACAAATAATGAAGCTACTATGCCTTGCAGGGGCCTAGATAATGAATTCCAGAAAGAAGAAACAGAACCAAAAAAAATCAGAAAAAGAACTTACATAACTACTACTTGATACAAATGTGCGATTCCTAACCTTATCTAGTAGGCCTTTCACTACTTTCCCTTCATCATCAAGCATACTGCAACAGAAATTAGGCCACATACGCCATTTTCCTTCGCTAGTAGGTAGTCTAAAGCCATGCGATTCTGAGCTGCATAAGTGGACACCTTGTCTACTGCACCTTGTAACATGCTAATAGCCTCTGTGAGATCCAGGGCTGTAAGTTCAACAACTGCCTGTAATCGCATAATCTGGGTACCATATTCTCTAGTGGGTGCTATGGCTCCAAAAGTTGAGAGCCAAACAGTACCTGTAAATGCATCTATCTGAGATTTAGTTAAAGGACTTGTAGAGTCTACCAACTGTTGTGCTGCTATTATGGCTTCATCCTGAAGGGAAACATCCCTTTTTCTTCTTAAGGAATTATTCAAGGTTGATAATAAAGTAACATTTTGGTAAGGTAAAAACCGCCACGGGGTATCTAACTGAGCAACATAGCAGGTACCTGACCAACCTCTGGGAAGTTCTGTATATGCAAGATTACCACACACAAAATAGCCTCCCATTAAAGCCACTAATCCATTTTCCCAAATTGTCAAGTTACGGGGACAGACTAGATTCTGCGTACAATTATTCAAAGCCCACTGAGTAATGTTCATTTCCTTAATTCCTACAGATAGATTACGTTCCCAGGGATGGTAATATCCTAATAAGGGGCAACTCCAGTTAGGTATGTCTCGGACTGAGTCATTCAAAAGGTAGCCAGAACTATTATACTGTAACAAGTCATAATCATGCACCTGATTCCCTTGAACTTGCATTAATTGTATTACGGAAATATAAGGTTTCTGTACGTGGGATTTCTTATACCAGATGGAAGAATTATGTAGCATTATTATTTTACAAACATTCCATGGGGTGTCCCCTTCCTTTTTCCCTGTACCTTGAGCCATAAAACATATTGGAGGGGACTTTAAAGGCATAGAACTAACTACTCTAGGTTCTGTGTTTGTATGAAACCATCGTACAGTAGTTAGATTAAAAGCTGTATCACGAAACTCTTCAAAGGCTTTGGGCCTAACTTGTGGTAGAAACCGGTGTCGAGTAGCTGTCACAGTTGGAAGGCAGACCGTACAACGTGACAGATTAAAATGTTTTGTAACTGAGTGTAATTGTGACTCAAAAATATGTGGATATTCCCCATAACTTTCCCAAGATTCTAAATGCAGTATTGCTTCATTAACAATAATATGCCATAGCACAACTAAGACCAAATACGGAAACATTCTTAGCAAACCTCTAAACATCTGAAACTATAATTACTCCAAAAATAAATGTTCTAAGACAAAAATAAAAATACACCTACTCTTTTTAAGATGATGAAGATATATATTATAGCTATAACTACCCCTTAATTCTCAATTACGTCATGAAGTAGAGGTTAAGTACCCAAAGGTCATTGCTTATATATTAGTAAAATACTAAATCAAACCACCTTTATCCACCTAATCAGTAGTATAAATGCTGGACAAAAGGTTTTTGCATAAGTAGTTCATTCAAAAAAGCATGTAAATCCTGATGATCTTTTCTGTAATATCAATGTAATGTTCAATAAGTCTCTGCGTTGTATTTTCTTGATTCACTGATGGAGGGAGCCGCCGTCTGGAGTCTGTGAAGGAGCCTTTTTACACTGTGTAAGGTGTATCCAACGAGAATGTCCTTCCACTTTACAAGCCGAGTATCCCACCAGGAGCACACGAAATGGACCTAGAAACTTGGGAACCAGAAGCGTCTTTGGATGCAAATTCTTAATCAGGACCCAGTCTGGTGACTTCACTTCCGGATATCATGATTCTGATGATTCTGTCATCTCGTTGAGGATTCACTTGCAATAAAAGGGAAACAGACCTGACTGTGGTGCAACTGTGAGCAATAAGTGAAAATATCGCTGCGCAACAATTGGGGATCTGGGATAACTGCCAAGTAATATGGAGAAGTAGCTGGACGTCCAGTAACTATTTCATATGGTGTCAGGCTGGGGGAATTACACGCTGCCATAAGGGCAAAGGGAAGGGCTTCCGTCAAATCTGTAGCCCAATCCTGTGTCATAGTGCGCAAGTGACTTTTGATTATCCTATTCATCCGTTCCACCTGGCCAGAGCTTTGCAGATGATAAGGAGTGTGCAGTTGTCTCTTAATACCAAAGCAAATTTTCAATACCCTCCCATACACTCGCAACAATGGCTGGACCCAGACAAGAAAGAACAAAAGGAACACCCCAGACAGGAATAAACTGGTAATGGATAAGCTTCTATCCATCCAGACAAATACCGCCTCCTTCCTCTGGCACAGGACAGCTCTGCAAAACAGGCTGCAAAATCAAAAAGAGTTCAGAAGGCAGAAATCTTAATAACTGACCCTAAGCTGACCCTACAGTGCCAATCTTGAAACAGTGCAGACAAGCTGTGCCAAAGAAAAAAATAACAGAAGTTCAGGTGATACCGGAGAACCAAAAAGACATAATTCATAGCCACAGCGGAAAAGCTTATAATGCAGGAACAGGGCAAGTAGAAACAAAAGACTGTCAGGACAAATAAGCAGATGATCCTCTTTCCAGCAGCCCTGAGCATCACAGGATGCACCCCACGAAGTCAGAGTCTGGGTTTTCAAAGGAAGTATCTTGCTATTGCTGCAAGAAAGATGAAAGGGAAAACAAAGTCATATTAAACGGTGTTAAATACAGCACTGTCGGGGACACCGATGCTTGAAGAACAGCTCGCTGTGCTTCGTGGTCTGCAAAATGGTTGCCCTTTGACACAAAATCTTCAGCAGAAGAATGTCCTTTGCATTTTAAACTGCAACTTGTGCTGGCAAGAGGACAGCCTGTAACAAACGGTGAATGTATGCAGCATGTTTAATTGGTTTATTAGCAGAAGTCAAAACCCTCATTGCTGCCGAATGTTGCCAAAATTCCACAAAACCATAGTGACTGCATAGCCTACACGAAGTTTGCCCTTGTCATCTCTAAAAGCAGAACTATCCACAAACAAAGGTATAATCTGGGGCTGGTAGAGGTACAGTTTGGAAACAATTGAAAATTGTTTGGAAACAATTATGAGACCCATCTTCCTCCACAAGTGTTGAAAGGTTGCATAGTGATGTAGTACAGACTGAAACATGAAGCGAAGAAATTATTAATTCCAGAGTCAATAAAACGTGTGGAGGACAAAAGGCTGAGTCTTGGTTAAATGGAACAAAAAGGGCGCTGTAGAATCAGAAAATCAGTAAGTTTCAATTGCAAAGCCACTGCTACTAAACTACGTAGACATAGTGGGAGTCCCAAAGTCACTGCATCAAATCGCTTTGAGAAATATCCTACCGGCTTGCAACCAGTTGGGAAAGCTTGTAAAGGCACACAGGTAGCAGAGGAATCAGAAATAGCCACATACAATTTGAATGGTAAAGAATAATCATATACAATAAACATGGTGCATTTCCCAGTGCAATTTTTACATTTAAAACAAACCTCCCACTGTGATAATGGGGGTACAATAAGGCCTTCAGATCCTTCTTTCCCAATAAGAGTATAAAGTGGAGCAGTAAGATCTTGAGAAATGCGCTAGCTATTATTTACAGAAAATTAATAAACTCAGGAAGCTACACAATAACACTGGTGTCGCTGGAAAAAGGCAATGACAGAATAGGTTTCAATCTAGCAGAGGTAATTGCATGACCAGATGGTGTTAAATCAACACCCAGGAAAGTAACATTTTGAGATACAAATTGCAGTTTAGACAGATTAACCTTCAAACCTAAATTAGTAATATGAGCTAATAGAGACAAACTCATAACATGGTGAACATAAAAGCAAATCATCCACATACTGAACTAAAGAGGAATGGTCGAGTCTTACATCAAATAATGCAGTTCTTAAGGCCTGTGAAAATATGCAGGACTACTGGTGTATTGGTTTTCTTTGCTAATTCTTACTGAAAAATAAGCAGAACTCAAATCTACAACAGCAAACTAGGTGGTCCCTGAAGGTATCTGTGTCCAGATATCATGTGGATTAGGCACCAAGGGAAAAATTGGCAAAATCACATTATTTACTGCTCGCAGGTCTTGCACAAATCTATAAGTCTTACCGTCAGCCTTTAGTACAGGAAGAATTGGAGTCTTACATAATGAAGTTGTAGAATAAATGACACCTTGTTTCTGAAGATCTTCAGTCACAGAACGAATTCCATCAATGGCAGCTGCTGGCAGTGGATACTGCTTGAGTTTAGGAAGCTGAACTCCAGGTTTCACGGTGATTTTCACAGGAGGAATAGAAAGGCACCCGACATTAGATCCTGGCACTGCCCACAAAGTAGAGGGAAGGTCTTCAAGTGCCGGATGAACACTGGCATCTGCAGGGGACGGCACTTCAGAGAGAGGGTACAGCTGGAAAGAGAACTTGCCACCCATCCAGGATAGAGTAGCATGATGTGACACCAAAAAATCCCGACCTAGAAGATTCACTGGCAAAGTGTCTCCCATAAGAAAAGTAGTTGGATATACAATCTCTCCAATCTGCAAAGGTAAATATTCAAGTCTACGATGAGGAATTATCTTTCCCTCAATGCCTTCACAATGTACTATCGGTGCTTGTGCTAATTGAGCATGATAGATAGCAGGCAAATCCTGTAAACGCAGTGCTGATGTTGTAGCTCCAGTATCAATAACAAATTTCAAATTAGAACCTCCCAGTTTAGCTTCTAACTCACCCTGAGGAGTTACAGTCAAATTCAGGAATAGTCATGCATCCCATGTATCACCTCCACAATCTTCTGGGTTAGAGAAGCACTGATATACTGGAGTGAATTCAGCTTGTACTGGAGGGGGAGGGGGGAAATCAGCTCTCTGGCCATCAGGATTCCGATTCCGGGGGCAGTCTCGCTGCAAATGTCCAGCCTCTCCACAAGTGTAACACGTACGCAGCTCTCTGGACTGTCCACGCCCTCGCTGAGAATTCACATAACCTCCTCTAGCTCTGAATCTACCCCTCCCCCTTCCCATGGGAGTTTGCATGGAAGCAATCTGCAAATTAAGCAACTTCGTTTTTTGGGGTTTTTTTACATCTAATCGGGTTTGTTGTTCCTGTTGTTCCTTGAGGAACTTCAACTCACTGTATCGAGCCCCTTCCAAAATTGCATCGGCTGTTCTAGCTGGCCAATCTATTGAAGTTTCTAAAATGTCCTTTATTCTTGGAATCAATCCATTTACAAAAATATTAGTAAATCCTGAAGGTGTGTCTTCTGCCTCACCAGAATAGTCTTTAAAAGCTAGCATACACCTAGTGTGAAAATCTGTAACTTTTTCATCCCTATCCTGCCTTAGAGATGTTAATCTCGACCAGTCCTTTACAAGTTTGCATACTACTGTAAGGAATTCTAACAATTTTTTTTCCTTTACACAAAAACAAAATTATCTCTTTAAATCTTCTTTTGGAAATCTATCACAGGGTCTGTCATGAACTGAACGAGCGACACTATGAAAATCAGCTGGATTAAAAAAAAACACAAATTATCTAGAGCTGCCCAAATGGGATTATAACTATTAATTATCTGAGACCATAAAGACACAAATCTACCAGGGTTATCCCTGTAATTCGGAAAAGTTTTAGTCAAATCAAACACTTCTTTAAGTAGTCACAATATCATGTCCCACAGCTGCTTCAGTTTCACAGTGGCAGAACATAAATTAGGCTGAATAGAACATCCTGAATAGAGCTTAAATCATAATATAATTGATCACACTTCATCAGAAACACTTAATTCTTTTGAAATGTACACACAAATGAGAAGTACACAATAACAAATCTGCTTAAAGACCTATAAATTCTGCTTTGAATTTCAAATCATTACTGCTATCCTGAACTCCAGGCATAGGTAATTTATTTCCCGAGAATGCTAATTCTTTTGCAACAGAAACTCTATGACCTATTGCTACTTCTAAGATTCTTATTATAAGTACAACACTTTCCGTTTCTTGATTCAAACATGCTCTCAATTCTTTGAGCTGGGAGACATTCCAAATATCCAAAATACACAATTCTACTCCCCCTAACTGCTGTTGCTCTTTAAACATTTTCTTTTTCTCTAGTTCTGCTACACAAGTGACCCGCACTTGCTCAGCTGGTCAGTAATTACATTTCTTAACACAAACATCTTTTTGTTTCAAAACATAAACATTCCAATGTTTTGCATCATGTACCATCCGTTCCCACCATGTAAGCACATTTGCACGGTTTACCTTTAACCGCTAACTCATATCTCAGGCAATGGACCTTATCTACAGAGAAAGTTCCCTCCAACGGAAACTGCAAATTCACATTAGCTTTTGTCACTGAATCCCTATGTGCTACGGAATCGATGGCTACATCACCATGCCTCTCACACATACAATAGAAGCATACAATAATGGCTACCTTTTCTAAACACTAAAGCCCTAGCTCTGTCATGCCATTCACGCATCTGAGACAGAGCCTGTCTACTTAACAGATTACCCATCACTGGTAATTTTCATAATACTCACAAATCGTTCAGGCACCTTCTGTCCTTGCCTTAACAGATTACCCATCACTGGTAATTTTCATAATACTCACAAATCTTCAGGCACCTTCTGCCCTTGCCTTGAATGCAGAAATCCGTTATCCTGGCACGGCACCAACTGAAAGATTACTCTGCACCTCCCCTCACCTGCAACAAGTCAGGGCTCTTGGGAACGGAAATCCGCACACACAGCAATGAGAAGGTTAATAGATGATCAGTAAATAATACATAACACACTTGTATTATACACACAGGACCAAAGCGCTTTGGGAGAGCAAGCCAGGCCTTTGCCTATGTTTACTCTGAAATCAAAGCTTTAGGCCTCTTTATTTATAGGTAAAGATACCATTACACAGCATAATTTCACTTTATTATTCTACGTCTCACATCACGTATATTCATAATATACATATTTTATTCTACGTCTAGTGTTACGTATATTCATAATATACTTTTCTATAGGCATGCACGTCATAGACAATCATGAAAAGACATACATATATTCTCAGGCATGACTATGTAGGCCTTAATTATAATTAATCCTAACATTGACTGTTTGATATCTCTGACCAGAGACAGCGAGACTGCGAGGCTGGGTAAACAACTTGCCTTTTACTTATCTTTCTAATAACAAGACTAATGTTTATGTTATTTAAACCTTTCACCCAATTTCTTCTACAGAGTTCTCAAGGATAGTATTAAATAAGGAGCTACAAATGATATTAACTCTTTCTTAGGGATTATAGCAATATAATATTATACACAGGGCCTGACTGTGTATCCAACCCGGTACAATCAAGCTTTCTTTCACAATATAGCTTCCCCTCTTGTCAGTTCATAATCCAGCAGCTCCAAGAAGCAGTCATTTATTTCATCTAGAAACGTTTATCTCCCTAGCATGTCCTGCTGTGACACTGATCCAATCGATACCTGGGTAATTGAAATCATCCATTATTACTGTGTTGTAACTTTTGTTAGCTTCCCTGATTTCTTTCAGCATTTCATCATCCATCTGTTCATTCTAGCCAGACGCTCGGTAGTACACCCAACTGACATCACCTTCCCCTTTTTATATGGAATTTCTATTCATATCTACAGTGTATTTTGTTTCCTGCAAGACTTTAATCCTATGTAACTTAATGCCCTCTCTAACATAGAGTGCAACCTCTCCACCAATTTGGTCTACCCTATCATTGCTTTGTTTGTATCCAGGTATCACAGCATCCCATTGGTTGTCCTTCTTCCACCAGGTCTTTGAGTTGCCAATCATATCTAACCTTTCATTTAGTGTTATATATTCTAGCTCTCCCATCTTATTTTTTAGACTTTTAGCATTGCATACAGGAATTTTAGAGGTTGTATTTTATTCATATTAATGTGGTTATCAGTTGATAGGGGTAATTTGGAATCTTTCAGCTCTGTTCTTAAGGGCATCTGGGTTACTTTTATCTTTATTGATGGATGCTTCTGGCATGGAGCAGGAGCTGAAGGTATATCCACTCCTTTAAGGGATGCAAAAATCCACTACTATCTTCCTGTTCCTGGATATGATTGAGGATGTGATCTGAGTGGAGAGGGCATTTCCCGACTCTCTGCTTAAAGGGTTGAGGGTGTGTAAGAAGATCTCTGCCCTCCTGGAGGAGGAGTGCATTGAGTGGTTTGGTATTCCTAAGGTGTATGCGCATGTTACGGCAGTACCAGACAGACCACCATTCTTGTGGAACGTAAGGAGGATTTGTTGTTGAGGAGCTAGTTCACCATGGCGGCTACCATTCTGCAGCTGATGGTATGTACCAACCTGACATCTTGAGCCCTGCTCCAGTGGATTCAGTCTCTTCCACCAGATGATACTGCCCCTATTTTGGAGTTGGCTATGGCCTTCCCATCTGATGCCATGTATGACCTGGTATGCTTGGCAACCAGGAATGGTGCCCTGACGACATTGTCACACTGTTGGATTAGCTCTGGCACTGGGCAGCGGACACCTCTTCCAAAGCTCGGTTGGCCCAGTTGGCTTTTAATGGGAAGCTTCTGTTTGGAGCTGATTTGGAGAAGCTGGTGAAGGACTTGGGCAAGACAAATCTTACCAACTTCCGGAAGACAGTCCAAAGGGCCTGTGAAGCAGGTGGGTGTCCCTTTCTCGGCTCTGCCCATCCATCGAGGGTGCACTGGCCAGATTCCCAGATGTTTTGATACTCTCGTCATTACTGACCTGGAAAATTTTCTTCCTCTGCTTCTGGGCCTCAGGCTCATTCTCAGTCCTTTCGTGAAATGCGTGGGCCCAGGGACTGTCCCTTCCAGAGGAGGACCCTCCCAGGCTGTACATTGAAGGTACAGGGGTCACTGATTGAAGGTACAGGGGTCATGAGTTCGAGTCCCCAGTGCGCCTAATGAATAAGGTTGGCAGAGGTAATTCCTTTATTTCTATGTTTCTATAGAGGAAAGGCGGGATAGAGGTGATATGATTGAGATGTTTAAATACCTCCATGGCATAAATGTTCAGGGAGAGAGCCTCTTTCAATTGAAAGCAAGTTCTGCTACGAGGGGACATGGGATGAGGGTGAAGGGAGATAGATTCAGGAGTGATATGCGGAAATATTTCTTTACGGAAAGAGTAGTGGATCCGTGGAATAGTCTCCCAGTGGAGGTGGTAGAGATGAGGACAGTAACTGAATTCAAAAAAGCATGGGACAAACACAGAGGATCTCTAAAGGTAAAAAGGGGACTGTTGTAGTTGTTATGGAAGGACAGACTAGATAGGCCATGTGGTCTTTTTCTGTCGTCATATTTCTATTTCTATGTTTCTAAGATTTGGGGACCCATTCCTTGGTTCCTCTAGTTGGAGGCAGGCTTTCGCCTTTTCTTTCTGGAATGGGCCCGGGTTACCAAGGATTGCTGAGTGCTAGATGCCATTCAGCTCAACTATGTCTGGAATGCAAAAAGTCGATTTCGGATGCTTGAGTCATTTCCCCTTATGGGTCTGTACTCCAAAGTGCCGCTGTATGGATCATCTTGGACAAGTTGCTGCGCATGAAGGAGGTGGTGCCCGCCCCCAGATGAGCGGGGCAAGGGCAGATATTCCATCTATTTTGTGGAGCCCAGAAAAAAGGATGGTGCCTTCTGGCGCATTCTGGTTCTCAAGGGGATCAATGAGCACGTGCACATCCTGCAACTCCAGATGGAAACCTTGCGCTCAGTGTGCCATGGGGAGTTCTTGGCTTCTCTGGTTCTGGCTGAGGTGCATTTCATATTCTGATTGAGGCAGATCTGCAGAAGTATCTGCATTTTGCCATGCTTGGCTCTCACTATCAGTTTGCTGCTCTCCCTTTCAGGCTATCCACTGCCCCAAGGACATTCTCCGTCATGGTGGTGGCGGTTGTGGTGCCAAGGCATCTGTGTCCATACTTTTTTGGATGACTGTCTCGTCCGAGCCTGTTCCCTTTCAGAAGCATCCCGAGTGGGATCCTTTTTTGGAAAGCCTCGGCTGTGTGATCAATCAGGGAATTAGCCAGCTGTTGCCTTCCCAGTGCCTGGAGTTTCTGGGAGCATATTTCAACACAAATGGGCAGAGTTTTTCTGCCAGAAGAGAAAGTCAAAGGACTATTGGATTGCCTGACACTGTTCTATGTGCAGCAGGCTCCTAGAGTCTGGGATTATCTTCAGCTCCTCGGATTGATGGCAGTGACCATAAAGATGGTGCCATAGAGTGTGCTCACATGTGACCACTCCAGCGGTCCTTGTCAAATCGGTGGTCCCTAAGTTCTGAACAATTCGAGCACAGGCTTCCGCTCCCATTGATGGTAAAGGCCAGCCTTCAGTGGTGGCGGCAGCCCTGTTATCTGAGGAAGGGCGTACCGCTGGACAATTTCTCCTGGAATCTGCTGACGAGGGATACTAGTCTCTCAGACTGGGGAGCTTGTTGCCAAGACCATACAGCACAGGGCCATTGGAACTGCAGGGAAGCAGTGTGGCTGTGTTTCCGGCCCCTGGTTTAGGGGTGGGCTGTTTGAGTGTTTTAAGACAATGCCATTGTGGTGGTTTATGTCCATCGGCAAGGCAGCATAAAGAGTGCTGGGGTAGCCCTGGAGATGACTCTCCTCTTTGCCTGGGTGAGGAAGAACCTCCTAGCCTTGTCGCCCAGCACATTACCGGGGTGGGCAATGTGGAAGCAGACTTCCTCAGCCAGCACTCTCTGGATCCTGGAGAGTGGGAATTGAGTCAAGAGGCGTTTCAGTTGATTCTGTGCTGCTGGGATCACCCCGAAAAGGATCTGATGGTGACCTGCTCCAATGCCAAAGTTTGCTGCTTTTTCAGTCACCACACTGAGACAGGGCCTGAGGGCATCGACATCCTGACCAAGCCTTGGCCAAGTCAGTGACTGCTGTACATGTTTCTGCCGTGGCCCCTGGTGGGACGTGTGATTCACAGTATAGAACACCACCTGGGCAGGAATGTTCTGGTGGTGCCGGATTGGCTGAGGAGAGTGTGGTCTGTAGATCTGATGCAGCTCCTGCAGTTGCCTCTTCTTAAGTTGCTTCTATCTCGGGGCCTATTGCAGCTGGGACTGATTGTCCTGGGGGACCCATCTCCCTTCTCGCATACAGCATGGCTGTTGAAAGGCAACTGCTAGTGTGTAAGGGATACTCTCCAGCGATGACCTTTATGTATGGATATGGTGCCTTTGAGCACTGATGTGGCACTCAGCAGTCGATCCTGAGGCAGCTCCCTGAAAGTTCAGGTAACAGCTCTGGCCTGTTTCTGGGGTCCAGTGGCAGACAAGTCTCTGGCCTTGCACCTGGACATCTTACGTTTTCTCCAGGGGCTTTGGCATCTGCATCCTCCCCTCCAGTCTGCAATCTGTGTCTGGTACTCAGGGTCCTGTTGGTGGCACCCTTTCAGCTGCTGCAGCGTGCTATCTTAAAGCATTTGATGCTCAAGATAGTCTTGGTTGAAATTCATTCTGCAAGGCAGATTTCCAAGTTGCAGGATCTGTCTTGCTGAGATCCTTATCTGTCCTTTTCAAAGGAGGCTGTTTCCATTCTGCCTGTGCCTTCCTTCTTGCCTGAGGTGCTTTCTACATTTCGCATGAACTAGGTGGTCTGCCTGCCCTCCTTCCCAAAGGAGCAGTATCAGAGGAAGGATATGGATCTTCACCTTAAGGATGTCCAGAGAGTGCTCCTCTGGTACCTGGAAGTTACGAATTCCTTTCATAAGTCAGACCATCTTTTTGTGCTGTTTGCTGGTCCCATGCAAGGGTGAAGCAGTGGTGAAGTCGACTTTAGGGCGCTGGATTAAGGAGACCATTGCCTCCATGTATGTGTTGCAGAACCGGTCAGTTCTGGAGGGTTTGCACGCCCATTCTACTGGGCACAGGCATCCTCTTGGGTGGAGCAGAACTCGGTAGTTCCTGTAGACATTGATCAGGTAGCAACATGGGTATCGTTTTCCACTTTTATCAAGCACTACGGCTTGGATGTCCATGTGTGGGCAGACACGGCCTTGGCTCAAGGGTTTTGAGAGCTGCCGTGTCTTCTTCTTACCCAGTGGTGTTATAGCTTTGGTACATCCCACTTTTCTGGACTGGTCTAGCAGGGCAACATGGATGGTGATATTTTACTTAACTAGTTAATGTCCTTTCCTTGAGTCCTGCTAGACCAGTCCAGGACCCACTCCTAAAAAACTATTTGCTCTGTTCTTTTGCTGCAGTATCCTTGGGTTGGCTATGATTAATTTTCCACCTCGCTCTGCAGGTTCTTCATCTTATGACAGCTTTCTGTTTATGCATTTCTGTACATAGTTCATTACTTTTGATTTCTCATTGTTGCCCACAATTGAGGTTGTGTGAAGCTTGCCATGTTTCTCCCATATTCTTTGAGATGAATACTCAAGGGACCTCTGGTGGCTGAGACAAATAGAGGCATAGGAGTGATGTCATTGAAACCATTGGTTCTTTGTCTCCACCAATCTGCTAGTAGGAAAACACAACCCACTTGCCTGGACTGGTCTAGCAGAACTCAAGGAAAGAACATAACTTGTAAGTAAAATGTCACCTTGTGCTACTACATACTGCTTTCAGGAGGACTGGTTCAGGACCATCTGCTGATCCCATGAGATTGAATTTCCCTGGTACTGGGATTAGCATGGCCTCAAGCAATGATTCCTGACAGATACCCTCCCCTGTGGTAGTCAAAGCAGTCTTAGACCCCAGTTCAACATAGACAGACTGCCTTCAGCTTTTACATTCTGCTGACTTGATCCATTTTATTTGGACACAATAAGGATTCCAGTATGAGGACCTCCACGGTAGATGCTTGGGTTAGATTACACAGCCCCTGCCATCTCACAAATCTCTGTTTACAATGATAGCTGGAGGCTGTGATATTGTACTCAGCTGAAAATGGCAGAAAATTACTCTCCATCCCTTTCCAGTAGCCAGCATCCCTGCTCCCCACAAACAAATCTTTTGCTAGAACCAGTAACTACAGCAACAACCTGAGCAAGATATATTTTAGTCTTCCCCTTCTTGCCCTATTGTATTTTGGGAATAAGTTTAAACAGCTAAATAGAAAACTTTAGCAGAACTTACCAGCAAGCTTTTTTGAATTTGTATCTTCACAGGCTTTGTGCAGCATCACGAGAAAGTAAAACATTTCATCTGTGGTATCTCAGCTTTCCACAGAGCTCTTAGTATATCCCTTGATCTGGCTTGAGAATTTACCAGCCCTTTCTTTTTATTAGATTTCCATGTAAGATGATTTTTGTTTTTTTCTCTCCTAAGTGGATAGTAGGCACAGAATGGATTTGCCATTCCCATCATGGCCATTAGCTTAGAGAGGGAAAAAGGTTACATGAATTTGCTTTCATGAAACTGGAAAAGTTCACTTCAAGATAAACACAGATTTGCAGCCACTATTATGGTTTCTCTCTGGGCCAATTTCTCCAAATGGGTTAGTTTTGCACATAGCATGACAGTTGTGACAGAGACGCCTGTCTTGAACCCATGAGAATAGAAAAGGACATGGAATTGGACTTAGGGGAGAGCCCAGTTGTGTATTTCAAGGGTAACCGGAATCCTGCGTACACCGATATCCAAGAAATCCCTGCCTGGCCTGGATCTCAGGCCCTGCGAAGGGAGAGAAAGAAGAGAGAGAGAAAGCCCAGGGTGCCACACCCAGACTCCTATGAGGTACCTGCAGGCATGAGAAGAGATTATTATCACCTGGGAAGGGAGGAGGAGGGGCTGGAACCCTGGAGGTGGAAATATAAACCCCTGCTAAGGCAAAGAGAAGGGAAGCTGGAGAAACAGGGGAAGCTGAAGAAACAAGGGGAGCTGGAGAAACAAGAGGCTCAGGAGAGTCAAGAGAAGCTGGAGACGCAGCGGAGCCATAAAGGAGAGCCCTGGGAGGAGCTGAACCACAGGGAACACAGCCGAGGAGACGGGCCGAAGGCTGAAGGTACTGACCGGCTGCCTTGGGTAGAGCTGGGAACAGGAGTGACTCTAGGACCCAAGGGGGAGCTGTTTACTGAGCACTGCTTTGAGAACTCAGAACGGGACACTGCTCCAACAATTGAAGATATGCAAGTCGATACTGCTGAGGATGACTTGAGGGCTATGGATATTCCTATGGACCGTACTTTATGCCAAGCCAAGTGTGTTGAACCGTTATGCTGAGGGCTAACACTTTCTGAGAAGGTCTCCTAAAGCTGGAAATAACAAGACCCAGAGAACCGGCAGGAGGCCGGGGATACGTTTGCTAGCACCCGGAGGTTTGTGACGCAGCCAGGAAAACTTGCAGGGAAGCTAAAAAGCTTGGTGAATATTTGCTGCCCGTGTCTCCCATATTTTGGTTTAAACTTAATCCGGGAAGGGAGTTAAGAAGAAGCTTTTGTTCCAGTGGGACTAAGTTTTATTGTTGCTATTAATTGTTTTACAAGGCAAGGCTAAAAAGAGGCATTTTTACCCTTGCTAAAGAAGTGCTGTTTTTCAGGGCTGAGAAACGTTTGAAGCAACTGTGTGTGCTTGAAGCTTGTGAAGCAGTTATGCTGTTCTAGTGCTGTATTACCAATAATCCTGCATAATAAGGAGTCCTGTGTACAGGGTACTTGAACTTTTGCGTAAGAAATAAAATTTTGTCATTTTGCCTTACCTCCGGACCATGACTACAACTTCTTCTTGAAGCCATTTTTTAAGGCAAACTACATATCCCAAGATACGTCTGGGGAAAGTTAGTTTGCCCAAGCCAATCAAGAGACGTTCCTCCGATACCACGCCCCTCTAGGCTAGAAGCGGGTGGTGAGGGTGTGACAGTGGCGTAGTTGTGAGGATTTTTGCCTGTGCCAGGATATACAACATACAGGATTTTCAGCACGAGTGTGGAGATCCGGGAAGTGGTGCCAGAAGGTTGGTGGAAGCTGTGGCGGGAGTTCACTGGCAAGATCGGCCAGGATGGCAGAGTGGTCCATATAGACACCTCTTGTAAGGCAAGAGTCAATGCTTGAGCCAGGTAAAGGGTACCGAGGCGTGGGCTAACCTGGTTCAGAGGGAAAAAGGGAAGAAAACGTGAATACTTCTGGATAAAGAAGGGGCATTAGGGCTGTTGGGTGGTACCGCCCTTGGTGTTTTTGCTCTCTCTCTTACAGGTATCTGGCGAGATGGATCCAAAGGAGCTGGTCCAGTGGATGGCCACACAGTTCCAGAGACAGCAGGATATGGCCCAACAAGCGCAAGAGCATGCGACAGCCGCTATACAAGTGCAGCAAAAGCCAGTGTTGGACTTGGTTGAGGCGCTGATTGCCAGCCAGCGGTCAGGGGTTGGAGGAGTACCAGCCCAGCCAGGACTAGTTGTGCCTCAGAATGACAGTCTGGTAGGACCCCAGACAACTGGGACACTCTCTTTTGGCAAACTGTCTACAGAAGATGACATTGATGACTATTTAGAGTCCTTTGAAAGGGTGGCTAATGCAGTAGGATGGCCAGTTGGTCAATGGGCTGTAAGACTAGCCACCTCTTTAACAGGGGAAGCATTGGCTGCCTACAGGGCCATGCCAGTGGCCCTCGCCACTGATTATACTGAGGTGAAAAATGTAATTAGAGACCGATTAGGCTTGACAAAAATGTTGTATCACCATATGTTTAGAGCCACGGCTCTGAGGGCCGGAGAAACATCTAAGGCCTTAAGCCAAAGAATTAGAGGTTTAGTATTAAAGTGGCTAGCCCCGGAGGGGAAAACTGTTGATACGGTAGTGGATATGGTGGTATTGGAGCAGTTCATAGCTGCGGTACCAAAAGTGATACAGTCTTTTCTGATACAGCAAAACTGCCAGAGCACAGGGGAGGCCACCCTTTTGACTGAGCGCTACCTAGAAGCTGAATTAGCTCATCATCCAAGAGGGCACACTCCCAAAATAGAGGCAGACGCCAGTTTTGCTCCCTCAGAAAAGGGACAGGGAAATAATGCAGAGTTTGGGAAAACTTCTGTACCGGCTCAGGAAGGAAAATGGGCTGGAAAAAAATGCTATCATGGTGGGAAGATGGGACACCTACGGAAGGGATGCCAAGCCCGCACGGGGCTGATGGGCGAAAATGTGAAACATCTAGGAGAAGGGTTCCTCTTAAGCGTTAACGTGCAAGGGGTCATTACCAATGCTCTGCTCGACTCAGGGGCTGACCAAAGCATGATGTCACAGAAGCTTTGGAGGGCAACTGAGGCTCAGAATGAGTCTGCCCAGAGGAGGCCGGAAGGTAGAGTCAAAATTAGGTGCATCCATGGGGCTGCCTCTTTCTACTCCCTCTACAAGGAGGTGATAAAAGGGTTGGCGGTACAGAAATAAATACTCGTAGCAGTGGTTCCAAAACTCCTCCATGATCTGGTATTGGGAAGAGATTGGCCGCAGTTTAGGCGGGGGCTAACGAAAGGCCTGGGACAGAAGGTGGATGGGATGGTAACGGTAATCCCTGGCCCTCTTTTTGTGAATTCCCAAAAACAGAGCAAGAACCCAACGGAAAAGCCCCCGGGCGGCAGTCCCCATGTCAAACAGAAGTTTATATTAAAATTTTGCAGGGTATCCGAAAAGGCCATGAATCCCAGAAGGCCATCCCCGCAAGCCGCGGGATATGACCTATGCAGCGCCGTGAATGGAGTGATACGTGGCCATGGAAAGGCTCTCATTGATAAAGGCCTACATATTGAAATGCCAGACGGATGCTATGGCCGGATAGCTCCTCGTTCGGGTTTGGCACTGAAACACTTCTTGGACATCGGTGCAGGGGTGATCGACTCGGATTACAGAGGAAGTATAAAGGTATTATTGTTTAATTTTGGCAATGAAGACTTCCCCGTGAAGGTCGGAGACCGGATTGCCCAGCTAGTATGCGAGAGAGTAGGTTTTCCCCTACTGGAAGAGGTCCCCATGTTGACTCCCACAGAACAAGGAGTCGCTGGATTCGGTTCCACTGGACGGGCCAGGATGGAAGGCCTGACGGCCACCGGTGAAGTGAGAGTGGAGGAGATGGAGGAGGAAGACCTGGGACCACAAGTGGCAGAGTGGAGGAAGAACCCGGAGCCTCGAGTAGGGGAAGAGTTATCCTTGGTTCAGAGGCAGGAACTAGCCCGATTATTGGAAAGGTTCCCGGATGTTCTGATGCCGGTCCCGGGTGAAACTCGACTAGTAGCACATGAGATCATGACCCCACCTGGGAAGGTGGTCAGACAATGACCCTACCGGCTACCAGAGGCTAAAAAGCAGGAGGTGGTGGCGCAAGTGCGCAAAATGGTGGAGATGGGTATCATTGAAGAGTCAAGGAGCTCAAGGTGCAGTCCCATAGTTTTGGTTCCAAAACCAGATGGTACTTTACGGTTCTGTATAGATTTTAGACAGGTAAATGCTATCTCGGTATTCGATGCTTACCCCATGCCCCGTATCGAAGAGCTTTTGGACCGTTTGGGGCAGGTCCAGTTTTTAACCACCCTGGACATGACAAAGGGATACTGGCAGATTCCCCTGACTAGGGAATCGTGGCCAAAGACTGCCTTCAGCACCCCGATTGGGCTATTCCAATTTAGGAGGATGCCCTTCAGTCTCCACGGCACTGCAGCAACTTGCCAAAGACTTGTAGATCAAGTCCTGCATCCTCATCAGGAATACGCTTCCACATATATGGATGACATCATTATCCACAGTCGTAATTGGGCGGAACACCTCCCGAGGGTCAAAGCCGTCCTGCGATCTATGAGGCAGGCGGGCCTCACCCTGAACCCGAGCAAATGTGCCTTCACCCGGCGGGAGGTGAAATACCTTGGGCATGTGGTAGGAGAAGGGAGAATCAAGCCCTTGATCGACAAAGTGGATAGCGTCAAGAACTTTCCCAGGCCAGCCACAAAAAAACAATTAAGAGGCTTTCTAGGCCTGATTGGCTATTACAGGAGGGTTCTGCCCCACTTTGCAGAAGAAAGCTCCATCTTTACAGATATGTTAAAGAAAAATTGCCTGACTCGCCTCTGTTGGACTCCGGAGGCTGAGAGGGCCTTCACCCAGTTAAAAAAGAGGCTATGCACGGCCCCGGTATTATGCGGAGTGGACTTCATGCAGTCATTCATTGTACAGACGGATGCCTCAGAGGCCGGCTTAGGGGCAGTCTTATCCCAGAAGCATGAAGGAAAGGAGCATCCCGTAATGTTCCTTAGTAGGAAGTTGTCCCTGGCAGAGCATAACTACTCTACTATTGAGAAAGAGTGCTTTGCGGTCAAATGGGCAATAGAGGCCCTCCGGTTCTACCTCACCGGGCGAAAATTCCTACTAGTCACCGATCACGCACCCTTGAAGTGGCTCCAACAGATGAAGAACCACAATGCACATCTAACCAGGTGGTACATGGCCCTGCAAGCTTTTGATTTCAGGGTAGAGCATCGTGCAGGAAAGCTACATCAGAATGCAGATGCCTTGTCAAGGATTACGGACTGTGCGGAGGACCTCCAACAAGCTCCGCCAGCCCGTAATGTCTTAGGTAGGGGGGTATGTGACAGAGACGCCCGTCTTGAACCCATGAGAATAGAAAAAGACATAGAATTGGACTTAGGGGAGAGCCCAGTTGTGTATTTCAAGGGTAACCGGAATCCTGCGTACACCGATACCCACAAAATCCCTGCCTGGCCTGGATCTCAGGCTCTGCGAAGGGAGAGAAAGAAGAGAGAGAAAAAGCCCAGGGTGTCACACCCAGACTCCTATGAGGTCCCTGCAGGCATGGGAAGAGATTATTATCACCTGGGAAGGGCCGGAAGGGAGGAGGAGGGACTGGAACCCTGGAGGTGGAAATATAAACCCCTGCTAAGGCAAAGAGAAGGGAAGCTGGAGAAACAAGAGGCTCAGGAGAGTCAAGAGAAGCTGGAAACACAGCGGAGCCATAGAGGAGAGCCCTGGGAGGAGCTGAACCACAGGGAACACAGCCGAGGAGACGGGCCGAAGGCTGAAGGTACTGAACGGCTGCCTTGGGTAGAGCTGGGAACAGGAGTGACTCTAGGACCCAAGGGGGAGCTTTTTATTGAGCACTACTTTGAGAACTCAGAACGGGACACTGCTCCAACAATTGAAGATATGCAAGTCGATACTGCTGAGGATGACTTGAGGGCTATGGATATTCCTATGGACTGTACTTTATGCCAAGCCAAGTGCGTTGAACCGTTATGCTGAGGGCTAACACTTTCTGAGAAGGTCTCCTAAAGCTGGAAATAACAAGACCCAGAGAACCGACAGGAGGCTGGGGATACTTTTGCTAGCACCCAGAGGTTTGTGACGCAGCCAGGAAAACTTGCAGGGAAGCTAAAAGGCTTGGTGAATATTTGCTGCCCGTGTCTCCCATATTTTGGTTTAAACTTAATCCGGGAAGGGAGTTAAGAAGAAGCTTTTGTTCCAGTGGGACTAAGTTTTATTGTTGCTATTGTTTTACAAGGCAAGGCTAAAAAGAGGCATTTTTACCCTTGCTAAAGAAGTGCTTTTTTTCAGGGCTGAGAAACGTTTGAAGCAGCTGTGTGTGTTTGAAGCTTGTGAAGCAGTTATGCTGTTCTAGTGCTGTATTACCAATAATCCTGCATAAGAAGGAGTCCTGTGTACAGGGTACTTGAGCCTTTGCGTAAGAAATAAAAATCTGTCATTTTGCCTTACCTCCGGACCATGACAACAACTTCTTCTTGAAGCCATTTTTTAAGGCAAACTACATATCCCAAGATACGCCTGGGGAAAGTTAGTCTGCCCAAGCCAATCGAGAGAAGTTCCTCCGATACCACGCCCCTCTAGGCTAGAGGCGGGTGGTGAGGGCGTGACACAGTCTTGACCCTCACTCCTAAGCAAGGGTATGTGGAGTATGATCTCAGACTCTCAAATTTGCTGCTAACGCTTGCTGTGGTACTTGTGCCAAAAAAGAGATGCCTTTTGCAGTTCATAAGATGTAATGTGTACTGTATGGGTAATTTGTCAAGATGTGATTGGAAATTCCTCTTAATCAGGTCTATGGCTCCTAATACGATGGGAAATATTTCTGTATCTTTCTGACACATTTTCTTGGTCTCGTGACTGCATTTCTTGAGACTTGAGGATCTCTCTCGCCACATAAGCCACAGCATAATCGCTTGGACCTGACACTTCTATTATCAGTGCAGTTCTAGTGGTTTTCTCCTTTACCGTTATGTCTGGTTTCCTCATCTCCAGTTTCTTATCCATTGGGATGGGAATGTCCCAAGTTATCAGAACGTCTGCATTCTTCATAATTCTCTTAGGCTCGTGATTCCAATGCTTCCTGGTACAGCGATGTTGTAGTGCTTAGTTTCCAGTGGATGAGATGTGCCAACTTGTAGTGTCTTTCTACTACTACTACTATTAATCATTAATGTAGTGCTACAAGGCGGACACAGCGCTGTACAAACATATAAAAAGGCAGTCCTTCTCATAGAGCTTACAATCTGTATAGACGTTTCTGCCATCAGAACTTCACAACCAGCTACAAGATGAGTAACCGTTTCCAAATCTTTCTTAGCAGCATCAGGATATGTCTTGTTTTACTCAGGACAGTTTTTCCAAATGGGTTAGTTTTGCGGATAACCAACACCAACCGCTACAGAGATACAACAAACATCAACACTAAAAAACTCTGGATAATCAGAGAACCATTTTCCTAAGAGGGTTATACAGTCCACAGGCATCAACACACAAATTCAATGATATTCTTTGTAAAATCCAATTGATCTATTATCAGTTAAATACCCTATCCAGACTGCATTGAGATCATAATTCCAGATAGCCAACACCACCTTACCAGTATCTGGAACAAAATAAACAATTATATCAACCATCTTCAATGAGCAACCATGTACTTATCTTCTATGATGCTTAAATCCCTCGATGAAATTCAAGATTTAATGCCCAACAAAGATCTTTGTTTCTCCAGGAGGCTTCATGAGGGGCAAACAATGTTACTCTCCTCAAGGGGGTTGACATAATGATATCAACAACTAACTATGGCTTTAAATAGAACAAACTGACCAATCAAAGAGACATACAGGCCAACTCAACATCTTTATCTTTATTGTCGTTTGATATACCGCCCTAGGTAGCGATTTACAAAGATCTAAATTAAAAGAAAGGAAAAGAATTCCAATCATATATAGAACAGGACAGAAAAGAAAGAGAATGGAGAAGAGAGCAATGGGCGGACGGGGAGGAGAGGAGAAGAACTTAGACTAAGAAGGGAGCGAGCTAAGGGGGAGACTGCTCAAGGGAAAGGGAGGGAAGGTCATAAGCCAACTGAAACAGGTGTGTTTTGAGCTGAGATTTGAACCAGAGAAAGGAGGTCGCTGCACGTAATGAGGCAGGTAGAGAATTCCATAGGGCAGGAGCAAGGAAAAAGAAAGCGGAATGACTCGCTTGCTCCAAATGTGCACGGGAAACTGAGGGGAGGGCCAAGCGGTGAGTGTGGAGGGATCTGAGGAGACAGTGGCGGGAGTAAAAATGAAGTAGGTCAACTAAATATTGCGGTATGCCTGTGTGGATTGCTGGTGAGCGGATATGAGAATTTTGTAATCTATGCGAAATTTTATGGGAAACCAGTACAGTCAGATCAGGGTGGGGGTGATGTGTTCACAGTGCAAGGTGTAAGTGATAATCTGGGCTGTTGTATTTTGGAGAAGTTGCAATCGACGAAGTTGGAACTTTGGAAGACCGGCAAGGGCACTGTTGCAATAATCTATTCTAGAAATTACTAGTGATAGGAGGAGGGTAGTAAGGGAGTGCTGGTCGAGAGAAGAACGAAGAGCACGGATCTGATGGAGGAAGAAGAAAGACCATTGGACAAGGGAGGAAATGTGGCCGTGAAATGACAGAGAGGAATCTAGAATGACCCCAAGATAGCGGAGGGAGTGAACAAGGGGGACTGGGGAGTTGGACAGAGAAGGGGCTATTGTGGGTCGTGGGATATTAAAGGTGAGCCATATGGCAGAACATTTGGAGGGATTGAGAGAGCGAGGCGATTGGAATGAAGACATGATGTCCTAACACAAAAACATATCCACTATCTATTCATTCTCACAGGGACATCCCCTAATAACTTTTACAGAAACACACCCCATTCAGTTTTACTACATAAACCATATGGTTCAAGGGAATTCAGATAGTAAACTCACTTTTATTCCTTTTGTAATAATAACTTACCGCGATCACCTCTGGATACAGCCATTGACCATACAACGAATCTCTTCAAACATATGATGAAATTCCTGAAAATGTGAAACCAAAGAGGCGTCAGTTTTATTTTTGGCCAGACAGTACTTATATTCAGACAGCAGTCCTGTTGGTGGGTGACCACCTCTTAGAGGGATAACTTAAATACTGAGATTTTTTTCTCCTCATTTTCTAAATTTATAGGATTTAAATGGTAATAGTGTTGTATAACCCTCTTAGGAAAATGATTGTGTGATTATCCAGAGTTTTTTAGTGTTGATGTTAGTTTTGCAGATACCATGACAGTCATAAAACCGCATCTAACCTAGGGTATGTGGAGTATGATCTTAGTCACTCAAATTTACTGCTTATGCTCAGCGTAGTATTTGCATCATGCCAAAGAGAGCCTCCCTCTGGAGTTTGTAAGATGTAACAGGTATGGGTAGTTTGTCAAGATGTGTAGTGAGAAGGCAGCCTTGTTCTCCCCCCACCTGCTTTTATGAAATCTCTATCCCAATCCACTTTCACACTGTCATCCCCATGCAATAACTACCTCCTGTACATATGTTAACCACTCTTCAATCTGCTTGCTATACATAATTAATTGCTATATGTATATAGTTAATGGTTATATGTAATAGGTATTCTTTGTTCAATGTACACCGCTTTGACCAGGTGAAAAGCGGTATATAAGCCTTGTTAAATAAATAAATAAAAATAGCTGCAATCTATAGTCTGGCCATAAGGTGGCAGCATTGCTCCTGAGATGATAGAAATGGTCCAGCCTGATTTCTTTTTTTACGGGATACTTAGTTCTTTCTTGGAGACCCCATGGCCACTTGGATATACAGTCAAACCTCGGTTTTCGTATGCCCTGGTTTTCGTACGATTCGGTTTTCGTTGATTTTTTTCATCAAGATTGTGTTTCGGTTTTCGTACGTTGTCTCGGTTTTCGTACAGCATTTTACCCCCCCCCCCCCCCCCCGTACCTGCCATGGATTAGCGTGAGCCAGCGATCTCCCACGGAGCTTGAGCCAGCGATTCTGCGGGACCTCTAGGGAGCCGAGGAGTTCAACGCTCCAGCGTGGCCTGCCCGAAACTGCTTCCTGCCCCGGAATCTCCCCCGATTGACGTCTGCCTGCTGCCTCTTCCCCTGCACATCCCTTGAACCGGGACAGGAGCTGGTGACCGAATCTGCTTCTCCTTGGCGGCCCAGTCTCCCGCCGGGGCCCCTGCCCTCCCGATTGGATTCTGGGTGTCCTGCAGGCCTGCACACGCGGCCTCTCCTTGAAACCTTGCAGTCTGCAGCTGCAGGCTCCTGCTGGCACAGCCCCACGCTGTTCTCTGACTCTCACCTGTGTCAGGCTGCTACCTTAGGGGGGCCGGAGGCAGCCTAAGACTCTCTGTCCCACTGTTTCTCAACTGCCTGCTGCTTGGCTGACACTGCCTCTCCACCTCTCCCGACACTGTGTAGGAGTGGCTGCCCTACAGGCTGGTGTGACTTCGGGCACTGTCCTCTTTCTGGTGCCCTTACTTTTGCTGACATTGGCACTACCTCTCCTGACACTGTGAGCTTGGTAACTGGGTGTGATGGCTGCTAAGTTAAAAGGCAGGCTGGAGCCCCGATTGTGCAGACGGCCAAGATGGCTGTTCCCACCTCCGCTGCTGGTGGTGATTGCTCGATCCCCAGAGGGGAGAGCAGCTGGAGCTGGCTGGAGTGCGTCCCATATGCCAACAAAAGTCTTCAATAAAGGTAAAAGTGATGTTACATGCTCATTTATCCATTTCATTAGTCATTTATATGTATTTCTCATTGTTTTCTGTATGTAAAAAGATAGTTATTCTCTATAAAATGTATTTTTTGTCAATATTTTTGGGTGTCTGGAACGGATTAATTGAATTTACATTATTTCTTATGGGAAATCTTGCTTCGGTTTTAGTCCGTTTCGGTTATAGTCAGACTTTTTTGAACGGATTAATCATGAAAACCGAGGTTTGACTGTACATAAGATATGCTTACATACATTACATACATTGGAGACTTACTATATTCTAATTTCATGCATGTTCATTGTATATATCCAGTCATGACAACTTACCCAGTTGCAGTAGAGATATTTTAGACTACTCCTAAATTTCTGACAACCCTATCCCGATGCATTATAAGATTTGCAGCACTGATTTCAATAGGTAGAATCAGAGACCACAAATACATTCTAAAGCAGTGTGGTAAGTTCAAAACCAGAGTGGGAAAAGTAGTGAATGATTAGAGAACTGGCTTGATAACCAAGAGACCAGGGTTCAATTCTCACTAGCACTTCTTGTGGTCTTGGGCAAGTCATGTAACCCCTCATTGCCTCAGAAGAAAGGCCTGGCAATCTACTTCCAGTGACACTGCCAAAAAAAACCCCAGGAGCTGCTGAGTCAGCATTGTCTCAAAGGCACATATTGCATTGATTTACAAGCTCAAAACCAGGGCTGGCCTAAATGCCCCTCCTGTAACTGGTTCAGATAGCAGGTCTGTATATCCTCAAAATGCTTGTGGCATCAGTAAGAAAGCTTTGGATATCACTGCCTTATTTCAAAAGACTGCAAGTGTTAACACAATATAAAGTTACTGCCACCTCTCAAAACATTAGTTTTAGAACAATGTATGGCAAATATACTTCAAGCAGTACTGGGTCCAAATATTTGTCTGATGATTCTCTACTATTTTGTCTGTAAATAGGGAAACAACCTCTTTTTGGGGGGCGGGGAGCTGGATTCCTGTAATAAAACTCTACATTTTTTTTTCTTTTGGGTTCTTGGTTGCTTTCCTGCTCACACCTGGCTTCATGAAGAAGAGACAATGCTGTCCATTCTATCACAGGCTGTCATACGAATCTTGTGAAGCTGCAGTGCAAGCTGCATTCCTTATCGTCCCTCCAGTCCAGTCCTGTCCCAACCTCTGCGCTGCCAACCCCCACCAGCAACTTGGAGACTGAGTATGTCATCTTAAGAACATAAGATGTACTATACTGGGTCAAAACAAGGCCCATCAAGCCCAGTATCCTGTTTCCAGCAGTGGCCAATCTAGGTCACAAGTACCTAGCAGTTTCCGCAAAGGACACAGGCTCCACAATGCTTGTACTGAGGCAAGCAGTGGATTTCCCGGGTCCCCTTTAATAATGGTTTATGGACCTTTCCTCCAGGAACTTGTCCAAACCATTTTTAAACCAAGCTACACTAACAGCTTTTACAACGTCCTCTGGTTACGAATTCAAGAGTTTGATTACGAGTTGAGTGAAAAAAATATTTTCTCTTGTTAGTCTTAAATGGTTACACTGTAGCTTCATTGCATGTCCCCTAGTCTTTCTAAATTTTGATGGCGTAGACAATTGATCTACGTTTACCCGTTCCACTCCATTCATTAATTTATAGACCTCTATCATATCTACCTCAGCCATCTCTTTTCCAGGTTGAAGAGCCCTAACCTTTTTAGCCTCTCCTCATAGGGGTATCGTTCTAACCACTTTACCATTTTTATGGCTCTTCTATGTATCTTTTCTAATAAAGCTATATCCTTTTTAAGATACGGCAACCAGAACTTCATACAATATTCAAGGTGCGGTTGCACTATGGAACGATACAGAGGCATTATAACATCCTTTCATTAATTCTCCATTCCTTTCCTCATGATTCCTAACATTCTATTTGCTTTCTTGGCCACCACTGTACACTGGGCAGAGAGTTTCAACATGTTATCCACAATGACACCTAAATCTTTTGCCTGGGTGGTGGTTCCTATTATGGAACCTTGCATCGTGTAATTATAGTTTGGGTTGTCCACATTAAATGTCATCTGCCATTTGAACATCCAGTCTTCCAATTTATCAAGGTCCTCTTGCAATTTTTCACAATCCTCTTGGGTTTTAACAACTTTGAATAATTTTGTGTCATCTGAAAATTTGATCACCTCACTCATTATTCCCATTTCCGGGTCATTTACGAATATGTTAAAAAGCAGCGGACCAAACTAGTTACCTTTTTCCATTGGGAAAATTGGCCATGTAGACCTAGCCTCTGCTTTCTGTCTTTTAACCAGTTCCTGATCCACAACAGTACACTCTCTCCTATCCCATGAATTTTTAATTTTGCCAAGAGCCTCTCATGATGGACCTTGTCAAAGACTTTCTGAAAATCCAGATACACTGTATCAACTAAGCCATGACTATCTACATGTTCAGCAATTTTGTTTCCCAGATCACCCCTGGAACCCTTTTTAAAAATTGATGTTACATTGGCCATCCTCCAATCTTTAGGTATTACAGATGATTTTAATGATAGTTCACAGATTACTAATAGTTGATCTGCAATCTCATATTTATTTATTTATTTATTTAGCTGTATTTATATCCCGCTTTTCACCGGGTCAAAGCGGTCAATTGGGAGATACATTTAACACGAGGGGATATGACACACATACGCTAATTTGTACAGGGAACATGGGCAATGGAGGGTTAAGTGGCTTGCCCAAGACCACAAGGAGTGCCTATAGGACTAGAAATCCCAGTCCCTCCGGCCTGAGATTGCTGTCCCCAGGTGGGACTTGAACTCCCGGCCCTCCGGCCTGAAGTACCTTGTCCTAACCACTAGGCCACTCCTCCCTCTTTCAGTTCTTTCAGCACTCTTGGATGTATACCATCCAGTCCAGGTGATTTGCCACTCTTCAGTTTATCAAATAGTTGTAATACATTTTCCTGGTGTATCGATATTTCTTTCAGTTCTTCTGAGGCATCACCTTTAAATACCATTTCAGTCAAGAGTAACATCCCTACATCTCCCTCAGTAAAGACAAAAGCAAAGAATTCATTCAGTCTCTCTGCTATGGACTTGTCCCCTCTTAGTGCCCCTTTTACCCCTCTATTATCTAATGGTCCAACTGACTCTCTTACAGTTTTTTTGTTGTGAATGTGCTTGAAAAAGTCTTTATTATGCATTTTTGCTTCCACAGCAAGCTTCTTCTCAAATTCTCTCTTTGCCTGCCTTATCAATGCCTTGCATCTAACTTGCCAGTGCTTATGTTGTTTCCAGTTTTTGTCATTTGGCTCCTTTTTCTATTTCCTGAAAGATGCTTTTTTGGCAACAACAGCTTCTCTGACCTCACCTTTAAACCATGCTGGCAGTTTTTTGGACTTCCTTCCACTTTTCTTAAAGCATGGAATACAGCTGTTCTGGGCTTCCAAGATAGTATTTTTATACAATACCCATGCTTGATGTAAATTTTTAACCTTTGCAATTGCTCCTTTTAGTTTTTTTCTAAACTATTTTCCTCATTTTATCATAGTCTCCCTTTTGAAAGTTAAAAGGCAGTACTGTGGATTTCCTTGCCGTCCTTCTTCCATTTATTAAATCAAACGCGATCATGCTATGATCACTATTGCCAAGTCGCCCCAACACCCTTATCTCTTGCACCAGATCTTGTGTTCCACTAAGGAATAGGTCCAAAATGGCTTCCCCTCTTGTTGGTTCATGAACCAGCTGTCCAAGAAGCAGTCATTTATTTAATCTAGAAACTTTATCTTCCTAGCATGTCCTGCCGTGATACTGACCCAGTCAATACCGGGCTAAATGAAATCACCCATTATCATTACTGTGTTGTAACATTTGTTAGCTTCCCTAATTTCTTTGAGCATTTCATCATGCATTTGTTCATTCTGGCCAGGTGGTCAATAGAACACCCTCACTGCCATCGCTTTCTCCTTCCCCTTTTTACATGGAATTTCAATCCATAGAGATTCTACAGTGTATTTTGTTTCCTGCAAGACTTCAATCCTTTGTGATTCAATGCCCTCTAACATAGAGTGCAACCCTTCCACCAATTTGATCTGCTGTATCATTACAATATAGTTTGTACCCAGGTATCACAGTGTTCTACTGGTTGTCCTCCTTCCACCATGTCTCAGAGATACCAATCATATCTAACCTCTCATTTGGTGCTACAGTATATATTCTAACTCTCCCATCTTATTTTTTAGACTTCTAGCATTTTCATACACGCATTTTAGAAGCTGTATTTTATTCATATTAATGTGGTTATCGGTAGGCAGGGTTAATTTGGAATCTTTAAACTCTGTCTGCTCTGTACTTAAGGGCATTTGGGTTACTTTTGTCTTTATTGGAACCTCTCTGTCGATATTTATTTTATTTATTTATTTATTTAACAGGATTTATTTATTAGGATTTAGCGCTTTATCCTAATATGCCCTAACTTCAATCTTTTGCTAGTATCCTTCCAGGATACATTGTTCCGAATCATGTGCTCTTTGGCAAGGCAGAAAGAGAGCGGTAACAGAAATCCCATTAGAGTCCATGGTGGACGAGCAGCTAGATTTGAGCAGGCGGCAACTTGAATGTGACCCATGCGAGGAGATGGGTTTTCTTCACTTGGATGATCCAGGGGACTTGGACATGGAAGTGGACCTTGGCGCTGAGCCGGAAGAGCTAGAGAAAGGTGAGATCCCACAGGAGGAGGAATCCTGCATCGTCCGCATCTTCTGTTGGGAGGAGTTGGCGACCCTCATAACCCAATCACTGAAGATGCTCAATATGCCGGCAGGAGCCCAGCAGGATAAGGACGTGTTGGAGGACCTGCTCTTTCAAGCCATCTGGAAATCTCTTGAGTAGTGTAAGCAGATGATCCAAAATGAGTAGGACCTCCTGGAGGCCGGTCTTAGAAGGACTAGGACCATGGCCCATCTTTACCTGCTGCTGGAGCAGGAGCTTCTGCATTCTCCGAAGGTAGATGCTGCGGTGTCAGCTGTAATCAAGAAGACCACGATCCCGGTTAAGGGCAGTACCACACTTAAGGATGTTTAGGATAGGAAGTTGGATACTTTGTTGAAGCAGGCTTTTGATATTAATGCCCTGTTGTTACAGGTGTCCATCTGTGGTGCATTCATGGCCAGGGCTTGCCTGCAGTGGGTGAAAGGGATTCTGGAGCTTGCTGAGGAGTCTCCGGCACCTCCAGCAGCAGCGTCAAAACTGGAATCTGGGTCTGCTTATCTAGTGGACACCTTCTACGATCCCATCAGAGGTCTCTCTAAGAGCATGGCCTCTGTAGTTGCTGCACGCCACTATCTGTGGCTGCGTAATTGGTCGGCTGATGTCTCTTCTAAGTCATGGTTAAGTATGCTACCCTTCAAGGGTGAGCTATTGTTTGGAGAAGTGCTGGATAAGTTGGTGAAGGACTTAAGGGAGTCCAAAGAGGGATGCCTCAACAAGGATAAGGAAAAGCAGGTGCACTCCTTGGCTCTGGTGTGTGGTCAGTCACGGGATTTCAGATGCTTCCACACTGTGCATTTTGCACCTTACCAGAGGGGATGTTTTCCATCTTGAGGACAGGCTTTTTGGGGGTTTCAAGGAATGGGATGGGGATACTGCTTCTGCTCTGCCCCTAAAAATGTGTAATGAAATGAGGAGGGCCCAGGCAGGGAGTCCATAGGAGGTCAACTACAGGACTTTTACTACCCTGTCTGAGTGCACATCACGTCCAACCAATGGGTCATGGAGTCATAAGAGAGGGCTACCTGCTAGAGTTTGCCAGACCCCTCACACACTCCTTCATACGGTTTCCCTGCAAAGCACGCGGCAAAGCCAAGGCAGTGCAGGACACCCTCAGGTGGCTTCTCGAGTTGGCGGCCATGATGCAGGTACCCCAGGGACCAGTGCAGATATGGTCTATACTCCATTTATTTTGTGATGCCCAAAAAAGAAGGCTCTTTTCAGTCCATTCTCGATCTCAAACAAGTGAACCAGTGTCTGCAAGTGCCCCGTTTCCACATGGAGACCCTCCAGTCCATCATCATGGCTGTTCGAGACGGAGAGTTTCTGACCTCGCTCAACCTCACCAAAGTCTATCTATGCATTCCGATTCATCCAGAGCATCATCAGTTTCTCTGCTTTGCGGTGCCCATGGGACACTACCAGTTTCGAGCATTACCCTTCAGTCTGGTGACGGCCCCACGTACATTCACCAAGGTGATGGTCGTGGTGGTAGCCTAGTTCATCCTTACCTCAATGATTGTCTCATTCAGGTGAAATCCAGGGAGGAGAGTGAGCGAGCCACAGCAAGGGTCATTGAGTTTCTGCAAAGTCTCGGTTGGGTCATCAAATTTGCCAAGAGTCAGCTGGTTCCGTCACAGGAACTGGTATACCTAGGAGTCCCTAGGTGCCCGGTTTAATGCTTACAGCACCAGGGTGTTTCTACCATTGCAGAGGGCACAATCACTGTGGCAGCAGGTGTGGCAGTTCCTCTGAATGCAGACGCCGACTGCTTGGCATTATCTTCAGGTTTTAGGGACCATGGCGGCAACAATCGAGCTAGTCTCTTGAGCTCGCGTGCACATGCAGCTGCTGCAGAGTGCTGCTGCGCAGATGATCACCTCAACAACATCCTCTGACTCAACCGTTGCCTTGTCTGCAGGCAACCAGGAGAACTCTCAGGTAATGGTTACATCCCAAGAAGCTATCAGCCGGGATGCCCCTGGAGTTACCGTGCTGAATCCCACTAACAACAGATGCCAGCCTTTCCAGCTGAGGGAGGGCTCATTGCGATGGCCTTATTACACAGAGTCCGTAGACCCCAGAGGAGAGCGGCTAGCCCATAAACTGGCTGGAGATAAGGGCAATCTTCCTCACTCTGCTAGAATTTCACTCCTTTCTACAGGGGAAGGTGGTTAAGGTCTTCTCTGACAACACCATCATGGTGGCCTACATCAATTGGCAAGGGGGCACAGCCAGCATGCGCTTGGAAAGTGAGACCAGTGTGCTGTTGGAATGGGCAGAAAGCCATCTGTGGACAATCTCGGCGGCGCATATTGTGGGAACTGAGAACGTAACAGCTGACTACCTCAGTCATTTTCACCTGGACCCCTAGCAGTGCCATATTTGCACAGATTGTTTGACGGTGGGGCACATAGATCATGGATCTGATGGGGATCTTTGCGTTGGCCAAGGTGACCTGTTTCTTCAGCAGGAGAAGGGAGAGAATGTCGGAAGGCCTAGATACCCTAGTAAGCATTGGCAATGGAAAGGCTGCTTTATGTCGAAAAGATCGTAAAACTCACCTATTTATAGAGTACTTTGGAGACTCATTCCCAATAGATGAAATATTTCCCACTTAAACTCATGTATACTCATATTCATTAATTCACAACTTACTTTTCCTTTTTCTTACTCTATCTTACAATACCCAATTCTCCACATTATCACATTTACTCTTTACACTAATAATTCTAGTGAACTACAATACATTTTTCCTTGCTCAGATAAGATGATAAGATTTTTGAAATTTGTAAATATTTAAATCTGTATATATGTTTAAACTATCTATATACCTAATCAGCATTTACTCAGCATTATAACCCTCAAATTACCATTTTTATTATATACAATTTAATGTTCAATGTAATTTCAATTGTTTGAATAAGTTTCAATGTAATGTTCAAGTTTTGTTCTATGTAAACTGCTTTGATTTTTCTGAAACGCGGTATATAAAACCGTTCAATAAATAAATAAAATAAATAAAATGTCTTCCCCCCATGGGTTCTCATCGAACGTATGGTACAGCGAATCAATGCACACCAGTTTCTGATCATTCTGATTGCCCCTGACTGGCTGAGGTACGCGGACCTGTTGCCACTGACAGTGGATCGTTCATGGCAGCTGCTACTCTGAGCCGATCTGTTGTCCCAGAGGCCGGTCTTAATGCCTCAAGTGGATCAACTCACTTACAGCATGGCTCTTGAAAGAGAAGACATGGCTATTCGGCTCCTGTGATTTCAACATTTTTGAAGGTCCGCAAGCAGTCCACCTCACTGTCATATATCCAAGTGTGGTGAAGTTTTGAGGCCTGGTGTGCAGAGCGTCAGTGCCAGTCCCTGTCGGTGCCAATGCCAGAAGTGCTGGCCTTCCTGCAGTCCAGGCTTGAGAAGGGTCTGGTCTGCAGTTCCTTGAGGGTACAAGTGGTAGCAATAACCTGTTACCATGGCAGGATCCAAGAAGTGTCCTTAGGGGCTCACCCAGACGTTGTCCATTTTCTCAGGGTGGTAAAGCAGGTCCATCCACCACTACAGTCGGTGGTGCCTCCTTGGGACTTCAATTTAGTATTATCAGTGATGACAGAAGCACATTTTGAGTCTCTGGGGTCCTGCACTCTGAAGGACATGATGCTTAAAACAATTTTTCTGGTTGCGATCTGCTCCGCCAGAAGAATCTCTGAGCTCCGAGCGCTGTCGTGTCAGGAACCTTTTCTCTCCATTTCAAAGGAGAAGGTGGTATTGCATTTGGTTTCTCTGTTTTTACCTAAGGTACTCTCGATTTTCCATTTAAACCAGCTGATCATCCTGCCAGTGCTCTCTGGGGTGACCGCAGAAATTTCGGATCCACAGCTATGCCTCTTGGATATGCATCAGGAGGATTGATGGGTAAGCTTCTTCTTCCTTGTGGGGTAGGGTCCTTAGTAGGGTTGGGGACCTGGTCCTGATTTTTTTCTAATCATATATCTTTTGTTCAAATGTTAACTTCTTACTTGTTGCTCCCATGAGTCTGCTTTGTCAGTAGGTTACTGGGGCTGGTAGGTGATGGCAGCTTCCTTACACTAATGTTATCAAAAGATGACATGCTCAGTCTCCAAGGAGCTGCTGGGGGTTGACAATCCAAAGGTCAGGTCGGGACTGGACTGGAAGTACTCAAAGAAAGCCAATTAGCAGGTAAGGCCTAATTTCACCTTTGTCAGTTTTTAATTCTGTTGCATTTTCAGTTGCACGTAGCTGAGATTGAATTAGCACTACACAAGCTATTTTATGAAAGAAACTAGTTGTAGCCCCTTACAACAATACTTATATGTGTGGACATCCATACATGGGTTATAGATGCACCTTTCACAGCCAACGTCTGAATTCTGATAGAGGAAATGTGAAGAGCTGGAGAGATAGTCCAGAACCCTACAGGAATGAGTAGTTGGAATTAACATGAACAAGAAAGTGAGGACCAGGAGTGAGAAGCTGCCAGTGGAGGGTGGGAAGGAGATTTGGAAGGGAAAAGATGAGAGAGTGGAATAAGGTGAAAGAGGAAGAGAGGAGATGCCTTGATTGGAGGAAAGGTGAGGATGAGGTGATTGGATGGGAGAAATGAGGATGATGCAGTTAAGGAAGGTTTGGAAAGATGAGGATGAAGTGCAGGAGAAGATTTAGTGATAAGGAGATGAGGCAGTGGGGTGGGAGAGATGGGAATGAGGTAATTGAGGTGGAAGCAGAGAGGGAGGAACTAGAGATAGAAAGGAGGAAGATAAATGAAAAGGTCACATGTAGAACACAGATAGACCCTCACCAAACAAACAATTTATTCAGATCAGTGGTGCAAGCACTAGTCACACCCCACCTTGACTTCTGTAATAGCCTACTTCAAGGACTGCCCAAAAAAAACATTAACCAACTACAAATAGCGCAAAATGTCGCGGCCAGGATCATCCGTAAAGCCCCCCTAACTGACCATATCACCCCAATTATGTACATGCTCCACTTGCTCCCCATTGCAAGCAGAATAAAATTCAAACTACTGATGACCACCTTTAAACTGCTAAACAACATATCGCCCTCATTCCTATCCACTCTAATTCTCCCATCAACAGAAACAAGAACCAAAAGAGGTTGCTGCATGAACACCATTAAAATCCCACTGGAGTACCATAAAACTAAGCAATCCACTAGCAATAGAGCATTCTCCTATGTAGCCCCCACACTTTGGAATGCCCTCCCCGACACACTGTGATCCATCAAAGATCTCCAAACATTTAGAAAGCACATGAAGACATTCCTATTCATTAAACATTTTGGCAGTGACAATAGCAACAGCATCATATACCCAACTTAACACCCCCTCCTACCAAAACTAAACACCCCCCCAGCAATGACCCCCTCCGCTCCAAGAACAACCCCCTATCAACTATGCTAAAGCAACATACGCTGTATATAGTTCAACTTGTACATAGTTTTAAATATAATTAATGCTCCCCGCATATTACTGCTTATCATATTACTGCTTATCCCTGGTTTGATGTAACCCCCCCCCCCCCCCCATTTTTAATGTATATTGTTGGGTTCATTGTAAACTGCTCCTGATCTCGGGAAGGCGCGGTATATAAAAACTTTGAAAATAAATAAATATACCAGAAAGAAAACCATTAGACAAAATACTGAACTAGAAACTGCAAGAAGCCAGACTCTGCAGTGTAACACTGGAAAATAGAAACAAATGCATTTCCTTTTGAGTTGTGCAAGCTAAAAAGAGAGAGATGCACATTTTCTAACAAAAAAATAAAGATGTCGCACAAACAATGCACAAGAAAAATTCTGTATAATTCTGGGAGAAATGGCACACAGAGCAGCAAAATATTTTGTACCTTGTTTATTGCTGTTAAGTGTCATTGAGTCGGTGTCAACTCATGGCAACCCTCTGGATAGTTGACCTAAACTGTGTTTGGTCTTAGGTCAGGCGGCTCATTGTTGACAGAGTGGCATCCATAACTGCTGTTATTGTATCGATCCATCTCATTGCTGGCCTTCCTCTTTTACTTTGACCTTCTACCTTGCCAAGCATGATGTCTTTCTCTAATGATCTCTCTCTTCGCATTATGTATCCAAAATATTAAAGTCGAAGTCTTGTCATCTGAGCTTCTAAGGAAAGCTTAAGTTTGATCTCCTCTAGTGCTGACTGGTTTGTTTTTCAAACAGTCCATGCTATACACACACTATTTGTACCCATAATTTAAAGGCATTGATTTTCTTCCTGTCTATCTTTTTCACTGTCCAACTCCTTACTTCTAGATGACACTGCAGAAGGGATGTGCAAATCAACATCTGTCATATTGAAATCACCTCTCAGTAGCTCTTCTTCTTTCATGGAAATACTGTGTATGTCTTCTATTAAATCTGTCCACTTCTTCTCCCTGTGAAGGAGATCTGTACTGTATATCACACCAATGCAAGTGGATTTCCTGTTCCCTCTTTCTAGTTTAATCCACAGTGTCTGCTTGCTCCCTTTTAAGCCCTATAATTCTATATCTTTAATATTATTTTTTACCTATAGTGCCACTACTTCTCCACTTCTTCCTACCCTGTCCTTCCTGAATAAAGTATAGCCCGGTATAATTGCATCCTAGTCATGGTTGTCCGTGAATTATGTCTCTGTAACCAGGGCCAGCACTATGCGTTAAGCACAGCAGCAGTGCATCCATGTCAGAGGAGCGCTGTCGCTAGCTGCCTCCCCCACCCCCTCCTCTCACCGTATGACAAGTGCAGCACAGCATGGCAGAGCAGGATTCAGATCCTGCCTGTGGGAGCAGCATGTCTCGCGGGCACGACAAAGGCAAAGCAAGCCCACAGATGTGGATCCTGACCGCAGGCAGAAGGCAGAGCAATGCACCACCCAGGCACTTCTGGCTTCTGCTCTGTAGCTGGATGACATGGCTGAGTAGCAGCAGAAGAGTCAAAGCCCCAGGAAGAGAGCGCTATGCAGCTTGATGGATTGGAGCCGCTGATCAAGGAATGGAAGCTACCCAGGGCATTGCAGCTGTTCAGAGAGTGCAAAAAGTGTGAATAGCCACTGAATCCTAGTGCAGGCTGTGCTTCAGGACCCAGCAGTAGTGGGGGTTGGGGACCGAGGCATTGACACGTTCCCTGCTAGGAACTGCTGCTCTCTTAGGGCCCGGGGCTCTATCGAGCATGAGACCATGGTTGTTTGGGTCCTTCCAAAGCCTGAAGCAGAGTTCCTTTACATTGACAGTGAGCTTGAAACGTATTGCTGCGTCAGCGGTGGGATTTTCTCTGCTCATTCTTCCAGCAGTTAATAAGCTAAGTACAGCTGTTTTTGAATGACATTTAATGTTTCAGCTTTTGCACTTTTGAAGTGCCTTACACATTTATATAATTAAAAAGGAAAATTTGTTGCGAGAGAGTGGTGTTCCCTCTCCTGACAGACAGTCCAACAAAAGGTTTTTTAAAGATTTTTGCTCTTATTCAAGCTCAGCCTTGTATATGATGGTAACATGTGGGCCATGTTACCAGCATGGTACTATAGGCTAATGACAGGAAAGCAAGTACATCCTCCTGCAGTTACTATGCTTCGATGTGGCAAAATGGCCGCAGGTGCAATTAATGTCACACATTAAGATGAATTAATAATAGGAAGGGGGCGCCAATCTATAGGTTGCAGGGGGACACTAGGAATCCTAGCACTGGCCCTGTCCGTAACTGACACTAAATCCAAGTCAGACGCTTTTATTAAAGCATCAACATCTGGGCTCTTATTTCCATACTATGGACATTTATGCACACCGCTTCTCAGATGTTGCCCCTTTTACCCATTTCTACAGAGGTATTTAATGTTTTATTTACATGGGGACTTTCTTCACCTGTCCTCAATGAATCTAGTTTAAAGCCCTCTTCAGTAGGTTAGCTAGTCTCAGGGCCATCCCGTCCATTGAGCATGAATTGTTTTCACAGGGCCCTGCGTTTCAGGGGGCCCCGCGCCAACAACATTCTGCATTGAAGACCAACAGGCAGGGCAGCTTTAGAGAGAGCCGGAGAGGCCCCCCCCTCCTTCTAACAGCTGCCGAAGTGAAGCACATCTTTTCCCTTCACTTCAGCAGCTGTACTGACGTTTAGAATGCTGCTGTGCTGAGCGCGGGAAACAGGAAGTCCCCTTTGACATCAGCGCAGTAGCGATCTAAACGTCAGTACAGCTGCTGAAGTGAAGGGAAAAGACGCGCTTCACTTCCGCAGCTGCATAGGTGAGCCGGGGCCTCTCCAGCTCCCTCTTAGCTAGCCATGAGACTCTTCGGGAGGGGATGGGGGGCTTGGACTGAAAATGGGCTACGGGGGGGGGGGGGGGGATTGCTAGGACTGAAAATGGGCTATGGGGGTTGCTAGGACTGGAAATGGGCTGTGGGGAGGGTTGCTAGGACAGAAATGGGCTTGGGGGGGTTGCTAGGACTGGAAATGTGCTGTGGAGGGGTTAGGACTGGAAATGGGCTGAGTGGAGGGGAGGCTTGAACTGGAAATAGCTGATGGGAAGGGGGCTTGGACTGGAAATGGGCTGTGAAGGAGGGAGCTATGACTGGAAATGGACTGATGGAGGGGCTAGGATAGGACTGGAAATGGATGGGGGAGCTAGGATTGGAAATGGGCTGATGGAGGGCTAGAACTGGAAATGGGCTGATGTGGGGTTGCTAGGACTGGAAATGTGCTGTGGAGGGGTTAGGAATGGAAATGGGCTGAGTGGAGGGGAGGCTTGAACTGGAAATAGCTGATGGGAAGGGGGCTTGGACTGGAAATGGGCTGTGAAGGAGGGAGCTATGACTGGAAATGGACTGATGGAGGGGCTAGGATAGGACTGGAAATGGATGGGGGAGCTAGGATTGGAAATGGGCTGATGGAGGGCTAGAACTGGAAATGGGCTGATGCGGGGACTAGAAGGGAGCGGATGCTGGGTGGGGCTGGAATTAGAAGGGAGCTGATGTTGGGAAGTGGTGGGGGCTTGGATTGAAATGGACTCATGGAGGGGCTAGGACTGGAAATAGGCTCATAGAGAGGCTTGGATTAGAAATGGGATGAGTGGGGGGAGCTAGGACTGGAAATGGGCTGATGGGGAGCTGGGATTGGAAATGGGCTGATGGTGGGGCTAGGAAAGGACTAGAAATGGGCTGATGGGGGGCTGGGATTGGAAATGAGCTGATGGAGGGGCTCAGATAGGACTGGAAATGGATGGGGGAGCTAAGATTGGAAATGGGCTGATGGAGGGCTAGGACTGGAAATGGGCTGATGCGGGGTCTAGAAGGGAGCAGATGCTGGGTGGGGCTGGAATTAGAAGGGAGCTGATGTTGGGGGAGGACTAGAATGGGATGGGGCTGGGAGAGTGAAATGGAGAGGGGAAAAATATTTTGTGTGGGAGTGAAGAAAAATCGACAATTGGCCGGGTATTGGGAGAGTAAGTTGGTATTGAGGATGAAGGGATAAAATTTGAGTGGATGAAAAAGGAATAAAGAAAGAGATGGAGGAAAGAGCAAAAGGAGATAGATTAGTATGTTAAAGCAGATGTAGAGAGAAAATGGAAAAAAAAAACTAGAAGAGAGAAGAAAGGACAAATGGATAGCAGATGATGGAGAGTTAGCAGAAGACACAAAGAAACCTGAAGTGGCTGGAGCAATTGCAACTCAAAAGAAAATGCACAAAAGGTAGAAAAATACCTCTTTATTTTGAATTTATTAACTGGAATATGTCAGCTCTGGGCAGGGGCGGCTCAGGGCAATCTGCTGCCTGAGGCGAAGGATGAGATGGCGCCCCACCCCCTGTAGAGGGGGCGGGGCTTTTTCAAAACTCCAATCAGGAACTGAACCAAACCAAAAAGCTGATTAGATTATATGGAGAAAATGCAAAATATTTGCACACCAAGGAACTAAGAGAGTGAGAACCACAGCACAGTTTATAAAATTAAATTATAACTCATTTTTATTTGTTGTTATAAACTGTGTTATGGTTATTGCTTTTTCTTTTTCAACATATATTTTGCATCCACAGAACCCCCTTCAACAATGGTTGCAGAGCAGAACCAGAACGTTCACCCACAGAACTCAATATCTTAAAAAAAAATCTGATTTTGATCATCTCACTAATACAAACCCTACAACAAAGTCACTGAGTATCTATAGAGCAAATCTACCATACCATACCATAACATATCAGCACCAACTTCCAAAACTCACATAAGGAGCCCACCAAAAAAAGTGTCACTGTAAATACTACATTTGGCCCTGGAACATCCATACACCTATTTGAAAAGCTGAACAAGTCAAATTACTACAGTACAGTATACGATCTTTATGTACAAACTCCATGTTAATGGAACACCTGGGCTCAGTCACCCACTCAGAACACAGACCCTTACCAAGTACAGAATAAGTGATTTACAATCTAAAGTAAAAATAAAAATATGTAGACAAAATTTAAACCAAAACCCCAAGAAGCCAGACTCCTCAAGCAGTGCAACATCAGATAAATATCTAGTTCCCCCATACAGTAGAAAATATAAAGATAACACAAAGTCCAATCACTAAAATGAAATAAAATTATTTTTCTACCTTTGTTGTCTGACCATTTTATTCTCTGATCATGCTGGTCCCGATATGAGGCTTCTGCTTTCCTGTCTTCTCTTAGCTCTCTTTCTGTGGTCCATCTGCCATTTCTTATCTCTTATTTTGTTTTCTTCATTTCTTTCCATCAGCCTATTTCCAGTCCCAGTAATCCTTCCCAGTATCAGCCCCTTTCCAGTCCTCCCTCCCAGTAACTTCCAATGTCAACTTGCATTCCCATGACTGCCACTGGTGTCCATTCCCTTCCAGTCCCCCTCCTTCCCCAGTGTCCAGTCCCTTCTAGTCCAAATACCATGGCAGCCCCCTTCAGCATCCACTCCCTTCCAGTTCCATTTTCCCATTCCCTCGCATCAGCCCATTTGTAACCCTAGCTCACAGTTTTCTTCCAGGGCCAGCAGCTCTATCCTCCCCTCCCCACCATCAGCCCATTCCCAGTCAAAGCCCCCCAATCAGCTCACTTCCAGTGCTAGTCCCCCCTCAACTCCATTACCAGTGCTAGCCTCCACTAATCAGCCCATTTCCAGTCCTAGCCCTCCCGATCAGCTCATTTCCAATGCTAGCCCCCCATCAGTCCATTACCAGTCCTACCCCACCCCATCAGCCCATTACCAGTCCTAGCCTCCCCTGATCAGCTCATTTCCAGTGCTAGTCCCCCCTCAACCCCATTACCAGTGCTAGCCTCCCCTAATCAGCCCATTATCAGTCCCAGCCAGGGGCGGCCCAAGAGGGGTGCGGGGCCATGTGCGGAGACTCGGTGCGGGGTCTCATTTGCATAAGGTGCCTCATTTGCATAAATATTTGCATAATGTTACCATACACTATCTTTTAGTAAACATGCCTCTTAATGAGTATATGGATAAAGAAAGACTAAAAGATTTCTACATTACTATAATCCAGTACCAACCGCCAGGCACATTAGGAACTACTACAAACACTGCCTATTTAGAACCCATAGCAAACCCGCCGTATCCTAACAGCACTACCAGGACTCACAAAGCACCATACCCTACCTATCAAAAGGCAACACTGCAAATATTAAATCAATACATTTCAGAGAATAACAATACATGACCTACTGGAGAAAGAGAACAAGTGGCAATGTCAAATAGGAATTATATAAACAGAATACCTCAGCTCAGTTACACATGCAGAACATAGACCATCACCAAACAAGGAATCACAATTTAGAAACAGGAAGACAATAATTAAACTGGGAACCCCAAAAGCCAAACTTGGAATGTATAACACTGTAGAAATAAAACCAGAAATTAATTTCCTTTTGTACTAAACAAAGCGCAGACGTTAATGATGCACATTTCCAAGAGCTGACATATTCCAGTTAAAAAATTCAAAATAAAGAGATATTTTTCTACCTCTTGTGCATTTTTTTCCAGTGGCAATTGCTCCAGCCACTTTTTTCTGGTTTCTTTGTGTCTTCTGCTAACTCTCCATCGTCTGCTGTCCATTTGTCCTTTCTTTTCTCTTCTAGTTTTTTTTTCCATTCTCTCTCTACATCTGCTTTAACATACTAATCTTTCTCCTTTTGCTCTTTCCTCATTCCTATTTCATCCACTCAAACCATCCTCAATCCCCACTTACTCTCCCAATATCCGGCCAATTGTAGATTTGTCTTCCCTCCCACACAAAATATTTTTTCCTCTCCATTTCACTCTCCCAGCTCCATCCCATTCTAATCCTCCCCCAACATCAGCTCCCTTCTAGATCCAGCCCCACCCAGCATCCACTCCCTTCTAGTCCCTGCATCAGCCCATTTCCAGTCCTAGCCCCCCATCAGCCCATTTCCAATTCTATCCTAGCCCCACCATCAGCCCATTTCCAGTCCTAGCTCCTCCATCCATTTCCAGTCCTATCTGAGTCCCTCCATCAGCTCATTTCCAATCCCAGCCCCCCCATCAGCTCATTTCTAGTCCTTTCCTAGCCCCACCATCAGCCCATGTCAAATCCTAGCTCCCCTCCACTCAGTCCATTTCCAATGCAAGCCCCCCATGAGCCCAGTTCTAGCCCCTCCATGAGTCCATTTCAATTCAAGCCCCCACCACAGCCCATTTCCAATCTTAGCACCCCCCAACAGCCCATTTCCAGTCCTATCCTAGCCCCTCCATCAACCCATTTTCTGTCCTAGCCCCCCCACTCAGCCCATTTCCAGTCCTAACTCCCTCCCCTCACAGCCCATTTCCATTCCAAGCCCCCCTCCCCATCAGCTATTTGCAATTCAAGCCCCCTTCCATTGAACCCATTTCCATTCCAAGCCCCTGTCCCCCATCAGCTATTTTCAGTTCAAGCCCCCCTTCCACTCAGCCCATTTCCAGTCCTAGCAACCCCCCCAGCCCATTACCAGTCCTAACCCCCCATCATCCCACTTCCAGTCTTAGCCCCCCACATAGCCCATTACCAGTCCTAACCCCTCCCATCAGCCCACTTCCAGTCTTAGCCCCCCCCATAGCCCATTACCTGTCCTAACCCCCCATCAGCCCACTTGCACTTAGCCCCCCCATAGCCCATTACCAGTCCTAACCCCCCATCAGCCTACTTGTAGTCTTAGCCCCCCATAGACCATTACCTGTCCTAACCCTCACCATCAGCCCACTTCCAGTCTTAGCCCCCCCATAGCCCATTACCGGTCCTAACCCCCTCCCCCCATCAGCCCACTTCCAGTCTTAGCCCCCCCCCATAGCCCATTACCAGTCCTAACCCCATCACCCCCCCCATCAGCCCAGCTAGGTTAAAAAAAAAAAAAAACGGCTGCTGCTGCTGCTGCCGCTGCCGCCGTGGCAGCAGCAGCAGAATCGAGCATCCAGCAGGGCCCCCCCTGCTCTGCAGTGTCCTCCATGTGGCTTCAGCGCGGGCTTTTCAGAGCCGCGCGAAGGGAGAGTTTCCCTTTCTCGCGGCTCTGTTAATCCCGCCGCGGGGCTGATGGGAGGCTGCATGGAGGACACTGCAGAGTAGGAGGGGGGGCCTCGCGGGATGCTCGATTCTGCCGCTGCCACGGCGGCAGCGGCAGCAGCCGGTTTGTATTTTTTAAACCTAGCTGGGCTGATGCAAGATGTTTTTTGCGCGGGGCCCCCTGAAATGCGGGGCCCTGTGCAAAAAACATTCTTGCTCAATGGCCGGGCCGGCCCTGGTCCCGGCACCCCTTGATCAGTCCATTCCCAGTCCTATCCTTCCCTAATCAACCCATTACCAGTCCTAGCCCCCTCATCAGCCCATTAAAATCTTAACCCGCACTGTCTCTCCCCTTTGTCCAGCATTTCTCCCCTGTCTATCCAATATGTCCCCCTGGTCCAGCACTTGTCCCCCTGTCTCTCCCTTTGTCCAGCATCATGTCCCGTCTCCCCCTTTGTCCAGCATGTAGCCTGTCTCCCCTTTTTGTCTAGCATGTCCCCATCTCCCCTTTATCCAGCACTTGTCCCCATGTCTTCCCCTTTGTCCAGCATGTCCCCATCTCCCTCTTTGCCATTGCAGCCGCACAAATCAGCCTGATCACTTGCAGTTGCAAGCGATCAGGCTGATTTGTCCGACGCCGGCGGCACTCCAGTTCTGTTTTAATTTTAGATTTTTCTGCCTCTGCCTTCCCACGTGGGAAATCAGAGGCAGGCCAGAGGCTGTAAAATCTAAAATTAAAAACAGATCCGGAGTGCCACCGGCGTCAGGAGTGCCGCCTTAGGCGATCGCCTCAGATGGTCTAATGGAAGAATCGCCCCTGGCTCTGGGAAATTTTAACACACCTATCTGCAGCCTACGATCAGTTCATATCAACCGCTTACACCTTCCCTCCCCTTCCAAGGCTCATCTTCACTCAACACGACGATCTGCATTCTTTTACCTTGGTCCGGCCCTCTGGAACTCCCTCCCCACTGACCTCTGACTAGAACAGTCCCCTGCTAAGTTCCATTCTCTTCTCAAGACGCAGCTCTTCTCCTCTGCCTTCAACCTTCCACCGTGACCCTTGTTTTACTATTTTTTTTTGTATTGTTTACAGTCTGTCCTTTTCTTCCTGTCCTGTTCCTCTTTCCTTTCCTTTTTTTCTTTTGAAATTATTGTCACTTTCTTTCTCCTTACTTAATTTATATATTTTAAATTTTTTTTATTGTAAACCGCCCCGATGTAATGGGGGGGTGGTATATCAAGTGATTTTAAACAATAAACAATAAATGTGTGTCTTTAACGTCTGCATTTTGTTTAGTACAAGAGGAAATTAATTTATAGTTTTATTTCTACAGTATTATGGACATCCTAAGTTTGGCTTTAGGGGTTCCCAGTTTAATTACTGTCTTCCTATTTCTAAATTGTGATTCCTTTTTCTTTGTTTGGTGATGGTCTACGTGTAACTGAGGTATTCTGTTTATGTAGTTTTATTTGACATTGCCACTTGTTCTCTTTCCCCAGTAGGTCTTGTATTCTTATTCTCTGAAATGTATTGGTTTAATATTTGCAGTGTTGCCTTTTGATAGATAGAGTATGGTGCTTTGTGAGTACTGGAAGTGCTGTTATGATACGGCGGATTTACTATGGGTTCTAAATGGGCAGTGTTTGTAGTAGTTCCTAATGTGCCTGATGGTTGGCACTGGATTATAGTAATGTAGAAATCTTTTAGTCTTTCTTTATCCATACACTCGTTAAGAGGCATGTTTATTAAAAGTTAGCGTATGTTAACATTATGCAAATATCTATGCAAATGAGGCCCTGCACCAAGTCTCCAAACATGGCCCCGCACCCCCCTCAGGCCGACCCTGGCTAGTCTGCTGCAGAAGACACTTTGACTCTTCTTGGACAGATGGATGTCATCTCTGCTCTGCAGCCCTTGGAAAATCATCCCATGATCCAGGAAACCAAAACACTCTCGATGACACCATCCACACAGCCATGCATTCATCTCTAGGATGCAAGCTTCTCTGCCTCAGCCTTTACCCTCAACAGGGAGGATTGAAAAGAATACCATCTGCGCATCTATGTGCTTCACCCTCTGTCCCAGATCCATGAAGTCATTCTTGATGCATTCAGAGGGATACCTAGCAGTATCATTTGTGCCGACATGTATGAGCAACAGTGAATAATAATCAGTAGGCCTGATGAGTCTCGGCAACCTCTCCGTAACGTCTTCGATTCTGGCATATCACCATTATGTATCTGTTCTCTTCAGTGCTTTTTTCTAGCAAAAAGATGCCGGTATTCACATGAAGGGCTGTCCTTAAAGAGTGGAATAACCATTGAGAGATCCACCCCATAACAGGCATACACTCAGCAACCCACCATAGAGTCTATAAAATAGGTAGTATTGTAAACATTACATCAGTCTTTAGAACACAACTTTTGTTGGGGGAAAAAAACCCAACAAGCTGGACTGCTACAAATCCCTACACAGCTGAGACCCCTCTGGTGTGCGTGGCTGGCTGCACTGGTGGAGTTGGGTGCAGTAACATACATCTGGGCAGAACTGGTGGGTGCTCATGGAGGATTCACAATCATTTGATTCTCAGGAGAGCACGCCAGAGCCTTCTTGCTGGTGGCCCCTTAGCATAGTTGGAGTTGGGTAAGCTGGATCACTTGGTTTTTGTGCTGTTCGGATGGTCAACTAGGCTCTTCTCTACCTAGATTAGATAACCATGCAGCAGACCATAAGCCCACTGTTGACTTTGCAAAAAGGCCTCAGGCCGTATAATTTTAAGATGGCTGTTTGAATTGTGAGCCCTGTGTGAGGGAACCAAACCTAACGGGGCAGCAGGCTCCCTTGAGGCGGACCGTCTTAGGATTCAGACAGTTCCACTCAAACCACCCCCAAAAAGAGGGGGGAATTCCTAGAAACAGATGAAAGAAGTAAGACAAGGAGAAGTTTCCACTGCAAGCAATATTGCAATTGCCAATGCGAGCAGGGTAGTCATGTGGACGGTGAGAGCATAGTCTAAAATTGCTTTTAGGGATAGGAAGAGACAATTTTAAGCCCTTCTGTGCCTGATTGTAATCCATCCCACCCACTCAAGGATAAGTGACGTCAGGGAAAAAGAGGTTAGACAGTTAAGGTAAAATTTAACTTACCTGCTAATTTGCTTTCCTCGAATACCTACAGTCCAGTCCTGACAAGCAAGTTGTCTCCCCCTACCAGTAGCTGGAGGCTGAACATGCTCAAAGCCTTGGTGATATTACCCTACTTAGGCTAACCACCACCCACACCAAGACCAGTATCCGAATGTCCAAGCCACTAACTAACCAGGGACCTACGAGACAGCCAATACCAGAAAACTAACAGGGTAAGAACCCACAGAACAGATTAATACTCATAACCTTAAAACCTAAATCAATAACTGAACCCTCATCCAAAACTCCACTTTTTTTCTCTCATTTGTTCCTTTTTTTTTAACGACCACCGGCCAAACCGGCAGCCAAGCCGACACCACCTACCAACCCCAGTACTGATTGCACATCTGAAGAGCACCAGCCCTCTACCACCTTTCCAGAGGAAGCCTGAGGAACCTCGTCCCCCAAGACCTGAAGGAAGCAAGGATATGCTCATCTCTGTATTCCCAGGCTCGCCCCCCAAGACCTGTAAATTTTCAGGCGGGTCCGGTACTGGATTGTAGGTATTCGAGGAAAGCAAATTAGCAGGTAAGTCTAATTTCACCTTCCACATCATACCTAAAGTCCAATCCCTGATCTACTTGTGGGAGGGACCCGTAAGCTCAGCTTGTACCACCGAGGCACCGAACCATGCTTCTCCCACCGCCTGAACATCCACATGATAGGGACGGACAAATGTATGCAAGGACGACCATGTAACTGCTCGGCAAATATCTCCAGGCAGAACCAGGTGTACTCGGCTCATGATGCCGCTTGTGCCCTAGAGGAATGTGCCCTCAGATCCTGTAGAAGCTGCCTCTCCCTAAGCAGGTACACTGAAATAATTGCCTCCTTGATCCAACGTGCAACTGACGCCTTGGAAGCCGCTTCACCTTGCCTTGCCCCTCCAAAAAGCACAAACAGCCAATCCAACTTTTGGAAAGTCTCTGTTCTCCACAGATAAATTCTCAGAGCCCGACACACATCTAGCTTGTGAAGGAGTCGGTCCTCATCTGACTCCCCCTTCACAAAGTCGTGGAGCGTGATGAACTGATTAACATGAAAGGCCTATACAACCTTTGGCAAGGAGGGCACCGGATGCAGAACCACCTTTTCCTGAGAAATTGAGAGAAATGGTTCATGACAGGACAATGCCTGAAGCTCTGAAATCCATCTAGCTGAGAAAATGGCCATTAGAAAAAACACTTAGCGTAAGATCCTTAAGGGTCGCTCTTCTCAAAGGCTCATCCACCAAGCTATAGAGTACCAGGTTGAGATCCCACGCAGGAACGAGATCCTGATTTGGAGGCCTCACCTGCCTCACCGCTTGTAGGAAACGAACTACATCAGGATATGAGGCCAGACATCCCTTGGACCCTTCCTCAGTAACACGCCAAAGTGACCAGCTGCACTCTCAAGGATCCCAATGCTAGGCCCTTCTCCAGTCCTGCCTAAAGAAAAGATAGGACAGCGATGGCGAACCTATGGCACGCGTGCCAGCTGTGGCACGCGAAGGCCTTGCAGCTGGCACGCGGGAAGGTCGCACATTAAAAAAAAAAAAAAGCTGCCCGCTGCCGCCGCGGCGGCATGGAGTGTCCCGCGGGGCTCCCTCTGCCCGGCGGGACTCTCCCGGCGCTGCTCAGCCCCTCTCTGCCGGCTTGCAGAGACGCAAAGGGAGAGAGAGTCTCCCTCGCATCTCTCTTAAGCCCGCAGAGACGCGAAGGGAGAGAGAGTCTCCCTCGCGTCTCTCTTAAGCCCGCAGGGGCAGATGGGAAATTTCCCATCAGCCCCTGCGGGCTTAAGAGAGACGCGAGGGAGGGAGACTCTCTCTCCCTTCGCGTCTCTGCAAGCCGGCAGAGAGGGCTGAGCAGCGCCGGGAGACTCCCCCCGGGCAGCGGGTGCCCCGCGGGACACTCCATGCCGCCGCGGCGGCCGTGGGCAGCTTTTTTTTTTTTTTTATGGCCATGAGCCGAGGGAGGGGGGTTAAGACTGGCAATGGGCTAGGGAGGGAGAGAGGGGGGTTAAGACTGGCAATGGGCTAGGGAGGGAGGGAGGGGGGGTTAAGACTGGCAATGGGCTAGGGAGGGAGGGAGGTTAAGACTGGCAATGGGCTAGGGAGGGAGGGGGGTTGAGACTGGCAATGGGCTAGGGAGGGAGGGGGTTGAGACTGGCAATGGGCTAGGGAGGGAGGGGGGTTGAGACTGGCAATGGGCTAGGGAGGGAGGGAGGGGGTTGAGACTGGCAATGGGCTAGGGAGGGAGGGAGGTAGGTTAAGACTGGCAATGGGCTAGGGAGGGAGGGAGGTTAAGACTGGCAATGGGCTAGGGAGGGGGGTTGAGACTTGCAATGGGCGGGGGAGGGAGGGGGGTTGAGACTGGCAATGGGCTAGGGAGGGAGGGAGGGGGGTTGAGACTGGCAATGGGCTAGGGAGGGGGGATAATACTGGCAGTGGGCAGCGGAGGGGGGATAAGACCCAGTGGGCTATGGGGGGGAGTTAAGACTAGCAATGGGCTGTGGGCTGATGAGGGCTGGCAATGGGCTATGAGCTGATGAGGGCTGTCTGGAAATGGGGTGATGGGGGGGTTAGGACTGGTAATGGGCTATGGGGGGGGGTTTAAGACTGGTAGTGGGCTGATGGGGGTGGTTAGGACTGGTAATGGGCTATGGGGGGGTTAAGACTGGTAGTGGGCTGATGGGGGTGTAGGACTGATAATGGGTTATGGGGGGGGCTAGGACAGGAAATGGGCTGATGGGGAGGGGTTAGGACTTGAGGTGGGCTGATGTGGTTAGGACTGGTAATGGGCTGTGGGCTGATGGGGGGGTTTAGGACTGGCAATGGGCTATGGGGGGCTGACTGGAAATGGGCTGATGGGGGGTTAGGACTGGTAAAGGGTTATAGGGGGGGGCTTAAAACTGAAAATGGGGTGATGGGGGTTAGGACTGGAAGTTGATTGACGGGGGGCTAGGACTGGTAATGGGTTGGGGTGTTGCTAGGACTGGAAATGGGCTGAGTGGAAGGGGAGGCTTGAACTGCAAATAGCTGATGGGGAGGGGGCTTGGAATGGAAATGGGCTGTGAGGGAAGGGAGCTAGGACTGAAAATGGGCTGATGGAACAGCTAGGATAGGACTGGAAATGGGCTGTTGGGGGAGCTAAGATTGGAAAATTGCTGTGGTGGGGGCTTGAATTGAAATGGACTCATGGAGGGGCTAGAACTGGAAGTAGGCTCATGGGGGGGCTTGGACTGGAATTGGGCTGAGTGGAGGGGAGCTATGATTTGACATGGGCTGATGGTGGGGCTAGGATTGAAAATGAGCTGATGAAGGGACTTGGACTGGAAATGGGCTGATGCAGGGACTAGAAGGGAATGGATGCTGTGTGAGACTGGAACTAGAAGGGAGCTGATGTTGGGGGAGGATTAGAATGGGATGGGGCTGGGAGAGTAAAATGGAGAGGGGAAAAATATTTTGTGTAGGAGGGATGAAAAATCTACAATTGGCCAGGTATTGGGAGAGTAATTGGGGATTGAGGATGGAGGGGTAAAATTTGTGTGGATAAAATAGGAATGAGGAAAGAGCAAAAGGAGAAAGATTAGTATGTTAAAGCAGATGAAGAGAGAGAGAGAGAATGGAAAAAAAACTAGAAGAGAGAAGAAAGGACAAATGGACAGCAGACGATGGAGAGTTAGCAGAAAACATGAAGAAACCAGAAGAAGGTGGCTGGACCAATTGCAACTGAAAAAAAAATGCACAAAATGTAGAAAGATATCTCTTTATTTTGAATTTATTAACTGGAATATGTCAGCTCTGGGAAATGTGCATCATTAACATCTGCGCTTTGTTTGGTACAAGAGGAAATTCCTATTTGACGTTGCCACTTGTTCTCTTTCCCCAGTATTCTCTGAAATGTATTGGTTTAATATTTGCAGTGTTGCCTTTTGATAGGTAGGGTATGGTGCTTTGTGAGTCCTGGTAATGCTGTCAGGATACGGCGGGTTTGCTATGGGTTCTAAATGGGCAGCGTTTGTAGTAGTTCCTAATGTGCCTGGCGGTTGGCACTGGATTATAGTAATGTAGAAATCTTTTAGTCTTTCTTTATCCATACACTCATTAAGAGACATGTTTACTAAAAGTTAGTGTATGGTAACATTATGCAAATATTTATGCAAATAAGACCACTTATGCAAATGACGTGCTGGCACTTTGAGGAAATTCTTTGGTTTTGTGCGGCAGTTTGGGCACTCGGGCTCAAAAAGGTTAGCCATCACTGAGATAGGATCTCCGCCAAGAAGCCCTGAGAGGACAAATGCCCCGGCCACCACACCAATTCTCAAAAATGTGCCACACTTGCACGTAAGCCAGCGACATCAACTGTTTCCGAGATCGCAACAAAGTCACAGCCACCTGCGCTGAATAGATGTATTTCGTCAACCTTGCCCTTTCAAGAACTAAGCCGTAAGTGAGAATTGATCCACCTGAGGCATCTAGACCGGATGCTGAGTCAACAGGTCGACTCTTTCTGGCAGCCTCTAAGGAGCTGCTACCAGAAACAACAGGAGATCTACATACCACAGCTACCATGGCAAATCCAGAGCAATGAGGATCATTATACCCTTGTGAGTTTCTATCTATTGCAAGACGTGACCAATCCGGGCCCACGGCAGGAATACATACAATAGGACTTGCGTCAGCCACAGTTGCTCCAGAGCGTCCAGTCCTTCCAACCTATGCCCTTGTCATCGACTCTAGAATCTCAAAGCCTTGGCATTCTCGCACATCACCATGAAGTACATGACCAGATGACCCCACTTCTGAGTCACCATGTCAAAGATGTCCTGCTGAAGAGTCCACTGACCAGGATCCAAGCAATGCTGATTTAAAAAGTCCGCTTGAACTTTTTCTCGACCGGCCAAGGAGTGCTGCCAACAGGAACAGCAGATTGAACTCTGCCCACACTGGGATTGGCACTACCTTGTCCTCCAGCGTTTTGCTGTCCATGCCCCCCTGTTGATTCAAGTAGACTACTATGGTAATGTCCGAGAACACCCGAACGGCCATCTTGAAGATACGATTGGAAGGCTTGAAGGGCTAAGAATACTGTTCGCATTTCCAGCCCGTTTACTGGGCAAGATCTCTGCTTGCACAACCAGCGGCCCTGAGCCACCTGATTCTGACAGTGCATTCCCCAGCCTGTCAAGCTGGCATCCGTCATCAACAGGATCCATAGCGGAGCTTCCAAGGTCATTCTGGCCAACCAAACACCACCCAAGCACCTTTGGAAGGGTGCGAAATGGAAACTCTGAAAATCTCTCTGATGTCCCCTGCTGGGGATCATAAGAACATAAGATGCGCCATACTGGGTCAGACCAAGGTCCATCAAGCCCAGTATCCTGTTTCCAACAGTGGCCAATTAGCTCATAAGTACCTAGCAGTTGCCCCAAAAGACACAGGTTTCACAATGCTTGTATTGGGTCAAGCAGTGATATCCCGGGTCCCTTTTAATAATGGTTTATGGATGTTTCCTCCAGGAACTTGTTCAAACCTTTTTTAAACCCAGCTAAACTAACAACTTTTACTACATCCTCTGGTAGCAAATTCCAGAGTTTGATTACACGTTGAGTGAAAAAATATTTTCTCTTATTAATCTTAAATAGGTTACCCTGTAGCTTAATTGAATGACCCCTAGTCTTTCTATATTCTGATGATGTAAACAATCAGTCTACATTTACCTGTTCCACTACATTCATTAATTTATAGACCTCTATCATATCTCCCCTCAACCGTCTCTTTTCCAGATTGAAGAGCCCTAACCTTTTTAGCCTCTCTTCATGGGGCTATTCTTCCATCCCCTTTACCAGGGCCGGCCCGTCCATTGAGTGAGAATGTTGTTCGCACAGGGCCCCGTGCTTCAGGGGGCCCCGCACGAACCAGATTCTCGCTCAATGGACTGCTGCAGAGGGAGCTGGGGAAGCCCGCACGAAGCCCCGGCTCCCTCTGCACAGCCCGCCAGCGTGAAGAGCCTTTACCTTCACGCTGGCGGCTGTTTCAATGAAGCCGCGAATGCCGGGAGAGGTTAAAGGCATTGCCTTTAACCTTTCCCGGCATTCGCAGCTTCATTGAAACAGCCGCCAGCGGGAACGTAAAGGTTCTTCACGCTGGCGGGCTGTGCAGAGGGAGCCGGGGCCTCGCGCGGGCTTCCCTGGCTCCCTCTGCAGCCCCTTAGACGGCGCGGGGCTCTTCGAGGGGACGGCTAGGACTGGATGGGCTGTGATTGGGGGGGGGGGAAACAGACTGGAAATGGGCTGTGAGGGGGGGGAGAAACAGACTGGAAATGGGCTGTGCTGGGGGGGGAGACTGAAATTGGGGGTGGATGGGTGAAACAGACTGGAATTGGGCTGTGATGGGGGGGAACGGACTGGAAATGGGCTGTGATGGGGGGGAACGGACTGGAAATGGGCTGTGATGTGGGGGGGGGGGAGAACAGACTGGAAATGGGCTGTGATGGGGGGGCGGACAAATTGGGCTGGGATGGGGGGAAACAGACTGGAAATGGGCTGTGATGGGGGGGGAACGGACTGGAAATGGGCTGTGATGGGGGGGGGGAAACAGATTGGAAATGGGCTGTGATGTGGGGGGGGGATAACAGACTGGAAATGGGCTGGGATGGGGGGAAACAGACTGGAAATGGGCTGTGGTGGGGGGGGGAGAACAGACTGGAAATGGGTTGTGATGGGGGGAACGGACTACAATTGGGCTGTGATGGGGGAGGACTGCAAATGGGCTGTGATGGTGGGGGGGATAGGACTGCAAATGGGCTGTGATGGTGGGGGAAGGGACAAATTGGGCTGTGATGGGGGGAACTTGGACTGGAAATGGGCTGATGAAGAGCTGGATTAGGACTGCAAATGTTCTGTGATGGTGGGGGGGGACAGGACTGGAAATGGGCGGGGATGGTGGGGACGGACGGACTGAAAATGGGCTGGGATGGGGGAAACAGACAGGAAATGGGCTGTGATGTGGGGGGGGGGGACAGACTGGAAATGGACTGTGATGGGGGGGAACGGACAAATTGGGCTGGGATGGGGGAAACAGACTGGAAATGGGCTGTGGTGGGGGGGGAGAACAGACTGGAAATGGGCTGTGATGGGGGAATGGACTACAATTGGGCTGTGATGGGGGGAGGACTGCAAAAGGGCTGTGATGGTGGGGGGATAGGACTGCAAATTGGCTGTGATGGTGGGGGGAATGGACGAAATGGGCTGTGATGGGGGGGGGGAACTTGAACTGGAAATGGGCTGATGAAGAGCTGGATTAGGACTGGAAATGGGCTTATGGGGGCTGGAATAGGGCGAAGTGGGCTGACGAGGGGGCTAGGATTGGAAATTAGCTGATGGGGGAGCGTGGAGGAAATGGGCTGATGAGGGACTGGAATGGAACTGGAAAAGAGCATATGGGGGCTAGGGCTGGAAATGGGCTGATAAGGAGCTAGGATAGGACTAGAAATGGGCTGATGGGGGGAACGTAGACTGCAAATGGGTGATGGGCTGGAATAGGACACTGGAAATGGGCTGATGGCTGGAATAGGACTGGAAGTGGGCTGATGGGAGTTGGAAAAGGGCTGGAAATGGGCTGATGGGGAGCTTGGAGTGGAAATGGGCTGATGGGGGGGCTGGAATGGAACTGGAAAACAGCATATGGGAGGCTAGGACTGGAAATGGGCTGATGTGGAAGCTTGGGAGACTGGGACTAGAAGGGGGCAGATGCTGGGTGGGTCTAGAACTATAAAGGAGCTGATTTTGGGGGAGGACTAGAAAGGGATGGGAAATGAGAATGGAGAGGGGAAAAGATATTTTGTGTGGGAGGGAAGAAAAGTCTACGAAGGGCCGGGTATTGGAAGAGTAAGTGTAGATTGAGAATGGAAGGGTGAAATTTGAGTGGATGATAAAGCAATAAGGAAAGAAATGGAGGAAAGAGCAAAAGGGGAAAGATCAGTATGTTAAAGCAGATATAGAGAAAAAATTTGGAAAGAAATCTAAAAGAGAAGAAAGGAAAATGGATAGCTCGCAGAAGACACAAAGGAACCAGAAGAAAGTGACTGGAGCAATTGCAACTGAAAAGAAAATGCACAAGCAACAAAAGGTAGAAAAATACTTTTTTATTTTGAATTTATTAACTGGAATATATCAGCTCTGGGAAATGTGCATTGTTAACATCTTTTGTGTTTTGTTTAGTACAAGAGGAAATTAATTTATAGTTTTATTTCTCCAGTGTTGTTGTACATCCCAAGTTTGGCTTTTGGGGTTCCCAGTTTAATTATTGTCTTCCTATTTCTAAATTGTGATCCCTTGTTCTTTGGTGACGGTCTGTATTCTGCATTTTAACCAAGCTGAGATATTCTGTTCTTGTAGTTTCTATTTGACCATGTCACTTGTTCTCTTTCCCCAGTAGGAGATGCATTGGTATTCTCTGAGATGTATTGGTTTAATATTTGCAGTGTTGCCTTTTGATAGGTAGGGTTTGGTGCTTTGTGAGTCCTGGCAGAGTTGTTATGATATGGTGGATTTGCTATGAGTTCTAAAAGGTCAGTGTTTATAGTACTTCCTAATGGGCCTGGCGGTTGGCACTGGAATATAGTAACGTAGAAATCTATTAGTCTTTCTTTATCCAGACACTCATTAAGAAGCATGTTTACTAAAAATGCATGTTAACATTATGCAAATATTTATGCAAATGAGGCTCCCTATGCAAATGAGGCCCCGCAATTAATCTCCGCACATGGCCCCGCACCCCCCTTGGGCCGCCCCTGCCCGTTACCATTTTGGTGGTTCTTCTCTGTACCTTTTCTAATAACGCTATATCTTTTTTAAGATACGGTGACCAGAATTGCACACAATATTCAATGTGTGGTCGCACCATGGAGCAATACAGAGGCATTATAATATCCTTTGTTTTATTTTCCATTCCTTTCCTTAAGATACCTAGCATTCTATTTGCTCTCTTAGCCGTCGCTGCACAATGGGCAGAGGGTTTTAACATGTTATCCACGATGACGCCTAAATCTTTTACATGGGTGGGGTTCCTAATGTGGAACCTTGCATCATGTAACCATAGTTTGGTTTGTTCTTTCCTAGATGCATTAATGTATTTATTTATTTAAAATCCCTTCTATGCAGCGTTCTTTAGAATCAGTGCGGTTTACAAGTAACAATAACTTATACAGTGCAGGTGGGATATGCACTGTACTTGCAATGAACAGGTGTTGTAACTTGGGATTAACAAGGGTAACTATATACAAGCTCAGCAATCAGGTTGCCTATGTATGGTGGTGACCGGAATTGCTTGTCCACATTAAATTTCATCTGCCATTTGGATGCCAGGTTGTCCAATTTATCAAGATCCTCTTGCAATTTTCCACAATCCTCATGAGTTTTAACAACTTTGAATAGTTTTGTGTCATCTGCAAATTTGATAACCTCACTCATTATTCCCATTTCCAGGTCATTTATGAATATGTTAAAAAGTAATGGACCCAGCAAAGATCCCTGGGGTACACCACTATTCACCTTTCTCCATTGGGAAAATTGACCATTTAGCCCTACCCTCTGCTTTCTATCTTTTAACCAGTTCCTGATCCACAATAGTACACTGCCTCCTATTCCATGACTTTTTAGTTTTGCCAAAGGTCTCTGATGAGGGACCTTGTTAAAGGCTTTCTGAAAGTCCAGATACACTATATCAACCGACTCACCTTTGTCTACCTGTTTATTCACACCTTCAAAAAAACATAACAGATTGGTAAGACAAGATATTCCTTGTCTAAAGCCATGTTGGTTGTTTCCTATTAAGCCATGACTATCTACATGTTCAGTAATTTTGTTCTTTATGATGGTTTCTACCATTTTTCCCAATATTGACGTCAGGCTCACCGGTCTGTAGTTTTCCAGATCACCCCTTGAACCCTTTTTAAAAATTGGCATTACATTGGCCATCCTCCAATCTTCAGGTATTACAAATGATTTTAATGATAGTTCACAGATTACTAATAGCAGGTCTGCAATCTCATATTTCAGTTCTTTCAATACCCTTGGATATATACCATCCAGTCCAGGTGATTTGCTACTATTCAGTTTATCAAACAGTTGTAATGCATCTTCCTAGTGTATCGATATTTCTTTCAATTCTTCCACAGTATCACCTTTAAAGGCCACTTCAGTCATGGGTAACATCCCTACATCTTTCTCAGTAAAGACCGAAGTAAAGAATTCATTCAGTCTCTCCGCTATGGTCTTGTCCTCTCTTAGTGCCCCTTTTACTACTCTATCATCTAATGGTCCAACTGACTCTCTCAGAGGTTTTTTTGCTATGAATGTACTTGAAAAAGTATTATGCATTTTTGCTTCCACAGCAAGCTTTTTCTCAATTTCTCTCTTTGCCTGCCCTATCAACGCCTTACATCTAACTTGCCAGTGCTTGTGATGTTTTCAGTTTTCACCTTTTTGGCTCTCTTTTCCATTTCCCGAGAGGCTTTTTTGGCAAGAACAGCCTCTCTGACCTCACCTTTAAATCATGCTGGCAGTTTTTTGGACTTCCTTCTACTTTTGTTAAAGTGTGGAATACAGCTGGTCTAGGCTTCCAAGATAGTATTTTTAAACAACACCCAAGCTTGATGTAAGTCTTTAACCTTTGCAACTGCTCCTTTTAGTTTTTTCTTGTCCTCATAGTCTCCCTTTCAAAAGTTAAAAGATAGTACCATAGATTTCCTTACCATCCCTTCTCCATTAGTTAAATCAAATGTGATCATGCCATGATCACTATTGCCAAGTGGCCCCAACACCCTTATCTCTTGATAAGATCTAGTGTTCCACTAAGGACTGGTCCAAAATGTCTTCCCCTCTGGTTGGTTCATGACCCAGCTGTTCTAAGAAGCAGTCATTTATTTCATCTAGAAACTTTATCTCCCTAGCATGTCCTGCCATGACACTGACCCAGACAAATCTGATTGATTTCTTTGACTGGGGACCAGGGAGTGTGACCGAGGGACAGCCCTAGATGTGGTGTATTTAGATTTCAGTTAAACCTTTGACACTGTTCCTCACAGGTGACTTATATACAAACTGAGCACCCTAGGGATGGACCCTAAAGTTACTGCTTGGGTTAGAATTGGTTGGGTGGGAGGCGACAAAGAGTACAGGTAAATGGAGCTCACTCTGAGGAGAAGGATGTTACCAGTGGTGTGCCCCAGAGATCTGTCCTTGGTCTGATTCTTTTTAACATCTTTGTTAGTGATATAGCGGAAGGGCTGTCGGGTAAGGTTTGCCTCTTTGCGGATGATACCAAAATCTGCAATAGAATAGACACCCAGGAAGGTGTAGATAACATGAGGAGGAATCTAGCTAAGCTTGAAGAATGGTCTAGAATTTGGCAGCTGGGATTTAATGTTAAAAAATGTAAGGTCATGCATTTGGGCTGCAGCAATCCAAGGGAGCGATATAGTATAGGGGGTGAAGTACCTTTGTCCACTAAAGAAGAGCGGGACCTAGGTGTGGTTGTGTCTGATGATCTTAAAGTAGCTAAACAGGTAGAAAAGGTGACGGCAAAAGCTAGAAGGATGCTTGGGTGCATACGGAAAGGAATGGCTAGCAGAAAAAAGGAGGTGATAGTGCCTCTGTATAAGTCTTTGGTGTGACCTCATTTGGAGTATAGTGTGCAATTCTGGAGACCGCACCTTCAAAAGGATATAAACAGGATGGAGTCAGTACAGAGGGTGGCTACTAAAATGGTTAGTGGTCTTCATTATAAAGCATATGAGGACAGACTTAAGGATCTTAATATGTACACCTTAGAGGAAAGGCGGGATAGAAGTGATATGAGTGAGATGTTTAAATACCTCCATGGCATAAATGTACAGGGGGGAGAGCCTCTTTCAATTGAAAGCAAGTTCTGCTACGAGGGGACATGGGATGAGGGTGAAGGGGGATAGATTCAGGAGTGATATGCGGAAATATTTCTTTACAGAAAGAGTAGTGGATCCGTGGAATAGTCTCCCAGTGGAGGTGGTGGAGATAAGGACAGTATCTGAATTTAAAAAAGCAAGGGACAAACACAGAGGATCTCTAAAGGGATAAAGGGGACTGTTGTAGTTGTTGATATGGAAGGACAGACTAGATAGGCCATGTGGTCTTTTTCTGTTGACATATTTCTATGTTTCTAATACCGGGGTAATTGAAATCACCCATTATTATTACTGTGCTGTAACTTTTGTTAGCTTCCCTGATTTCTTTGAGCATTTCATCATCCATTTGTTCATTTTGGCCAGGCGGTCGATAGTACACCCCTACTACTATCGCCTTCCCCTTTTTACATGGAATTTCAATCCATAGAAATTCAACAGCAAATTTTGTTTCCTGCAAAACCTTAATCCTTTGTGACTCAATGCCCTCTCTAACATAGAGCACAACCCCTCCACCAATTTGATCAGCTCTATCATTACGATATAGTTTGTACCAGGTATCACAGTGTCCCACTGGTTGACCTCCTTCCATCTTGCAAGAGGATCTTCATAAATTGGAAAATCTGGCATCCAAATAGCAGATGAAATTGAATGTGGACAAGTGCAAAGTTATGCACCTATGAAAGAACAACCCAAACTATGGTTACATGATGCAAGGTTCCACATTAGTAACCACCACCCAGGAAAAAGATTTAGGCGTCATCATGGATAACATGTTAAAACCCTCTGCACAGTGTGCAGCGACAGCCAAGAGAGCAGATAGAATGCTAAGTATCATAAGAAAAGGAATGAAAAATAAAACAAAGGATATTATAATGCCTCTGTAATGCTCCATGGTGCGACCGCACATGAAGGAAGGGTTAGGATAGCCATTATAGTTGGTGATTCGATCATTAGGCATGTAGATAGCTGGGTGGCTGGTGGATGTGAGGATCGCCTGGTAACATGCTTGCCTGATGCGAAGGTAGCGTATCTCACGCGTCACCTAGACAAAGTCTTAGATAGTGCTGGGGAGGAGTCTGGTGTCTTGGTACGTGTCAGTACCAATGACATAGGAAAATGTAGTAGGGAGGTTCTGGAGGCTAAATTTAAGCTTTTAGTTAGGAAGTTGAAATCCAGAACTTCCAGGGTAGCAGTCTCCAAAATGCTTCCCATTCCACGCGCAGGACTCAAAAGGCAGGCAGAGCTCCGGAGTCTCAATGCGTGGATGAGACTATGTTGCAAGGATGAGGGTTTTGGATTTGTTAGGAACTGGGGAACATTCTGGGGAAAGGAGGGGCTCTTGTGAAGGGATGGGCTTTACCTTAACTGGGATGGAACCAGGCTGCTGGCATTAACCTTTAAAAAGGAGACAGAGCAGCTTTTAAACTAGATAATAGGGGAGAACTGAAAGTTGCCCAAGAGTGCATGGTTCCGAACAATGTATCCTTGAAGGATACTACCAAAAAGATGAAGTTAGGGCATATCAACAGAGAGACTCCAATAAAAACAAAAATAACCCAAATGTCCTTGAGTACAGAGCAGACAGAGCTTAAAGATTCCAAATTACCCCTGCCTACCGATAGCCAGATTAATATGAATAAAATACAGCCTCTAAAATGCTTGTATGCAAATACTAGAAATTTAAAAAATAAGATGGGAGAGTTAGAATATATAGCACTAAATGAGAGGTTAGATATGATTGGTATCTCAGAGACATTTTATTTTATTTATTTAAAAGGATTTATATACCGCTTTATCCTGAAATCAAAGCGGTTCAGACTTCTACCAAATCAAAGTTCAAAGTCAGTATGTGTAGGCATGCAGTGTTCACGCGGGAGTGATTGTGTGTGTGATGGCGAAGATTTCTTGGTGAGCTAATTACAGAGTGAGCTATGTACAAGGAGCTATATACAGGGAGGGTAGAGGGGTCCGGAAGATTGGGAGGTATACCGTGGGGCCGTTGGTCAGTTCACGTGATGCCACTATAATGTTCAATGAAGAGCGTAGTTTTGAGCTGCTTCCTGAAGTCCTTTGGGTCCATAGTTGATCGTAGGTCGTCCGGGAGGGAGTTCCAGAGAGCGGGCGCAGCCAGGGATAGTGCTCTTCTTGAGGCGTCTTGCCTTACTCTGGTGAATGCTCTGGGGATATCGATGGTGTCTGAGGTATCTCTCCTCCTTGGTCTGGTGCTTGTGTCAGATCTGATGAGGGGTTGCAGACTATTTGCTGAGAGGTTCTGTTTGATTTTAAAGATGTTTAGTATTACCTTATATCTAATGCAGGAGCTGATTGGGAGCCAGTGGAGGTGGTTGAGAATGGGGGTGATGTGATCGTGTCTTGATGATCCAGTTATTATGCGGGCGGCAGTGTTTTGTGCCATCTGCAAGGGCCGGAGTGTTTGTTTTGGGAGCCCAAGGTAGATGGGGTTGCAGAAGTCTAAGATGGGTGTGATTAGCGCTTGACAGACATGCCTAATGATCGAATCACCAACTATAATGGCTGTCCTAATCCTTCCTTCATGGGCACATGGCCCTGAAGAAACTTCCTCGGTGCGAGAGGGTTTTACATCACCTGGAGGACAGGTCCTAGCTACAGGATCACTTCCTGCCACACCAGGATGATGTTCTTCTGTCACGTGACCGCTCTCCTCCATGGCAATAGGGATGCTACTACTACTACTATTGAGCATTTGTAAAGCACTACCAGTCATACACAGTGCTGCAAAGACATGTAAGAGACAGTCCCTGCACATCAGAGCTTACAATCTAGTCAAGACAAAACACAAGAGACAACACAAGAACGTGTAAGCAGGGATAGAACTAGGGGAAAGAAAAGGGAAAGAAAGGAGATCAGGTGAGTCAAGATCCAAAAGCAGCAGCGAAGAGGTGAGTTTTCAACTTGAATATGAAGAGGGTTAGAGAGGGTGCCTGGCGTACAGACACAGGTAGTTTATTCCAGGCGTAAGGTGCAGCAAGGTGATGCTGCCAGACTGGAGGGGGGTCTTCAGTACTATATCCCTGTAGGTCACGTCTATGTACCTCTCTGTCTTCCTTATGTCCTCCAAGTCTGCTGCTCTAGCCTCCAGAGATCGGACTCATTCCCTGAGGGCAAAGAGCTCCTTGCACCTAGTGCACACATAAGACCCCTCACCAACTGGGAGAAAATCATACATGTGACACTCAATGCAAAAGACTGGAAAACCCCCATCTTGCTGCTGGATTGCATCTTAGTTTTAAGGTTGTATTTAGGTATTTAAGTTCTTTACCTACCTTGGATGTCTTTGGCTTATCCTCGGCTAGCTTACCACCTTTGGTATCACCCAACTTCTCCAAGGCCTCACCAAATAGCAACTTCACCTTGAAAGGAAGTCTGCCTAGCTGAGCCATAGATGAAGAATCTGCTGCCCAATTTTGTAGCCACAGAAGCTGCCTAGCCGCCACCACACTCTTGGCTGTAGCCCTGATGAGATCATAATGATGACTCCAAGTGAGTCCCCTCCGACACCATGTGCTATCCCCATCTGGAAGAGCCTATGCCCAGCGAAAGCACGCCCTGGAGACATAAGCATCAAAAATAGTCGCCTGGAGGGCCATAGCACGCACGTCAAATACCTGTTTAAGGAGAGCTTCCATCTTCTTACTCTGAGGGTTCCGTAGGGCTGCTCCCCCTTCCACAGGGATAGTCGTCTTCTTGGTAACTGCTGCGACCGCCACATCCACCTGCGTAGTCTGCAGCCGCTCCCTATCCTGGTCCAGCAAGGGGTAAAGCCTAAGCAACACCCGGCTACCTTTCAGTCCTGCTTCTGGTGCCTCCCATTCCATGTCTATCATCTGCTGAATGACCCTATGCATTGGGAAGACTGCCAGCGACTTCTGACAAGACTGAAGGATCAGATCCTCCAAAGGCTCTTCCCCCACCGGAGCACAAAGCTCAAGGCCGACAGCAAATGCGCAATGAGCACCGGCAGGTCCTCCCTCTGGAACACCTGTACCAAATGAGGCTTCTCCTCCGCCTCTAAAGGGGAAGGTCCCTCCTCAAACATCTCTGATGTCCCCTCTAGGAGGTCCTCTGACAACTCAGATAACTCCGAGACCATGGGAGCGTCCCATCTGGCTGAGCCCCTCCACGGTCTCCTGGCCACTGGCTCCTCCAGCTGTAGCAAATCTCCTTTGCCTGCTGCTGGCGACTGTGCTGTAGCAAGACTACACCCTGATTTGCTTTGCCTGAGGCAGTATGCTTGGTGTAGCAACAAACTAAAATCAGAGGAGAAAGAGGCCAGGCTCCCCGAAGCTCTGCCCTGTCCCAGACACCCCCAAAGCCACCATTACCGCCGTCTGATTGCTCGCTAAGTCTTCTGCTAAAATCAGAGCTGTCAAAATGGCTTCTCTTAACAAAACCGCAGGCCGTGGAGAGGGGTACAAAGAAGAGAACACGTGCAAGTCCGGCTCTTGTCCCTAAGATGTCACTCATAGCTTCTGCCCGCTCCCCCAGTGCCTCCTCTGCTGACCACGTGTCTCTCTCACACTTGTAGACAGACAAAAGCAACAAAGTATCTGTAGAAACCACGGGAACAGATACGAAGACTGGCAGTAATTCAGGTTAAAAACCCCTTTTATTGATGACCTCCTATGCGTTTTGGCCAACAGCCTTCTTCAGGGGGATAACGTATGAGAGGGCAAACCTCAGAAAGATAAAATTTAAAACAAATCAATAAACAATAAAAGTAATAAACATTAAAATTAAAACATATCAATCTAATAAAATATTATACTGTCAAAGGATCAAACCATAAATAAATAAATAATATAATAAAAATTAAACAAAGTGTATCAAACACCAATATGTAATTTAATATCATAAAATAATAATAATAATATTAGTACTAATATGATAAATGGACAACCAAAAAACAATTGTCAATAAAAACAATCAATGGCTAATATGTATATAATAAAAACATGCATAATGAAGTAAGAACAATTGTGTATAAAACTTCTTATATGTAAAAGAAAAGGATGAGGAGGATGCAATATAACCAGGTCAACTTGGAATAATAAATACATAATAGAAAAATTAAGAAGTAAAAACATGTAGATACCAATACCTTCAGACAAACCTTTCATATAAATAAAGACATTGACCACTGAAATAAAATATAAATAAATAAGTGTAAAAATGGATATATATAAGCTTTCTATCTGAACTAAATTAAATAGAAACAACCAAAGGACAAACTATAAGGGTTAAAGACCTATATTAGATAAAGGAGGTGCTCAAATGTAAAAAATTGTGGGTCTGTTAAGATCATTAAAAATCCTATTACTAAAATCAATATTTGGGGAATTATAAATAAAAGTCATTTCTTGTATCAAATCTAATTATCATAACCTAAAAACATAAAGGAGGAGCTCAAATGCAAGACACTTTTTTAGATCTGTTAAGATCATTAAAAATCCTATTGCTAAAATGAATGTTTGGGGAATTATAAATAAGAGTCATTTTATATCAAATCTAATCGTCATAACCTAAAATGGAAATTGATTAATTTATAAAAAATGCACTCTTACTTTAAAGAACCTGCATTTCATACAAGCAATGTTAATTAGAAATCTTTCCACAATTTTCATATGGGAATTATTTACCAATGTGGATATAAATGGAAAAAACACACGGCTAAGCGGTTCATATGCAAGTCAAAAATATGCAATTCATCTTGCCGATGCAAAATGAGCTTGTGCAGGGAGCATAAATGAAGGGGTCTAAAGCCAACGGCAAGAAACCTGAGCGTGCTAATGTAAATGTCCCATGAAGACTGTTGGATTGTTACATCAAAGGAGACGTATATACTGATTTAAAATACTTGTTGACCTTAATGAAAAAATAGATGTGATCCCAAAAAAATATATATAAAAAATTAAATATAAAGGAATTCAATCATACTTTGAGGAACAGTGTAATTGGTACATTTTTACTTTAATAAAACTTGCCGTACAGATAGTGTTGTGAAGAATTGTCTATCAGTAGTATGGCAGTGGTTCATATGCGATTATTGCGGAAAGTAATATACTTTACCGGTGTAAAGCAACAGTAATGTGAACAGAAGAAAAAAGGGGAAGAAAAGGTGTAAGAGTGCAGCGGCATGTATGCTAATGTATTTCTTTTATGTATATACCATAAAAATAGAAATTATATTCCTTCAAGAAAGGTTCTATTATAAAGTGAAGACAGAAAGTAACTCACCGCTCTTAAACGTGGAAAATCTTGTGAAATGAGTGTAGAATGAGCCGTACTTCTCATGAGCATTTTAACGGCGTTTTTCCGCCGAAGCATTGTGAAAGTTCATGAGGCAAAGGTTACCAAAACGGGTTTGTTTTATTAAGCGTAAAGGTTTCTATTATTGCATGTAAGTATCAATGTACCACCACTTTATACATGTATGGATATACTTAAGCTCTTGTGCCATATCGAGCATAAAACTTACAATGACAGATGTTACTAATATATAAACTCATCGCAAAGGGGGTCACTGATCAAAGACCGAAATAAAGAAAAGAGAGGGAGGGGGAAAGGGGAAGAAGAGGAAAGAGGAAAGAGGGAGGGGGAAGGGAAGAGGGGAAGGGGGGAGGGGAAGGAAAAAGGGGAGGGGGAAAAGGAAAGGGAGGGAAGGGAAGGGGGAAGGGGGGAGGAAGGAAGGGGAGGGGAAAGGGGGAAAAGGGGGGAAGGGGGGAGGTGGGAGGGAGGAGAGGGGGGAGAGGGGGGAGAGGGGGAAGGGGGAGAGGGGGGGAGAGGGGAGGGAGGGAGGAGGGGGGAAGGGGGGAGGAGAGGGGGAGAAAGGGGAGAGGGGGAAAGGGGGGAGAGGGGGAGGGGGAGGGGAGGAGGGGGAGAAAGGGGGGAAGGGAAGAAAGGGAAAAGGGAGGGGGGAAGGGAAGGGAAAAAGGGGGGAAGGGGAGGGAAGGGGGAAAAAGGGGGAGAGGGGGGATGAGGGGAGGAGGGGGAGGGAAAGGAAAGGGGAGGGAAAGAAAGAAAAAGATGAAACCTATAGGAAAACAGATAAATCAATATCTTGATTTAGACCTTGTGGATGTAATATCCGTAATTCATATATGAGCCGTTGTTCTATCCTAAGAAGAACTTTGCTAGTGTTTCCTCCTCGTCAATGGGGGTCTCATTACCTTTAAAACAAGAAAACGTAAGTCTGAAACAGAATGTTGGGCTTCACTCCAATGTTGTACCAAACGTTTTTCCATAATTTTCCTACGGATGCAACTTTTGTGTTCTATAATACGCGTTTTATCGCTTCTTTCAGTTTTACCTACATAGCATAAGTTGCAGGGACATTGTATTAGATAAACAACATTTGCGGAAGAAAGGGGGGGAGAGGGGGAGGGGAGGGGGAGAGAAAGGGGGAGGGGGAAAGGAGAGGGGGAGAGGGAGGGGGAGAGGGGGAAAAAGGGGGGGGGTTAAAACGCGTATTATAGAACACAAAAGTTGCATCCGTAGGAAAATTATGGAAAAACCTTTGGTACAACATTGGAGTGAAGCCCAACATTCTGTTTCAGACTTACATTTTCTTGTTTTAAAGGTAGTGAGACCCCATTGGGGAGGAGGAAACACTAGCAAGGTTCTTCTTAGGATAGAACGGCTCATATATGAATTACGGATATTACATCCACAAGGTCTAAATCAAGATATTGATTTATCTGTTTTCTTATAGGTTTCATCTTTTTCTTTCTTTCCCTCCCCTTTCCTTTCCCTCTCCCTCCTCCCCCCTTTTTCCCCCTTCCCTCCTCCCTTTCTTCCCTTCCCCCATTCTCCCCCCCCCTTCCTCTCCCTCCCTTTCCCCTTTTCTCCCCCTCCCCTGTCCCCCTCCCCCTCCCCTTCCTTCCTCCCCCTCCCCTTTTTCCTTCCCCTCCCCCCTCTTCCCTTCCCCCTCCCTCTTTCCTCTCCTTCCCCTTCCCCCCTCTCTTTTCTTTATTTCGGTCTTTGATCAGTGACCCCCTTTGCGATGAGTTTATATATTAGTAACATCTGTCATTGTACGTTTTTATTTATTTATTTTAATTTCTTTTATACTGCACTCTTTGACATCAGCGCGGTTTACAGAGAACACAACAAAACCAGAACAACAGGCTGTTTGGAGTTACATATAACAGGATTATCAACTTGGAAAACAAGGGAGAACTATTTACATGGAATATGTAATCTGTTAACTAGATCACATGCTCAAACTATGTACATGAATTAGCACGAATGTTGGGAGCAAGGGAAAAAACTGTAGTTGAATATGTAGTGGGACTAAATGTTATCTTCATATGGGGTAGTATCTGGTGAATAAGTTGAATTTAAGGGCCTTTCTGAACTGGGTTAAGTCGGTTATGGTACGGATGTCGGCAGGGAGCGAGTTCCAGCATTTTGTTGCGCAACACAAGAAAGCTCTGTTAGCTGTTGATAGATTGTATGTTGTTATGGCCTTTGGTATTGATAAGGAGTTTAATGCTGCCTGTCTTCTGTTTCTGTTTCGTGATACAGTTTGGATGAGCTCAGAAAGTGAGTTGGAAGATAGGCCCTTTATGGCCTTGAATGTGAGAATCAGGATTTTGAACATCAGCCTTCCGTGTATGGGGAGCCAGTGGAGCTGTTTGAGGATAGGTGTAATATGTTCACTCTTGGACGCTCCTTGAAGAACCCTTGCGGCAGTATTCATAGCGAGCTGTAATGGGCTCAAGGTGGATTGTGGGAGTCCTTGAAGAATTGAGTTGGCGAAATCAAAATGTGGTAAGATTAGAGCTTGGTAAATGGTTCTGAAGTCTTCTGGGTTTTATGCTCGATATGGCACAAGAGCTTAAGTATATCCATACATGTATAAAGTGGTGGTACATTGATACTTACATGCAATAATAGAAACCTTTACGCTTAATAAAACAAACCCGTTTTGGTAACCTTTGCCTCATGAACTTTCACATTGCTTCGGCGGGAAAGCGCTGTTAAAATGCTCATGAGAAGTACGGCTCATTCTACACTCATTTCACAAGATTTTCCACGTTTAAGAGCGGTGAGTTACTTTCTTTCTTCACTTTATAATAGAACCTTTCTTGAAAGAATATAATTTCTATTTTTATGGTATATACATAAAAGAAATACATTAGCATACATGCCGCTGCACTCTTCCCCCTTTTTTTATCTGCTCACATTACTGTTGCTTTACACCGGTAAGGTATATTACTTTCCGCAATAATCACATATGAACCACTGTGCCATACTACCAGGGCCGGATTTACCTATACGCCAACTACGCCGTGGCGTAGGGCCCACAGCTGACAAGGGCCCACAAAAATTTAAAAAATTGTTAGCCGCCTTAAAATTAAATAAAAAAAAAAAACGCTGGCTGCCGCGGCGGCAGCATGGACTGTCCCGCGGGGCCCCCTCTGCCCGGCTGAATCCGTCCGTCCGTCCCTCCGTGCCGGCTTTGAGAGGCGCGAAGGGGAGTGTCTCCCTCGCGTCTCTGTTAAGCCCGCAGGGGCTGATGGGAAATTTCCCATCAGCCCCTGCGGGCTTAACAGAGATGCGAGGGAGACACTCTCCCTTCGTGCCTCTCAAAGCCTGCACGGAGGGGCTCAGCCGTCGCGGAGGGAGGGAGGGAGGGAGGGATTCAGCCAGGCAGAGGGGGCCCCGCTGGTCATTCCATGCTGCCGCGGCGGCAGCGGTAGCAGCCAGCGTTTTATTTTTTTTATTAAATCTTACTTTAGGCCGATGGGGGGGGGGGGGTAGGACTGGTAATGGGCTGGGACTGGAAATGGGCTGGGGGGTTAAGACTGGAGGTGGGCTGATGGGGTTAGGACTGGTAATGGGCTGGGGGCTGTTGGGGGGGGGTTAGAACTGGTAATGGGCAATGGGGGGTTAAGACTGGTAATGGGCTGTGGGCTGATGGGGGCTGTCTGGTAATGGGCTATGGGGGGCTAGGACTGGAAATGGGCTGGGGGGGTTAAGACTGGAGATGGGCTGATGGGGTTAGGACTGTTAATGGGCTGTGGGCTGTGGGGGGGGGGTTAGAACTGCAAATGGGATATGCGGGGGTTTAAGACTGGTAATGGGCTGTGGGCTGATGGGGGGGTTAGAACTGGTAATGGGCTATGGGGGGCTGACTGGAAATGGGTTGATGGGGTTAGGACTGGATGTGGGCTGAGGGCTGATGGGGGGGATAGGACTGGCAATGGGCTATGGGGGGCTGACTGGAAATGGGTTGATGGGGTTAGGACTTGAGGTGGGCTGATGGGGTTAGGACTGGTAATGGGCTGTGGGCTGATGGGGGGGGGTTAGGACTGGCAATGGGCTATGGGGGGCTGACTGGAAATGGGTTGATGGGGTAGGACTGGAAGTGGGCTGATGGGGGGTTAGGACTGGTAATGGGTTATAGAGGGGGCTTAAACTGAAAATGGGGTGATTGGGGGTTAGGACTGTAAGTGGGTTGATGGGGGGGCTAGGACTGGTATTGGGTTGGGGGGTTGCTAGGACTGGAAATGGGCTGATGGGTGGCTAGGACTGGAAATGGGCTGATGCAGGGACTAGAAGGGAATGGATGCTGGGTGAGGCTGGAACTAGAAGGGAGCTGATGTTGGGGGAGGATTAGAATGGGATGGGGCTGGAAGAGTAAAATGGAGAAGGGAAAAATATTTTGTGTGGGAGGGATAAAAAATCTACAATTGGCCGGGTATTTGGAGAGTAAGTGGGGATTGAGGATGGAGGGGTAAAATTTGAGTGGATGAAATAGGAATGAGGAAAGAGCAAAAGGAGAAAGATTAGTATGTTAAAGCAGATGTAGAGAGAGACTGGAAAAAAACTAGAAGAGAGAAGAAAGGACAAATGGACAGCAGACGATGGAGAGTTAGCAGAAGACACGAAGAAACCAGAAGAAAGTGGCTGGAGCAATTGCAGCTGAAAAAAATGCACAAAAGGTAGAAAAATATCTCTTTATTTTGAATTTATTAATTGGAATATGTCAGCTCTGGTAAATGTGCATCATTAACGTCTGCGCTTTGTTTAGTACAAGAGCAAATTAATGTATAGTTTTATTTCTACAGTGTTGTACATTCCAAGTTTGGCTTTTGGGATTCCCAGTTTAATTATTGTCTTCGTGTTTCTAAATTGTGATTACTTGTTTGGTGATGGTCTATGTTCTGCATGTGTAACTGAGCTGAGGTGTTCTGTTTATATAATTCCTATTTGACATTGCCACTTGTTCTCTTTCCCCAGTAGGTCATGTATTGTTGTTCTCTGAAATGTATTGGTTTAATATTTGCAGTGTTGCCTTTTGATTGGTAGAGTATGGTGCTTTGTGAGTCCTGGTAGTGCTGTTAGCAAACGGCGGGTTTGCTATGGGTTGGCACTGGATTATAGTAATGTAGAAATCTTTTAGTCTTTCTTTATCCATACACTCATTAAGAGGCACGTTTACTAAAAGTTAGTATATGGTAACATTATGCAAATATTTATGCAAATGAGGCCCCTTATGCAAATGAGGCCCCGCACCCCCCTTGGGCCGCCCCTGCTGGGGGCCCACAATTTTTGTTGGCGTAGGGCCTCACTCAAGGTAAATCCGGCCCTGCATACTACTGATAGACAATTCTTCACAACACTATCTGTACGGCAAGTTTTTTTAAAGTAAAAATGTACCAATTACACTGTTCCTCAAAGTATGATTGAATTCCTTTATATTTAATTTTTTATATATATTTTTTTGGGATCACATCTATTTTTTCATTAAGGTCAACAAGTATTTTAAATCAGTATATACGTCTCCTTTGATGTAACAATCCAACAGTCTTCATGGGACATTTACATTAGCACGCTCAGGTTTCTTGCTGTTGGCTTTAGACCCCTTCATTTATGCTCCCCGCACAAGCTCTTTTTGCATCGGCAAGATGAATTGCATATTTTTGACTTGCATATGAACCGCTTAGCCGTGTGTTTTTTTCCATTTATATCCACATTGGTAAATAATTCCCATATGAAAATTGTGGAAAGATTTCTAATTAACATTGCTTGTATGAAATGCAGGTTCTTTATTTATTTAGCATACATTTGTATGCCGCTACTTCCAGCGATCAGTACCGGCTTGATTACATGCGTGAAAATGACAAATCAAGACAGAAATTTTGATGAAATATACTATTGATTTGATAGGGAAAGCACAGCATAGCACACAGTTAGGGGTCTCAAAGAGGGGTCAAATATTCACATATATACATAACTGCATCACAGATCTGTCTAGGTGATGCCGTAATGGGATTGGAAAAGATGGGTCTTAATCTGTTTTCTGAAGTCCTTTAGGTCGTTGATCTGTCGTATCTCGTGAGGCAGGTGGTTCCAGAGTATGGGAGCCAAATAAGTGAAAGCCCGGTTGCTTGTCCGCATATTGACTGCTCTTAAGCTGCTTGGTATGCAGAGGGTGTTCAGGTTCATGGTCCGCCTGCTTCTGTTGAGAGGTTGAGTGGTGATGAGGTTAGAAAGGAACGAGGGGGATACTTTGTGGATGATTTTGAATATTGTGATTAGCACTTTGTATATTATTCGTGCCGGGATGGGTAACCAGTGTAGCTCAATCAAGACTGGTGTAATGTGATCTACTAGGCTCTTGTTCATGATGATCCTGGCTGAAACATTTTGTGCCATTTGTAAGATGTTTATTGTTTTTTTCGGTAGACCCTGAAGGATGGCATTACAGTAGTCAAAGTGGGGAATGATGAGTGCCTGTGCTACTGTTCTGAAGTCAGAATGGTCAATGATGCTGCGTATAGGTTGAAGAACCCTCAGCTTGTGAAATATTGCTCTGTTGACTGACCGGAGGTGTTTGTCCATTTTTAAGTTATCATCAATCAGTACACCTAGATATTTTATCTCTTTTTTAGAGTGATAGGAGTTATTGTTTAGGGTGATGGTTGCAGGAGGATCAAAATCTTGTTTCCCTGAAATGAACATTACTTCAGTCTTCTTATGGTTAATCGACATATTGTTGAGACAGAGCCAGTTTTGCATTTCGAGTAGGCATTCTTCTAATTGGTTATAATTGGGATTGTTTACATCCAGTTGAGTGTAAATCATAATATCGTCCGCATACAAGTGGTAGCTGATATTGAACTTTTGGAAGATCATGCATACTGGTTGTATGTAAACGTTGAATAGGAGGGAGGAGATGGCTGAGCCTTGAGGTATTCCTTGTGTTTGGGGGAAAGGCTCTGCTTGTGCGTTGTTGTAGCGTACCTGCTGCATTCGGTTCGTTAGGTATGACTCGAACCACTTTAATGGGGTTCCTGATATACCTATGGATGCGAGTCTGTGCAGGAGAATTTGGTTCTTTAAAGTAAGAGTGCATTTTTTATAAATTAATCAATTTCCATTTTAGGTTATGACAATTAGATTTGATATAAAATGACTCTTATTTATAATTCCTCAAACATTCATTTTAGCAATAGGATTTTTAATGATCTTAACAGATCTAAACTTTTTTCTTGCATTTGAGCTCCTCCTTTATGTTTTTAGGTTATGATAATTAGATTTGATACAAGAAATGACTTTTATTTATAATTCCCCGAATATTGATTTTAGTAATAGGATTTTTAATGATCTTAACAGACCCACAATTTTTTACATTTGAGCATCTCCTTTATCTAATATAGGTCTTTAACCCTTATAGTTTGTCCTTTGGTTGTTTCTACTTAATTTAGTTCAGATAGAAAGCTTATATTTATCAATTTTTACATTTATTTATTTATATTTTATTTCAGTGGTCAATGTCTCTTTTTATATGAAAGGTTTGTCTGAAGGTATTGGTATCTACATGTTTTTACTTCTTAATTTTTCTATTATTTATTTATTATTCCAAGTTGACCTGGTTATATTGCATCCTCCTCATCCCTTTTCTTTTACATATAAGAAGTTTTATACACAATTGTTCTTACTTCATTATGCATGTTTTTATTATATACATATTAGCCATTGATTGTTTTTATTGACAATTGTTTTTTGGTTGTCCATTTATCATATTAATACTAATATTATTATTATTATTTTATGATATTAATTTACATATTGGTGTTTGATACACTTTGTTTTAGTTTTTATTATATTATTTATGGTTTGATCCTTTGACGGTATAATATTTTATTAGATTGATATGTTTTAATTTTAATGTTTATTACTTTTATTGTTTATTGATTTGTTTTAAATTTTTATCTTTCTGAGGTTTGCCCTCTCATACGTGTAGACATGGACAGATAAAGGGATACCAGAATCCCCAATATGTAATTGAAGATGGATGAATTTCTTGATATAGAATGTGTTTAGAAGTTTGACTTTTCACCTACTTCCTCTTAAATAGAATAGGATGTCATGATCATGAGTTCTGTGTAACAGTCTTTAAAATAGATGGAACAGTGTTAACGCAAGCATAAAGAACATAGGCTATGAACTGTGCAACCATAGTTCATTGTACAGTCACTGCTGACAAAACATAATTTTTGCAACTTTTGCAATTATAAATTTAATCTAATACACTGTAATCAGATCTTACTCTGTAAAAAGAACTTTGGCGACACCTTGTGTTATTTCATGGTTATAATAAATAACTGTTACTTCCTCTTTTTCGCTAATAAAAGGAGCTTTTTAGGAGGAGGAATTTGAATTCAATAAGCGTGGAATTATGCATGTTCATAGACCCGTTTATTGTCTTCCCTCTGAGCTCAAAGAACGTAACACTTGTGTGTGATTGTGTTCTGTATTACTCTCTGCCTGTCTCTCTCTGCTTGATGGACCAGAGACCTAAAGAGCCGTGGTATTGTGGTCAGATCACGGAGTTTTCTTCAGTTGGTGCCATACTCGGATCTCTGTGTTCTTTCAGCAGTTGGAAACAGCAGACAAGTCTCAAGGACGCAGGCAGTGGTTGCCGTGAGTGAGTATACTAAAGAATTGACAGATATCTGTGTGTATATTGTGATTGTAATGTAAAGCCGCTAAGGTTACTTAGAGATCTCAGTTAGATAAGTGGAGCGAGAAGGCTCGTGATATAGGGCAGAGAATGGAAGCCCTAATTATGAAATGAGGCGCATGTTTTGGTGAAGCGCCCTTATTTTAACATTCAATGACTGCCAGTAACCACAGTTTGCCGTTCCTCCTTGGAACAATTCAGTAGGAGAAACTGTTAGTTACAGTATGAAATGGCTTTTGAAGCAAATCTCATACCAGTCACTGACTCTGTGTATGAAAAATTTTAAATTAAGTGTTTAGGATGGATAGTGTAAATATAAAAGAAACTGAAGCTTACAGGGAAAAACTTATATCGTTGCTGTATGACTGTAAAATAGAAATTAATCAAACAACGTTTTAAAGGACTAATTTTCATGTCATAATTGTAGTGTGAAGTTTGTTTCCTCTAATTTCGTGGTTAGGGAATTGTTCTGTGCAGTATAAGTTTTGATATTTACTGCAGTAATAATTTAGAGGTTTCCGGCAAAATAACAGCTTGGCATGACTGCAATATTAGCAGGAAGATGGTCTTGAGCAACTGTGGTAAGACTAACCATAAGCCTTATTAGGGAAGTTTAAAAAAAAAAACTCTAAATATGATTAACTATTTCTCTTACTTGTGTATGTATAGTAAATAAGTTTGTTTTTTAGGTCTGGATCTGAACTTATTTTGGGTTATGAAAATTTATCTACTGATTTCATTCTATGTGTAATAATGCAAATGCTGAAAAATATTATTAGAAACATTACTCCTTGGTGTTTCTTATGTCTCTGGATGCTTTGGGAAAAAAATGATTGATATATTCTCCAAATTGTATTTCTAGTTATATTTGATGTGAATGAACGGGAAGATCTTCCATGCTTTGATATGTAATAAAGGTTTAAAAAATTAAGTGTTTTAAAGGAAAGAGAAGTTAGTAACTGGAAATAAATTGAATTGCTAGTCAAGTTAAGTCAAGCAAGTTTGTTTACTTAAAGGGAAAAAGTGAATGATACAATTACATTCAAACAAGTGCATTAAGTAATTAAAACAGTATGGTGAATATATGTATAATGTTTTATTTTTTTTCTTTTGTGATAGTGGATTAGTTGAAAATTATGTATGAGTAACAATTGCTGAAGAAAAATGCTGATTTTTTTTTCTTAGTCTCTTTTAAACTAATCTGCAGGAGTCGATTGGAGGAGTGATCTTAAATTCTCATGTCATATATGTTTTAGTTATTATGGAAAGACCTCTGCAGAATTGATGTTGTTAATTGCAAGTGTGAAGTGAATGCCTTGTTGCTAGTTTTAAATCAGAATCACTGAGTTAGATTTAATATGCCTACCTCTTCTATTGTTACTGTTTGTGTTTTTGCTCAGAAATTTCCCACTGGACGTAAGCCACTGGGCTATTTCTCAGACTTTTGTGTAGCAGGAATGTCTCCATGTTTTCAGTTTTCTGGTAGCAGTAGTCTTTGCAATCCAAATTATTGATTTTCTAGTACTATAACATGTCTCTCATTAAGTTTTCGCGTCTTTTACACTTGGAATAAAAAACCCCCCAGCTTTCTTCCAGCTCTTTTCTTGTTACTGTTTGACCTCACTCTGTACTGATGGTTCTGCTTTGCACAATGAATAAGGAAAACTGATGCAATTATAAGAATTGATTCTGTGACAGTCGACTGCTTTGCTATTTGCTAATGCTCAACTAGCTGGAATGTTCGCTCTTTCTAGAGCTCTTGAGTTATCTGCTCACTTGATTAATACTGATTTTGTCTCAGGCTTCTTGCATGAGGAGCTCTATGTGCTGATACTACTATGCTGTTTTGTTCTGAGAATAGTGTAACAAAGATAAAAGTGTTAAGTTATTAAGAAGTGATAATTGATTTTCTAAGTTGGTTCAAATTTGATGTTAAAAAGGTTTTATAGTTTATGAATGTACACACCCTTATATAAATGTTCCTTCCTTTGTGAGCTTAGATGTCTATGTGAATTAAAATGTAATAGAGAAGTAGTCTAATGACTAGAGTACTAGCACTCCTTGTGACCTTGGATAAGTCACTTAACCCTCATTGCCTTACAAAGAAAAATTCCAAGTTATCAATGTTCCTGTTTAATGTGCTGTACCAAGTTTTAGTTGCAATGTGAACTGCTGTGATTAGTGGGGAAAGTAGTATTAGAAAAAAAAATAACAAAACAAAACAAAGAAAAGTGCAAACATATATAAACCAGGTCAGCTGGGTGTGGCTGGGAGGTTATATGCTGAGGTAAACAGATGGGATTTAAGTAGGGACCTGAAAGTGGTGTAGTTATCTTCCAGACGGAGCGGAGTGGGAAGAGAGTTCCACAGAGTGGGAAGAAAAAGGCAGAATGAAGGGTAGACTGTAAATGTGCACGAGATGGTGGGGGGAGGTGAAGTTGATTAATGTGAAGAGAAGGAAGACTACGTGTAGGGATGTGGAAGCGGAGAAGACCAGTGAGGTACTGAGGTGTTTGTGTGTGCAGGACGCGGTGATAATGTTTAAAGTAATGTGAGTTGAATCATCACACCTAAGATAAGACAGCCTTCCTAATAATCATTGACAAACAATTGAAATGAGTTTAAATTATTTGTCATAAACTGCTAGTTATGTTTTAATGTTGTTACCCCTTGAATAACCAGATTGACTATATCTTGTATATTGTTAAAGCTGGAGAATACATCACAAATATAATTAGTGATATGAATATGTACAATTGTGTTCCTGACAGGAAAAAGCAATGTGACTATCAGACCACATGCTAACATTTGATTTGGCAAGTAGACAGAATAAGTTTAGGAATGCAGATGAAAAAAATAACTATGTTACAGGTTAGCTATGTAATAATTTAGTGCTAGCTATGGATGTATTGTAATTAACAATAGATAATATAATTCTGTTCAACAATTTAAGACTGTCATTAGGGATGAATAATTGTGCTTGTTTGCAATTGTATGGCATCAAGAGAGATGCTGTAGTGGAGAATTGGATTTTTACAAATTATATATTGTATGCACTGAATCCTATGGGCCGAAGAAGAAGAAAACTACTGTGAATGAAATGCTACTGAATATGGAGACTCCTGATAAAGATCAGCGATTCCAGCGGAACTATATTCTTTGCTGCCTTTTCTGTTTGCTTGCTGCATTTACCTGTTTGTCTTGTTTTCCCAGTCCTCCCCTCTGTACGCAGGCTCACAGTCATCTGCCTGCCAGTTGGTTCCGCCCATCCCGGAAGTGCCGCGGCCGCGTTCACGCGGTCGCGCTCAACGAGTCCTCCCCTCTGTACGCAGGCTCACAGTCATCTGCCTGCCAGTTGGTTCCGCCCATCCCGGAAGTGCCGCGGCCGCGTTCACGCGGTCGCGCTCAACGAGTCCTCCCCTCTGTACGCAGGCTCACAGTCATCTGCCTGCCAGTTGGTTCCGCCCATCCCGGAAGTGCCGCGGCCGCGTTCACGCGGTCGCGCTCAACGAGTCCTCCCCTCTGTACGCAGGCTCACAGTCATCTGCCTGCCAGTTGGTTCCGCCCATCCCGGAAGTGCCGCGGCCGCGTTCACGCGGTCGCGCTCAACGAGGTACGCTGCACCTCCAGCATAAAGCCCCAGCGCCTGCGCTGACACAGTGCTATATTCTTTGCTGCCTTTTCTGTTTGCTTGCTGCATTTACCTGTTTGTCTTGTTTTCCCAGTCCTCCCCTCTGTACGCAGGCTCACAGTCATCTGCCTGCCAGTTGGTTCCGCCCATCCCGGAAGTGCCGCGGCCGCGTTCACGCGGTCGCGCTCAACGAGGTACGCTGCACCTCCAGCATAAAGCCCCAGCGCCTGCGCTGACACAGTGCTATATTCTTTGCTGCCTTTTCTGTTTGCTTGCTGCATTTACCTGTTTGTCTTGTTTTCCCAGTCCTCCCCTCTGTACGCAGGCTCACAGTCATCTGCCTGCCAGTTGGTTCCGCCCATCCCGGAAGTGCCGCGGCCGCGTTCACGCGGTCGCGCTCAACGAGGTACGCTGCACCTCCAGCATAAAGCCCCAGCGCCTGCGCTGACACAGTGCTATATTCTTTGCTGCCTTTTCTGTTTGCTTGCTGCATTTACCTGTTTGTCTTGTTTTCCCAGTCCTCCCCTCTGTACGCAGGCTCACAGTCATCTGCCTGCCAGTTGGTTCCGCCCATCCCGGAAGTGCCGTGGCCGCGTTCACGCGGTCGCGCTCAACGAGGTACGCTGCACCTCCAGCATAAAGCCCCAGCGCCTGCGCTGACACAGTGCTATATTCTTTGCTGCCTTTTCTGTTTGCTTGCTGCATTTACCTGTTTGTCTTGTTTTCCCAGTCCTCCCCTCTGTACGCAGGCTCACAGTCATCTGCCTGCCAGTTGGTTCCGCCCATCCCGGAAGTGCCGCGGCCGCGTTCACGCGGTCGCGCTCAACGAGGTACGCTGCACCTCCAGCATAAAGCCCCAGCGCCTGCGGCGCTCGTCGCCGCGGCGCGCGACGGGGGCGCGCACCGAAGGAGCGCACCTAAGGAGCACGTCGTGCTCCTTAGGGGCGCTCCTTGGGGCCGCTCCGGCCGCGGTGACCGCGTCGCTGTTCGTTCTCGCTTCCACTTGGTGTTTCTTCTCCTTCTCGCCCTCCAGTTTCCTCCGAATGACGAACCTCCAGATCCAGTTTGCTCACCTTCTAGTGTCGCTCCTGCTCCGTCTCTAACAGGTGCGTGGTCCCCTCACTCTAATCATCTGGCACCACCCATCCCAGATCCTATGGCCGCTATTCCTGTGGCCTGGGGCAGACGGCCGGGCAGATTGTTTAGTACTCGTACTCGCTGCATCTCCAATCTTCGCCTTATTCCTTCCTCTCCCTCGGCACCCTCTTTTTCTCCTGACCCGGGTAATCTTTCATCTTCCCCTCTTTCTATCGGTTTTCTAAACTGTCGCTCCCTGCGTAACAAGTCCCTCCTTGTCCAGGATCTCGTTATCTGCTCTTCTCTTAAACTTACCCTCCTCACTGAGACTTGGCTTAGGGACGGAGAGGATGCTCTACTCGCTCGATGTCTTCCTCCTGGATACTCTGCAGTGTCTCTTCCCCGTAGTGGACGATCGGGTGGGGGTGTAGCTGCCTTACTTCACCCCACCATTTCTTTCACACAAATCTCCTCCCCTCTGTTGCATTACCCTGAGTCTCTTCTCCTCCTTCTCCATACCTCACCGCCTGTCCATGTGCTTCTTATGTATTCCCCACCTGCCCTTCGCTCTGAGCTTTGGGACGCTCTACTTCTAACCCTCACTGACATCTCCTTAGCTTTCCCCCACATTCTCATAGCAGGGGATTTTAATATCCATGTAGACTCTCCTTCCTCCCCCCGTGAACACTCTTTTCTTTCCCTTCTTAACGACCTATCCCTTGTTCAACATGTCTCCATTCCCACCCACCAGGCAGGTCATACTCTCGACCTTCTTTTAACATCATCCTCTTCCTCCCTCACACTTTCTAGTATTAGCTCCACTTGTCTTCCATGGTCGGACCATGTTTGCCTCACCTTTTCCTGCTCTTGGTCCGGAGCTCTTCCTCTCGCTTCCTCCCCTCCGCAATCCTCTTCTCCCTCCATCCCTCACACTCGGCCCCTTACCTCCCTCACCCTTACACAATTTCCTCCAGCAGCTGAGATTTTTCCTTCAGACTTCCCCCTCTTGTCACCCAACTCCCAGGCTGCCCTTTGGTCTTCCACTCTCTCTTCCACCCTTGATCAGATTGCCCCTCTGCGTCCCCGTCCCACCCGTCGCCGTTCATCACACCCTTGGTACCATAGTGGTCTACGGCTGCTCCGTTCCCAACTCCGAAGAGCGGAGCGGCTGTGGCGTAAGGCCCCCTCTCCCACTTCTCTAGCAGTCTTCAACTCTCACCACTCTTATTATCGGTCACAGGTCCATTCTGCTAAGCGCTCCTTTTTCTCTAATGCTATCACCACTGCTCCAAACCAGACTCGGCACTTGTATTCTACTTTTCAATCTCTCATATCCCTACACACTTCCACATCAATCCCTTCATCTTCCCCAGCCCCCCCCCCTTCGCAACTAGCCTCTTTTTTTACTAATAAGGTCAAATCTCTGAGAGCATCTTTACCGTCCTGTCCTGACCCTCTCACCTCCCCTCCTCCTGTTCCTTCCCCCCCACCCATCTCACAACTTTCTCACTCTTGGGCTTCCTTTGAACCTATTTCCACTCCTGAGCTCCATCATCTTATCTCTTCTTCAAAAAAAACTTTCTGTGCTCTAGACCCCATCCCCTCGTCTTGGCTTCTCACACCCTCCCTGGGTCTCCTTCCTTACATTCTAGTAATATTTAATTCTAGCCTGTCCACTGGGATTTTCCCGAATTCTTGGAAGCACGCTCTCATACGTCCTATTCTAAAAAATCCATCACTTGATCCCTTGGTCCCTGCCCACTTCCGTCCTGTCTCTAATCTTCCTTTCCTATCTAAACTGCTTGAGAAATTCGTTTTTGCTCAACTCTCCCATCACCTTGATTCTATTAATTTCCTTCACCCCCGTCAGTCTGGTTTTCGTCAAGGTCACAGCGTCGAAACTGTTCTTTTGGCTTTCACTAATGCTCTACACACTGCACACGACCGTGGTGATATATCGGTGGCGGTTGCTCTTGATCTTTCTGCAGCTTTTGATCTGGTTGACCACTTTCTTCTTCTTCAACGTTTGCGGGATGCGGGCCTTTGTAGCACTGTTCACCACTGGTTTCACTCTTTCCTCTCTTCTAGATCTTGTGCAGTCCTCTCATCTTCAGCTTCCATCCCCCCCTCTGAATCACATCACCTTTCTTGTGGGGTCCCTCAGGGATCTGTCCTTGCCCCACTTCTTTTCAACCTTTTCCTTGCCCCTCTTGCCTCCCTGATCCAACAGTTTGGTCTGTCTGCTTTTCTTTACGCCGACGATATTCTCCTGTTACATCACACCTCGCCCACTTGTCCCGATCTCACCACTCTCGACTCCTGTCTCTCAGCTGTGTCACAATGGTTAACTCTTAACTGTCTCCACCTAAATCTTACTAAGACTCTCGCTATCTGGTTCTCCCACAACAGCCCTCCTCCCACAATGGCTCCTTCCTTTTCTGGTGCTCCCGTCCCTCTCGTCTCCACATTCCGCTATCTGGGTGTATATTTCGACTCTGATCTATCTTTTCGTTCGCATATTTCTCACATCACTAAAACCTCTTTCTTCTCCCTTCGTCAAATTCGCTCTATTCGTCCCTTCCTCTCCCCCTCTGCCCTCACTACTCTGGTTCTATCTCTGGTTATGTCTCGTGTGGATTTTTCTAACTCCCTATTTATCGGTCTTCCTAAATACCAACTCTCTCGTCTTCAACGTATTCAAAACACTGCGGCACGCCTCCTCACCCACTCATCACTTCGGGACCATATCACTCCCCTTCTTTTTCGTCTCCACTGGATGCCTGTCCCCTTTCGTGCCATCTTTAAACTTCTCATCCTGGTACATAAAGCATTTCACACTAGCACTCCACAGTATCTTACGGATCTCATTTACTTTCACTCCCCCAGGCACACCCCTCGATCCTTTCATCTTAACCGCCTTACCTTGCCTTCCCCTTCCCGTGCTCACCTGCAATCCACACGCTCCTCTGCCTTCTTTTTTGCTGGACCCGCTGCTTGGAATGCCCTCCCCCCTCCCCTCCGTTTGGAACCACACTTCAACATATTCAAAAAGAATCTGAAGACCCACCTGTTTTCCCTAGCGTTTGATGTTCCTTCCCCTTTCGTGTAACCTCCTTCCTCCTCTCCCCTCCCCCTATTATCCTCTCCCTATGTCTCGTCTTACTTTTACTATCCCTGTCCTTTTGAAGAATTGTACATTTCCTTTCTTTTTAATTGGCCATTGGCCTCCTTTTACGAATTATTTTAATTGTGCACCGCCTTGACTGTATATGAAAGGCGGTTTTTATCAAATGCAATAAAACATAAAACATAACTACTCATGTATGCGCAGCAGTGAAGCCTGGGTGGACGGTCACTGAAAAAGATTGATCTAAGATGTGCATAGCACAGCCCATGGTGAGAAAGGATGCTGCTGAAGAATCTGGAGTGATGACTGGTGTCATGATATGAGGGACTTATCTCTGAATTATTGCTAGATCTACGAGAAGCAGTTGGCCACTGCTGGATGAGGTAGTGCTTACAAGAATAATTGGTAAAGTCTTGCTCTTTGTACACATTTTTATTGAGGCTAAGCAAAGGTAAACAATTTTACATGATTTTGTATAATGATTTCTTCCAATGAACAAGATGGAGCTCACCTATGGACCAGATGTGCCTAGGACTTTGAAAGAACATCTCCAAAATGAAGCCTATTGTAGAAGATTATTCCGGAATTGGACATGTTTCAGCTACTGTTCTTTTGTAATGATTCTTTCTAGAATCACAGGGAGGACTGTAGACATGGACAGATAAAGGGATACCAGAATCCCCAATATGTAATTGAAGATGGATGAATTTCTTGATATAGAATGTGTTTAGAAGTTTGACTTTTCACCTACTTCCTCTTAAATAGAATAGGATGTCATGATCATGAGTTCTGTGTAACAGTCTTTAAAATAGATGGAACAGTGTTAACGCAAGCATAAAGAACATAGGCTATGAACTGTGCAACCATAGTTCATTGTACAGTCACTGCTGACAAAACATAATTTTTGCAACTTTTGCAATTATAAATTTAATCGAATACACTGTAATCAGATCTTACTCTGTAAAAAGAACTTTGGCGACACCTTGTGTTATTTCATGGTTATAATAAATAACTGTTACTTCCTCTTTTTCACTAATAAAAGGAGCTTTTTAGGAGGAGGAATTTGAATTCAATAAGCGTGGAATTATGCATGTTCATAGACCCGTTTATTGTCTTCCCTCTGAGCTCAAAGAACGTAACACTTTTGTGTGTGATTGTGTTCTGTATTACTCTCTGCCTGTCTCTCACTGCTTGATGGACCAGAGACCTAAAGAGCCGTGGTATTGTGGTCAGATCACGGAGTTTTCTTCAATACGTTATTCCCCTGAAGAAGGCCGTTGGCCAAAACGCGTAGGGGTCATCAATAAAAGGGGTTTTTAACCTGAATTACTGCCAGTCTTCGTATCTGTTCTCTCACACTCTTGGCAGACTCTGGCGGCAGAGAGGCTGCTGCGGCGCATTCCACAGGCTGTGCACGAGATCTTGACAGATAGCATGCCTAATTTACCTTGCATTCAAAATAAAAACGCCAAAGAACCACTGCAGGCACCCGCTGCCTTCAATTCTCAGGTCCCGCTGATGTGCTGCGAGGGATACTCCCCTAGTCAAAACCCCCCCCACCAGTCGCAAAAATGCCGACAACCAAAAGTCACTCACCCTTGGAGCACAGTGCTGGGTCTCTCAGGTCAGGGGATGCTGCTGCCCAGAGTCCCCCAATAAACAGGACTGGGATGATTAAACGACCCCAGTCCCTCCAGAAGCCAGGCCCTGGTCTCCCCGGTATACTCTCAGCAATGGCTACGGCCAACACAGTCTCCCATTAAAAGGATCAGCCGGAACATATCTGCTCAACCCTCCACTAAACTAGATTGTCTGTCAGGTAAGAGCTCTTTAAATCAAGGGAACCTAACTCTCTCTCCTGCTACCACCCCGTGCCTTGCCCGGGTGCATCCACCTCCAGCTGCTGGAAGCTGAGATACTGGTCCTGGTGTGGGTGGTAGTTAGCCTAAGTAGGGTGACATCACCAAGGCTTTCAGCATGCTCAGCCTCCAGCTGCTCATAGGGGGAGACAACCCGCTTGTCGGGACTGGACTGCAAATATGATGTGGCAATGTTTGTTAGCCAGATTCTCTGCCATTCATGTACTGTACAATGGTTTCAAATTCATTTGTATATCATAAGCTACTGTATGCTCCGCTGAGTTGCAGCTTAAGCAACTGTTACCCAAGCCAGTGTGACATAAGCATGACCGTAAGTGAGGAGCAGCAAACCCTAGCTTGTTACAAGGCTAGGTGCCCTGGATAGTCCCGTCCAAGACATATGGAATCTCAGCCATGAGACCGCAGGTGCAGAAGCTGGGCCTAGCTTGGCAAGGTGAGCTACCACCACGACCTCAGCATGTGGCAGACATTCACAGTGAGCAGTACAACATAACCGCTTGGTGGACACGTTTCCAGGTATTTGGTTTGAGTGACTGGGTGGATCCCCACTCTCATGTTTTGAGTGTGTATTAATAAAGTTGCAGACATGTTTATTCCACTTTGAACTTGTAGTGCTGTGTGTTTATTATCAGATTGATAGTGATAGTGGGTGGCAGGGAGGCTGAAGGGTTGTCCTGTCTGCCTACGAAGGAAACTACCAGGATACGAGGTGGCCTAGGTGAACCTCATTCCGAGTAGCCCCTGCTCCCTCTCCCACTGCTGCTGCCCCTCTCTGGGACCTGCAGGATGGGCAATGCCTTTAAAATGGCACTGCAGTGCTTACCATAGCCTCCAGTACTGAGGTACTGTTCCTGCTTCTGTCCCTTCTGATTTCACTTCCTTTTACGAGAGGGCGGAAGCAGTTGGTTCAGCCATTCCTGCCCTCATGCAAAAAGAAATCTGCGTAGAAGGGGTTGGAAGCACAAACAGCACCAGAGATTTCGGTAAGTGCACGATGCTGTTTAAAGGCATTACTGCTGCTGCAGGTCTTGGAGAGGGGCAGGGGCAGCAGCAGCAGCAACGGAGGTGGCAATGGATTGTCTCGGACCACTGGTGCTCTAGGCAACTGTCTAGTCCACCTAATGGTAGTGCCAGGCCTGCTGCCTATGTTAATATGTTTGACTAGTGGGAAAGCAGCAAGAAAGGAGCAGGACTCACAACACACTGTGGATAGGGGCAAAAGCTGTATTCAGGTATCCAGTGAAGTTCAACCCTACATATGTTTCGACGTGAAGCCTTCCTCAGGAGCTTGTGACCTCATATAAAATGAAACAATAAAACAATAAATACACTCATAAATCATATACAACCAAGACATATTCCCAGAAAGAACATATCAAATTATGGCACATAAAAAGTATAATCATAAAGTCATACAAACAATAACATCAACAGTAATTGAATCAAAGCATAAAATGACGAACAAATAATAAATCAGTAAAAGCATATCCTTAAATTAAAAATGGCAAAATGATAAAATATATTAAAATCATAGATAAATAATAAATAATGGAGGCTTAAAAATGTATGAGCAAGACAAATATGGAGGAGTAGCCTAGTGGTTGGGGCAAGGTACTTCAGGCCGGAAGGTCAGGGGTTCAAATCCCACTAGAGGACAGCAACCTTGGGCCGGAAGGACTGGGGTTTCTAGTCCCACAGATGCTCCTTGTGGTCTTGGGCAAGCCACTTAACCCTCCATTGCCCATGTTCCCTGTAAGTATTAGTGTATGTGTCTCATATCCCCGCGTGTTAAATGTATCCCCCAATTGTGTTGTGACTGCTTTGATTGAAGGATAAGGTGGTATACAAAACTGTCTAAATAAATAAATAAATATGGTTATACATAAAAAGCTACAGTACATTTAGTTTGTCTACTATGCAGCGGCAACGAGTGGACTAACATCACTCGAATATACAAACTGCCATCTGGCCCCTCTTCCCCATCAAGAGTCGCACACTTGCACACATTAACGGATGCATGCATGGGCACATCACTGGCCTCGATAAACATCGCTTTCCAGGAAACTAAACGTATTAAATATATAGATTATATGTGCATTCCCCGACTTCGAGTCATCAGAAAGACACTAGACCATTCCTAGATTTTGTTTTTCCACACTCGTGCAGTAAGCCTGGAGTATGTATAACTTGTCTGATTTTCGGGATATCTGTAATGACTATGCATGAGATAAACTTGCATACATTTGAGAACCAGTGCATGTTAATCTATCTCATACATACCATAGACAACGGAAAGGAGTGAGCCACAGGGGCCATAACTCAATCAATATTTTGCCCTACACAGTATCAGGAATAGAAAGTTTAGGGCCAGGGCTGGTGTTCCGCTGCCCCTGCATACTTATCGCAACAACTCTGAAAACTCCATTGACTTGTTTCGTCTAGACTCTAGAGCAGCGATGGCGAACCTATGGCACGCGTGCCAGCTGTGGCACGCGAAGGCCTTGCAGCTGGCACGCGGGAAGGTCCGCAATCGAAAAAAAAAAAAAAACCCTGTCTGCTGCCGCTGTCGGGGCCTCCGCGGCAGAATCGAGCGTGCCGCGGGGCCCCCCTGTACCCGGCAGATCCTGCCCTCCCCGGAGCAGCTCTCTGGTTGGTTCTGCATTCAGACGCGCCGGCGTGCAGTGCGCGAAGGGAAGAGTTTCCCTTTCGCGACTCCGTTAAGCCCGCGGGGGCTGATGGGAACTCCCATCAGCCCCCGCGGGCTTAACAGAGCAGCGAGGGAACTCTTCCCTCGCGCTCTGCAAGCCGGCGCGTCTGACTGCAGCTCCAAAGAGAGAGCTGCTACGGGGAGGGCAGGATCTGCCGGGTACAGGGGGGCCCCGCGGCACGCTCGATTCTGCCGCGGCGGCCCCGACAGCGGCAGCAGACAGGTTTTCTTTTTTTTTAATTTTCCCTGGGCTGGGGGGGGTGGGGGTTAGGAGTGGTGATGGGCTGGGCTGGGCTGGGCTGGGGGGGGGTTAGGAGTGGTGATGGGCTGGAGGGGGGGTTAGGAGTGGTGATGGGCGGGGCTGGGCGGGGCTGGGCTGGGGGTTAGGAGTGGTGATGGGCTGGGCTGGGCTGGGCTGGGGGGGTTAGGAGTAGTGATGGGCTGGGCGGGGGGGTGTTAGGAGTAGTGATGGGCTGGGGTGGGGGGGGTTTAGGAGTGGTGATGGGCACTGGGCTGGGGGGGTTAGGAGTGGTGATGGGCACTGGGCTGGGGGGTTAGGAGTGGTGATGGACACTGGGCTGGCTGGGGGGGGTTAGGAGTGGTGATGGGCACTGGGCTGGCTGGGGGGGTTAGGAGTGGTGATGGGCGCTGGGCTGGGGGGGTTAGGAGTGGTGATGGGCGCTGGGGGGGTTAGGAGTGGTGATAGGCGCTGGGGGGGCTTAAACTAAAAATTGAGTGATGGGGGATTAGGACTGGGAGTGGGCTGATGGGGAGGTTAGGACTGGAAATGGGCTGGTGGGATTAGGACTGGGAGTGGGCTATGGGGGGCTAGGACTGGTAATGGGTTGGGGGGGTTGCTAGGACTGGAAATGGGCTGAGTGGAAGGGGGCTTGAACTGCAAATAGCTGTTGGGGATGGGGCTTGGAATGGAAATGGGCTGAGGGGAAGTGGGGGGCTTGAACTGCAAATAGCTGATGGGGACGGGGCTTGGAATGGAAATGGGCTGAGGGGAAGTGGGGGGCTTGAAGAAGGGAATGGATGCTGGGTGAGACTGGAACTAGAAGGGAGCTGATGTTGGGGGAGGATTAGAATGGGATGGGGCTGGGAGAGTAAAATGGAGAGGGGAAAAATATTTGGTGTAGGAGGGATGAAAAATCTACAATTGGCCAGGTATTGGGAGAGTAATTGGGGATTGAGGATGGAGGGGTAAAATTTGTGTGGATGAAATAGGAATGAGGAAAGAGCAAAAGGAGAAAGATTAGTATGTTAAAGCAGATGTAGAGAGAGAGAGAATGGAAAAAAAACTAGAAGAGAGAAGAAAGGACAAATGGACAGCAGACGATGGAGAGTTAGCAGAAAACATGAAGAAACCAGAAGAAAATGGCTGGACCAATTGCAACTGAAAAAAAAATGCACAAAAGGTAGAAAGATATCTCTTTATTTTGAATTTATTAACTGGAATATGTCAGCTCTGGGAAATGTGCATCATTAACATCTGCGCTTTGTTTGGTACAAGAGGAAATTCCTATTTGACGTTGCCACTTGTTCTCTTTCCCCAGTATTCACTGAAATGTATTGGTTTAATATTTGCAGTGTTGCCTTTTGATAGGTAGGGTATGGTGCTTTGTGAGTCCTGGTAATGCTGTCAGGATACGGCGGGTTTGCTATGGGTTCTAAATGGGCAGCGTTTGTAGTAGTTCCTAATGTGCCTGGCGGTTGGCACTGGATTATAGTAATGTAGAAATCTTTTAGTCTTTCTTTATCCATACACTCATTAAGAGACATGTTTACTAAAAGTTAGTGTATGGTAACATTATGCAAATATTTATGCAAATAAGACCACTTATGCAAATGACGTGCTGGCACTTTGAGGAAATTCTTTGGTTTTGTGCGGCAGTTTGGGCACTCGGGCTCAAAAAGGTTAGCCATCACTGCTCTAGAGTGTGGGATGGGAAACACTGCGTTTCTAGCAGCGGAGCTTGTTCTACTGTCATACAAAACGTCAAGCAGCCAAGGCGAAGCAGATTCAGAAAGAAGCTTCACACAAACGCTGGGAATGGGATGGAATCGTATCTGGTTTCCAAAACGAGGCTTGGACCGCACTAGAGCAGACTGCTCGAGCTTGGAGGACAATTTCCGGTGTCGGGATCGAGGCGTGGCTTCAGATAGTTTCCGGTATCGTGCCTGAACTGAAGGGGACGTTCGGTGACGGTCGCAGGGTCATGGCGCTACAGCGGTTGTCTTCGCTGTTGCCGACTGTTCTCCGTGCTCTCCCTGCAGTGCGCTGTAGCTCCTCTGTCGCCTCCACTGCTGCCACCGTTTCCGGACAGAAGTCGCAAGCTGTTATGCCAGTCCCGCACGAGGAGGAGGAGGTCGTCGAGGTCAACGTGTACAAGAAGGTGAGCACTAGAAGGGGGAGGGGTCATAGTGCTACTCTGTTTTGCTGCTACCATCACACTATCTGTAGTGTTGTGTGTATAGCTGTCCTGTTGTACTCAGCTTTAGTGCTGCCTAGACTAATATCCAAAGCTGGCCCCAGAGTTGGTTCAAGGTGTTGGCATCCTACGCAAATCTTAAGCTTTACAAACCCCCCCCCCCCTCTCTGTCAGACTCTATTGCTCAGTTTTGAATGCCCTGCTCTTCGCTGCCACCTTCACCAAAAAAAAGATTGTTGTCCTTGGTGCCTGCCTGGTTTGCCAGATAGTGGGCCAGCCCTGCTAGTATCCATTGTAATACCAATGGTAAGGGAATTGGACTTAGCTCACCCATTTTCTCAGAAGCTAAGTTCAGGATGTCATTCATGTCCATAGAGCAGTGTTTCCCAACCCAGTCCTACGGGGCACACCGGCCAGTCAGGTTTTCGGGATATCCCTAATGACTATGCATGAGATATATATGCATTAGAGATATCCTGCCAACCTGACTGGTTTGTGGCCCTCCAGGGCTGGATTTGGAGACCCCTGCCTTACACCTCTGTCATTTAAGATTGTGAGTGGGCAAGGTGCAGATGTCCTAGACATCGAAAGGGTATATAGAATGTGACACATTCCTCCTCGATTCTCACCACCACCAAAAAGTTGTCTAATAGACAATATTTTGGTGGTGGTGAGAATCGAGGAGGAATGTGTCACATTCTATATACCCTTTCGATGTCTAGGACATCTGCACCTTGCCCACTCACAATCTTAAATGACAGAGGTGTAAGGCAGGGGTCTCCAAATCCAGCCCTGGAGGGCCACAAACCAGTCAGGTTGGCAGGATATCTCTAATGCATATATATCTCATGCATAGTCATTAGGGATATCCCGAAAACCTGACTGGCCGGTGTGCCCCGTAGGACTGGGTTGGGAAACACTGCCATAGAGGGCTTCAGTCTAACAGGCTGATGCAGAAAACTGGCTCTGAAGTCATGTGCTATCAACTCTGTACTGCTCTATGCAGCGTGCCGTTGCAGAAAGTGGTGCATATGCAAATTAGCCTCTTGTTAAACTGTGATATATCAAAAGGATACCGTAACACCCTCCGTTATTTTTATCTATGTTTTTTGTCGGACATAGATCGTGAAGGGAAGGAAGAACAAGCCTCCCCCAAAACACAATACATGTCCCTTTTATTCAGTTAGTGACTCTAAAAAACAGATTGTAGAAAGCCACCCAAAAGTGTGCAATCTGTAAACTATATATAACACTTATCTGGTCGTATGCGCGACGTGCACGTTTCGGGGAAGAACCCATGTTTCAAGCGCTGCCAACACCGTGCTAATAGAACCAAGTCCTTTATTCAACTAGCCTTTTCTCTGATTATACATCATCTTGTTAAACTGTGGCATAAATGGCAGCATTAATCTGGGAGAGCATGGCTCAATTTGGTATGCTGTCCTCTCCAAGAGAAACAAAGGCACCGCATGGCTAATTTGCATATGTGCACAACAGTATTTTGATGGAATAGGGGGCTTTTCCCAGTGCCTGGATCATCTGAGGTGAAGAGTCAAACCCCCCCCCCCCCCAGGTATTTGCTCATAACATCTCCATGCATGATGGACTGCTTTTCTGCACAGACGTAATATTGCAAATTGCTATGTGCAGAGTAACATCCCCTCATGTGTGCAGAAGAAACCGATGTAAACTCATCACTGGCACCCACCATAGATCAATGAGCTACCCTTTATGCCTTTTCAGATCTTGCATTAAAACACAGATGTTGCACTTAGTCTTCTTATCTTCTGTGCACTTCTCTGCATAGCTAATTGTTTCATTGCCATTCATTTAAGTGGATTTAAATGTGCTTTGCGCTGCTGTTTGCTTGAGACTTTGCATACTTTAGCTCATGCGCAAAACTTGTTCTTGCATTAGTGGTGCACAAAATTGTTTGCTAAAGCCAAGCTGGCGTCTTTGCAAAGCCTAGCAGACCTTTCTGTATTGACTCCTTAGATAGTAAGCCCTCCAGGGGAAGGAAAATACCTACTGTCTTTGAATGTAGCTCGTCTTGAGCTGCCAGTGAAAATGTGTGAGCTAAGTCCTAAAATTCCTTCCCTTCTTTCCATTGTATCACCAGTGGAAACAAGCTTTATATCAGTGTCCATTACATTACTTGTGATGCTGTTGGCACTGTTACCCATTGTATATTTGTAATGGTGTTCATATTGCTATGCATAGTGCTTATCTGCTGTACTACCAATCATGCTACTTTTAAAGTATTATTTATAGTGCTGTTGAAGGTTGTATGTTTAATAGGTTAGCTATAGTGTCTTTTATCTAGTAGGCTTCAGTAAGGCATAAAAAGGTAGCATGGTCCATATAATAAGTTACTCGATGAAAAATCATAGTATGAAGTTTTGAGTAAGTGATGGATGCCATAGAAGCAGCCAAAACTGTAATAGAATTCATCATGTTAAGATCAGTTTGGTCATTTGGAGGTGGTGTTGCCATTTAGAAGACATCCAACCCCTTGTCATATTCATAATCTGTTACACAGAAAAAGTTAACTTTATCTCTGTGGACAAGCAGGATGAGTCAGCCACACCTGGTGACATCATTTGACTGCCCCTTGGATGACAACATGGTTTTACCAAAGGATAATTTTGCCAAACAAATCTGATTTGAGTTCTTTGACTGGGTGATCAGAGAACTAGATCAAGGGTATTTATTTATTTATTTATTTATTTATTTATTTATTTAACCTGTTTTCTATACTGCCTTATCCTTCAATCAAAGCGGTTTACATTATGTATTCACTACAAACAGGTACTGGATACATTCCCTTGTCCCCATAGGGCTCACAATCTATGCGATGGATGTCATCCACCTGGATTTCAGCAAAGCCTTTGATACTGTTCCTCATAGGAGACTTAGCAGTAAACTCAACAGCTTGGGGATGGGTCCCAAGGTGGTGAACTGGATCAAAAATTGGGTGATGGACAGACGACAGAAAGTGATGGTAAAAGGAACGCACTCGGATGAAAGGAAGATGATAAGCAGTGTGCCCCAGGGTTCGGTCCTGTGACCGGTACTGTTCAATGTATTTGTGAATGATATCGCTGAAGTACTGAATGGAAAAGTCTGTCTTTTTGCAGATGACACAAAAATTTGCAACAGAGTGAACTCCCCTGACAAAGGGGAGAACATGAGGAAATATCTACAAAAGCTGGAAGAATGGTCTAATGCTTGGCAGTTAAGATTTAATGTGAAGAAGTGCAGTGTTATGCACTTAGGAAGCAGAAATCCAAGGGACTTGTACCCGATAGAGGCGAGAGGTTGGTTTGCACAGACCAGGGGAATGACTCGGAGTGATTTATTTCTGAGGATCTCAAGGTGACAAAACAGTGCGACAAGCCAGAAGGATGCTAGGTTGCATAGAAAGAGGAATCGCCAGCAGAAAGGAAGAGGTACTAATGCCACTGTACAAGTCGCTGGTGAGACATCACTTAGAATATTGTGTTCAGTTTTGGAGACCATATCTCGCAAAGGATATTAAAAGACTGGAAATGGTTCCGAGGAAGGCGACCAAAATGTTTTGGAGCCTGCGTCAGAAGATGTATTAAAAGAGACGCCAAGACCTAAATATGTATACTTTAGAGGAGAGGAGAGACAGGGGAGATATGATTCAAACCTTTAAATACTTAAGAGTGTTAATTAACAAACAAATCTCTTCCAAAGACGGGGAAGCTGTAAAACTAGAGGGCATAACATGAAGCTGCAAGGGGGTGAATTAAAAGGCAATGTCAGGAAATACTTTTTCACTGAAAGGGTGGTGGTTGCTTGGAATGCCCTCCCGATGGCAGTGGTAGGGGCAAATACAGTGATAGAATTCAAAATGTCATGGGATAGACACAGTGGATCCCTTTTATAGCAACAGGATAAGATCAAAATAAACTTAACTATCTCTTATATCTCAACAAATAGGGGTGACCTACACGGAGCAATGGGTACACCTCTAAGCAAAGGCATAGGAAGGAGTGACCTGCACGGAGCAGCAAGTGCACCTGCTCTTGCAGCTTTGCTGGGCAGACTAGATGGACCATACTGGTCTTTAACTGCCGTCATATACTATGTTACTATCCAACTTATTGGGCATGGGTCTAATGGAGATGTGGTAGTATTGATTGAAGTTATTGTATGCTCCAATTGTTCACTGGTGATTAATGAAAATTCTTCCCAGATCATGGCAGTAGTTAGTGTTTTTGGTTGCCATGTTTGTGTCTGTGTCTTTATCTGTAGTTTTGTTGTTGTAGTGGTTAGCCAGAATTTGTGGATTAATGAATGCATTGTTGTTTCCTGAGTTGGGTGGCTTAGTAAGATTTTGTACAATGTCAAAGAGCTCTCTTGAACAGTTTAGTGATTTCATTAGTAGTTTGGCATGAGAGTCCTTCTTGTAGTAGTTGATAGGTTCACAGTATGTTTCCAGGGTGTTCATGTATTTTTCTTTGTATTTAGGCAATTTTGTTCATCTCTATTGACGTTCTGTTTTCTTAAGCACTGTTTTAGGTTTCTGAGTTCTTGGTTATACCAGGCTTCTGATTGTTTTCGTCGTTTGCAAGATTTAGTATGGTTTGACTTAAACAACTGGAACAAGATCATAAACACAGCTTCTGCCATCAATTCAATGTCCTTCGTCTCCTCGTTGATTTTGGATAGAATCTCATTTAAGAATTCATCTTTGTTGAATTTCTTGAAGCGGGAGGCTATGTTCTGTCTGGGTTCTTTGCTTATTTTTGTACATTTTGTGTAAAGTTTTTTTAAAGTTGATCAGACCATGGAACTGGAATAGGTGTGTATTTCAGTTTTGTTGATATTTATACCAGCTGACATTTTATAAAAATATCATATCTGATATGCTTCCCTTATGTGTAGGGCTGTTTGTTTGTATTCCATATGATACATTGCATTTAGGAAAGCCTTTGAATAGTTGTGTGGATGAAGTTACCTAGTAATTATACTTGCTTATCCTGCAGTATATCTGAGCAGGCTAATTCCAGGATGTTAAAGTATTATCTACTGTGGGAGCCTTATAAGCTAAACAGAACATAAATGGCTTGTTCTCTACCATAAGGACGTCAAGACCATTTAAGCTTGTTGCTGATTTCAGTGATGCTTTTAGCTCTTTTCTTATCATTAGGACGCCGCCGCCACCACCACCTTCTTTTTTTTTTTTTTTTTCCTTCTTTTTTCCTTCTCTAGTTATTTGGTAGCCCGGTCGGAAGTAGGCTATGGGTAAAGAAAGATGTCTTTCCTTCAATTTCAACCTTGTTTCAGGCTCGGAAGCGGTCAACTTCATTGGCGTATATTAGAGTATGGCGAGTGAGAGTTGGAGTTGTGAACTGGATCTTCGTCCTCTCGTGGCTTCATTCCCGGATATCTTGGCCTTATTGCAGGCGGGCCTGGACAAAGGTCTTGCTTCAACTTATAACTTTATAAGTTGAGGTAGTGGCTCTAGCCTAATTCCAGGGTCTGTTTCAGGAAGTTTCTCTGGCTTTGCATCCGGATATAGTCTGCTTTTTTTGAGAGGTGTGAAGCATGTCTGGCCACCGGTAAGAAAGCATGTCCTGTCATGGGATTTGAACCTGGCTTTGTCACTCCTGGTAGGGGCTCCATTCGAATATCTGACGAGTGCATCCTTGAAAAACGTTACCTTGAAAGTGGTGGTTTTTGTGGTGGGTTCTCGAACAGTACCTATAGCAGATCCAAGATTTTAGACAGGCTGATTTTCTCCCCCCCCCCCCCCGTCCTTTTTGGAGGACCTCGCAAGCATGAGGTGGCTTCTAAGGTTTTGATCTTCAGGCACAGGGAGATACATGGTTCAGCACGTGGGTGCTACAGACCCGGCTTGTAGGTACCTCCCATGTTTAAGTATTGCTCTGGCACATCCCGTGCATCTGGACTGGACTGTAGGGACGATGAGGAAGGTGAAATTAGACCTTACCTGCTAATTTTCTTTCCTTGTGTTCCCTCAAATCCAGTCCAGAACCCACCTGCTCAGCTATTTGACGAGCTCACACATGGAAGATTTTGGTTAGCGCATTGCACCAGTCTGGTGCTTCTGTCACTGGTGCTCCCGGGAGGTTTCCTGGGGTATTCCAGCTCCCTTTCAGATTCAGATTGAAGACTCTGTTCTCGGTCCTGGATGGAGCAGTATATCTTTATTCTGGATTTCTCTGCTGATGCTTAATTATTGATTTAATTCACAGTTATATTTCGGTTATAATGAAGTCTTCTTTTGTTGTTCCAAATACTGGCTTCAGTAGGTTTGTACAGATCCCTTATAGGGTGATGACATCAAAGTCAGTGGTTCTCAGTCTCCATCTGCTGATGGACTGGAGGGATTCAAGGATAGAAAATTAATAAGTAAGGTCTAATTTCACCTTGGTATGTAAGGAATAACTTACTGTTGTGTCAAAATGGCAGATGAAATTTAATGTGGACAAGTGCAAGGTTATGCACCTAGGGAAGAACAACCCAAACTGTGGTTACACGATGCGGGGTTCCACATTGGGAACCACCACCCAGGAAAAAGATTTAGGCGTCATTGTGGATACCATGTTAAAACCCTCGGCCCAGTGTGCAGCGGCGGCCAAGAGAGCAAATAGAATGCTAGGTATGATAAGGAAAGGAATGGAAAATAAAACAAAAGATATTTTAATGCCTCTATATCGTTCCATGGTGAGACCGCACCTTGAATATTGTGTGCAATTCTGGTCGCCGTATCTTAAAAAGGATATAGCGATTTTAGAAAACGTACAGAGAAGAGCCACCAAAATGGTAAAGGGGATGGAAGGACACTTCTATGAAGAAAGGCTAAAAAGGTTAGGGCTCTTTAACCTGGAAAAGAGACGGCTGAGGGGAGATATGATAGAAGTCTATAAATTAATGAACGGAGTGGAACGGGTAAACATAGATCGATTTGTTTACCTTATCAGAATATAGAAAGACTAGGGGACATGCAATGAAGCTACAGGGTAAACTATTTAAGACTAATAAAAGAAAATATGTTTTCACTCAACGTGTAATCAAACTCTGGAATTTGTTACCGGAGGATGTAGTAAAGGCTGTTAGTGTAGCTGGGTTTAAAAAAGGTTTGGACAAGTTCCTGGAAGAAAGGTCCATAAACCATCATTAAAAAGGGACCCAGGATATCAGGCTCATTCGAAGCAGTAATTTTTGTTTCTGAGTTTCTGTAATGCAAAGTAATTAGAGCTTAATGTTTTTTTTGGGCAGCGCTCCTTTTTTTCTTGTAAGTTGTATATTTTCCTATGTGTTTCCCTTTATTGATTCACTTGTACTCCCCCTTAATGTGGACTAGGTTGATTTCTGTTTTATCCTTGTTTGAATATTGTTATTTTTACCTTGATAAATTGAATAAAAAATATATTGATAGAAAAAAAAATGTGCAAATCCGAAAAAAGGTGATGTTGTTCTTCACAATGGGCTACCATAGGGGCTAACGGAACTCCCATAGTAATACGAGAGCGGTGTTCCAACAATCGCCTCTTCATCTTCCTGGAGGTCTTACCCACATACAGTTTAAGGCATGGGCAAATCATTACAAAGACTACAAAGGAGGATTGACAAGTAGTATACAACCTACTGTATATTCGATGTTGTAGTGGATGTTCCCATACTTCTCCTTCCAAAGTCTATTGGCAAAAATCACACTCCATACACTGGAAATGACCCTGAATAGTTATCAACAGGTTGATACTGATGCTGGACCACCCAATCCCCTACATTCCATCCTCTCGGGAGTTCCGTCAGCCCCTATGGTAGCCCATTGTCAAGAACAACATCACCTTTTTTCGGATTTGCAGTGGAGGAATTTAGATCATATACCAATAAAACCTCGGGGAGGTGATCGTTATTTGATTCTGCGTTCCCGGGAACAATTTTGGATTTATACTTTGGACTCTGTGGCGCCTATGGGTTTAAACTCTTCCCAGGATTGGTGGAGTATTTTATGATCTCTCAGTTGAGATCAACTCAGTGCTGTCGGTTCCATTGGCTCAGGACCGGTCATATGCTTAGAACGTTTTATAAAAGACCAGGAAGATCCGGTTTGGATTGTAAGCAACGAGGTTTGAAGAAGGTCCAAGAGAGTCGAGAGGCTTGAAACACAACGTTGGGTTACGTGAAATCCCGTGATTTTCGCAGGGTAGTTGCTTCAGTGATGGTCTTTGGAGAGGATCCACAGTGAAGTGAGATCTGCCGAGGTGAAAGAAAAGAGTACTTTGCATAATTGAAGGTTTTCGAAAACATCTTTTTGATGTACCCCTCATCTCTGATGCATTACCTTTTTGTGAGGGTTGGCGACAGTTAAGTGATCCTCTCTTTTAATTTTTCAATTTTTCAAGTGATTTAAGTATGAATATAACTGGTGGTGTTGACACATGCTATGGGGTATGGTCTCTTTAGCGTGGTTTAAAGGTTTAATTACCTTTTTAAAAATAACAAAAAAAAAAAGGAACACCACACCATGAGAGGATATAATGTTAAATTGATCCACATAGAAACATAGAAATATGATGACAGGAAAAAGACCACATGTCCTATCTAGTCTGTCCTTCCATATCAACAACTACAACAGTCCCCTTTTTACCTTTAGAGATCCTCTGTGTTTGTCCCATGCTTTTTTGAATTCAGTTACTGTCCTCATCTCTACCACCTCCACTGGGAGACTATTCCATGGATCCACTACTCTTTCCGTAAAGAGATTCAGGAGTGATATGCGGAAATATTTATCTCCCTTCACCCTCATCCCATGTCCTCTCATAGCAGAACTTCCTTTCAATTGAAAGAGGCTCTCCCCCTGAACATTTATGCCATGGAGGCATTTAAACATCTCAATCATATCACCTCTATCCCGCCTTTCCTCTTAAGTTGTACATATTAAGATCCTTTAGTCTGTCCTCATATGCTTTATAATGAAGACCGCTAATCATTTTAGTAGCCACCCTCCTGCACCGACTCCATCCTGTTCACATCCTTTTGAAGGTGTGGTCTCCAGAATTGCACACTATACTCCAAATGAGGTCGCACCAAAGACTTATACAGAGGCATTATCACCTCCTTTTTTCTGTTAGCCATTCCTCTCCGTATGCACTCAAGCATCCTTAGCTTTTGCCGTCGCCTTTTCTACCTGTTTAGCTACTTTAAGATCATCAGACACAACCACGCCTAGGTCCCGCTCTTCTTTAGTGGACAAAAGTACTTCACCCCCTATACTATATTGCTCCCTTGGATTGCTCATAGTGTGAGTTCCAACAAAAAATATGATAGATGAGTGTTGCTCTTATTAGGGGTTATAGTAAAGTTGTGGGGAACACTGTTGGGGATTAGGTTGTGATAGGACATGGTTATTGGCACCCTTATAAACAATTCAAATCAGTTTGAATAGAAGAACCACATTCCCACTGCAGTAAAATTAGATGCACCTGTGATAAATTGTCAGTACTCACATACTTTTAATCAACTAATGAATGATGGCTCTAATGTTTCAAATGGCCACATTCACTCCCTGTTCCATTTTCACAGTGGTGAAAATGAGAGCTGCCTGAGACCGTCAGAAAAGCCATTATCAAACTTCAAAGGGGTACAAGGCCATCTCCAAAGACCTTGGGATTCCTGTATCTAAAGTTTTCAATGTTATTAAGATGTTTTCTGTTCATGGAACTGTCAAGAACCTCCCAGGACATGGTGGGAAGAGGAAAATTTAATTCAAGAAGTCTTTGAACGTTAGTGTGAACTGTTGAAAAAACACCATGTACAACATACGAAGAGTTTAAGGCTGACCTGGAGCAATCTGGAGTGGTGGTTTCAACCTGCACCATACACAATGCACTAAACAAAGAAGGACTTCATGGGCGAAGGCCAAGGAAGAACCCACTACTCAAAGACAAACATGCCCAAACCCACCTTGAGAAACCACAATCCTTCTGAGAAAATGATCTGAGGACAGATGAAACCAAACTTGAGCTCTTTGGCAATGCAGACCAGCAATACATTTACAGGTGAAGAAATTAAGTTTATAAGGAAAAAGCACCGTTCCTATAGTTAACTATGGTGGAGGTTCCATAATGTTGTGAGGCTGTTTTGCTACTTCTGGAACTGGAGGCCTGGAATGTGTTAAAGGAATCCATGAAGTCGGAGAACTACCAAGATATTTTGGAGCACAATTTGCGACCTAGTGTCAGAAAGCTAGGTCTCGGTCAAAGGTCTTAGGTTCTCCAGCAGGACAATGAACCAAAACATACATCCAAAAGTACAAAGGAATGGTTAAAAAGGATAAAATGGACTGTTTATAAACTGGCTAGCAATGAGTCCTGATCTCATTCCAATCAAGAACTTCGGAAAGAGCTGAAATCTGCCATTGGTAAAAGGAATCCTGAAACATTCATGAGCTGGAACAAATCACAGTTGAAGAGTGGCAGAAACTACCAGCAGACAGATGTACGAAACTTTTATAGATGGCTACAAGAAATGTTTGGAGGCTGTCATCTCTGCTAAGGGTTGCACAACCAAATATTAGTGAAGGGTGCCATTAATCCTGTCCAGATCATATTTGTGGTGTTTTTCTCAGAAATTACTATGCCTGAGTTGCACAGACATCCTCCTTTTTTTTTTTGTATACCCTTTGAACATTACTATTAAAATATTATGATTAAAAATGAAGTGGAGGAATAGCCTAGTGGTTAGAGCAACAGCCTAGTACCCAGAAGATCAAGGGTTCAATTCCCACTGGCACTCCTTGTGACTTTAGGCAAGTCACTTTGCCAGCCTTTTCTTCCGAGGCAATGGAGGGTAATCTACTTCCGCTGATACATTGCCAAGAAAACCCAGAGGTAGCTGGGTCGCTATGAGTCAACACTGACTTGAAGGCACTAAAAAAAAAAAAAGATTAAAATATTATGATGACATACAGTTGGAATATTTCCAATTATATTTCAAGATATTGCACACAACATACCTAAAATACAAGGCTGCCAATAATGTTGACCACAACTGTAACTGGCTTCTGAACTAAAATGATGACAGCAGCTTTTTAAACCCTTAGAGCTCCATCCCTGGGTGGACTCTTAAAGGAACAGCTACTATTAGAACAGAGTATACCAGTCTATCTGCTGATTTAAACCCAATGAGTGTATAGTATTTAAGGTGTAGATCCAGAACTCTTCTTTATAATTCGGTCAGGCTTCACGATTTTCACCCCTCCAGAAGAGTGGAATGTACTGCCCAATTGAATGATGCAATGCTCTACAATAGGAACCCCTCTATTCTGAGTATTTAAACGAGATCGATGCTCTCGCAGCCTCTGTATCAACCTACGTTTAGTGCGGCCAATATGAACTTTTATCACATGGACATATTAAAGCATATACTACAAAAGTAGTCTGATGTGGTGTGATATTTATTTTACAAAACTTTGCCAGTAATGGGATATTGCCAGGATTCACTTTATACAGTTGTGGAACAAAATTCACATACACCATAGGCCAAATGACCCGAAGGTAAATAGAAGGTAAAACTTGCCATCCTTCCAAGTAATAGATTTACTCATGAAATTGGCAATATATTTCCCCTGCCAATAGGCAACCATTGATGAAGTTGTAAAGCAAGAATAAAGTTGCAAAATACGTCAGTGTTTATAAATTATTGCTGCTATATGAGATGCCTGGACAGAAAATGGTAATACGCAAACCATAGTCTCATTTTTATCAGAGGTCTCTTGTGCCTTTTAGGTTGCAATAATAAATTCTGTTGTGCATACAAACCCTGTAGGTATGCCTTCTTAATAACAGCAAAAGGGTAACCATGATCTAAATATTTTTTCATTAATACCCGAGCTTGTATTTCATAATATTTCTTTGTAGAACAAATTCTTTAAGCATGAAGAAATTGACATACAGCAAGACCTGTTTTTAACTTCTTGGGATGATGATTGGAAAATCGTAGTAAATTATTTGGCGCTACAGACGTTTTTGATATAAAGTGGTTGTTAATGAAGTACCCGTACAAATGACAGTAATGTCCAAAAATGAAATCGCCCTTTGATCAAAGGAGCATTCAAATTGAAGTTTAGGCTTTATACTAATCAACCAGATGGCAGAAGCCTGTAAAGATGTCCGATCTCCTTGCCAAAGGCAGAGAATGTTATCTAAACATGATTGTTTTTATATTGTAAACTGCTCTGGTCCCCCTAAAGGGCGGTATATCAAGCTGAATAAAACATAAAACATAACATCGTCTCCATAGTCAAATATATGGCATCCAAGGAGAGTTGTATAGATAATCCTTTTCAAAAGCTGCTGCAAAAAAGGATAGCTACTGTAGGAGCTACAGTGGCTCCCATGGCGACACCATATATTTGAAGGTAGAGTACTCCATTGAAACCAAAGTAATTCTGGCATAACACCAGCTGCAACAAATCCAGTAAAATTTGTTTAGAAATCCTGGAAGGTAACGCATCCTGCCAATCCAACTGGAAGATCACATCAATCGCTTGTTGTTGATCTGTGTTCATGTAATGACATCACATCAAAAGTCACTAACCAAATTTCTCCTTGTAAATCATTGTTCTCAGATGCAAGGCATTGATAAGGCAGGCAAAGGGAGATTTTGAGAAGAAGCTTGCTGCAGAAGGAAAAACGCACAATAAAGACTTTTTCAAGTACATTCGTAGCAAAAAAACCGTGAGAGAGTCATTTGGTCCATTAGATGATAGAGGGGTTAAAGGGGTACTTAGAGGCGACAAGGTGATAGCGGAGAGACTGAATGAATTCTTTACTGAGAAAGATGTAGGGATGTTACCCATGACTGAAGAGGTATTTAAAGGTGCGGAAGAATTGAAGGAAATATCGATACATCAGGAAGATGTATTACAACTATTTGATAAACTGAAGAGTAGCAAATCACCTGGACCGGATGATATACATCCAAGGGTGTTGAAAGAACCGAAATATGAGATTGCAGACCTGTTATTAGTAATCTGTGCACTATCATTAAAATCATCTGTAATACCTAAAGATTGGAGAATGGCCAATGTAATGCCAATTTTTTAAAAGGGTTCCAGGGGTGATCCGGGAAACTATAGACCGGTGAGCCTGACGTCAGTACTGAAAAAAATGGTAGAAACCATCATAAAGAACAAAATTGCTGAACATGTAGTGTAGCGCCCTCTACGGTTAGGCGGTTGCCTATATGTAGTGAGCGTACCTCTTTATGTCCCTTATCACCTGAATTCCCAATGCTGAGGCTTCTCAATAATGTAGTTGTGTGGTAAGAACCAAAACTGCCGAGGGTTTCAAAGGTAACAGGAATTTTATTTTCTACTTAACCATTGAACTTCTTTGTCAGCAGTTCAGATATAACCAGAACAAAAATGGGATACTTCTCCATTCAAAAAGGAAAACAAACTTTACAGCACAGTTCAGGCATTAGCCGTTTCAAACAGCTTGTTTTAAACGAAGCAATAAACCTTGCCTTCAGTCAAGATTACATTCTTAGGTCCCAGGCTTAGTATAGCACAAATCTGTATCACTCAGGGCTCTGCACAGCACCTTGGCTTCTTGGTTACAAGCTGCTAAACCCGTGTATCATTCCTTTTTAAAGACATTGGCATTCTTCACTTTCAAGTTGCAAATATTGGCTTTTAACTTCCAGCATTCATAGCCTTCTTTGAGCCTGTCTGACTAGCTCAACATTAGTGCTTTAATTAACCAAATTTCCAGCAGGTCATAAACTTTCCAAAGCTTCTGGCTGCTTCACTACTTTTAAAAACCATACAGCTTTTACTTCTTCTGACTCACACAGTAAGAGCAATCCATTTCAACATCAGAACATACACTTTCTGAAAGGCATTCTTCTACTTCCATACTTTCCTCATTTGGTTCAATTAGCACCTGGCTGGCCTCAGCGTCTCTAACGGCAGGTTTCAACTGCTCCAACAATTTCAAAACCTGTTCCCATTGGGAATCCTCACTATGCTGAGTTGCAGGGGAAGGATATAGGAGATCTTTCTTTTTTAATAAACCTTTTAAAACTTGCAAGGGGCTCACCTTGTTCCCAGCAACCTGTCTTCTCTCAGGCTGTGCCACAGGTAGAACCTTCTCCCCAGACTCTCTCACAGGGATTCCTGTTCCTTGCCTTCCACCAGCATTTCCCCCAGAATCAACTCTCCTGCGTTCCAAGCCAGCTGTACTCTTCCTACCAGCTAGGCTGACTTCAGGGCTTGAGTTGTCTGAATGCTGCATGCAATAAGGATCTCCTTTGAGGCTTCTGATAGAGCACTTTTCTCTTACACGTGTCCTCCTAATCTCCTTACTTCCTGTAGTTTCAAGAGATTTTCTGCTAGTGTCCAGCCTGCTAGGGAACGTCTCCTCCTCAGAGGATTTCTCTCCTGGACTCCGCCCACGGACACGATCTCCTCCTGCTTTCGTTCCCCCCGTTCCTCCCAATCTGGAAGACTCTCCCTGCTTATATGATTGGGGCTGCCCTATAGCCTCAGACTCCACCTCCAGGCTTCCCTCGACACCTCCCCTGGTCACCATGGAGCTGGGGCATGGCTCACTCTCTACATCTCTGTGCACAGCGTTTTTTTTCTTTGGTTAGAGTTTTAACCATTAAATTCCCTGAAGCTTTCTTCTGCCCAGAGGTAAAAGGCTGTTTTTCCCCACTTTCTTTGGGCACTATACCTGTCTCGCCACCACAGTAGATAGACATGGCTTAATGGGAGACAGCCACATGGCTTTAGACAAGGAAGATCTTGTCCCAATGGAGAAAGGTGAATAGTGGTGTACCACTGGGATCTGTGCTGGGTCCGCTGCTTTTTGACATATTCATAAATGACCTGGAAAAGGGAATAACGAGTGAGGTTTTCAAATTTGTAGATGACACAAAACTATTTAAAGTTGTTAAAAACCCATTAGGATTGTGGAAAATTGCAAGAGGATCTTGATAAATTGGAAGACTGTACATCAAAATGGCAGATGAAATTCAATGTGGACAAGTGCAAAGTTATGCACCTAGAGAAGAACAACCCAAACTATGGTTACACGATGCAAGGTACCACATTAGGAACCACCACCCAGAAAAAAGATTTAGGCGTCATTGTGGATAACATGTTAACCTTCCGCCCATTGTGTCGCGGCAGCCAAGAGAGCAAATAGAATGCTAGGTATCTTAAGGAAAGGAATGGAAAATAAAACAAAGGGTATTATAATGCCTCTGTATCGTTCAATGGTGCGACCGCACCTTGAATATTGTGTGCAATTCTGGTTGCCTGATCTTAAAAAGGATATGGCGTTATTAGAAAAGGTTCAGAGAAGAACCACCAAAAGGGTGAAGGGGATGGAAGGATACCCCTATGAAGGAAGGCTAAAAAGGTTAGGGCTCTTTAACCTGGAAAAGAGACGGCTGAGGGGAGATATGATGGAGGTCTATAAATTAATGAATGGAGTGGAACGGGTAAATGTAGATCAATTTGTTTACGTTATCAGAATATAGAAAGACACGGGAACATGCAATGAAGCTACAGGGTAAACTATTTAATACACATAAAAGAAAATATTTTTTCACTCAACGTGTAATCACTTGAATTTGTTACTGGAGGATGTAGTAAAGGCAGTTAATGTAGCTGTGTTTTAAAAAAGGTTTGGACAAGTTCCTGGAGGAAAGGTCCATAAACCATCATTAAAAAGGGACCCAGGATATCGATGCTTGACCCAATACAAGCGCTGTGGAACCTATGTCTTTTGGAAAAACTGCTAGGTACATATGACCTAGATTGGCCACTGTTGGAAACAGGATACTGGGCTTGATGGACCTTGGTCTGACCCAGTATGGCATATCTTATGTATGTTCTTAATGCATTTGCTTAATATTTTATCCTGTAGATAGGAAGTAGCCCATTTTGCTAATGGATTCAAAATTTGATCTGTGAATATAGAAAGAAGCGCCAAAACAGAGTTATTACCAGTTATAATAGTGCAACCCGGAGGGGGGGGGAGGAGTCTTCCAATCATTTATGTATCTTTGGAACTATATAAAAGATAGGAATTTGAGGAAATTTATTTAACAAAAATGAAATTCTCTCTGTGTAACAGAATCCTGATGATAACCTCCCTTCACTAGATCTTCAATTTGAACTTTCAAAGTTTCAGTGGGATCACAAGGGAGACATTTATAATATTTACTGTCGCTAAGTTGTTGCAGAATTTCATTATCATATTGTGTTTTAATCTGAACCACAGTTGCTCCCTTTGTCAGCCCTATGTATAATCAATTGTATATTCATGGATATATCTTTTAGATTCAAATAATGTCTATTCATATTCCAAACAATAAGAAAAGGACTACCATATCGTCCCTCCAGTCCAGTCTAGTCCAGTCCTGACACGTGGGTTATGCCCACCCACTAGCAGATGGAGACTGAGAAAACAACTGAGCTGAAGCAGCCCATAAGAAGTCTGTGCACCCCCACTCTACTGGTATTTTCTCAGTCTCAGCAAATGGTGGATGTGCATAGCCTGTGCTGTTAGAGTTAGGTATTTGTTTTTTCTGCCTTCCTTTACTCGTGTTGGGCAAGCTCCTTATATAGGTCCCTCCCCTAATCTTGCCTCCAGCCACACTTTCAGGTCCTCCATTCCCTCTTCCAACACTTGGGAAAGGTCCCAGAGTGGAGCAGCGTGTGTTTTTCTCTCTCTTCGGAACAGCTCGCACCTGTTTGCAAAAAAAACAAACAAACCCTAAGGTAAAAAGAGGGAAAAAGCAAGTGCAAGGAGTGAAAAACAGCAAAGAGATTCTTTGACAGTGCGATTGATCCCAGTAAGATCGGTGGGAGAACTCTTATTTATTTATTTATTTATTTAACAATTCTTCTATACCGCGCTATTAAAATCAGCGCGGTGTACATCGAACAAAGATACTACAATGTATACAAACAACATCGAGTTTTACAGAGAACAGGAAATTGAACAAGGGAAGAAAAACGGGGAAACTATATACATATTATACTCGGACTATGTACAGTACTCTAATATAAGTGGTGGTGGGGGCTACCTATTGTCTGTGGTATTGATTGGCAGGGTCTGAGAGGGAGTGAGCAGCTGGGCACATGGCCGAGCCAGATAGCAAGGGTTGGTGTCCGATCTGTGGTAGCCGAGGGGCTGTGCCACAGCTGCCTCAGAGAGGGCAGTACCACCGTGGAAATGCTGGAAGGGAGCAGGAATGTGTAGAGTGAAGAGTCCAGTGACCACGGACATGCAGTTTCTGTCTTTGGGGCCTGGCATTTTGGTGGGAATGGCTGCCAGTTTTGAGCTGATTTCTTCTACTATTATTAATCATTGATATAGCGCTATAACGCATATGCAGTGGTCTGCGGACATATATAAAGATGGTCCGTGCTCGTTAGAGCTTACAATCTAATTAAGACAGACAAGACAAATGCTAAGAAAAGGGCAAAATAGGGAAGGATAAGGAGACACAAGGAAGACAAGGGCTCACGATCCAAAAGCAGCCTCAAAAAGGTGAGCTTTTAGCATGGACTTGAAAAGGGGGAGAGATGAAGCCTGACGTACAGTCTCAGGGAGTTTGTTCCAGACATAAGGAGCAGCAAGGTGAAAGGATCAAAGTCTGGAGTTGGCAGAGAGATGCAAGCTAATGGAAGAGCAGAGCTCACGAGGAGGGCTGTAGGGAGAGAGGAGAGGTAGTGAAAAACTGTTCTGGATTTACACCTTAAATATTGTACTCGCATTAGGATTAAATCAGCAGATAGAATGGTATACTCCTGATCTAATTGTGGCTGTTTCTTAAAGAGTCCACCTAGAGGTGCAGCTCTAAGGGTTTAAAAAGCTGCTGCAGCCATGTTGGTTCAGAATCCAAAAGGTTTCAGCTATACCTTGAAGCACGACTGTTTCTTGAGCTCTGGCTTAGAGGAGTTTTTCAGCACAAATTCTGATGGAAGACAATATATCTCCAGTGCAGATAAGTGTATAAATGTTACCCTGAGGCAGAACTTAGCTGATAGCAAGTTTGAAATGTGGTGATACATTGATCTTGAACATTGATATTTTTAAAGTAATTTTGCATGATCACTATTTTTTAAAAAGATTAAAAGGACTGATAAGGACAGCTTGTTGATAGTAGCCTTTGTTGCAGTAGTCTGACAAAAATATTATATTGCTTGAAAACTGGTGGTGTATATGGGATTTTGAGGGGTTACTGAGGGAGAAGAATGGCCAGCAGGAAAAAGGTCATAGTGCCTTTTGTTTAAGTCTTTAGTGAGACCTCTTTTGGAGTACTGTGTACAATTCTGGAGCCATCTTCAAAAGGATATAAACAAGATGGAGTAGGTCAGGAAGGTGGCTACTAAAATGGTCAGTAGTCTTCGTCATAAGGCATATTGGGATAGGCTTAAAGATCTTAATATGTATGCTTTGGAGGAAAGGTAGGAGAGGAGATATATTTTAAATATCTCTGTAGTATAAATACATAGGAGGTGACTCGGCTGACCCGGTATCGACTGGGTCAGTGTCACGTCAGGACATGCTAGGAAGATAAAGTTCCTAGATGAAATAAATGACTGCTTCTTGGTTCATGAACCAACCAGAGGGGAAGCCATATTAGACCTAGTCCTTAGTGGAACACCAGATCTAGTGCAAGAGATAAGGGTGTTGGGGCCACTTGGCAATAGTGATCATAGCATGATCACCTTTGATTTAATTAGTGGAGGAGGGATAGTAAGGAAATCCACAGTACTACCTTTTAACTTTCGAAAGGGAGACTATGATAAAATGAGGAAAACAGTTAAGAAAAAACTAAAAGGAGCAGTTGCAAAGGTTAAAAACGTACATCAAGCTTGGGTGTTGTTGAAAAATACTATCTTCCTTATCGTCACTCCAGTCCAGTCCCTTTACTTCAGGGTTACGCAACCCTTCCAGCAGCTTGGAGGCTGAGCCCAACCTTTTTGGGATGGAGCGGTATATATACCACTGGTGCCACCCACCAACTCCAGTATTCTCAGCCTCCAAGCAGCTGGAGGTTTCCGTAAGCCTAGGGCTTACTGGAGTCCTACCTTCTCTTAAATTTGGCTAATTTTACTAATTTTAACTTTTATTTTAGCTTATTTCAACTTGAAATCTTATTTTTATTTCATTAGGCAATCTTGTTTCCTATTTATTTCTCTGTCGTTTTCTGTTCTCCCCCCCCCCCTCGGCCCGGGCCGAGGACCGGAGGTGTTACCGTCTTGCCTACAGCAGCGAGCAGGGGAATCGGGAGCCTCTTGCTGCTGGTTAGGCCTGATCCTCTTCAGTTCCCCAGAAGGCCTGCGTCCTCGCGCCGAAGCCCCCCCCGGTGGCTGAGCGCTGGAGGCAACGCAAAGCGGAAGAGGGAATTTTCAGCGCGCAGGCTTGATCGCTCCTTACCCACGAGGCAGCAGAGTGCAGGGGCGAGCTCCGGAGACGCGATCGCAGCGCCAGTAGACAGACGGCATTCCGGGCTGCGCAGGACACGTCCTTTTTCTGTCCTTTCTCCTCAGGCGGAGGACCCAGAGAAGCGCTGAGAGCAGTCGCGTTCCTCCGTTCAGAGCTCCACGTGGCCGCGGCCTACCACGTGTTGAGCCAACGGTTCAGGAATCGCGGCTCCGGTCCGGGAAACAGCAGAAGCCTACACAAAAAATCGCAAGTACCCAGCTCATGGGCTGGAAGGAGATTGTAATTGCTGGTTTAATTTTCTGTTTAATTTAATTGGTGTTTATTTTTCCAGTTATTTCAGGGGATTTTTGTTGCCTTATCCCTGGTACAGGAGAGAGCAATTCAGGGGGTTTAAAGTTTAATTTAAAGTTTAATTTAAGGTTTAATTTTATTTTAAGTTTAAATTTAAAGTTTATTTCTGGTTAACTGCCTGCCTAGGCGGAGCGCTTAAGTTTTCCTTTAGGATTTCCCCTGGAGAGCATGACTGGCAAGTCAAGGTGCCCATCTTGTGGCACTCGTATGGGTACTGCATCTGAGGCAGGAGTCTGCAGGGGCTGCGCTGCAGTAGCTACCTCAGTAGAACAAGAAATCAGCTTGTCCATGGCCCAATCATCGCAGGGGTCCTCGGATCCTATGGAGGGGGAAGTAGCGTCCCAGTTATCCCTTCCCTCACGCTCGGAGGCACCCCCTCCTCCGCTCCCCCCCTCCGCCCTTCCCCTTGGGGAGGGGGGAGTCGGGGATTTCTTCTCTCCTGACTTCGTGCTCTTGCTACACCAAGCCTATTGCATGCGTAAGCAGGGGCTTGGGACAGGGGAGGGGGGCTCGACAACCGAAGGCAGAGTAGCCAGACCCTTGAGGGCAAGCGTTCAGGACTCAGGGATACCCCCAAAGCGCCCCAGGCTGTTGAACGAGGAGCCACTCTCTTCTCTTTCCCAGGGCACCCTAGAAGAGGAGGGCTCTGAAAAGGATTTAGAGGAGGAAGAGGAGGAGCTGGAAGAAGGGGAGATCCCTGAGGAGGACCATTCTTGCATAATTAGAGTTTTCCGACGAGAGGAGCTGCCTGCCTTAATTAATGATTCCCTGAAAGCTCTCAACGTAGCCTCAGATACCCCAGAGGAGGATGAGGCATTGGAGGATCCCTTAATCCAGGCAATCAGGAAGTCCCAGAAGGTTTTTCCGGTCCACAGAGTGGTGCGTCAGATGATACAGGAGGAATGGGATCAGCCTGAGTCAGGGTTAAGAGGGGTCCGGGCCATGTCCCACCTCTACCCTCTCCCTGAATCAGACAAAGAGCTGCTGAAGTCCCCCAGGGTAGATGCGGCGGTATCAGCAGTAACAAAGAAAACTACTATCCCAGTTGAGGGCAGCGCGGCCCTGAGGGATCCCCAGGATAGGAAATTGGACACGCTCCTAAAACAAGCCTTTGATGTGAGCGCTCTGGCCTTACAAGCTTCAGTTTCAGGGGCCTGGGTGGCGCGGGCCTGTTTAAGGTGGGCTCAGCAACTCCAGGCAGAGGAGACCTCCGCCGAGGGACATTAGCCAACGCGGCGAGGTTGGAATCCGGTACGGCCTTCTTGGCGGATAGTCAGTATGACCTCATCCGCAGCTTAGCTAAGAACATGGCCTCGGTGGTGGCAGCCAGACGCTATTTGTGACTATGGAATTGGGCTGCCGATGCTTCCTCCAAAACTCGCCTGAGTCGTCTTCCCTTCAAAGGGAAGCTGTTATTCGGGGAGGACTTAGATAAGCTGGTAAAGGACCTTGGCGAATCCAAGGGCGGCAGGCTTCCGGAGGACAGGCCGAAGCAAGCGCGGCCCTTAGCCCCAGCACGGAACCAACCTAGGGATCCCCGGAGGTTTTGTTCGGCCAGACCGAACCCCTTTCTTAGGGGTCGTTTTCCTGGTAGGGGACAAAACTTCCGAGGTTTTCGGGGAGCAGGCAGAGGTTTCTCCGCCTCCTCCTTATCCTCGGGCCCCAGGAAACAACAATGAGATTCCGGGGGTCCAGGAGGGCGGGATGCCGGTAGGCGGTCGCCTGAGGCATTTTCTTCCCGCCTGGTCCCGGGTCACGTCCGATCAATGGGTTCTGGAGGTGATCCGAGAGGGATACGCTCTCGAATTTGCAAAGCAAATACCTCCAGCATTTGTTCAGTCCCCTTGCGGTTCCCCAACAAAAAAGCGGCTATAGAAACAACACTGTCCCGTCTTTTAGAGCACGGGGCCGTGGTGCCTGTCCCGCCAGGCCAGTGCGGTACAGGTCGGTACTCGATTTACTTCGTGGTCCCAAAGAAGGAGGGGTCCTTTCGTCCGATCCTGGATCTAAAACAGGTCAACCGATGTCTCAAGGTGCCACACTTCAGGATGGAAACCCTGCGGTCGGTTATAGCACTGGATTTGACAGAGGCCTATTTGCATATCCCAGTCAGAAGATCCCATCAGCAGTTCCTGAGATTCGCAGTGCCTCGGGGTCATTTTCAGTTTCAGGCGCTGCCCTTCGGCCTAGCGACCGCACCAAGGACGTTCACCAAGGTGATGGTTGTAGTAGTGGCTGCACTACGAAAGGAGGGAATCCTGGTGCACCCCTACTTGGACGACTGGCTCATCCGGGCAAAGTCGGAAGAGGAAAGTCGCTGGACAACAGCCAGAGTGATACAGGTTCTGGAGGAGTTGGGGTGGGTCATCAATCGCGCAAAGAGCAGTCTGGTACCCTCCCAAGAGCTCGAGTATCTCGGAGCAAGGTTCCACACGGGCAGGGTCTTCCTGTCCTGCACAAGGTTAAGGGACCTAAGGCTCCTAGTCACGCAGTTCATGACCAGGCGACTTCTTTCAGCGTGGCATTACCTGCAACTGCTGGGAACCATGGCGGCAGCCATAGAGGTAGTTCCATGGGCCAGGGCGCACATGCGTCCTTTACAGCGATCTCTGTTGCGTCGGTGGTCCCCACAACAGCACCCATTGTTCCTTCAGCTACCCTGCGCCCCTCGAACCAAGCAGTCCCTCCGCTGGTGGAGGTGCCCAAGGAACCTGAATTGCGGAATGCCCCTTGAGCCTCCACAATGGTTGCTGTTGACGACGGACGCCAGTCTAGCAGGCTGGGGAGCACATTGCGAGGACCAGTTTGTCCAGGGGCGTTGGACGGCGTTGGAATCTCAATGGCCTATCAACCGGCTAGAATTGAGGGCAGTCACTCTGGCACTCAAGGCCCTTGAGTCTTCAGTGCTAGGAAAGGCAATTCGGGTACTCTCCGACAATGTCACCGCGGTGGCCTACATCAATCACAAGGGCGGCACCAGCAGTCCAGCCTTGGAGAAAGAGGCGGACGCACTGTTCCAGTGGGCAGAACTTCGTTTGGAAGCACTCTCAGCTCAGCACGTGGCCGGCACGGACAACATCACCGCCGATTACCTCAGCAGGTGCAAGATAGACCACGGGGAGTGGGAACTGCATCAGGAAATCTTCGACCAGATAGTAGCTCTTTGGGGTCCGCCAGTCATGGACCTCATGGCTCGGTTCTCATCCGCCAAAGCAAGCCGATTCTTCAGCCGACGGAAAGAAAGGATGTCCGAAGGCCTAGACGCCCTGGCCCAGAAGTGGCCCTCGGAGGGTCTTCTTTATGTTTTTCCCCCTTGGGCTCTGATAGGGAAAGTCATCCAGCGGATAGAAGCTCACCGGGGCCTAGTAATCCTCATTGCCCCGGATTGGCCCCGTCGCCCCTGGTATGCGGATCTGGTAAGGATGATCGCCGACCGTCCCTGGCGGCTTCCCAACAGGAGGGACCTTCTGAGGCAAGGCCCGGTCCAGATGCCACACGTGGATCGATTCTCGCTTACGGCTTGGCTATTGAAAGGGCGCGGCTCTTGAAGCGCGGCTACTCCGGCGGCAGTAATCACCACCCTGTTGAGCGCTAGGAAGCACTCGACTTGCCTCTCCTATGTGAGAGTGTGGCGCATCTTCGAGGCATGGTGTGCGGAGCGCCGGAGGAAACCCCTGACAACTTCGATCCCGGAGGTACTGGAATTTTTGCAAGCCGGATTCGACAAGGGCCTGGCGCACAGCTCCCTCTGAGTCCAACTGGCGGCCATCTCTTGCTATAGGGGTAAGGTCTGCGGGAAGCCTTTAGGAGCGCACGCGGACGTTTCCAGGTTCCTGAAAGTGGTCAGACGGCTCCGTCCGCAAAGGAGATCGGTCATCCCCCCTTGGGACCTCAACCTGGTACTAAACGCACTAGTCGCGGAACCTTTCGAACCAATGAAGAAGGCCTCCTTGAAGGATCTGACTCTGAAGACAGTCTTTCTGGTTGCCATTTGCTCAGCCAGGCGGGTCTCCGAATTACAAGCCCTGTCTTCTCGGCCTCCCTTTCTGTCCTTTCTCAAGGATAAGGTAGTCCTTCGGACGGTTCCCTCTTTCTTGCCTAAGGTCATCTCCCCCTTTCATGTCAACCAATCGATCACTCTCCCGTCTCTTCTGGCGGAAGAGCTAGGAGGGGGAGATAGTAGGATCCTCCTACTCGACGTCCGCAGGACATTAAAGCGTTACCTCTCCCGCACAGCCCCCTTCCGGAAGTCCGAACGACTGTTCGTACAGTTTGGGGGTCCCCACAAAGGGGAGGCGGCGGCCAAAGCCTCAATCTCCAGATGGATCAGGGAGACGATTGCCTCCGCCTATATCCTCAAGGGGAAGCAAGTTCCAGGAGGGCTGCGCACCCACTCAACTAGGGCACAGGCCACCTCTTGGGCAGAGTTCAGTTTAGTTCCTCCGCTGGACATCTGTAGGGCAGCGACCTGGTCCTCCCTGCACTCCTTTACCAAGCACTATAGACTGGACGTGCAGAGTGCTATGGACTCCAGGTTTGCGCATGCGGTTCTACGTTCCGGAATGGCGGATCCCACGCGGGCTGGTACTGCTCTGGTACTTCCCTGAAGTAAAGGGACTGGACTGGAGTGACGATAAGGAAGAAGTAATTAGACCTTACCTGCTAATTATTGTTCCTGAAGGAACAACAGTCCAGTCCCTGTTCCCTCCCGAGGTTGCCATTCCGGACGTTTTTCTCAGGGACGGGGCTTCGGCCCGAGGGCGGACTCAGGTCTGTCTGGAGGGTCACTGTGGTGGGCCGTGCAGTAGCAGGTAATCGGCCTCCGCCCTTGACCCTTCCTCATTCTTTCTCATTTTCATTCTCATTCTCTCTCATTCTTTCTACTCCCGTTAAAAAAAAAAAAAAAAAAGTGTACAGCTAATAATGTTGGAGATGGGTTTTTTTCCTTTAAGCTATTTTCGAAAGTTTGGTCAAGTCTGCTTTTGCAGTAGGTTACTGGAGTTGGTGGGTGGCACCAGTGGTATATATACCGCTCCATCCCAAAAAGGTTGGGCTCAGCCTCCAAGCTGCTGGAAGGGTTGCGTAACCCTGAAGTAAAGGGACTGGACTGTCGTTCCTTCAGGAACAATAATCAGCAGGTAAGATCTAATTACTTCTTGGAAGCCCAGACCAGCTGTATTCCACGCTTTAAGAAAAGTGGAAGGAAGTCCAAAAAACTGCCAGCATGGTTTAAAGGTGAGGTCAGAGAAACTGTTGCCAAAACAGCATCTTTCAGGAAATGGAAAAAAGAGCCAAACGACGAAACCTGGAAACAGCACAAGCACTGGCAAGTCAAATGCAAGGCATTGATAAGGCAGGCAAAGAGAGAATTTGAGAAGAAGCTTGCTGCGGAAGCAAAAATGCGAAATAAAGACCTTTTCAAGTACATTTGTATCAAAAAAACTGAGAGAGAGTCAGTTGGTCCATTAGATGATAAAGGGGTTAAAGGAGCACTAAGAGGCGACAAGGCGATAGCGGAGAGACTGAATGAATTCTTTGCTTCGGTCTTTACTGAGGAAGATGTAGGGATGTTACCCATGACTGACGTGGTATTTAAAGGTGCGGAAGAATTGAAGGAAATATCGATACATCGGGAAGATGTCTTACAACTATTAGATAAACTGAAGAGTAGCAAATCACCTGGGCCGGATGGTATGCATCCAAGGGTGTTGAAAGAACTGAAATATGAGATTGCAGACCTGCTATCAGTAATCTGTGAACTATCATTAAAATCATCTTTAATACCTGAAGATTGGAGGATCGCCAATGTAACACCAATTTTTAAAAAGGGTTCCAGGGGTGATCCGGGAAACTACAGACCGGTGAGCCTGACGTCAGTACCGGGAAAAATGGTAGAAACCATCATAAAGAATACAATTACTCAGCATGTAGATAGTCACAACCTAATGGGAGACAGCCAACATGGCTTTAGACAAGGAAGATCTTGTCTTACTAATCTGTTATGTTTTTTTGAAGGAGTGAATAATCAGGTGGACAAAGGTGAGTCGGTTGATATTGTGTATCTGGACTTTCAGAAAGCCTTTGACAAGGTCCCTCATCAGAGACTTTTGGCAAAACTAAAGAGTCATGGGATAGGAGGCAGTGTACTATTGTGGATCAGGAACTGGTTAAAAGATAGAAAGCAGAGGGTAGGGCTAAATGGCCAATTTTCCCAATGGAGAAAGGTGAATAGTGGTGTACCCCAGGGATCTGTGCTGGGTCCGCTGCTTTTTGACATATTCATAAATGACCTGGAAAATGGAATAACGAGTGAGGTTATCAAATTTGCAGATGACACAAAACTATTTAAAATTGTTAAAACCCAAGATGATTGTGAAAAATTGCAAGAGGATCTTGATAAATTGGAAGACTGGGCATCAAAATGGCAGATGAAATTTAATGTGGACAAGTGCAAGGTTATGCACCTAGGGAAGAACAACCCAAACTATGGTTACACAATGCAAGGTTCCACATTAGGAACCACCACTCAGGAAAAAGATTTAGGCGTCATTGTGGATACCATGTTAAAACCCTCGGCCCAGTGTGCAGCAGCGGCCAAGAGAGCAAATAGAATGCTAGGTATGATAAGGAAAGGAATGGAAAATAAAACAAAAGATATTGTAATGCCTCTATATCGTTCCATGGTGAGACCGCACCTTGAATATTGTGTGCAATTCTGGTCGCCGTATCTTAAAAAGGATATAATGATTTTAGAAAAGGTTCAGAGAAGAGCCACCAAAATGGTAAAGGGGATGGAAGGATACTCCTATGAAGAAAGGCTAAAAAGGTTAGGGCTCTTTAACCTGGAAAAGAGACGGCTGAGGGGAGATATGATAGAAGTCTATAAATTAATGAACGGAGTGGAACGGGTAAACGTAGATCGATTGTTTACGTTATCAGAATATAGAAAGACTAGGGGACATGCAATGAAGCTACAGGGTAAACTATTTAAGACTAATAAAAGAAAATATTTTTTCACTCAACGTGTAATCAAACTCTGGAATTTGTTACCGGAAGATGTAGTAAAGGCTGTTAGTGTAGCTGGGTTTAAAAAAGGTTTGGACAAGTTCCTGGAGGAAAGGTCCATAAACCATTATTAAGAAGTGACCGAAGATATCAATGCTTGACCCAGTACAAGCATTGTGGGACTTGTGTCTCTTGGGGAAACTGCTAGGTACATATGACCTAGATTGGCCACTGTTGGAAACAGAATACTGGGCTTGATGGACCTTGGTCTGACCCAGTATGGCATATCTTATGAAGCTCTGGAATGAGGGTTCATAGGATAAAAGTGAAAGGGGATATACTCAGGAGTAGCCTGAGGAAATATATCTTCGTGAAAAGAGTAGTGGATGCGAAGAACTAGCCTCCCACTGGAGTTGGTGGAGACCAGAATTGTGTCTGAATTCAAGGTAGCATGGGACAAGTACAGAGGATCTCTGTGGGAAAGGAAGGGGTTCTAGGAATTAATAGTTCTTTTAGAAACATGACAGGCCATGTGATCTTGTTCTGCTATCTAGTCTGCCCTTCCATATCATCCACTGCAAGAGTCCCCTTTTTTTCCTTTAGAGAGCCTCTGTGTTTGTCCCATGCTTTTTTGAAATTAGATACTGTCCTCATTTTGCTCGACCAGTCCAGACTAGTGGGTTATGCCATAGCTTGACAGTTCTCGGGAGCCAGGTCACCATGGTGACTAAACGTTTCCACCTGATTCCTGGGATTTTCTGGTCTCCTCTTTTTAGACATGTTTCAGACTATAATTCTGGTCGCCGTATCTTAAAAAAATATAGCAGAATTAGAAAAGGTTACATAGAAGAGCGACCAAAATCATAAGAGATTGAAGGATACGCCTACAAGGAAAGGCTTAAAAGTTTAGGGCTTTTCAGATTGGAAAAGAGATGGATGAATGGAGATATGATAGAGCTCTGTAAAATGAGCAGAATAGAACAAGTAAATGTGAATTGAATTGGTTGTTTACTTCTTCAAAAAGTAGAGACTAGGGGGCATGTAATGAACTTACAGTGTAGCACATTTAAGAATAATTGGAGAAAATATTTTTTGCTCAATTCGTAATCAAACTCTGGAATTCATTACCAAAGGATGTAGTAAAAGCTGTTAGTGTAGATTTATTTATTTAGACAGTTTTGTATACCACCTTATCCTTCAATCAAAGTGGTCACAACACAGTTGGGGGATACATTTAACACAAGGGGATATGAGACACATACACTAATACTTACTTACAGGGAACATGGGCAATGGAGGGTTAAGTGGCTTGCCCAATGGGTTTAAAAGAGGTTTGGACAAGTTCCTGGAGGAAAAGTCCATAAACCATTATTAAAGAGGACCAGGGAAATTCACCGCTTATGCTGGGATAAGAAGCATGGACTCTGTCTACCTTTTGGAAACCTGTCAATGCTTGTGATCTGGATTAGCCATTGTTGGAAAGAGGATACAGGGCTTGATGGACCTTTTGGTCTGACCCAGTATGGCATATCTTATGTTCTTATGCAACTGCCTGCCTGCGGGAACCCCTTCTCCCATGTGCATAAGTGAAGAGGATGGCCGCAGTTGTAGCAGAGACCCTTCTGTCTGCCCCTGGGGGTCCCATATCCCATGGGTATTACAGAAGGGGCAGGCTGCGATCGTGGCCTGAATGACAGATGGCTGCCCACAGAGATCCCCATCTCCCATGTGCAGAAGAGGACAGGGGTCATGACCTACAGCAACAAAAGGTTTTTAAGATGGGGAAGGGGAGAAGTGAGGTAGAGTAGGCAGATAAAATTTAAAGGGGCAAATGGACTTTGGGAAAAGAAAAGAGGAGGATAGGGGAATGGGGGGCAGGGGATTTGGGCGCCGGGGGGGGGGGGGGGAGTGAGAAAGGGGGGAGCCTGGAAAGAGAACAAAAGGGGGGGGGGGGGAACCAGGAGAAGAGAGGGGTTGGAGAAGGAGGAGAAAGAGCATAATGTATTGGAGGTTAAAGGGATGAATGCCAGGGGAGAAACATAAGGGTACAATGTGCATTTGCTGAAAGGTGCATTCCCTTCCTTCCCCCGCACCAAACAAATACTCAAGCACACTACCTGCACACGCATGCACACACGCACCACAGCCTTGCACAGTACTCGCCGTCACATCTCATGTGAAGACAGGCATGCCATCGTAACACACACACACATGCACACTTGCTAAATGAAGCTAGCAAGTGTGCATATGTGTGTGTTACGATGGTGTGACTGTGAGTGCCGTGCAAGGCTGTGGTGTGGTGTATATAAATATTGCTATCTAAAAATGCCTCATACAGTCCCTGCTGCCATTACAAGAAACACTTTATCATCTCTCTTCGAACTTTTCCACTTCCCTTCCTTCTGTCTCCTCCAGCCATGTATGAATTTGCAAATGGAGGAAGGGGAAACGTGCCATTTTGTCACACTATATGTGTGCATGTTTCAATTTGTTTGTGTTTCCTGTGCTGCAGTGCTGCTAACTGAGCAGGACTTTCTTTCTCTCTGCATTGTATGGCTCTGTAGGAGCTTGAGCTGCGCAATGTGGGATATTTGGCATTGGTCTCGTGAAACTAGAGAACATGAGAGCATCACGAGAGACTAGTGAGGGAAGCATGAGGCGGTCACAGCCACTGTCCCCTAAGATTTTGCCTTGATTCCTAAATCCAAGCAAAATTTGTTAAGGCCTGGATATGGCTGACAGTTTGTCAGCCAGCAGGTGAAGGCAGACATGAGCAACTTTCAGTGATGTCATCACTAGTATATCCTCTTGTTTGAACCGGTGCAGCAATGCAGATAGGCCTTCCTCCTTCTGGCCCACAACATGGTCCTGGATTTGTGTGATCAAGACCTTTAGGGCCAGCATTTGCTTGGAGCTTGGATACACCCTTGTCATCTTGAGCCAACAGTTGCCCTGTGTTCAGCACTGCTGTCTACGCATTCTAGCACTGGTGGGTCAGAGCAGACAGGAGGCCCTGTTGGGGCTCCTGAAGGGAATAGTACATTTGGGCCCAGCCTCCCTTCCCTCTTGATGTCCTCATCTTAGAAAGTTCAGCAAGAAAGCATTTTTTTTTCCTGAATTTTCTTTCAATTCTTCCATGTATTGCAATTGGCTGTATTTGGCCCTACTGCTACTGTTGATCATTTTATATAGTTCTACAAGGTGTATGCAGCGCTGTACGGATACATGTAAAAAGATGGTCCCTGCTCATAAGAGATTACAAACTAGTCAAGACAGACAATACAACAGCTGAGAGCAAGGATACAAGTAGGGAAGGGTAAGGAGACACTTGAGATGTTAAGCGGATCAGGATTCAAAAGCAGCCTTAACAAGGTGAGCTTTTAGCATGGATTTGAAAAGGGGCAGAGATGAAACCTGACATACAGATTTGGGTAATTTTGTTCCAGGCATAAGGAGCAGCAAGGTGAAAGGATTGGTATGGAGTTGGCAGAGGAAGAAAAGGGCATAGAGAGAAGCAATCCACATTAAGAGCAGAGCTCACAAGGAGGGATGTAGAGAGAGATGAAGGAGGAAAGGTAGTGAGGAATAGTAGAATGAATGCATTTATAGTCCAAAGGAGAAATTTGAACTGGATATGGAGACAGATGGGGGAGCCAATGAAGTGACTTGAGAAGAGGGGTTATATGAGCATATCGGGGCTGGTGGAAGATTAACTGCGCAGCTGAATTTTGAACAGATTGAAGGGGGAGAGATGAGCAAGGAGGAGGTTGCAATAGTCTAGACGAGAGATGACCAAAGAGTGGATAAGTGTCTTAGTAGTATGTTCAGAAAGGAATGGGCGGAATTTGCTGATGTGTTAAGTGAAAAAAGACATGTTTTAGCTATCAGTTGGATGTGTGTGGAAAAGGAGAGGGAGGACTCAAAAGACAACCCCAAGGTTGCGGGCAGAGGAAACAGGAAATACAAGACTGTTCTCCACAGAGATTGAGGAAGGGGGCAGGTTGAGGGGGGAAAAATAAGAAACTGTGTTTTGGCTATGTTCAATTTCAAATGGCGGTGAGACATCCAAGCAAAGATGTCTGATAAGGCTGGTAGAGATACTGACCTGGAGTGTCGGAGAAAAACCTGATGTAGAGAGAGAGAGAGATCTGAGAGTCAGCATAAAAATGGTACTGAAAACCATGGGAGGAGATCAGCGCAGCAAGGGACTGGGCATAGAGAAAGAAAAGGAGTGGGCCTAGAACAGACCCTTGGGGTACACCAACTGAGAGTGAGATAGCAGAAGAGGATCATCCACCAGAACAAACACTGAAAGAGTGATGGGAGAGATAAAGAAGAGAACCAGAACAACACAGAGGCCCTAAAACCAAGTGAGGAAAAGGTGGTGGTCAACATTGTCAAAAGCAGCAAAAATGTCAAGAAGAATTAGGATCAAGTAAAGGCCCTTGGATTTAGCCAGGAACAGGTTGCTGGAGACTTTGGAAAGAGCTATCTCAGTAGAATATAAAAGATGAAAGCCAGATTTCAGTGGATCCAGAAGAGCTTGAGAGGAGAGAAAGTCAAGACAACAGCAGAAAACTGCATGTTCAAGATGTTTGGAAATGAAGGGGCGAAGGGAGATGGGTTGATTAATAAGAAGGACAAGTAGGGTCAAGTGAAGGTTTCTTGAGGAGAGGTATGACCACAGCATGCTTGAAAGCTGTTGGGACAGTTGCACTGGAGAGAAATAAGTTGAGAATGATAGATGGAAGGGATGACAGTGCAGAAGATAGAGTTAAAGAGATGAATGGGGATAGGATTAGAGGAGGTAAAAAGAAGAGTGATTTCCTCTACCGAGATCTTAGAGAAGGAAGAAAGAAGAATAGCAGAGGTTGAGGGGAAGAGTTGGTATGAAGGGGATGAAGCTGATCTTATGGGGAATTGGAGTGTAATCTTGTGGACTTTGCATGGAAATAGTCAGCCAGGGTTTATTTTTATTTTATTTTATTTATTTAACACTTATTTATATACCGCATCTTCCAGCGATCAGTTGCGGTGTACAATTAACAACAGTGAACAATGCAGAGCTTGTTTTACATGGAACAGAATAACTTTTTACATAGAACATCTTAACATGCACACATAGGTTTAAAAACTAAGCAGAATAATTCAACTTTTTGAGTAGAAAGGAAAGGAGGGGGTCTGGGGTGGGGGCATCTCGAGTAGAGAGTTGAACGTTTTATAAAGATTGCAAGGGTCAAAGGCAAGAGAGTTAGATGGACATAGTAGTTTTGCTTGGTGAGTGCTATGGCTGACTGGAAGGAGGCAAGCATGAATTTGAAGTAAAGAAATCAGCAAGGTTGTAGAATATGAGCCAAATGTGCTCCAGTTGAGTAGACACAGCAGCGTAGATAATGGGTTGTTGAAGACAGCCAAGGCTGAAGTACAGTGTATCTTAACAGGATGTGGCATGGGACGGAACAGAGGAGAGTGCAGAGTTATGGGAAACTACAGCCTCTTCAACAGATTTAGAAGACAAGACAGAGGAAAGAGATAATGAGCCAATAGTGGAGAGAGCTGATAGACTGATAGCATGAAGATTTCTAAGGAGAAGACTGGGCAAGATTGAGATGGGAAGTGATGAAGAGTGAACTTAGAAGGTGGTGATCAGATAAGGGGAGAACTGAGATAGAGAAATTAGAGGGTAAGTAATTGGAGAAGAAAACAAGGTCAAGGCAATGACTGTACTGGTGAGTGGGGGCAGTAGAGCAAAGCTGGAGGTTGAATGAGGAGGTAAGGGAAAGGGAGTTTTAAAGCATAAGGGTCAGAAGAGTTATGGGTCAGAAGAGTTATCAATCAACATGAATATTAAAGTCACTGAGAATAAAGGGGGGGGGGGGGAGGATGAATCCAGAAAAAAAGGAAAGCCATGAGTCAAAATAGGTGAGAAGGGTACAAGTGGATTTGTCTTGAGGTTGATAAAGAGCAGCTATCTGGAGAGGTAATGGATTAAAAGGCAGATTAGAGTGGACTTTAAAGGAAGGAAAGGAGTGAGACTGGTGCAGAAGGAGGGGCTGAAATTGACAGGAATGAGAGAGTAGAAACCCAACACCATCACCACGGCCAGTGGGATGTGGTATATGGGAGAATTGGTAGCTGCCTTTACCAAGGGCAGCAACTGAAACTGAGTGGTCCGGAAGGAGCCAGGTCTACGTTTAAAGTCAGAAGATTGAGAGAATTGGAGATAAGCTTGCATTTACCTATGATCTATTTATTAGATATGAAGTGTGCATTCCACAGGGCACAAGAGAAAGGGAGGGAGGAGGGGGAAAGGAGAGGGATATGAATGAGATTGAAGCAGTTGCTTGAGGAATTGTCTTGGGCATGAGAGAAATCTAGGGGGGCAGGGTTGGGATTAATATTACCAGAAGAGAGAAGAAGGAGCAGAAGTGTGCAGGGTAGAGAGGAAATAGCCCCACCCTCGTTTCTGCTGTGCTTTCACAGAGAGAAGAGAATGAGAAGAAGAAAGTGAAGCTGAAGAGCTGAAGAAAGGGTGGAAGATAAGATGGGGAAGAAGTGTGGGTGGTAAAGAGAGGGTGATAAGGAGGGGGTATGAAGTTGAAGATCTGAGGGGAGAGGATTAGGGAGTGTCAATAGAAGGAAGAAAGAATGATGTGGAGCCATAAGAAAGCGGTGGTGAGGAGAGGATCAAAGAAAAACAGGTCTGCGACTAAAAAGCTGTTGGATTATTTTCATCTAATTTCCATGTATTTTGGTGTGCTGAAAACAAATAAAATATTGAAAAAACTCCTAGACGTCATGATTTGCCACAACATGCAAAATTGTCTTCAAATTTATCAATTTTTTTTCAAATTACTATTAATTCAAATTACTATTAATTAATTCACATAAGTGCATTTAAGATATAAAATGCCAAAAAAAACCTTAAAGGGATTGTCCGAGTTATGTAAAAGAAAAATAGCACTGTAAATCTGATGGTCAGCAATATATACATAAGATAAGCAATTTTTAAGTCCGTGCTTCTAATGGTAGAAGGGGTTAATCTTTCCTGAAGAATCCAGTGGGAGGGAGACACAGGGCAGATAGCAGCAGCTCCGGTCAGTGCAGGGGGGCGTGGCCAGCACTGTGACGTCTCGTATACAGATACAGAGCTGCTCTCTCCTGCATGCCACACTTGTGCACGAATCATCATCAGGTTCTTGGTTCTAGGCTGTTCACACTTTTTCATCGCAATTCGTGTTAGCTCGTCATTCTTCAACCGTTATGGCTCCGCAAAAGTGTATTAATTCGCCAGACAGTTTCTGTTTCATCTGTGGTGAATATACACTGTTGAAGCAACAGCAGAATATTACAGACTTTGTGAAAAAAGTATACTTTGCATACTTTGGACTAAAAATTGGGGATCAAGATAAAGTCTGGGCGCCTCATAAAGTGTGCAAACGGTGTGTTGAGGATCTCCGAAACTGGTTCAAGAGTAAGAAAACAATTTTCCGTTTATGGGATTCCTATGGTATGGCGAGAGCAAAAGAACCATAGTGACGACTGTTACTTTTGTTCATGCGATGTGAAAGGGTTTAATTCCAAATGGAAGCATTCCATTTCATACCCCAGTCTTCACTCGGCAATTCGTCCCATCCCCCATGGCACAGATATACCAGTACCCAAGCCCCCTGCTACCTTTGAAGAGATACCTAGCTCCGATGAAGGTGAAGTCATACCTGAACCAGATGACAAATCAAGTTCTGACTTTGAAAATGATACAAGACCAAAATTGTTTTCTCAGGAGGAGATGAATGATTTGGTAAGAGGCTTGAATCTTCCCAAAGATGCCGCTGAGTTACTCGGATCAAGGCTGAAAAGCAGGAATTTGTTTGCCAGGCGTATCATCTTCATGGTTCAGACATCGTGAAAAGGAGTTTCTTCCTTACTTCGCCCAGGAAGACAAGATGGTTTATTGCATCGATGTCGAAGGTCTGATGGGTCAATTTATAATCCAATATGATTCAGAGCAATGGCGTTTTTTTATAGAGTCTTCAAAAAGAAGTCTCAAAGCAATTTTACTCCACAACGGTTTTTACGCTTCCATACCTGTAGGTCATTCCGTACACTTGAAGGAAACCTACGAGAACTTGGAATTGGTTCTTCGTAAACTTAAATATGAAGACCATGGTTGGCAAGTGTGTGGGGACTTGAAGTTCTTGTGCATGCTGCTCGGGCAACAAGCTGGGTATACCAAATATCCTTGTTTTCTGTGTCTGTGGGACAGTCGAGACCAACAAAATCACTGGACCAAGAAGAGTTGGCAGCCGAGGGTGCTAACGGTCGGTGAAAAAAATGTCCTCCGAGAAACTTTGGTACCTTCCCATAAAGTTCTTCTACCACCTCTCCACGTAAAATCACTTCCAAGAGATGGAGAATGCTTCAAATACTTGGTCACCAAGTTTCCAGGCCTGTCAGAGGCAAAATTGAAGGAAGGTGTGTTCGTCGGACCAGACATTAGAAGGCTTATAGTTGATCAAGAGTTTGTCAATACCATGACGAATCCTCAAAAAGAAGGGTGGATTGCATTTAAAGAAGTTGTACAGAAATTTTTAGGCAATAACAAAGATCCTCACTACAAAAAGATCGTTGGACGAATGCTGAAAGCATTTCAAGCTTTAGGTTGCCTGATGAGTTTGAAAGTGCATTTCCTCCAGTCCCACCTTGACTACTTTTCCTGAAAATTTGGGAGCTGTGAGTGAGGAACAAGATGAACGATTCCACCAAGACATTAAAGAGATGGAAAGGAGATACCAGGGAAAATGGGGCATTACAATGATGGCAGACTACTGTTGGATGCTTCAGAGAGACATTCCAGATGCTACTCACAAGTGTAAATGCACCAAGAGGAGCCTCACAAGGAAAAGGAATCGAGTTTAGTGTGTGTAGGTGAGCTCATTTCAGTTCAAAAAAGGATTTTCATGAAAATATTGTAATAAAACTTTAATTTTATAAGTCTATTTCCATTTATTTTGAGGTATTGCCTTATTTAACATAGTTACCTAAATTGTCAGGAAACGTGATGTCCTATGACAAAATGGAGGTCATTTTCGGATTCAGCGCACCAAAAACCATAAAGATTATATGGAATAACCAAAACAGCTCTCGAAAATTTTTTTTTGCAGACCTTATAATTGAAGGAAGGTAGGAGGAGGATTGAGGGGATCAGGGAGCACCTAAAAGTGATCGTGGTATAAAGTTACCCTTAAGAGGTGGCTGTGTATTGTTTGCTTGCAAGAAATCCGTTTCAAATTAAAGGTTTTTTTTGCTCTCTCTAGCATTTGGGGGCAGCTGGGACAGTCCTCAGGTTTCCCTGGCTGGCTGGGTGGTGCTGCAATTCTGTTTTTTGGGATTTCTTTTCAGTGTGGTGTTGTGGTATGTGTGTGTGGGGGGGGGGGGGGGTTTGTTTGTTTTTTTTTTTTTTCCTTTTTGCCCTGATACCGGGTGCTCAGTACTGTGGCTCCTGTTGGGTGAGCTCCATGGCGGGATCTTTTTGCTCTATATGCGATGAACCTCTGGCACAATTGTTTTGGGCCCCCATGGGGGGTTATGGGGTCTAATGCCTCTACAGGGTCTCCCACAATTTTCCCGCCTGCAGGACAGGTGGCTGCCTTGGATGGCTGCATGGTTTCTGCAGAGAGGGAACATGACGAGAAGGGCTGTAGCTGGTGGTCCCCATGGGTCCCCAGAGCCCTTTTTTGTCCAGCTTTGAGCAGCAGCTTCTGAAACAGCTCATGGGCTGTTTTCAGTCCTTACTAGCTGCTTTTGCAACACCCTTCGAAGGGGTCCAAGCCCCAGGCCTGCCCTACATGGGATCCAGGGCCTTTGAGTGATTCTGTCAGTGGTGGCAACAAATTTGTGTCCCCACTTTATCCTTTTGCTTGTCCATTCCTCCAGAGGCCTAACCATTTGGGATACAGATGAGGAATCCTTCTCCAGAGGGTGAGTCAGAAGGGGAAATTTGTCTAATGGAAGGTTAGGATCCATCCATGATCCACCTATATCACAAAGAGGACTTTCCTATTCTTATGCAGGATGATATGACAGCTTTGCCTACTGTAGAGCCTGCTCCCATGCAAGCTTTGCAAGTGGATGCTATTCTGGAGGGTATCCGGCATCCTGGATTTTTTCCTCTCCCTGAGCCTTTGTGGCAGCTGTCACTGCAAGGCTGGAGAAGACCCAGAGGTTTCATTCAAGTGGCAGCACTGCCTTTTTTTTTTTTTTTTTGGACCTCCTGAGGTCTGTGAATAAAGTCAGTGGTGAAGCAGGGACCCCTGGAAAGACTCGGATAAGGCACCTTGAGACCGTCTGGGGCCCTTGCCTGCCTTTTGGTTTAAAATGTGTTCAAGTGATGTTGAGATTGTGACTGGCAATGAGGGGGGTCCCCCAGGGAGGCTGGTGAAAACACTGACAAATGCTGGGGACAGTCATGAATCAAGGCCACCCGGTGTGTGGGGTTTTTTTGTTTTGTTTTTAAATATCAGATGCAAGGCCTCTCCACCAGAGAGGATACATATGGCCTGGAAAGAAGAAGAAAAAAAATCCAGCAGTCGCCTCACTCTCTTTTTTTTTTTTTTTTTTTTTTTTAAAGAAAAACAGGTGTTCACTCTCCCTTGATATAATGCAGCTGCCTCTGTCAGTGCAGTCTGCTCTGGGCAGGGCAGACCTGCTAAAACTTTCAGGATGCCTTCATCTGTCACCACAGCCAGGGAGGTTTGCTCTGGATGAGGTTGACATGAGGAGGAGTAAGAACTCCAACTGCTGGAAAGGTCTGCTTGGTCTGGGCTAGCACTGCCAACAACAGCGAGTTTCTTTGAGATGGAGGAGAAAAATTAAGAAATTTTGAAAAATAAAAAAATAATGGATGAATGAGGGAGAGCTATGTTTGCATTTGGTTGTGGATGAAGACGATTGATGGGGAGGAGTCACTCGCACATGTCCTGAAGAGTTTTCTAGACTCCTCTGGGCTCTAGAAGAGCAAGTCTGGCCTAGTGCACTCAGGAATACATTGCCATCTGTGTGGCTGATTTTTTTCCTGCTTGGTCATGGAGAAACTGCTGCCCTAGGTGATCCTTGCCATTTCCCCCCCCCCCCCGCCCCTGCCCCCACAGGGGCAGCTCAAGACCATTCCTCCCCCGCCCCTCCTAGGTGGCCAGCATCTTCCCTTTTCTACTACTGCCGGTGAACCTCCTTCTTCAGCCCCAGCCAAGCCCGCAAAGAAAGTAAAAGCAGTACATCAGCAGGCCTTCAAGCACCATGTTCACTCAAGGCCTGCCAGTCCTGCCTCTTCCAATTCAGACGTCCTGCTGGAAGGGTAGGGGCAACAAGCCATGAGCATTTATTTATATTTCTTATATATCGCGCTATTATAATCAGTGCGGTTTACAGCTACAACAAACATACTACAATGTAATGGTACATTGAGCTTACATAGAACAGGATATTCAAAACATGGAACACCTAGCATGTGAACATGTAGGTGTTCAAAGGCACTGCTTTTACTTTCGGTGCCAGAGCTGCACTGCCACCCTTGGCGGACTTAGTTGATGGGCCAGTCCTGGCAACAGGGCTCCCAAACCTGTAGGACCAGTCTTCCAGGGTGGGTCCTAGCCTGGTCTAGCAGGATTCAAGGAAAAAAAATCATTAGGTATGTAACACTTACTCCTTACTCATACTGCTAGACCAGTCCAGACAAGTGGGACGTATCCCCTGGTCCAAGCTGGACAAAACAGCAACAATGTCCACCTTCCTGGTTTCCACGGTCCAAGAGGAACACCACCTATCAAAAATCCTCCAGACTCGCACATTAGTCATGGAAGTAGAGGCACTCCAGGCCTTGAGAAGGATGTCCAAGACAGGCAGTTCTACATCGGAAGTGGACAGCCTATGCCCGTTCAAGGGAAAGACCATAAGTAAGAATGGAACAGGATCCTCCATCATGGGGAATCCTTGTTGCCTCATGAGAGAGGCCTTCTGCGACAAGAAGGGAGACCCATGCTAATAGGTTCAAGAGAACTACATACCATGCCCTATGCAGCCAGTCCAAAGCTACTAGAATCATCAAGTCTGGGAGACTGAATTCTGTATAGAAGGCAGCTCACCAAAGGCCATGACCATGGGACGGGGGAGGGAGGGGGTACAGAACATGCAGAAGCCCCTTCTGGGCCACTTTTGAAACAGGGCATTCAAGTCTGCAGTTCCTTCCTGCGGCTAAAAAGAAGTTCTCCATTTTGGCATTTTCCTGAGTGATTATCAAGTCTCGTACTGGAAGACCCCACCTGTACACTATAAGGTCAAATGCATGAGGGCTTAACTCCCGCTCGCTAGATACAGTTTTCCATCTCAAGAAGTCAGTCTGCACATTGGTGACATCTGCTATGTGGGCTGTGGACAAGGCACTTAAATGCTTCTTCGCCTACTGACACAGCTTCACCACCTTGAGAGCCACTCTCTGAGACCGTTCCATCTTGCTTGTTGACATATGCCAAAAAGAACACATGAACTGCTTTTTCCACCAGGAGAGGCTGGAATCTCTCTAAAGACAGGTGGACTGCTCTGGCCTCCAACTGGTTGATTAACAAAGAGGCCTTCTGTGGGGACCAGAGTCCCTAAACAAACTGACCTGGACAGTGAACTCCCTGGTCTTTCTTACTGGCATCCGTGGTGACTATCACCGAATCCAGCACTTCCAGAGGCATCCTGGCCATCAAATGGTGAGACTGCAACTACAACAATAACTGCTCCTTGATCACCCGGGGAAGGGTGGCAGGGGGAAGAGGAAGATCTGGTCAAACAACTGAGAACATGGAAACCAGAAAGACATCAGATGTCTCTTGGGTCAGGGTATACATGCGCCCTCTTCAAAGACTAGTTCCAGGGATGAACCGTGGATCCTAGGAGATGGAGTTGGTCCTATGTCTAGGGAGCTGACTGACCATAGAACTGCCAGAGATGGCTCTGCAGCTTCAGTAACCTCTCCAGTATGAGGAAAACTCAACCCAGAAGAATGTTTATCAGAGTCCTGAGGTACTCCAAGTCCTGAAAAAGAATCTGACTGCTATTGGGATAGTTGACTACCAACCTCAGCATTTCAAGCCAGCAAATTATCAGAACTGTGTTGTCCCAAGATTTCTGCAAAGTGTGACCAAATCAGTCATTTGCTCAAGTATGAGTAAACTCAGATTCCTTCCTTGTGCAGGAATTGCCACTACAACTACCATGATCTTCAAAAAGGTGAAAGGAGTCATATGCCAAAAGGTAGAGCTCAGAATTTGAAATGTTGGCCCAGGAAACAGAAGCAGCAAAATCACTAGTGTTGCTCCCTGATGCGAATATGGAAGGTACACCACAGCAAGATCCAGGGAGGTTAGGAACTCCCTTTGCTGGACTGACCAACCTGATGGTCTCCATGTGAAAATTAGGGACTTGAGTTTGGCACTGATCGCCTCCAGGTCCAGAAGTAGATAGAACACCAACCTTGGCCCTGCTCTGCGGAAGGCATAGGGAGAATAGCTTGTAACTGCAGGAGGTGCTGTAGTTTCCTTGATCATCACCTGGTTAAGAGGGGAGCCATAGGGAGATTCCACAAAGATGTCCCATAGAGATTCTACAAACTCCAGAGCACAACCACTATTATTTGTCATTTGTATAGCGCTACTCCAAGGGACAGCACTCTACTGTTGATCACAAAACACATCGGGTAAACACTATCAGTGGCAGGAGAAAAGAACGTCGGAATCCAAGGAGGTAAGGCAAAAACCTCCTATGGAACCAAGCCCAATCCTCTTAACATCAACAGCTCTTTAAAAAAAACAACTCCTACCATTCAATTATTCAAATGTTCAATGTATTCTATTATTTTAATATAATTCCAATCAAAAGTTATTCATATCAAAAGTAAGAAGGGGAGCAGTGTTCTTATATCTCTCAATGCCTCGCATTTCGCAGCCTGCTTCTTCAGGGATCATACCGTTACACACAAATTCAAACCTACAATTCCAACAAATGCTGTAAGAGGGAGCAGGGAAAAAAATCAGCCAACATACATGCCGTCAGTGAGACATAGGCAGGACCATAACCACCGATAACATACCATACCACTTCTCATAAAACCGCAAACAATCCAAAACATTACCGCGGCATCCAGCAAGAACGCCGTGTATGTGCTTCTTAAAAAGTCCTCGATAGTGATGTCACATCAGGGGAAACCCCTCAATCACACTCATCATGGTCATAACGCACTACACTATTAAACCCCTCTACAGACCGACAGCATAATCATGTGGCGTGTTCCCTCCCGGAACTAAGATGAGCAAAACCAAAGCCACCCGGGCACCCAAAAGTATATTAAACATCAAGCCACCAACAATCGGCACGCCCAGGTCGGCGGCCCTTCACAAAATTACCATACAAGGGAGATCCGCCAGCTGCGAAAGCCTGAATAAAACAAAAAAAATACACCCACCCACCCACCTGTTCCATCAGCCAACATTGCACTCTGCATCCAGTACTCAAACAATGCCTCTAACCCTATATCTCCAAAGAATCCACTGTCCCAAATCATCATAAACATACGCTTCAGTCAATCTGAGCGTTGAGGCCACCAGGATATACAGTCCCCAAGTAAAAAATCCACTTTTGCTCACACAGCAACAAAGATTGATCTCTATCACGATTACCATGTCCCCATAGACCTGATCAATGCAAAAACACCTGAGGTCTGAAAACACATGCCCAAAATACAAACAGTGTTGTACCATAGGGGCCTCTCGTCGTTTACACTTCAAATGACTCTTATGTTTCCCCATTCTTAATCTAAAAGATCATATTGTCTTATCCATGTAGCCCATGCCACAAGGGCAATGTATAAAATATACCACACAACTAGACCCACAGGTTGTGCTACAGCGTGATGTGTTTTGTGATCAACGGTAGCGTGTTGTCCCTTGGAGTAGTTATGATTCACACTCTGGAGCTGACCTTTTTCTTTTTATCTGTATAGCACTACAAGACATACACAGTGCTGTACAGACACTGTGACAGAGGACCTTGAGGACCCTTTGGTCTGATGCGATACGAGTCCACTGCAAGAGAAACAGCCAGAACCACCCTCAACCAACTGTACCTTGGAAGGGACCTACTGGGTTTCATTGCAGGGGTTTACTGACTCCGGAGGGAACCATGGCTGAGTCCTCAGAACACAGAACTCCAAAAAGGCTGACCCTTCTTTGGCTTAGGCCCATAGGATGGCTAGTCTCTGCCTGGATTCCTAGAGGTCCAAGGGCATCTCCATGCTCCACACAGGGCCCTGTGATAGGCACTCCTAGCATCCCTGGGCCTGTCTTCCAGGCACCTCTGTAGATAGTCTCTCCAAGGTCTTTCACAAATGTCTTCGGGTCTTCCCTAAAGAACAACCTGCCCTTAAAAGGGGGAGGTTCCTCAGCCATAACTTGGAGGCATTATCAGTCGACAAATGTGAAGCCAGAGCTACTGCCACTGCTGCCATGGACTTGGAGGCGATCCCAACAGTCATACAGAGCAGCAGCCACATACGTGGCTCCATATTCCAAACTGTCCAGCAGCAGCTGCATCTGGCATAAGAGAGCTCAGGCCACCAAGCCTGCAAACAGCGCTACTTGAGAATCTAAGGCGGAAGCTGCAAAGGCATCCTAAAGGAGGGCCTCTAACTCTTGAGCACAGGGCCCCCTTCCACCAGGATGACTGTGCGCCTTGGGTCCATCCAAGGGAGCCCAAAAAGCTGATCCAGCTAGCCCTGAGACATAGGGTACAGGCACTGATATTTATAGCAGAGGCCCCTTGCTGCAGGAGCTCCTTCACCCAGAGGCAGCTCCGGGACAGCACAGCTTCACTCGCAACCCCAGGGAATCTACTTGGCTTGATTATTTTTTGTTTTTTATTTTTAAGAGAAGGGGAGCCAGCATTCCTGCCTCCTGCTTCACAGTCCCAGGCACCCACTGCTTCTTTGTCCGTTGATGTGGAAAGGGAGGGATCCTTTGGAGCAGTCTGACACCTCAGCAGCCTCCACGCAGGCAGGATCAGTGGGGGCACTGCATCGTCAGCTCTGCAGGTGAGCAGTATGACTCAGCATCTCCCCATGGCTCAGCTTCCTGGGCTGGCTCCAGAAAGGTATAACAGAGGGGTGGTTAGCGCTCCTCTTGATTATGCTTGAAAACCACCTGTAGACTATCTCCAGGGATCATGCCCAGATCAGTGGCCAGGCTGGAATCCCTTGCTCCATGTGGCCTACATGACCCACCTTGTCTGTGAATGGCAGACATTGGCGAGCTATCCTCTAAGGCTCAGGCCACTACAACCCACTCCCGGGAACCCCATTTTTTTTTCATTGGGCCCCATACCCTTAGAGAGCATCCGTTACCCGCATGCCTTATTCTGACCATGGAGGGCTCTCGGTTCTCATCCCACTCCCGCATTCATGCCCTGACAAGCCAATGTTTTGGTCGCCATGTCAAGGAACTTGCTTTGCAGGATCTCCATATCTCTCTGCCACCACACATGGCATAGGGGTTCCCGAGTGGCACTTCATATAAAACTGCAGTTTTTCTATATCGTGGTCTGCCAACTCCTTTTGAAGCAAACACTAGGTCACCTGAGCCCTAGCATGTTTTATTTTTCAAGGACAACCAAGACAAAGGAAAACACATAGCAACAAAAATAAATATACAGTATTTAAAAAAAAAAAAAAAAAAAAAGAAAGAAATCGAGTGAAATGCATGGCGGAGTTCATACATCAACAAAAAAGCCCCACCCATAATAGACTGGTAGAATCTAGCAGGGATTCCCCATTAAAGCTTCAGCCCCAAGGGCATTCCTGAATCCTACCCAGCTCCAGCTCACTCTCTGCAAGCGCCTGCACTCTAAGGGCAGCTACAGGAACCCTCCTAACTGTTTCAGACTAGAATAAGTCGACTCCCCCCCCCCCCCCCTTTTTCTTTCTCCTACTCCCCATCTTCCCGTGGGGAAGGGGAATAACTCCATTCCATTTCCCGTCGTGTGCCGGAACTCTCCAACAAGTGACTGTTTTGTCTTCTCAGGGGAGTCCTCCACCCTCTCACACAGGCCATCTGTCTCTCCTTGGGGTGCAATTAAATGCTTCGAGTGCTTCCCTCGGGCCTGCACTCCAGCTCAATCCACGTTGGTCCACAGATCGCCCAGGTGGTAAGAACTCTCATGGGCCCAAATCTGGAAGGGAGGACGACTCCTCCATGACTTTCACAGCTAAGACCGGGACCAAGCTTTCACTCTGTAAACCGCTTTTCTGCCTCCAGTTAAAAGTGGTATATCTAATAATAAGTAAACCATAACTAGCATGTTCAGTACATGCAGAAGCAACATCAGGGTCCTCACCGCTGGTTCCTGGGCATACCCCATGATAACCAGCTACCATAAAATATGGTAAAACCAGTTACCATAAAATATAGAGGGAGGAGTGACCTAGTGGTTGGGGCAAGTTACCGTGGGCTGGAAGACCTGTGGTTTGAATCCCACTAGAGGACGGCAATCTCGGGCTGGAAGGATTGGGGTTTCTAGTTCTACAGGTGCTCTTTGTGGCCTTAGGCAAGCCACTTAACCCTCTGTTTCCTCAGGTACAACAACAAAGGATTATGAGCCCTTTGGGGACAAGGGAAACACGAACATGCACACTGAATGTGCACTGCTTCGACTTGTAGAAAAGCGATATATAGGCCTAGCTAAATAATAAAATATGGTTCCTCCAAAAGCTACAAGATATGAGTCCTACTAGGATCACATCCTGGCAGACCTCCAAGTACTCTGCTCTACCATAAAAAACTGACGGCCAGATCCCATGCTTCTATTCATGCTCTGGCTACACCAAAAGCGCCTCTACTTGACAATTCAATCAAAGATCTCCACAGCATCACAGTATTCAGAGACAGGTCACCATCACCATCTGAGCGCCTCACCATAGCAGTCACATGTTCTCTCATGGAGGCGTACCCTCCTCCAGCAAGAAAGATGCTTCTACAGTAACCATAGGGATCTCAGCATCTTTGCCAGCCTCCCTCTCTTCATACCAGATCGCCACACTTCCGTTCTTTAGCTAGGGCTGTAGAACTTCTACGTTCATCTTGCAAAGAGAATAAGTGTTCTTCGATATTTTTCAGTTGATGCAGCCTCCGTCCAAGAGCAAGGATACCAGCCATCAGACTGCTGCCTTTTTCTCACACTCCCAAAAAAAAAAGAGAGAGAACCTTCAGCGACTTTGCTGGCAGTTGTAACTTGCTCTCTGCTACAGGCATCTACACAAATTGCATCTATCTCAAGTTTTGTCGGTATCTGGTGGACTGACTTGCACACAGGACTCCCTGCATGCTATTAATTCTCTAATCCTACCCTATATCGGTTCCAGGCCGGCAAGCAAGGACCATCCCTCCAAATTTAAAAAAACAAAATCCCCCCCAAAAAACAAAACCCTCCAGATACAGTGTGGCAGTTGATCACAAGGAACACACACTCTAACTCTCTAAATTGTCAGATGGATAGGCCCCACCTGTTGTCCTCATTGTCCAACAATGCATTATGTCAACCTCTTCAAAGGCACATGCAAATTGCCTCCACCTTAACCATCTCCTGTCCTGCTGCCCTGTGCCATGACAACTCATATGGAGAGACCTCAGGAAACAGCTTTACAAAAGGAAGATTGTGCCAGATGAATCTGTTTTTTTCTTTGACTGGATTACCAGGAAACTTGATCTAGCACATGCGCTAGACTTGGTTTACTTGATTTCAGCAAAGTCTTTGATCGTCTTCCTCCGAGAAAGCTCATTAATAAACTGAGCAGCCTGAAACTAGGACCAAAGGTAGTGAACTGGGTTAGAAACTCCTCCACAACCTCCTGTATAATGTTGGTCTAAACACACAGAAACCTAAGAAATTCAACACTGGAACAGACTGGAAGGTCTATCAACCCGTGTCCTATGGCCAGTCTAGATCAAAGGCTCCTACAGAGTCTCAAGAGGTAGATAGATTCCATGTTTCTTTTCACAAGAATGAGCAGTAGACTCCCCAGTCCTACTGTAATGGGGCTAGCAGGGCCAGCCTGATTGCTAGGCAGACGCCTATGGCAGTAAACCTCTGTGGGTGGCACGGCGTCCGCAGCAGTCCATGTGCCTTATGACAGTCTGACCTCTGCCTGGTGCAACCCAGGATACACCCACGGGGCCAGGTGCTGCCATTTTTCAAGATGACGGGACAGGGGCGGGAGCATGTAGGCAACGCTCCTGCTCCAGATTAAAGGTACTGGGAGGGGATGGGGGGGTTCGTGGGACACCAGGGTTTTTTTTTTTTTATTGGGCAGGTGGGGGATCGGGGCTGCTGGGCCACTGGGGACTTTTTCTGTCAGGGGGGTTGGTGTCTGGGGGGAGCAATGGACTCCCGACAGTATGCTGATGGCATCGGGAGCTTTGACTGTGTTTCTCCAGTATAGCATGCCAAACACATGTGCACAGCTCTCCCAGTTTAACGCTGACTTTTTGCACACTGAGTAATTTGAATATTGCATGCTAGCACAAAGAGTGTTAAAGTTGTGCTATGAAACCCTGCACTAGAGCTTTAAACACTGGGTTCTAACGCATGGTTTCTGCATCAGCTTGTAAGTTTGTACCTGAGGCAGTGGAAGGTTAAGTGTTTTGCCTGAGACCACAAGGAGTACCAGTCGGATATCAACCCTGTTCTTTCTGGTCCCAGTCTGTTGACCTACTCCACCTAATTAAGCTGCACAATCTGTTGCTGGACAACATTATCAAAATGACTAACATAGCAGGGTTCAAGAGAGATTTAGACAGGTTCCTGGCATAGTTTATACCCAGAAATGAATTGTGAGGCTTTGGATCTGCTTTTTCTTGGTACTTGCGACCCAGACTGACCACTAATGGAGGCATGATGCTGGGCTCAAAGTATGTGAAGATTATGCAATCAAGACTTTGGTTTCTTAATTACTCTTTTAAATATTTCTTTAATTGTTCTTTCATGAAGAAAGTGTAGCATGCATTGTGTAGGTCAGTGACTTAAATTATATTTTGAATTGTATTTTTTTGCCAGCAGTATGTGAAAAACATACAAGGGTGTGAAGATCTTTATCTCCAGGAACAAACAGGAATGAGTCTTCACATATATAGGGTACGTCGGTACCGACGGAGCCTGCGCGGGAACGCTCCCCAGCGTCCAATCAGAAAGCTTTTGGGAGCATCCCACAGCGCCTGCATGCTGTCTTCCCGCCTTTCCAACTGTCTCTCCTCAGTTTTCGTTTTTCCGCGGAGCCGGCAGAACGTACTCCTGTCACCGCAGAAAATTTCTTTTTTAATTCTTTAATTCTTTGTTTTCTTGTGGTCGCGGCTGCTTTTCCCGCCTCCACCGGTACCGCCGGTGGGTTTTTTCTTTTCTTTTTCTTAAACTCAGGGAGTTTTTCCCTCAGTTTCTGTCTTAGATTTTTGGGCCTGTAAGGCCTCTCCATCATGGAGCCTTCTTCTCCTAAGAAGTGCCTTAACTGTGGAAATACAGTTTTCTTTTTAGACTCCAATAACTGGTGTCTAACCTGTTTGGGTCCTGACCCTTTCCCTCCGGAGCCATTAGGCTACAATTTTATGAGAAGACATTTTCCATTTCGAGTTTCCCTCGATGCCGAGTGCCCTTCCAGTGTCAGGGCACCGACCATTTCTTCTCTACAGGATCAGGTAACCCACAAATAGTCTGTTAAGACTAGCCAATCCTTGAGTGGTAGGTCTCATGCCAAGCATGATGATGGCTCCGGCCTTGCCCTCAAGAACCTATTGGCTTCAAAACCCCGGCGGGAGTCTTCGGTCTCCAAAGCATTTCAGGGGTTTCAGGTTGTTCCTGGGGCTCATCCCCCACAGGACATACCTGAGCCATGCTCGGTGGTGGCATCCGCGTCGAACGGTACCGATACCCCGGCATCGGCACCGGTGTTGAGTGATCCACTCTTCACCAGGGATCGTCATCTGGCGTCCTCGGTACCTTCGGGACCGATCGCTACGTCCCAGATTGACTTTCCCGTATCTGAGCCATGCTCGGTGGTGGCATCCGCTTCGAGCGGTACCAATACCCCGGCATCGGCACCGGTGTTGAGTAATCTACTCTTCGCCAGGCATCGTCATCTGGCGTCCTCGGTACCTTCGGGACCGATCGATACGTCCCAGATTGCCTTTCCAGTATCGACAGCATCGCCGATACCACCACCGACGTCGGTACCCTCTAGACATGCATCGATAGACTCGCTCCCTTCGATGCCGAGTCTGGAATCGATATCTAGTCTAGAAGACTGGGTACCGACGCGTCTCGGAACCGACCCTTATCGATTCCGGATACGCAGTACCGAGGATGTTCACCAAGGGGTTCTGGTTGCCTCGGTACCGCTTGAACAGCCTCCGATGACTGCTTCGATGGCGTTATCGCCTCCGATTCCGGCACAGCTACCGGTGTCGGTATCGATGTCGGTTCCTGCAGTTACATCGGGACCAGCCACTTCCATGCTTTTTTCTCCATCGCTCCTTTCTATGCCTAGTTTGGAGTCGATACCTGGCATGGACGATGCAGTACTGACTGTCTCAAATCGTGACTGCCAGTACCAGTATCCATCTAGTGGGGCTCTTTTTCCGCACCAGACCAGTACATTCTCTGGTGCCCAGGCTGCTGCTTCAACTTTAGCCTATCCAGGGATGGTTCCCATTGGAGATCCTTCTTTTCAGAAATTTTCTCCTTGACATGGCTATTCCTATCCCTGGCTATGATCCTACTCGAGGCTGTCCTGCAGAAAAGGAAAATATAATGCTTCCTTTACATCATTCTTTGCAGGATCTTCTTCTGAGAATATGGGAAACACCTTTAAGGGTTTCCTCACCTTCTACAGCAACTGATGTTCTGTATCAGGTGCCCCCTTCTCCATGGTTTCGAAAGACTCAACTTCCCCATCATTCCATTGTAGTGGAATCAGCAATGAGGAAGGTGAAAAGCAAGAAAAAGCATTCTTCTTATCCGCCAGGTCGTGCATCTAGAGCTCTTGATGCTTTTGGACGTCAAACCTTCCAAACATCTATGCTGGCAACGAGGATTATCTCTTATATTTTCTATATGAGTCTATCTCTCCAGGAGGTCACAAAGAAATTATCTCTTTTGACTCCTTTTCTATCAGAGCCCAAGGCTGCAGACTATTCCTTACTTCTTAGTCATAGCCAGAATCTCTCTTGGTTTCTTTCTCGTGCTTCTCTAGACTCTTTTGAGTCTGTTAGCAGAACCTCTGCTATAGCCATAGGAGCATGACGTAGGGCCTGGCTCCAGGCTTCAGACTTGAGCAGATGGGCACAACACACACTGGGTAATTCTCCTTGTACTGGGGAAAATCTCTTCAATCGGGAGGCTTTACGTCAGGTTGCTCATTGCTCCACTGACTTCTCTGGTTCTGGGAACCATCCTAAGCCTCCTTCTTCCCCAGGAGGTAGGAAATGTCCTTCCAAACCTTCTTTCCCTAAGAAAAGAAGGTTTCATTCTTCTCCTGCCCATCATCCAGATGTACCCAAGCAGGGGACACCTCGTCCTGGTCTGAAGAATCCAAACTCTGGCCAGACTAAGCAAACCCAGCAACCATAGGTTCCTGAAGGTTACAACCTACAGTTAACTTCTTCTTAGCAGAGGTTTGTTCACTGTTTTTTTCTTTAAAACTCTACACATGGTAAATATGCTGAGCTGTCAGGATATTCATGTCTATGGGTTACAGATTTCTCCTCTTCTTCCTACCAAGAAGAAAAGTTAGCAACTATCCCATGATAGTTTTCTGTCCCAACATGAACAGTTGATTTCCTTCAGCAGACTTACCATATGGTAAGTCACCCTTCAGCTCCTGTTTCTCTACCCTATCATCCAGGGTTTCCCCTGAATGAGTGGTACCATACTGCAGAGCTTCTCTAGCCTCTCATTTTAGTGTAGAGTTTTTTCCTTGAATAAATTCCCTTTTTTTTTCTCCGGACAGCTCATCAGACAGGGACAGGAATTTTTCCTCTCCCTTTGTCTGTTCTCTCTGTTTTACACAGGAAGATTCTCTCTGCTGTCTCTTTCAGCTGCTGCCCATGCAGGAGTTTCAGTGATTGCACTACTGGTACTTTTCCACAAGTTTCCAGTCTGTCTTCCACTACGTTCTGTCTAGCCTTAGTAGTGATTCCAGGATAGTGCTTCATCTATCCTAGATAATCCTAATCACTTCCGGCTTCTCACATTATCTTCTTTTCTTGCCATCTCCATTTTCTTGGATTTGGCAGCAGAGCTGACCTACAGTCAGTTTTATCTTCTAATTCTCCTGCATAATGCTCTCTGCAAGCTTCAGAGAAGCTTTCTACTATGGGCCCTTGCTAGAGAGCCTAGGATTTTGTCTCTGATGCTTTCTATATGGTGGAAAAGGCTTATCAGTCATTTTCCATGACTGTGAGGGTTCTCCACACCCTGTTGTCTCCTGTTATAATACAGGATATAAGCCTTTTCTGTGTGAATGTCCAAAGAGTTTTCCAATCCTGCAGGAATATACTCTTTTTTCCTTTTTTTTCCCTTACAGCTTGTCCTCATGGTATCCTACTCCTTTATGGACAGCACATATTCTACTAGTAACGCATGATACCCCTGTGTCCCTCCAGTGGGTCATCCTGGTATCTCCTCCTATGCGTTTTCTGTCCATTTACCAGGTCAGAGTTCTATAAAACTCAGGACTTGCTGTTTACAGACTGATATTATCCTCTGTTTTTTCACGCAACCATCCTGGTTATTTCACTGGATAGCATTCCTGCACCTTCTTAGCCCGAAGGAATAGATTCTCTATATATCTTCTCAAGTGGGTTCCACCTTCTTGTTATTAGATGAATCTTTCTCCTTCACATCCCTCATGTGAATGTTCTTATGGGGCTTAGTTGCAGACATGTATCTTCAGACATACATATTCATGTATGTATATATCTCTATATATATTCTATAGATACATATGTCTGTAAGCTGTGTGTGCATAGGTTATGTCCTTATATCTATATCTATCTATATATATTATGTGATAAGGAAGCTTATCATAGCTCAGGAAGGAGCTATAGAAAAGGTGAAGTGACTCTGAACAAGCAACCTGTCAGTTCTGGTAGAAATAAGAAAACAGAATTTTCCCATAAAAGACTACCAATCCCAGAATGCACCAGGTTTCCAACAGCCATTAGAGGAGCTGAAGTGGGGAAACGTGTGTTCAATCAGGAGGGCTATGAGGTAATCCCTAAGCACTCATCTCAAAGGGCAGGGCCTGATTCAGCACAGCTGCGCTGTGTTAGGGAGGAGCACTCATCTAAGCAGAATAAAGGTAGAGTTTATTCTACAGAGGATCAGCTTGGATATCCTCAGTTTCATCTGAAGGATCATCAGAAGCAGAAGCCAAACCGGACGGACAGAGAGGGAAAGAAACCCTTTGGAAGAAAGAGGAGAAAAACCTTTGAGAGGTCTAGAAGAGTCCAGAGCAGTACGTATACTGGGAGGCATTCCAAGGGCCAGCATATACCATTGGACTGGGGAAAGCCAGAGGAATGGTGCTGCAGAGCTAGGAATCTCCAGATGGTACCTGTGAGGGAGACGGCTGCACGTGGAAGGGACCCTAAGACCCGTACCAGAAGGTATGTGAAGAGAGATCCAGTGTCCAGGGATCTGGATTGGAAGGCTGGACATAAGAACTGGACTACATACTGGCCAGGCTATGTAGAGAGGAACTCTTAACAGCAATGGAAGCTCAGGTATGAACCCTGATCTATGCCCTAGCTATAACCTTGAAAGACAGCAGGGAAACAAGTATTCTCCTGAAAGTGCTCCATTGGGAGATTCATCTGTGCCAATCCATGATATTAAACCCATGCTTGTTGAAGAAGAGGGGGTGATAGCAGATGAAGAATCTGTTTACATGGACTGCTCTCTGTCTAAACTCCTTTGGTGATTTTCTGTTATAAAGTACAGCAACCATCACAAAGAAATACAAACTTGTTCTTTAATCTACTCAGAAAAGATCCTGAGTAGGATTTTTAGCCACGCAGTAGAAAGCAAGCCAGCTAAGGGGTTCCAGCTGGATAACTGCTAGCAATTGAGCCTTACCTAATTGCTTGTGAGCTAGGAGAGAATCACTTCTGAATCTATGTGGGAAGATATAAGAAGTTACCCTGAAAAGAACAGGTTTTTTTTCTTTCTTTGTAGCTTTTGGTTTGTTTGATACATGCTAAGAAAATATTAGCTAAGCCTACAGAAAAGACCAGTTTGTTATCAACCAGGTCTTATTTCTTTTGCTTTGATTGCCTGATAAGTTAAAATGTTGTTTTCCTGATTTTGTTTTTTCAAGTTTAACACTGAAAGCAAGTAACCTGATTTATGTGCTACCAAGCATATCTGTGTTGGGAGAAATAACCCCATAAATAAATATCTTATTGGCTTTACCCAAAAGCACAACTAATTATTGTGAGCAGCTGTGTCTGGTGTGAATGAACTGCATTGCCCACAATCCCTTGCAAATCATATAGATATATGCACTTGCCAAGACTGTGAAGATTCTCACCCAGGCAGCCGTCTGACAATATATATCTATCTATATATCTATCTATCTATATCTATATCTATATATCTATATCTATCCAGATGCTTCTTATAAGTAGATATGTATTTACATACTATTTCCCTAACTGTCTATGCTATAAAGGTTTTACCTTCTCAAAGGTTCCAGACAGTAGGCTTGCATATGTTCCTACTGTCCCTCAGTATGTTGGGGGTGTTATGCACACAACCACTACTGTGGTTCTGACAGCTTTCACTTTACTCTAGGTCTCGCTATCCCTGAAGCATCATACTTCAATATCTTTCCTATCTCTCACCAGCTAGGAAAGACAGTGTAGATCTTTAGTAGTTCTGAGGTTCAGCCCTTCACACATCTGTCCTCCTTGGGAATACGGGCTTTTTTCCATACCCCTTCTTATTTATTTATTTATTTATTTTATTTATTTATTTATACATCTTTTCTATACCGCCACTTCCAGAGATCAGTGGCGGTTTACAGGTAACAAACATTAATAATAGAGCACTATTATTTTACATAGAACAGATTTAGAACAAAGAACTATTTTACATAGAACAGATTTAGAACAAAGAACATTCAACTATTAAGTGTAACTTAAAAATACAATGAGATAACAGGAGGGGTAGGAACATTTGAACTGGGTATTAATTAGATAATGTTTCAAAACATAGTACCAACAGTATATCAACAGTAAAGTCAAATATTTACATTAAATTACAGTTATTCACATTAGCGACAAGCAAATTGCTTTCTAAGGGTAAGCTTAATCTAGGTGAGTAATGTGAATGTGTGGGAAAGGTTTATGCTTTGTCTAAGTAGGGTCAGTGAGTGATTGATGAACGGTGTTTTTTTCTGTGTTAGGATTATCTTCAATGTGGAGGTTATTGTAGTGCAGAGTAAATAGATGGGTTTTTAGATTTTTTCTAAATAATTGAAGATCTTTGATTTCTCTGATTTCAATCGGGAGGTTGTTCCATAGTCCCTCCAGGACTGGGCTAGTTGTTCAAATCGGTCAGTTTTCCTCTTTTACTCCTAAATGTTATTGACTCTGCAGCTAAAAGAGTTTCAGCTTTTTCCCATAAAGCTTTCCACTGAAGACCTGCCGTTCTTTTACTACCCCAGTTGACAATTGGGTCATCTGCCAAGTCCAGATTTGGACCTTCACCTTCACTGCCGTGAGGTCACCTTGAGGATTCCTCTACTGAATCTCCAGTAGACTCCATCAAGCTCTCTACTTCCTGCAATCCAGTAGGTAAGATCCATATTGTGATTGCTCTTCAATATTTCTACTAGTAATTATCATATATACCAAGGACTCCTCTCTTGTAGTCCTTAGGTTAGCTGTTTTTCCTACAGCTCCTCTCTTTTCAACTCCTACCCACCATCCCTCATGGGATGCCAGTGTTCCATGTGTGGGAAGTGCAGTCCTGTTCTACGGACATGCATTTTATGGGATTTCCCCCTGGCATCTATAGCTAGGGAGTCCCCATATGTGAAGACTCATTCCTGCTTGTTCCTGGAGATAGCACAGTTACTTACCTGTAACAGGTGATCTCTGGGAACAGCAGGAATAAGTCTTCACAACCCACCCACCTCCCCTAGGAGTTGTATCTCTCTATCTATCTTCCTTTCCTCTTTCTCTCTCTCTTTGTCTCAGCTATGAAACTCAACTGAGGAGAGACAGTTGGAAAGGCGGGAAGACAGCACGCAGGCGCTGTGGGATGCTCCCAAAAGCTTTCTGATTGGATGCTGGGGAGCGTTCCCGCGCAGGCTCCGTCGGTACCGACGTACCCTATATGTGAAGACTTATTCCTGCTGTTCCCAGAGATCACCTGTTACAGGTAAGTAACTGTGCTTTTTCACAAGATGGTTTGTAGTGGGTGGAAGCTACATCAGTTCCAGATGAGGGTTCACACTGAAGTAGCAAACTGACAGTGGACAAAGCTGTGCAGTGAGACTGGATCGGTTCTTGAATATGAAGGGAGCTTGGAGATTCTGGAGCTCTACTGATGGTTCTGTTCAATCATCCTTCAGAGAGAGGAGTGGTTCCAAAGGACTGGCGAAAGGCAAATATTGTTCTTTTCATAAAGAAAGTAACTGACTTGGTAGACTATAAGTTAGTCTGACCTCAGTGGTGGGTAAGTTAATGAAGTACTTTTTATTCTTTCCTGCTGTCCACCAAGCAGAAAATGGAACTTTTGGATAATCATGTCTGATAATCTCAAGGTTGCTAAACAAAGGCAGTAGCCAGAGTCAGAGGAATGCTGGGATGCACAAGTTAAAAAGGAAAAATTTAAAAGAAAGCGCTGATGCCTCTGTACAGCTTTTTGGTTATACTGTATCTAGAGCAGGGGTTCTCAACCCAGGACACACCTAGGCATCAGACTTTCAGGATAAACACATGGAATATGCATATGAGAGATTTGCATGCACTGCCTCCATTGTATGCATATTCATTGTGGCTGAGAGAGATGCATACAATGAACGCAGTGCATGCAGATCTCTCATATGCATATTCATTGTGTTTAGCCTGAAAATCTAACTACCTAGGTAAGTCGCTAGCACTGGGTTGAAAACCCCTGATCTCTAGAGTATTGTGTACAGCTCTGGAGGTGACAAAAGCATCTTTGGTGGTGTTCAACCTCTAGGGATTAGGAGACAGCAGGAGTATCTTCAATCCTGATCAGGGCCATGGAGAAGGGGAGATGGTATTGGGGCTTAGGAGAAGAAAGAGAATGACGGAACCTTTGGCAGGCAGTGGGGTGGCCCAAGGAGAGAGGGCAGAGAGAGTGAGTTGGGGTGAAGCATAGAGTAAAAGGATTGCAGAGAATAAAACTGGAGGAAGAAAGGACTGCACCTGAATGGAAAAGGGTAGAAAATGCCAGGTGAGCTAAATCGCCCGTGTGCCTATTCTCAGCCCAGGAGAAACTGCTGTGGCTGGGGATTGCCCCCTGCCTGCATAGAAAAGAGATTGGAGGGAAAGAGAGAGGAAAGAGGGTCTAAGTATTAGAATAAAACTGTGTAAAAATTCTGACAGAGCAAAAAATAAGCAAGCAAGAAAAATCCCCAAAAATATACAAATCACTTGGAGCTATTCCCCAAAACAACAAAAAGGGCAATAAAAATAAATAAATGACAGGGCTTCTGTTGCTAAGGATCTTCTGCCCTGTCCCAGGCTTTACCCATTACTCCCTACAGCATTATTATGGCACTGAAGTGAGGCAGGATATCTCATCACTTTCAATGACCACAAGTGGGAGCTCTGTCCTAAAGTTTCAGCAATGTGTGTGTGATTTATTTTATTTAGGACCCTTTTAGTACATACATTGTAGTGTTTAAAACAGGTTACTATAAACCACAACAAAATACAATGTATGTTTATCTGTTAAAATACTCTCCTAAAGCTGCATCCAGAAAGGCAGGAGGATTAGAACTGAGGCACCTGTAGTAATGTGACTCCCAAAGTCATGCAAATGGTAAGCATTTCTGCAGCACCTTGAAACTCGTGACTCTGTCGCTGTGTTTCTTCTCATTAATACTGCATTGTGCCCTTTGCTTTTTTCCAAGCTTCTTTTGTGGATGGCAGTACCTGCTGGGTTCACTCACTACGTCTACCTGCCACCCCCACCAGCCACAGCTGGCATAAATGGAGATTGAAATTTTCCAGGTACAGGCAGTGAACAACTGCAGCTGCTGATCAGGTGTTGCAGTGGTTAACAAGAGCAGGAGGAACATGATGATCCCCCTGCCCCTCCCAATTTCTCTTATCACTAAAATATGAGATGTGCAGGTACATATGCCTTTAAATTTAATGAAGAGCTTGTATGACGTGCTGGTACCTTTCTGAACCTGATTATGTGATTATGTATTTTGAACCTCATTCCTTACACAGTTTAAAATTTCCTGTGCCTTTTTTTTCTCTCTTTCCCTCCATGCCCCCTCCAGAACGCAGACTTCCATGGCTTTCATGAAGACCCTACGGTGGACCTGTGGAATATGAGGATGGCCTTCTTCTTTGGCATTTCTGTCTCCATTGTTTTGGGTTCAGTTTTTGTTCACTATCTCCCAGACCGTGGGTAAGAGCCATGATATACCTCTGCGCTTGACACAGTCCCTTGTAGACACTTTGCATTAGCCCATCTTCATCCCTTTTTTTAAAATTTTTGTGCCATCAAGTCAGTGTTGACTCATAGCGACCCAGCTATCTCTGGGTTTTCTTGGCAATGTATCACCGGAAGTAGATTGCCATCCTTTTCTTCCGAGGCAATGGAGGATAAAGTGACTTGCCCAAAGTCACAAGGAGTGCAAGTGGGAATCGAACCCTTGATCTTCTGGGTACTAGGCAGTTGCTCTAACCACTAGGCTACTCCTCCTTCATCCCTTTATCTGTGTATAAATTAAATGGGGATCTCCAGGAACAAGCAGGAATGAGTCTTCACATATGGGTACGTCGGTACCGACGGAGCCTGCCAGTATGCTTATTGCCAGAATCAACTCATATAGCCTTCATATGGGTATGAAGCTGCACACTTACCTCCCTTTTATTCCAGAAGATAAAAGGGAAGAATTCCGCATGTGGCTTAAGCATACTCAGGACATCTCCAAGTTTTCAAACAGGGCAGCCTTTGACTCCTTTGAAGGTGCCAGTAGAGCCTCAGGCATTGCCATAGCTGCTCGCAGAATTGCTTGGCTCCAGGCTTCTGATTTAGAACCCTGGGTTCAAGATGGCTTAGGAAATCTGCCCTGTACAGGTGAAAATCTGTTTGGCAAAGAGTGGCAAATAAAAGCCACTCAAATGGATGCAGAGAATTCTGCTCTGGATAGACTTTTCAAGGTCTACCTCCATTCCTGCCAAGAAAAAGACTTTTAAAAAGTCTTTTTTCAAAAAGGGCAGGTTTCCTTCCACTTCTGGCCAACAATCTTCTACAGGTCGCTTTACCGCTAAGCGTCAGCAACCTAAGCAGGCCAGGCCTAAGTCTACAGGGGCTGCTGTAACCCAGCAGTCCCAACCCCCTCAGGGTTTTTGACTTGATGCCAGAGAACTTAGCCTTTCTGGCTTTAACACAGCCAGAACCTCTCACCATTCCAGGAAGGTTAGCTCATTTTGCTCCCAGATGGGAGCAAATCACATCAGAGCAGTGGACCCTCTCCATCATAAGAAAGGGCTACAAACTTCATTTCTCAGACCTTCCTCCCCACACCATGGTGAGACACTTCAATTCTCCCACATCTCTTCTCGACCTTTTAGGTCAGGAGATAACTACCCTTCTTGCCCAAGGGGCAATAGAAGAAGTTCCTCTTCTTCAACAAGGGTCAGGGTTCTACTCCCCCTATTTTCTCATTCCAAAGAAGACAGGGGGATACAGACCCATTCTAGATCTCAGAGAATTGAACAAATTTCTATGCAAGGAGAAGTTCAAGATGCTTTCTCTGGGCACTCTCCTTCCATACCTTCAAAGTCAGGATTGGCTTTGTTCTCTAGACCTCAAGGATGCGTACACACATGTACTCATCCATCCAACTCGCAGAAAATTCCTACGTTTTCTTTTCCAGGGAAAACATTACCAATACAGAGTCCTTCCTTTTGGTCTGGCCTCTGCTCCGAGAGTGTTCACCAAATGCATGGCAATAGTTGCTGCATTTCTACGCACTCTGGGAATATTTGTCTTCCCATATCTGGACGACTGACTCATCCGAGCTCCATCTCAATCAGAGACCCAGATTTCCCTGGACCGCACAAGGCGCATTCTGCAGTATCTGGGACTGGTAGTAAACCTCCCAAAGTCCCAGCTCATCCCTACTCAGTCCCTGGAATTCATAGGGGCCTGGTTGGATACCACCACTGCAGGGGCCTACCTTCCTCAGGCCCGTTGCCAACGTCTAGTGCAGCTAGCCTCCCAGATTCAGTCAAAGAGCCACATAACTTCCAGGGAGATGCTACAACTGCTGGGCCACATGGCTTCCACAGTACATGTGGTACCCTATGCTCGCCTACACATGAGAGCAGCTCAATGGACTTTGTCCACCCAGTGGACTCAAGCTTCAGGAGCTCTCTCAGACCAAATAGCAACCTCCAAACGTCTCTTTTGGTCTCTCCAATGGTGGATGTCCACTCAAAATCTGTTGCTGGGGTCCCCCTTCCAACAGTTGTTGCCCCAAGCAACCCTCACAACAGATGCCTCTCAAACAGGTTGGGGAGCTCATCTACAAGACCTTTCCACCCAAGGCACTTGGTCTCCACAGGAGACCTCTCTTCATATCAACCACTTGGAGCTTCGAGCAGTGTTTCTAGCTCTCAAGGTCTTTTATACCCTCCTCAGCTACAAGACAGTCCTTATTCATACGGACAATCAGGTAGCCATGTTTTACATAAACAAGCAAGGAGGAACTGGCTCTCTGTCGCTTTGCAACGAAGCTCTAAGATTATGGGCCTTCGCCAGAGAGCATCAAATCCATCTCCTGGCAGTATATCTCCCAGGAATCCAAAACTCTTGGGCAGACACTCAGTCGAGTTCTGCTTCCACACGAATGGTCCCTGCACATGGATCAGGTACTCAGAATCTTTCAAGAATGGGGAACCCCGGACATAGACCTCTTTGCAAGTCCGTGGAATGCCATACTTCCCCGGTTCTCTTCCAGAATTCCGTGTCAGGGGGTTCAGGCCAGGGATGCCTTCCTCCTTCATTGGGGTCGAGGCTTCCTGTATGCCTTTCCACCCATTCCCTTGATTCCCAAGACTCTGTTCAAACTCCAGAGGGATCAAGGATCTATGATCCTCATAGCTCCACGCTGGCCACGCCAAGTGTGGTACCCTTTACTTCTGCATCTCTCCCAAGCCCCCTCCCTGGATTTGGGAGCTGCTCCAGACCTTCTGTCTCAAGAGGAAGCTTGGTAACTGAAGGCCTAGACCTTCAAAACTTGAATCTTTCTCAGCAGGTGAAGGATATCCTCCATGCTTCCAGGAAACCTTCCACCAGGCGTTCCTATGCTTTTAAGTGGAAAAGATTTTCCATTTGGTGTGCAGAAAAGGGTCTTGACCCTCTAGCACTACCTTTAACTTCTTTGTTAGACTATCTCCTGCATCTCTCCAATGCAGGACTTAAAACAAATTCTGTAAGAGTCCATTTGAGTGCTATTGCAGCATCCCTTAAGCCCATCAATGGACAACCTATCTCCTCTCATCCTCTTATTTCAAGATTCATGAGAGGCCTAACTTTAACTAAACCTCCCATTAGGCCTCCTCCGGTGGCATGGGACTTAAATTTGGTTCTTGGTCAGCTTATGAAGCCACCTTTTGAGCCCTTAGCCACTACCTCCTTGAAATTTCTTTCCTGGAAGGTTATTTTCCTCATTGCAGTCACTTCTGCTCGCCGCATCAGTGAACTGCAGGCCTTAGTGGCTAATCCACCTTACACAAGGTTCCATCATGACAAGGTGGTCCTTAGGACAAATCCACACTTTATGCCTAAAGTAGTCTCACCTTTTCATCTTAATCAGGAGGTATATCTTACCTGTCTTTTTTCCAGCTCCTCATGCATCCAGTGCAGAGAGGAATCTGGATTGTAAAAGAGCTCTTGCTTTTTACTTACATAGGACACAGCAACATAGAAAGTCTTCCCAGCTTTTTGTTGCTTTTGATCCTTCTCATTTGGGACTTCCAGTCTCTAAGAGAACACTGTCCAATTGGATTGCTCAGTGTATTTCTTTCGCCTACCAGAGTAAGAACCTTTCTCTGGAGAGCCATGTCACAGCTCATAATGTGAGGGCCATGGCCACCTCTATGGCTCATCTAAATTCTGTGTCCATCGACCAGATCTGTCGAGCAGCCACCTGGGCCTCTGTTCATACCTTCACAGCCCATTACTGCTTGGACAAGGATTCCCGCCGGGATGCCTTGTTTGGTCAGGCTGTCCTCAGACACCTGTTCCATTCTTAAACAACTCCTGCCCTCCTTCCCTGGATGGATGCCTGAGATCCATAGGAGGACGCAGACCCCTTTCAGGGTCTCATATCCTTGGGGATCTCCCAGGCATCTCAGCTAGGGAGTCCCCATATGTGAAGACTCATTCCTGCTTGTTCCTGGAGATAGCTCAGTTACCTGTAACAGGTGATCTCTGGGAACAGCAGGAATAAGTCTTCACAACCCACCCACCTCCCCTAGGAGTTGTATCTCTTTTCTATCTTTCCTTTTCTCTCTCTCTCTATTGTCTCAGCTTTAAACTCGAACTGAGGAGAGTTGGTTAGGAAAGGCGGGAAGGCAGCGCGCAGGCGCTGTGGGATGCTCCCAAAAGCTTTCCTTTTTGGGAAGCTGGGGAGCGTTCCCACGCAGGCTCCGTCGGTACCGACGTACCCATATGTGAAGATGTATTCCTGCTGTTCCCAGAGATCACCTGTTACAGGTAAGTAACTGTGCTTTCTCTTCACATTTCCATTGGGCAAGCTTTTGTGAAGATGAATAGAGTTGGAAAGAGGTATATTACAAAGTTGCTGATGTTAACATATCTGGGATAGCTGGTATGTTTGTTTGGATGGGATTGGATTGGGTTTTTGCTTATTTTCCTGAGGAACGTTATCATCTTTAGCTCATTCAGGACTGGCTTCTATTGAGCTACGAAGTCATGAGCCTTCTCAAGGGCTCACTCTTGGTTTTGCATTTTAATTTTTTTACTATCTCTCATTCAACTCGATCTAGCCATTGCAGCCACAGTCATTTCCAGAAGCTGTAGATCTCTGTGCCCCCCCTCCTCGCTACCAAAGTCTGGTCAGTATGTGTCCTTGTTGACTAAAATTACTCTCCCTCCCCCCCTTCCCTGGGGTTCTCAGTGCTGCTTCTCTAGCATCCCTAATTTGAGGCAGCCCCTAGACTAGAAGACCTGACCCAAGAATTAGATTTACTTGTCTGGTGACGGGTGTTGAAAGGATGACTCTAGCACTGCAACCTTAACCCCTGCTCCTTCTCCTCATGATGTAATTATAAATTAGTCTGGTTTTTTTTGAGTCTGTAATTAGCAGGCTGAACAGATGGCAGGTAGCTGAGCCAACAGCACTGCGTTGCTTATAATAGTACATTCACGCTAGCAGACAGAGATTAAATATAGCTCCGTGGGTGCTGTCGGGGGTCATTTTCTGACAGCAGAAGGGTGGGGAAGTGCATCATGAAGCTAAGCCAGGCTGTTGTGTATAAGGCAAGTCTGCATAAGCTCACTGGCAACTTTGTTGGAGCAGTTTCACAGGTGTAGTATTGCCATAGGGGAACTGGCTTATTCTGTACCCAGGAGACTGAATGGGGAGGGGGCTTATTACATTATGAGGGACAGGTTGAGCTAAGCTTGGTTTGAGCAGTGGGATTCATTCTAGATGAAATATAGGCTTACTGGGCCACTGCCTACTTCCCAAATGTTACCAGCTACTAGTACACCATGACCTTCAGCAGTAGTCTGAGAGATGAAAGAGGTGTACATACACATCATTTACACACATGCACTCCTTCACAAAGCCCCCGAGAGACTACACCACAAGCCTGCATGCCTGAAAGGGGACAGCAGTAGATCTTGGTATCACTTAGTATAAGTATGTGGTGATATTTCAGGGGTTGAGGGGGTGATTTTCTTTCTTTTCAGTCCTTCTCTCCCCTCTTTAACTCTTGCCGTCTTCTGCTCAGTGTGAGTTGTTCACACAATAATCCTATAAACAGGAAGCCAGGGAAAGTGATCCATCCACTCTTATTCAAGGGGGGATTGTTCTTCCAAGACACTTTGTAGCCAGTGGTAGGGGATAGAGGATGAGTGGAGGCTGTTGTCATGGACAGCACCCTGGGGTGAGGAAAATTGCATTTCCCTGATTCTCATAAAAAGCCAAGCAGACTAATGAAATCAGAGCTACTGCCTTCATATCTTTCATTATTTCATCAGCAGTTTTTTTATCTGGTTATTTCCCCTGTATTCCCCCCCCCCCACCTGCCATTCCCTCTTGCTCCTCAGCAGTTTGTATCTGTCTTTAGAAAAAGACAACATAAGAACTTAAGAAATGCCTTACTGGGTCAGACCAAGATCCATCAGGCCCAGTATCCTGTTTGCAACAGTGCCAGTCGAGACTACAACTACCTCACAGATTCTCCACGAACAAGCAAGAAGTCAGTCCTCGCATATGGGTGACGTCAGCGCTGATAGAACCCTCACGGAAGCATCTCCTCAGCTCTGGTCTTTAACATATATATCCAACCCATATATGCAATATAAAATACCAGGTCCACTTCCACATACATGCTGATGATATTATGTTCTACAGCCCCTTACATATACGAGCTCCTGATTACTCAATCACTGAATGTCTAGCAAACCTAAACCCCTGGTAGTAAACAATAACAAATCTGAAACACTTATAATAACAAGGGACACACTCTTTATCCCACAACTCAAGTTAACAACACGCAGCTCAGAGATCTCTGTACAAGCTGAAGTCAAATACCTGAGTATCACTCTGGATCAAGGACTAAACATGACATTACATATAAAGAAAATAGCCAATATGGCATACCTCAAGATGCACTCTCCAAGACCTACACCCACTACTTGAGCACAACAATTTTAGAACAGTGTTCCAGGCTATCATCACACCCCACCTAGATTATGGCAACCTTCTATTTCAAGGTTTACTATAGTACATGCTGTACCTGCTGCAAATGGCTCAAGACCTTCAGATGCCAACACGTCACACCTCTCTTAAAAAACCTCCACTGGTTACCAATACCACTAAGATCAAAACACAAAGTATTTATCACAGTATTCAAGATACTTCACAACTAATCAGCCCCTTGTCTTGTGTTCCTCATGAACAAAGCACCGGTAATGAGATCTAGATGTATAAACCAGAACCTGCTATCGGTCCCATCACTTATGACAAATTGTATACAACGCATCAGCAGTAGAGCCTTTACATTCTTTGCGCCTACATTTTGGAACTCGCTTCCAGAACCCTTCAGATCAGCCTAGACCATACAAGACCTGAAAAGGAAGCTAAAGACTCCCCTCTTCATTGAGCACTGAGTCTGACACGGTCATCTAATGCCAAACCTCCACAGCTCCACCGACCAAGCAAGCCAAATTAAGTTTTTTGTTTCCTCCCAAGTTAATGTAGCCCTACTTTAAGTTTTGTGTAAATCTTTGACTTTAGCTCACCCGAGCTAGTTTATCACTATTCTCTATAAACAGCATTGATTATAGAAAAAGTGGTATATAAACATTAAGTAAATAAATATCTAATAGATAGCCACAACTACTTGTTTCTTCTTCTGTAACATTAGCAAACTTCGTACATTCCTTTCCGGATACATTGCCAAGATCCTTGTCCACTCTCTCATCACCTCTCATCTAGACTATTGCAATTTGCTCCTGACTGGTCTCCTACTGAATCATTTATCTTCCCTCAATCTGTTCAAAACTTAGCTGCATGGCTAACCTTATGCCAGTGTTGCTATGCTCGTGTCGCTCCTCTCTTCTCATTTCACTTCACTGGCTCCCTATCTGCTTCATCATTCAGTTAAATCTTCTCCTATTGACTTACAAATGTATTAATTCTACAGTTTCTCACACCACTCTTTGACAACTCTACTCATCAAGCAAATCACTCTATGCCCTTCTCTTCTGCTGACAACACCAGGCTCCATTCTTTCCACCTGGCTGTGCCATGAGCCTAGAATAGACTACCTAAGTCATTACCCTTGGGTTTCATTTCTGGTCCTATTCAAATCCAGGCTAAAAAACCCTTGTATCTTCGAAGTTGCTTTTGTATCCTGACCCCCTTATTCTCCTGTCTACACCTGTATGCATTTTATTCATGCCCCATAAAGATTTCCTCTAGCCCTCTATCGGTTCTGTTCATAGGTGTCAGAATGGGGTAGGTCACATAGGCCCGGGCCCCACCAATCGTTTGCCCGCCATCCACAGAGAGCAGCCTCATCACGGTAGACTCCTGTCTGCCTGCAGGAGATTAGCTCCTCAAAGGCAGGGTGGAAAGCCACAGCAATCACAGCAAAGTCTCCTTCTGTCTGCCTATGGGAGATCTCCGCGGCAGACAGGTGTCTTTGACGCAATTGCGACAGCCTTCCACCCTGCCTGGAAATGTTGCGCGCCTTGTCACTGCTTTGACTAGGGCTACACCTTAGGGAGCCAAAAGAGCTGTTTCGTGTACCCTTGGGGCAGAGGATAAAGTCGAGCCAGGACACTGTGGCCCCATTGTCTCCCACTGAAAGATCACAAGCTTATGCAGTGGTTTAGGGAGGGGAAAGAAACCAGAAGGATGCCACAAACCCTCTAGAATAGGGTCCACCTGTGAAACCTCCACTGGAGTGGGTTCTAAAATCTGTAAAGCTGACATGGTGTCCCGATTCAGAGTAGAAAGATCCTCCTTATGAAAAAGATGGATCCAATGCCAGGAGGAGCTCCTTTTCCTCTGCTGACTCAGCTGCTGAAGATGGGGAATGCTTTTCCTCATCCCCAGTTCATCCCCTCCCCCCATAGGGGACAAGGCAGAGCTTCAAGAGGAATGGACCGGCAAAAAAAGAAAAGAGGGCAAGTGAATTTAACCCCCTTGCTGCCAGTGGGAGATATCCCAGAAGGCCCCGAGTCCCCTGTAGGATATATCAGGGCCTTAAAGCCCCATGAGGGGACTGCAATGTGGCTCAGAGACTGAAAACAGCCCATAAACATTTTCAGGAGCTGCTGCTCAAAGCTGGACAAGGACAGGCCCTGGAAGACCTTCAGAGGCCAGGTGGCATGAGCCTGCAGCCTCCTCCCTACACTCCCCCCACAGAGAAACCATGCAGCTATATAAGATGGCCAGCACTCCCACCATTGGGCAGCCCCCATGGGGGCTCCCAGCAATGCTGAAAAAATGTGCCCTGAGGAGTCTCCAGTGCACTAGGGCAGGCGTTCGTAACCCAATCCTCAGGCTACACCTAACCAGTCAGATTTTCAGGATAACAACAATGAATATGCATGAGAGAGATCTGCATATAATGGAGGCAGCGCATGCAAATCTCTCTTGTGCATATTCATTGAGGTTATCCTGAAAACCTGACTAGCTAGCTGTGTTCAGAGGACTGGGCTGAGAAAGACTGCACTATGGGTATTAAAAGAGCTGACTGTGGAGCTCACCTGATAGGAAGCACAAGAAGCATCATGGCAGAGCTCAACGCAGTCAAACGTGGAAAAAAAAAAGTGAACCCCCCCTCCCCCCCCCAACACTGGGAAAGAAAAATCCAAACACAAAAACAACACATACGCTGGAAAAAAGGAACTCCCTGGTTGATAAGGGAGTTCCGGCAGCTGTCAGCCCTGGGGAATGCCCTGCCAAAGCTTGAAGGGGCTTGAGAGATGTGTTCCATTTTTAACTTGCTGTTGCTGGTCAGAGAAAGATGTGAGACAATTTTAGTGTAGTGTTGTACAGACCTATTATTTTGAATCTTGATAAAAGCTTTTGGTGGCAGAGTCAAAGGCAGCAGTAATGTCAAGGAAGACTATTACAAATCCCTTTTGTGACTTTTCAGTCTCCTGGATTAGCATGTCGAAGAGGGACATTTGGAGATTGTCAGCTGTGATGGGATCAGAAGCCATGTTTTTGGGAATCCAGAGATGCATGAGTGTATGTGCTCTTGGAGCTGATGTTGCAGAACCTTTTTCGGTTATCTTAGTTATGAAGGGGATGCTTGCGATGGGTCTATAGGAGCTCGGTAGGGATTGGTCGTGTGACGACCTCTAGAGTGGGCCTTATTGAGATTTGTTTTAGGGTGAAAGGTAGGTATCCTTGTGAGAGAGGTGTGATCGATTCTTTGGATTATGGTGGATAATTCATCTCTAAGTATCTTGATCCAAGACACTGGGTAAGGGTCAAGCGGTGAGGTTGTAGTGTTGATGTCACATATGATATCAATAAGTTCTTGAGTTGACACCATTTTGGAGGTGTTGTGGTTGGGCTGTGGGATTTGTTGGGGAATGTCTGCTGTAGAGGTAGCCAGCCATTTCTTGTGGGATTATGCTTAAATTAGTGTTGGGGAATGTCGCTTCAGTGGGATCTTTTGTGAGGGAAGAGACGATTGTGAAGAGTTCCCTGGGGCGGTTGAGGGATTTCTTATGTTAGAATAGTATTCTTTTTTGCAATTATTTATGTGAGTGAATATGTGCATAGAGGGAGAGAGAAGATTTAAAGATGACTTCAAAGTTGCAAGCTGAGTAGATGGCGAGGATGACAGTGTTTTTTTTCCACAGAAATAGAGAAGGGAAGAAGGAGGAAGTGAGTTTAGGGAGAAAGATGAGAAACGCTGTCTTGGTCATGGTTCAGTTTGTCAGACAGCGGTGGGACATCCAGGCAGCAAAGTCAGACAAGCGGGCTGTGATTTGGGCTGCCCTCACTTTAATCAGACTGTGATCCTGTCCTCCTCCCAGAGGAAGACCTTCAGATGGATCCCTTGCTGTGTCTGTTGAATGTGAGGAGGATTTTAATGAAGTATTTGGAGATTACTCTGTCAGACCATCTCTTCATCCTTTTCAGTGGTCCAAGGAAAGGACAGGCAGCAGCTAAGTCCTCCATTTGCCTGCTAGATTAAGAAGGCCATTGGTTCAGCTTACCTTCTCTGTGGGAAGCACATACAAGAGGGAGTTGGAGCTAACTCCAATAGAGCGCAAGCCACCTCCTGGGCAGAATCCACCTTGGTATCCCCATATGGAATTGTATCACCCCCTCCCCCATGAAATACACTATGGAACTGCCCCAACACCATGCAAACTGGTTCCACTCCCAAAATCTACACCCTGCAACTTCCTACCTACAGAAAAAAAACCCCTGCCCCACAATTGGTCTACCACCCTGAAAACTGCCTCCACCTCCAAAATAAAATGCCCACACTCAGGAACTACCCCCCATTACTGCCTCACAACCCTGCTAACTTTCCTCACTCCCAGGAATTGCCCCACCCCTAAATGCTCCCACAGCTGCCCTACCATTTTACAAACTGCTCCCACTTACAAGAAATTGCCCCTTCCCCAACACTACCCCTTCAATTGCCATAACACCCAGCAAACTGCCCCACCTCCAAAACTAACTTGCCTGAAATTCTCAGTCCTCCCCAAATTACTGCCATACATAAATTTTCCTCCCCAAAAGCATCCACTGAATATAATTCACACCTTCCGACTTTCCCCATGCAAAGCACACACCTATGCACACACTTTTTTTTTATATCACACAAAACACACATACACAGGGATCACAAATAATTCCGAAACTGTGATTTGCTGCATCATAAGTTTTTTTCAGATGTATATTCATTGTCTTTGTAGTGATAGCAACTAAGAAAGCTGAATGTATGCATGCTGCCTACTAAAATCTGTTGCCATAGACAAGGCTGGTTTAAAGCATTGGCATATTAGACACATGCCTAAGTCCATAGGGTAGAGGGTATCTATTAGATGTGATCAAGACTCAGGAGGTTAGAAATGTCAGCTGTCTGGCTATTTTTCAGGATTGTACAGATGTTCATGTTAATACTCAGATGCTAGAAGTGTGGTTAATTTGGACATTTTTCACAGCTGAAAGCCTCTATCTGCAGTTCTCTAATCCTCCCCTCTTTGTAAGTGAGCCTGCTCTTGTTTCTACTGTACCTAGCAGCAGAAGCTGTGGATAGGATGCAGGCAATGGGAAACCACTAGTAGAAGCTGACTGGTGGTAGGAGCCAGCCAACATGAAAGCTTGGGGGGGGGGGGGATGTACAAAGCTTTAGAATGCTGCTCTAGCCACAGAAAGGGAGTTGAGTTGAGGGAAGTTTCAGTGCTGTAAAACTGAACTTTCTGCATATGGTTGGAAATAGAAAAGAAATGAAGCTAAAGTGCTGTTGATGTTGACTCATAGCAACCTTTTGATAAGAGTGACATCCATAAGAACATAAGATATATCATACAGGGTCAGACAAAAGATCCATCAAGCCAGTATCCTGTTTCCAACAGAGGCCAGTCTGGGTCACGAGTACCTGTAAGGTCCCCAAAAGGTATACAGAATCCATGCTGCTTGTCCATTGGGTAAGCAGTGGATTTTTCTGGTCCTCTTTAATAATGGTTTATGGACTTTTCCTCTTGTCCAAATCTCTTTTAACCCCATCTACATTAACAGCTTTTACTGCGTCCTCTGGTAACAAATTCCAAAGTTTGATTATGCATTGAGTGAAAAAATATTTTCTCTGATTAGTCTTAAATGTGTCACATTATAGCTTCATTGAAGGAGTAAACAACCGATCTACATTTACCTGCTTCGCCCTATTCATTATTTTATAGAACTCTATCATATCTCCCCTCAGCTGTCTGTTTTCCAAGTTGAAGAGCCCTAACCTTTTAAGCCTTTTCTCGTAGGGATATCCTTCCCTCCCCTTTACCATTTTGGTGGTTCTTCTCTGTACCTCTTTTAATTCTGCAATATCCTTTTTAAGATACAGTATGGCGACCAGACTTGCACACAATATTCAAAGTGTGCTCGCACCATGGAGCGATACAGCGGGATTATAATATAATTTGTTTTATTCTCCATTACTTTCTTTATGATTCTCAGCATTCTATTTGCTTTCTTGGCTGCTGCTGCACACTGGGGAGAGGGTTCAACGTATTATCCACAATGATGCCCAGATCTTTTTCCCAGATGATGATTCCTAATATGGAACCTTGCATTGTGTAACCATGGTTTGGATTGTTCTTCCCTAAGTGCATAACTTTATACTTGTCCACATTAAATTTCATTTGCCATATGAACGCCCAGTCTTCTAATTTATCAAGGTCCTCTTGCAATTTTTCACAATCCTCTTGGGTTTTAACAACTTTGAATAATTTTGTAGCATCTGCAAATTTGATCACCTCGTTATTCCCATTTTCAGGTTATTTATGAATATATTAAAAAGTAGCGGGCCCAGCACATATCCGGCTGCTAGCAGGAAGTCACTCCTCACATATGCTGAAATCGGTGCCAATGGAGCCCTCATGGTAAGCTCTCCCCAGCTTTCAAAGAAAGCCTTTGGGAGAAGCACTACTCATACGTGGTCCTCTTCCTGCCTAAGGATGCCGTCTTGCCTCAGTCTCCTTTTTTCCACAGAGCCCATCGGAGATGTGTTTGTTTTCCCCCGAAAAAAGTTGATTCTTTGTCTTGCCCTTTACTTCGGGTTTCGGATCGATTTACCTTATTCCAGTTTTGCATTCAGGTGCACTTCTTGCCTTTTGAGTCCACTTGCCTTCGGCGTCGTGTTTTTCCTGGGGTTCCCTTTTTTTCCCTTGTGTTTTTTCTTGGTGCGTGGATTTATGCAACCTTTCTGGCACGGGCCAAAGGCGTTTAATCTCGCAGGGGCTGTATTCCCCGCTATGGCCTCGGTCAGTGGTTTCAAGCTTTATGACCACTGTACACATAGATTGTGCACAGATAAACATGATTGTTGCCTTTGGTGCCTCGGGCCGGATCATGCTGCCTTGGTGTGTGGTCTCCGCTAGCAGATAGCCTCCTTCTGATGCTGTAAGAAGCAGCAAGGGGCTGTGGGAGGAGGAGCTACCAGCACCTAAAAAGCGCCGCCGCCGGGCGGGCCTGTGCCTGAGGGCCTTGCCAGAGGGCCCTTTAGCGTGGCCCTGAGGCGAGGACCAAGCAGCGGCCAAATAACAGCGTCTCAAGCCATCATCCATTGAAGTTAAATCCGCTGCCATACCTTGCATAGACAAATCACCGATTTTCCGTTAAGTCTGCTGCCTTGCTCTGCCTGGACAATCCATTGCTTGCATAAAATAACACACTTACCTTGCCTGAAAAATCCACTGCTGGCTGATTAATTGCATAGAACCTAATTATGAAACCTTGCCTGGACAATCACCTGCTTGTAGATTAAATTGCATAGAACCTGCCTTAACAACCAACTGCTTTTAGATTAACTGCCTAGACCTTTGCCTCAACAACCAATTGCTTGTAAACTGATCAACTGCTTGTAGATTAATTGCTTAGAATTTAATACTGATACCTTGTCTGGGCAAACAACTGCTTGTAGATTAATTGCTTAGAATTTAATACTGATATCTTGTCTGGGCAATCAACTGTTTGTAGATTAATTGCATAGAACTTGCTATCCATTTTGCATAACCAAATAACAATTTGCATAGCCTGGTTCGTAAACAACTCGCGCTACACAAGCCTACTACCCCATTCAACAAACTACAACCCAGGTCAGCAAATACACATTATTATAAAATGCATTCCACTACCCACTACTTTATGGCCTACCTCACATTTCTCCACATGTTTGCACTCTGCACATACAGCATAAGACTAAACGAACAAATACCCCTGATAAACCTACATACCACTCAATCTAGATGCACACCACCATCACACATACACAAAGAACGCCAACAAGCAAAGAATACAGCTCATAAACCATACAGGGACACACGTAACACACCCTCTCACCTCACAAATAATAGACATACAAACCCAATCATATCAACAAACATCAGATGTGCTCTACTAAACGCCAGATCTATCAGGAACAAACCAAATACTATCCTTGACCTAATCCAAGACAAGAAGCTTGATATAACATGCATCACTGAGACCTGGCTAGACGACTCAGACCAGGTCATAATAAAACAAGTAACCCCAACAGCATTCAACTGCATCAGAGCACAAAAGAGAGGAGGAGGAGTACTAATACTCACCAGAAAAGATTTCAGATTCAAAACAATCTCCTCCACTAACACAATCTAATACAACACACTCACTATAGCCAACAAATACCTAACCATCTCCCTCACATACAGACCACCTAGAACCACAACTGAACACCTATCCACAGTAATCGAAACGATATGCGCACACAACAGAAGACACAAACCTCTAGTTGTACTAGGAGACTACAACCTAACATCCGCTCCCACCAGAGAAACTGCAACTTTCTTAAAAGCCATGGAGTCACTAAAATACTGCCAGACAATTAACGCCCCAACACACAAACATGGTACAACTCCGGACATGATATTCATGCCAACACAACTGGTGGAACAGAACAAAACTACAAAACCAACAATCACCCCAGTCCCCTGGTCAGACCACCATGTAATTGAATTCACCATGACCCTGAATAACCCCACCCAATGTAAAGAAGATGAAGGAATAATCAGACCATTCAAAACATTTGACAGAGACTCATTCATCAATGAAATCAATCCACAACTTCATCAGGAACAAGACACCCTGGATCTTAATATAGAAGAGTGGAACACAATAATAGCCAATGCAGCATCTGCCCCAACCAACAATGAACCACAAACTTGCAAAAGATCCAACGCCCCATGGTATTCACAAGAAATAAGAGTTGCAAAGTGCACACTAAGAAGACTAGAACGAAAATGGAGATGGAACAAGTCACACAACTCCCTAACACAATACAGAGACAAACAACGGGAGTATAACAATCTAATAAATGAATGCAAACAACACCACCATACCAACCTAATCATGAAATCTACCAGTAGACCAAGAGAACTTTTTAGCATTATCCAAAAGCTCACTAAGGATGACACGCAACAAAGAACCAACCATCTTGACCCACAAAAATATGCAGACTACATGAAGTCAAAAAACACAAGCCAAACAAACTCTGTCTCACAACAAACAAATGATCACACGATAAAAAAGAAACATCAAACATGGGAGAGCTTCAACATACCAACAAAACAGCAAGTAGAAGACATAATATCTGGTCTAAACACAACAACTTCACCATCAGACCCATGCCCAGTGTCATGGATCAAAGCCACAAAAAGCCAGCTCTCTCATCACATTCAAAAAATCGTCAAGGATTCACTCCAACAAGGATACATGCCACAATCCCTAAAGCATGCAATGATACGACCAATAATTAAAAATAGCAATCTGAGCCCATCCGAACCAAAATCATACCGTCCCATCTCTAGCCTGCCATTCCTTGCTAAAGTTGTGGAAAAAGCAGTCCAAAGGCAACGTCAGGACCATATAGATATCAATGCCCCTCTGGACATACATCAGCACGGATTCAAGCCCAAACACGGTGTGGAAACGCTACTCACCTCCCTCTTTGACAATCTCCTAAGAGGCATTGACAACATAAAAAACGGCTTCCTCCTAGTGTTCATGGATATCTCGGCGGCCTTCGATACCGTGTCACAGCCTAAGCTACTGCAACGCCTACAACAGATAGGACTATGCAAGAATACCCTAAAGTGGTTTACATCATACCTGGAAGGGCGAATGCAACAAGTCAAATGCGATCAAAAGAAATCCCTACAATTTCCCGTCATGCAGGGAATACCTCAAGGCTCAGCCCTATCTTCAATGCTCTTAAACATCTACTTACAGCCCATATGCAACATCATCAAGAACCATAATCTATGCTACCACATTTATGCTGACGACATCATGGTGTACGCTCCAGTCAACTTACTGGCACTAAACACTACACCAATAACAAAATGCCTCGAAGACATGAATGACTGGTTCATAGCCAACAACTTAACAGTCAACTACGACAAAACTGAGGCAATGTTCGTCACCAGGAACCCCACATTCACACCCCCACAAACCATAAGCATCCTAGACAAACACATAGTAGTCAAAGAAGAAGTTTAAATATCTGGGCATAACACTAGACAGAGCTCTGAACTTAAAATCTCACATCAACAAAACTGCTATCAAGGCATATCATTGATTTGAAAACAGTAAGACAAATCAAACCAATGCTCCGTCAAGACCACTTCCGCACAGTATGTCAAGCACTCATCACACCACTGCTTGATTATGGAAACTCACTATATCAAGGCCTTCCTCACCAGACACTACACCCACTACAGATGGTACAAAACACCACAGCATGCATCATTACAGACACCCCAAGGACCGAGCACATCACTCCCGTCCTACAACAACTACACTGGCTCCCAGTGGTGGCAAGAGCTAAATACAAAACAATCATGATAATCTTCAAAGTCATTCGCCATCTCTCAGCGGGCGTACTCCAAAGCATTATAACAAGAGACATCAGCAATAGACCAAGAAGAACCAATAATAGCCTGCAGGGGTGCTGATCATGTTATCACAAAACCAAACAACATCAAAAAGAGCACCATCACTGCTGGCATCCTCAATATGGAACTCCCTACCAATGAGCCTGAGAGCTTTAGAAGACCTCACAGACTTCCGCAAAGACCTCAAAACATGGTTATTTATAGAAACCTATGAGCATTCAAGCAACATCCCTTACCCAAACAGCAGTACTAACATCACCACCGACTAAACACACACCTACCTCATTCACACAAACAAATTCATCACACCATGTTAGTAAATACCTTTGTTATGTTACCTCAACTGTACTGTCTAAATACTGTTACATAACTGTACTGTCTAAATGTTTATATGTACCCTAATGTTAAATGTAACCCTCCAATTGTGTTGTGACGTGACCACCTTGATTGAAGGAAAAGGTGGCATACAAATCTGTCTAAATAAATAAATTAAAATAGAGTTGATTTTTCATAAGACCGACTCAACCTCTGAGTCCGTCTGTGGAACCAACACCCTCAAAGGCCACTGTGGAGGCCTAGGCCTCACGTGGCAACCACGCTGCCTTGGAGCCTCGAGGTCACAGGGCATCAAACCGGGGCTCCCTTGGGGAAAGACATTCCTCGAAGAGCTGGATGTCATCGGTGGCCTCGTCGGGTGATGAGTCTGGTACCATGGGGTAGTCCCATGGCCCCTGGCCTTTGAGCCCTCGATATGAGACAGAGGGTGATGGCCGGGAGCGGCCCTTGAAACTGCCCCAGTGGGAGAAAACGCCATTTAGTGTGCAGGGATTGGTCTCGGTCCTCTGAGGCCATCCTCGTCGAGGATACTCTCTTGATGGCGGTGGGCAAGAGGTCCTTGGTGCCTGCGCTGGTGACTGTGGAGCCTTCTGGCCTTGAGGGCAGGATGGCGGCTTTGGAATTCAGCTTGTCTGCCTTCATGGTCCAACAGCGGGCTCTGATGACCAGTTGCTCCGCGTCATCACTCCCGACCACCAGCCCCTCCACAGCGAGGGAGTCCCCAGAGGTGGAGCCGATCCTCGAGCACCACCGGCCTTGAGAGAGACCTCTGCATTGATCTCGGTCCCACTCGGAGCTGAGGCTTTCCCTGCACAGCACTTCTGACTCAGAGCACAGGGGCATCTTGGGCCCTCAGGCCATCCTGGCTGAGGAGTGAACCTGAGGCCCGGAGGACCCTCGAGATCTCCAACTCCAGGTTGGACTGGGAGACTGAGGATGACGAGTGCCCCAGACACTGGACTCTACAGGAATGTGCTCTCAGACCCTTCCCTCCCTCTCGCTCTCCCTCAAAGCCCAGTGGCAGTCCCCACCTGAGCACTTGACCTTTCTGGACTTTCTTTGGGATATGGCAAAGGTTTTTGCCTTCACTACCTTCACAATTTGACTCGGGTGACCTATGACTGCTTCGAGCTGTCAGAGTAGCAGCGGTGGGCATTTGTGCCTGCAGCCAGCTGAACGCAAGTCCATGACGGACAAGGCCACAGAGTTAGGGTCCAAGTTCATGACCAAGACCAGGCTTTCCAAAAAGACTGCTGACCCTTCCCAAAGGAAGGCTTCAGGTAAAAAGCCTCTATACCCGAAGAAGAGAGAGGCTTATGTTGACTGTCCTCAGTATTTGGCCTTTCCAGCTCCTCAAGAGGACCAGAAGGTCAAAGGAGCAGGGCATGACCCTTGTAAACCTCAGACCATGTCTCTGGCACAACCTGGAGGGGGCTTTTGACTCCTTGGGCATGGCTTTTGACTCCTTGGCATAGCTTTTCTTCCCCCCAGGAGTTTATGCCATGCATCATACAGGGGGGTGTCTAGTATTTTACAACCGGTTGTCCACCATCACCTCGAACGCATGGGCCCTCCACCTCGAACAGACGCTCCGCCACTTTTCCAGGTGAGCCCCCTCTTACTCCCCTTCTTCGGGGCTTGTTTCAGCAAGAATTCACAGGTTTGTTGGCAGACAGAGCAGTGGAACCCGTCCCTCTCCACCTCAGGAAAAGGGGGTTCTACTCCCACTACTTCTGGTTCCCAAAAGGGCCGGGGGGTTTTGGCCCATTCTAGACCCGCAGGACCTCATCCGGTTCCTGTTGAGGGAGAAGTTCGAAAAGCTCTCCCTCAGAACATTGTTGCCATACCCCCAGCAGGGAGACTGGCTATGCTCCTTAGATAGGAAGGATACATTTAAACACATCCTCATCCATCCTCTTCACAGGCAGTACCTCCGTTTCTTGATAGGAGGCTGCCACTACCAGTACAGGGTTCTACCCTTCGGTCTGGCATCCACCCTGAGGGTATTCACTAAGTACATAGTTGTGGTTGCCATTGCCGACTTGTCTCCAAGGGGTGTTCATCTTCCCCTACCTGGATGACTGGCTCATTAAGGGCAGCACCACCGCCATTGTGCATCAGGCGATGGGCCGTACCATCCTCATTCTGGAGCACTTGGGGTTCGTCATAAACTACCCAAAGTCCCATCTCCATCCAGCATAATGCTGGAGTTCATAGAGGTACTGCTGGACATCGTCCAGACCAGGGCCTTCCTCCCTCCGGACAGGGCCCAGTGCCTCAAGGTGCTTGTGGGCATGTCCAGGGTTATCTCTCTGTGTCTGCCTGCTTTCTGCTTTTCCTGCTGGGTCACATGGCATCCATGGTACATGTCATCCCAGACGCCCATCTGCATATGTAGCGCCCAGCGGTCTCAAGCAACAGGGCGCCTGCAGGACAGGGTCATTGTGAACTGTCCTCTGGCTGATTCCCTTGACTGGTGATGACAACTCCTGCACCTACAGCCTGGCATGCCCTTCCAGGCCCCACCTTCCAGAGGATTCTCACCATCGATGCCTCCAAACTGGCCTGGGGAGCTCATTGTGACCACCTCTGCACTCAGGGCAACTAGTCGCAGGCAGGGAGCCTCCAGCAGATCAACCTCTGAGCCGGGCTGATCCAGACTTACAACCAGGTGGCGATGTTCTACATCAAAAAACAGCAAGGTACAGGATTATTCCTCCTGTGCTATGAGGCGGTGAACCTCTGCTCTTTCGCCAGCAACAGTGGGATGCTCCTACGGGGGCTTTATCTCTTGGGCAGGCAATGTCCTGGCAGAGAGGCTCAGCCAGGTCCTCCAACTGCATGATTAGCAGCTGGACCCCTGGGTGGTCTGCCAGCTGTTCTGTCTCTCGTGGCTCCTGCAATGGACCTCTTTGCTAACCAGCCAATGCTACCCTGCCCCACTTCTGCTTCAAGAAGCCACACCCTTTGCGGGTGGCAGCGGATGTATTCCTCATCCCATGGAAGGGGGCCTCCTTTACACCTTCCCGCTAATAGCCAAGACCCTCTTCAAGGTCCAGCTTGACAGAGCCACTGTGATACTGGGTGGTCCCTTGGTGGGTCAGGCAGCTGTGGTTCCCCCTGCTCCTCCACCTGTCAAAAGTGCCCCTGGTTTCACTGGGGTCTGCCCCAGACCTGCTCTTGCAGAAGGATGGCTTGCTTCTGCACCTCAGTCTGGGGTCCCTGACTCTGACGGCCTGGCTGCTGAAAAAGTAGCCTTGGCCCACTTTCATCTCTCAAGCGAGGTCGAGGAAGTCCTCCTGGCCTCCGGCAAATTCTCCACCCATCGGCAAATTCTCCACCCATCTCCCCAGTGGTGCGCAGAGGAACAGATCAACCCCTTGTCCTGTTTGGTCCAGCTGGTACTGCAGTACCTGTTCCAGCTATCCCATGTGTGGCTGAAGTCCAACTCTGTCAGAGTGCACCTCGGTGCACCACCATCTTGTCGAGGGCAAGCACCGCTCCGCTAATCACCTTGTGACTCACTTCCTGAGAGGCCTACTACTAAGGCCATCCGTCCACCCCACAGCGGTGGAGTGGGATCTCAATGTGGTTCTCTCAAAGTTCATTGCATCACCTTTTGAGCCTCTCAGCTCTTGCCACCTCAAGTATCTCCTGGAACATGGTCTTCCTCGTGGCGCTCGCCTTCGCTCACAAGGTTAGCGAGTTCCAGGTCCTGGTGGCTCATCCACCTTTTTTTATATGAGGTTCCACAAGAACAGGGTCATGCTCCACATGCACTCCAAGTTTCTGCCTCAGGTGGTGTCTCCATGCCACCTCAACCAAGAGGTGGTGCTCCACACCTTCTTCGTGTGGCCTCACGCTGACAGGACAGAGACTGCACTCCACACTCTGGACTGTAAGTGGGCCCTGGCCTACTATGTGGAGCCATACCCAAGCCCACCTTCACTCCTCACATCTCTTCATCTCCTACGACCCAAATTGGCTGAGGACAGTGGTCCCTAAGGGTACCAATTGGGCAGTGAACTGCATCGCTTTCACTTATGAGCATGCCGATCTCTCGCTGGAGTGCCGTGTCACAGCGCACAGTGTCCAAGCCATGGCGGCCTCTGTGGCAAACCTGCACTCCATTCCTTTAGCGGAGATCTGCCAGGCCACTATTTGATCCTCGGTCCATACCTTTGCAGCTCATTACTGCCTGGAGAGGGAGCCCCGTCGGGACCACACCTTCAACCTGGCAGCACTCCATGTTTAGGGTGTAAGGCAAGCCACCCTTCGGTGTGTTCAGGCTACCAGAAAACTGGTTCCTCACTTGACACTCAGGGCCACTTGTGGGTCTGCTGGTCCTTGACTCCGTTGCTGCTTCTCACGGTTCACCTTTTTTTGATCACCCATGACTTTTACAGATTTTTTTTCGGTAGCCTGTAGCTGGGGAGTCCCATATGTGAGGACTGACTTCCTGCTTGTTCCCAGAGAAAGCTTAGTTACTCACCAGTAACAGGTGTTCTCCAGGGGCAGCAGGAATTGGTCCTCACAACCCTTCCTCCTCCTGTAGAGTTGCTTTTCTTTTTGCCATCTTGAGCTGTGTCATCATATTGAGGCACGATGGCCCCCTTAGGCGGGAAGAGGATCATGCATGCGTGATGTTTCTCCCAAAGGCTTTCTTTGAAAGCTGGGGAGAGATTACTGCGTAGGCTCCATCTGCGCTGACGTCACTCATATGTGAGGACTAATTCCTGCTGTCCCTGGAGAGCACCTGTTACAGGTGAGTAACTACACTTTCACTTTTATCTACCTGTTTTCATACCTTCAAAAAATATGAGATTAATAAGACAAGACTTTCCTTGGCTAAATCCATGTTGGCTTGCTGCTATTAAATCATGGCTATATCTACATGCTCAATAATTTTTGTGTTTTATAATGGTTTCTACTATTTTGCCTGGTACTGATGTCAGGCTCACCAATCTTTAGTGTCCCAGATCACCCCCTGGAACCCTTTTTAAAAATTGGTGTTACATTAGACACCGTCCAATCTTCAGGTACTACAAATGATTTTAATGATAGATCACAGATTACTAATAATAGTTCTGCAATCTCATATTTCAGTTCTTTCAGCACCCTAGGGTATAGGCCATCTGGTCCTTGTGATTTGCTACTCTTTAGTTTATCAATTAGCTGTATTACATCTGCAGTTATTGTATCACTCCATAGCATTGCTGACCACTTTTCTCCTGCTAGAATTTTGTATACAGGATTTTATGTCAAGAGGTCTGAATTATGCAAAATCTTACCTGTTATATTTTTCAATAATATTGTATTTCTGTATTGCATTTTAAATTAAGTTTCACAAAGTGCAAAATTTTGAATTATTGTATGAAGAATTCCAGCAGGAGGAAACCTTGCCTGTCATGATGTCTTTCTCTTTGCATGTTGTGTCCAAAATATGAAAGTCAAAGTTTTTTTTGTTTGAGCTTCTAAAGAAAGCTTAGTTTTGGTCTTCTTTAGTACCAACTGATTTATTCTTGGGGCAGTCCATGGTATACACAGTGTTCTTCACCATCACCATAATTTGAAGGCATCAAAATTTTCTTCCTTCACTGTCCAACATTTTGTATCCATGTGATGTTGAAAATACGATGGCTGCATTTTAAATTATTCAGAGAAACATCTCATTTTCTTATTTCTGTTGTGAAAAGCCCCTCCCCTCCCCTCCCCCCCCCACCCCCATGGCCCAGTGCATTTCTATGGGAGGTGTTCCAGGTTCCATAGAATAGAAACTTACATAACAGTTAAGGAATTCCTCCTTTCAGACTCTTTCCATGTTCTATACTTTACCTGAAGCTGCCCTTCCACCCCATAAACTAGTAGCGCCATAGAAATAAATGGCAGTGGTAGTAAACGGCTTCAACCCCCAAAATACTCCCCGAAATTGCCTTCACCCTTAAAAACTATTCCCCCTCCCTGCAACTAGCCTATCATTTCTGCAAATTGCCTCATCACAAAAAAATATTCCTTACAATTGCCGCCCTGTCCTACCCTCAAACTGTCCACCATCCTGCAAACTACCTCCACTCTAAAAGTAACAACCAGCAATTGCCCGCACACTCCAAAATGACATCATTCGCCTTGCTACCCTCCCCACTTGCATATGCCCACCCACACACATCCACAACCAACCATTCACGCACATGTGCCTGCATACACATGCCCATGACCAACCACACATGCACACATACATAGCCACAGAACCACACACACGCATTGCAAATAATACTCTAGCTGTGATGTAGTGCATTTTAACATTCAGATATGTATTTCATTGTCTGTTTCTATTGTGAAACCCATTGAATAAACAACAGATTTTATTTGTTGCTGTGTGTGCTGCCATCTAGCATCTGCTACTGTGGGCAGGGCTAGATTTAAGGCACTTGAAAACTAGGAACATATCTAGGGTACAGATTTTAGGGGAATGATGTCAAGATGTGCACAGGACTCAGGAGGGTAGGAGTGATAACTGGCTGTTCTCAGGATTCTATTTGATTTGTACATTGTCTGGAAACTAGAAGGATGGCTAATATGTCTGTGCATTTTTAATTTAATATAATATCATTAAAATTTCTTATCCTGCTATATATCCCTTTCAGCCCAAAGCAGGTTACAAAGATTGCATAGGAATAACTAAATGTAATGTAAATCTATTTAATATTTAAAATCCATTCTATTATAAATGGACATCTTACTCCAAATAATAATCTTCATAAAAAAAAAGTTTTAAGAAAGCGACGGAACAAACAATTCCTTAAAAGCGTAATTTCAACAGGCAATCAATTCCATTCTACAGCTGCTTGTCAAGAAAATAGATTTAAACAATTGCTAGATAAATTAACATCCTTAGCTACCGGAAAGTCCTAGGGTAAGAAAGTTGTCGAAAGGAAGTAATTTTTTGTGAGAATGAAATAAAACCAAATGGATCACCAACTCAGGAGCAAAACCATATAGAGTTTTTTGTAAACTAAACATCATTTTCTAAACATTATCCTTGCATGTTGTACAGGCATCACGTGTAATAGTTACATTGACTCCTAAAAATTAATCTCATAGCAGTATTCTGCATTTGCTGAAGTTTTGAAATCAGCTTTGTCGATAGATCCAGATATAAAATCTTACAATAATCTAATTGTCATATTTAGAGCCTGAACTATAACTCTCTAGAAGTTCTACAGTTATTCTTGATCTAATTTGTCTAAAATAATGTAATTTTACAATAGACTTCCATATCATCCTGCTAGACCAGTCTAGACAAGTAGGTTGTGTTCCCCTACCAGCAGATTAGTAGCAATAGATAGACAATGAACTGCCAAGATTTTAATGACATTGCTTCCATGCCTCAATCAGCCTGAGCCACTAGAGGGCACCTCAATAATATTCTGTCTCCGGCAGATGGTAGTTGGATTTTCTCAACTCTGAAGAAAATCTGAACAATTTAGAGGAAAAGAGATTGATTTTGCTCGAATGACCACCTTGAGGGTGACTCACTTGAGCAGAACATGGGAGGCTCCAATAGACTAGACTAAGGTCTTTTCAGTAGCCAAAAGAGGAAAAAAAAATTGGTTCAGCTCCTTGCTCTTATCATAAGGCCTGTTGAGCAGCCAGAAAATTGGAAGGATTTGGAACAGATCAGCAGCCTCACACAATCTCTTTTCCCCCACTTCTATTTCCCCCTTCCCCTGCACTCACCAACGATACCTCAGAGATATGTTCCAGCTCACCCAAGATAGAGGCAGAAGTCATGATGATCACGAAGTGGGCCTCCACTTCCATGGAAATGTGGCCTTGAAGGGCACAGTGGATAGAAAGATGGCCTCTTTGCTGAAGAGCCAGTTCACAGCAGCAGCTGCTATTCTCCTGTTGGTGGTGTGTGCAGGCCTGACGCCTCAAGCCCTGTTCCTGTGGATTCGGTCTCTTCCGCTGGATGATGCTACCCCTCCTCTGGAGTCGGTTACTATCTTCCTTCTGATGCCATGTATGTTCTGACCCGCTTGGTGGCTAGGGATATTGTTCTGTTGGTGATGACATGGCGTTAGTTATGGTTTTGCCACCAGGCAGCAGATATGTCCTTCAAAGCCCAACTAACTCAACTAGCTTTAAGGGAAGACTCCCTTGTGGGACTGATTGGAGAAGTTGGTGAAGGACTTGGCTGAGGCCATATTATCCCCTTCCAGAGGACAGACTTGAAGGGGCCTGGGAAGCCAGCAGGGTCCTTTCTCTCTTTGGCCTCTGCCCGTCTATTGTGGATGCGCTGGACTGACCTCTGGCAGTCCTGGGACGCCTGACATTTCATCTTGGAAAGCCCTTCTCTGCTTCTGGACTTTGGATCCATAATTAGCCCTTTCAATGGGGCACATGAGCCCAGAAACGTGCCCAGAGGTGGTTCCTCTCATTCGTCACTATGTAGGTTTTGGGGCCCATTTCCAGATGTCACCAAGGATAGAAGGGCGCTAGACACTATTCAAAGCGGCTATGTCCTGGACTGCAAACAGCCAATCCCGGAAGCATTTGCCATCTCTCCATGTGGTTTGGTGGACAGGAGAGCCACCGCTTGGATCACAAATGGACAAGTTACTGGCCTGAAGATGGTGGTACCAGTGCTCTCAGACAAGCGGGGCAAGGGCAGATATTCCCTTGCTCTCAGGATGCCAAAGAAGGATGGCTGTTTCGGAACAATGGCCTCATGGCAATCAATGCTTCTTTGCATGTGTTGTGCTTCCGAATGGAAACTCGGAGCATATCCCGATCAGGAGGATCAACAGCTGTCTGCATTTTGCCATGTTTGGCAAACACCTTCAGTTCACCACCTCCCTTCAGCCTTTCCACTGCCCTGAGAATGCTCTCCAGGGTCGTGGTGGTGGTGGCTGCTGCGCTGTAGACTATAGTTTGTGTACACCCATTGCTGGATGACTGGCCCATCTAAGCCTATTCTCTGTCAGAGGCCTCTCAGGTTTCAGCCCGAATGGTGTCCTTCTGGAAGGTCTCAGCTGTATGGTCAATTGGGGAAAGCATTCATTGCAGCATTCCCAATACCTGGAATTCCTGGGTGCATGATTCGATGTTGACGTGGGCAGAGTCTTCCTGCCAGAGGCGGGAGTGAAGAGATTCTTGGTGTTCTCAACAGGCTCCCAGGGTTTGGGATTATCTCCAGCTTCCAGATAGTGCCATGGAAGAGCTCATATGAGGCTGCTCTGGCAGCCCTTCTTGACTGGAGTTTGAGCTCAGGCTTCCACTCCAGGCTGGGAGTGAGCCAGCTTGTGGTGGCAGCTATGCCCACGTTATCTGAAGAGGGGCATGCCATTGGATGATCACTTGTAGATTCTTCTCATGATGGACGCCAGTCTTACGAGCAAGGAAGCTGTTGAAAAGACTGAACAGCCCACGGCTGTTGGAGTCACAGCCATGGGGTGTGGTCCAAGGGCTATCTGGCTGGACTTCTTGTGTTTTCCCACCCTTGGTCAAGGGTAGTGCGTGTGTTCTTGGACAACACCACGGCGGTGGCATACGTCAATCGCCAAGGCAGCATGAGGAGTTCAGGAGTGACCCTGGGGATGCCTCTCTGGTCGACCTGGACAGAAGTAAGCTTCCTAGCTCTGTTAACTCTGCACATTGCCGGGGTGGTCAATGTGGAAACTGTCGTCTTCAGTGATCATTCTCTCAATTCCAGAGAGTGGGAGTTTGAGTTAGGAAGCATTTCAGATACTTCGTCGTTGGTTGCCCCATGATGGAATTGATGGTATCCCACTCCAATGACAAGGAGTGCTGTTGCTTCACTCACCACATGGAAACTGGGTCCAAGGGCATTGTCACCCTGGTTCAGTCCTGGCCACGTCAATTCCTGTTGTATGTGCTTCGTCCATGATTGCTGTTTGGACATGTGCTTAGGCACATGGAGTGCCATCTGGGCTGGATTATTCTGGTAGTGCTGGATTGGATGAGGAGAGCATGGTTTAGGGATCTGATGCAGTTCCTGCAAGTTCCTCCTCTTCATCTGCCCCATTTTGGGGCTGGTTGCATCGGGGGCTGTTTGTCCTGGATGACCTTTCTTGCTTACGGCTTGGCTCTTGAAGGGAGTCGGCTGACACTTAAGCTCTATTCTCCTGCAGTAGCTTCTGCTCTGCTCAAAGTCTGGAGGGGTACTACCAGCCTGGCATACGTACATCTGGTACCTCTTTGAGCATTAGTGTGGAACATAGCAGCTTGTTCCTAAAGGGCTTGTTTACTAAGCAGTGGTAGCAGTTTCTGACCGATATCTGAGCCACGGCCCCATTGAATTCAGTGGGGCTGCAGCTCTGATATCTATCAGTAACTGCTACTGCTGCTTAGTAAACAAGCCCCTAAGTTTTCCAAGGTGCCGGCCCTGTTGGTCTTCTGCAAGACAGTCTGGAAAAGGGGTTTTTCCTTTACTTCCCCTGAAAGGGAAGGTGGCAGCCTTGTCCTGTTTCAGAGGTCCAATAGCTGGAAAGTCTTCAGCCTTGCACCTGGATGTCTTACATTTTCTTCAAAGGCTTGGTGTCTGCATCCTTTCCTCTGGTCATTTACCCCTTGGTGTCAGAGTCCTTTGAGCCTCAGAAGCATGCTACTCTGAAAGGCTTTGATTCTCAAGACTGTTTGTTTTTCTTGGTCACGGCTTGTTCAGTAAGATGGATTTCCAAGCTGCAGGTTCTGTTCTGCTAGGATCCATATTTGTCCTTTTCAGAGGAGGCAATTCCCATTTACATAAGAACATATGATATGCCATACTGGGTCAGACCAAGGGTCCATGAAGCTCAGTATCCTGATACCATTCCAGGTCTCAAGTACTTGTTGGGTTCCCAAAGGCATACACATTCCATGCTGCTTGTCTCAGGGGTAAGCAGTGGATTTCCCCAGTCCTCTTTAATAATGGTTTATGGACTTTTCCTTCAGGAACTTATCCAAACCTGTTTTGAGCCCAGCTAACTAATAGCTTTTACTACATCCTTCGGTAATGAATTCCAGAGTTTGAGTACGCGTTGAGTGAAAAAATATTTTCTCTGTTTGGTCTTAAATGTTGTGCCACACTGTAGCTTCATTGCATGTCCCCTAGCTTTTCTACTTTTTGAAGGAGTAAAATACCGATCTCGTTTACCCATTCCACTCATTCATTATTTTATAGATCTCTATTATATCTCTCCTCAGTCGTCTCTTTTTTCCAAGTTGAAGAGCCATAACCTTTTAAGCCTTTTCAGACAACTCCCCATAGAGGACAAGATGGGACTCCCAGAAGAGCGCCCAGCAATTAGGCAAGACAGAGGTGCTTAGCCACTCAAGGTCCTGGAGTCGCCTATAGGGCAGGTCGGGGAATTGCCAAGCATCTTAAAAAAAACCCAGCAAAACTCTAAGACAGCCCAACAGCTGTTTCAGAAGCTGCAGCTCAAAGCCAGCAGACAGGTTCTCTTGGGTCCAAAGGGATCCACAGGAACCTGCCAGCCTGAACCAGGGGCTTCCTCAGCCCTCTGAGGATTGCCCATCCCACAGAATAAGCAGGCATAGAGGATGTAGAGGAGGACCCAGAATAGGCACAAGGCCCCAACCTCCCCCCCCCCCCCATTGGGGGTTCCAGTGATGCTGACAAATTTGGGTCCTTTACATCACCATTACAGTGAGGGCAAAAGGAGCATGCCACAGAGGTGATCCTGCATGTGCCACATGACATACAGCAGTGGGCATGTGACATGTTTGCCTGGCTCCACACAGCTGCAAAGAAAAAATAGATGAAAAGACCCACTGAAAAAACATTGCAGGCTGTGAAGAAAAGACCACTGGAAAAAAAATTTAAACCACAGTGGAAAAAGGGAATACCAATTGGGAGTCCCAGTACCTGAAAGGCTGATCATAGAAACATGATCTGGGCTTCTCCAAACACTTACATAGGTCTGGGAGGACCCTCTGCCAGAAAAGGCATTTTCCCCCCAATCTGCTGTATAAAAGAAGACAAGAGCCTTCTTTTTTTGCCAAAGGTGATATCTTCCTTTCATGTGAACCAGGTTTTTGCTTGCCCTCCTTTTCTAAGGAGCAATGTAGAAGGAAAGATAAGGATCTTTGCCTTGTGGCTGCTCAGAGATGCTTCTCCAGGACTTGGAGGTTATAAAATTCCTTCCATATGTTGTGGTGTAGAAGGTCCCTCTGATCCCTTAGAGAGAGGTAAAACAGAAGAGTTAGCTTCAGTAGCTGACAGAAAACAAAAGCACATGGCTCATGGTTTCCAGGGAAACCACAAACAGAGTGAGTCACAGGAGAGGAAAACATGCCCCTGCTGCAGTTTAGCTCCACAGTCAGGAGTTGAGGCAGAACACCTGCTGGGAGGAGGGGTCAGGTTAAACCCTAGAAGGCAGAGATATAAAGAATGCTCATTAGAGAGAAAATTAGCACCAGAACAGCCAAGGAAACAGCCAAGAGAACAGCTGAGAGAACAGCTACGGGAACGGAGAGAAAGACCAAAGCCAGAACAGGAGTTAAGCTCAGAAGCAGAGGAACTGCTTGGGAATGAGGACCCAGAGGAGCTGATGGTAATAGAAGATTCTCTGAGGGTTAATTCAGAGAGGGAAACCAGCAATATAAGCAATTGGAGAACCAGTGCCAAGAAGCCAGGTAGAAACAGCCCAGGTTTGGTGCCGTGTCAGAAAGGCAGCCAAAGGGAAAGATTACCAAGAAGGCTGACTTGGGAGCACTCACAAACTCCAAGGTTTGGATCTTTAGCTGACCCTGAAGTGCAGAGAGAATCTCCTGTAAGAAAGCCAAAAGGTAGGCTGAGTGATTGGTTTAAAGACAAAACTGTTTTTAAGAAATGGTCTTGTGTTAGCCCAGAAGGGTGGGGCTCTCCTCATAGCAAATACTGTGGTAATTCTCAGCCGTATCTAGCAGAAGGCTGCAGAGAAAAGTCTAGAGTTGAGGAACTGGGTGTGTGCCTGGAAACACCGTGTAGCCAGTTTCAAACATTCCCAGCTGACAACCATTATGAAGCTATGGAGATAGAACCAGCTGTAGAATACATGCCAGTGGAAGAAATGGACTGTACATTATCTGTTTCTGATAATATAATACCGGTGTGCTAATACTAAGCTGTTCAGAGAGCTGCAGGAGGCAGGTGGAAGAAAAGCACAAAAGGTTTGAGCAGAGAAATGCTTGTTTAAGTTGGATTACTGTGAAACGTATGTGATGCTGATATAAGAAGCTATTTTTGTTCAATTCTTATATTATTTCCTGCCAGAAGATGTATGGCAATTTGTTCTTCATTTCCTGTATGTAAAGCCGCCCGGAGGGGAATTAAAATCCTGTTTGCCTGAAACCATTCGTGCTCAACTACTCTCTTTTATTTGGATAGTAAATACTACAACTCCCAGGAGGCAGTGCTTTCCCCAAACTCTGTTCTACTATCTAAAGAAGGGATCAGGCCGCTTAACTCTGCATGCCCAGGCTGTGGGGTACTAGCGTGTTACAATGTTCAATCATCTTTTTATGCTGTTTGCTGGCCCGCACAAGGGTTTCGCAGCAGCCAAGTCTACTATGGAGTACTGGATCAAGGAGACAATTGCCCTGGTATATCTGTGATAAAACCAGCTGGTTCTGGAGGGTTTGCTTGCTTGTTCTGCTTGGGCACAAGCATCCTTGTAGGCATAGCATAGCTCTGTAGCCATTGTTGGGCAGCAAAGTGGGCATCAATTTCCACTTTTTGTCGAGCATTACTGCTTGGATGTCCATGCTTGGGCAAGCATGGCTCAGAGGTTTTACGAGCTGCTGTCTTCTTCCTGCCCATTGAAGGTGTGGCTTTGGTACATCCCACTTGTCTGGACTGGTCTAGCACGACAATATGGAATGTAATGTTTTAATTACCAAATGCCCTTTCCTTGAGTCCTGCTAGATGAGTCCAGGGCCCACTCCCTAGAACTGTTTGGTCTGGTATGTTGCGGCGGTACCTTGGTCCGCAATGATTTATATGCTTGGCTCTGCAGGTCCATATCCTACTGACAGTCTGCTGTTCAGTCTGTCCTGTATATAGTTTCTCTGTTTGATGCATCATAGTTGACCAGGTTGGGGTTGTGAGAAGTTTTCCATGCTTTCCCGTATGCTTTGGGATGAATATTGAGGTGTCTAATGGCTCAGGCTGATAGAGGCATGGGAGTTATGTCACTGAAACCTGGGTATTTCACTGGCTATTTGTTTCGAACAGTCTGCTGGTAGGGGAACACAACCCCCACTTGTCTGGACTTCGTCTATCAGGATTCTAGGAAAGGACATTATCTGATAGGCAGAATCTAAGATACCCCTTAATGCTTTCAAGGAAGAAACCAAAATAAATACACACATGATAAAACTGGATTTATAATGGTCAAATCATCTCTCAAGTTACTTGACCATAAAAGGTTTTTTTTTTTTTAGTTTTATCTCCATTCAGTTTCAATCTAGGATTGCATCCAATCATATACTAGCTCAACACCTTTTTGGCAGTAGGTCATAAGAGTATTGTAACACTTCTCTTAATTGGTATCAGCAGTAGAATATCATTGGGATATGAATAAAAACTATATTCCTTTTAGACCAACTCCAAGGGAACTTTAAAAATATATTAAATAATAATGGTGAAAGTGGCGAACCCTGTGGGATCCAGCATTTTCTCTGCCAAACGGGTCACAAATTATTTCTCACCTTTATTTTATATCTTTTACATTCCAAAAATTCCTTAAATTATTTAAAAACAACCTCTGAGATACCCAACTCACTCAATTTGGACAACAAAAAATCATGATTCTAATGTGTCAGATGCCACTGATCGGTCCAGCTGGACCAATATAACTTGTCTCTCTTTTGCTTAATAAAATTCTGTTGTGCAATAAAGTTGCCAACAATGTCTGTATACTATAAGTACTTTTAAAATCAAATTGAGTAGGATGTAACAAATTTTCATTCAAGTACTTGTTGCTAGTTATTCGCCTCTAATAACTTAGCAAAATTTGGAATACTAGAACTGGGCCTATAACTTGAAGGCTTATCTTTGTCCTTTTAATACAGGAGTTAAAATAATTTCACCAGGACTGTCTGTCTCTATAACATCCCTGTTGTGAAAGTCTAAACATTAAAATAGTAATCCACCGCAGGATCTCAACTGGGAGGTTTTTAAACAGCAAAGATCAACAGGAATCCAACATACAATGTGATTTAACAAATTTTCCCAACAGCAATTTAACTGTGGATGATTTAACTTGGACTTAGTTCATGTGGCTATTCTATGGGATTTTTTCCTTCATTATCCTGCATAATTCCTGATTCTTATGTATTACAACTGAATTTCTCCAAATTTATGATCTTATCCCTAAAATAAACTGCCGGATCTTGTGCTGATGGTAATTTCTTATCTAAAATATCTGTGACCTCACTAGGGTTCATCAAATCTTTCTTCAACCCAAATAGCATTCTCTGATTAATCAGCTCTATAACCTATCAGGTTAGAATAATAAGACTTTTTCATCTCATTTATCAATTGCTTATAGCTTTTCTAGCTTCCTTTCCATGTTATTTTACCATCCAAACTCTGAGCTTCTCCAAGAGTGTTCTAATCGCTGACAAACTTCTGTTTGTTTATAAGATCATTATACCAAGGTGAAATAGACTTTCTAGAAGTTGCATGATGTTCCATAGGAGCTATACAGTCAAGTGCTGCTTTCACCATCTTATTCCTTCTCTGTCATTATGGCACGTTCACAATCTATTAATTTCTGCATCTTAGCAGTAAAAATAGCTCTTGCCTCGCCTCAGTTCTTTCTCCTTAACAACCTTTGTTGTCTCTTTATTCTATAATACCAATGTTAATTTTATTAAATGATGATCAGATCAAGGTACCATACTTGTATTACAGTTGGCTACAAATCTGCTTCCATACTGATCCCTAGAAGATATTATAGCATCCAACTGATATCCATGTATATGATTATTCTGTAAATCCAAAAGAAATAGAAATGTAAACTTTCCAGCAGAGTTAAAGAAACTCCAACACCTGTAAGTTCATCCTGTTTTCCAGATGGAGATTTAAATCTCCTAATATAACTACATGACTAAACTTCAAAATATACAGCATCATTATTTCAAATAACTTTTGGAATCAATTCCCATCTACCCGGGGGTCTATAAATCAGCATGAGTCCAACTTGATGCATAAAACTGCCTTCATTCATAGTGCGTATCAAACTCGGATTCATAATAGTTCCTATTAGTGATGTTAAAAATCCCCCAAAAACCTTTTATAAATTATAACTAAGCCACCACCCTTTTACATTGTTCTAGACCAATATAAAATGCTATCTCCAGGAACAAGCAGGAATGAGTCTTCACATATGGGTACGTAGGTACCGACGGAGCCTGCGCGGGAACGCTTCCCAGCTTCCAATCAGAAAACTTTTGGAAGCATCCCACCACGCCTACGTGCTGCCTTCCCGCCTTTCCCAACTGCCTCTCCTCAGTTTTCGTTTTTCCGCGGAGCCGGCAGGACGTCGTCCTGTCACCGCAGAAATTCTTTTTTTATTTTTCTTGTGGTCGCGGCTGTCTTCCCGACGCCACCGCTACCGCCGGTGTTTTCTTTTCTTTTCTTGTAAAATTTTTCCTTTCCTAGGGGATAATTTTTCTTCTTAGTGTCCCACGGGGTGTTAGGCCTTTTAGGCCTCCTCTCTCATTTCTTTCATGGAGCCGCCGGACATTTTCCTCAAGAAATGTTCACCCTGTGGCGTTACATCTTTATTTTTAGACCCTCGAAATCGGTGTCTAACCTGTTTGGGTCCTGACAAGTCTAGTAGAAGACATCTTCAACATCGAGAATTCCTCGATACACGGTGCCCCTCCAACTTCGGGGCACCGTCCCCTTCTTCCACGTTGAATCAGGTAACCCACAAACAGTCTGTCAAGACTAGCCAGTCCTCGAGGGGTACGTCTCATGCACAGCATGTAGATAGCTCCGGCTTTACCCTCGATGACCTCCTGGCTCCAAAACCCCAGCGGGAGACTTCGGTCTCCAAAGCGTATAAGGGGTTTCGGGTTGTTCCTGGGGTTCACCCTCCACAGAACATACCTGAGCCGTGCATGATGGTGGCATCCGCTTCGAGCGGTACCGATACCCCTGCATCGGCACTGGTGTTGGATGAAATATTCCTCACCAGGGATCGTCATCTGACCTCCTCGGTGCCTTCGGGACCGTTGGATACGTTCCAGATTGACTTTCCATCATCGGTTCCAACACCAATATTTCCACCAACGTCGGTACCCTCCAGATGTGCATCGACAGTCTCGCTTACTTCGATGCGGAGTCTGGAATCGATCTCTAGTTTGGAGGACTGGGTACCGACTCGCCTTGGTACCGTCTTGGGGCGGTACCGAAGGCTCGGTTTCGATGTCTCAGATCCGCAACTCTCAGTTCCCTTAAGGCCGATTGAGTTGCCACGGGTAGACCTTCATTCACCGGTATCGGACATGGTGCCGAATCCGGCACCGATGTCTTCATTAACCTTACAGTCGGTGCCTTCCAGGCTTTGCTTTTCAGGCTCCTTGCCCTCGATGCCGAGCTTGGAATCCTTTTCTAGTCTGGAAGACGAGGTACCAATAGTTTTTGGTACCGACACCAATAGGTACCGGTGGCTGGGTACCGAGGATAGCAACCGCAGGTTTTCGGTTCCCTCGGTACCGATTGAAGTGTCACCGATGACTATTCCAACTCCGACATCGGTACCGGTCTTGACTTCAGTACTGGTATCCACAGTAGCATCGTGGCAAACTCCTACCATGCTTTTTTCAACAGCATCGCTCCATTCTATACCAGGCTTGGAGTCGATACCTGGCATGGACACTGTGGTAAGGACGGTTGCTGCTCCTGATAACCGGTACCAGCAACCATCCCTTAAGCATTCCACACTGCACCCTGCAGGATCATCTATTTCTATATATTTGGATAACTCTGTGACTGCTCAGGCTAGTTCTTTAGATCTAACCTGTCCAAGGGAGATTCCTGTCAGGAATCCCTCTTTTCAGAGTTTCCTCCTGGATATAGCAAGATCCCTTGCCATTCCTATTCCAGGACATGATCCTGCACAAGGCTCTGTTTCTACCAATGCAAAGGACCACATAATGCTTCCTTTGCATCCTTCCTTGCAGGATATCCTTCTAGGAATGTGGGAAACACCTTTAAGGGTACCCCCACCCCCCAGGGCAACTGATCTCTTGTATCAGGTGCCCCCCTCTCCAGGGTTTCAAAAGACTCAACTTCCTCATCATTCCATAGTTGTGGAATCAGCAATGAGGCGGATCAAGAGTAAGAAAAAGCACTCTTCTTATCCGCCAGGTCGTGAGTCTAAGACACTAGATGCCTTTGGACGTCAAACCTTCCAAACATCTATGCTTTCTGCAAGAATTCTCTCATATATTTTCTATATGAGTTTTTCTCTTGAGGAAGTCACAAAGCAATTACATCTCTTGACTCCTTTTCTTTCAGTTTCCAGGAGTACAGACTATTCCTCGCTGCTTAAGCATATCCAGAATATCTCTTGGTTTCTTTCTCGTGCTTCCCTAGACTCTTTTGAGTCTGTCAGCAGGACTTCTGCTATAGCTATAGGGGCACGACGTACAGCCTGGCTCCAAGCTTCAGATTTGGCCAAGTGGGCACAACAACGACTGGGACATACTCCTTGCACTGGAGACAATCTTTTCAACAAGGAGTCTTTACGTCAGGTTACTCAGTTGTCCACTGATTTACCTGTTCTTAAGGGTTCTTCTACACCACCTTCTGTCCCAGTAGGTAGGAAATGTCCTACCAAACTTTCTTCCCACAGGAGAAGAAGGTTTTATTCCTCATTTGCCCATCATACAGATGTTCCCCTACAGGGGAGGCATCGTCCTGGTCTGAAGAATCCAAACTCTCACCAGGCTTAGCAAACCCGGCCTCTGCAGGGTTTCTGATCAACCATCCTCACATGCTTGTGACCCTTGGGGTTAGAATCTACAGTTGCTTCTTCTCAACAGAGGCAACCTAGTTCTAACCCCTAAGCCTGGATCTCTTTCCAAAAGACATCCATTTTTTATATGAGCTGTCAGAATGTTCATGCCTATAAGTCACAGGTTTCTCCTCTTCTCTTACCAGAGAAAGAGGTCTGACCACTATCAGATGATAGTTCCTGTGCTAGCATGTATTTTTCCTTTCTATAGACTTACTACTTGGTAAGTCGTCTTCTTCAGCTCTATTCTCTTCACCCTCTTACCACTGTAAGAGCAAGCTTACTTACTGGAGGGTTTTCTTCTTCATCCCCTCTAAGTGTGTCACTTTCCAGTGCGGAGTTCTCCTCCCTGACTTTCCTCCCCTGTCTTGATTTTACTTTAAGGAAGTTTATCAGACATGTACAGAGTTTTCTAATCCTGTTCTGTCTGTTCTTTCTGTTTTTTTAATCAGTAATATTCTTCTGCTGTCTGGCCAGCAGCTGCCTATGCAGGAGCCTTAATATTTGGTCCACTGATTCTTGCCCACAAGCAACCAGATTTGTTCTCCTCTAACATTCTATCTGGTCTTAGTAGTGGCTCCAAGTCAGTGTTTTTTCCATCTATCTTGGAGATTATTCCACTACAAGCTCTGGGTTGCTCTTCTATTTCTGCCATCTCCATCCCCTGGATTTGGAAGCATAGTGGGCTGCGATACTGGCTCTAGCAGCCAGTCCTATCTCCTCATTCTCCTGCATCATGCTCTCTGCAATCCTACAGAGAAGCTTTCCACTATGGGCCCTTGCTAGAGAGCATGGAGGTTCTTTCTCCAACCGCTATTTTAGATGGTTGGAAAAGGCTTTTCAGTCATGTCTCCCATGACTAGAAGGATCTCCCTTCTTTTGCTATCTCCTTTTGCCATAAAGGACATAAGCCTTCTCTTACCTAAGGGCTTAAGGAGTTGCCAATTCCCTGCTTTGGTCCATGGCATTCCCAATCGCAGATATGCTCTTTCTCCTTGCAGCTCGTCCTCATGGTAGGAATACATGATACCTTTTGCCCTTCAGCAGGTCAACATGGTACCTCATCCTTTTCTGTCTACTTACCATGCTAGAGTCTTGAACAACTCCGGACTTGCTGATTATAGATGGATATTATCCTCTATTTCTCATGTAACCATCCTGGTTTTTTCACTAGCTAGCATCTTTGCGGATCATAACCAGGGGGAATAGATTCTCTATATATCTTCTCAAGTAGGTTGCACCTTCTTGTTCTAGACGAATCTTTCCTCTCCACATGTCCTATGTGAATACCAGACACCCATATTAGGCCTACATATTCAGGTTTATCTTTGTGTGTATTTTATACCCTTCCATATCTCACTATACATATATTCTTATATGTCTATTCATATATCTATATATCTATATCTATATATCTATATATAGATATATATATAGAGATATGTATCTGTCGAGATATTCCATTATAGATAGCTATGTCTCCACATACTTACTTATCTCACTGTCTATGTTCATATAGCTTCTCTTTCTGACAGATGAGTTTTTTCCCATACCTCTGCTATTCAGCAGGTTTGGGTTTCTACACACACAACCACTCCTGTGGTATTAAAACAATTTTTATACCATAACCTAACGGTTTAGGTACCCCTGAAGCTCTCCATACCTAATCTCTCCTAGCTTACCCCAGTTAGGAGAGATATTGTAGATCTTCAGTTAATCACAGGCTTAATGCCTCATGCATTTGTCCTCTCTTTCTGGGATACAAGGGATTCCTATACCCTTTCTCCCCACAAGAACAGTACCTGTTTGTCCAAATCGGTTAGCCTTTCTCTTTTTGCTCCCAAGAGTGAGTACTCTGCCGCCAAAAGAGTTTGGTTTTTACCATACAGCTTTTCGCTGAAGGCCCACCGTTTTTGTACTACCCCAGTTTCCCCTACCAGGGGTGCCTGTTGCCTTTCAGGATTTTGACCTCCTCTGTTTTTCTACAGGTTTATTACCTCCACTTTACAGTGAGGTTCTCTTTACGGTTCCTCTACTGGGTTCCCAGTAGATCCATGAACCTCCATATTCCTATGCAATACTGTTAGCGGAGGTCCATATTGCAATATTTTTGCAATATCCTTGATAACAATCATTATCCACACATGGACTCCTCTACTGCAGTCCTGTGCTAGGTTAGCTGTTCCACAGCATCTTTTTTCTTCAATTCCTACCCTCCATCCTCAGGATGCCTGGTGTTGTGGGGTATAGCATGTTCCAATCTATGACCTGCTCGGACTCCAGGCATCTCAGCTTGGGAGTCCCATATGTGAAGACTCATTCCTGCTTGTTCCTGGAGATAGCACAGTTACTTACCTGTAACAGGTGATCTCTGGGAACAGCAGGAATAAGTCTTCACAACCCACCCACCTCCCCAGGAGCTGTATCTCTATCTATCTTTCCTTTCCTTTGTCTCAGCTTTCAAACTTAACTGAGGAGAGGCAGTTGGGAAAGGCGGGAAGGCAGCACGCAGGCGTTGTGGGATGCTTCCAAAAGCTTTCTGATTGGAAGCTGGGAAGCGTTCCCGCGCAGGCTCCGTCGGTACCGACGTACCCATATGTGAAGACTTATTCCTGCTGTTCCCAGAGATCACCTGTTACAGGTAAGTAGCTGTGCTATATCTTGGAGGATAGAAACAGTTTAATAAGGGACCTTAATCAACGCTAAGCCAAATATCTGTAAAAAAAGCAAAACTGATTTGTAAATTTCCAATAAGATCCCTAATTTAAAAGCCTTATTACAGACAAAGTAATAGGTAATAGTCTCTGCTGCAAAACTACTTCTAGATATGGGGATGGATCTAAGACAGCTCTGATACTGCTTATTACTATTCAATTTTCCTTTTGTTGCTTGCCTGACCTATCAGTAATAATAATGGCATCTATATGATTTGGCATTAATTTAGCACAGTCAACTAAGTAACTATTTTAAAATTTACCTTATTTCTATAATGACGATTTCCCCCTTCCTCCCCCGCCCCCGTATATTACAGGAATAACAGATGTTTATGAATAAAAACCCTCTTAAAAAGACAGCTAAACAGTAACCAAAGCCACTTCATGAATAATGTAATGCAAAAACCAAGGAAGGATTTAAATGTAACTGTAGATCTTGTTAATATTACACCCAGATACAATAGTGACCTCTTTAAAACATTGTATTAAATTCACATGTAACGATTCCCAGCTAAGAGCCCCATTAAGGGCCTTGGCCCTTAGGCAAGGACCCGCCAGGCAGTGATCCTGTCTGTGAGCTCTGTTCTTCCCTGAGCAGTGCATCCCACAGTGATGTTGCTCCTCCGGGGGTGGAGTCGGAGAGACAGCAGGCAGCCTTGTGATGGAACAGCCTTCTGGCCAGAGACACTTAGGTTCCCGCCCACCCTACCCATCACTCCCTCCCCCCCCCCCCCGGGACTGCATTGCCTATATAGTAATCGCATACGTTGCCATCTTTCCTTTTTAACTTGGGTTAAAGCCCACATAATCTTCCTCTTCTCCTTCTAGGACTGCTTATTCAGCATGTCGTGTATTCGGTGCAATAACTGCAGTACATTCATTCCAAGGCGAATCATTTGGAACCTAAGAGCTTGTCCTCTGTGCCTCAGGTCAGCTGCCATGCATAAAGAACTGACTCTACTAAGGGAAGACCTAGCTGCCATACATAAAGAGGTGACCCTACTGAGGGAGGAACTGGATGCAATGAAGTGCACCTCTTCTAGGATACAAACTGAACAATGTCCACCACCACTCCCACAAAGAATCAAACACCCCAGGAACAAATGGATAACAGTGGGTTCTGGTAGATTGCGACCTGTGACACAGAGGCATCCTATGCATCAGGAGTTATCCCTGCATAATGCCTTCTCTGCCTTAGCGAATGAGGATGCCCAATCCAAAGAAATTGAAGGGCCCTTAAATGAGACAGACATTGCCCAATCTCCTGCTAAAGGACCAAATATGAAGAAAATCTCACCAAACAGCAAACTACTACTACTTGGTGACTCCATCATCAGTGGCATCAACTTGGGAACAAAGTTCAAAGGAGAGAAGATAGTCAGGTGCCTCCCAGGCTCTTCAGCCAACAGGTATGCAAACATTGTTGAAGTACTTAGCGCAGAAAGTGAACACTCCAAACTTGATGTTATCCACTTGGGCACAAATGACCTGGCTTGAAACAGTGGCTCTACAGTCCAAAAGGACTTCCAATCTCTGGGAGAGAAACTCAAGCCCATTGTTAACACTGTTGCATTCTCAGAGGTTCTACCTGCTGTTGGTAAGGAGGCAAAAAGGCTGCATCGCATTAACAGCTTTAATACATGGCTCCAGACCTGGTGCAAACAAGAAGGATTCAGATTTATTGGCGACTGGGGTAACAGATGGAACAACAAGAGACTATACTGTGCTGATGGACTACATCTCTCTGTTGCAGGAAAAAGAATCCTAAGTGAAAAATTCAAGAAATATGTGTATATGCATTTAAACTTGAAAAAGGGGGTGACGGATGTGGAAGGTCAAGCTCTGGAGGTCACCCCCTGCAAAAGTAGATTAAAATCAGAAACAGCCACACTTTTAAACCACACATCAAAAACAAGTGGGAAGATGTAGGCAGAACAAAATCAATGCAAAATACACGCAAGCCAGTTAAATGCTGGAAAGCAATGAGCACAAATGCTCGAAGCTTAGCCAACAAAGTTCCGGACCTGGAAGCCCTAATGGTGGAAATGGATTTGGACATTGTGGCCATTACAGAAACATGGCTAAATGAATCGCATGATTGGGATATAGCCATAGCTGGCTATAATCTATTCAGAAGAGACAGAGAAAATGGAAGAGGAGAAGGAGTAGCCTTGTATGTCAAAAGCAATATGCGCGGCGTTTTTTGAGAATGACAACTCTGAAGGAATGAGAAAAGAGTGTTGAGAAGAAGCTGCATGTCTTTATTAAATTGGATTCCCCTGAAGAAACCGCTTGGATGGTGAAACGCACAAGCGCTAATGATTTGCGTTGGGACCCAAGTTTTGATTCTCAGATAAGCATTTCTTGCTATCATTTTAATTGCTGCAAGAGTTATGAACATTTTAGTTATGGAAAGATAAAGAAACTTCAAATCATTGGAAGCAATTAGTAGAAGAAATGTTTGATTTTGAAATATTGAAAGACATCGGCAGAGAGATTTTTTGAAATAAAAAGAAAAAAAGGAAAACTCCAGGTCCTTGATGCAAAGAAGGGGATTGGTGTTCAGAGGTTTTGCCTCATAAGATTCCTCCCCGCTCTAGTCTGAGACCTGTTCCCTAAATAAAACAGTGGTTTTGATATTGTGAGTGAATGGAGCAATATTTGTAGTAGGATTGGCATTTTGATTGCTCCAACAAAACCCGATAGGTGATAGTTTGTTTAAAAGCAATATTAAAGCTACTGAAATGCAGGGGGCATGGGGAAAAGAAAAAATGCTCTGGATTGTGTTGGAAAGAGATGGCACTGTCATCCATACTGCTGTAGTCTACAGACCTCCGACACAAATTGAAGAGATAGATAACAAACTATTATAGATATTGCCAAGATAGCCACAAAGGGGGAAGCGATAATATTGGGTGACTTCAATCTACCGGATGTGGATTGGATTACCCCTTCTGCAAATCTGGAAAGAAGCAAAAAAATTGTGGATTCTCTCCAAGATGCATTACTTAAACAAACGGTGATGGAACCAACCAGAGAATGCTCAACGCTGGATTTAGTGCTCACCAACGGTGATAGCGTGTCAAATGTCTGCGTGAGTGCCCCTATGAGCAGCAGCGATCATCACACAGTGTGATTTGAGATAAAAGCCATGGTACAGGCCAGTCATAACAAGCTCAAAGTCCTAAACTTCAAAAACACCAACTTCAATAAAATGGCCGAGTACCTAAAGGAGGAGCTGACAGGGTGGAAGGAGATAAGGGAAGTGGAATTGCAGTGGGCTAAACTAAAGGTGGCAATAAAAGGGGCAACAGATAAATATGTAAGAAAAGTAAACAAAAACAAGAGGAGAAGAAAACCTGTTTGGTTTTCCAAAGAAGTGGCTGCTCAAAGGCAAAAAACACAGCTTTCGCAAAATTCAAAAACTCACAAACAGAGAAACACAAATGAATACAGGATCAAACTCGGAGACAAAAAGAGAAATAAGGATAGCAAAATCAAAAGCAGAGGAAAAGATGGTTAAAGATGTTAAGTATGGCGACAAAACTTTCTTCAGGTATATTCGGGAAAGGAAGAAGATCAGAGGTGAAATTGCAGGACTCAGAAGTGCTGCGAACGAACTCATGGAAAGTGACATTGAAAAAGCGAAATTGCTAAACAAATACTTCTGCTTTGTTTTTACTAAAGAAAGTCCTGGAGAAGGACCTCCTGTGACTCCCAAATATAAAAATGGGAATGAAGTAGATACCACACCATTCACAGAAGATGAAATGTTAGAACAACTTGCAAAACTGAAAGTGGACAAGGCCATGGGACCAGATGGGATACATCCCAGGATACTGAAAGAGCTCAGAGAGGTTCTTGCAGGGCCGTTAAAGGATGTTTTCAACAGATCCTTGGAAACAGGAGAGGTTCCTCAGGACTGGAGAATGGCTGATGTCGTACCTTTACACAAAAGTGGTGACAGGGAAGAAGTGTCAAACTACAGGACTGTGAGCCTTACCTCTGTGGCGGGAAAAGTAATGGAGGCATTCCTGAAAGAGCGAATAGTGAACTTTCTCAAAACCAACAGGTTGCAAGACCCAAGGCAACATGGTTTTACCGAAGGATGATCTTGCCAAACAAATCTGATTGAGTTCTTCGACTAGGTGACCAGGGAACTAGATCAGGGGTATGCGATGGATGTCATCTACCTGTATTTCAGCAAAGCCTTTGATACTGTTCCTCATAGGAGGCTTATCAATAAACTCAGTAGCTTGGGGACGGATCTCAAGATGGTAAATTGGATCAGAAATTGGTTGACTGACAGACGACAGAAGGTGATGGTAAATGGAGCTCACTCAGATGAAGGGAAGGTGATTAGCGGGGTGCCCCAGGGGTCGGTCCTGGGCCCAGCAATGTTCAATATATTTGTGAGTGATATTGCTGAAGGACTGAATGTAAAAGTCTGTCTTTTTGCAGATGACACAAAAATTTGCAACAGAGTGGACTCCCCCAAGGGAGTGGTTAACATGAGGAAAGATCTACAAAAGCTGGAAGAATGGTCTAATGCTTGACAATTTAAGATTTAATACAAAGAAGTGCAGAGTCATGCACTTAGGTAGCAGAAATCCAAGGGAAATGTACGCGATAGGGGGCAAGAGGTTGGTGTGCACGGATCAGGAGAAAGACCTTGGTATGGTTATTTCTGAAGATCTCAAGGTGGCAAAAGCCAGGAGGATGTTGGGCTGCATACAAAGAGGAATTACCAGAAGAAAGGAAGAGGTACTTATGCCACTGTACAAGTCACTGGTGAGGCCTCACTTAGAATACTGTATTCAGTTTTGGAGATCATATCTTGCAAAGGATGTAAAAAGACTGGAAACTATTCAGAGGAAGGCGACCAAAATGATTTGGAGCCTGCGTCAGAAACCTTATGAGAAGAGACTTGAAGACCTAAACATGTACACTTTGGAGGAGAGGAGGGACAGGGGAGATATGATTCAGACCTTTAAATACTTAAAGGGAAATAATGAACAAACAAACCTCTTCCAAAGACGGGAAAGCTGTAAAACTAGAGGGCATAACAGGAAGCTGCAAGGTGATAAATTGAAAGGCAATGTCAGGAAATACTTTTTCACTGAAAGGGTGGTGGATGCTTGGAACGCCCTCCCGATGGAAGTGGTGGGGGAAAACACAGTGACTGAATTCGAAATGGCATGGGACAGACACAGTGGATCCTTTTTACAGCAACAGGATAAAATCAAAATAAACTGAACCATCTAATTTCTCAACAAATAGGGATGTCCTACATGGAGTGATGGGTTCACCCATAAACAAAGACATGGGGAGGTGTGGCCTACATGGAGCGGCAGGTGCACCTTCTCTTGCCATCATAATGGGCAGACTAGATGGACTATACTGGTCTTTATCTGCCGTCATTTACTATGTTACTATGTAATTAGGCACAAAAGTCTGTCTTCATCTGCTAGCAAGAGAGCACAAACCTACTTGTCTGGACTGGTCTAGAAGTATTTAAGTAAGTAAAATTGTCCAGTATACAACATTTTTCCTTTCTGTTCATGAAGAGTGGGATCTGAGGGTGATCATATCTGCTGATCTTAAGGTGTCCAAACAGAGAGAAAAGGCAATGGTAAAAGCTATAAATGTGCCTAGGGAGAGGAATGGTCAGCAGGAAAAAGGCGGTATGAGTCTCTGGTGAGACGACTTTGGAGTATGGTGTACAAATCTGGAGACCGTACTTCAAGAAGATATAAACAGGATAGAGTCATTCCAGGGGGTGGCTACTAAAATAGTCAGTGATCTTTATCATAAAGCATATGGAACAGACACAAGATCTCAGTACAGTATGTACTGTATACTGTGGAGGAAATGTAAGAGGGGAGATATTTAAATGTTGATCATATTTCCATGGTATAAATGCATAGCGGGCAAGCCTCTTTCAATTGAAAGGAAACTCTGGAACAAGGGCTTATAGAATGAGGGCGAAAAGGGGCATGCTCAGGAATAATCTAAGGAAATGTTTCTTCAAGGAGAGAGTACAGTCAAACCTCGGTTTTCGTTGGCCCCGGTTTTCGTACGTTTCGGTTTTCGACGTCTTTTCTGACTGAGATGTTGTCTCGGTTATCGGATATCGCCTCGGTTTTCGTTGTGTTACTGAACAGCTGATGGTCCCAATAGTGGCTGGTGCTGCTCCTCCTATGGGCAAGGGCAGGAATGTGGACAAATTGCCAGCCTCCATGTGCCTCCCCAGTCCCGGCAGCACTACCCCCCGGACTCACCGATCGCGTGTTGAAGCGAAAGTCAGCTGAGCAAGAGTCAGAGTCAAGAGCCAAGGATTGCACAGAGAGGAAGGCCCCGATCTCTCCACCGCCTGCCTGTTCTCTGGAGCGCCCCCTCAGGCTCGGAGGTAGCAGGGTAGCTGTCAATGTAAGCAGGAGATGTTGCAGTGCCGTACAGTACAATATCTGTGTGTTTGCTGTCCTGTGGACGATCGGGCAGGTGAGAGAAGTGACAGGAGCTGGGTGTCTGGAACGGATTAATTGAATTTACATTATTTCCTATGGGAAATATTGCTTCGGTTTTCGTACGTTTCGGTTTTAGTCAGTCTTCTTAGAACGGATTAATAATGAAAACCGAGGTTTGACTGTATTTATTTATTTATTTGGTTTTATACCACCCTATTCATGATCAGCACGGTTTACAAAATAACATATTACAATGAACAGTTTACATTGAACATATTACATTGAACAGTTTCTCTTGAACATGTGAACAAGATATAAAACAATTAACATATTTACATACATAGATGATACACAGTAGCATGTGAGAATAGGAACTATTTACAATCTAACAGAATCTTGAATATGATATTGATACTGATGGGCAAGGCTTTTAGTAGATGCATAGAACAGCTTCCCAGCAAAGATGAAGACTGTACCTGAATTCAAGAGAGCATGAGACAAGTGCAGAGAAAGAGGAGAGGAAGAGATTGTAGAACTTAGTAATCGCACATGTTAGATAGGCTGTTTGGTCATTATCTGCCATAATTTTCTATGTCCCTATCTTTGCACAGAGGGGCTGAGGTTCTATGTGGATTGTAGTTTTCAAATCTTGTCCCAGGTTCCTTGAAAGCATTCATTCACTTCTTGCTGAGCCATTCATTCCATTGTTTTTGATTTGTGTTTGAGCTTATCATGCTGCTGAATGATGTATCCACCTTCCTAGTCCCAGAATAGGATTTCATTCAGGATCTGCTGTACTTTTGCACCTTCCATCTTTCCCTTGATTTTCACAAAGCTCACTGTTCTGCTGCAAAGCATTCCTTCAACATCATGCTGCTACCACTATGCTTTAATGTAGAGATGGTATGAACAGGGTGATGTGCTGTCTGTTTTACACCTTACACAGCACTTGGTATTCAGACCAAAAGCTCATCAACCACTAAAACCTTCTCCCGCATGTGGGCAGTGTCCTCTTAAGGGCATGTTTACTAAAGGCTAACATGTGTTAAGTGGTGCAGTGGCAGCACTTAACGCACATTAAACTTTGGTAAACATGTCCCTTGGTGTTTCTTTGCCAACTGTGCAACCTATCATATGGCTTTTCTTCAGCAGTGGCTTCTTTCTTGCCACTCTCCCATTTAGGCCATCTACTTTCTGTGGTACAACCTAGCAAAGACTCCAAGAAAGGAAATTATCGTGTACTAAGGTTGTCACATTTCACTGTCACTGGGTGACCTAAGACTCACCTGACTCAGCAAACGAGGAACTACCTAAAAGACCCCACGACTCGGTGACCGAAGAATCAGCAAATAAGAGATCTGATGACTTGGTGAACTAGAGGTCACTGGGAAGGAAGCTTCCTGGAGATCTAACAGCCGAGCTTGAAAGTCTGACAGGGCAGCAATTTGGGTCCAAAACCTCCGTGCCGGCTCCAGAGCCTTGTATGATAGCTTTGAAATAGACAGAGACCATCTTGATTATTCAATTATCAATTGAATTTTAGGTAAGTGATTTAATTGTATTTTTACAGATTACCTGAAATTTTGCTACCCAGTCACTTCATAAAGGGCGGATTTAGACCACATTTACTCTTAGGTGCTCCCTAATCCCCCTATATCTTTCTCCTGCCTGTCCTTCATTTATTTCTTCTGATTTCTACTCTCCTCTCCATCTTTCTTATGGCTCCACATCATTTTCTCTCTCTCTTGTTGACACTCCCTAATCTTCTCCCCTTATACCAACAACTTAACCCCCCCCCCTCCTTATCATCCCCTCTTTACCATCCTCACTTCTCCCACTATCTTGTCATCTACCCTATCATAAGCTCTTGAGCTTCACCTTTTTCTTCCTCTCATTCATCTATCTCTCTCTCAAAGAACCTCACCCTCATTACCGGTGTGCCATCTCCTCTCTGCCCCGCATTCTTCTGCTCCTTTTTCCATCATCTGGCGATATCAATCACAGCCCTTGCCCCCTTAGATTCTTCTCACACTCCCAGGACAGATCCTCACACAACTGCTCAAATCTTATTCCTATCCCTCTCTTTTCCTCTTCCTCTCTCCCTTTCTCATGCACCTTGTGGAATGCATGCTCCATATCAAATAAACTTGTCTTTATTCATGATCTCTTTATCTCTAATTCTCTCCATCTTCTTGCTGTAACTGAGACCTGACTCCTCCCATAAGACTCAGCTTCAGTCGCTGCCCTCTGTCATGGTGTGGCAGGCCATGGCCTAGAATGGCCTGTAAATGCATAAGAATATGAGAGCCCTGTAAGCTAGGCCTGAGTCCCAGCCCCCACCTAAGAATAAGAATGCTGAGAAAAACTAAAGTCAGTAAAAGTTAGAGAAACTGCTTTTTGATAAGGTTGTATAAATCCTTTGTTGAATTCTTCTATGCTGATGGCAGACATGTTCCAGTGCTCTGTATTCACACATTTTCTAAGCTAGCAGTGACCTTGTAGGAGAAAAGTATCAAAGTCTTAGAACTGTGCCTTTGTTAGAGAATTCTGAGCAGGGGGAACAGAGTGCTGAGCCCAGAGAGAAATCCTAATTGGATGGGTGCAAGGGTCAGTGGGACCAATAGAAAGCTTGCCTGTATTAAATTGAAGAAGAAAGGTATAAAAGGTGTTGTTTACTGGACTCCATTGCTCAGACCATTTTGAATGTGACATTTGCCTGAGACTTGTGCACAATAAATTGGCTTGGATCTTCAAACTGACTCCTGGTTTTATTCATTGCGTGCACTTCGCTGCAACAATGGCAGCTACCAATTCTCCCACACGCCTCGTCCTTGGGTTTTTACTCTCTCATTCCTGCCGATTTTAACCCTTCCTCCTACCTCAGTTTTACTCATTTCCTTCCTTTGAAATCCATTCTGTCTGCCTGTTTACTCAATTACCTGTCTGGTTAGCTGTTATTTATCGACACCCCCCCCCCCCCACCTGCAAGTCTTCCTCTACCTTTCTCACAGACTTTGAATCATGGGATTCATCTTCCCCCTCCCTTATTCTCAGCGATTTTAATTCATGTTGATAACCCCTCTGACCCTTATGCTTTAAAGCTCCTTTCCTTACCTCCTTATTCAACTTCCATCTCAGCTCTGCTCTACTGCCCCCACTCACCAGCATAGTCACTGACTTGACCTTGTCTTCTCTAATTGCTTACCCTCAGAGTTCTATACCTCAGTTCTTCCCTTTTCTGACCATCACCTGCTAAGCTTCACTCTTCATCACCGCCCCCGCCTCAATCTTGCCCAATTTCCTCCAACCTCTTTAGAAATCTTCATGCTATCAACCCATCGGCTCTCTCCGCTATTGTCTCATCACCTCTTTCCTCCACTATTTCATCTCAGTCTATTGATGAGGCGGTAACCTTCTAGAACACTGCACTTTACTCTGGATGCTCTTACTCTGCCCATGCCATGTCCTGTGAGGCGTGTGCTGTACCTCAGCCCTGACTGTCTTCGACTATCCACTATCTACATTCTTGTGCCCACTCAGCTGAATGTATTTGGCTCAAATCTCACACCCTTGCTTACGTACTACACTACAGATTCATGCTTGTCTTTCCAGTCAGCCATAGCACTTGAAACTGAACATGGCTAAAACCGAGCTTCTTTGTTTTTTCCCCACCAAACACACTCCCCCCCCCCCCCCCTCCACTTTCTCAATTTCTGTGGATAACACTTTACTACTCCCTGTTTCTTTGGCTCCGCAACCTTGAGGTCCTCTCTCTCCTTCTCCCCACACAACCAACTGATAGCTAAAACTTGTTGTTTCTTTCTCTATAACATCAGCAAAATTCATCTTTTCCTTTCTGAGCACACTACTAAGACTCTTATTCACTCGTTAGTCACTCCCCCCGTCTAGACTATTGCAACCTCTTCCTTGCTGGTCTCCCTCTGAATCATCTCTCTCCCTTTTGATCTGTTCAAATCTCAGCTGCGTGGCTAATCTTCTGTCAGCCTCGATATGCTCATATAACCTCTCTTCCTAAATTGCTTCATTGGCTCCCTATCTGTTTCCATATCCAGTTCAAACTTCTCCTACTGACCTATAAATGCACTCATTCGGCTTCTTCTCACTACCTTTCTTCTCTTATCTCTCCCTACATCCCTCCTTGGAAACGCTCTTCCAGAGGTTTGCTTCTGTCTGTGCCCTTTTGTTCCACTGCCAACTCCAGACTTCGATCCTTTCACCTTGCTGCTCCTTATGCCTGGAAGAAACTATCTGAGTCTGTACGTAAGGCTTCATCTCTGGCCTTTTTCAAATCCAGGCTGAAAACTCAACTCTTCGAGGCTGCTTTTGGATCCTGATCTACTCAGTCTCCTGTGTGTTTCCTTATCATACCCCTAGGTGTATCCTTGTCCTCAGCTGTTTTGATTTATCTAGATTGTATGCAAATATATCTCATGAATATTCATTAGGGACATCCTGAAAACCAGGCTGGATTGTGGCATTCCAAGACTGAAGTTCACCATCCCTGTTGTAGAGTAATCTTGAAGGTGTCGAACAGTCAACCTTTCCCCTAGACTCTTCCAGAGACTTCTGTAGTTTTTTTGTTTTTGTGGTTTATTTTACAAAAAAAAAATCTTAGGCTCACAGTGACGTTTCTCAATGATTTCCTTAACCCACAGCTACTGAATTTAAAGAGATGGCCTGATTAAGATAACAGTGGTGTCAAGCTGTTTTACTTTGCAATGATGGACCTGACAGTGCCAACACATTTGAAATTTTATTATAGTCTTCTCTCAATATGTACTTTGAATGACTTTTATCTCATACTAGTGGCTTCATGTTCGGCATGTTTAGACCTTTGCTGTAGATTCATTTTATAGAACAGAAACTGCTTGATTCTTTATCCAGGAGTATTCAGCTCAGCACAACCACTGTTTTTGCACACATGGACTCTGTTTAAATTTATTTTGAGCCTTGTTAAGATAAGATAATTTTTGGAAATGGAGTTAATTTGAGTTTTGCTATGACTAAGGATGTGAAGACTTGTGCAACAGAGACATTTTGGTATCCTATTCTTAATTTCTTTCTTGGATGATTTTATAGTTGTTTTGGATAGTGAAAGTGTACATTGTGCTGTGTAGAGACAGGCACAAGAAACAGAGTGGTGTATGGACATCACAGGTGTTTTATTGAGTAAACAACCCCTGCGCATTTCGGCAGTTGCCTTCCTCGGGGTACACATCCTCAAAAAAGAAATAAAAACACAATTAAAAACAAATAATATTTAAAGCATAATAATGCTCAACAGATATATAAATAACATAATAATGTTAAAACATAAAACAAGAAGGTAAAAAGCCATTTAAGGACCACAAATGCAAGGCAAAATGTATGCTAAAATATCTAATCACATCAGAATATCTAGGCAACGTGTGTAAAGACCCAAACTTGGGACAGGAACAAGAGATGAGGAGCTAGGGGGGTATACCATCGTCAATATATAATAAAATAGTACTTACAATAGCACTATAGAAACTCTTAACTTGAAAAATACAATAACTGACTGTCGAGGTCAAATCTGCAGAAGCAAAATAAAATAAAGCAGTACTCAGAGAGCATCATTGTAATCTCCAGGAACAAGCAGGAATGTAGCCTTCACATATGGGTATCTTCGGTACTGACAGAGCCTGCGCGGGAACGCTCCCCAGCGTCCAATAGGAAAGCTTTTGGGAGCATCCCACAGCGCCTGCGTGCTGCCTTCCCGCCTTTCCAACTCTCCTTTGTCAGTTCTTCGTTTTCTACGGAGCCAACAGGACATATCCCTGTCACCGCAGAAAAACTATTCTTCTTATTTTGTTTTTTTGTATTCACGTCTGCCTTCACTCGATGCCTACCGGTACCGCCAGTTCGCTTTTCTTTCTTTTTCAAAAAAAACCCCTAGCTTCTAAAATCTTTTTTGGAGCCTTTCCCCTCTCGGGGTTAGGCGCCATTTTGGGCACTAGGCCCATTTTTCCTCAGACATGGAAAAACTAGCTATTGGTTTTAAAAAATGTTATAAATGTGGCGGTACCATATCCGTCACCAACACCCATGAATGGTGTCTTAAATTTTTAGGTCCTGACCATTCTTCATCGGAGTGTCTCTCCTGCAGAAAGATGACCAAGAGGGGCCTGCAGAATAGAGCTGCAAAACCCGGCACCCTTTTTGCCACTGACACGATGTCCATTGCATCAACGTCTTCCAGGGCTTCATCTTCCTCCCATGGATCTCAGGTAACTAAACCTAAGTCTTTTAAGACTGGCCGGTCTTCAAAGGGTAAATCTCCTTCCAAGAATCGAGATGCCATTGGCGTTGCCCTCGAGGAAAGTTCACCGGCAAAACAGTCATGGCGGGAGACCTCAGTCTCCAAAGCATTAACGGGACTCCAGAATGTTCCAGAGGCTTCAACCTCTGCAGAACTACTGGTGCCATATTCTGGGGTCGTAGCTGCTTCCACCGGTACCCACACCCAGGCATTGGCAAGAGTGGTTAATGAGATTCCTCACTATCGAACACAGTCTAGCGGCTCTCTTAGCAGCTTCGGTACCGGTTCCGGTAGCGAGTGCACCTGCCTCGGCAAGTATGCTTCCGCCCATGCTGAGCCTCGAGTCTATCTCAGGCATTGAAGGGCTGGTACCGAGACACCCCGATACCGACTTTGAGCAGTACCGGTACTGAGCGTTGCACGAACACCGGTCACCTATCTACAGTCAAACCTCGGTTTTCATGATTAATCCGTTCGAAAAAGTCTGACTAAAACCGAAACGTATGAAAACTGAAGCAATATTTCCCATAAGAAATAATGTAAATCCAATTAATCCGTTCCAGACACCCAAAAATATTCACAAAAATACATTTTATAGAGAATAACTATATTTTTACATACAGAAAACAATGAGAAATAAATATAAATGACTAATGAAATGGATAAATGAACATTTAACATCACTGAAAGCAAGCTAAGTTCAGTACTGTACAGTACAGTATGTTAACATCTGGCCTTAGCCACCCCTGACAAGCTGCTGTGCCCAGCTCTCTTCGGAATCACATTGGATTCAGCCCATTAAAATACCTTTACATTATCTGCTCAATGCTTCAGAATGGCAGAAAATCTTAATGATATAGCTTCAGACGTACCATGCAAGAGAAAGAACTGCCTCCCACTTTCATGCAACATCTCCTGCTTACGTTGACAGCTTTTCTTCCCTGCTACCTCTGAGCCTGATGGGGCGCTCCAGAGAACGGGCAGGCGGTGGACGAGATCGGGGCCTTCCTCTCTGCGCAATCCTTGCCTCTCTAACTCTGACCAGGCTCGAGGATGTGTTTCATTTACGTGCTCAGCTGGCTTTCACTTCTCATCACGCTGGCGATCGGTGAGTCTGGGGGGCAGTGCTGCTGGGACCGGGCAGGCGTTCTGGCAGTGTATACAGAATGGTGTGCAGCGTGAGGGTGTATGTATTTACAGTACTGTACTTTACGAAAACCGAGGTGATGTACGAGAACCGGGACAAAATCTCAGTCAAAAGACGTTGAAAACCGAAGCGATGTATGAAAACCGGGACAAAATCTCAGTCAAAAAAGACGTTGAAAACCGAAGCGTATGAAAACCGGGGCAAATGAAAACCGAGGTTTGACTGTACTTCAAATCTTCCGATTTGCGATGATTCTGATTACTCTGCCGGTACCAGAGCAAACCTTCCAGAGGATCCATCTCCTTCTCCTCAATGCAGATTGTCTCCTCCAGTAGACATGTCCTTCCAGGATTTCATACGTGATGTAACTCGAGGTCTTGCAATCACGGTGACTCCAGAGAAGGAACCCAGGGCAGAAGAATTGGAAATTCTTCAATACCCTAAAGCTCCTAAAGAGGCAGCTACCTTGCCCATTCATAGGATCTTGCAGGATCTTATGCTCAGAATGTGGGAAACCCCTTTAATGGTGTCTCCACACTCCCGACGACTCGATACTATGTACCGAGTTCCAAGCTGTCCTGGTTTTCAAAAGACTCAGTTACCACACCATTCAATGGTAGTGGAATCGGCAATGCGTAGGATTAAGAGTGCTAAAACGCATTCCTCTAATCCTCCGGGCTGGAAGTCGAGGACTCTCGATGCCTTTGGGCGTTGATGCTTCCAATCCTCCATGTTGGCAGCCAGGATCAACTCTTACATTCTCTATATGGGAATGTTCCTCAAGGAGATTACAGGAGACTTAAAGCTTATGAGCCCTCTTCTTCCTGAGGACAAAAGAGGGGATTTTCTTACTCTGATCAAACATGCCCAGGATGTCTCTAAATTTGTGAACCGTGCATCCTTCGATTGCTTTGTATGTATTAGCAGAACTTCTGCTATTTCAATCGGTGCACGTCGTATTGCCTGGCTCCAGGCATCGGACTTAGAATAATGGGTACAAGAGAAACTGGGAAATATTCCTTGCACAGGAGCAAATCTCTTTGGCAAGGATTGGCAGGACAAGGTAAATCAGCTTGAATCTGAAAATCTGCAGATTTGATCCTGACTCTGTCAGTTATTGTATTTTTCAAGTTAGAATTTCTACAGTGTGTCATTGTAAGTACTATTTTATTATATATTGGCAATAGCACACACTCTAGCTCCTCCTCATCTCTCTTTCTTGTCCCAAGTTTGGGTCTTTACATATTCTTTAGGCATTCTGATGTGATTAGATATTTTAGTATGCATTTTGCCTTACGTTTGTGGTCCTTAAATGGCTTTTTACCACCTTCTTGTCTTATGTTTTAACATTTATTGTGTTGTTTATATATCTGAGTATTATGCTTTAAAATTTGTTTTTAATTTTGTGTTTGTGTTTTTATATACATTTTTTTGAGGATGTGTACTCCCTGAGAAGGCAACTGCCGAAATGCATTGGGGTTGTTTACTCATTAAAGCACCTGTGACCTCCATACACCACTTGCTTTCTTGTGTCTCTGCTATCCATTGTGAGGTGGTTTTCCATTGTGCTGTGTAGGTCAGTGAAACAAAATCCTATAGGCACTCCTTGTGGCCTTGGGCAAGCCACTTAACCCTCCGTTGCCTCAGGTACACGTGTAGATTGTGAGCCCTTTGGGGACAAGGGAATGTATCCAGTACCTGCTTGTAGTGATTGTAAACCGCTCTGATGCCCTTCAGCCTGGGCGGTATATCAAGAAATTGCATAAACATATTCTAATATATTTTGCATTGTATTTTTTAGACAGAATTTTAATGTACAAGGATTTTGAAGGCTTCAGAGGCACTATGGAGGTTGCCATTGTGCTTTGACAGATTACCTCTTGGGGGCAATTTCTCTAAATGGGTTAGTTCTGCACATACCATGATAATCATGAACCTCACTCCTAAGCCCCAGGGTATGTGGAGTATGATCTCAGTCTTTCAAATTTGATCCCTCTGAAATATCCCCAGCCCCAATCCTAGCTATTCCAGGGAACCAAAATAACTCCCGATCTCTCTGCATGACAATGTAGCACAGCCAGTGGACCAATCCAGAGGGATATCAGAATGCAGATAAGTATCAGATGCCTTCTCCCTTCATTGAGAAAGAAGATTCCTGCACGTATATCCTCTACTCAGAGGTGGGAGAGCTATAATGCTCATATTTGTTTTCCAGTCCTTTTGGCTTTATCCACTAAGGATCCAGACATATTTAATATATTTCCAGTCTTAATGTTGCAGAAGCAGGGTTTGTTGCTTAATTCCAGTCTCTTATCCCAATGTCCTGCAAATTGAGAGCAGTTCACAGCTTTAATACAGTAAACTTGTGCTATGCTCTAGTGCAGAGTTTTGCTTAGATTTATCTCCAGGAACAAGCAGAAATGTAGTCTTCGCATATTGGTGACATTGGTACTGACAGAACCGGCGCAGGACCGCTCCCTAGCGTCCAACTGGAAAGCTTTTGGGAGCACTCCACTGTGCCTGTGCGACTGCCTTCCCGCCTTCCCAACTCCCTCGGCAGTTCTTCGTTTTCCACGGAACCAGCAAGAAGCAAATCCTGTCACTGCAGAAAAACTTCTTTTTGTGGATAGAGCCGTCTGCCTTCCCGTCGACACCGGCACTGTCTAGGACATCGCTTATTACCTTATTCTTTTCTTTTACATATATTTTTATTTTCTTTAACAAAAAAAAAAAAAAGCTATTTGGGCGTTGACTCCCTTTTTAGGCCTTAAGCATACCATACTCTTCACACTTGAAGGTATGGAGAAATCAACTAGTGGTTTCAAAAAATGTTCTAATTGTGCCAGCACCATTTTGGCAACTGACACTCATGACTGATGTCTAAAATGTCTTGGCACAGACCACCAGTCAAAAGACTGTTCCTTCTGTCAGAAAATGACATGGAGAGGCCTACAAAACTGGGCTTCTAAATTTGGAGCACTTTTTGCGTCAGATGCGGTATCGATGGCATCCACTTCTTTGAGGGCTTCATCATCTTCTCATGGATCTTGGGTATCTTCAAAATCCAAGCATAAGGCTGCATTGAAGTCTGATGGCACCTCCAGGGGAAGTTCTCACTGAAAGCATCAAGACCCCTCTGGTGTTGCCTCAGAGGCAGATCGGCCTGCTAAACAGCCCCGGCGTGAGGCCCTGTCCTCTAAAACTATCGAGGGGCCCTAGGATTTATTTATTTATTTATTTTATCTATTATAAATTTATATACCGCATTTTCCAGTAGATCAAATGCAGTTTACAATGAAACAGTTGAATTGTACAGGAAGGTGCATATTCATTTACAAAGAACGTGTTACAACTATATACATTAACATTGTTTTAATAGAAACAATCATGATAATGAACTATATGCAAAATTTGGCTGTCCAAATGGGAAGAGATATTGGATTGAATTGATCAGCTAGGGGTGGGATGCATTATGGCAGCGAGATTAATCAGTGGAGGGGTTGTTATTGTTGGGTTCATTTCCAAAGTGAAGGATAAACAGATGAGTTTTAAGGGGTTTTTTTCAGAAGGTTAAGAAGTCATTTATTTTTCTTACGTAGTCTGGGAGGGAGTTCCAGAGGTTAGGGGCTATATGTGAGAATGCTTTATTGTTTATTTTTCTTGATATTCTGAAATCTAATGGGGTTGCAAGTTTGTTTTTGTTGCATTCTTTTATGTGATTGTGGGTTTCCTTGGTAATGGGGGTGGAAAGGTATGAGGGGCGATCTCATTGATTAGTTTAAAAATTGTGACTAGTATTTTATAGTTTATGCGGCTCTGTACAGGGAGCCAGTGAAGATCATGCAATATTGGGGTGATGTGTTCTACTGGGTTGGAATTTGAGACTATTCTAGCTGCAACGTGTTGAGCTATTAGGAGTTGTCTTAGGGTGTATTTGGTAAGGCCTTCTAGGATTGAATTGGAGAAGTCAAAGTGGGGTGTGATGATTGCATTGATGACTGATTTGAAGTCGTGATTGTGGAGTAGTGGTCGGCGTTTTCAACATTTTGAGTTTGTAAAAGATCTTTTTTGTGGTTTGTTTTATGTGTGAGGACATGTTTAGAGCGCGGTCAAGGATTACACCAAGGTATTCTCCAGGACCAAGCAGGAAGTCAGTCCTCACATATGGGTGACGTCGGCGCTGACGGAGCCCTTGCGGAGCAATTTTCCCCAGCTTTCAAAGAAAGGCTTTGGGAATTGCAGCGCGCATGCGCGGTCCCCTTCCCGCCCAAAGGTGCCATCTTGGCCAGTCTTCTTTTTTCCGCGGAGCCCTACAGACGCTGTCTACAAGTCACCGCTGAAAAGTTGATTTTCTTTATTTATTTTAGTGTTTTCTTCGGTTCGACACCGGTCCCTTTTCCGTCCGGCCTCGCGATGCCGGTTGCGAGGCCTCCACTTCTTTTCGTTTTTTCTGTCCTTCGTGACAAATTCGCGCTTTTTTCACTTTTCCCTGGCGGCACGAACGTTTGACCTCGCAGGGGCCCTTTTTCCCCCGATGGCCGCCAGTGGCTTTAAAAAGTGTGTTAAGTGTAAGAAACTTATGTCTCTTACTGACACACATGATTGCTGCCTCCGTTGCCTGGGCCCAGATCATGAAGAAATGATCTGTGGGGCCTGTGGCAAGATGTCCGCTAAATCTTTGCGGAGTCGACAGCATCAGCGGGAGAGAATCTTCTCTGACCCCAGCCGTACCCGGACCTCGTCAGAAGCTTCGGTGTCCAGGGAATCTGGCTCTGAGCGCCGGCGGAGCTCCTCTGAGAGGGGGGTCTCCTACCCGGGAGCATCATCGGAGGAAGAAACCCGCGAGGACGGCGTCGGTGGACTCTCCTGGCTCCGCGAGGGCCAGGTCGCATAGCCCCGATAGCCGTCCCGGGTCTTTGGAGCTGGAGCGGCCGTCCAAACAGCCTCGTCTGGAGATGGACTCGTCTGCTCACGTAAGTCCTGTTTGTCCTCGTGGACTCGCCTCCGAGGGGTCCGACGTCGGGCCCGACGCCGTCGGGGCCCGAGTCGGGGGCTGCTGGGTCTCCTGAGTTCGGACTCAGGTTGACGGCCTTGGAGAGCAGCCTGGCTGCCTTCATGGACCAGCAGCGGGCATTGATCGCTGGCCTCGCTGGCGCTTCTGCCCTGACCGCCGGGACGTCGACGTCTAAGTCGACCCCGGAGACCGAGCCGATCCTCGAGTCCATGCGGGCTCGAGTCGATCCTCGGTCGAGGTCCCCTTCGGCCTCCCGTTCGGGGCCGAGGTCGTCGACTCCCTCGGCGTCGGGACGGACGGCATCTGTGCCCGCCCGGCCAGAGCCGCTCGACTCCTCCTCCGAGGAGTCCGCCTGGGAATCCGAGGTGGAAGAGTCACCTGATTCTTTTCGGACTCGGTGTATCCCTTCGGACTCCCCCCCGGAGACAGTCCCACCCGGAGGATGCACGGTTCTCGGACTTCGTGAGGGATATGGCCAAGGCCTTGGCCTTCCCTGCGGATCCCGAGGAGGAGCCTCGAGCCGAAGAGCTCGATGCCCTCCAGTATGACTCTCCTGCAAAGGAGCATTTTACTGTACCGGTTCCTCCGATGCTGGAACGACTTCTCTTCCGCATGTGGGAGAGCCCGGCGTCGTCGCCGGTGTTAAGCAAGCGGGTCAATGCCATATATCGAGTCCGCAAGAGCCCTGGCTTCCAAAAAGCGCAGCTGCCGCACCATTCCATGGTGGTGGAATCGGCCATGCATAGGCTCAAGAGCCAGAAGATGCACTCCTCGGTGCCTCCCGGCAGGGAAGCCCGCAGCCTGGATGGCATCGGTAAGAAGTGTTTCCAGGGCTCTATGCTTGCTTGTCGGGTCCAGACTTACCAGCTCTACATGGGCATGTATCTCAGGGACCTGGCTAAAGAAATAGCCGGATTCTCTGCTGGTCTCTCCGAGGAACCTTTGCGGAGGTTCCTGGCCTTGTCCACCGGTATTCGGGAGTGCTCGAAGTTTATCTCTCGAGCAGCCTATGATGGCTTTGAGGCGTCGGCTCGGGTAGCCGCAGCCTGCATCGGGGCCCGCCGACAGGCTTGGCTTCAGTCATCCGACCTCGAGCCCTGGGTGCAGGACAAGTTGGTCGATGTCCCCTGCAGAGGTGAAAACCTCTTTGGCAAACCTATGGACGAGAAGGCTGCACAACCCGAGACAGAGACTCTCACCAGGACTCAGCTCTCCAGGAAAACCTCTGCCCCTTCCCAGAAGAAGAAGGGCTCGGGGAAAAAGCCCTTTTACCCGAGGAAGGCGGCTGCCTATAAACACTACCCTCATTATCAGGCCTCCGCAGCTCCCCAACAGGGTCAGCAGGCCAAGGGACGGGGTAATGGGTCCCGTAGGCAGCAAGCCCCCAAGCCTGCGCCACCGGCCCCTGCTCCGCAGGGTGGGGGTTTTTGACTCTTTCAGCATAGCCTCTCCCCCTCCGCTGGTGTCTCTCAGCACGGGAGGCCGGCTGGTCCACTTTGCCCACAGGTAGTCCAACATCACGTCAGATACCTGGGTGCTCCACATAGTCCGAGAGGGCTATCTTCTACCCTTCCACCAGGTACCTCCCCCCTATTTTCCAGGGGAGCCTCTGCGACCCCCTCTTCACCGGGACTTACTCCTTCAAGAGTTGGCAAGTCTTCTTCAGGAACAGGCGGTGGAACCACTGCCCCACCACCTGAGAGGTCAAGGCTTTTATTCCAGGTACTTCCTGATACCAAAGCGTACTGGAGGCCTGAGACCCATCCTGGACTTGCGGAACCTCAACAAGTTCGTGGAAAGGGAAAAGTTCAAGATGCTTACCCTTGGAATCCTGCTGCCCTACTTCCGGCAGGGAGATTGGCTATGCTCCTTGGATCTAAAGGATGCCTACACTCACATCCTCATCCACCCGAGCCACCGACAATATCTAAGGTTTGTGGTGGCAGGCAATCATTACCAGTACAGAGTACTGCCCTTTGGCCTATCCTCCGCACCACGAGTCTTCACAAAATGTCTCGCAGTGGTGGCGGCTTATCTCCGGCTTCAAGGCCTCTTTGTCTTCCCTTACCTAGACGACTGGCTCATCAGAGCACCGTCCTCCACGGAGGCCGCTCACGCCACGCAACGTACTGTGACTCTGCTCCAGTACCTGGGCTTTGTCATAAACTTCGCAAAGTCCACTTTGCTCCCCTCTCAGGATCTCGAGTTCATCGGCGCCAGGTTAAACACGCTTCAAGCGCGAGCCTTTCTGCCGCTCGACAGGGCACAACGGCTCATGGCTCTAGCCAGCCGCTTCCGCAGCCATTCCCGGGTCACGGCCAGGCACTTTCTGAAACTGCTCGGCCATATGGCTTCCACAGTCCAGGTGACCCCCAATGCCCGCCTGAATAGGCGGCCTGCTCAATGGTGCCTTCGCTCACAATGGCGTCAGGCCTCGGGGAGACTAGCGGACTCAGTACGAATCTCCAGCCCGCTGGTCTCTTCTCTACGGTGGTGGCTTCATCTGCCCAACCTAGTGCTCGGAATGCCCTTTCAGTCTCCTCCGCCTGTTCGGGTACTGACGACCGACGCTTCTCTCCTGGGTTGGGGAGCACATTGCCAAGGGACCTGTACTCAGGGTCTCTGGACCCCGTGGGAATCTGCCCAGCAGATCAACTTCCTGGAGCTCAGAGCGATCCGCCTGGCTCTCCGGGCCTTCTCCCACCTTACCACTCGCCAGTCCGTCCTCGTCCAGACGGACAATCAAGTGGCCATGTTCTACGTGAACAAACAGGGGGGCACGGGCTCCTTCCTTCTCTGTCGGGAAGCACAGAAGCTCTGCGCTTGGGCCGTCAGCCGAGGAATCCTCCTCAAAGCCGTCTATCTCCCAGGTCAAGAAAACTACCTGGCAGACAAACTGAGCAGAATCCTCCAACCACACGAGTGGAGATTGGACCCGTTGGTGGTTCAAAGGATCTTTCTCCAGTGGGGCCTCCCCACGCTGGATCTCTTTGCCAGTCCTCTGAACAGGCAACTTCCTCGGTTCTGCTCTCGGGAACCGCATCCCCTCCGAGTAGCGGCGGATGCTTTTCTGCTCTCATGGTCCACGGGCCTTCTGTATGCCTTTCCTCCCATGCCGCTGGTGTCTCGAACACTTTTCAAGGTTCTCCGGGACAAGGCTTCGATGATCCTGATCGCTCCCCGGTGGCCCAGGCAACCGTGGTTCCCGCTTCTGATGCAACTGGCGGTAGATACTCCGTTGCCTCTGGGGTTTCAACCCGATCTCCTGACCCAGGATCAGGGGTCTCTCCTACACCCCAACCTCAGATCTCTTCATCTGATGGCCTGGCTGCTGAAAGGGTAGTCCTTGCTCCCCTCCTGCTGCCTCCAGAGGTGGAAGAGGTCGTACTAGCTTCCAGGCGACCCTCTACCCGGAAATCCTACGCCCTTAAATGGCGTCGTTTCTCCACCTGGTGTACTCAACAGTCTCAAGACCCCTTCTCCTGCGCGGTGTCGGTGGTCTTGCAGTACTTGCTTTCCCTCTCCAATCTTGGACTAAAGTCCAACTCGGTCAAGGTTCACCTCAGTGCTATTTCTGCACATCATGTGCCGGTGGAAGGCAGGCCTCTTTCCGGCCACCCTCTCGTGGCACGGTTCTCCCGAGGTCTCCTTCTCCTTAAACCACCTTTGCGCCCCCCAGCCCCCGACTGGGACCTTAACGTGGTTTTACAGCGGATCACCTGTCCGCTTTTTGAACCCATGGCTACCTGTCCTCTCCGTTTTCTTTCTTGGAAAACCTTATTCCTGGTAGCCCTCACTTCCGCTAGACGCGTTAGTGAACTGCAGGCCCTAGTGTCTGATCCCCCTTACACTAGGTTCTACAAGAACAGGGTAGTCCTGCGGACTCACCCTAAGTTTCTTCCAAAAGTGGTCTCCCCTTTTCACATCAATCAGGAGGTGGTGCTTCCGACCTTCTTTCCCAGGCCACACTCCAGCCGAGCTGAGAGGGTCTTGCATACCCTGGACTGTAGAAGGGCGCTGAACTTCTACCTTGATCGTACGCGGGAGCACCGTAAGACGGTTCAGCTCTTCCTGTCTTACGACCCTAATAAATTGGGGCTCCCTGTCTCCAAGCGTACTCTGTCCATCTGGGTAGCTGACTGTATCGCTTGGACTTATGGGGCGGCGGGCCTCTCGTTGGCAAGTCGAGTCACCGCTCATCGGGTTAGGGTGAAGGCTGCGTCAGTGGCTTACCTCCGCTCTGTTCCATTGGCAGACATCTGCCGGGCCGCTACTTGGTCTTCGAGCCAGACTTTTGCAACCCATTACTGCCTCGAGAGGGAGTCCCGCAGGGACAGTGCTTTCGGACAGGCAGTCCTCCGTAATCTCTTCGAGGTTTAAGCAACTCCTACCCTCCATCCCGGAGGTTGGGCTACCGGTTGGAGATTGGTCAGAGAAGATTCCTTCCTTCTGTGCTGCTGAGCTTGAGGGAGCTCATTTTTGTGCTTAGGGTCTCCGGTAGCCTTAAGCTTGGGAGTCCCATATGTGAGGACTGACTTCCTGCTTGGTCCTGGAGAAAGCGTAGTTACTCACCTGTAACAGGTGTTCTCCAGGAGCAGCAGGAATCAGTCCTCACAACCCTCCCTCCTCCCCTTGGAGTTGCAGTCATATGATTTCGTTTTTGCAAATTTTTTGCTGTCTTTTCGCTATGTCATCAGACTGGCCAAGATGGCACCTTTGGGCGGGAAGGGGACCGCGCATGCGCGCTGCAATTCCCAAAGGCTTTCTTTGAAAGCTGGGGAAAATTGCTCCGCGAGGGCTCCGTCGGCGCCGACGTCACCCATATGTGAGGACTGATTCCTGCTGCTCCTGGAGAACACCTGTTACAGGTGAGTAACTACGCTTTATCTCCAGGAACAAGCAGGAATGAGTCTTCACATATGGGTACGTCGGTACCGACGGAGCCTGCATGGGAACACTCCCCAGCTTCCCAAAAAGGAAAGCTTTTGGGAGCATCCCACAGCGCCTGTGCGCTTCCTTCCCGCCTTTCCTAACCGCCTCTCCTAACCGCCTCTCCTCAGTTCTTCTTTGCCGCGGAGCCAGCAGGTCGAGCCCTGTCACCGCTGAAGAAGTTCTTTATTTTATTTTCTTTCTTTGGTCGCGTGTCTGCCTTCCCCGACTCCGGACCGGTACCGCCGGTCTTTTCTTTCTTTTCTTTAAAAAAAAAACCAACTATATATTTTTCCCTCACTTAGTGTATTTTTCTTTTTGGGCCTTATTTATTTATTTATTTATTTAATGGTGTTTATATACCGCCTTATCCTTCAATCAAAGCGGTCACAACACAAGTGGGGGATACATTTAACACGTGGGGATTTGAGACACATACACTAATACTTACAGGGAACATGGGCAATGGAGGGTTAAGTGGCTTGCCTTAGGCCTCAGAAGAAATTTTCCTCATGGAAAAACCAGCCTCTGGGTTTAAGAAATGCACTAAGTGCAGCGGTACTATTTCTGTTAGACACCCATGAATGGTGTCTTAAATGTTTCGGTCCTGAACACTCCATTTCAGATTGTTCGTCCTGCTCTCTGGTGTCTAAACGGGGTTTACAGAACCGAGCAGCTAAGCTCCATGTGCTGTTTCCCGCTGATGCAGCTTCGGTGGCATCGACGTCTTCCAGGGCTTCTTCTTCCCCCAATGGATCTCGGGTAACCAAACATAAATCCAGCCGGTCCTCGAAGGGTAGATCTCCCTCTAAGCATCGAGATGCCTCCGGGCTTGCCCTCGAGGATCCTGCACCGGCAAAACAACACCGGCGGGAAGCTCCGGCTTCCAAAGCTCCACCTATGGGGTTACAGGTTGACATCGATGGCACGGCCTCGACCGATCACCTGTTAGAATGCTCTGGGGTACCGGCACAACCTTCCGGTACTGAGTTCCAGGCATTCATGGCGTCGATGGATCAGAATGTTCTGTCCATGCAGCAGGCTATCAGTGCCTTCATCCAAGCTGCGACGCCGTTGATATCACAACAAACTCCGTTGTCGGTATCGACTCGGGTACCGGCACCAGCGCCGATACCGGTACCGACTGCATCGCCATCAACCAGGATACTGACTACAGCAGTTCCTTGTCAAGGGCTGCTCATCGGTACCGATCCGGTTCCGATGACGCCAGATGTCGATACTGCTCGATACGCGTACCGAGCGTTAGAAGAGCACCCTGACAGACGGTACTTCGATTCCTCTGGTGATTCTGATACATCAGAGGAGTCTGCTGAAGTATCTATAACCCTTCCTGAAGAGCCTTCTTCTCCAAAAAGAAGAATGTCTCCTCCAGAGGTCCTTTCAAGACTTCATAAGAGAAGTGGCTAAAGGTCTTTCTATTTCGGTATCCTCTGAATCAGAGCCTAGAACAAAAAAATTAGATATTTTGGGTTATTCTAAGGCTCCTAAAGAGGTAGTCACCTTACCAATTCATAAGATTCTTTATGAACACATGATTGATTTATGGGAGACTCCTCTCACTATCTCTCCTCATTCTCGCAGATTGGACACTATGTATCGTGTCCCTCCCTGTCCTGGTTTTCATAAAACACAGCTTCCTCACCATTCCATTGTGGTGCAGTCAGCTATGAAGAGGATAAAGAGTACAAAGAGACACTCTTCTGCTCCTCCAGGAAGAGAATGCAGGACCTTGGATGCTTTTGGTAGGAAAATCTTCCAAGCCAGTATGCTTATTGCCAAAATCAACTCCTATAGTCTTTACATGGGTATGTTTCTAAAGGAGGTTGCAGATAAACTGCACACTTTCCTCCCTTTTCTACCAGAAGATAAAAGGGATGAATTCCTCATTTGGCTTAAGCATACTCAAGACATTTCAAAGTTTTCCAACAGGGCAGCCTTTGATTCCTTTGAAGATGCCAGCAGAGCTTCTGGCATTGCCATAGCTGCTCGCAGAATTGCTTGGCTCCAGGCTTCTGATTTAGAACCCTGGGTCCTAGATGGAGTAGGAAATCTTCCCTGTACAGATGAAAACCTCTTTGGCAAAGAATGGCAAATAAAAGCCACTCAGATGGATGCAGAAAATTCTGCTCTGGATAGACTTTCAAAGTCAACCTCCATTCCTGCCAAGAAAAAACCCTTCAAGAAGTCTTTTTTCAAAAAGGGCAGATTCCCTTCTACTTCTGGCCAACAATCCTCTACAGGTCTCTTTGCTACTAAGCCTCAGCAACCTAAACAGGCCAGGCCTAAGACTACAGGGGCTGCTGCAACTCAGCAGACCCAACCTCCTCAGGGTTTTTGACTTGATGCTAGAGAACTTAGCCTTTCTGGCTTTAAAACAGCCAGAACCTCTCACCATTCCAGGAAGGTTAGCTCATTTTGCTCCCAGATAGGAGCAGATTACATCAGAGCAGTGGATCCTCTCCATCATAAGAGAGGGCTACAAACTTCATTTCTCAGACCTTCCTCCCCACAGCATGGTGAGACATTTCAATTCTCCCACATCTCTTCTGGACCTTCTAGGTCAAGAGGTGGCTACCCTTCTTGCCCAAGGGGCAATAGAAGAAGTTCCCCTTCTTCAACAAGGGTCAGGGTTTTACTCCCCCTATTTTCTCATTCCAAAGAAGACAGGGTGATACAGACCCATATTAGATCTCAGGGAATTGAACAAATTTCTATGCAAAGAGAAGTTCAAGATGCTTTCTCTGGGCACTCTCCTTCCATACCTTCAAAGTCAGGATTGGCTTTGTTCTCTAGATCTCAAGGATGCGTACACACATGTCCTCATCCATCCATCTCACAGAAGATTCCTCCGTTTTCTTTTCCAAGGAAAACATCAATAATACAAGGTGCTTCCGTTTGGTCTGGCCTCTGCCCCAAGAGTGTTCACCAAATGCATGGCAACAGTAGCTGCATTTCTACGCACTCTGGGAATATTTGTATTCCCATACCTGGACGACTGGCTCATCCGAGCTCCATCTCAGTCAGAGGCCCAGACTTCCCTGGACTGCACAAGGCGCATTCTACAGTATCTGGGACTTGTGGTAAACCTCCCAAAGTCCCAGCTCACCCCTACTCAGTCCCTAGAGTTCATAGGGGCCTGGCTAGATACTACCACTGCAAGGGCCTATCTTCCTCAGGCCCGTTGCCTATGCCTAGTGCAGTTAGCCTCTCAGGTTCAGTCAAAGAGCCACTTAACTGCCCGGGAGATGCTACAACTGTTAGGCCACATGGCTTCCACAGTGCATGTGGTACCCTATGCTCGCCTACATATGAGAGCAGCCCAATGGACTTTGTCCACCCAGTGGACTCAAGCATCAGGAGCTCTCTCAGACCAAATAGCAACCTCCAAATGTCTCTTTTGGTCTCTCCAGTGGTGGCTGTCCTCTCAAAATCTGTTGCTGGGGTCCCCCTTCCAACAATTGTTGCCCCAAGCAACTCTCACAACAGATGCCTCCCAAACAGGTTGGGGAGCTCATCTACAAGACCTCTCCACCCAAGGCACTTGGTCCCTACAGGAGACCTTTCTTCATATCAATCTCTTGGAGCTTCGAGCAGTCTTTCTAGCTCTCAAGGTCTTTCATACCCTGCTCAGCTACAAGACAGTCCTCATTCATACGGACAATCAAGTAGCCATGTTTTATATAAACAAGCAAGAAGGAACTGGCTCTCTGTCGCTTTGCAACGAAGCTTTAAGATTGTGGGCCTTCGCCAGAGAGCATCAAATCCATCTCCTGGCAGTATACCTCCCAGGAATTCAGAACTCTTGGGCAGACAGACTCAGTCGAGTTCTGCTCCCACACGAATGGTCCCTGCACATGGATCAGGTACTCAGAATCTTCCAAGAATGGGGAACCCCGGACATAGACCTCTTTGCAAGTCCGTGGAATGCCAAACTTCCCCGGTTCTGTTCCAGAATTCCGTGTCAGGGAGTTCAGGCCAAGGATGCCTTCCTCCTTCACTGGGGTCAGGGTTTCCTGTATGCCTTTCCACCCATTCCCTTGATTCCCAAGACTCTGTTGAAACTCCAGAGGGATCAAGGATCTATGATCCTCATAGCTCCACGCTGGCCACACCAAGTGTGGTACCCTCTTCTTCTGCATCTCTCCCAAGCCCCCTCTCTGGACTTGGGAGCTGCTCCAGACCTTCTGTCCCAGGAGGAGGGGACTTTGTGGCACCCAAACCCCAAGTCCCTTCACCTCAGAGCTTGGTTTCTAAAGGCCTAGACCTTCAAAGCTGGAATCTTTCTCAACAAGTGAAGGATATCCTCCATGCTTCCAGAAAACCTTCCACTAGACGTTCCTATGCTTTTAAATGGAAAAGATTTTCCATTTGGTGTGCTGAAAGGAGTCTCGACCCTCTAGCACTACCTTTGAATTCTCTATTGGAATACCTCCTGCATCTTTCCGATGCAGGCCTTAAGACGAATTCAGTAAGAGTCCATTTAAGTGCTATTGCAGCATCCCTTAAGCCTATCAATGGACAACTTGTTTCCTCTCATCCTCTTATTGCAAGATTCATGAGAGGCCTAACTTTAACTAGACCTCCCATTAGGCCTCCTCCGGTGGCATGGGATTTAAATCTGGTTCTTGGTCAGCTTATGAAGCCTCCTTTTGAACCCTTAGCCACCACCTCCTTGAAATTTCTTTCCTGGAAGGTTATTTTCCTCATTGCAGTCACCTCAGCTCGCCGCATCAGTGAGCTGCAGGCCTTAGTGGCTAATCCACCTTATAAAAGGTTCCATCATGATAAGGTAGTTCTTAGAACCAATCCACACTTTATGCCTAAAGTGGTCTCACCTTTTCATCTTAATCAAGAGGTATATTTATCTGTCTTTTTTCCAGCTCCTCATGCATCAAGTGCAGAGAAGAATCTTCATACTCTGGATTGTAAAAGAGCTCTTGCCTTTTACTTACAAAGAACACAGCAACATAGAAAGTCTTCCCAGCTCTTTGTTGCTTTTGATCCCTCTCATTTGGGACTTCCAGTCTCTAAGAGGACACTGTCCAATTGGATTGCTCAGTGTATTTCTTTCGCCTACCAGAGTAAGAACCTTTCTCTGGAGAGCCATGTCACAGCTCATAATGTGAGGGTCATGGCCGCCTCTCTGGCTCATCTAAATTCTGTGTCCATCGACCAGATCTGTCGAGCAGCCACCTGGGCCTCGGTTCATACCTTCACAGCCCATTACTGCTTGGACAAGGACTCCCGCCGGGATGCCTTGTTTGGTCAGGCTGTTCTCAAACACCTGTTCCATTCTTAATCAACTCCTACCCTCCATCCCTGGATAGATGCCTCATAGGAGGAGGTAGAACCCTTCCCAGGGTCTCATATCCTTGTGGTTCTCCCAGGCATCTTAGCTAGGGAGTCCCCATATGTGAAGACTCATTCCTGCTTGTTTCTGGAGATAGCACAGTTACTTACCTGTAACAGGTGATCTCTGGGAACAGCAGGAATAAGTCTTCACAACCCTCCCACCTCCCCTAGGAGTTGTATCTCTCTATCTGTCTTTCCTTTCCTCTCTCTCTCTTTTGTCTCCGCTTTAAAACTTGAACTGAGGAGAGGCGGTTAGGAAAGGCGGGAAGGCAGCGCGCAGGCGCTGTGGGATGCTCCCAAAAGCTTTCCTTTTTGGGAAGCTAGGGAGCGTTCCCGCGCAGGCTCCGTCGGTACCGACGTACCCATATGTGAAGACTTATTCCTGCTGTTCCCTGAGATCACCTGTTACAGGTAAGTAACTGTGCTTTACCTCATTTTTAACCAATATGTTTGTGTCCTAAATCTTGATGGGTGTTGGAGGAATGAAGTTTTGGTTTCTCAAAATATATAGTGCTTCAGTTTTACTGAAATTGATCCTAAGGTTGTGGTTTAATAGACATTTAGTTATTTCTGCAAAGCAGTCTGTAATTTTTTTGAATTGCAGGGTTAGAGCAATTGAATGGGAGATGTAACATTATATCGTCCGCGTATATATATGATAGTTTACCTGGTGTTTTTGAAGATAGAGCAGATGGGTTGGAGATAAATATTAAAGAGGAGGGCAGAGAGGGTGGAGCCTTGTGGAAGACCTTGTTCTTGGTTATAGGGATCGGAAAGATGATGTTCTATTCTTACCTGTTGGGTTTGATCTGATAGATAAGATGAGAACCAGTTTAGGACTGTGTCTCTGATTCCTATTTGCTGTAATCTGGAAATCATAATTTGGTGGTTTATACTGTCAAAAGCTGCGGTGATATCTGAAAATATTAAGAGAAAGACCTGTTTGGTGTCATCAATACCATGCGTGAGTCGGTCGAATAGGACAGTGAGGAGTGTTTCCACTCCGTGGTATGGGCGAAAACCATATTGATGTTTAGTGGGGTATAGGTTTCGATATGATCCTGAAACTGAATCTGAACAATCTTCTCTATCAATTTCACCATGAAAGGGGGACTGGAAATGGGTCTGTATGATGTTGGGGAATTTTTATCCAAGGAGCGGTTTTTCAGAATAGGTCGAATTAGTGCATGTTTAAGGGAGGGTGGTAGATGGCTATTTTGAAGGGAAAGGTTGATAATGGGAAGGATAAAAGGAGAGAGTTCTAGTTTAGTTGCTTTTATTCAGCTTACTGAACAGGGATCGAAATAGGATGTGGTAGTGTTTAGCTTGGAAATGATATTTCCGCGTGCATCTTTTGATGTAGAGGAGAATATTGTCCAAGTGGAGTTTTGTGGGGGATGAGGTGTGTTTACGTTTAGGTTGGTAATGAATAAATCTTTGTTTTAGTTTTTCCTTGTAGAAGCTAGGCAGGGTTTGGGAGGCTCAGTTGTGACTTTATTAGGTGTCTTATTGGTTAATGATTTTACTATTTCAAAAATCTCCCTTGGGCGGTTTATGGATTTTGATAGAATGCATGAGTAGTGTTCTTTCTTACTGTGTTAATGGCTTCCTTATAGAGTTTGAGTGTGGCCATATATTGTGATTGGCAGATTATAGATTTTGTGTGGCGCCATCTACGTTCGCTTTTATGTAGTTTTGTTTTCAGTCGTTTTAGCTCAGAGTTGAACCATGGTGCCTGTTGTTTCCCTGTAAGGTATACAGCATGTGTGTGTGGGGTAGCTGCTTTAGATATTGTTTCATTCCAGGAGGTAATTGCTAAATTAATATCAGTAGTGGCTTGGGTGAAGTGTTGAATTGTTTGTTTCAAAAAGTCAGCTTTATCAAATTTCTTGTATCTTTTGTGATGGGAGGTGTATGTAGTGTTTGAGTACGAGAGGTCATAGTATGGAAGATGGAGCTTTATTAAATGATGATCTGACCAGGGAACAGGTTGTATTTCTAGTGATGACGGATTGTAGGCTTTGTGGAGGGAACAGGGTAGGAACACTAGATCTATCTTTCATGTGTGTTTGGGAGTTGATTATTTGGATGTAGTCCATGTCTATTAAGGATTTTAGGAAGGCTTGACATATGGTTATATGGTAAACATGGAAGGTTGACGTCTCCTAGTAGTACTAGTGGGCTTTGTCTGTGGAGGAGCATGATAGTTCAGTAAGGTTGTCTGGTTTTGAGTCAGGTGGTCTATAAGCTAGGCAGATGTGAAGTTGTTTAATTTTTATGGTCAGTATGTCAGTTTTCTATATTCTCCAGGAACAACCAGGAAGTTAGTCCTCACATATGGGTGACGGCACCGATGGAGCCCTCGTGCGGAGCAATTCCCCAGCTTTCAAAGAAAGCCTTTGGGATTGCATCGTGCATGCGCGATCCCCTTCCCACCCAAGGGTGCCATCTTTCTCAGTCTCCCTTTTTCCGTGGAGCCCAACGGACATAGTCCAACTTCCCTCGTGGAAAAAGTGCGTCAAAACTCCTGAAGATTCTCTTCTTCGGCCCGGTTCGACGCCGGTTCCCCTTCCTGCCTCGGTTCGGTACACCGGTATCTAGTCCGGTCCTTATTTTTCACTTTTGTCCTTAGTGACTAGCGTTCGTGGTTTTTTTTCTTTTTCACTGGCAGCCCGGTCGTTTGACTTTGCAGGGGCCCTTTTTCCCCCGATGGCTGCCAGCGGGTTTAAAAAGTGTGATCGGTGTAAAAAATTAATGTCCCTCACCGACACACATGACTGCTATCTCCGCTGCCTCAGGCCCAGCCATGACCCAAAGGTCTGTGGCCCATGTAGCAAAATGTCCTCTAAGGCACTTAGAAGTAGGCAGCAGCATCATGAAAGGATTTTCTCTGAGCCCGAATCCACCTGGGTCCAGACCTCTTCAGAAGCCTCGACGTCTCGGGAGCTATCTGACTCCGAGCATTGTTGGGGGTCTTCCTCACGGGGTTCTTCCTTGTGAGAATACCGGAGGAAGAAGAAACCTGTGAGGGTGGCGTCATTGGATGCCTCTGATCGGCCTGGGCCCTCGCGGACCAGTTCGCGGAGTCCTAACGGCTGCCCCGGGTCCTCAGAGCCGGAGTGCCCTGCAAAAGTACCTCACACGGAGCCGGAGACGCCTAGGAAGGTAACTGCTGTTGTCCTCGTTGACTCTCCTCCGGGAGAACCGGCATCAGGCCTGACGGCGTTGGGACCCGAGCCGGAGGTTGCAGAGTCTTCTGAGCTCGGTCTCAGAATGACAGCCTTGGAGCGCAGCATGTCTGCCTTCATGGAGCAGCGGCAGGTGCTGATGGCCGGTCTCACTGGTCCATCCGCCCTGACCACCGGGACCTTGACATCCAAGTCGACCCCAGAGACCGAGTCGAGCCGATCCTTGAGACTCTGAGCTAGAGTCGATCCTTGGCCGAGGTCTCTGTCGACCTCCCGTTCGGGACCGAGGTCGTCTACGCTGGTGCCCTCAGCGTCAGGGCGGTCGAGATTGAAGCCCTCACGGCCGGAGCCCATCGTTTTCCTCCTCAGAGGACTCGGCATGGGAAATGTAAGATGATGAGTCCCCGGATACCCACTGGACCTGGTGTGTCCCATCGGACTCGCTGGGATCCAAGCCTCGGAGAAGGTCCCCCCCCCCCTCCCCGGAGGATACCCAGTTCTCAGACTTCGTCAGGGGAAATGTCCAAGGCTTTGGCATTCCCGACGGGCACCCAAGGAGGTGCCTCAAGCCGAGGAGCTCGAAGCCCTCCAGTATTACTTTCCCCCTTGGGAAGCCCTTACGGTACTGGTTCCTCCGATGTTGGAACGGCTGATGCCCCGCATGTGGGAGTCACCGGCCTCGATGCTGGTTCTCAGCAAGCGGGTCCATTCCATCTATCGAGTCCACAAGAGTCCTGGGTTCCAAAAGGCACAGCTACCGCACAACTCCATGGTTGTGGAATCGGCCATGCACAGGCTCAAGAGCCAAAAAACGCACTCCTTGGTGCTCCCTGGCAGGGAGGCCCTGAACCTGGATGCCCTCGGCAGAAAGTGCTACAAGGGCTTGATGCTATCATGCCGTGTCCAAACATACCAGCTGTACATGGCAAAGGAGATTGCTGGGTTCTCAGCTGGCTTCTCCGAGGAACCCTTGCAACGCTTCAAGAACTTGTCCACTGGGATTCGGGAGTGCTCAAAGTTTGTCTCGAGCAGCCTACGACGACTTTGAGGCTTCGGCCCGAGTAGCCGCAGCCGGCATCGGTGTCCGACGCCAGGCGTGGCTAATGTCGTCGGACCTGGAGCCATGTGGGTTCAGGACAAGTTAGTCAATGCCCTTTGCTGAGGTGACAACCTTTTTGGCAGACCCATGACTAAGAAGGCTGCTGAAATCGAGACAGAGTACTTGACCTGGACAAGACTCTCCAAGAAGATATCTGCCCCTTCTAAAAGGAAGGGCTTGCGTAAAAAGTCCTTTTTCCCGAGGAATGGTGCTGCTTACCGCAACTACCCCACTCAGCCCTGGCTCCCCAACAGGGGCAGCAGGCCAAGGGACAGGGGCATGGCCCGTGTAAGCAGAAGACCCCCAGGCACTGGCTCCTTCCCAGCCGGTAGTGGGTTTTTAACTGCCACAGCATAGTCTCTCTCCAACCAGGGGTGAGGCTTTGTACAGGAGGAAGGCTGACCCTGTACGCTCACAGGTGGTCAGCATTCACCACAGATACCTGGGTCCTACAAATAGTCCAAAAGGGCTATTTGCTCCAGTTCAACCAGGTACCTCCCTCCTACTTTCCAGGAGATCCTCTCAGACCCCCCTCTACATAGGAACCTCTTCTTATAGGAGTTGGCCGGTCTTCTAGAGGATCAGGCGGTGGAGCCAGTGCCCCACAGCCTGCTAGGACAAGGCTTTTACTCCAGGTATTTCCTGATACCAAAGAGAACAGGAGGCCTCAGGCCCATCCTCTACCTGCGAAACGTAAACAAGTTCCTGGTGAGGGAAAAGGTTAAGATGCTTTCCCTTGGAATATTGCTGCCTTACCTCCTCCAAGGAGACTGGCTATGCTCTTTAGACCTGAAGGATGCTTATACGCACATCCTCATACATCCAGACCACAGACAATATCTCAGATTTGTAGTAGGAAGAAACCATTTTCAGTACAGAGTACTTCCATTCGGCCTAGCCTCTGCCCCCAGAGTATTTACCAAATGTCTGGCGATAGTGGTGGCCTTCCTCAGGAACCAGGGAATTTTTGTCTTCCTGTACCTGGACGACTGGCTCATCAGGGCCCCGTCGCCTCAAGAAGCCCAACAGGCCACAGCTCGCACTATCAGCATACTGCAGCATTGAGGCTTTGTCATAAATCAAGCAAAGTCCACTTTGCTCCCCACTCAAAACTTAGAGTTCATAGGGACAAGGCTAGACACGCTTCAAGTGAAGGTTTACCTGCCAGAGGGCAGAGCGCACAGGCTTCTGGAGCTAGTACACCAAATCAGCCACAAGTCTCAGATATCAGCAAGGCACTTTCTATGCCTTCTGGGACACATGGCCTCCATGGTTCATGTGACCTCAAACGCCCATCTCCACATGAGGACAGCTCAGTGGTGCCTCAGAGATCAGTGGACACAAACCACAGGAAGACTCAGAGATAGGATCAGAGTGTCAAAACAACTACTGAAGTCATTGACCTGGTGGCTTTAGCCATCCAACCTGCTCAAGGGAGTGCCTTTCCAGCCTCCCTCGTACACAAGAGTGCTGACGAGCGATGCACCTCTACTGGGCTGGGGAGCCCATTGCCAGGACTTATGCACTCAAGGGTTGTGGTCTCCTCAGGAAAGGACACAACAAATCAACCCCTTAGAGCTTCGGGCGATACGCCTAGCTCTTCAAACCTCTCATGTTCTCTCACATCAGTCTGTCTTAGTACAAACAGACAACCAGGTGGCTATGTTTTACATGAACAAGCAGGGAGGGACGGGGTCCCACCTCCTGTGTCAGACACTAGACCTCTGTTCCTTTGCAGTCTGACAGGGTATGTCTCTCAAAGCAGTTTACCTGCCAGGTCAGGAGAACTGCCTAGCAGACAAGCTAAGCAGAATTCTCCAACCTCACAAGTGGCAACTAAATCCGGAAGTAGCCCAGCAGATCTTCCATTGCTGGGGGCATCCAGCCATAGATCTCTTTGCCAGTCCGCAGAATCATCAGTTGCCCAACTTTTGCTCCAGACAGCCACACCCCCAAAGGATGGCTGCAGATGCTTTTTTTAATCTCCTGGTCCATGGGCCTCCTGTATGCATTTCCTCCCATGCCTCTGGTGGCCCGAACTCTATTCAAAATCCTTCGAGACAAGGCCTTTATCATCCTAGTAGCCCCCAGATGGCCAAGACAACCTTGGTTTCCGCTTCTCCAGCTGGCAGTGGAAACCCCACTCCCTCTGAAGACGCAGCCTGACCTCCTGTCCCAGGAGTAGGGCTCTATCTTACACCCCAACCTCAGGTCCCTCAACCTGATTGCCTGACTGCTGAAAGGGTAGTTCTGGCTTCTCTCCTCCTGCCTAAGAACGTGGAAGAAGTGCTACTGGCCTCAAGGAGGCAGTCCACTAGGAAAGCCTATGCCTTCAAGTGGCGTAGGTTTGAGGTGTGGTGTAGCCAGCACAATGAAAACCCTTTCTCTTGTCTAGTGCCAGTGGTGTTGCAGTACCTGTTGCACCTCTCAGAATTAGGCCTCAAATCTAACTCTGTCAGGGTCCACCTGAGTGCTTTGTCAGCACACCACTCTCCAGTGGAAGGACAACCTTTTTCGGTTCACCCCTTGGTGTCCAGATTCCTCAGAGGTATACTTCTACTAAAACCCCCGGTTCATCCTCTGGCAACCGAGTGGGATTTGAATGTGGCCTTGCAACAGCTTACTCGCCCACCTTTTGAGCCGATGTCCCCTTGCCATCTGCACTTCATCTCATGGAAGGTGCTCTTCCTGGTGGCACTCACATCTGCCAGACGACTGAGTGAACTACAAGCTCTTGTGTCAGAAAGACTGTACATACGGTTCTATAGGAACAGCGTGGTCCTGCGCACCCACCTCAAGTTCCTTCCGAAAGTGGTCTGTCCGTTCCACCTCAACCAAGAGGTGGTTCTTCCGACATTCTTTCCCAGAACGCATGCTAGCCAGGCAGAGGCGGTTCTGCATACCCTTGATTGTAAAAGGGCTTTAGCCTTCTACCTGGAGCGTACATGGGGACATTGAAGGGCTACTCAGTTCTTCGTCTCTTATGACCCCAGTAAACTGGGGCTACCTGTCTCCAAGTGCACATTGTCCACCTGGGTGGCAGACTGCATTGCTTGGGCATACAGGGAGGCCGACCTCCTGTTGCAGGGTCTAGTCACGGCCCACCTTGTCAGGGCTAAGGCCGCATCAGTGGCTCACTTCCGCTCTGTTCCACTGGCAGACATCTGCCGGGCTGCAACCTGGTCTTCAAGCCAGACTTTTGCAGCACATTACTGCTTGGATTTGGAGTCCCGACGGGACAGTGCTTTCGGCCAGGCGTAACTTATTTGAGGTTTAGGCAACTCCTACCCTCCGGCCCTCTGGGGTCAGGCTACCGGGGGGTGTTGCGTCTCTGCTGAATTCCTATCACAGCTGCTGTGGCTCTTCTAGAGGGAGCCATTTTTCAGCTAGGGGTTCTCGGTAGCCTATAGCTAGGGAGTCCCGTATGTGAGGACTGACTTCCTGCTTGTTCCTGGAGAAAGCGTAGTTACTCACCTGTAACAGGTGTTCTCCAGGGACAGCAGGAGACAGTCCTCACGACCCTCCCTCCTCCCCTGGAGTTGCAGTCCTATTATTGATTTTTATTCTTTTTGCAGTCTTTTTAGCTATGTCATTTGACTGAGCAAGATGGCACCCTTGGGCGGGAAGGAGATTGCGCATGCGTGATGCAATCCCAAAGGCTTTCTTTGAAAGCTGGGGAATTGCTCCGTATGAGGGCTCCGTCAGTGCCGACTTCACCCATATGTGAGGACTGATTCCTGCTGTCCCTGGAGAACACATGTTACAGGTGAGTAACTACGCTTTGTCTGAGGTGATGAGGGACGCTTTAAAATCTTCTTTTATGATTAGTAGGACTCCCCCTTCCTCTTTTTGAGGTTCTGTGGGAATGAAATATGTTATAGCCTGGGGTCTTCAGTTGGTTAATTATTACTGCGTCTGTGTCAGAGAGCCAAGTCTCTGTTACGCAGACTAGATCAGGGGTGTGGTCAATAAGTAAATCTTGGAATATTGATATTTTATTTCTTATTGATCTGGCATTAACAAGGTAACATTGTAAGTTTTTTAGATTGTGGTGAGGTTATGGTGGGAATGGGAAGAGGAATTGTTCTGAGATTAATGTTGATTAATCCGTTGGGGTTTGGTTTGGTGGTCTGGGATAGGGGAGTGTGTGTGGCTGTCTGTTCTAAATGGTGGGAATGGCATGTATGTAAGTAAGGTTAAATGCATGGGTTAGTACTAATGAGCTAAGAAGACTATAACAGATACAGAGCAGAAGAAGAGCTGGCACCTCCTTTGAATACATGTTTTAGGACAGCTGGGAAACCTGCTGGTACTTGGTAGATCTCTCTCTTTTGCTTTAACAGATACCTAAGCTCCACGAACAGAACAATGGCTGGGAAAAATCGTATCGCTAAAGCTGTTGCCCCCGTTACAGTTTCTGCCTCGGTCCAGACAGAGGTCCTAATGCCAGTTCAAGGACCGGTTCCATGTGCAGGATGCCTGCATGCTGAAGCTCTGAGGAAACAAGTGGAGGAACTCAGAGAGGAGGTGGCGAGACTGAGGAGCATTCAAGACGGTGAGAAGTACATTGATGAGATGCTTCTTGCAGCAACCAAGCTCTCCAGCAGAGGAGAAGATGGATGCCAACAGAATGTCGATGGTTGGACACAAGTCACCAGGGCCTGCAAAATCACCAATCCAACTTCTCCAGCCCTTGAATTGATGAACCATTATGCAGCCCTGGAAGTGGAGGAGGTGAAAGCATCCCTGGAAAGGGAAGAACCAGAGCTCAAGTACCCCAAAGTTGCAGAATCAGTGACCACAAGGAAATGAAGGGTAGTGGTGGTTGGAGACTCTCTTCTGAGGGGGACTGAGGCGTCCATCTGCCGACCAGACTTGATGTCCAGAGAGGTATGCTGTCTGCCTGGTGCCAAAATCCAAGATGTTACGGAGAGTTTGCCAAGACTCATCAAGCCCACTGACTATTACCCAGTGTTGCTAATCCATGTTGGAACAAATGATACTGCCAGGTGTACATTGGAACGTATCAAAAGTGACTTCATGGTTCTGGGACAGAGGGTGAAGCAGTTAGGTGCACAGGTGGTGTTCTCTTCAATCCTCCCTGTTGAGGGTAAAGGCCAAGGCAGAGAGGCTCGCATCCTGGAGATGAATGCATGGCTGCGTGGATGGTGTCATCAAGAGCGTTTTGGTTTCCTAGACCATGGGATGCTGTTCCAAGGGTTGCAGAGCAGAGATGGCATCCATCTGTCCAAGAAAGGTCAACGCGTCTTCAGTAGTAGACTGGCTAATCTACTGAAGAGGGCTTTAAATTAGATTCGTTGGGGATGGGTGAAGAAAGCCCCCAGGTAAGTGAAAGCCCCCAGGTAGGTGATACATTAAATAACTTTATGGAAATGGGTAACAGGGGTAACATATGGAACGCAGTGTGTATAAATGCCCGTAGCATGGGAAATAAGATCCTTGATGTTGAAGCTTTGGTGGGAGTGGCTGACTTGGATTTAGTGGCAGTTACAGAAACATGGTTCACAGAAAACCATGATTGGGATGTAACTGTACCTGGCTATACTTTATTCAGAAAGGACAAGGGTAGGAAATAGGGGAGGAGGAGTGGCACTATATGTAAAAAAATACTATAAAAGCTTTGGAATTACAGAGCTTAAAAGGGAGAGGGGAGGCATTTTGGGTTAAACTAGAAAGAGGGAAAGATAAATCTATTTACATTGGTGTGATATACAGACCTCCCTCACGAGGAAGAGGTGGACAGAGAGTTAATTGAAGACATGCGCAGCTTTGCTAGGAAAGGGGAAGTGCTACTGATAGGAAATTTCAATATGCCAGATGTTGATTGGCACATTCCTGCTGCAGTATCATCTAGAAGTAAGGAGATCCTGGATTCTCTACAGGGAGAACTATTCAGGCAATTGGTAACAGACCCCACACGTGAAGGGGCCATACTGGACTTGGTGCTTACCAATGGTGAAAGTGTTTCTGATGTTGTAGTGGGAGATCATTTTGCATCTAGTGATCACCAGATGGTGTGGTTCACTATTAGGACTAGGGCTGTTAGAATCCATTCAAAGGTGAGGATCTTAGACTTTAGGAAGACTAACTTTGCGAAGATGGGCCAATACCTCAGGGAGTCGTTAGTTGGATGGGAACAGCTGAGGGATGTAGAAAAACAGTGGGAAAAACTGAAAGGGGCTATTTTAAGGGCAACCAACCTTTTTGTTTAAAATGGTAAATGCAGGTAAAAGGAAAAGAAGACCGCTATGGTTTTCGAAAGAAGTAGCTGAAAAAGTGAAGAAAAAGAGGGAGGCCTTCATGAAATACAAGAGATCAGAGAGAGGAAGACAGGCATCTGTATTTGGAAAAACTTAGAGAAGCTAGCAAAGTAGTCAAGAATTTTATTTATTTATTTATTTACATTCTCTTATATACCGCGCTATTCTTCATCAGTGCGGTTTACATTGAACAAACTGAAATTACATTGAACAGGGCATTATAACTTGGAGATAACTATTTTACAGGGAACATGGGCTTATGGAGGGTTAAGTGGCTTGCCCAAGACCACAAGGAGCACCTGTGGGTCTAGAAACCCCAGTCCTTCCGGCCCAAGGTTGCTGTCCTCTAGTGGGATTTGAACCCCCGACCTTCCGGCCTGAAGTACCTTGCCCCAACCACTAGGCCACTCCTCCACTCCAGAAGGCAAAGATTCAAAAGGAGGAGAAAATAGCCAATGCAATAAGACATTTTTCAGATATATTAGTGAGAAGAGGAAGGGCAAGAGTGGTATTGTCAGACTCAAGGATGCAGGGGAGGAATATGTAGAAGCTGATAAGGATAAAGCAGAATTGCTTAACAAATATTTTTGTTCTGTGTTCACAGATGAAGAACCAGGAGCAGGACCTCGGAAAACACCCACAAATAGGAACAGAAGCAAAGGACATCTTGAACAATTTTCAAAAGACTATGTTCGTGAGAAACTATCTCAACTTAAAGTAGACAAAGCGATGGGACCAGATGGGATACACCCTAGAATAATGAGGGAACTTGGGGACGTTCTAGCAGCTCCACTGACTGACCTTTTCAATGCCTCGTTGGAGTCGGGAGTGGTGCCAAAGGACTGGAGAGAGGCTTATGTGGTGCCTTTACACAGAAGCGGAAGTAAGGATGTGGTTGAAAACTACAGGCCGGTTAGTTTAACTTCGGTGGTGAGTAAATTATTGGAATCGCTGCTAAAAGAGAAAATAGTGAGGTTTCTGGAGTCCAGCGGATTACAGGATCCGAGGCAGCATGGATTCACAGAGGCAGGTCTTGTCAGACAAATCTGATTGATTTCTTTGACTGGGTGACCAGGGAGTTGGACCGAGGGAGAGCCCTAGATGTGGTGTATTTAGATTTCAGTAAAGCCTTTGACACTGTTCCTCACAGGCGACTTATAAACTGAGCACCCTAGGGATGGACCCTAAAGTTACTGCTTGGGTTAGAAATTGGTTGGGTGGGATGCGACGAAGAGTACAAGTAAATGGAGCTCACTCTGAGGAGAAGGATGTTATCAGTGATGTGCCCCAGGGATCTGTCCTTGGTCCGATTCTTTTTAACATCTTTGTTAGTGATATAGCGGAAGGGCTTTCAGGTAAGGTTTGCCTCTTTGCGGATGATACCAAAATCGGCAATAGAGTTGACACCCAGGAAGGGGTACCGGTAGATAACATGAGGAGGGATCTAGCTAAGCTTGAAGAATGGTCTAGAATTTGGCAGCTGGGATTTAATGTTAAAAAATGTAAGGTCATGCATTTGGGCTGCAGCAATCCAAGGGAGCAATATAGTATAGGGGGTGAAGTACTTTTGTCCACTAAAGAAGAGCGGGACCTAGGCGTGGTTGTGTCTGATCTTAAAGTAGCTAAACAGGTAGAAAAGGCGACGGCAAAAGCTAGAAGGATGCTTGGGTGCATACAGAGAGGAATGGCTAGCAGAAAAAAGGAGGTGATAATGCCTCTGTATAAGTCTTTGGTGCGACCTCATTTGGAGTATAGTGTGCAATTCTGGAGACCGCACCTTGAAAAGGATGTGAACAGGATGGAGTCGGTGCAGTGGGTGGCTACTAAAATGATTAATGGTCTTCATTATAAAGCATATGTGGACAGACTGAAGGATCTTAATATGTACACCTTAGAGGAAAGGCCGGGATAGAGGTGATATGATTGAGATGTTTAAATACCTCCGTGGCATAAATGTTCAGGGAGAGAGCCTCTTTTATTTGAAAGCAAGTTCTGCTACAAGGGGACATGGGATGAGGATGAAGGGAGATAGATTCAGGAGTGATATGCAGAAATATTTCTTTATGGAAAGAGTAGTGGATCCGTGGAATAGTCTCCCAGTGGAGGTGGTAGAGATGAGGACTAACTGAATTCAAAAAAGCATGGGACAAACACAGAGGATCTCTAAAGGTAAAAAGGGGACTGTTGTAGTTGTTATTGAAGGACAACCTAGATAGGCCATGTGGTCTTTTTCTGTCGTCATATTTCTGTGTTTTACAACTTGGGAAAATGAAAACAAGCAAGGTGAATATGAATTATGATCAGGCGGAGAGAGCCTGTGTTGAAAGTATGCTAACCTCTGTTTGAAGGGGATAAGCAGTTATAAAACAGATTAAGACCGTTATAGTTTCTAACACAGGAAAAACCAATGGGTGATAACTACTCTGTTGTACAATTGATATTGGTTAGCTTATGTTGAGCTAACTGTTCAAACGCTAACTGTAAACAGCAGATTGTAGAGATCAAGGTTCATGCACAGGTAGAAAATATGGTAGATAACATGTGATACGATTGGTATTGCTGAGCTTATATAAAATCATCTATTCTACAAAGTAAACCATAGACGTAAGCTGTGGCAAGTAATGCAATCTTACAGATTGGTTATTTAATCGTAGACTGATAATGGAGAGTTTCTGCGGAGATATCGGTGGTAACTGAATCAGTTGTTTAGAGAATCGGGCTGGATCACTCGGCATTTCAGCATGATGTTATCTGACAGATCGTGCTTGCCTATGTGCCCCCCCCCCCAAGGGCCATGCCAAAGGGGCCTCTAGCAAGTCCATTAGGCACAGGCCCACCTGAAGCACACCGGGTTTTTAAAGGCGATCTCGATGCCGGTGATGATGCTGAAGGCCCTTGACCTACAGAGAGCTACTGGTGCTATGTACTGGGACGATAGTGCAAATACCCCTTACTGACACCCAGGCATCGGCGACCTCTAGACCAGCATATATTGGCTATTGAGCACAGCTTGGCAGCTTTCCTTGCAGCCATGGTACCAATAAAACCCTTGGCTATGGGCACAACCCATTGATAACTGCTTATGGTACCGATATTGACACTGGTTCCAGCCATAGCATCAGGGTTGCTGCAGATGGCATCAACAATGCTGCCACCCATGCCCTTACTTGAAACTCTTACTGATACTGGTGCCAAGCCCAAGCGGCTCACTGAGGCCGATACATCGGAGCGTCGGTACCAGCATCTAGCTTTGGGCGAACACCGTGACTGTCGGTACATCAAGTTCTCTGATTCAGACTCCCCAGTTTTGGATGCGGAGTCACTCATTTCCCAGGGGGCCCGGGACCTACCTTCGGACTCTTCCCTGCCTCAACAGGGCCGCATGTCGCCGCCGGAAGACACATCCTTCCAGGAATTCATTCGTGACCTAGCCAAGGGGTCTCTATCATGGTAACATCAGAGAAGGAGCCAAGAATGGAGGAATCTAGAGATCCTCCAATACCCAACAGCACCAAAAGAGGCAGCCACCTTACTGGTGCACCACATTATGCTTTAAATGTGGGAGATCCCTCTCATGGTCTTATCTCAAAGTCAACGTCTCAATAGCATGTATAATGTACCAGAGTGTCCTGACTTCCAAAAGTCATAGCTTCCCCACCACTCCATGGTGGTGGAATCGGCGATGCACTGAATCAAAAGCTTGAAGACTCACTCCTCTAATCTCCCGGGAAGAGAATCGAGAACTTTCAACACCTTTGGGTGTTGATGCCTACAAGCATCAGTGCTCTCGGCTAGGATTAACTCCTATATCCTCTGTATGGGAATTTTCTTGAAAGAGGTCTCCAGGGATCTTGAGGCCTTTGCCCCTCTCCTCCCAGATGACAAAAGGGCAGATTATCTCACCCTAGTTAAGCATAGACAAAATGTATCGAAGTTTGTCAACGGAGCTACCTTCGATGCTTTTGAATGCACAAGCAGGGTCTCAGCAATATGCATTGGTGCACATCAAATTGCATGGCTTCAGGCCTCAGATCTTGAACAGTGGGTTCAAGATAAGCTGGACAACGGACCTTGCACAGGGGAAAACCTCTTTGGCAAAGACTGGCAAGATAAGGCCTCCCAATTAGAGTCAGAAAATACTACTCTAAAGAGACTGTCCAGAGTAGCAGCTGACCCTGCTAGGATAAAGACTCCTGCCAAAGAAGTCTTTCTACCATAAGAAGAAGAAATTATTCTCTTCCTATCCTTATGCTTCTCAGCACCAGGGTTAGGCACCACAGAAGAGGCAGCAGCCTCCTAAACAAAAGAAGCAAAGATGGCTAAATCTCCACCAGCTCCTCAGCCACATTCTGCACCTGATTTTTAACTCTTTCCTAGAGAACATTGCCATCCTACTTCTGGAGGACTCCTTCCTCCTCCACATAGCAGGCAGACTGTGTCACTACGTCTATAGATGGCACCTCAGAGCAGTGGACACTCAGCATAGTCCAGGAAGGGTACAGACGTCATCTACAAACTCTGCCCCCTCCACTTTCATGGAGGAATATCAAACGCAACCCCCACTCACTGCTGTCCTAAAGGACGAGGTGTCCTCTCTTCTGTCTCAGGGCGCCATAGAAGACATTCCAACATCCCGACAGGGAATGGGCTTCTATTCTCCCTACTTTCTCATTCCAAAGAAAACCGGCGGGTACAGACCCATTCTGGACTTCAGAAACCTCAACAAGTTTCTAGTTCATGATGATCTCTCTTGGGACTCTTCTTCCCTACCTCCAGAGTTGGGACTGGCTCTGTTCTAAAAGAAGCGTACACATATATCCTCATCCATCCAGGACACAGGAAATATCTATGCTTCACCTTTCAGGGAAAACATTATCAATACAGAGTCTTTCCCTTCGGACTTGCCTCTGCCCCAAGAGTCTAAACAAAGTGCATGGTGGTCATGGCCACATATCCTAAGAACTCTAGGGATATTCGTCTTCCCTTACTTAGACGACTGGCTAATAAAAGCAGACACCTCCCAAGGGGTGCTGCTTTCCTATCATCACAGTACTAGAACACTTGGGATTTGTCATAAACTTCCCAAAATCCCAGCTCACTCCAACTCAGACTAGAGTTTATCAGAACCCTACTAGACACCCAAAAGTCCAGGGTATTTCTGCCCCGGCTCCGTTGTGCCCATCTAGTTGAACTAGTGTTCCAGACATTCCTACGAGACCATCTGACAGCTCGAGAGATGCTGCAGCTCCTTGGGCACATAGCCTCTACAGTATATGTTCCATATGCCAGACTACATATGCGGATAGCCCACTGGACTCTTGGCTCCCAGTGGAAACAGGCCTTGGGCTGTCTCTGGGACAGGATCCAAGTCACTGCCTGTCTAACCGCATCCCTTCAGTGGTGGTGTTCTCCATAAAACCTGCTTGTAGGGTCACCTTTTCAGATGCCTCCATATCAATGCTCTCTGACGACGGATGCCTCCAAACTGGATTGGACAGCCCATCTGGGCAACCTGACTACACAGGGGCTCTGGACAGTGCAAGAGTCGCAACTTCAAATCAATCTTCTGGACCTTTGTGCTATCTCCATTGCCAACTGGGTGTATCAACACCACCTTGGAGCACAGCAAGTCCTTATCAGGATGGACAATCAGGTTGCCATGTTCTATATGAACAAGCAGGGAGGAACAGGTTCTTGGGCCCTCTGCCAGGAGGCGATACACCTCTGGTCCTTTGCCCTTGCTCATCAAATACACCTTCAAGCAATGTATCTCCTGGATGAGTCCAGTGTCTTGGCAGACAGACTGAGTCATAAGAACATAAGATATGCCATACTGGGTCAGACCAAGGTCCATCAAGCTCGGTATTCTGTTTCCAACAGTGGCCAATCTAGGTCATATGTACCTAGCAGTTTCCCCAAGGGGGACAGGTTCCACAATGCTTGTATTGGTTCAAGCATTGATATCCTGGGTCCCTTCTTAATAATGGTTTATGGACCTTTCCTTCAGGAACTTGTCCAAACCTTTTTTTAAACCCAGCTACACTAACAGCCTTTACTACATCCTCTGGTAACAAATTCCAGAGTTTGATTACACGTTGAGTGAAAAAATATTTTCTTTTATTAGTCTTAAATAGTTTACCCTGTAGCTTCATTGCATGTCCCCTAGTCTTTCTATATTCTGATAAGGTAAACAATAGATCTACGTTTACCCGTTCCACTCCGTTCATTAATTTGTAGACTTCTATCATATCTCCCCTCAGCCGTCTCTTTTCCAGGTTAAGAGCCCTAACCTTTTTAGCCTTTCTTCATAGGAGTATCCTTCCATCCCCTTTACCATTTTGGTGGCTCTTCTCTGAACCTTTTCTAAAATCGCTATATCCTTTTTAAGATACGGCAACCAGAATTGCACACAATATTCAAGGTGCGGTCTCACCATGGAACGATATAGAGGCATTATAATATCTTTTGTTTTATTTTCCATTCCTTTCCTTATCATACCTAGCATTCTATTTGCTCTCTTGGCCGCTGCTGCACACTTGGCTGAGGGTTTTAACATGGTATCCATAATGACGCCTAAATCTTTTTCCTGGGTGGTGGTTCCTAATGTGGAACCTTGCATCGTGTAACCATAGTTTGGGTTGTTCTTCCCTAGGTGCATAACCTTGCACTTGTCCACATTAAATTTCATCTGCCATTTTGATGCCCAGTCTTCCAATTTATCAAGATCCTCTTGCAATTTTCCACAATCCTCTTGGGTTTTAACAACTTTAAATAGTTTTGTGTCATCTGCAAATTTGATAACCTCACTCGTTATTCCACTTTCCAGGTCATTTATGAATATGTCAAAAAGCAGCGGACCCAGCACAGATCCCTGGGGTACACCACTATTCACCTTTCTCCATTGGGAAAATTGGCCATTTAGCCCTACCCTCTGCTTTCTATCTTTTAACCAGTTCCTGATCCACAATAGTACACTGCCTCCTATCCCATGACTCTTTAGTTTTGCCAAAAGTCTCTGATGAGGGACCTTGTCAAAGGCTTTCTGAAAGTCCAGATACACAATATCAACCGACTCACCTTTGTCCACCTGATTATTCACTCCTTCAAAAAAACATAACAGATTAGTAAGACAAGATCTTCCTTGCCTAAAGCCATGTTGGCTGTCTCCCATTAGGTCATGACTATCTACATGCTGAGTAATTTTATTCTTTATGATGGTTTCTACCATTTTTCCCGGTACTGATGTCAGGCTCACCGGTCTATAGTTTCCCGGATCACCCCTGGAGGAACCCTTTTTAAAAATTGGTGTTACATTGGCGATCCTCCAATCTTCAGGTATTAGAGATGATTTTAATGATAGTTCACAGATTACTAATAGCAGGTCTGCAATCTCGTATTTCAGTTCTTTCAACATCCTTGGATGTATACCATCCGGCCCAGGTGATTTGCTACTCTTCAGTTTATCTAATAGTTGTAATACATCTTCTCGATGTATCGATATTTCCTTCAATTCTTCCGCACCTTTAAATACCACTTCAGTCATGGGTAACATCCCTTCATCTTCCTCAGTAAAGACTGAAGCAAAGAATTCATTCAGTCTCTCCGCTATCGCCTTGTCGCCTCTTAGTGCTCCTTTAACCCCTTTATCATCTAATGGACCAACTGACTCTCTCACAGGTTTTTTGCTACGAATGTACTTGAAAAGGTCTTTACTTCGCGTTTTTGCTTCCGCAGCAAGCTGCTTCTCAAATTCTCCCTTTGCCTGCCTTATCAATGCCTTGCATTTGTCTTGCCAATGCTTGTGCTGTTTCCAGGTTTCGTCGTTTGGCTCTTTTTTCCATTTCCTGAAAGATGCTTTTTTGGCAAACAACAACCTCTCTGACCTCACCTTTAAACCATGCTGGCAGTTTTTTGGACTTCCTTCCACTTTTCTTAAACGTGGAATACAGCTGGTCTGGGCTTCCAAGATAGTATTTTTCAACAACAGCCAAGCCTGATGTACGTCTTTAACCTTTGCAACTGCTCCTTTTAGTTTTTTCTTAACTGTTTTCCTCATTTTATCATAGTCTCCCTTTCGAAAGTTAAAAGGTAGTACTGTGGATTTCCTTACTATCCCTCCTCCACTAATTAAATCAAAGGCGATCATGCTATGATCACTATTGCCAAGTGGCCCCAACACCCTTATCTCTTGCACTAGATCTGGTGTTGCACTAAGGATTAGGTCTAATATGGCTTCCCCTCTGGTCTGTTCATGAACCAGCTGCTCCAAGAAGTAGTCATTTAGTTCATCTAGGAACTTTATCTCCCTAGCATGTCCTGACGTGACACTGACCCAGTCGATACCGGGGAAGTTGAAATCACCCATTATTATTACTGCGCTGTAACGTTTGTTAGCTTCCTTGATTTCTTTGAGCATTTCATCATCCATTTGGTCATTCTGGCCAGGCGCTCGATAGTACACCCCCACTGCCATTGCCTTCCTCCTTTTACATGGAATTTCAATCCATATAGATTCTACAGCAGATTTTGTTTCCTGCAAAACTTTAATCGTTTCTGACTCAATGCCTTCTCTAACATAGAGAGCAACCCCTCCACCAATTTGATCAGCTCTATCATTACGATATAGTTTGTACCGAGGTATCACAGTGTCACATACTTCTTCCCCACAAATGGTCTCTGCATCCAGACACAACGTCCTACATCTTCCAGACCTGGGGAACTCCAGACATAGATCTGTTCGCTACTTCGCAAAATGCCAAGCTTCCTCGCTTCTACACAAGAACTCTGACATCAACCAGCTTATAAGTGGGATGCCTTACACCTACATTGGGGTCAGGGTCTGCTTTATGTGTTCCCTCCCATAACCCTCATTCCCAAAACACCTTTCAAGCTTCAGTCCGATGGGGGCTCCATAATTCTTATATCCCCTCACTGGCCGCGGCCTCTGGTTGGGATATGTGCTGGATTTCCTCTCCGAGGACAACGGCTCACTACTCCATCCCAATCCACAGTCTCTCTGTCTCACAGCTTGTCTGCTGAGAGCATAGCTTTATAAGGCTTTGATCTTACTCCAGAGGTTAAGGAGATCCTTTTGGCTTCCAGAAAGCCCTCCACCAGATGTTCATATGCTTTTAAGTGGCATAGATTCTCTGTCTGGTGTTCCCAGAAAGATCCTCTGTCCCTTCTCCAGGAACAAGAAGGAAGTCAGTCATTGCATAAGGGTGACGCCAGCACCGACAGAGCACCCGTGGAAACATCTCCCCAGCTTTCAAAGAAAGCCTTTGGGAGATGCCACCATGCATGCATGATCCCCTTCCCGCTTAAGGGTGCCATCTTACTCAATCTCCCTTTTTCCACGAAGCCCAACAGACAATCAGTCTTCTTTCCCTGGAAAAAAGTTGATTTTTTTTGTGCATAAAACTGCCATTCCTTCTCCGGTTAGCACTGGTCCCTTTCCTGCCTCTGAGCCCCGTTGCCCTGGCATCGAGTCTCGGAACAATTCTTCATTTTTCTTCCAGTTCAGTTTCACACCCTCTTCTAACTGCAGGCTGTGTCGAGGATCTTTGACCTCGCAGGGATCCTTTTTGCTCCAATGGCCAGTAGGTTCAAAAAGTGTGATTGGTGCGCAAAGAACATGTCCTTATCCAATACACACGACTGCTGCCTCTAGTGTCTAGGTGCCAAACATGATCCAGAGGTTTGTGCCCTGTGCGAAAAGATGTCCGCGAAGGCCATCCAAAGTCGTCGGCAGAAACAAGATGACATTTTCCACAGATTGGATTCTGCCCCGGTATCCCCGCGCTCTAAAGTTCCCATACAGATCATTGGAGTTGCGTAAAGCCCCCGCGGCGCCCAATTGGGTCTGGGGACACTCTTACAAGTGTTCCCCGGAGTGTGAGCACAAGAAGAAGAAGAAATCCTCGAGGACCTCATACTGGGAATCGGACACACACAGCAAATCCCATGCCAGGTCCCACAGTCCCTGGAGGGTATTTGAGGAGCCAGAGCAAGAACAGTCAGCAAAGGGGACCAGAACAGATGCCGAGGCCTCCAATAACCAGTCACAGACCCCCAAGGCCTGTCCCGTTGAGGACTCCCTTTCCTCGTAGATGCCAGACCCGGTCACACCAATGTCTGCATCGAAGGCTGTAACTCCTTAATAGGAAGCCAGGATGATGGCATTAGAATGCAGTGTCACTACCTGCCTTGCCTCGCAGCAAGCGTTGATGCCTGACCCTGCCGGTGTTCGCACCGAGACTGCAGGGACCCCGATATCGAGGAATCCCTGGGCCGCCAAGTTGATCCTTGAGAGCCTTGAGCTGATCCTCAGTGAGGGTCTCGATCCCATTCACAGTCCTCAGGAATGAGATCCTCCCTGGCAAGCGCTTGTGGCTGCAGCCAAGCAGCCGCCTTGGGTCACCGAAGACCCAACCCGAGCCCGGCACCTTGAGAGCCATCCGGCCTTGAGTCCCTTGACCGACTACTCAGACTGGCGGTTCAAGGACGAGGCCTCCCCAGAGACACGTAAAAACTGCAATCTCCCCTCAGACCTGTCTCCCCCAGCGTCGTGGCACCACTCCCCACCCAAGGACATATTGTTCCTCGAGTTTGTCTGGGACATGGCGAAAGCTTTGTCTCTCACCACAGAGTTGGAGGAGGACCCTCGCACGGAGGAACTTGAAATTCTCCAGTATGAGACTCCTGATGGTCCCTGTCCCCACCATCCTCTGGCGACTCGTCCATCAGATGTGGGAGACCCCGGCATCGGTGCCAGTAGTTAGCTGACGCTTCGACACCATGTACTGGGTCCAGCGGGGCCACGGCTTTCGGAAAGTGCAATTCCCACACACCTCTATGGTGGTTGAGTCGACCATGTGCTGGCATAAAAGCCTGATGACTTGCTCCTCCATATCCTCGGGCAGGGAGTCCCTTGCCCTCGATGCCCTTGGACGCAAATGCTCGATGCTGGATTGCTGAATCCAAGCCTACAAGCTGTATATCAGCATGTATCTCTGAGACCTAGCAAAAGAACTCGCAGGCTTCTCGGTGGGTCTCAGTGGAGATCACCTCCAGTGATTCCAAACCCTCATGAAATACATCGGGAGTGCTTTGAAGTTACATGTCTTGAGCCGCCTACGACGGTTTCAAGTCCAACGTGAGGATGGCTGCCTCAGGCATCTGTGCCTGACGCCAGGCCTGGCTCCAGGCATCAAACCTCGAGCAGTGGGTCCAGGAGAAACTCCTTGACGTCCCCTATCTCAGTGAAAATCTCTTTGGCAAACCGATGGAGGATAAGGCGGCAGAGATCGAGAGAGCTTATCACAAGGACTCTGCTCTCCAGAAAGACTTCCACCCCTCCCAAGAAGAAACCATCCAGGAAGAGGCCCCCTTTTCATAGAAAAGGCCAGCCTTTCCGAGGCTATCCCCAATACTAGGCCTCCCCCCAGACCCTGCAGCTGGGTCATCAGGGCAAAGGAGTGGGCCAAGGCCAACATATGCCTAAGGGCTCTAAGCCCCAAACAACGGCTCCTGCCTAGACTGGGTCAGGGTTTTGATTCCCTGAGCATATCCTCTCCTCCCGGGGGGGAGGGGGGAAGCAGCTGCCAACAGGGGGGCATCTGATCCACTTTGCCCATCGTTGGCCAGCCATAACCACAGACACCTGGGCCCTCCAGGTGGTCAGAGAATGCTACCTCCTTCACTTGGATCGAACGCCTCCCCTTTCTTTTCAGGAGAGCCCCCTCGAACTCCCCTGCATCAGACCTTGCTACTGCAGGAACTTGCAGGCCTCATCAGGTACAGAGCCATGGAACTAGTACTCTTCCACCTCAGGGGCAAGAGGTTCTACTCCCGTTACTTTCCGGTTCCAAAAAGAACAGAGGGCCTAAGGCCCATTTTGGACTTGTGAAACCTGAACAAGTTCCTGGTGCAGGAGAAGTTCATGAATGTTCTCCCTTGGAACATGCTGCCCTACCTCCAGCAGGAAGATTGGCTATGCTCGTTGGACCTAAAGGATGCTTACATCCACATCCTTATTCATCCCAGTCACAGGCCGTATTTAAGGTTCATGGTTGGGGGTGACCACGACCACTACAGGATACTACCCTCGGCCTAGCCTCCGCACCAAGAGTCTTCACCAAATACCTGGCAGTGGTGGCCACCTACCTTCGTCTCCAAGGGGCCTTCATCTTCCCATATCTGGATGACTGGCTCGTAAAGGGGGACATTGCCACAGAGATGCAACAAGCCACGGCCCGCACTATCAAGGTTCTACAGTATTTGGACTTTGTGACAAACCACCCCGAGTCTCACCTCACTCCATCGCAGGACTTGGAGTTCATTGGAGCTCAACTGGACGTTCTCCAGGCTAGGGCCTTTCTTCCCATGGACGGGGCAGATCGCCTCAGGGCCCTGGCCACCAAAATTCAACACCATCACGCAGTGTCGGCGCGGTCCATGCTCTGCCTACTGGGCCACATGGCATCCACAATGCATGTGGTTCCCAATGCCTTCCTCTACATGCGGGCAGCTCAACGGTGTCTCTGCTCACAGTGGACACAAGCCACAGGCAGGCTCTGGGACAAGGTCTTAGTGTCCCATCAGCTAGTGGAGTTGCTCGATGGTGACGGGGCACACAGCAACTGCAGGAGGGCATGCCCTTCCAGTCCCCAGATTTCCAGAGGGTCCTCACCACGGACATGTCCCTACTGGGATGGGGTGCTTACTGCGAGGAACTGCGCATGCAGGGCAACTGGTCCCTAGCAGAGAGCCAGGAACAGATCAGTCTGCTAGAGCTCAAGGCCATTTTTCTGGTGGTCAAGGCCTTCCACCACCGCCTGCGGAACCAGTCAGTGCTAGTCCAAATGGACAACCAGGTCACGATATTCTACCTGAAGAAGCAGGGGGGCACAGGGTCTCAGCACCTCTGCTAGGAGGCAGTAGCCCTCTGCTCGTATGCGATCGGTCAGAGAATGCTCCTTAGGGCGGTATACCTTCTGGGCCAAGACAGTATCCTAGCGGACAGCCTAATGGACCTAATGGTGACCTGATCCAATGCCAAAGCACACAGATTCTTTAATTGCTGCATGGAAGCAGGCACTGAGGGCATTTACTCCCTAGTTTGGTCCTGTTTCCTCTGTGGCTGCTCGTGGAGCATGTGCTTCGATGCATAGAGCGGCATCTGGGCTGGATTGTCCTGGTGGTGCCTGATTGGCCATAGAAGCCATTGTTCAGGGACCTGATGCAGCTTCTGCAGGAACCTTCTCTGATTGCCCCCAGCTCAGGGGCTGTTACGTCAAGGGCCAGTCCTTCTGGATGTCCTGACTCCCCTTCTTGCTTATGGCTTGCCTCATGAAAGCATCACTTAATGCATAAAGGCTATTCTCCTGCCATGTTTTCCATGCTCCTTCAGGGTAGAAAAATTCTACCTGTCTGTCTTTTTGAGTATTGGTGCTGCAGACAAGACCTGATACAGTGGATTTGCCATCCCTTCTTGCCTTCCTTCAGGATAACTTGGACAAAGGACCTTTCCCTTAGCTCCCTGAAAGTTCAGGTTGCAGTTTTGTCCTGCTATAGAGGACTGGTGGCTGGGTGGTCCATAGCCTCATACCTGATGTTTCCCATTTCCTACAGGGGGTTCGGCCTTGTGTCATCCTCTGCAATCAGTTGATCCCTCATGGGGTCTTTGCCTGATGCTCCAGGCCTTGATGTCAGAGCTTTTTGAGCCCTTGAAGTGAGATATGATTAAGGATCTAACTCTTAAGACTGTCTTCCTGGTCGCAATCTGTTCAGTGAGATGTATCTCTGAGCTACAGATGCTATTATGCAGGGGTCCTTACTTATTATTCTCAAAGGAAGCTGTGTGCATTCAACCTGTTCCTTCCTTTTTGCCCAAGGTGGTATCTTCCTTCCACATGAATTAGGTGGCTTGTCTGCCTTCCTTTTCTAAGGAACAATGCCATGGGAAGAACAAGGACCATCACTTGGATGTCCAGAGGGTGCTTCTCTGGTACTTGAAGATTATTAACGTCTTTCTCAAGTCAGACTATCTCCTTGTGCTGTTTGCGGGCCCATGTAAGGGTGACAGGCGGCTAAATCTACTTTGGGGTGTTGGATTAAGAAGGCCATTTGCCTCAGTGTATCTGTTGTAGACCTGGCTGGTTCTGGAAGGTTTGTGTGTGCATCAGGCGCAAGTATCATTGTGGGTGAAGCGTAGCTCGGTAGTCTCTTCAGACGTTTGTCAGGTGGTAACGTGGGCAGCACTTTCCACTTTTTGTCAAGCATTACCATTTGGATGTCCATACTCAGGCAGACAGCCTTTGGCTCAGAAGTCTTAAAAGCTGCCGTGACATCTTCCTGCCCAGTGGAGGCGTAACTTTGATATGTTCCACTTGTCTGGGCTAGCCTAGCAGGATGATATGGAAGATGACATTTTACTTACCAGATAATATCCTTTCCTTCGGTCCTGCTGGAGCAGTCCAGGACCTGCCCCTGGAACCTTTATTAGTCTGCCATACTCTGTAGTTGGCCCTACAGGTTCATAGCCTTCTGACAAGCCTTTTGTTGAAGCTGATCCTGTATATATCTATGCTTCCTGTTCTGTTGAAGGTTGGCAATTTCTCTGAGATTGTGTGAGATCAGAGATTCCTTAACACAAGCCTTGACAAATTTTCTTGGAATCAAGGAGCCAGCTTAAACGTTTAGGAGCTGGCTGCTAAGACCTTAGTCACAATACTCCCCCCCTCCCCCCCCACAAAAAAAAGATATATCGCAGCTCCGTTTTTAAGGGCCTGAATTACTGTTTTCATTTTCTATGTGAAAAGAAAACTTAATAAATCTGGCTTTTGACATGCTATTACACAGTGCCAACAGAAATCAGTGGTTCTTCCTCATCCCCTTCCTACATCCCCAATGAGTAGGTTGTCCGCAGCATATTGGTGACCCTTTTTAGCTGCACCTAAGGCAGCTTTCTTTTTTGTGTCACATATCACTATAGCCTGGTAATGCGTGAAGCAAACAAAATCTGTCATAACCCCTGCCCAGCCATCATCCAATGTCTCTGTCTCTTTCTCATATAACCCCCCCACTCAAAACTTCACCCAGTCTCTTTCCTTCTTATGCCCCCCTCGAGCTTCTCATAGTCTCTCTCAGCCCCTACCTGAGGTTTCTCATAGTCTCTCTCAGCCTCTACCTGAGGCTTTACTTAGTCTCTCCCTCACTCATAAACCTCCCCCTCCCCCCCAGGCTTCACCTAGTATATCTCTCTCTCATAACTCCCCCCTCCCATTCCAGGCTCCACCCAGTTTCTCCCATCCCCCCCCCCCCCCCCCCAAGGGCTTCACTCAGTCTCTCTTCCTTTCATGACATCCTGGGCTTCCTATAGTCTTTCTCTCATGACTCACCCCAAACCAGGATTCCTTCCAGTCTCTCATGCCCCCCCCCCATGCTTCATCTAGTGCATGTCTTTCTCTCATCCACCATTCCCCTACCCTCTTTCTCTCATCCATTGTGGCAGCTCCTTGATAATAGTGCAGTGCACATTTCCCCCATCACATTCGGCTCTGTGCACAGTTGAGCTTGGCTGTAGAGGAAGTTTAGGTGATCTCATGGTTTCAAGGCTCCTAAACATCTTCACAGTGGGGCTCAATAGTTCACATAGTCAATCGCGACGAGGGAAGAATACACTGAGCTGTTTTTTTTCAGAAACTGTCCAGGACACAGCTCCCCTTTTGCTAATGGTGGATGGAGTCCCAGCTGGCTGATCACGGCCATGGCCATCTGGCTGATTGGCTGCAGCTGTCATCTTTGCCGCAACCGATCGGCTGATTGCAGCCATGGTTGTCATCTTCTGATGGCAGGGGACGGAGTCCCTGCTGGCTGCTACTTTCTGGAGCATGAAATCACGGGCGTCAGGCTGCGATTTTTAGGCACCATGGTGACCTGGCATCTGAGATTTGTTGAGCCCTGCCTTAAAGTATGCTTTGGTACAAATACTGGAGTATATCCTTATGGGAAGAACACACAAAAGGCGAGCGGTAGTAGGTGGTCACTAGTGCTTTATTGAAATAAAAGAAACAACCCACAGGCTATTAATGGCACAGTGATGTCATAAGAAGCTTCTAGAACATTTTTCTGTCTCCACATATGCTAGTAGTAGGAGAACACAACCCACTTGTCCTGGACTGGTCTAGCAGGACTCAAGAAAAGGACATTTTTTGTAATCAACTTATTATCTGTAATAGGTGTTCTCTGAAAGTAGCAGTTCACCAGTCAAACAATCCTTCCTACTTTCCCATGGAAGTAGAGCTCATTAGCTTAATTATTGAACTTGAGGCTGGGCATTTGTGGAAACGGTGGAACTACAGCTCATACTTTGAGGCATTTCATGTTTCACCAGAAATCTCTGGAAGTGTGTTCCATGCTGGTGCCATCCAATGAAGTTTCCCTATCTGTGCAACTTGTGAACTGCTATTTTCAGAGAATGCTGTTTAGAAGTAAGTGAATTTGTTTTATTGCTTGTTTTTTTTCCTATCCATCTAATCTTTCCCATAGCAGTTCTGTAGCTCTGATTATTGTACCTACTGCCCTTCTTCCTCCCCAGCAGTTCCTATATCTGCTTATTGCCCCTGCTGTTGTATAGACTGTAGTGGGAAATAAAGAGAAAAAAATGAATGTAACGTTCAAAGCCTGTGCTCCTTTCAGATCTATTCATAGCTTTGCCGTCTGCCCCCTGCAGCTCAGAAAGACAGGTTCAGAATAAATGAGCTCCGAGGACACCATGGGGAAGTCATTAAAGCCAGCCTTGTGCATGCAGAGGCCAGAGGAGTAGTGACTCTGTCACCCCAAGGAGTCTGGCAGTGTCCAGCCAGCACAGTGCCCCAGCCCCATCACACCAGGACTGCTTTTTGTAGAGGTTTTTTTTGTTTTCACTGTTTTATGGCTCTGCCATTGCCTCTTTGTGCATGACTTCCCTTCTCTCTCGCTCTTCCTCATCTTCTTTATCACTGTCTTTCTTCCTCCCCCTTCTCTTTGTGTCTCTCCCTCCCTCGTACCTTTGTTCTTTCTCCTCCTCTCTTTCTTTGTTTCACTCACTCTTCTTTGTTCCTTTTGTCTCTCTTTGACATGCACTTGCATCCACCTTAGCACAATAGTGCTCATACCCTTACATTCCAATAGCTGTTTCACTGTAAAATGAAATCTACCGCTCTAAAACAGCTCTCTTTATCACCGACTATTAGAGCAATGACTTTGTCTAGCTCTGATTTCTAAGTGCACCTTAAGATACTGCTCTCTTACTGCCCCAATATGGGGCTAGTGCTTCCCCTGCTCTCTGTCTCTGTTTTGTACCCCATCCTTCTTGCTGAGAGGAGCAAGGCAGCATCTGTTTCATTACTGTGAAAGGGAAAGGGGTTAGCTGCAAAGGTGCAGCCTTCCACCCACAAGCATAAAGGATTTGAATCCACCCCAGTAACTATCCTCGCTGAGAAATAAGCTACTTCCCACACATGCACACAAAACTGGCTAATGGGGAGATCTGGGGCTGTGACATCACATCGACACTAACCCAAACACTACCATATTCATATACAAAAATAACTCTCCTACACATTCGCTGTCTGTCGGATACTGACTCGGAATACACACTGGACTACATCTTGGCTTCCCTGAATGAATCCGATCTCAACTGATCTCCGCTGCTAAGCGGGGTCGGCCCTGGCTAGTGCTTCATTGGATGACCACCTTGGAATACCAGGTGCTGTAGACTTACTGCACAGAAGAAAGGCCTGGCAGTTAACTTCCAGTCACACCTTCCCAAGAAAATCCAAGGACTGCATTGACATGATGGTACACAGTTTTCAAGGTAGTATAGTTTAGCAATCCCAGCATAGATTTCACATCTCCATCTGTGAAGGAAGTTTAAATCCCACACGCTGCATCTCCAGTGAGCTGATTTTCTGTGAAGTGCACCATCAAACCTTCTGCAGGTCATTGAGCAGGTCCCCTCTGCTCTATCCAAACATTTCCTGGAAGTCACCACTTTACAGCTCTGAAAGCACACACAAGATTTATGTACATACATATAGTGATAGCACAGGTCTTTCAGGGTTATTAAGTAAGGTGAAGTCGCTGCCTTCAAGAGCTTACAAGCTATCAGGCCAATGCAGAAAACTAGCATGGGCTTTACACACAGATAACGCAACTTTAGGCACAATTACCGCCACAGCCGAATGCAGAAAAGGGATGGACGCGTACGTAAACAGCAAAGGAAAAGCTAGTATACACATAATTCCGAGTATTTAAATTGTAGGCAAATGAGCTGCGCGTATTAAAATGGCATGCTAGTATTGTCTGCACCCGATGACGAGAAAGGCATAAAGGAATCCTAACCAGCCTAAGTGTCAATGTTTCTACACCTGGACTTAGGTGGCTTAAACATCTAGTGCGTCCCCCCCCCCCCCCCCGACAGTATTTTGATGGCATTGGGGAAAGTCCCTGATGCCTCAGTCATCTGAGGGGAAATGTTAGGCATTAGGGAAAGCCCCCGATGCCATCAAAATACTCTCAGGGGGTTGGTGCCCCAGACAGAATGCAAATCCTCTGTGGCCCAGTGGCCTCTATTTCTTCCCCCCCCCATCAACCTCCCCCAACTAAAAATAATCCTGGTGGCCCAGCTTCCTCGAATACCCCACCCCCTCCCAGTACCTTTATAGAGGTCTATAAATTAATGAATGGAGTGGAACGGGTAAACGTAGATTGTTTACACCATCAAAAAGTAGAAACACTAGGAGACATGCAATGAAGCTACAGTGTAATCCGTTTAAGACTAATAAGAGACTTTCCTGTTCGGTAATCCAGTTTAGTCCTCCAACATCGGGTAGTGCCCCTCCTCCTGCAGCCGGGAGACTGGACCAATCAAATCTTCTGTAGTATATATGCAGCAGGAGCTCCCAGAAGTCCCCAGTGTGTCCAGTCTCCCTGCAGCTGGAGGACTTCTGTGCCCTTGCTGGGCACGCTAAGTGACACTTGAAGGAGCAACACTAGTTAGTTAGTTCTTTTGGGGTTTATTTCTGGTCCTTTATATTCTATTTCTTTTGCTAGGTAGCTGTATCTTTAAAAAAGAAAAAGACACAGGAGACTTTCTGGGGAAAGCCAGACCTGCCTTGGGCTCCTGCCTTTCTGCCTGGGAATCTCTGAAGCCTGGGTTGAGCTCTCCCCAAGGCTGTTCGGGGAAGAGCCATACCGGCTGCAACATTGCCTGTCACTTGGAAAAGTGGGCTGAGTTCCTTGCTGTTCCCAGAGCTGGTAGGAATTTTCCTTGTTTTAAGCTCTCTGTTCTTTGCTTGGGCAGAGGCTCTGTCGGCTCCCCTGGCTTCCAAACTGCACTTTTTCCTGCTTTTTTTCGCTTGCCCTGTATTAGAGGGTCGTTTTCTTTCTTTTCCATATTATTTGGGTACCTTTGTATTTTCGCGCCGTTTTTTATCGCGGGTGAAAAAGTGCGGCGGCCATTTTGGATTTCTAAAGTGTGCTTTTTAAGGGCACTTTTTAACACTTGCGCACGGGTTCCCCTGGTGTTTTTGGGGTTTCTTTTGCTGGCGATTTTGCTCAGGGCACCCCTAGGATTCTGGGGAGTATTTTGTTTACTGTAAAAAAAAAAAGGTTTTAAATTTAATACTGTGCTGAATTGAATAAGGTTAGTCCCCTTGGTGTGGGCTTCCCTGTTCCTGTTGCCTTATTTTTCCCTGAGAGCAGGTGGCCTGGGCATGGCTGCCAAACCTCAGTGTGTAATTTGTGGCTCCCGCAGAGGTACAATGACTGACTCTGGAATCTGTAAGAGCTGTGCTGCAGTTTCTTCAGAACTGGAGCTGCCTATTGAAATTAAGGAACAGCATGTGCCCGGGGACCCTTCCCTTTCGGGGGACAGTGTCCCTTCACCGAGCATCCTTCCTTCTGGTCTGGGCCCGGCGTCTAATACGTCGGTCCCTGAGCTCCAGCAGGCGGCTATGGTAGCGTCGCCTATAGACTTTTCCCCGGATTTTGTTCTTCTCATGCATCAGGCCTTCCGCTTAAGCCGGTCTGGTCATTTGCCGGAGGCTTGGCCCGCCTCTCTCCCCCCAGCATCCGCGGGGGGGGGTTCAGCGGTCTTCCCAACCCGCGGTCAAGCGGCCCAGGTTGGGGGACCAGGATCAGGGCGCCCTTTGCCTCCCGGATTCCGAGACTGAGGGGGATCCGGATATTGAGGCGGAGGAGTTAGAAGACGGAGAGCTTCCAGAACTGGAAGATCAGGCTCGCATCATTCGGGTGTTTCGAAGGGACGAGCTGGTACCTTTGGTCACGGAGTCTCTCCAAGCACTTAACCTCTCTGCGGTGCGGCCGCTGGAGGAGGAGGGTCTCGAGGATCCTCTCATTCAGGCGGTCAGGGATGCCCAGGTAGTTTTGCCTGTGCACCGAGTAGTTGAGCAGATGATCCATGCGGAATGGGAGCAACCGGAATCCGCTTTGAAAGGGATTCGGACCATGAATCGTCTTTACCCCTTGCAGACAAGGACAGGGACTTGTTTAAGTCTCCACGTGTGGATGCTGCCGTTTCGGCAGTGACTAAGAAAACCACCATCCCGGTTGAAGGGGCCGCAGCCCTGAGGGATGTTCAGGACAAAAAGGTTGATAATTTGTTGAAGCAAGCCTTCGAGACCAACGCCTTATCGTTACAAGCTTCTATTTGTGGGGCGTGGGTAGCTCGAGCTTGTTTGCGATGGTCGCAGCACCTGCGCTCGGGGTCCGGTATGGACCAACAGGGGCTGTTGGACGTTGCCCGCGTGGAGTCGGGATCGGCCTACTTGGCGGATCTGTGTTATGATTTAATACGCTCCCTAGCTAATAGCATGGCCTCCATGGTAGCGGCACGACGGTCCATCTGGTTGCGCAATTGGGCGGCCGACGGTTCTTCCAAGTCTCGCCTCAGTAAACTACCCTTTAAGGGCAGGTTGTTATTTGGTGAGGCTCTGGATAAGTTGGTGAAGGATCTCGGTGAGTCTAAGGGTGGTCGGCTTCCAGAGGATAAGCCTGAGCTTAATAGGTCGTCCACCTCAGCGCGCGGCCAGTTTCGGGATGCGCGCAGATTTCGTTCTTCCCGGCTGTGGACTTCGCAGCGCGGTCGTTTTGGAACCCGTCATCAAGGGTTTCGTGGTTTCAGAGGAGCGGGAAGGGGCTTCTCCGGAGCTGCCTCTTCCTCGGCCTCTTCCTTTAATCGCAAGCCACAATGAAACGAGGCGGGCTCTAGAGGAAGACCCGGTCATCGGGGGTCGTTTGCGCGACTTTCTTCCTTCTTGGGCCCAAATTACGTCAGATCGGTGGGTGCTGCAGATTATAGAAGAAGGTTATGCCCTAGAGTTTGCGCACCCACTTCCGGATTCGTTTGTTCTGTCTCCCAGCAAGGGAGCTCAAAAGGCGCGGGACATCCGCGTGACCCTGGATCGGCTTCTCTCTCTGGGGGCCGTGGTTCCGGTCCCGCCCTTGGAAAGAGGCGCAGGTCGCTACTCCATCTATTTTGTGGTTCCCATAAAGGGCGGTTCCCTTCGTCCGATCTTGGATCTCAAAGGCGTGAATCGCGCTCTCAGAGTACCGCACTTTCGCATGGAGACCCTGCGGTCAGTCATCGTAGCGGTGCGTCAAGGGGAATTTTTGACATCCCTCGATCTTACAGAGGCCTATTTACACATTCCCATCCGGCCCTCCCATCAACGGTTTCTCCGCTTTGCGCTCCCGTGGGGCCATTTTCAATTCCGGGCCATGCCGTTCGGACTCGCCACGGCTCCCCGCACCTTCACAAAGGTAATGGTTGTAGTCGCGGCGGCGTTGCGCAAGGAGGGCATCCTGGTCCATCCATATCTCGACGACTGGTTGATTCGAGCGAAGTCCAGTCGGGAGTGTGTGCAAGTCACGAGCAGGGTGGTGGATCTCCTTCGGTCCCTTGGATGGGTGGTGAACGAATGCAAGAGTTGTCTGTCTCCGTCACAAGATCTCGAGTATCTGGGAGTCCGCTTCGACACAGCAAGGGGCTTGGTGTGCCTTCCGGAGCGACGCGTGCTGGCGTTGCGGGCTCTGGTCCGTCTCTTCCGGGGGATGCCAGCTCCGTCGGCGTGGTGGTACCTGCGGCTCCTCGGCACGATGGCGGCGACCTTGGAGGTGGTGCCTTGGGCGCGCTTCCACATGCGTCCGCTGCAGAGTGCTCTTCTGCGACGTTGGTCCAACCAGTTCGACTCGCTGAACAAGAGATTGCCTTGCCCAAAGACGGTTCGCCGATCCCTCCGGTGGTGGCTCTCCGCCGAGAACCTGTCGCGAGGGGTTCCCTTGGAGCCTCCTCTGTGGGTTCCGTTCACGACGGATGCGAGCTTAACCGGCTGGGGGGCTCACTGCGAGTCCCGCTTTGCTCAGGGGGAATCAACCGTCTCGAATTGCGGGCAGTCCGGTTAGCCCTGGTGGACCTGGAGACCCTGGTTCTCGGACGGCCGGTGAGAGTCCTGTCGGACAATGTGTCCACTGTAGCTTACATCAATCGCCAAGGGGGTACCGGCAGCATGGCCCTGGAGGCAGAAGCGGCGGCCTTGTTCAACTGGGTGCAAACTCGCCTTCCAGGAATCTCGGCGGCTCACATTGCGGGCGTAGACAATGTCCAGGCCGATTTTCTCAGCAGAGTGCGCGTGGACCCCGGAGAATGGGAGCTAAACCCACAGGTTTACGCACAAATCGTCCGGCGGTGGGGTCCACCCATCATGGATCTCATGGCGACCTTTCAATCAGCCAAGACAGGGCGCTTCTTCAGCAGGCGAAGGGAGCGCATGTCCGAGGGGCTCGACGCTCTCATTCAGCCGTGGCCAACGTCCGGTCTTCTTTATGTCTTTCCTCCGTGGGCTCTGATCGGCCGGGTCGTACAACGTATCGAGAGCCACCGGGGTCGCGTGTTACTGGTGGCCCCGGATTGGCCCCGGAGGCCCTGGTATGCCGATCTGGTCCGGTTGAGCGACGGCGTTCCTTGGCTCCTGCCCGCTCTACCGGATCTTCTTCTTCAGGGTCCCTTGCGGATGCCCCAAGTGGATCGATTCTCGCTTACGGTTTGGCCATTGAGAGGGCTCGGCTGAAAAGGAAGGGCTACTCCCCCGCGGTGATTTCTACCCTTCTGCGGGCGAGGAAAACGTCCACTTCTCTTACTTACGTTCGGATTTGGAGGATTTTTGAAGACTGGTGCTCCCGGCGGGGAGTCCGGGCGGCGACGGTTTCAGTGCCCGTCGTTTTAAGTTTTCTTCAGGATGGTTTCGATAAGGGCCTTGCGGCTAGTTCCCTAAAAGTCCAGCTGGCGGCTATCTCGTGTTACCGCGGCAAGGTTTTGGGTCGTCTGCTCGGGGCTCATCCGGATGTACGCCGATTCCTTATGGCTGTTTTTCATTTGCGGCCCTCCCGCAGAGTTTTCATTCCTCCTTGGGACTTGAATTTAGTTCGGAGGGCCCTGGTTCGTGAACCTTTTGAGCCCCTGCGCAGGGCGTCTCTGAAAGATCTCACGCTGAAGGCGGTTTTTCTTGTAGCCATCTGTTCGGCACGGTGCATTTCAGATCTGCATGCATTGTCCTGTCGAGAGCCTTTCTTGTCTTTTTCCGCGGATCGGATCGTTCTCCGTCCGGTTCCTTCCTTTCTGCCAAAGGTGGTGTCTCCCTTTCACATGAATCAGGCAGTGTTTCTTCCAGTGCTTTCTTCGCAATCTGTCGGGTCAACGGACAAAGGTCTTCTCCGGCTCGATGTGGGTCGTACGCTCCATCGTTATTTAAAGGTTACCGAGTCTTTTCGGAAATCTGACCGGCTTTTCTGCTCTTCGGGGGTGCGCGTAAAGGGGAAGCGGCGGCTAAAGCCTCCATTGCTAGATGGCTCAAAGAGGCGATCGCGTCCGCGTATCTGTTGCAACAGCGGTCTGTTCCGGAGGGTCTGAGGGCTCATTCTACTAGGGCTCAGGCGACCTCTTGGGCGGAGTATAGCCTGGTTCCGCCGGCAGATATCTGTAGGGCGGCCACTTGGTCGTCTCTGCATGCTTTCAGTAGACACTATCGCTTAGATGTGTCAGCGGCTCGGGATTCCTGTTTTGGTTCGGCGGTTCTGCGCGCCGGATGGCAAGGTCCCGCCCGGTCTTAACTGCTCTGTTACATCCCGATGTTGGAGGACTAAACTGGATTACCGAACAGGAAATGGAAATTACACTAACCTGGTAATTGTAGTTCCTGGAGGGTCCAGTTTAGTCCTCCTTCCCTCCCGACTATCTGCTAATGTGGTGCAGCGCGCCTTTCCGAACGGTTGATATTAAGACGGTTCCTCTTGCCGTTCGGTCCCTCTGTGGCAGCCGCGTTTTTTGCAGAGGCTCTTCTCTGTCTCGGGGGTTCAGGCAGCTCCTGAACTTCTGGTGGGGAGCGGTGTTTTGATTCCTGAGGCGTCGGTGCCGGCGCAATGCAGTGTTCTGACTTCCTCGTTTGGGGAGGGGGTTGGATATTCCTTGTGGGGGAACAAATTGTTCTTTAATTAGGTCATTTTGTATATTAATCTAATGTGTTGCTTCGTTAAGTATGCTTTGTTACTAGTACACTGGGGACTTCTGGGAGCTCCTGCTGCATATATACTACAGAAGATTTGATTGGTCCAGTCTCCCGGCTGCAGGAGGAGGGGCACTACCCGATGTTGGAGGACTAAACTGGACCCTCCAGGAACTACAATTACCAGGTTAGTGTAATTTCCATTTTTTTTTCACTCAATGCGTAATCAAACTCTATTGTTCATTACTGGAGGATGTAGTAAAAACTGTTAGTGTAGCTGGGTTTAAAAAAGGTTTGGACAAGTTCCTGGAGGAAAGGTCCATAAAACATTATTAAAGAGGACCCGGAAAATACACTGCTTGCCCCAATGCAAGCATTGTGGAACCTGTGTGTCTTTTTGGGAAACTGCCAGGTACTTGTGATCTGAATTGACCGCTATTGGAAACAGGATACTTGGGCTTGGTGGACCTTGGTCTGATCCAGTATAGCATTTCTTATGTTCTTATGACCCTGCCCGATGCATCCCAGAATGCACTGTGCGGGGCCAAGCGCTGCCATTTTTCAAGATGGTGGTTCAGGAGCACATGGGCAGTGCTCCCGCTCCTTTGTAAAGGTACCGAGAGGAGGGTGGGGGATTCTGGGCTGCTGGGCCACCAGGGCTATTTTTAGTTGGGTGGTTGGGAGGATTGGGGTGGCTGGGCCACCAGGGATTTGCTATCTTTCAGGGGCACTGGCCCCCCGACAGTATTTTGATGGCATTGGGGGCTTTCCCCGATGCCTGGATCATCTGAGAGGAAGTTTGGCAAATCCCTCAGATAATCCAGGCATTGAGGAAAGCCCTCAATGCCATCAAAATACTGTTGTGGTGCATATGCAAATTAGCCACTCAGTGCCCTTGTTCCTGTGGGAGAGCATGCCAAAAGTGTGCCGACTTCTGTGGGCATGTGTTTGGCTTGCTTTCCCAGTTTAGCACTGCCATTTGCGCCACAGTTGAACATGTGGCTAATGCATGACTAATTTGCAAATGAGCCCCTTTCTGCATGCTGGCGCTGAAGACGCATGCTATCAGTGCATTGCAAAGAGGTAAATAGAGTTGATAGTGCATGACTTACAGCGCCGGCTTTCTGCTTCGGCCTGTATATGAGGTGAGAAAAGCAGTGAAGAAACAATATGGTGTAGGAGGTGGAGGGTGAGGGGATTGTATCAGCTAAAGGAAGTACTGTGAAAGTGGAGGATAGCTGAAGGGAGGATCTGGTATGTTAAAAATTAATACAGGATAAAACACATTCTGAGCCTCCTCATCCATTGTTGTGTTGCAGTAACGGATTGAAACAATGTATAACTAGTAAACTGAAACAGATATGAGCTGGGTATCGGATCAGGGATGCATCTAGCAGCCTGAAAGATCATTATTACATGGGAAATTTTTATACTAAATTTCTGTATTTCTGTATACAGAAGTCAGCTGACACCTGAACCAGTGATTATCTCCTTAATTTGCAAGAATCAGACTTAAGTCCCTCCAACCACACTTCATGTTTTCTCAAGATCATGACCTTGGGCAGCCAAAGAACTGGAAGCAAAAGGGATTTTTCCCTGTAACGGGAAGCAACAAATATTAATAATTCTGTTTAAGAGCCTGAAACTTTCTCCCTCCCTCTGACAGCGAAGAAATAAAAAAAATTGTATAATAAAAACTGAGGCATACTCGGTGCTGCTGTAATGTTCCTGCTACCTTGATTTTTTTTTTTTTTTTTTGATCACTTACTCATCTCTCAAAAGAGCAGCCTCGGGGCTGGGAGCGGGCGAATATATTGAGGCCATAACTCTCCCTTCCTGACGCAAATGTCCGTTCACAATTTTTAATATGTGCCAGAGCATTTAATTCTCTCTGCTTCTCACTCTCTCATTTTCTCTCTCCCCCCTTTTCAAATATCTTTTTCCCCTTAGTCCCCTTCTTTCTTGCTCCCTCCCTGCCTTCTCAGAGTAATACACACAACTCATTCATAGCACTGCTGTTCCAAAGTGGTGGGGAGATTTAGAATTTAGCCCACATAAGGTGCAGCAATCCTCTGGAGCAGGAGAATATTCCTACTCTTTTCCAACACCATGTTGAAGTGTCAGAAGTATGATTGTTTTTTTCCTCTCTTGCCTCAAAAGGCATTTTATAATGGGGAGGGAAGGTGCACCCCAGTTTATAAAGTCCTGACCATAGGAAGTTATTTATATCCCTATGCTTTTAGAATGGTTATTCCAAGAGGAAGCAGAGTGTGTTGGAAGGAGTAAGAAGGATAGGGAAAAGCCATGGATCCTGGTTTAATGCCATGGGCATAACCCCCTTGGAGCATGTACTCTTCTGTCCCTGGCACACTGTAAGATGTGATTGTGGGCTACTTGGTCCAGTTACCCTTATGGCTTCCTTCTTTAAAGTCCAGCAAGCTAAATTATAAACAAGGTTTCAGATGCAGCTTGTGAAGCGGCTGCTGGAGTGGGCTTGAGGATCTTCCCAACCTCTGGTAACCCACACCCTTTATCAGACTGATGAAAGAATTAGCCAAGGCTGCTGCTGCTATACAGAATCTTTCAGGACTCCTCTCCTCACTCTTTTTGTTTTTCCTTTGAGACTTTCTTTATCCATTCTTTAAATGCATTAGCAGAGGTGGTATCTGCAGGAACAGGGAGGTAATATTGCCCACTAGTGATACTCCATCTAGAGTTGGATTGATTGCCAGCGTCCATATCCTCAAAAGCGCAGTGATAGAACAGAGGTAGTTCAATAAAGGCCTTGCAACAAAAGCTAGTGGAGAATAGGGAAACAAGGATATGAAAGAAACATTAGATATTTAGCAGGTTTTAATAAAGAGTAAGGGGACACATTCCATGGGAAAAGAAATCGAAGATCAAGGGGTTGTAGTCGGAAGTTGCAGGATCAGAGGAAACATGAGAACATCTTTTTTACTGAAAGGGTTACTACATAATCTTCCAGTAGAAGTGGGGGAAACCAGTATTGTGATAGAATATCAAGCATCCTTGGGGCAAAGACAGAGAACAGTGGTTGGAACAGGGTTGGGATATTGCAGTATTGCAAGTAATCTACTCTGCAGTGCCTGACTTGTATCTTTCTTGAGCTCGGGTGTGAAATATGAGTAAATTCAAAAATTCCTTCAGGCCTTCAAGAGCAGAGGCAGTGGAAGAGATGAAAGAAATATGAACTTGACATTGCATGTTAGTGGGGAGAAGGAGGAGTAGAAAGATGTTAAAACTCCTCAGGAATCAGCCAAATTAATGGAGATTGTATACAGTCCAGCAAGGCTGGGGGGAGAGGGACCTAGGAGACCAAATGTTCAGGCAGCAGCTTCTCTAAGTTTGGTGGTTTAGTTGTTTAGATTATTGCAAAAATTGGATGTAAAATATAAAGATGGAGGGGCGTCTGGGTGGTGGATTAAGTGTGAATCTTGTATACTTGTGTACTCAAGGCTGTGGGGAATCAGAGAGAAAAATAGCAAAAACTGTTTTGGATAAGGAGAGAGACCTTAGAAGCAGTCAGATTTCTAGTGCTGGAAGCTGAGATCTATCTTTAACAGAACGGATAGGAATAACTAGGCACCCTGGATGGACCATAAGAACTGCCATACTGGGTCAGACCAAGGTCCATCAAGCCCAGTATCCTGTTTCCAGCAGTGGCCAGTCCAGGTCACAGGTACCTAGCAGTTAACCAAAAAGACTCACAGGTTCCATAATGCCTGTATTGGGGCAAGAGGTGGATTGCCTGGGACATCTTTAATTATGGTTTATGGACCTTTCCTCCGGGAACTTGTCCAAACCTTTTTTAAACCCAACTACATTAACAGCTTTTACTACATCCTCTCGTAACTCATTCCAGAGTTTGATTACATGTTGAGTGAAAAAATATTTTCTCTTATTAGTCTTAAACGGGTTATACTGTAGCTTCATTGCATGTCTCCTAGTCATTCTACTTTTTGATGGTGTAAAGAATCTATCTATGTTTAACCGTTCTACTCAAGTCATTAATTTCTAGACCTCTATTATATCTCTCCTCAGTCATCTCTTTTCCAGGTTGAAGAGCCCTAACCCTTTAAGCCTCTGTTCATAGGGGTATCCTTCCATCCCCTTTACCATTTTGGTGGCTCTTCGCTGTACCTTTTCTAATTGTGCTATATCCCTTTTAAGATACAGTGACCAGGATTGCACACAATATTCAAGGTGTGGTCATACCATTGAACGAAAAACGTCAGTTGATCTTTTTCTGTCATCTACTATGTAACTAACCTTTTGCCCTTTCATTTCTGTTCCCTGCTTGACAGTTTCCTTTATCTTCCACCTTTCTCCTCTTCTTCCCCTTCCTGTTTTCAGTGATTTCTTTTCCTTGTTGTTCTCCATTTTCATTCTTCACTTACTTGGTTCACTTCCAGTTCCTCTCACTCTTTCTCCTTCCCTTCTCTCTGGCCATTATCCCATGCTTGCCACTTAGCTGCTCTGTTTCTCCTGCAACACACACATACTTATCCCCAAAACATGTACTCACTCGCGCGAACACCCAAATGGCGCGCACTTGCACAGACCCAGTGTGCACACATGATTTGAGCCATGCTGAGCTTTGCACTTTTGTTTTCTTGAGCAGAGATGATGAGAATAAACCCATGAAAAATTCAAGGCCTTTCCCGCCACTGCTGGCTTCTCATCTCTACAATTAAAGAAAAAAATAAATAAAAGCAAACACATTTGTTTCCCTCCCCCCCCCCCTCTTAATGCTTCCCTGGAGAAAAACCATCATCTTCTCAGACTATGCTCCAGCATTGGAGGCGCCTCTGTCAGTCGCATCAAAAATGCCAGATTTCTTCTCTCCCCCCCCCCTCCTCCTCCTGCAAGACTGTCTTTTAACAAGCCCTTTTCTCTATTCTGTGACTTCAGCTTAGATCTCTCTCTCTCTCTCTCTTTTACTGGTTAGATATTACTCAGTTACTACAGAATGGTAGTGGATAAGGAAGCTCAGGATGTAACATAGTATATGACTGTAGATAAAGACCAATCTCCAGAAACAAGCAAGAATGTAGTCTTCACATATGGGCATCGTCGGTACCGACAGAGCCTGTGCGGTAACGCTCCCCAGCGTCCAAAAGGAAAGCTTTTGGGAGCATCCCACAGCACATGCGTGCTGCCTTCTGCCTCACTGCCTCTCTCACTTCAGTTCTTCGTTTTCCGCGGAGCCGACAGGACGTCTCTCCTGTCACCGCAGAAAACTTTATTTTCTTTCTTGTTTGTTGTGGTCGCATCTGCCTTCATTCGACACCTAACGGTACCGCCGGTTCTCTTTTCTTATTTTCTTCTTCTAAAAAAAAAAAAAAAGAAACTTTTCTTCTTTTCTTCGGTGCCTCACCCCTCCATTGATCGATGCAAAGCTCCGATGAGTCTTCCGATTCCGATGACACTACCGATACGAGCAGTTCTGTTGAAGGATCCATCTCCTTCTCCTGAACACAGAATGTCTCCTCCAGAAGACATGTCTTTTCAGGATTTCATACATGATATAGCTAAAGGGCTTTCAATCACGGTTACTCCTGAGAAGGAACCTAGGGCAGAAGAACTAAGAATTCTACAATACCCTATGGCTCCCAAAGAGGCAACGATGCTGCCCATTCATCAGATCCTTCAAGATCTTTTGTTCAGAATGTGGGAAACTCCCTTAACGGTGTCACCGCATTCTTGACGCCTCGATACCATGTACCGAGTCCCACCTTCTTCAGGGTTTCAGAAGACTCAGTTACCACACCATTCTGTGGTAGTGGAATCAGCCATGCAGAGAATAAAGAGTGCTAAAACGCATTCTTCCAACCCGCCAGGCCGTGAATCGAGGACACTTGATGCCTTTGGGTGTCGATGCTTTCAATCCTCCATGCTAGCAGCTAGCTCATATTCCCTTTACATGGGAATGTTTCTTGAGGAGGTTACAGCGGATCTGGAACGCATGAGCCCTCTTCTTCCTGAAGATAAACGGGGTCAGTACCTCACTCTGCTCAAGCACACTGAAAATGTCTCCAAATTTGTGAACCGTGCAGCTTTTAACTGCTTTGAAGCTATTAGCAGAACCTCTGCTATTGCTGTCAGAGCATGGCGCATTGCCTGGCTCCAAGCATCAGATTTAGAGGAGTGGGTGCAAGAGAAGTTAGGAAACATTCCTCGCACAGGTGAAAACTTATTTGGGAAGGATTGGCAGACCAAGGGCTAATCAGATTGAATCTGACAATACCACCTTGAAATAGACTATCAAAGCCTACAGCCAACCCATCAAAGAAAAAAAACAGGCAAGAAGTTTTTCTTTAACAAAAAGAAAAAATCTTACCACTCTTATTCCCATCCAATTCACTGTCCAGTTCATGCTAGAAAGGGCAGCAACCTAGAGAACAAAGAAAACCGCAAGCTCAAAGAGCTCAACCGGCTCAGCAAGTACAGCCTCCGCAGGGACTTTGACTTCTACCTAGAGAACTTAACCATTCCAGGCAGATTATGCCATTTTGCCAAAAGATGGCAACAAATAGCATCAGAAAACTGGACTCTGTCCATTGTAGGACAGGGGTACAGACTTCACTTTCTCAGCATGCCCCCGCCTACAATCATAAAACGATTCAATTCTCAAGGCCCTGTCACCGACAGCCTGTGTCAGGAGGTCTCTTCACTTCTTGCTCAGGGAGCAATAGAAGAGGTACCAATATCCCAACGGGAGAGGGGGTTCTACTCCCCCTATTTTCTTATCTCCAGGAACAAGCAGGAATGTAGTCTTCACATATGGGTATCGTCGGTACCGATGGAGCCTGCGCGGGAACGCTCCCCAGCGTCCAATAGGAAAGCTTTTGGTAGCATCCCACGGTGCCTGCGTACTGCCTTCCCGCCTTTCCCAACTGTCCCTCTCCAGTTCTTCGTTTTCCGCGGAGCCAACAGGTCACACATCCTGTCAATGCAGAAAAAAATCCCTTCTATTCTTCTTTTCTGTGGTCACGTCTGCCTTCCCTCGATGCTACACTGGTACCGCTGGTTCTTCTTTTCTTCTTAAAAAAAAAAAAAAAGCAAAGCCTTTTTTTCTGGAGTCTTTCCAGTAATTTTCTCTTCAGGTGCCATGTGCCATTTTGGGCACTATGCCCAACTTTTTCCTCAAAATGGAAAAGCCCACTTCGGGTTTTAAAAAGTGTTCTAAGTGTGGCGGTAGCATCTCCGTCACTGATATCCATGAGTGGTGCCTCAAATGTTTAGGTCCTGACCACTCTATTTTAGAGTGTGTTGCCTGTGGGATGATGTCGAAAAGGGACCGGCAGAACCGAGCTGCTAAGCTTAGCACCCTTTTCCCTCCAATGCAGCCTCCGTGGCATCGACGTCTTCCAGGGCTTCGTCTTCCTCCCATGGATCTCAGGTAACTAAACATAAATCTAGCCGGTCCTCAAAGGGTAGATCTCCTTCTAAACATCAAGATGCCTCTGGCGTTGCCCTTGAGGGACTTTCACTGGCAAAATTGCCCCGGCAGGATGCTTCGGCTTCCAAAGCACTAACGGGGCTCCAGGATGTTCTCGAGGCTTCAACCTCGGCAGAACTACTGGTGCCCTGCTCTGAGGTATCGTTCGCTAAATCCGGTACCGATACCCAAGCATCAGCAGCGTCGATAGACCAGAGATTCTTGGCTATTGAATGCAGTCTGGTGGCTGTTCTCATGGCCTCGATGCCCCTGAAACCGCTTCAGACAATTCAACTGGTACCGGCACCGACTGCATAGACATCGGCAGGTATTCTACCAGGACCGAGTCATGTGTATCTATCCAGCATCGACACGTCGGTACCGGCCTACTCCGATGCCGACTTCGATCGATACCGGTACCATGCTTTGTCCAATCACCCGGATCGGAGATACTTCGAATCCTCGGATGAGTCTGAAGACTCTGAAAGCTCTGCCGATACCAGAGTACTTCTTCCTGAGGATTCCTCTTCTCCTCAGCGTAGGATGTCTCCACCAGAGGATATGTCTTTTCAGGATTTTATCCGAGATGTGGCCCAAGGTCTTTCCATCACAGTAGCTCCTGAAAAAGAGCCTAGGGCAAAGGAATTAGAAATTCTGCAATACCCTAAAGCTCCCAAGGAGGCAGCTACCTTACCTATTCATGAGATCTTGCATAATCTCATGTTAAGGATGTGGGAAACACCTCTATCCACATCTCCTCACTCTCGAAGACTCGACACCATGTATCGAGTTCCTCCTTATCCTGGGTTTCAGAAAACTCAATTACCACACCATTCCATGGTGGTGGAATCTGCTATGAGAAGGATAAAGAGTGCAAAAAGTCATGCATCTAATCCTCCAGGACGTGAGTGTCGGACTCTTGATGCCTTTGGACGTCGAACCTTCCAGGCTTCCATGCTTTCTGCTAGGATCATTTCCTATATCTTATATATGGGGATGTTCCTTAAGGAGGTCACAGGAGATTTAGAGCTTATGAGCCCTCTCCTTCCTGATGATAAGTTTCCAAGTTTGTGAATCGTGCAGCCTTTGACTGCTTTGAGTGCATAAGCAGAACCTCTGCCATTGCCATAGGTGCACGTAGGATTGCCTGGCTCCAGGCATCTGACTTGGAAATTTGGGTACAGGACAAACTAGTGAATATTCCTTGCACAGGAGAGAATCTCTTTGGCAAGAATTGGCAGGAAAAAGCTAATGAGATAGATGCTGACAATATCACTTTGGCTAGATTGTCTAAATCTACAGCTGATCCTGCAAGGAAAACATCCTATAAGAAACCATTCTTCAGTAAGAAGAAGAAGTTTTATCCCTCCTATACCCAACAGGGGCATCGTTTAGGTCAGTCTGCCCAAAAGGGACAGCAGCAACAACCTAGGCAAAGAAAGACAAAAGCAGCTAAGCCTCAACCGGCTCAGCAAACTCAGCCTCCACAGGTGCTTTGACTCCTATCTAGAGAACTTTGCCTTCCTGGCCCTGAACGGCCCAGAACCCTCCACCATTCCAGGAAGGTTATGTCATTTTGCCCCCCAGATGGGGTCAGATAACAGCAGAAAATTGGACTCTGTCTATTGTAAGAGAGGGGTACAAGCTCCATTTCCTCAGCATGCCCCCTCCTACAATGGTAAGACAGTTTAATTCTCAGACCTCTCTGAACGACCAGTTAGGTCAGGAGGTCACTGTACTCCTTGCTCAAGGAGCAATAGAAGAGGTACCCATTCCCCAACGGGGTAAAGGGTTTTACTCCCCCTATTTCCTTATTCCAAAGAAAACAGGAGGACACAGACCCATTTTAGACCTCAGAGAATTGAACAAGTTCCTGTTCAGAGAGAAGTTCAAAATGATTTCTCTAGGAACTCTGCTGCCATACCTTCAGAGTCAGGATTGGATTTGTTCTCTAGATCTCAAGGATATGTACACTCATGTTCTCATCCATCCAACTCACTGAAAGTTCCTTCCCTTTCCATTTCAAGGGAAGCACTATCAATACAGGGTTCTTCCTTTTAGCCTGGCCTCTGCACCAAGGGTTTTCACAAAATGCATGGCTGTGGTGGCAGCATTTCTCCGCACCCTGGGAATATTTGTCTTCCCTTACTTAGACGACTGGCTCATTCGAGCCCCTTCAGAGCCAGAGGCCAGGGTTGCCCCCTCTCGCACAATGCGCATCCTTCAGTATTTGGGACTTGACATAAATTTCCCAAAATCCAACCTTGCTCCCACTCGGTCCCTAGAGTTTATAGGAGCTCTGCTGGATACCAGACAGACAAGGGCCTACCTTCTACAACCCCCTGCCTTCGCATTGTACAGTTAGCTTCCCAAGCAGTGCTAAAGCCTCACCTTACTGCTCGGCAAATGTTACAGTTGCTAGGCCACATGGCATCCACCGGGCATGTTGTCCCTTATGCTCGCCTCCATATGAGGGCAGCCCATTGGACTTTATCCACTCAGTGGACTCGGGCGTCAGGTTGCCTGTCAGACAAGATAGCAAACTCAGATCACCTTATTTTGCCTCTCCAATGGTGGCAATCACCCCAAAACCTTTTGGTGGGGTTTCCTTTTCAGCAACCCCCACCCCAGGCCACTCTAACAACAGATGCTTCACAGGTGGGTTGGGGAGCCCACCTGCAAGGCCTCTCTACCCAGAGTACCTGGACTCCACAGGAGGCCTATCTACACATCAGTCTCCTAGAACTCAGAGCAATTTTCCTTGCTCTTCGAGTATTCCACACCCAGCTCAGCTACAAGACAGCTACTTGATTGTCCGTTTGAATTAGGACTATGTTCTATGTGAGCAAGCAGGGAGGAACAGGCTCTCTGTCGCTCTGCAACGAAGCTTTGCGACTATGGGCCCTTGCCAGAGAGCATCAGATTCATCTCCTTGCGGTGTATCTTCCAGGCATTCAAAACTCTCGGGCAGACAGACTCAGTCGAGTTCTGTATCTCCAGGAACAAGCAGGAATGAGTCTTCACATATGGGTACGTCGGTACCGACTGAGCCTGCACGGGAATGCTCCCCAGCATCCAATCAGAAAGCTTTTGGGAGCATCCCTCGCGCCTGCGCGCTGACTTCCCGCCTTTCCCACTGCCTCTCCTCAGTTTTCGTTTTTCCGCGGAGCCAACGGGACATCCTGTCACCGCAGAAACTTTTTTCTTTAAAATCCTTATTTTCTTGTTTTCTTGTGGTCGCGGCTGTCTTTCCCGCCGATATCGGTACCGCCGGTGCTTTATTCTTTTCTTTTTCAAACTTAGAGAAATATTTTCTCCTCAGTTTTTTATTTTAACTTTTGGGGCCTACCAGGCCTTTTCCAACATGGAGCCTTCTTCCCCTAAGAAGTGCCTTCACTGTGGAAACTTAGTTTTCTTTTTAGACTCCAATGCTTGGTGTCTAACCTGTTTGGGTCCTGACCCTTCTTCCCCTGATACCTCAGGCTATATTATTGGGAGAAGACCTTCCCTTTTTCGAGTTTCCCTCGATGCCGTTTTTCCTCCTGAGGTGAGGACACCGGTTTATTCTTCTCTCCAGGATCAGGTAACCCACAAACAGTCTGTTAAGACTAGCCAATTTTTGAAGGGTAAGTCTCATGCCCAGCATAATGACGGCTCCGGCCTTGCCCTCAAGACCTCATTGGCATTAAAACCCCGGCGGGAGTCTTCGGGCTCCAAAGCATTTACGGGGTTTCAGGTTGTTCCTGGGGCTCACCCCTCACAGAACATACCTGAGCCATGCTTGGGGGTGGTATCCGCTTCGGGCGGTACCGATAACCCGGCATCGGCACCGGTGTCGAGTGTTCCACTCTTCACCAGGGATCGTCATCTGGTGTCCTCGGTACCTTCGGGGCTGATCGATACAACCCAGATTGACTTTCCTGTATCCCAGCCATGTTCGGGGTTGGTACCGACTTCGAGCGGTACCGATACCCCGGCATCGGCATCGGTGTCGAGTGTTCCACTCTTCACCTGGGATCGTCATCTGGTATCCTCGGTACCTTCGGGGCCGATCAATACGAACCAGATTGACTTTCCTGTATCTTCGCCATGCTCGGGGTTGGTATCGGCTTCGAGCGGTACCGATACCCCGACATCGGCGCCGGTGTCGAGTGTTCCACTCTTCACCAGGCATCGTCTTCGGACGTCCTCTGTACCTTCGGAACCGATCGATACGACTCCGATTGACTTTCCGGTATCGCCGATACCACCACGACCGTCGGTACGTTCTAGACATGCATCGATAGACTCGCTCCCTTTGATGCCGAGTCTAGAATCGATATCCAGTCTCGATGACTTGGTACCGGCGCGTTTCGGAACCGATCCATTTCGTTTCCAACTACGCAGTACCGAGGATATTTACCAAGACTCTCTGGTTACCTCGGCACCGCTTCAGCAGCCCCCGATTCCTGCTTCGATGACATTATCGTCTCCGATACCGGTACCGGTATCGATGTCTATTCCTGCAGTTCCATCGGTGCCATCGATCCTTTCTATGCCTAGTTTGGAATCGATACCAGGCACTGACAATGCAGTACTAACTGCCTCAAATCAGAACTGTCAGTATCACTGTCCATCTAGCAGGAATCTTTGTCTGCACCAGGCCAGTATGTCTTCTGGTGCTCAAGCTGCTCCTTCAACCTCAGCTTACCCAGTAATAGTTCCTATTGGAGATCCTTCTTTTCAGAAATTTCTCCTTGACATGGCAACCTTTCTTGCCATTCCTATTCCTGGCTTTACTCTGGACCAAGATCCTGCAGATAAGGAAAATATAATGCTTCCTTTACATCATTCTTTGCAGGATCTTCTTCTGAGGATGTGGGAATCACCCTTAAAGGTTCCTTCGCCTTCTACAGCCATGAATGTTCTGTATCAAGTGCCTCCCTCTCCAGGGTTTCAAAAAAACCAACTTCCACATCATTCCATTGTAGTGGAATCAGCAATGAGGAAGGTAAGAAGCAAGAAGAAGCATTCTTCTTATCCGCCAGGTAGTGCATCTAAAGCACTTGATACCTTTGGACGTCAAACCTTCCAAACTTCTATGCTGGCTTCAAGAATTATCTCATATATTTTTTATGAGTCTGACACTTCAGGAGGTCACAGAGAAATTATCTCTTTTGTCCCCTTTTTTGTCACAGCCTAAGGCCACTGACTATTCCTTACTTCTTAATCATAGCAGGAATATCTCTTGGTTTCTTTCTCGTGCTTCCCTAGACTCTTTTGAGTCTGTTAGCAGATCCTCTGCTATTGCCATTGGGGCACGTCGTAAAGCCTGGCTGCAAGCTTCAGACTTGAGCAGATGGGCACAACATACACTGGGTAATTCTCCTTGTACTGGGGAAAATCTCTTCAATAGAGAGGCTTTACGTGAGGTTGCTCATTGCTCCATTGACTTCCCTGGTTCTGGAAACCATCCTAAGCCTTCTTTTTCCCCAGGACGTAAGAAATGTCCTACCAAACCTCCTTTCCCTAAGAAAAGAAGGTTTCACCCTTCTCCTGCCCATCCTCCAGATGTACCCAAACAAGGGACATCTCATCCTAGTCTGAGATCTCCAGACTCTAGCCAGTCTAATCATAAACAGCAACCATAGATTCCTATATGTTGCAATCTACAGTTAACTTCTTCTTAGCAGAGGTTTATTCTTCAAACTCTACACTGGTTTTTCAGTATGCTAAGCTGTTAGGATACTTTTGTCCATGGATTACAAAATTCTCCCCTTCTTACTACCACGAAGGGAGGTTACAACTATCCCATGATAGTTTTTTGTCCCCATATGGACCTCTTTTCCTTCAGCTGACTTACCATATGGTTAGTCACCTTCCATCCCCCTCTCTTCCAGGGTTTCCCCTGCTTTAGTTGGTACCATACTGAAACACTTCTCTTTCTTTCCAGTGTAGACTTTTTTGTTATCCTTCAATGCAACTCATCAGACAGGGACGGGAATATCTCCACTCCCTTTGTCTGTTTTTCTCTCTGTTTTTATACAGGAGAATCCCCTCTGCTCTTTTGTTCAGTTGCTGTGCATGCAGGAGTTCCAGTGATTACTCTAATGCTCATTGCAAGCTACTTTCAACTATCTTGCATAATACTACTCACTGCAGGTTATCTTCTTCTAGCCATATCCTTTCCTAGGATGTGGCAACACACCTGACTTCAGTCAGTTTTATCTCATAATTCTCCTGCACAATGCTCTCTGCAATCTTCAGAGAAGCTTACTACTATGGGCCCTTGCTACAGAGCATTGAACTTTATCTCTGAGGGTTTTTTCCATATAGTAGAAAAAACTTATATAATCATTCCCTGACTATATGGGTTCTTTATACCCTCTTGTCTCCTGTTGTGAAACAGAGGACAAGCTTTTTCTGCGTGAATGTCCAAGGAGTTCCCAATCTTGCAGGAATCTACCCCTTTTTCCTTACAGCTTGGCATTATGCTTTTCTGCTCCACTTGGACAACGCATACTCTTTTACTGTACCTGATACCCCTGTGTCCCTTGGCTGGGTCATCCTGGTATCTTAGTTTATGCGTTTTTCTTTTGTCCTTTGGACATGTCAGGGTCCTAAAGTACTCCTGACGTGCTCTTGCCAGACTGCTATTATCCTCTGTTTTTTCACGCAACCATCCTGGTTATTCCACTGAACTACATTCCTGCACCGCAGAAATAGATTCTCTATATATCACACATATCTAGACATATATGCACATATATATATATAGATATGTATGTCTCTCCATCTATATATATATTTCTATATATATATATGCCCATTGGGAGATGTCCATAGGACGCCATGTATTACCTGCTATCTCCCTCACTGTCTGTGCTATAAAGCTTTTACCTTCTTAAGAGGTCCAGACAGTCTACTTGCCTATTCTCATGCGGCTCAGTAAGTGGGAGCGGTTATACACACAATTACTGCTGTGATGTCAACAGCTTCTATTTTTGTTACAGATCTCCCTGTCTATGAAGTATCAAACTTCAATGTCTTCCTATCGCTCACCAGCTAGGAAAGACGGTGTACATCTTCAGTATTCTGAGTACACTTCTGTTCTCCTTGGGAATAGGGGCTTTTTTCCATACCCCCTCTTCCTTTCAAGACTGGGCTATTTCTCCAGATCGGTCAGTCTTCTTCTTTTAGTCCTCAATGTTAACAACTCTGTAACTAAAAGAGTTTTCAGCTTTTTCCCATAAAGCTTTCCATTGAAGACCTGCCGTTCTTCTCCTGCCCCAGTTGACACCTGGGTTACCTGCCCATTCCAGGTTTGGAACTTCATCCTCACTGCTGTGAAGTTACCTTGAAGATTCCGCTACTGCATCTACAGTACACTCCATCACAGTTCTACTTCCTACAATCCAGTAGGTAAGCTCGATATTGTACTAGTTCATTAAATATTTTAATGATACTTGACATACATTCTAAAGACTCCTTTTTTCTCTAGTCTTTAGATTCGCTGTTCCTCTACAGCTCTTCTCTATTCAACTCCTACCCCCCATCCCTCAGGGGATGCTGGGGATCCAGGTCTGGGAAATGCCGTCCTGTTCCAGGGATACGCATTTTATGGGATCTCCCACTGGCATCTATAGCTAGGGAGTCCCCATATGTTAAGACTCATTCCTGCTTGTTCCTGGAGATAGCACAGTTACTTACCTGTAACAGGTGATCTCTGGGAACAGCAGGAATTAGTCTTCACAACCCACCCACCTCCCCTAGGAGTTGTATCTATCTATCTCCTTTCCTCTTTCTCTCCTTCTGTCTCAGCTATGAAACTCAACTGAGGAGAGGCAGTGGGAAAGGCGGGAAGTCAGCGCGCAGGCGCGAGGGATGCTCCCAAAAGCTTTCTGATTGGATGCTGGGGAGCATTCCCGTGCAGGCTCCATCGGTACCGACGTACCCATATGTGAAGACTAATTCCTGCTGTTCCCAGAGATCACCTGTTACAGGTAAGTAACTGTGCTTTCCACACAAATGGTCTCCCCATGCAGACCAGGTGGCCAAGATTTTTCAAATTTGGGGAACCCCGGACATAGACCTTTTTGCAAGTCCACTGAATGCCAAACTTCCCCGGTTCCTTTCCAGAATTCTGGCTTGAGGTTGTCAGTCTAGGGATGCTTCCTTCTCCATTGGGGTCAGGACTTCCTATATGCCTTTCCACCCATTCCCCTAATTCCCAAAACCCTGTTCAAGCTTCAGAGGTCATATGATTCTCATAGCTCCACGTTGGCCACGGCAAATGTGGTACCCTCTGCTCCTACATCTCTCTCAAGCGCCGCCTCTGGAGTTAGGATCTGCTGCAAATTTCCTTTCTCAAGAGGATGGGATGCTGTCCCCAGTCTCTGCATCTCAGGGCCTGGTTGCTGAAAGCCTAGAACTTCACGGTCTTAACCTTTCCCAGCAGGTAAAGGATATCCTTTATGCTTCCAGGAAGCCTTCCACAAGATGCTCTTATGCATTTAAATGGAAAAGGTTTACGATATGGTGCTCGCAGAAGGGTCTTAACCGTCTTGCGATACCTCTGGAATCATTACTGGAGTACCTCCTTCATTTATCAAATGCAGGGCTTAAGACCAATTCATTGAGAGTCCATTTGAGTGCTATTACAGCTTCTTTCAAGCCTCTCAATGAACAACCTATTTCCTCTCATCCTCTCATAGCGAGATTTATGAGAGACCTTCTTTTAACTAAGCCTCCCATTAAGCCACCACCGGTGGCATGGGACTTAAATCTGGTTCTCGGGCAGCTCATGAAACCGCCTTTTGAACCATTAGCCACTACCTCTTTGAAATTCCTTTCCTGGAAGGTCATCTTTCTTATTGCAATCACATCAGCACGTTGCATTAGTGAATTGCAAGCGTTGGTGGCTGATCCTCTTTATACAAGGTTCCATCATGATAAGTTGGTGTCACCTTTTCATCTAAACCAAGCAGTTTACCTTCCTGTATTCTTTGGGTCGCCAGGAGTCAGGACTGACTCGAAGGCACACATTGCATTTGCATTCTTCCCAAGGCCTCACGCCTCAAATGCAGAAAGGAATCTTCATACTTTGCAAGTAAAATGCCAAAGCCCTTTTACAGTCCGAAGGACACAGCAATATAGAAAATCCTCTCAACTCTTTGTTGCTTTTGATCCTAGTCATTTGAGACTTCCAGTCTCCAAAAGGACACTGTCCAGCTGGATTGCACAGTGTATATGAGAATTCTCCAATATTTGGGTCTGGTAGTCAACCACCCAAAGTCTCACCTCACCCCTTCTCAATCCCTAGAGTTCATAGGGGCTCGCTTAGACACGCAGCAATCAAAGGCATTTCTGCCACAGCCGCGCTGTCTACGAATAATAGAATTGGCTTCCCAAGCAGTAAAGAAACTCCTCCTAACTGCCTGGGAAATGCTTCAACTGCTGGGGTATATGGCATCCACTGTACATGTGGTCCCTTATGCCCGCCTACACATGCGAGCGGTGCAGTGGACACAAGGCACAGGTTGCTTAACGGACAGGATCAAGAATTCGACACGTCTCGTTTTGTCCCTACAAGTGGTGGCAGTCCCTCGAAAACCACCTGGTAGGTTCCCCCTTCCAGCAACCACTGCCCCATATCACCCTGACAACAGATGCGTCCAAGCTGGGTTGGGGAGCCCACTTGCATGATCTTTCCACTCAGGGTCTCTGGACCTCACAAGCGGCCTCTCTTCAAATAAACCTCTTGGAGCTAAAAGCCATTTGCAATGCTATGATAGCATTTCAGGCCAGCTCAGTCAAAAGACAGTTCTGGTCCAAACCGACAATCAGGTTGCCATGTTTTACATAAACAAACAAGGCAGAACGGGCTCTCTGTTGCTATGCAACGAAGCTTTGCGACTATGGGCCCTCGCCAGAGAGCTCCAAATTCACCTTCTAGCAGTATACCTTCCAGGCATTCAAAACTTGGGCAGACGAGCTGAGTCGAATACTGCTGCCACACGAGTGGTCTCTCCAGTCAGACCAACTGGCTCGAGTGTTCCAAACCTGGGGAAGACCAGATATAGACCTCTTTGCAAGTCCACAGAATGCCAAACTTCCCCAGTTCTGTTCCAGAATTCCGGCTCAATACTGTCTAGCAAACGATTCTTTCCAGCTCCGTTGGAGTCAGGACTTCCTCTATGCCTTCCCACCCTTTCCCCTAATTCCCCAAACTCTTTTCAAGCTTCAGAGAGACAGGGGTTATATGATTCTCATAGCTCCACATTGGCCAAGGCAATCGTGGTACCCTCTGCTTCTACATCTCTCTCAAGCAACTCCTCTAGAGTTGGGATATGCTCCAGATCTCCTTTCCCAGGAGAACGGGAAGCTTCTGCATCCCATTCCTCAGTCCCTGCACCTCTGGGCCTGGCTGCTGAAGGCATAGAACCTTTAGATATCCACCTCTCTCAGCAAGTGAAGGGTATCCTTCAAGCTTCGAGAAAACCTTCCACAAGGTGTTCCTATGCTTTCAAATTGAAAAGGTTTTCTATATGGTGTTCAAAAAAGGGGCTTAACCCCCTTTCCGTGCCCATGGAGTCACTTCTGGAGTATCTCCTCCATCTTTCAAATTCTGGTCTTAAGACTAATTCAGTGCTATTGCGGCTTTTCACAAGCCCCAAGATGGACAACCAATCTCTTCGCATTCACTTGTGTCAAGATTCATGAGAGGTCTACTATTGACAAAGCCCCCCATAAAGCTGCCACTGGTGGCATGGGACCTAAATCTGGTTCTTCGGCAGCTTATGAAGCCGCCTTTTGAACCTTTAGCCACTACAAATTTAAAATTCCTTTCCTGGAAGGTCATTTTCCTAATTGCAATAACTTCTGCTAGATGCATTGATGAACTACAAGCTTTAGTGGCTGACCCTCCTTATACAAGGTTCCACCATGATAAAGTAGTCCTCAGGACTCATCCACACTTTATGCCAAAGGTGGTTTCGTCTTTTCATTTAAACCAGTTGGTGTACCTTCCTGTATTCTTCCCTAGACCTCATGCCTCCAGTGCAAAAAGGAACCTTCATACCTTAGATTGTAAAAGAGCTTTAGCCTTTTACCTTCAAAGAACTGAACAACATAGGAAGTCTTCTCAACTCTTTGTTGCTTTTGATTCTAGTCATTTGGGACTTCCAGTTTCCAAACGAACCCTATCTAAGTGGATTGCAAACTGCATATCCTTCACTTATGATAGTAAAGGTCTTTCCCTGGAGGGCTATGCTACAGCTCATAATGTCAGAGTAATGGCAGCCTCGGTTGCTAATCTCTGCTCTTTGTCTATAGATGATATCTGTAGAGCGGCTACTTGGTCTTCAGTACATACCTTCACAGCCCACTACTGTCTGTACAAGGATTCCCGTCGGGATGCCTCGTTTGGCCAGGCTGTCCTATAGCATCTCTTTCAGACTTAATGCAACTCCTACCCTCCATCCCGGTAGGATGCCAGGGATCCATGGGAGGAAGTATGACCCTGTTCACACGGGTTCACAGCTCGCTGCAGTCATTCCTCTGGCATCTTTCAGCTGGGGAGTCCCCATATGTAAAGACTACGTTCCTGCTTGTTCCTGGAGAAAGCATAGTTACTCACCTGTAACAGGTGATCTCCGGGAACAGCAGGAATGAAGTCTTCACAACACACCCACCTCCCCCTCTCTATCTCTCTCCTTGGCTCAGCTTTAAACTCAACTGAAGTGAGAGAGGCAGTGAGGCGGGAAGGCAGCATGCATGCGCTGTGGGATGCTCCCAAAAGCTTTCCTTTTGGACGCTGGGGAGCGTTCTCACGCAGGCTCCGTCGGTACCGACAATACCCATATGTGAAGACTTAATTTCTGCTGTTCCCAGAAATCACCTGTTACAGGTGAGTAACTACGCTTTATAGTTCATCTAGTCTGCCCAGTAAGTTGGCTTAGAGTAGGTGTACCCACCGCTCCATGCAGGTCGCCCTCCCATCCCCCTGTGCTTTTGTTTAGGGTTGTACCTGCGGTTCAATGCAGGTCACCCCCCCCCCTCTATTTGTTGACGTATAAAAGATGCTTTGCGTTTATTTTGATTTAATCCTCTTGCTATAAAGGGATCCACTGCGTCTATCCTGTGCCTTTTGAATTCCGTCAGTGTATTTGCCCCCCACCGGGGAAGCTGTAAAACTAGAGGGCATAACATGAAGCTGCAAGGGGGTAAATTAAAAGGCAATGTCAGGAAATACTTTTTCACTGAAAGGATGGTGGATGCTTGGAATGCCCTCCTGATGAAAGTGGTGGGGGCAAATACAGTGACAGAATTCAAGATGGCATGGGACAAACACAGTGGATCCCTTTACAGCAACAGGATAAAATTGAAATTAAATTGTAATTTCCTTTTCTCTTTCTGGCCTTGTGCCTTGCTGTAATGAAGATTTTTTTTTTGTAAACCGCTCTGCTTATTACTGAAGGGCGGTCAAGCAAGTCAATAAACATAAACATAAAATCAAAATAAACATAACTATCTCTTATATCCCAACAAATAGGGGTGACCTGCACAGAGCAGTGGTTGCACCCCTAAACAAAGGCATGAGGAGAGTGACCTGCATGGAGCGGCAGGCGCACCTACTCTTGCTCTCTTGCTGGGCAGATTAGATGGACCATACTGGTCTTAATCTGCTGTCATATACTGTTACCACATCCATCGGGAGGGCCTTCCAAGCGGAGTGGAGGAGTAGCCTAGTGGTTGGGGCAAGGTACTTCAGGCCGGAAGGTCGGTGGTTCAAATCCCACTAGAGGACAGCAACCTTGGGCCGGAAGGACTGGGGTTTCTAGTCCCACAGGTGCTCCTTGTGGTCTTGGGCAAGCCACTTAACTCTCCATAGCCCATGTTCCCTGTAAAATAGTTTTCTCCAGGACCAAGCAGGAAGTCAGTCCTCACTTATGGGTGACGTCGGCGCCGACGGAGCCCTCGCGGAGCAATTTCCCCCAGCTTTCAAAGAAAGCCTTTGGGAATTGCAGCGCGCATGCGCGGTCCCCTTCCCGCCCAAGGGTGCCATCTTAGCCAGTCTTCTTTTTTCCGCGGAGCCCTACAGACGTACCCGTCGTGTCCCCGCGAAAAAGTTGATTTTTCTTCAGAATTATTCTTTTTTCCATTCGGTTCGACGCCGGTCTTTTTCCCGCCCGGACTCGCGACGCCGGTCACGAGTCCTCTTCTTATTTTTCGGTTTTTCTGACTTAGTCAGTTTTCGTTTCGGTTTTTTCCCTGGCAGCCCGGTCCTTTGACCTCGCCGGGGCCCCTTTTTCCCCCGATGGCTGCCAGTGGTTTCAAGCGGTGTGGTCAGTGTGACCGAAATATGTCACTAACTGACACACACGACAATTGCCTCCGCTGCCTGGGCCCGGATCATGAAGAAATGATCTGTGGGCCTTGTGGCAAACTATCCTCCAAAGCGTTGAGAAGTCGGCGGCATCAGCGGGATAGAATCTTCGCTGACCCCAGCCGTACCCGGACCTCGTCGGAGGCCTCCGCGTCCCGGGGTTCCAGTTCGGACCGTCGCCGGAGTTCCTCCGACAGGGGTTCTCCCTCCGGGGACCATCGACGGAAGGTGAAACCCGCGAGGGCGGCGTCGGTGGACGCTCCTGGCTCCGCGAGGGCCAGGTCGCATAGCCCCGATAGCCGCCCCGGGTCCTTGGAGAAGGAGCACCTCACGAAGCGACCTCGCCTGGAGTCGGAGCTGCCTACTCGGGTAAGTCCTGTGGTCCTTCTGGACTCGCCTCCGCGACAGCCGACGTCGGGCCCGACGCCGTCGGGGCCCGAGTCGGGGGCTGCTGGGTCACCTGAGCTCGGACTCAGGTTGACGGCCTTGGAGAGCAGACTGTCTGCCTTCATGGACCAGCAGCGGGCACTGCTCGCTGGCTTCGCTGGCGCCGCTGCCCCGACCGCCGGGATGTCGACGTCTAAGTCGACCCCGGAGACCGAGCCGATCCTCGAGTCGATGCGAACTCGAGTCGATCCTCGGTCGAGGTCGCCCTCGGCCTCCCGTTCGGGACCGAGGTCGCCGACGCCGACTCCCTCGGCGTCGGGGCGGCAGGCGCCGCGCCCTGCCCGGGCCGACCCCACCGAGTCCTCGTCGGAGTCGGTCTGGGAGTCGGAAGAGGAAGAGTCGCCTGATTCTTTTCGGACTCGGTGTGTCCCCACGGACTCACCTGAGTCCGAACCTCGGAAGCAGTCCCCCCCGGAGGATGCCCGGTTCTCGGACTTCGTCAGGGATATGGCCAAGGCTTTGGCCTTCCCTGCGGACCCCGAGGAGGAGCCTCGAGCTGAAGAGCTCGACGCCCTCCAGTATGACTCTCCCGCCAGGGAACACTTTACTGTACCGGTTCCTCCCATGCTGGAACGACTACTCTTCCGCATGTGGGAGAGTCCGGCCACCTCGCCGGTCCTGAGCAAGCGGGTCGATTCTATCTATCGAGTCCGCAAGAGCCCTGGCTTCCAAAAAGCACAGCTACCACACCATTCCATGGTAGTGGAATCGGCCATGCATCGTCTTAAGAGCCAGAAGATGCACTCCTCGGTGCCTCCTGGCAGGGAGGCCCGTAACCTGGATGGCCTTGGTAAGAAGTGTTTCCAGGGCTCTATGCTCGCATGTCGTGTCCAGACCTACCAGCTATACATGGGCATGTATCTCCGAGACCTGGCTAAAGAGCTAGCCGGCTTCTCCGCTGGTTTGTCCGAGGAACCCTTGCGGAGGTTCCTGGCCTTGTCCACTGGCATTCGGGAATGCTCAAAATTCATGTCCCGAGCAGCCTATGATGGCTTTGAAGCATCGGCTCGAGTGGCCGCAGCCGGCATCGGTGCCCGCCGACAGGCTTGGCTTCAGTCGTCTGACCTTGAGCCCTGGGTGCAGGACAAGTTGGTCGATGTCCCTTGCCGAGGCGAAAACCTCTTTGGCAAGCCCATGGCTGATAAGGCTGCACAAATTGAGACGGAGACTCTCACCAGGACTAGGCTTTCTAGGAAGACCTCCGCCCCTTCCCAGAAAAAGAAGGGCTCGGGAAAGAACTCCTTTTACCCGAGGAAGGCGGCTGCCTACAAACAATACCCCCACTATCAGGCCCCTGCAGCTCCCCAACAGGGCCAGCAGGCCAAGGGACGGGGTAACGGGTCCCGTAGGCAGCAAGCCCCCAAGCCTGCACCACCAGCCCCTGCTCCGCAGGGTGGGGGTTTTTGACTCCTTAAGCATAGCCTCTCCCCCCCCCCCGCTGGTTCCTCCCAGCACCGGAGGCCGGCTGGTTCACTTCGCCCACAGGTGGTCCAGCATCACCTCAGATGCCTGGGTGCTTCAAGTCGTGCGAGAAGGCTATCTTCTCCACTTCCACCAGGTCCCTCCCTCCTATTTTCCGGGAGAACCTCCACGACCCCCTCTGCACAGGGAATTACTCCTTCAGGAGTTAGCGGGTCTTCTACAGGAACAGGCGGTGGAACCGGTGCCCCACCACCTGAAAGGTCAAGGCTTTTATTCCAGGTATTTTCTAATACCAAAAAGAACAGGAGGCCTCAGACCCATCCTGGACTTGCGCAACCTCAACAAGTTCCTCGTGCGGGAGAAGTTCAAGATGCTTACCCTTGGAATCCTTCTGCCCTACCTCCAGCAGGGAGATTGGCTATGCTCCTTGGATCTAAAGGATGCCTACACGCACATCCTCATCCACCCAAGCCACCGCCAATACCTAAGGTTTGTGGTGGCAGGAAATCATTACCAGTACAGAGTACTACCCTTTGGCCTGTCCTCCGCACCGCGAGTCTTCACAAAATGTCTCGCGGTGGTGGCGGCCCATCTCCGGCTTCACGGCCTCTGTCTTTCCGTACCTCGACGACTGGCTCATCAGAGCAGCGTCCGCTCTGGAGGTCACCAACGCCACGCGCCGCACGGTGACTCTTCTGCAGTACTTGGGCTTTGTTATAAACTTCGCAAAGTCCACTTTGCTCCCCTCACAGGATCTCGAGTTCATCGGCGCAAGGCTGCACACTCCTCAGGCACGAGCGTTCCTACCGCTCGACAGGGCTCAACGGCTCATGGACCTAGCCGACCGTTTTCGCAGCCAGCCCCTGGTCTCCGCCAGGCGCTTCCTGAGACTACTCGGCCATATGGCTTCCACCGTCCATGTGACCCCCAATGCCCGCCTGAATATGCGGCCTGCTCAATGGTGTCTCCGCCAGCAGTGGCGGCAAGCCACAGGCGGCCTAGCAGACCTAGTGCGCGTCTCCGAGCCGCTGATCTCGTCTCTCCGGTGGTGGCTTCAGCGGCCGAACCTGATACTCGGCATGCCTTTCCAGTCACCTCAACCGGCCCGGGTGCTGACAACAGATGCATCCCTCCTGGGCTGGGGAGCGCATTGCCAAGGGGCACGTACTCAGGGCCTCTGGACCACGTGGGAGTCTGCTCAGCAGATCAACTTCCTGGAGCTCAGGGCGATCCGCCTGGCTCTCAAGGCCTTCTCCCACCTGACTTCTCACCAGTCCGTCCTTGTCCAGACGGACAATCAAGTTGCCATGTTCTACGTGAACAAGCAGGGGGGCACGGGCTCCTTCCTCCTCTGCCGGGAGGCACAGAAGCTCTGCTCTTGGGCCGTCAGTCACGGCGTTCTCCTCAAGGCAGTTTATCTCCCAGGCCACGAGAATTGCCTGGCGGACAAACTCAGCAGGATCCTCCAGCCGCACGAGTGGCGTCTGGATCCATTGGTAGTTCAGAAGCTCTTTCTAAAGTGGGGCCTCCCCACGGTGGATCTCTTTGCCAGTCCTCACAACAGGCAACTTCCTCGCTTCTGCTCTCGTCAGCCTCACCCCCTTCGGGTTGCGGCGGACGCTTTTCTACTCTCAGGGTCGGGGAGCCTTCTGTACGCTTTCCCTCCCATCCCGCTAGTCTCTCGGACTCTTTTCAAGGTTCTCCGAGACAAAGCCTTCCTGATCCTGGTGGCCCCTCGCTGGCCCAGACAGCCGTGGTTTCCGCTCCTGCTGCAATTAGCGGTGGAGGATCCATTCCCTCTGGGGTTACAACCGGATCTCCTCACTCAGGATCAGGGGTCTCTGCTACACCCCAACCTCAGGTCTCTCAACCTAATGGCCTGGCTGCTGAGAGGGTAGTCCTCGCTCCCCTTCTCCTGCCGGCAGAGGTGGAGGAGGTCGTCCTAGCTTCGCGACGACCTTCTACCCGCAAATGCTACGCCCTTAAATGGCGTCGTTTTTCCGTTTGGTGTACCCGACAGTCTCAGGATCCCTTCTCCTGCCCGGTGTCGGTGGTCTTGCAGTACTTGCTATACCTTTCTAATCTGGGACTTAAGTCCAACTCCGTCAAAGTTCACCTTAGTGCTCTTTCAGCACATCATGTGCCGGTGGACGGCAGACCTCTCTCCAACGACCCTCTCGTAGCGAGGTTTCTCCGAGGTCTCCTTCTACTTAAACCACCTCTGCGCCCGCCAGCGCCTGACTGGGACCTGAATGTGGTTTTGCAGCGGATCACCTGTCCGCCTTTTGAACCTATGGCTACCTGTTCTCTCCGTTTTCTTTCTTGGAAAACACTGTTCTTGATAGCCCTCACTTCCGCTAGACGCGTAAGTGAATTGCAGGCCCTCGTGTCTGATCCCCCTTACACTCGGTTCTACAAAAATAGGGTAGTCCTACGGACTCACCCAAAATTTCTTCCAAAAGTGGTCTCCCCTTTTCACATCAATCAGGAGGTGGTACTTCCAACCTTCTTTCCCAGACCACACTCCAGCCGAGCTGAAACGGTCCTCCATACCCTGGACTGTAGAAGGGCTTTGAACTTCTACCTTGACCGTACGCGGGAGCACCGTAAAGCTGCTCAGCTTTTTGTGTCTTTTGACCCCAATAAATTGGGGCTCCCGGTCTCCAAGCGTACTCTGTCCATCTGGGTTGCGGACTGTATCTCTTGGGCTTATGGGGCAGCCGGACTCTCCTTGGAAGGTCGAGTCACGGCTCATTGCGTTCGGGCAAAGGCTACGTCAGTGGCTTACCTCCGCTCTGTTCCGCTGGCAGACATCTGCCGGGCCGCTACTTGGTCTTCGAGCCAGACTTTTGCGGTCCATTACTGTCTCGAGAGGGAGTCCCGCAGGGACAGTGCTTTCGGACAGGCAGTCCTCCGTAATCTCTTCGAGGTTTGAGCAACTCCTACCCTCCATCCCGGATGTGGGCTACCGGTGGGTAATAATTCAGCGAAGATTCTTCCTTCTGTGCTGCTGAGCTAGAGGGAGCTCATTGTTGTGCTTAGGGTCTCCGGTAGCCTTGAGCTTGGGAGTCCCATAAGTGAGGACTGACTTCCTGCTTGGTCCTGGAGAAAGCGTAGTTACTCACCTGTAACAGGTGTTCTCCAGGAGCAGCAGGAATCAGTCCTCACAACCCTCCCTCCTCTCCGTGGAGTTGCAATCATCTGCTTTAGTTTTTTTGCAAATTTTTATGCTGTCTTTTTTAGCTATGTCATCTGACTGGCTAAGATGGCACCCTTGGGCGGGAAGGGGACCGCGCATGTGCGCTGCAATTCCCAAAGGCTTTCTTTGAAAGCTGGGGAAAATTGCTCCGCGAGGGCTCCGTCGGCGCCGACGTCACCCATAAGTGAGGACTGATTCCTGCTGCTCCTGGAGAACACCTGTTACAGGTGAGTAACTACGCTATCTCCAAGTTATAATGCCCTGTTCAATGTAATTTCAGTTTGTTCAATGTAAACCGCACTGATGCAGAATAGCGCGGTATATAAGAGAATGTAAATAAAATAAATAAATCCACCACCCTTTCAGGGAAAAAGTATTTCCTGATGTTGCTAATCGCAGCTTCATTTTATGCCTGCTAGATTAACAGCTTCCCCTTTTTTGAAAAAGGTTTGTTTGTCCATTAATACTCTTAAGTATTTAAAGGTCTGAATCATATCTCCCCTGTCCCTCCTGTCCTCCAGAGTGTACATATTGAGATCTTCAAGTATCTTTTCATACGTCTTCTGACGCAGGCTCCAAATCATTTTGGTCGCCTTCCTCTGAACCACTTCAAGTCTTTTTATATCCTTTGTGAGATATGGTCTCCAAAACTGAACACAGTATTCCAAGTGAGGCCTGACCGACAACTTGTACAGGGGCATTAATACCTCCTCCTTTCTGTTCATTATTCCTCTCTGTATGCAACTTAGCATCCTTCTGACTTTGGCTACTATGTTCTGTACTGATCTCCAGGAACAAGCAGGAATAAGTCCTCACATATGGGTACATCGGTACCGACGGAGCCTGCGCGGGAATGCTCCCCAGCTTCCCAGAATGAAAGCTTTTGGGGCATCCCACAGCGCATGCGCGCTGCCTTCCCGCCTTTCCTACCAACTCTCCTCAGTTCTTCTTTTCCGCGGAGCCAGCATGTCGTGTTCCTGTCACCGCTGAAGAAGTTCTTTATTTTAATCTATTTCTTTGGTCGCGTGTCTGCCTTCCCCGACGCCAGACCAGTACCGCCGGTCTTTTCTTCTAAAAAAAAAAAATATATATATAATATTTTTCCCTCACTTGGTGTATTTTTCTTCTTAGGCCTTCAGGCCCACAAGAAACTTTCCCTCATGGAAAAACCAACCTCTGGCTTCAAAAAATGCGCTAAGTGTAGCGGTACAATTTCTGTGACAGACACCCATGAATGGTGTCTTAAATGTTTGGGGCCTGAACACTCCGTCCTGGATTGCCAGTCCTGTTCTCTAATGTCTAAACGAGGGTTACAGAACCGAGCAGCCAAGCTCCATGTGCTGTTTCCCACGGATGCACCGGCGGTGGCATCGACATCTTCCAGGTCTTCCTCTCCTGATGGATCTCAGGTAACCAAACATACTTTTAGCAGGTCCTCAAAGGGCAAATCTCCCTCTAAGTATCGAGATGCCTCCGGGCTTGCCCTTGAGGATCCTGCCCCAGCCAAACAACCCCGGCGGGAAGCTCCGGCTTCCAAAGCTCCTCCTATGGGGTTACAGGTTGACATCGATGGCACGGCCTCGACCGATCACCTGTTAGACTGCTCTGGAGTACCGGCACAATCTCCCGGTACCGACATCCAGGCAGTCGTGGCGTCCATGGATCACACTGTGCAATCCATGCAGCAGGCCATACTGGCTTTCATCAAGGCTGCGACGCCGTCAGTACCGCAACAAGCCATGTTGTCGGTACCGGCACCAACCTCGATACCGGTACCGGCTGCATCAACATCGGCCAGGATGCCGATTCCGGCTCCCTGTCCTGGGCTCTTTCTCGGTACCGACCCGGTACCGGGGACACCCGATGTCGGTACCGATCGATACGCCTATCGATCTTTGGAATCGGGCAGACGATATTTCGATTCTTCTGATGATTCTGAGTCATCGGATGAGTCTCCTGCAGTATCTGTCACCCTTCCTGAGGAGCCTTCTTCTCCAAAAAGGAGAATGTCTCCTCCGGAGGATTTGTCCTTTCAAGATTTCATAATAGAAGTAGCTAAAGGACTCTCTATTTCAGTAACCTCTGAAAAAGAACCTAGAGCAAAAAAAATTAGATATTTTGGGATACTCTAAGGTTCCCAGAGAGGCAGTCACCTTGCCAATTCATGAAATTCTTCAAGAACATTTGATTGACTTGTGGGAGACTCCTCTCACCCTTTCTCCTCATTCTCGTAGATTGGACACTATGTACCGTGTCCCTCCTTCTCCTGGATTTCAAAAAACTCAGCTTCCTCACCACTCCATTGTGGTGCAGTCAGCTATGAAGAGGATAAAAAGTTCCAAAAGACACTCTTCTACTCCTCCAGGAAGAGAATGCAGGACCTTGGATGCTTTTGGTAGGAAGATCTTCCAAGCTAGCATGCTTATTGCCAGAATCAATTCATACAGCCTTTATATGGGTATGTTTCAGAAGGAGGTTGCAGAAAAACTGCACAACTTTCTCCCTTTTATTGCAGAAGATAAAAGGGATGAATTCCTTCTTTGGCTTAAGCATACTCAAGACATTTCAAAGTTTTCCAACAGGGCAGCCTTTGATTCTTTTGAAGGTGCCAGCAGAGCCTCAGGCATTGCTATAGCTGCTCGTAGAATTGCTTGGCTCCAGGCTTCTGATCTAGAACCCTGGGTTCAAGATGGTTTAGGAAATCTTCCCTGTACAGGTGAAAACCTATTTGGCAAGGAGTGGCAAATTAAAGCCACTCAAATGGATGCAGAAAATGCTGCTCTGGATAGACTTTCTAAGTCTACCTCCACTCCGGCCAAGAAAAAATCTTTTAAAAAGTCTTTTTACAAGAAGGGCAGATTTCCTTCCACTTCTGCTCAACAGTCTTCTACAGGTCGCTTTGCTACTAAGCGTCAGCAACCTAAACAGGCCAGGCCTAAACCTGCAGGGGCTGCTGCAACCCAGTAGTCCCACGCCCCTCAGGGGTTTTGACTTGGTACTAGAGAACTTAACCTTTCTGGCTCTACAACAGCCAGAACCTCTCACCATTCCAGGAAGGTTAGCTCATTTTGCTCCCAGATGGGAGCAAATCACATCAGAGCAGTGGACCCTCTCCATCATCAGAGAGGGCTTCAAACTTCATTTCTCAGACCTTCCTCCCTACACCATAGTGAGACATTTCAATTCTCCCACATCTCTCCTCGACCTTCTGGATCAGGAGGTAACCTCCCTTCTGGCCCAGAGGGCCATAGAAGAAGTTCCTCTTCTTCAACAGGGGTCAGGGTTTTACTCTCCCTACTTTCTCATTCCAAAGAAAATAGGGGGATACAGACCCATTCTAGATCTCTGAGAATTGAACAAATTTCTATACAAGGAGAAGTTCAAGATGCTCTCTTTAGGCACTCTCCTTCCATACCTACAGAGTCAGGATTGGCTTTGTTCTCTAGATCTCAAGGATGCGTACACTCATATACTCATCCATCCATCCCACAGAAAATTCCTACGTTTTCTGTTCCAGGGCAAACATTACCAATACAGAGTCCTTCCTTTCGGTCTGGCCTCTGCTCCAAGAGTGTTCACCAAATGCATGGCAATAGTTGCTGCATTTCTGCGCACTCTGGGAATCTTTGTCTTCCCATATCTGGACGACTGGCTCATCCGAGCTCCATCCCAGTCAGAAGCCCAAATTTCCCTGGACAGCACCAGGAGCATTCTGCAGTATCTGGGACGTGGTAAACCTCCCAAAGTCTCAGCTCACCCCTACTCAGTCCCTAGAATTCATAGGGGCCTGGTTAGACACCACTACTGCAAGAGCCTATCTTCCCCAGGCTCGTTGCCAACGTCTAGTGCAATTAGCCTCCCAGATTTAGTCAAAGGACCACTTAACTGCCCGGGAGATGCTACAACTACTAGGCCACATGGCTTCCACAGTACATGTGGTGCCCTATGCTCGCCTACACATGAGAGCAGCTCAGTGGACTTTGTCCACCCAATGGACTCAAGCTTCAGGAGCTCTCTCAGACCAAATAGCAAACTCCAAACATCTCTTTTGGTCTCTCCAATGGTGGATGTCCACTCAAAATCTATTGCTGGGGTCCCCCTTCCAACATTTTTGCCCCAAGCAATCCTCACAACAGATGCCTCCCTAACAGGTTGGGGAGCTCATCTACAGGACCTATCCACCCAAGGCACTTGGTCCCCACAGGAGACCTCCCTTCATATCATCCTCTTGGAACTTCGAGCAGTGTACCTAGCTCTCAAGGTCTTTCATACCCTCCTCAGCTACCAGACAGTCCTCATTCAAACAGACAATCAGGTAGCTATGTTTTACATAAACAAGCAAGGAGGAACTGGCTCTCTGTCGCTTTGCAACGAAGCTCTAAGATTATGGGCCTTCGCCAGAGAGCATCAAATCCATCTCCTGGCAGTATACCTCCCAGGAATTCAAAACTCTTGGGCAGACAGACTCAGTCGAGTTCTGCTTCCGCACGAATGGTCCCTGCACATGGATCAGGTACTCAGAATCTTCCAGGAATGGGGTACCCCGGACATAGACCTATTTGCAAGTCCGTGGAATACCAATCTTCCCCGGTTCTGTTCCAGAATTCCGTGTCAGGGAGTTCAGGCCAAGGATGCCTTCCTCCTTCATTGGGGTCAGGGCTTCCTGTATGCCTTTCCACCCATTGCTTTGATTCCCAAGACTCTGTTCAAACTTCAGAGGGATCAAGGATCTATGATCCTCAGCTCCACGCTGGCCACGCCAAGTGTGGTACCCTCTGCTTCTGCATCTCTCCCAAGCCCCCTCCCTGGACTTAGGAGCTGCTCCAGACCTTCTGTCTCAGGAGGAGGGGACTTTGTGGCATCCAAACCCCAAGTCCCTTCACCTCAGAGCTTGGTTACTGAAGGCCTAGACCTTCAAGACTTCAATCTTTCGCAGCAAGTGAAGGATATCCTTCATGATTCCAGGAAACCTTCCACTAGGCGTTCCTATGCCTTTAAATGGAAAAGATTTTCCATTTGGTGTGCTCAAAAGGGTCTTGACCCTCTGGCACTTCCTCTGAATTCTCTATTAGAATATCTCCTGCATCTTTCCAATGCAGGCCTTAAGACGAATTCAGTAAGGGTCCATTTAAGTGCTATTACAGCATCCCTTAAGCCTATCAATGGACAACCTGTTTCCTCTCATCCTTTTATTGCAAGATTTATGAGAGGCCTAACTTTAACTAAACCTCCCATTCGTCCTCCTCCGGTGGCATGGGATTTAAATTTGGTTCTTGGTCAGCTTATGAAGCCACCTTTTGAACCATTAGCCACTACCTCCTTGAAATTTATTTCCTGGAAGGTTATTTTCCTTATTGCAATCACTTCTGCTCGCCGCATCAGTGAACTGCAGGCCTTAGTGGCTAATCCACCTTATACAAGGTTCCATCATGATAAGGTAGTCCTTAGGACAAATCCACACTTTATGCCTAAAGTGGTCTCACCTTTTCATCTTAATCAAGAGGTATATTTACCTGTCTTTTTTCCAGCTCCTCATGCATCAACTGCAGAGAGGAACCTTCATACTCTAGATTGTAAAAGAGCTCTAGCTTTTTACTTACACAGGACACAGCAACATAGAAAGTCTTCCCAGCTTTTTGTTGCTTTTGATCCTTCTCATTTAGGACTTCCAGTCTCCAAAAGAACACTGTCCAATTGGATTACTCAGTGTATTTCTTTTGCTTACCAGAGTAAGAACCTTTCTCTGGAGGGCCATGTCACAGCTCACAATGTGAGGGCCATGGCCACCTCTATGGCTCATCTTCATTCTGTGTCCATCGATCAGATCTGTCGAGCAGCCACCTGGGCCTCGGTTCATACCTTCACAGCCCATTACTTGTTTGGACAAGGACTCCCGCCGGGATGCCTTGTTTGGTCAGGCTGTCCTCAGACACCTGTTCCATTCTTGAACAACTCCTGCCCTCCTTCCCTGAATGGATGCCTGAGATCCATAGGAAGACGAGGAACCCTTCTGGGTCTCATACCCTTGGGGATCTCCCAGGCATCTTAGCTAGGGAGTCCCCATATGTGAGGACTTATTCCTGCTTGTTCCTGGAGATAGCACAGTTACTTACCTGTAACAGGTGATCTCTGGGAACAGCAGAAATTAGTCCTCACAACCCACCCACCTCCCCTAGGAGTTGTATCTCTCTCTTTGTCTTTCCTTTACTCTCTCTCTCTCTCTCTCTCTCTCTCTATTGTCTCAGCTTTAACCTTGAACTGAGGAGAGTTGGTAGGAAAGGCGGGAAGGCAGCGCGCATGCGCTGTGGGATGCCCCAAAAGCTTTCATTCTGGGAAGCTGGGGAGCATTCCCGCGCAGGCTCCGTCGGTACCGACGTACCCATTTGTGAGGACTAATTTCTGCTGTTCCCAGAGATCACCTGTTACAGGTAAGTAACTGTGCTGTATTAGTCGTCTTCCAGTATTTAAAGTACTGTGTAGCAATGGCTCCTCTGGGTGCTAATTGTGTTCCTCTTTGCCTTTCTCTGCTCATTGACTGCTCACTCATATCTATCTTAGTTGGGGAAGATAGGGCAGTAAAAGTACAGAGCAGCAAAGATTTTCCCAAAAAAAAGAAGTGGTTGCCTATACCATTTCTGGAGTCTCTTTCCATTTCTGTTTTTTGAGGTCTTGTTATATTGATTTTTAAAATTATTTTGAAAGCTACCTTATTCTACCAGTGATCGATGAGGTCTGTAAATGTAGTGAAAAGGTTCGTGGTTCTAGTGAAGTGCAGTTATCCAGTTATCTGAACTATGAATAGGAGGGAGCTTTCTTATTTAATAATAATAAATATTTATAATGTATTCCATTTAATCTAATCAATCTTCTCAGAAGAGTACAACATATGCATAAAACACATTTCTAAAAAGACAAGCTAATACAAACATTAATAACTGTGTTCACAGTCGGCAAACTTATTAGTGGAACCTTCTTTGAGTAGCGCAGAACTATCTGTAACTCGCTTCATGACTTTCTCTATGGCAGATCTATGGCTATGAAACACTTCACCACATGATGATAGAGCAGAATGAGATTTTTACCAATTAGAAAAGCAGACAGTGCACTTTTTCAGGAAAGCTTTTGAGCGCCCTATGATTTCAAGTAAATGGCTTAGTAAGGATTTGTAATTTCATTAATGTTGTTGTAATTGATTTGCAGTGGCAGTTGGGAGACTTGTGATGGTTGTATCTTCTGTTTTATGTTCACATTATTTTATGGATGTTTTATTATAAACTGTTTTGAATAGTTTTTTAATCAGATTTGTGGTATATAAACATATTTGAATATATAAAATATAAATTATCTGTAAGCAATAAAATCAAGCACTTAAACAAAACTCACATAAAATAACAGATTTGAAAATATAAAATGCCATATCACCACAAATCTCTGTCAGTCTTCAAACACCATGCTTTTATTTGCTTTTGGAATTTCAAACAATTCGGCTCAATTCTAAAAACAAAAACAAAACAAAAACTGAGGAGCATTCCACATGCTAGGCTCTACTACACAAATAGCCCTCCACTGGATAGAGAGAAGCTTGACTGAAAAAGCCAGAGGAATCAAAAGCAAATTAATTATAACTGATCTAAAGAATCTGGCTACACTTTTGATGAATCAAAACCTTAGCTAAATAACTGTGATCCTGCAGAGACAAGATGGTGCTTATAGAAGGCACCTGAGTGGAGCTCTTTAAGAACATAAAAAGAAGCCATACTGGGTCAGACCAAGATCCATCAAGCCCAGAATCCTGTTTCCAACCGTGGCTACTCCAGGTCACAAGTACCTTGCAGGTTACCAAAAAAGGTACACAGGTTCCACGATGCTTGTCCCTGGGTAAGCAATGGATTTCCCAGATCCTCTTTTAATAATGATTTATGGACCTTTCCTCCAGGAACTCGTCCAAACCTTTTTTTTTAAACCCAGCTACACTAACAACTTTTACTACATTCTTCAATAATGAATTCCAGAGTTTGATTACGCGTTGAGTGAAAAAATATTCTCTTATTAGTCTTAATTGGGTTATATTGTAGCTTCACTGTATGTCCCCTAGTCTTTTTCTGCTTTCTGATGATGGAAACAATTGATCTACATTTACCAGTTCCACTCTGTTCATTAATTTATAGACCTCTATCATATCTCCCCTCAGCTTTCTCTTTTCCAAGTTGAAGAGCCCTAACCTTTTAAGCCTTTCCTTATAGGGGTATCCTTCCATCCTCTTTACCATTTTGGTGGCTCTTCTCTGTACCTTTTTCTAATTCTGTTATATCCTTTTCAAGATATGGTGACCAGAATTGCACACAATGTTCAAGGTGTGGTCGCACCAGGGAATGATACAGAGCCATTATAATATCCTTGGTCTTACTCTCCATGCCTTTCCTTATGATTTCTAGCATTCAATATGCTTTCTTGACTGTCACTGCACACTGAGCAGAGGGTTTCAACATATCCATGATGATGCCTAAATCTCTTTCCTGGGTGGTAGCTCCTAATGTGGAACCTTGCATCATGTAACCATAGTTTGGGTTGTTCTTTCCTAGGTGCATAACTTTACACGTCCACATTAAATTTCATCTGCCATTTGGACATGCAGTCTTCCAATTTATCAAGGTCCTCTTGCAATTTTTCACAGTACTCTTGTGTTTTAACAACTTTGAAGAATTTTGTGTCCTCTGCAGATTTGATCACCTCACTCATTATTCCTATTTCCAGGTCATTTATGAATATGTTAAAAAGCAACGGACCCAGCACAGATCCCTGGGGTGCGCCACTATTCAACTTTCTCCATTGAGAGAATTGGCCATTTAGCCCTACTCTCTGCTTCTATCTTTTAACCAGAACATGATCCACAATAATGCACTGCCTCCTAGCCCATGACTTTTTAATTTCACCAAGAGCCTCTCATGAGGGACCTTGTCAAAGGCTTTCTGAAAATCCATTTACATTATATCAATCAAGCTCACCTTTGTCTACCTGTTTATTCACACCTTCAAAAAAAAGACAAGGCTTTCCATAGCTAAATCCATGTTGGCTTTTTCCCATTAAACCATGACTATCTACATGGTCAGTAATTTTATTCTTTATAATGGTTTCTACCATTTTGCCCAGTATTGATGTCAGGTCATCAGTCTGTAGTTTCCCGGATCACCCCTGGAACCCATTTTAAAAATTGGCATTACGTTGGCCATTATTCAATATCCAGGTGCTGCAGATGATTTTATTGATTGATATATAATTGAAATATGAGATCATAGACCTACTTTTAGTAATTTATGAACTTTCAACACCCTCGGATATATAGCCTCTGGTCCAGGTGATTTGCTATGCTTCAGTTTATCAAATAGTCGTAATACATCTTCCTAGTTTATTGATATTTCTTTCAATTCTGCCGATCTTTGACACAGATGTTTACACTATTCATTTCCTCTTGAAATATTTTCTTCATGAGATGTAAAAGAAGGTAAAGCAGACAAAAATGGGACAATGATCAAAGGTGCATGGCCTGATGGATACTTTTCTACAACCTGACGGAATGGCATGATCTTTGGGATGCTTGTTGTGGACTCCATAGGCAGGAAGAGGCCTTTTGGTTTTACTTGAATCTAAAGCAGCTTTGAACCCGGAGACCCAATACCCCCCCGGAAGAGCTGCAGAGGGAGTATGTCGATGCAACCACTGCTGAGACACAGAGGGAGTTGGCAAATGTTTCCTCAGTCTGCAGAGGGGGAAACTCCCAAAAAGTGAAGGGGAACCCCTGAAGCAGCTGGGGGCCCTTGGGAATAGCATTTTTCTGTCGCTCAAGTGGCATGTTTCTAGTGCGGGAATAGCATTTTTCTGTCGCTCAAGTGGCATGTTTCTAGTGCAGCAATACTGGGATCCCTTCATCTAGTGGTTGAAGCGTCAAAGAAAATGGCTGAGACTGTAGTACCTAAACTGACTTTGAGAAGCCCTGTTTCCTAGGGACTTCATGCGGGTCATCACCAACAGGAGTTAGTACTGAACAGCTCCTGGAGATGGATTATTTCTAGCTCTGGGAGAGTTCATGTAATATGTCTGGAGAAATACTATTTTTACCTTAGAAGCAATTTGTGAAACCACAGTGGGCCTCAGCGCATCCTGACTTACACAGTCCTCCTCTGTTGGGGCTAGACTCCAAATGACTTAGGCGGAGACCGTAGAAGGAGACCACCGCCCATCAAGCTAACCCCTCCAACATTGTGTAAATTAATGTTACAACCTCAAAATCGCAAGTAACCATTGTAATATCCTTGTATACAAACAAAATTGTCTCTTAATCCAACTAAATATAAGTACTATAATTTATTTAAATACCCTTTCAATATATCCTCTCCTTCTACAACTATTAAGTTATCTTTATATATACATTCCAGTAACTACAGAGTTAAGCACTATTATTTGTTATATGTACTTATTCAACCTGTCAACTGTAATTATCCTGTTATCACTGAAACACTGTTAACTATGTCATAGTTCCTCATTCATCCTATAAGCTTCAGTTAACCTCCTGTTACCACATATCACTGTAATACTGTAATAGTGTTTTAGCTTTTCATCCATCCTGTACGCTCCAATCAGCCTGCTATCACTGTATTCACTAATTTTACATTTAAATTTCACTTACACATACAATATGGCCTTACTCTACATTATAACATTTACCTTCTACCTTATCACTATAGGAATATGTAATGTTACCAGCCTACACACTAGCTATAATAGAATACCAACAATCCATAATCACAGAAGAAAGTGGTCTGATACTCCCTTCTACAATTCTAGAGTATCTACCCAAAATTCCCACCATCATCTGTTACTCATCTCATTACAAAACACCACAAAAAAGAAACAAGTAGGAAATCCAATTCCCCAATATCTGAAATGTGCATTAATAAATGCCCGATCCATACGCAAGAAATGGCCTATCATCTCTGACATAATTTCATTACATAGCCTTGACCTTCTCCTAATCACTGAGACATGGCTTTCTTGTGCTGACAATGTATTAATCAACCAATTTTTGCCTTCTAATTTTTCTATACATACATGTCATAGAAGTGGCAAGAGGGGAGGTGGTGTTCTAGCCATCACCAAATCTGACCTTCATTTCAACCTTAAAGAAGCAACAAGCTCATCACTCCTAGATACTTTTACAATAGCAAATAAATGTTGTTCTTTCACTTTACTATACCGCTCTCCTTCTTCCAATTCTGATTCTCTATCTATGATAATTGACTTGGCCTCCAATACACAAAACCCCCACATAGCAAGTTGGGTGCTAGGAGACTTTAATCTCCCTTCTCTCCAAGACTCCCATGTAACAGCTTTTCTTGAAGCTCTACAAGTTTTGGGGTATAATCAATTAATTAAAGATCCAACCCATATTAAAGGTGGTATATTAGATCTAATATTTACAACTGAAACAACCGCCAATTTACCATCTATCTTGGATCTATCAATCAACCCAGTTCCATGGTCAGATCACAAACTAATTATATTCAAGGCTAGATGTAACCAAAAGGATGAAAGAGGAATAAACGACCATCCTAGTACCCCTCTGAGAAGATTCAAGCCATTTGACAAAGACCTAATCCTAAAAACAACACTTCCACTAACCAACTTACCAGAGTGCAGCATTGATGATTTAGTTTCTAATTGGAATAGTACTTTCAGTTCGATTGCCACATGTCCGTCGACCAACAAACTACAAAGCAAGCGACACTCTGCTATATGGTACTCATCTGAGCTGAAGGCCTCGCGCACAACCCTAAGGAAACTTGAAAGACGATGGCGACACTCACACTCTGAAGTTGACAGAGCTGTATATATCCAACATCTCACATCTCATCACATGGCAGTTACTGAATCAATGAGACGTCACCATGCAGTCACTTTAAAAAGATCTCTGAACAAACCTCATGACCTGTTTGCCATAGTTAAGCGTTTGACAAATGAACCTGCCTCACAACTTAAATATGAAATCCACCCTCAAATATTTGCTAACTATCTACAATCCAAACTCTGCCAAATTGACAATAACTCGGCTCCTAACATAGTCCTAGATCCAGTAGATGAAACTCTACTCACTATCTTCTCAATACCATCTAAACGACAAATCGAAGACACCATTGCTTGCATAAACATGACCACCGCTCATACTGATCCTTGCCCTGCGTTCTGGATCAAAGATCTACGAGCTGATCTCAGTCCCATCATATCCAGACTCATGATTCAATCATTTACAACAGGAACTTTCCCTCGTACCCTTAAGCAAACATCCATAAGGCCATTACTAAAAAACAACAAACTTGACCCTCTTAAACCAGAATCATATAGACCTATTTCAAGTATTCCATTACTAGCAAAAATTTTGGAAAAAGAAGTACAAAAACAAATTCAGGATCATATAGATCTTAACGCCCCACTGGACTCATGCCAGCACGGTTTCAGAGAATTCCACGGTGTGGAAACGCTTCTAACTACTCTGTTCAGCAGCTTGTTATCAGGAATTGATAACATCCGCCAAGGGTTCGTCCTTGTTTTTCTTGATATCGCAGCCGCTTTTGATTCTGTTAGCCATGAACGCCTCCTTGAGTGTCTCAAAGGGAAGGGAATTACTGATAAAGCACTTGAGTGGTGTAGATCCTACCTTTCTGACAGATGGCAACAAGTACGATCCAACGATACTTCATCAGATCAGTTTCATCAAAAACAAGGGGTCCCTCAAGGCTCATCCCTTTCCGCCCTTATGTTTAATATATACATGCAGCCTATCTGTAACCTGATTCGATCCTTTAGAGTTAACTGCATGATATACGCGGATGATGTACTTTTATATTTTCCTTTTACAACTGAGAACCCTGATCTCAATCCATTAACTAACTGCATAAATGAAGTATCAAACTGGCTACAATCCCAAAATCTAAGGATCCAACACAAGAAAACGGAGGTGTTATTTATTACACGTAACCAAAATTTCACTGCTCCATCCTTTTTGAAAGTGAATGATGCTAACCTCCAGACCAAGACCACCATCAGATACCTCGGTGTCACTTTAGACCAGAAATTAGATATGAAAGCACATATTAGTAATATTGTAAGAGCGGTATATCACAAAATACGCTCCCTTAGACACCTTCGATCCTTGCTAGAGCCAGACGATTTTAGAACCATCTATCAGGCGCTAATCATACCTCATTTTGATTATGCGAACTCAATTTTACAAGGTCTTCCACAAACCACCTTACACCCACTTCAAATGGCTATGAATGCTGCAGCTAGAGTCCTTCATGGAGCTTCCCGGAAAGACCATATCTCACCTATTCTAAAACATCTTCATTGGCTTCCAATTCAAAGTAGACTCACTTTCAAAATTTTACTAATTACATTCAAAGCCTTCAAAGAACTCTCATCTTCATCAATATCAGACTTGATCCAAACACCACCCCTCAATAGAGACAGAAGGTCAGTAACACTCAATACTCTGTTAGTCCCTAAATCAATATCACAGTGTACCAAAACTACTTCAGACAGGGCCTTTTTATTCTGTGCACCAAGGTATTGGAATAGCCTTCCTCAAAACATCCGAGCAATACCAGACCTTTTGCAGTTTCGCAAAGCTTTGAAACACTACCTCTTCCTTTTATCTTATCCAGTAAACAATAAAGACATCTCAACCAACCCACAGACCTTCCACTCATACACATACAATACAGATACCCCACAGACCACATACACACAAAACTGAAGCCATGATGATATTATGACTATGTTTATTAATTATATACCCTGTTATATAATTATAATTATTAATTATATACCCTGTTATCCGAGTTATATTCTCCTGTTTTCTGTAAACACAAAGTACTGTTGAATTGTGTATCTCACTGTTTTTTGTGAACCGCGCTGATGCTTAATAGTGCGGTATATAAGAGTCTATAAATAAATAAATAAATGACTGAATAAAAGTTAATGAGCAGCAAGTTAAGTTTTTAGATTCTAAGCATTCAGAGTTTGTGGAGCCCAAGGTCCAGGAGATGGGTTATCTCTAGGGACAGATTTATGAAAAATAATACATATCTTCAAACAATGATGGAGAATTTTGAGGATTTAATTAGAATAAATGATTTAATTATTTATATTTTATTAATTTTCCAAAGGTTAAAGATATTTCAGCATTGGATATGTTTCAGATATTTGGTTGAAGTTTTTTGTACCTTCCAAATCTATCTATACCTCCAGTATTGAAAGTGTGCTGTTTTGTCTGCATTTAAAAAGGTGGATAGTGCAAGGGTGGCTGCAAAGCCTTCCCATGAGCTGGAGGATAGTTTAAATTTGACCTCTTTTATTTATTTATTTATTTAGTTATTTGAAAGCTGTCTATGACAAACTGGCAGCTGCTGCGATCTATTGGACAGAGACTGACTTTTGAAGCTGATCTTCAGGCATCAGGGGAAAGCATTTTTGGTACTGGCAGTCAGGTTGTGTCCTGATGTTTATCTCCAAAGCATAGAAACATGATGACTGCAGAAAAAGACCGCATGGCCTATCTAGTCTGCCCTTCCATATCAACTACAATAGTCCCCTTTTTACCTTTAGAGATCCTTAGTGTTTGTCCCATGCTTTTTTGAATTCAGATACTGTCCTCGTGTCCACCACCTTCACTGGGAGACTATTCCACGCATCTGCCACTTTTTCCATAAAGAAATATTTCCGCATATTACTCCTGAATCTGTCCCTTTTCGCCCTCATCCTATGTGCCCTCGTAGCAGAGCTTGCTTTCAATCGAAAGAGACCCTCCTGTGCATTTATACCCTTCCCGCCCAAGGGTGCCATCTTGCTCAGTCTTCTTTTTTCCGCGAAGCCCGACGGATATATATTCGTTTCACCCAAGGAAGAAGTTGATTTTCTCTGCGTTAACCTGTTTTTCTTCGGTTCGACGCCGGTTTCCCTTTCCCGCCTGGGTCCGATACGTCGGTATCGAGCCCGGATCTCTTTTTCGGTTTTTGTCCTTAGTGACTAGCGTTCTCGCCATTTTTTATTTTTTTCACTGGCAGCCCTGTCTTTTGACCTTGTAGGGGCCCTTTTTCCCCCGATGGCTGCCAGCGGGTTTAAAAAGTGTGATCGGTGTAAGAAACTTATGTCTCTCACCGACACACATGACTGCTGCCTCCGGTGCCTCGGACGCGATCATATTTATTTATTTTATTTACATTCTCTTATATACCGCGCTATTCTGCATCAGTGCGGTTTACATTGAACAAACTGAAATTACATTGAACAGGGCCATTATAACTTGGAGATAACTATTTTACAGGGAACATGGGCTATGGAGGGTTAAGTGGCTTGCCCAAGACCACAAGGAGCACCTGTGGGACTAGAAACCCCATTCCTTCCGGCCCAAGGTTGCTGCCCTCTAGGGGATTTGAACCCCCGACCTTCCGGCCTGAAGTACCTTGCCCCAACCACTAGGCCACTCCTCCACTCCATGACCCGATCATGACCCGATGATCTGTGGTCCGTGTGGGAAGATGTCCTCTAAGGCGTTAAGGAGTCGGCAGCACCAAAAGGAAAGAATCTTTTCTGACTCCGTGTCCGCTAGGGCCCGGACCTCGTCAGAGGCCTCGACATCTCGGGACTCCGGCCCTGAGCAGCGTCGAGGCTCCTCTAAAAGGGGGTCTCCCTCGCGGGAGCATCGTAAGAAGAAAAAACCCGCGAGGGCGGCGTCGGTGGATGCACTTGGCTCTTCGAGGGCCAAGTCGCATAGCCCTGAGTGCCGCCCCGGGTCTTCGGAGTCGGAGAGGCCTGCAAAACAACCTTGTGTGGAGATGGAGTCCCCGGGTCACGTGAGTACTGTAGTCCTCGTGGACTCACCTCCAGGGGAGCCGATGTCGGGCCCGGCACCGCTGGGGCCCGAGCGGGGGCTGCTGAGTCTCCTGAGCTTGGACTCAGGTTGACGGCCTTGGAGAGCAGCTTGGCTGCCTTCATGGAACAGCAGCGGGCACTGATCGCCGGTCTCACCGGTGCATCTGCCCCGACCACCGGGACATCGACGTCCAAGTCGACCCCGGAGGCCGAGCCGATCCTCGAGTCCATGCGAGCTCGAGTCGATCCTTGGCCAAGGTCCCCCTTGGCCTCCCGTTCGGGACCGAGGTCGTCGATGCCTGCCCGACCGGAGCCACTCGATTCCTCCTCCGAGGAGTCCGGCTGGGAGACGGAGGATGAGGAATTGCCTGACACCTTTCGGACTCGGTGCGTTCCTTCGGACTTGCCCGAGTCCGAGCCTTGGAGAAGGTCCCCCCCGGAGGATACCCGGTTCTTGGACTTCGTGCGTGACATGGCCAAGGCTTTGGCATTCCCTGCGGATCCCGAGGAGGAGCCTCGAGCCGAGGAGCTCGAGGCCCTACAGTATGACTCTCCTCCAAAGGAGGCCTTTACTGTTCCGGTTCCTCCGATGCTGGAACGGTTGCTCTTCCGCATGTGGGAGGCGCCGGTGTCGACGCCGATTTTAAGCAAGCGGGTCGATTCCATCTATCAAGTCCGCAAGAGCTCCGGATTCCAAAAGGCACAAATACCGCACCACTCCATGGTTGTGGAATCGGCCATGCATCGTCTGAAGAGTCAGAAGATGCACTCCTCGGTGCCTCCCGGCCGGGAAGCCCGGAACCTGGATGCTCTCGGTAAGAAGTGCTTCCAGGGCTCTATGCTTGCTTGCCGTGTCCAGACCTACCAGCTGTACATGGGCATGTACCTTTGAGACTTGGCAAAGGAGATTGCCGGGTTCTCTGCTGGTCTCTCCGAGGAACCTTTGCAGAAGTTCTATGCTCTGTCCTCGGGTATTCGTGAGTGCTCGAAGTTTATATCTCGAGCAGCCTATGATGGCTTTGAGGCTTCGGCCCGAGTAGCCGCATCCAACATCGGTGCACGCCATCAGGCTTGGCTACAGTCATCGGACCTCGAGCCATGGGTGCAGAACAAGTTGGTAGATGTCCCCTGCCGAGGTGAAAACCTCTTTGGCAAGCCCATGGCTGACAAGGCTGCTGAACCCGAGACCAAGACTCTTACCCAAACAAGGCTGTCCAGAAAAACCTCTGCCCCTTCTCAGAAGAAGAAGGGCTCGGGAAAAAAGACCTTTTACCTGAGGAAGTCATCTACCTATAAACAGTACCCTCATTATCAGGCCTCTGTAGCTCCCCAGCAGGGTCAGCAGGCCAAGGGGCAGGGTCATGGGCCCCATAGGCAGAAAGCCCCCAAGCCTCCTACTCTGGCTCCTGCTCAGCAGGGAGGGGGTTTTTGACTGCATTGTCATAGCCTCTCCTCCTCAGCTGGCCCCTATCAGCACTGGAGGCAGGCTGGCCCTGTTCGCCCACAGGTGGTTAGCTGTCACAAGGGATACCTGGGTTCTAAGTATAGTCAGAAGGGCTATCTCCTCCACTTCCACCAGGTACCCCCCCCCCTTCTATTTTCCAGGGGAGCCTCCCAGACTCCCTCTGCACAGGGACTTACTCCTGCAGGAGTTGGCAGGTCTTCTAAAGGAACAGGCAGTGGAACCGGTGCCCCACCACCTGAGAGGTCACGGCTTCTCTTCCAGGTACTTCCTGGTACCAAAGAGAACAGGAGGTCTCAGACCCATCCTAGACTTGCGAAACCTGAACAAGTTCCTGGAGAGGGAAAAGTTCAAGATGCTTACTCTTGGAATCCTGCTGCCCTACCTCCAGCAGGGAGATTGGCTATACTCCTTAGATCTAAAGGATGCTTATACTCACATCCTTATTCATCCAGACCACAGACAATATCTCAGATTTGTAGTGGGAGGAAATCATTATCAGTACAGAGTACTGCCTTTTGGCCTTACATCCGCCCCCAGGGTATTCACCAAGTGCCTGGCGGTGGTAGCGGCCTACCTCAGGGTTCAAGGCCTCTGTGTCTTTCCATATCTGGACGATTGGCTCATCAGGGGTCAATCCTCGCAAGAGGCCAATCAAGCCACCCTTTGCACTGTCGCTCTGCTTCAGCACCTGGGGTTTGTCATAAACTTCGCAAAGTCCAATTTGCAACCCTCCCAGAACATGGAGTTCATAGGAGCTTGACTGGACACCTTTCAGGCAAAGGCCTTTCTACCAGTGGACAGGGCCCACAAATTGATGGCTCTAGCCAGGCTATTCTAAAGCAATTCTCTGGTCTCCGCCAGACAATTCCTGAGGCTCTTAGGCCACATGGCATCTACAGTCCATGTGACTCCAAATGCCCGTCTCCACATGAGGCCAGCTCAGTGGGGCCTCAGGACTCAATGGCACCAGGCCACAGGAAGCCTCACGGACAAAGTCTACTACAGTCTTCTCTGCAATGGTGGCTTCATCTTCCCAATCTAGTGCAAGGGGTGTCTTTTCAGGCACCTCCACACTCTCAGGTGCTGATGACCGATGCTTCTCTTCAAGGTTGCGGTGCACATTGTCAAGGTGCATGTACTCAAGGCCTGTGGACTCCTTGGGAGGCTGCACAGCAGATCAATCTATTAGAACTGAGAGCTATCCGCTTAGCCTTGAGAACTTTCTCTCATCTCATCTCTCATTAGTCCGTCTTGGTTCAGACGGACAATCAAGTGGCTGTGTTCTATGTGAACAAACAGGGGGGCACAGGGTCCCGCCTTCTCTGTCAGGAAGCGCAGAAACTGTGCTCCTGGGCAGTCAATCATGGCATTCTTCTCAAAGCAGTCTACCTCCCAGGTCAGGAGAATTACCTGGCGGACAGATTGAGCAGGATCCTGCAGCTGCACGAATGGCAGTTGAACCCTTTAGTGGTTCAACAGATCTTCCTGAGATGGGGTCTTCCAACCATAGATTTCTTTGCCAGTCCTCTGAACTGTCAACTACCCAGGTTCTGTTCCAGACAACCGCATCCTCTCAGAGTAGCAGCGGATGCTTTTCTCATTCCATGGTCTACAGGCCTACTATATGCGTTTCCTCCTACGCCTCTAGTGTCCAAGACACTATTCAAGGTGACCCGGAACAAGGCCTCAGTGATTCTGGTGGCCCCCCAGGTGGCCAAGGCAACCCTGGTTCCCACTACTATTGCAACTGGCAGTGGACACTCCTCTTCCTCTGGGGATGCAACCCGATCTCCTGTCTCAGGAGCAGGGATCCCTCTTGCACCCCAATCTCCAGTCCCTCAATTTGATGGCCTGGCTGCTGAAAGGGTAGTCCTAGCGCCTTTACTACTGCCCAGGGAAGTGTAGGACGTAGTCTTGGCCTCTAGGAGGCAGTCCACCAGAAAGTCTTATGCCCTTAAGTGGCGGAGATTTTCTACCTGGTGTACTCAACACAACGAGAATCCCTTCTCATGCCTGGTCCCCTTGGTGCTGCAGTATTTGCTTCACCTCTCCAACCTAGGCCTTAAGTCCAATTCTGTTAGAGTTCATATTAGTGCTCTTTCAGTACACCACTCACAGGTGGAGGGTCAGTCTCTCTCCAGTCATCCTTTGGTGGCTCGCTTCCTCAGAGGTCTGCTTTTGCTTAAGCCTCCAGTGCGTCCACCTGCCACTGAATGGGATTTAAATGTGGTTTTGCAACGGCTTACTTGCCCACCATTTGAACCTGTGGCTACTTGCCCTCTGCGTTTTTTGTCCTGGAAAACGCTATTTCTGGTAGCCCTTACCTCTGCAAGGCGAGTGAGTGAGCTTCAAGCCCTGGTATCAGAAGCACCTTATACTAGGTTCTATAGGAACAGGGTAGTCTTATGGACTCACCCGAAGTTCCTTCCAAAGGTTGTCTCCTCCTTCCACCTCAATCAGGAGGTGGTTCTTCCGACTTTCCTTCCCAGTCCTCATGCTAGCCGGGCTGAGATGGTCTTGCATACCCTGGACTGTAGGAGGGCGTTGTCCTTCTACCTTGACCGTACGCGGGAGCGCGGGAGCACAGGAGGGTGGTTCAGCTCTTCGTCTCTTATGACCTCAATAAGTTGGGGTTGGCTGTCTCCAAGCATACATTGTCCATATGGGTGGCTGACTGCATCGCCTGGGCTTACAGGGCAGCCGGCCTCTCGTTGCAGGGTTGAGTTACGGCTCACCGTGTCAGGGCGAAGGCTGCATCAGTGGCTCATCTCCGCTCTGTTCCGTTGGCAGACATCTGCCGGGCTACTACTTGGTCTTCAAGCCAGACTTTTGCGGCCCACTACTGCCTTGAGAGGGAGTCCCGCAGGGACAGTGCTTTCGGGCAAGCGGTACTCCATAATCTCTTTGGGGTCTAGGCAACTCCTACCCTCCGGCCCTGCTGTTGGGCTACCTGTCGGGGGCGTTATCAGAGAAGATTCTGTTCTTGCATGCTGAGGCTCTAGAGGGAGCTCATTTTTTCAGTTTGGGGCCTCTGGTAGCCCTACGCTGGGGAGTCCCATATGTGAGGACTTACTTCCTGCTTGGTCCTGGAGAAAGAGGAGTTACTCACCTGTAACAGGTGTTCTCCAGGAGCAGCAAGAATCAGTCCTCACAACCCTTCCTCCCTCCCCTTGGAGTTGCAGTCATATGATTTATTTTTTCTATTTTTGCTGTCTTTTAGCTGTCATCAGACTGAGCAAGATGGCACCCTTGGGCGGGAAGGGGACCGCGCATGTGCGCTGCATTCCCAAAGGCTTTTTATGAAAGCTGGGGAAATGCTTCGAACGGGGGCTCCGTCGGCGCCGATGTCACCCATATGTGAGGACTGATTCCTGCTGCTCCTGGAGAACACCTGTTACAGGTGAGTAACTACTCTATTTCACCGCTAAGTAATACATCTTTTAAAATCCAGAACTCCCAAGCTCCCTTGTTGCTTCCTCCCCCCCCCCCCATCAATATCCCCCCCCCCCCCGGGTAGTCTCCCCCCCAGATGTAATGAAACACTTTCCTGTTACCACAATTGCTATAGCTATCTTTAAAGAAAGTGGAAAAATGCGGTATATGCCCAGAATGTCTCAGATTAGGTGGCGCTGTAACAAACGATATTTATCATGTCATACTCAGGCGCCTAATAGCATCAAGGACTATTCTGGCAATTTAGCATATTGTTTTATTGACAATTTCCACCTTCTAAATTATCATTCAAAGTAAAAAGTGCTTAGCTTTGTGGTTTCAGATGCTCCCCAAAAAGTGCTTAGCTTTGTGGTTTTAGATGCTCCCCAATGCCTCCCTCGGGCGTCAATCATGCTTTTCACTCAACAAAGAGCTTCCTCAGGGGGATTAATCAGAATTATCAAAGTTTCCTCAGGAGAATCTATCAAAATCTTCATTTCATGATGCTGCCAGCGTCTTTTGCTACAGAACTTTTGAAACAGTGTAACTTCCGAACAATGCGCGGAATAGTCCTTGATGCTATTAGGCGCCTGAGTATGACATGATAAATATTTGTTACAGCGCCACCTAGTCTGAGACATTCTGGGCATATACAGCATTTTTTCCACTTTCTTTAAACAAAGAAAAATATTTTTATCATAAACGCATTTACCACATTGAATGCAGGTTATTTATAGAGCATTTTTGAATTGTAAAGGCATTGTATTTTGCTCTGAAAGGACCAAGAAGAGGATAGCTATCTTTAAGGAAGCTATACTGCCTAGCCAAGACAAATTACAACCTGTCTATTTTTCCATACCCCCAAATATTTCACCTTCTGTGGCTCATTTAAAGGAAAACATCTCCCTCAATTGAGTCTCCATACTTTTCAACAACTCCAGAACCAAGATCCTCCAACTTTTGCCTATTAATTGTAAAGCTGGAAAGTCACCCATACTTCTCCAATTCCTACATTAAAATAGATATCGGAATCTAAACATATCATCCAGCAAAAAGGGTAATCTGATGGTCTCGCCCTCCCACTTCAATACTGCTTATATCAGCACTGGCTCATATTCTAGCTGCCCAAAGACTTGATGGACAAAGCAAAATAGAAGTGAGGACAATGTAGAGTCCTGCCTTGTTCCGCCTCCTAATGTAAAAAAAAAAAAACAACCCCCCCCCCCCAAAAACCTTTACCTTGATACAGGCTTTTGGTTGGGAGTACATACCTGCAATCCTTTCTCAATAGGCAATCCCAAATCCCATTTTCTCTAAGAACCTAAATAGAAAAGCTCAACTAATTTGGTTGAAGGCCTTCCCTGCCTTACTACCCAAATTGGGCTCAAAATCTTGCAAACATTATCCCCGGCCTGCCTCCCCAAAGTAAACCCAAACTGATCTGGATGTACCAGTATGGCAAGCACTGGGTGTTCAGTCTATTGGCTTGGATCTTTGCCAAATTCTTTACATCTGTACTCGGCAAAGAAATGGTTCTTTTGGTAAGATGGAGATTTCTGCCCACCCCTTTTAGCCTTATTGAATAAGGTCATTAAAAGGCTGATCAGTAGCCCTCCCAAAATGTTTTTCTAAAACTTACTTGGTAAGCCATCTAAACAAAGGACTTTCCCTAATTTAAATCCTCAAATTGCCTTCCCCACCTTCATTAATATCCTGATCCAGCATCTCACAGGTCTCCTCATTCAGGCCCGGGAGCGCCATAGAATTTAAATAATTATCTATATTAGCTAGCAGTGCCCCTGGCCTACAAGCATATAACTCCAAGTAATATTGTCTAAAGCACTTTCGAGGGGAGGAGTTCCATCAGCTGTGTAGGTGCAAAGGGCACAAGCACTTTCCCCAGACAGCCCTGACGCTAGCAGAGGCGTGGATAAAAAGCTACCGGAATTCCACTGTTTGCTGGGAAGTGTTCCATCAGCTGTGCAGGTGTGGAGGGCATAGGCACTTTCCCCAAACAGCTTTAATGCTAGCGGGGCCATGGATATATTTTCCTGGCTCCTAGGCGCATGGCCATGGTGTATCCAAAGGGGCATGTAACAAGGGGCCTGTGCTGCCCCTTGTGATCTCCTTTGGAGTACTGTTGGAGCATTGTTTGGTATGAGTATGAGTCCTAGGGTCCTGAGCATATATAGGGAAATGAAAGAATAAGATATCTGCTACTATGGCGCTATAATGGATGTTATATCCGGTCCGATGGATAAGTATCTCGTACTGAAAGGAGAGTTGGATCAGCTTGCAGGTACTGACTTCCTGACTATCCAGAGCTTGAGGGTGTCTTCGAGCTCCTCAGCCCGTACCCACCTCCCCACCCTGGGGTTTTCATGTCACCTGCTCTGATAGACAGTGTCAGCCCTTTGCTTCAAAGTACTCCTTCGTCTACTAATAGGTCCTATCAGACAGTGATGTGGTCGCCTAATTTGGATGTCACCAGCCTAATTCTAAGTTGTCACTTGCTGACATCTGGAAGATGGTGACCAGGACAGAGCAGACACTGGTCTCGACTGTTGCTCGGCTTTGTATATTCTCGCAAGAGACTGTAACAAGCCTGAGTAAGGTGGAGGAATGGGTGACTTCATTAGGCGATCAGGTTCTTAAGTGTGAACAGACTTGCTCTTCCCTTCAGTCAGTACGTGCCACAGCTATTAAAGATAATCTTATTATTCATAGGCAACTTGAGATGTTTGAGAATGTTCATAGAGCAAAAAATATACATTTTTTTTAATTTCCCTATTTTACAGTTATTACTTCCTGATGTTTTGTTACAGAAATATTTCAAAAAGGCCTTAGCTTTGCCTAACACTGATTCAATAACGTTTTCAAAAATTTACTATCTCCCAAGTGGTCGGGTCTCTGGGGAGTCTGCTGATGGCTGTGATATTTTTCAGCCTACTACAGATTTCAATTTGACACAGTTCCTTGAGGACTTCCATGATACCATACCTATTAGGGCTATGTTGCTTGTTACTTTTATTTCTGAACAGGATAAGATTTCTGTTTTTAAGAGTTATTTCAAAAATAAAGCTTCAGTGTTTTGTGGGGCTAGGATTCAACTTTTCCCAGATTTGTCCAAAGCCACTCAACTCAAGTGGCAGGCCTTTTTGGCTGTTAAGCCAAGGATAATGGCTTTGGGTGCTTCTTTCTTTCTGCGATATCCATGTAAATGCTTGGTCACATTTCAGGGCTCTAGATATATCTTCATGGATTTTTCTTTTTTGGAAATCTTTCTGGCTGAAGAGAAGCAGGATACATCGGGGGGGGGGGGGGGGATAAGGATAAAGTGAGTTGAAGTGACTGAAGCTGTTTATTTTGGGTTTGGGTCCTCTTGTTTTCCTAGTGTATTATATTTCTTGGGGTAGTCTCCTCTAGATATGGACTAGATTGACAATTTGTTTATTATTACCACTTGTTTAAGATACTCCTGTGTTTTAATTATGGTCATGTTTCTTATATACTTTCTTTGTAAGTATTGTTTGGAAAACTTAATAAAACATTAAAAAAAATAATAAAGCACTCCCAAATTTCCTCCCCCCACCTCTTCTGTATCCCCATCATCCTTGGGAGCTCTATGCAACTTTGTTTTGACCGTTTTATGGCTATAGAAACATGTGATAGGAAATTGAAATTTTATGCAAAATGGTATGCATATATCAGAATCCATGGGTTAATGAGCCCCACCATGCAGGGTGAAATCATGTTTTTCCCTTTTACATTTTTCTCTTAAGATGACTAGAAGACAAAGTTAGGTGTGGTTTATCACCATCTGGAGAAAAGCTAACTGTTTCTGAAAAGAGCTCTTAGCAGGGCTATATCAGGAGAAAATAGTCATGAACTACACTAATTTCTGAATTTTTGCCAATAAGCATATTAGAAGGCAAAATTTGTAAATATCCTATATTTGCAAGCAATTGGGCAGGGTGAAGACTTAAAGCCAATGGTTTGTTGAATAGAACTAATGCTAGCTATCTGCTTTAGTTACTGAAAAATCACAGTGATGAATGATCGAAAATAGAACATTGAGTTGGGAGAGGAGCATGGAGTAGATGGGATTATGGGCTGAATCTAAATGGATGATGGTGTGGAGCACATTGAGGCTGATACAGAATAATGGCAAAACTTGAGCATAGAAGTGAAGGGTAATTTGATGATGCACAGGGCTGACCTATGGAAGGAACTTGAGTGTGTACCTTTATAGATAGAGCAGGGGTTCCTAAACCTGTCCTGGGGCCTCCCCAGCCAGCTGGGTTTTCCAGATATCCACAATGAATATGCTTCAGGGAGATTTGCATACAATGGAGGCAGTGCATACAAATCTGTCTCGTGCATATTCATTGTGGATATCCTGAAAACCCGACTGGCTGGGAGGCAGGTTTGGGAACCTCTGGGATAGAGGGAAGGAGAATCTCAAATATTCCCTTAGAACCATTGTTAAGTATTGAGGGGGTGACACCTGACCTAGTATAGTCATATACACGAAGTTCTGAATTTAAAATAAATAAATAAAACAGGCACCGTAACTTGCAAGTTATAATGAGGCTTATCTATCCTTCAAGCGAAAAACGCTGTCCAGAAGTGTAAAAAAAAAAAAAAAATTTTGCAAGGATCGAAGAGGCTATGGGAATTTCCTGAAGCAAAACACTGACTTGACTACTTGGTCCAGTGGCAGAGTTTCTGGGAAAGAGCCCAGAAGCAATGGAGGAATATTAAAACAGGGGAAAAAAAAGTTTGCACACAGTGACAAATAAGTTTTTCTGCCATCTTAGCTGCCTGAGGTTACGTTTATAGCACCAAGTGACCAAAAATCAGGTTGTTAGTGTAGCTTTTCATAATACACTTTTTTTTAATAAGCATTTACAATTAGTACACCCCCCAACAATAAAAGACATGGAAACTATCATCAGTACAGGAAAAAAAAACTCTCTCGTATAATTCAGACAAGTATCAAATTCTATATAAGACTATCAAATTGGAAACAAGACAAGGAAAATTTCACAAAAGAAAATAGTCAGAAAAGCAGCAAAACCAGCTTGCATAGTAGATTATTACCCCATGGCAGACCCCCTCCCTACCCACCAAGAAACTAAGGAGCTGTTTGGGGTCAAAGAAAAGAAATCTCTTATTATCCAGGAAGACAAAACATAGATAAGGAAATTTTAATAGAAAAGTAGCTTCCAAGGCAGGAAATCTGGGTTTTAAACCCAGGAATTCTTTCTACCTAACTTTGGGTAGCCCTCTAAAGATCAGGAAAAATGTGAATCCTGGCACCAAAAAACATCTCCTGCATATAACAAAAATACAATTTCAAAACAGTCTGTCGATGCATCTCATAGTAACATAGTAACATAGTAAGTGACGGCAGATAAAGACCAACATGGTCCATCTAGTCTGCCCAGCAAGATGGCAAGGGTAGGTGCACCTGTCGCTCTGTGCAGGCCACCCCTCCCCATGTTTTTTGTTTCTGTTTAGGGGTGAACCCACCACTCCATGTAGGACACCCTTATTTGTTCAGATGCTAGATAGTTCAGAAGTTAGATGGTACTGTTTATTTTGCTTTTATCCTGTTGCTGTAAAGGGATCCACTGTGTTTGTCCCATGCCGTTTTGAATTCCATCACCGTGTTTGCCCTCACCACTTCCATCGGGAGGGCATTCCAAGCATCCACCACCCTTTCAGTGAAGAAATATTTCCTGACATTGCCTTTCAATTTACCACCTTGCAGCTTCATGTTATGCCCTCTAGTTTTACAGCTTCCCCGTCTTTGGAAGAGGTTTGTTTGTTCATCATTTCTCTTTAAGTATTTAAAGGTCTGAATCATATCTCCCCTGTCCCTCCTCTCCTCCAAAGTGTACATATTTAGGTCTTCAAGTCTCTCCTCATAAGGCTTCTGACGCAGGCTCCAAATCATTTTGGTCGCCTTTCTCTGAACAGTTTCCAGTCTTTTTACATCTTTTGCAAGATATGGCCTCCAAAACTGAACACAGTATTCCAAGTGAGGCCTCACCAGTGACTTGTACAGTGGCATAAGTACCTCTTCCTTTCTGCTGGTAATCCCTCTTTGAATGCAGCCCAACATCCTCCTGGCTTTTGCCACCGCCTTGTCGCACTGTTTTGCCACCTTGAGATCATCAGAGATAATCACACCAAGGTCTTTCTCCTGAACCGTGCATACCAACCTCTCACCCCCTATTGTGTACTTTTCCCTTGGATTTCTGCTACCCAAGTGCATGACACTGCACTTTTTCACATTAAATCGTAGTTGCCAAGCATTAGACCAGTCTTCCAGCTTTTGTAGATCTTTCCTCATGTTATCCACTCCCTCTGGGGAGTCCACTCTGTTGCAAATTTTTGTGTCATCTGCAAAAAGACAGACCTTTCCATTCAGTCCTTCAGCAATATCACTCACAAATATATTGAACAGTGCCGGGCCCAGGACCGAACCCTGAGGCACCCCGCTAATCACCTTCCTCTCATCCGAGTGAGCTCCATGTACCATCACCCTCTGTTGTCTGTCAGTCAACCAATTTCTAATCCAGTTTACTATCTTGGGACCCATCCCCAAGCTACTGAGTTTGACAAGCCTCCTATGAGGAACAGTATCAAAGGCTTTGCTGAAATCCAGATAGATGACATCCATTGCATGCCCCAGATCTAGTTCCTTGGTCACCCAATCAAAGAACTCAATCAGATTTGTTTGGCAAGACCGTCCTTCGGTAAAACCATGTTGCCTGGGATCTTGCAACCTGTTGGTTTTGAGAAAGTTCACTATTCGCTCTTTCAGGAGCACCTCCATTACTTTTCCTGCCACCGAGGTAAGGCTCACGGGCCTGTAATTTGACACTTCCTCCCTCTCACCACTTTTGTGTAGAGGTACAACATTAGCCATTCTCCAGTCCTGAGGAACCACTCCTGTTTCCAAGGATCTGTTGAAGACATCCTTTAACGGTCCTGCAAGAACCTCTCTGAGCTCTTTCAGTATCCTGGGATGTATCCCATCCGGTCCCATGGCTTTGTCCACTTTCAGTTTAGCAAGTTGTTCTAACACCTCATCTTCTGTGAATGGTGTGGTATCTACGTCAGTCCTATTTTTATAATTGGGAGTCACAGCTGGTCCATCTCCAGGATCTTCTTTAGTAAAAACAGAGCAGAAGTATTTGTTTAGAAATTTCGCTTTTTCAGTGTCACTTTCCACGAGTCCTTTCCCAGCACTTCTGAGTCCTGCAATTCCAACTCTGATCTTCTTCCTTTCCTGAATATACCTGAAGAAAGTTTTGTTGCCACCCTTAACATCTTTAGCCATTTTTTCTTCTGCCTTTGATTTTGCTATCCTTATTACTCTTTTAGACTCTTTGAGTTGGATCCTGTATTCATTTCTGTGTTCTTCTGTTTGCAAGCTTTTGAATTTTGAAAAAGCTGTGTTTTTTGCCTTTATTTGCGCAGCCACCTCTTTGGAAAACCAAATAGGTTTCCTTCTCCTCTTGTTTTTATTTATTTTTCTTACATATTTATCTGTTGCTCCTTTTATTGCCGCCTTTAGTTTAGTCCATTGCAATTCCACTTCCCTTATCTTCTTCCACCCCGTCATCTCCTCCTTTAAGTACTCGGCCATTTTATTGAAGTCAGTGTTTTTGAAGTTTAGGACTTTGAGCTTGCTATGATTGGCCTGTACCATGGCTTTTATCTCAAACCACACCGTGTGATGGTCGCTGTTGCTCACAGGGGCACTCACGCAGACATTCAACACGTTATCACTGTTGGTAAGCACTACATCCAGCGTTGAGCTTTCCCTGGTTGGTTCCATCACCATTTGGCTAAGTAATGCATCTTGGAGAGCATCCACAATTTTTTTGCTTCTTTCCAGATGTGCAGAAGGAGTAATCCAATCCACATCAGGTAGATTAAAGTCACCTAATATGATCGCTTCCCCCTTTGCTGCTATCTTGGCAATATCTATAATCAATTCGTTATCTCTCTCTTCAATTTGAGTCGGAGGTCTGTAGACTACAGCAATATGGATGAGAGTGCCATCTCCTCTTTCCAACGCAATCCAGAGCGCTTCTTCTTTTCCCCATGTTCTCTGCATTTCAGTAGCTTTAATACTGCTTTTGACATACAAGGCTACTCCTCCTCCTTTTCCATTTTCTCTGTCTCTTCTGAATAGATTATAGCCAGCTATGGCTATATCCCAATCATGCGATTCATTAAACCATGTTTCCGTAATGGCCACTATGTCCAAATCCGTTTCCACCATTAGGGCTTCCAGGTCTGGAATTTTTTTGGCTAAGCTTCGAGCATTTGTGCTCATTGCTTTCCAGCATTTACCTGGCTTGTGTGTATTTTGCATTGATTTTATTCTGCCCATTTCTTCCCACTTGTTTTTGATGTGTGGTTTAAGAGTATGGCTGTTTCTGATGTTGTTCTGCTTTTGCAGGGGGTGGCATGCAGATGTTGACCTTCCACATCCGTCACCCCCTTTTCCTAGTTTAAATGCATATCCACATACTGCCTGAATTTGTCACTTAGGTTTCTTTTCCCTGCGACAGAGAGATGTAGTCCATCAGCACAGTATAGTCTCTTGTTGGTCCATCTATTGTCCCAGTTGCCAATAAATCTGAATCCTTCTTGTTTGCACCAGGTCTGGAGCCATGTATTAAAGTTGTTAATGCGATGCAGCCTTTTTGTCCCCTTACCAAGAACAGGTAGAACTTCTGAGAATGCAACAGTGTTAACAATGGGCTTGAGTTTCTCTCCCAGAGATTGGAAGTCCTTTTGAGCTGTAGAGGCACTGTTTCTAGCCAGGTCAATAGCAAAATTAACAAGTAAGGTGGTCCGCTCAGTCACAGCCTCCAGGGAATTGTCCAAGAAGCCAGTAAGGTCAAAAGAACCCTACTGACTATAAGATTGATCCACTCTAGAAGCACCAGCTCCTGGCATAACAGACAAATATTGTGCCCGAGTAATTGGTGGCAAATTATCAAATGGAAACTGTAGAATCTCTCGAAAATATTTCTTAACCATCTCTACTGCTGAAACAAAAGGAGATTTAGGAAAATTAATAAACCTCAGGTTATTCTTCTGAGAAGAGTTCCCCAGATACTCCATCTTCTGAGTTAACACTGAAGAGCCTTTAACCAGCACACATGGAGTCTCCTTAATTCCCCAAACCTTGCTTCTAGTACAGCCAACCTAGCAGCCTGCAAAGTCTGCTCCTGAGAAATCCCACCAAGGGAATCTTTTACACAAGAAAGCTCTGAGGAAAAAGTACCAACAAGTGCTTGCAGATATTTCATCAAGGCCATTACCTCCCAAATAGTGTCCATAGTTATAACTGCCGGTTTTTCCGACCCTCCAGGACCCAGAGGGAAGGGAACTCCTCCTTCAGCTACCACACTCCTCTCCAACATGTTGTCATTCGTTGACTCCGCTCCTCCAAGCACTGGGGAGGATGCCGCGATTGGAGAAACTCCTGGGCTGACACCAGCTCTCACCAGAGTCTGGAATGGCCATGCGGGTATGCTGGAAGCACTTCCAGGTTGCGGAGGCACAGCTCTCTCATCTGGGCTCATAGATGCCCGTGTGAAGGTCGATGCCGATAGCACTGCTGACCCTGCCGAAGTGCCACTTCTAACTCCAAGGCTTGGCCCACACTCAGTGAGCGTTTCCGGAATTCCCAGGGTAGAGGCTGCCGATCTGGAGGACTGGAGCCTCTGCCCTCTCTTCTTCCCCTCCCCCCCCCCCATCAAGGCCAAGGAATCCCCCAGAAACTAGACATTGCACAGTGAGGTAAAGCCACAGCTACCAGCTAGACACCATCTTATTTATTTTTATTTATTTGAGTGATTTTCTATACCGCCATTTCGGGTAATCATAGTGATTTACATACAGAACAACAGAGATATTGTTCATTGTAAGATATTGAACATTTTAACAATATAACAAGTGTGTGTGTACAATCAGGTATATTTACATGATTTTACTAATTCACCCTATTTACAATTCAAATGAATAAAGAAAATTTTCAATACTTTTTTCTTGTTTCCAATACACATTTTTTAAAGAAAAGTCTAGAAGAGTGTACCCAGGGAATTCTAGGCATCATGAAGCAGCATAATAAAGGAGGAAGGTTAGTTCTGAGAGAAAAATGATTTCTGTTTTAACACATAGTTTTTAGAACACTACTGCACAGAACAGTCTTAGAAAAGATATTTTCTCTCTCCTTGTATGCATGTATTTGTTCATTTAAAGTTTAATGTTACATGTATTTGAGAACATTGGCTGTTGGTGTGCTAACCAAAATAAGCAGGAGAGGTCTAGAAACGCTCCAACATAAAGTAAAAAAGGTCATCTAGGGAGATGTAGTAGTAAAAACCCCCAGGAAAAATCATATGTGATTAGAACATTTATTGACCTCACTTTTAAACAGTATTGTCTTGCAAGGAAACATCTTTAATTATAATGGCACAAGGAGATGAACATAGATATGCAGTTTAGCCTTAACATCTATGGTAATGGTCCTAAGAACTGTACATGTATATAGGCATACCATGATAGTGCACCATGCAGGAACAAATCTAAACAGGCTAGTAATGCTGTATATATGTAGTACTGGCTTCAGGGCCATTTTAACCACTTATGACGCTCAGCGTAAACTTTTGGGGACCCCCTTAATCTTTCCCAAATTAACCCTGTCCCCATATAACAAACAAAGACTTTATACTCTTTTAAAATTTATTTTAAGCAATGCATTACATGCTTGACTGATTACATACGAAGATTATCAGTACATAAGTTCATAGGTATCAGAACATCTTTTGGTTGGAGGAAAAAAAACCAGCCCTGCTCGCAAGCCCTCTAATTGCAGATGCTCCAAAATATTGGTTGGGTCGTGGCCCCAGTGGCACGCTCCATTCTGCTGTCTTTCATAAATTGCTTCAGAGTTTAGACAACTCCTGGAAGAAAGATCCCTAAACCTTATTATCCAGGTAGGCATGGGAAAGTCACTACATATCCCTTAGTGTAAATAACAAAGAACGCCATCTGTATTTTTGGATTCTTCTCGGTTACTTGTGACATGGATTGGTTACTGCTGGAAACAGGACGCTGGGTTGATGGATTTGGTCTGACTCAGTATGCCATTTTTTTATATTCTTTTACAATTTTGTTTAAGAAAAACCCCAACCACCCTCAACTTGCTATATATAGGGTCAGACGTTTCATAAGGCAGGATGGAGACAGTCTTGCACATGGGATTCTCTTCTCTTTGGTGGTTCATCTTGGGTTCAGGGTTGTATGCCTCCCTGTTTGACGAGAAGCAGGGGTGAATCAGAGAGGCTTCCATGCTCTCCCTTCCTATCATTAATCATTCCCTCATTCAAGTTTCTGTTATTAAAATCATCGACGATACCAAAAGATTGGAGGGTGGCCAGCATAACGCTTATTTCTCCAGGAACACGCAGAAAGTGAGTCCTGACATATGGGTGACGTCTGTGTTGACAGAGCCGGCCCGGAGCATTTCCCCAGCTTTCAAAGAAAGCCTTTGGGACATGCTATCACACATGCGTGATTCCCTTCCCACCCAAGGGTGCCATCTTGCTCAGTCTCATTTTTTGCAAAGTCCAACGGATGTCTGTCCTGTTTCCCCGAAAAAAATCCTTGATAAATTTTTTAAAAGTTGTATTTTTTCCTGGTTGTCTACCAGTTCCTCTTCCTGTCTCGAGACGGCACCGGTTCCAACGATGCTCTTGACTCCTTTTCCTTTTTTTGATTGAGGCTCGCCTCAAACGGCGTTCACGCCCTTTTTTTGCCTGGGGGTTGTCTACCCTGGCCAGGTGTCTCCCACTGTGTCTTCCGGTGGGTCCAAAAAATGTGACTGACGCAGTCAAACTGTTAGTAACCAACACCCATGTCTGCTGTCTTTGCTGCCTGACAGACAAAAAGAGGTCGGAGTTGTAGGAGAAACTGTTCCCAAGGTCTGACGGCACTAAGCTCCAAGCCCAGCACCTCATGTCAGGTTTTTCTGCGGAAAAGGAAAATATAATGCTTCCTTTACATCACTCTTTGCAGCATCTTCTGAGAGTATGGGAAAACCCTTTAAGGGTTTCTTCACCTCCTACAGCAACTGATCTTCTGTATCAGGTGCCCCCCTCTCCAGGATTTCAAAAGCCTCAACTTCCCCATCATTCCATTGTAGTGGAATCAGCAATGAGGAAAGTAAAAAGCAAGAAAAAACATTCTTCTTTTCCGCCAGGGCGTGCATCTAGAACACTGGATGCCTTTGGACGTCAAACCTTCCAGACATCCATTCTGGCAACAAGGATTCTCTCATATATTTTCTATATGAGTCTATCCCTTCAGGAGATCACAAAGAAATTATCTCTTTTGACTCCTTTTCTATCAGAGCCCAAGGCTGCAGACTATTCCTTACTTCTTAGTCATAGCCAAAATATCTCTTGGTTTCTTTCTCGTGCTTCCCTGGACTCTTTTGAGTCTGTTAGCAGAACATCTGCTATAGCCATAGGAGCACGTCGTAAAGCCTGGCTCCAAGCATCAGACTTGAATAGATGGGCACAACAAAGACTGGGTAATACTCCTTGTACTGGAGAAAATCTCTTCAATAAGGAGTCCTTACGTCAGGTTGCTCATTGCTCCACTGACTTTCCTGTTTCTGAGGGCCATCCTAAGCCCTCTCCTTCCTCAGCAGGTAGGAAATGCCCTACCAAACCTTCTTTCCCTAAAAGAAAGAGGTTTTCCTCTTCTCCTGCCCATCATTCAGATGTTCCCAAGCAGGGGAAGTCTCGCCCTGGTCTGAAGAATCCAAACTCTAGCCAGGCTGAATAAACACATTAACCATAGGTTTCTGATTAATCTTTTTATAACTTCAGTTAGCTTCTTTTCAGCAGAAGTTTTTCACTGTTTTTCCATTCAAACTCTGCTCAGGGATTCCTATTCTCAGGAAATCCATTTACTCTTCAGTTTGCTGAACTGTCAGGATTTTCATGTCTATAAGTTACAGGGTCTTCCACCTCTTCCTGACTAGAAGAGAGGTTTAACAACTATCACATGATAGTTTTTCTGTACCAGCATGAATTTTTTCCTTCCAGGAACTTACCATGCGGTAAGTCCTTCTTCAGTTTCCATCTCTACCCTCTTCTCCAGGGTTTCCCCTGTAAGAGTGGTACCATACCATTGAAAGACTTTTCTTGTCTTTCTTTTCACTGTAGAGTTTCTTCTCCTGAGTAAACTCCCTTCTTTATTTGGGCAGCTCTGCAGACCGAGACAGCTTTCTCTGTTGTCCTATTCAGTAGCTGCCCATGCAGGAGTTCCAGTAATTGACTACTGGTACTTTTCCACAAGTCCCAGTCTTGTCTTCCACCACTTTGTCTGGCCTCAGTAGTGATTCCAAGACAGTTTTCTACATCTTTCTTGGATAATCTTTCTCACTACAGGCTTCTTACACTATCTTCTACCCTTGCCATCTCCTATCTCTCGATTTGGCAACGTAGTGGACTTGGCTGTGAGTTTTCTCCATCAGCCAGTTCTACATCCCAGTTCTCCTGCATAATACTCTCTGCAATCCTACTGAGAAGCTTTCCACTATGGGCCCTTGCTAGAGAGCATACAGTTTCTCTAATGGCTATCCATCATGGTTGAAAAAGGCTTCCTCAGTCATCCCCCATGACTGTGAGGGTTCTTCACACCCTACTATCTCCTTTTAAAAAAAAAAAAAAAAAAAGAAGAGGGAACAGGACATAAGCCTTCTCCAGGTGAAAGTCTCTAGGAGTTATCCCATTCCTACAGGGAATATACTCTTTTTTTTTTTTTTTTTTTTTTTTCTTGCAGCTTGTCCTCATGGTATCCTAATCCTTCAAGGACAGCACATATTAATCTGGAAAACGCCTGATACCTCCTTTGTCCCTCACGTAGGTCAACCTGGTATCTCATTCTATGCGTTTCTGGCCTTTTACCATGCTGGAGTTCCACAGGACTCCGGACTTGCTGTTTACAGACTGATATTATCCTCTGTTTTTTCACGTAACCATCCTGGTTATTCACTGGATAGCATTCCTTTACCATCATCTCTGGGGGAATAGATTCTCTATATATCTTCTCAAGTAGGTTTCACCTCCTTGTTCTTAAATGAATCTTTTCCCTTCACATCTCCATGTGAATGTCCTGATATGCAAAGCTCTATCTGCTTAGTTGCAGGCATCTATCTTTAGACCTATATAGTCAGGTATATATATCTATCTATATCTATATCTATATATCTATCTATCTATATATCTATCTATCTATATCTATATCTATATCTATATCTATCTATATATATATATATATATATATATATACACCTATATACATCTCTGTAGATGTATCTGTCTGTCAGCTAAGTGTGCATATGCTATGCCCTTTAGATCTCTTTATATATCTATATCTATATATATCTTTATATACACCTATATACATCTCTGTAGATGTATCTGTCTGTCAGCTAAGTGTGCATATGCTATGCCCTTTAGATCTCTTTATATATCTATATCTATATATATCTATATCTATATATATATATATATACACACATATCTCTACATATATATGTGTATCTGTCCAGATACTTCTTATAGGTAGATATGTATTCCATACTTATCTCTCTAATTAAAGTTTTTACCTTCCTGTATGTTCCTGACAGTGGGCTTGCACAGCTTCATACTGTTCCACAGTATGTTTCGGATATTCTGCACACAACCACTGCTATGGTACTGACAGCCCTACCGTATCCTAGGTTTACGTATCCCTGAAGCTCCATGCCCCAATGTCTTCCTACCTCTCACCAGTTAGGAAAGACCTGGTGGATCTTCAGTGGATTTCAGATTCAATTCCTCAAACATCTGTCCTTTCTGGGAGTATGGGGTTCTCTCATACCCTTTCCTCCCTCAAGGACTAGGTCTGTTTGTCCAGATCGGTCAGTCTTCCTCTTTTGCTCCTACCTCTGAATACTTCTGTAGCCAAAAGAGTTTTCAGCTTTCTATAAAGCTTCCCACTGAAGACCTGCCGTTTTTGTGCTACCCCAATTGAATCCTGGGGCCACCTCTCACTTCCAGATATTGACCTCCACCTTCACTCCAGTGAGGTCACCTTGAACATTATTCTACTGGATCCCCAGTAGCCTCCATCAGCCTCTCTACTTCCTGCAATCCAGTAAGTGAGCGTCATATGGTGATTGTTCATTTCCATATATTTTATGATAATGATCATACATACCAGGACTCCTTGTTGGTAGTCCTTTCTTAGGTTAGCTGTTTCTCTACAGCTCCTCTTTTCAACTCCTACCCTCCATCCTCAGGATGCCTGGCCATATGAGGTGTAGCATGTTTTAATCTCCAACATGTTAGGGCTCCAGGCATCTTAGCTTGGGAGTCCCCATATGTGAAGACTCATTCCTGCTTGTTCCTGGAGATAGCATAGTTACTTACCTGTAACAGGTGATCTCTGGGAACAGCAGGAATAAGTCTTCACAACCCACCCACCTCCCCTAGGAGTTGTATTTCTCTATCTATCTTTCCTTTCCTCTTTCTCTCTCTTTGTCTCAGCTATGAAACTCAACTGAGGAGAGACAGTTGGAAAGGCGGGAAGGCAGCACGCAGGCACTGAGGGATGCTCCCAAAAGCTTTCTGATTGGACGCTGGGGAGCGTTCCCGCGCAGGCTCCGTCGGTACCGACGTACCCATATGTGAAGACTTATTCCTGCTGTTCCCAGAGATCACCTGTTACAGGTAAGTAACTGTGTTTTATAGTTGGTGAGACTGAGACAAATGCAGAAGATAAGTCAAGGAATAGCACTATGAACCCATGTGAGATTACGGTGTTAAGTAAGGATTTGAGGAGGGTTTCCACTCCATGCTGTGGTTTAAATCCATGCTGATGCTATTCTAGTGGAGAGTGTTTATCAATGTAGTTGGTTTTGTATGGCCTTTTAGATGATTTTTGCTATGAAAGGGGTTGCTGGAAATTTGTCAGTATGAAGATGGGGAGGTTGGGTCCAGGTTTGGCTTCTTTAGTATGGGGCAGATTGATGTTTGCTTGGGGGGAGGGGTGGAAGAAGACCTTGTGTGAGCGAGTTGTTGACCATGCATGCGATAAATGGGATGAGGTGGGGGCCTTGCAATCTCGATCCAAGATATTGGGCATAGATCAAGCAGAAAGGTTGTGTTTATGGAGGTAATTATGTTGTTGATCTGGTTGTCGTGATTGATGGATTTGAAGGTGGTCCAGAGGTGAGGGTTGGGAGGGCAGTTCGATATCTCTCCAGTGGCATGTATTGTGTATGGATTGCAGATGAAGCACTATATGGTGAGGGTTGAGTATATTAACATTTTGGGTTGGAGTGGGGGTCTTTTGAGTGCTTTTACTGTTTCATAGAGTTCTCTGGGTTTGTTGCTGGCACCCTGGATAAGGTTCATCAAGATTTCTTTTTGGCTTTGATGGTGAGATCGCTGTATTTCTTTCATTTCTCTAGGAAGAAGGTTTTTGTCTGATGGTGCATGTTTTTTCTCCATTTATGTTCAATGTGACACAGTTTGTGTTTGAGGTTTTTCAGGGTGGTGGAATACCATGGAGTGGTGTATTGACGCTTAATTTTCTCAGTGTTGGGTGGTGCTTTGACTGCAGATGTTATTGTGGCGTTCCATTGGTTTATGAGGTCTTCAAGATGATCACTGGAGGAAGGTATTGTTAAGCTTAGTAGAATTTTCTATATGAAAGCTTGGTTATTGAATGGTTGGAATCTTTGAGGAATTTTGTTTGACTTTGTCTTGAGGTTGTCGATGTTCAGGTGAGGAAGTGTGAAGCTGAAGAGGTGTGGTGGTCAGACCATGGGACTGGCTCGATTGTAGGGGAAGGTATCTTTGAGTTACTTGCCCCAGGGTGTTTGGGTAGAATACAAGATCCAGGACTCCTTTGTTATGGGTTGGCCTGTGATTATTTGGGCGAATTGGAGATCGTTCATGGTTTCATTAAATGCTGCAGACTGCTTTTTAGGTGTTGATAATAGATAGAAGTCGAGAATGATGAAATTGGATGGTTTGGTGGATTGAATGCAGATGATTTCCAGTGTGGTGGTTAGTTCATCTGTGTTGGTTGTTGGTGCTCTGTATACTAGACATATTGTATAATGTTTGTTTGTGATTGTATCAAGGTTTTGAGTGGATGATAATTTGACGTTGCTGAAGTTTAGTCATTTGTTAGCAAGGATGCAGGCTCTGCCCTCTCTGCTGACAGTTTGGGGACAATTGTAGATTGTGTATGGTTGTATTTAATTTGTTTATAATTATGTGGTCTGTTTCAGAAAACTGAGTTTTGGTTATACAGATGTCTATTTTTGTTCTTTATGTAGTCTGCAGTAAGTGGATTTTTTAAATTTTATATTTAGTTGATTATTCAATTACATTCAAGAATACACATGGTATATGGCAGAACTACAACAACAATAGTAATAAAAACATAAAGAAAAATATATTGCATAGTAACATAGCATATGACAGCAGATAAAGACCAGTATGGTCCATCTAGTCTGCCCAGCAAGGCGACAAGAGTAGGTGCACCTGCTGCTCCATGCAGGTCACCCCTCCCCATGCCTTCGTTTAGGGGTATACCTTCCGCTCCATGTATGTCACCTCTTTGTTGAGATATAAGAGATAGTTATGTTTGTTTTGATTTTATCCTGTTGCTATAAAGGGATCCACTATGTCTGTCCCATGCCATTTTGAATTCTGTCACTGTATTTGCCCCCACCACTTCCATTGGGAGGGCATTCCAAGCATCCTTATATATATCATTGCTTATGGTCATGGGTCATGTCGAAGTGGGCAAGACCTGTGAGGGCACTAGTCGACCCTTGGCTGCATTGATGATCCAGCCAAGATTACAAAAATTTGACTGTGGCCAGTGTACTCTCTTGTTTGGATTTTGCACGAATGAACCAATTGTCAAGAAACGGATGCACCAGGATACCCTCCTGATGGAATGCCACTGCCACTATCACCTTGGTGAAGGTGCGCAGTGCTGTGGCCAAACCGAATGGTAACAGCTGAAACTGGAAGTGTCCCATGGGCACCGCAAAGCAGAGAAACTGATGATGCTCTGGTCGAATGGGGATGTGCAGGTAGGCCTCCATGAGGTTGAGGGAAGTGAGGTACTCTCCTACTCTCCGCTGTGACAATGGGCCGGAGCGTCTCCATATGGAACCGGGGCACTCGCAGATACCGGCTGACATTCTTGAGATCCAGAATGGGCCAAAACAAACCTTCCTTCTTTGGTACCATGAAATAAATGAAATATTGACTGGAACCATACTGGTCCCTGGGCACATATACCACGGCTCCCAAATCCAGAATATGCTGAAGGGTAACTTGAACTACCTTGGCCTTGTCCCGTGCTTCGCATGGGGACATATGAAGGAGGGCATGAGGGGCCTGGCAAACTCTTACGTGTAGCCCTCTCGGATGACTTTCAGCACCCACTTGTCTAATGTGATCTCGGCACAGACTGGGTAAAAAGCCTGTAGCCGACCCCCCCCCCTCACCCCACCCCACCCGGGCTGCACCCCCACCCGGGCTTTCCATTTCATTGCGGCTTTTTGGCCCCTGAGGAAGAAGCGGTGGCAAAGAAACCCTGCCCAGCTCCTCAAAACCCCCCGAAAACCATGTCCCCAGGGGTTGAAGCGTCCCTGCTGGTAAGGCGTGAAACTGCCAAAAATCACAGGACTGACCCTGAGCAGGGCCTCCACTGTGCCCCTGTTTCAGCTTGTCTTCCTGGAGACTGCCTCCTTTGGACTCCCCTACTTCTCCAGATCTTAACTAACTTCTTCAGATCTTCCCTGAACAAGAGCTTGCCCTTGAACAGTAACTTACTAAGCCAGGACTTTTGAGGACACCATCTGCCGCCCAGTTCCGCAACCAGAGATTTATTTATTTATTTAATATTTCTTTTATACCACCTTTCATGATATCAAGGCGGTTTACATTGAACAAACTGAAATTACATTGAACAGGGCATTATAATTTGGAGATAACCCTCCATTGCCCATGTTCCCTGTAAAATAGTTAAGTGGCTTGCCCAAGACCACAAGGAGCGGGCCCTGCCACTACGGAGGCCATGCTCTTCGCTAGACCTCAGATCATAAAAGGCACCAGCTAGATAAACAGCCCCTGACTCCAGTCTGGTTGCCGCATCTGGAGAATCCTCTTTGGGCTCCAGCACCCCCTGCGCCCACTGCAGGCAAGCTCGGACCACAACAACCCCACAAGCAGACGCTTGAAACGACAGGGCATTAATATCAAATGCCTATTTCAATAAGGTGTCCAACTTCTGGTCCTGCACATCCTGGAGCATGGTGCTGCCTTCCACTGGTATCATGGTCTTCGTCACTGCTACATCCATCTTCCGTGCCCACAGCAACTCCCACTCATGCTCCTGCAGTGGGTGAAGGCATGCCATGTGCCAAGTTCCCCTAAGGGCGGCCTCTGGGAGGGCCCACTCCTCCTGTATCATCTGCTTAATCACTTGGTGCAAAGGAAACACCCTTTGTGACTGTCACACTGCCTGGAACAGTTGGTCCTCCAGCTCCTTCTCCACTGATGTGCTCCCTTTGAGCATGTTTAGCTTTTTCAGGGACTCCATGATGAGAGCCCCCAATCCCTCATGGCAGAAGACACTGACAATTCGTGATTCCTTCTCTGCAGTATCTCGCCACCTTCCATCTCTTCCGATTCCACATCCGCTTCCAGGTTCCAGTCACCCTGGTCCTCTTGAGTGCAGAGACACTGTTTACTCCAGCGAATCGGCTTCTAGCCTATGCTTACTGGTGGCATGCTCGGCATCCGCCATTTGCCCTGCCAGCTCTGCTGCTGACCACTTCCTGCCATAGAGCTGTGCTGGAGGGAGACCCAGCAGTCCCCCATTGCTTCATGCAGAGTGCTTTGTGCATTAGGAGCATGAATCCTGGGGACCCCCCCCCCCCCTTAAGCAGCTTCCTCCTCCTCCCGACTGCAAGAACCAGGAGGGCCCAGGGCTGCAGACTTATTGCTGTAAGGAACCGGGCTGCCGTTATTGGAGCCCAACTCCTCCTCCCGCTGGGTTGGTGTCTCTGCTACAGCTATGGGTGAATCCTGAGTCCACATTATCCTGCACGTCGGCCCCTGACTTCAATAGATGCCACAGACTTGGTCTCCTCCTCACATCCATGGCAGAGACCAGATTGAGTGTGTGTACTCTGCCGGGCCCTGCAAGTCATACACTGAGACTTACCCAGCATGACTTGTGCTAATGGACCAGGAAGGCCTAAATGTCCCTTCCAAACCCCCCTGCCAGACGTTGTCTCCTTAGATATACTGAGAAGTTCCCTTTATTATCCAAATCACAGCTCTTCAAAATGAAAGTAACCATGAAGTGAAGGAGAAGGAAAACAACAAAGCACAAGGAAGGTTAAAACCCGTGTCTGAAGAGGCACCCTCCTTTAGACCACTAACAATAAGGAAATATAGGAGGCTCCAGGAAATCCCAACGGAGTAAATACTTCTTATTTTAAAGAGAGAGAAAGACCAAATAACAAGGCAGTGCGAGACTTATATGTCGGCCATATGGGAAGCTGGTGTAACCACCGCTTCTTCCCTAGCTGCCAAAAATTCCAGCAATTGGCGGGGCTCAAAAAACAAACCTTTTCTCTTTATAAGTAACATGATAACGAGCAGGAAATTTCAACAAAAAAGACCCACCAAGGAAAAGAATCCCGGGCTTAAGTCCCAGGAATTCCCTCCTTCTCAGCTGAGTATCCCTAGCAAGATCAGGGAAAATGTGGACATGAGAACCCATAAACTTTTCACTGAAATTTCTGAAATAAGATCTCAGAATTAACGATTTATCGGATTCCAGGGCCAAAGTATCAAGGTGAGTAGAACGAGCCGTGATCATCTCCAGAGAACTTTCCAGAAAACCTGTTATGTCTCTAGCCTCCAAGGGATTCTCAAGGCTAACTCCCTGGTTACCCGGCCCTACTGAAAGATACTGAACCCTAGTCAAAGGTGGAAGATCTTAACGGGAGATCTTCAGGACCTCCTGGAAGTATCTACGAATTATCTCCATAGGTGACTGCAGTGAAGATTTAGGAAAATTAAGAAGTCTCAGGTTGTTCTTCCTGACTTAATTCTCAAGATATTCCATTTTCCTAAAAGTTACAGTCCTATTCTTCAGCTGGGCGCATTGCAAACCATGTAATTGTCCAAGATCTTCCTCCAAACGGACCATTTTCCCCTCCTGTTCCTTTTGCACTCTGGAAACCTCTTGAAAATGATGTCTAAGAGAATTAGAAGCCCCCTGCAGCTTTAAAAAGGAGTGCCGCAGGCGCACCCGCGCCTTGCGGGCCCGCACCTGAGGGCCTCACCAGAGGGCCCTTTGGCACGGCCCTTAGACAGCGGCCCACATCGAGACACCCAAGAAACACCCTAAGGTCAGTCTGCATCTGCAAAATTATTCGGCAGCTTGAGCTCCCTCAGGTTGAGCTCGCTCTCACCGGCATCACAGCCATCTTTCAACTACAGCAAGTAAAGCCTCTTAAACGGATAGAACAAAGTACTTTTACATTATCGCTGTTATTACCATTACCATTAGCCTGATATAGCTATTGCTAGTTTGACCACATTTACTGTTACCAGTAGCCTACTATTACTGTTGCCAGTAACCTGATACAACTATTGCTATTCTGACCACTGTTACTGTTGCCTGTAGCCTGCTATAACTGTTACTATTTTGACTGCTTTCTCTGCCACCAGTAACCTGCTACTACTGGGCCCATTAGCTTTTACTACTGTCACTAGTTTAACGTCAATATTATTGACTACCCCAGCAACCCTAACATGGCCATCTCCTTATTTGCCACATTGTTTCTATCTCCTAGCTAATGCCATTCAGAATACATCAGCATTTTCACCCATCCATAACTATATCCTTATCCTGCATAGCCTTGGAAGAAGAAATCACACCAGCTCCCACCACATGCGCACCATATCAGAAATTCACACCTACTCTATATATCCCTTAATAACACTTATAGCCCCAAGACCAAACCCACTCTCTTACATAGTAACCTAAAATGTGCTCTCATCAACGCACGATCAGTTCGTTAAAAATGGCCAGCCATCACAGATCTTATCACTAGTCAGAACTTGGATATCCTTATGGTCACAGAATCATGGCTATCCGACACAGATACTGTCCTCATAAATCAACTCATCCCTCCTGACTATTCAATATACACATGTCATAGAACCAACTGGAAAGGAGGTGAAGTCTTCATTCTAGCAAGAACTAATCTCCAGTTCCAGTTACTATCCGCTAGGAGTCTCATGCACAAGGACATAGTGTCTGTTGCCAATAGGCACATCATTATAAATCTCATCTACAGAGCTCCTCCTCCCCCCTCCCCCCCCCCCCAGAAGATCTCTCTAACATAATAGACCTGGCCTGCAACTCTGAAAGTCCACGTAAACCTAATTGGTTGATTGGCAATTTTAACCTTGCTTCCCTACAACCCACCTCCTCTAACACCTTCCTTGATGCTATGACTGATCTCAGTTATACACAGATAGTGAACTCTCCTACACACCTCAAGGGAAATGCTCTTGACCTCATCTTTGCCCCCCAGTCAGAACCAAACAACAATATCAACCTATCATTTACTCCTGTCCCATGGTCAGACCACAACCTAATCTCCTTCCAAATCCCATACCAACAAAATCAAACTCCAACCAGCCAAACAAATTCAGCCTTTTCAAGATCGACAATTTGTTTTAAATCCCTGGACAGGGATGACTTCATCAACAGTGCTCTTCCAGCACTCCGTCAACCAGCTCAGTCTCAATGATATGATCAACAGATGGAATACCACCCTGAACTCTTGTTCACAGCTACCTTCCTCAAATAAATCAACATCCATCAAACCACCAAGAAACAGAAAACCAGCACCTTGGTTCTCTGCTGAACTGCAGTCATCTCTTCAGCTTCTAAGAAAACAAGAAAGAAAATGGTGTCGATCTCGTTCCACAAATGACCAAATGACTTATGAAAACACCCTAAAGCAACACCGTGAGAAAATATCTGAAAAAATGAGAGAACACCACACGGAGCTCCTCCGATTGTTAAATAAACCACGCGACCTCATTAGCATTGCTAAATCTTTAACCAAGGCACCTTCCTCCAATCAGGCGGTATCAATTCTGCCTCGGCCCTATGCCGAATACCTGCAATCTAAAATCATCAAAACAAATACGGCACCGAGTTCCACACCATGTTTCATTCCCCAGGTACAGCAACCATTAACAAATTTCATCACTCCAGCAGAGAAATACATCGCTGACCTTATTGCTACTATTAACACCACTACAGCCCCAAATGATCCTTGTCCTGCTCACTGGATCAGAACGATGCATGCAGAACTCAGCCCAACTCTAGCCTACATCATGAAGCTCTCCTTCACAACAGGAACATTCCCAGAAACTCTTAAACAAACGTCCATACGCACCCTCTTGAAAAACAACAAAACTCAACCCAACAAGAACAGACTCATATCGCCCGATCTTGAGCATATCCCTTCTAGCCAAACTTATTGAGAAGGTTGTTCAAATGCAATTGCAGCAACACATTGACATATCAGCCCCTCCTGATCCCTGCCAGCATGGGTTCCGAGAATCCCATGGTGTAGAGACTCTACTCACCTTACTTATCAACACCTTATCCAGAGGTATCGATAAAATCGAAAATGGGTTTGTACTCATCTTCCTCGATATTGCTGCTGCATTTGATTCTGTTAACCATGTTCAACTCCTCTCTTGCCTTCAGGAAAAGGGAATTCAAGGATCGGCCTGGGAATGGTGTAAATCCTATCTAGCTAACCGTTGGCAACAGGTACAGATAGGTTCCTCAACATCTGAACCATTCCATCAACAACAAGGAGTACCCCAAGGATCCTCTCTATCTACTTTACTATTCAACATTTATATGCAACCTATTTGTGATATCATCTGTTCCTTTAATGTATCCAGTCTGATCTATGCAGACGACGTATTGATATTCACCCCAATCAAAATCATGCACCCGAACCTCTCCCCACTAATAGAGTGCTTCAACGCAATCACTGATTGGCTCTTATCTCAGAATCTACGCATATCTACGCATAAACTTTATGAAAACCGAGGTCCTAGTCATAACCAAGAACAAGAACTTCTCTCCCCCCCTCTTCATTGAAGGTACGAGATGCAGAGCTTCCATGTAAATCCGCGATACGCTACTTTGGTGTCACAATAGACCAACAACTCAACTTCAAAGAACACATAAAGAACACCACCAAGTCCATTTACAATAAAATACGGACACAGACACCTAAGACCTTTACTAGCCCCAGACAACTTCAGAACAATATTCCAGACACTTGTAACGCCACATTTAGATTATGCCAACATCATCCTACACGGCCTCCCTAAGAGCACCCTCAATCCACTACAGATGGCAATAAATTCAGCAGCCCACATTCTCTGCAGCATCTCCAGAAAAGAGCATATCACGCCCATACTTATGGAACTACACTGGCTACCATTACAATGTAGGATAACCTACAAAGTCCTACTCCTATCATTTAAAGCAATTAACCAGCTATCTCCCTCATCCCTCTCTGCACGCCTGACCATTACCCCTACAAACAGGCTAAGGAGGTCAATAGCTGCCAACACGCTGACTATACCACCTGAGTTTACTGAATGTACTCAAACAACTAGAAATAGAGCCTTTACACTCTATGCTCCTAGGTGCTGGAACAATCTCCCACCTCATATCCGATCAATTGGTGACCTTTCACAGTTTAGAAAAGCCCTTAAGCACCACTTATTCTGCCTTCACTTCTTCCACCATAACCTAACACAATCACTACCGACACCTCAACTCACCCACTCAGCCTCTGACATACCAACAACATAACTCTGGACTATTTACAAAACAGACCCGCCCTCAGGCACACTCACAACGAGCATAGATTACAAGCCTCTTTCATTATGATTCCAACGTTCAATATAAAATGTAAATAGTTTTACAACAACCACTGTTGATTTGTATATAGTTACCCTTGTTACAATTCCTGTTACAATGTAAGCAAAAGACCGTTTGTTCTGATGCAAATTTTTGTTATTTGTAAACCGCACTGATACTAAAAAGCGCGGTATGTAAGAACTGTAAATAAATAAATAAATTAGTCTCAGAATTTACAATTGCAACAGTTGATACAAGGGAAGCATTCATGGTCGCAATTGCCTCCCACAACACCTCCAATGTAACTTTAGCAGGTTTTACCAACACACCAGCACTCTGAGTGAGCACAGCTCTAGGACCAACAGGGAGCAGGTTAGCACACAGAGCTGATGTACCTGCTACGTCTCCTACCTCACCAGTCGATCCAAGGAGTTCAGCAGGCACAGCTGGTAAGTCCTCTTCACTTCCCTGCGGCAGCGTGCTCGTCGGCAGGCCAGAGGGAAGCACTTCACTGGCCAAGGCAGCACTTCCAGGGCAAGGAGGGGGAACCCGCAACTCGGGAAAACTAAACCCCCGACATTCTCAGGTCCGCAGCTTGTAAATCCTGCCAACCTGCAGAAGACGCCACTCCTGCTCCTGGTATAGTGAAACTGCAAGTATCCAGAGTTCTCTGCCTGGCGAAAGTAGAACCAGCCTCATACGAGGGTAGGTAGGCTTGCTTGCGCTTCCTCTGCCCCATTTCTCCCCAGGAAACCGGAAACAAAACGTCGAAGTGAAGCTCAGCATACAAAAGCCGGCTTAACCGGTGCAGCACACTGCCGCCATCTTGCTCCCCCAGATGCCCATGCATCATTGCAGTAAGTGGATTTTATTACGGGCTGATCTTGCGTTGATCAGGGCACAGGTGAGAGGTGCATAGCTATTTGATTGGATATGCTGCTTGTGTGCTGAGGTTGAGGAGGAGTTAGGAAATAGGATAATGAGGTTATGGGGGTTTGCAGTTTTGTTTGATGGAGGATGGGACCAGCAGTTGTGATATTTTAGCTGCCTTGAATTGTGGATGATAGGGATTGAGACATGCTGATGCAGTGAGAGGGTTTTGCCTGTAGTGAAGACGAACAGTCCCAGAAGTGCAAGCCAGAGGTCGACACGCACCATAGTTGCGAGATGAGGTTGTTGGAATTAGTGACGTGTTAAGGTAGGGAGCGGGTGAGAGCAATTGAGAGTGGGCTTGTTGGGGAGAGTGTTTACCTGCAGTTGTTCGGTTTCACTTCGGTTGGTCCATTCTAAGGGCCACGCGTAAGGGCCTGCCAGGCACAGTGGTGCCTGCAGCATGTGCTGCTTTTAAATAGCTGGTTTTCAGTACAGAGTGAGGAGCTTACCTCCGCTCCATGCACGCTGCAGGTCATCCCAGTCTGCTGGCTACTCCTGCAGCTTGTGCTGCTTTTAAATGGCTGGTCTTCAGCATGAAGGGAGGGGCTTACCTTCACTCCATGCATGCTGTGGGGAAGCTCAATCCACTGGCTGCTTCTGTTGTGTGTACTTCTTTTACATGGCTGGGCTTCAGCATGGAGGGAGGAGCTTACCTCAGCTCTATGCATGCCGTGAGGAATCCTGGTTTGCTGGCCTCAGTTGTTGGTCCTGTGGACTCATACCTTTTTGGTGAAGCTGATCCTGTACATAGTTATGCTTCCTATTCTGCTGAACATTATTTTCACTGAGGTTATGTGATATCATAGGTTCCTTAGCATATGTTTGGGTATGAATGCTGAATCATGCCCCTAAAGGCACAGGCTGATAGTGACACAGTGATGTCATAAGAAGTCTCTGGAATGTTTTATCTGTTTCCACATCTACTGGTAGCAAGACACAATCCACTTGTCTGACTCAAAGAAAGGACATTATCTGGTAAGTAAAATGTCAGCTTAGCTATCCTTGGGCTGGAACAACAAAACATCAAGTACGCCTCTTACTGGAAAACAGAATAAGGCAAACTGCTATAGATCCCTACACTGAAATTACACACTAGTAGAATTCCTCAAGTTGGTCATGCACACAGAACACAGAGATAGGATCTCACCAAATGCAGAATTAATGACCACACAAAGTAGAAAATATGCAGACCAACTCAAATGGAGACCCCAAGAAGCCAGAATCTACATGCAGTACAACACAAGAAACAAAACATTTCTTCTTCCCTTGCTAGCATATAACAGGATTACATTCTAAACTTAACATTTCAGTCACAAAACTGAAAATAAAATTCCTTTATTTACCTTTGTTGTCTCATCTGGACATTTTATTTTTCTGATTGCATTGATCTACTTTCCTCATCAGCCTTCTTCCCTTCCACTCAGTCCTCAAATCTGTGTCTTCCCCACCCATTCACTCAAACTTCTGACCTTGCTTCCCCCTCCTGTAATTTTTTATGCATTTCCTTAGTCCCCACTTGACCCCACCCCTTCAACCTAATCCATAAGAACATAATATATGCCATACTGGGTCAGACCAAGGTCCATCAAGCCCAGTATACTGTTTCCAACAGTGGCCACTCCAGCTTCACAAGTACCTAGCAGGTTCCCAAAAAGAGGCACCGGTTCCGCAATGCTTGTATTGGAGCAAGCAGTAGATTTCCTGGGTCCTTAATGGTTTATGGAATTTTCCTCCAGGAACTTGTCTAAACCTTTTTTTTTAAACCCAGTTACACTAACAGTGTTTGATTATGCATTGAGTGAAAAAATATTTTCTCTTATTAATCTTATACAGGTTACATTGTAGCTTCATTGCATACCCCCTAGACTTTCTACTTTTTGATGGTTTAAACAATTGATCTAAGTTTACCCGTTACACTCCATTCATTTATTTATAGATCTCTAACATCTCCAGGAGCAAGCAGGAATGTAGTCTTCACATATGGGTATTGTCGGTACTGACGGAGCCTGCACAGGAACGCGCCCCAGCGTCCAATAGGAAAGCTTTTGGGAGCATCCCACAGCGCCTGTGTGCTGCCTTCTCTCCTTTCCAACTGTCCCTCTTCAGTTCTTCATTTTCCGCGAAGCCGACAGGTCCCATACCCTGTCACCACAGAAAATTCCTTCTTTATTCTTCATTTTTTTGTAGTCGTGTCTGCCTTCGTTTGATGCCTACCGGTACCGCCTGTTCTTCTTTCTAAAAAAAAAATATATATATATATATATACTTCTGAGGTATTTTTCTTCAGAAACTTTTCCCCTTGGTGCTAGGCACCATTTTGGGCACTAGGCCCATTTTCCTTAAAAATGGAAAAACCAGCTACTGGTTTAAAAAAAAAAAAAAATGTTCTAAGTGTGGCGGTACCATATCCATCACCAACACCCATGACTGGTGTCTTAAATGTTTAGGCCCTGACCATTCTCCATCGGAGTGCCTCTCCTGTAGGAAGATGACTAAAAGGGGCCTGCAGAATAGAGCTGCAAAACTCGGTACCTTTTTTGCTTCAGATGTGACGTCCTTGGCATCGACGACTTCCAGAGCCTCATCTTCCCCCCTCCCATGGATCTCAGGTAACTAAACATAAATCTAGCCGGTCCTCAAAGGGTAGATCTCCTTCTATAGGCATCGAGAAGCCATTGGTGTTGCTCTTGAGGAAACTTCACCGGCAAAACAGCCCCGGCGGGATGCTTTGGCTTCCAAAGCATTAACGGGGCTCCAGGATGTTCTCGAGGCCTCCACCTTGGCAGAACTACTGGTGCCATGCTCTGGGGTCCCGGCTGCTTCTACCGGTACCGACACCCAAGCATCGGCAGCGTCGATAGATCAGAGGTTTCTCGCTATCGAATGCAATCTGGCAGCTCTTCTCACGGCTTCGATACCATTGAGACTGCTACAGACGGTTGGTTCAACAGGCACCGGTACCGACACCAGTACCGGTACCAACGGCACCTACCTCGGCGGGTATACTCCCCATGCCAAGTCTTGAGTCTGTCTCCGGCATCGACAGATTGGTATCGAGACACCTCGATACTGACTTCGATCGATACCAGTACCGTGCTCTGCACGAACACCGGGATCAGAGATATTTTGAATCTTCTAATTCCAATGATTCTAATGACTCTGCCGATACCAGACTACTTCTTCCGGAGGAACCATCTTCTCCCCAACGCAGAATGTCTCCTCCGGAGGACATGTCCTTTCAGGATTTTATTCGTGATGTGGCTCGAGGCCTTGCAATCACGGTAACTCCTGAAAAGGAACCTAGGGCACAGGAATTAGAAATCCTTCAATACCTAAGGCTCCCAAGGAAGCAGCTACTCTGTCTGTTCATCAGATCCTACTGTACATGATCTTATGTTGAGGATGTGGGAAACACCTTTAACCACATCTCCTCACTCTTGGAGACTCGATACAATGTATCAAGTTCCACCTTGTCCTGGCTTCCAAAAAATTCAGTTACCACACCATTCAATGGTAGTGGAATCGGCTATGCATAGGATGAAGAGTGCAAAGAGACATGCTTCCAATCCTCCAGGCTGTGAGTGCAGGACTCACAATGCCTTTGGGCGTCGATGAGAGCATGGAAGCTTTGAAGCAGCCAGGATCAGCTCTTATATCCTATATATGGGAATGTTCCTTAAAGAGGTCACAGGAGACTTGGAGCTTATGAGCCCCCTTCTTCCTGATGATAAATGACAAGACTTCCTTAAGCTTGTCAGACATGCTCAGGATGTTTCCAAGTTTGTAAACTGTGCAGCCTTTGACTGCTTTGAATGCATCAGCAGAATCTCTGCTATTGCCATTGGTGCACGTTGGATTGCCTGGCTTCAGGCATCAGACTTGGAACTTTGGGTACAAGATAAATTGGGAAATATCCCTTGCACAGGAGAAAATCTCTTTGGCAGGAATTGGCAGGAAAAGGCTAATGAAATAGATACTGACAATATCACCCTGGATAGGTTGTCAAAATCTACAGCCAACCCAGCCAAAAATAAATCTTATAAAAAAACTTTTTTCAGCAAAAAAAAGGGAAGTTTTATCCTTCTTATGCCCAGCAGGGGCACGGTCCAGTTCAAGCTACCCAAAAGGGGACAATAGCAACAAACTAGACAACAAAAGAAGCCGAAGGGGCCGAGAGCTCACCAGCTCCACAGGCTCAGCCTCCTCAGGGGCTTCGACTCCCACCTAGAGAACTTAGCCTTCCTGCCCCTGAACGGTCCAGAACCCCTAGCCATTCCTGGCAGGTTGTGTCATTTTGCCAACAGATGGCACCAAATAACAACAGAAAATTGGACTCTGTCCATTGTACGAGAGGGGTACAAGCTTCATTTTCTCAGCATGCCCCCTCCTACAATCATAACGCAGTTCAATTCTCAGACCCCTGTCAATAATCTCTTAGATCAGGAGGTCGCATCACTCCTTGCTCAAGGAGCAATAGAACAAGTACCCATTCTACAACAGGGTACAGGTTTCTACTCCCCCTATTTTCTTATCCCAAAGAAAACAGGAGGACACAGACCCGATTTAGACCTCAGAGAATTGAACAAATACCTGTTCCGAGAGAAATTCAAAATGATCTCTCTGGGAACTCTTCTGCCATACCTTCAAAGTCAGGATTGGCTTTGTTCTCTAGATCTAAAGGATGCATATACTCATATTCTCATCCATCCAGATCACAGGAAATTCCTACGGTTCCTGTTTCAGGGAAAACATTTCCAATACAAAGTTCTTCCCTTTGGTCTGGCTTTGGCACCAAGAGTATTCACAAAATGCATGGCGGTAGTAGCTGCATTCCTGTGAACTCAAGGAATATTCGTCTTCCGTTACACGACTGGCTCATTCGAGCCCCCACGACTCCAAAAGCCAGCTCTGCTCTGTCTTGCACAGTGCGAATCCTTCAATATTTGGGATTGGTCAGAAACCTACCAAAATCCCTTCTTGCTCCCACTCAGTCCCTAGAATTCATAGGAGCTCGCCTAGACACCAGACAGTCAAGGGCTTTCCTTCCAGAGCCCCGCTGTCTGGGCATAGTGCAGCTAGCTTCCCAAGCAGCAGTAAAGACTTACCTGACTGCTCTGGAAATGCTTCAGCTACTGGGACATATGCATGCACTGTACATGTGGTTCCCTATGCTCGTCTTCACATGCGAGCAGTCCAGTGGACCCTATCCTCTCAGTGGACACAGGCCTCAGGTCGCCTGTCGGACAAAATAAGAAACTCACAACGTCTTGTTTCGTCCCTCCAATGATGGCAATCACTGAAAAATCTTCTGGTGGGGTCTCCTTTCCAGCAACTCCTATTCCAGAACACTCTAACAACAGATGCATCTCAGGTGAGATGGGGGGGCCCACCTGCACGATCTCTCTACCCAGGGTACCTGGACTCCACAGGAGGCTTGTCTTCACATAAACCTCCTGGAACTCAGAGCAATCTTCCTTGCTCTTCGAGTATTCCAAGCCCAGCTCAGCATCAAGACAGTTCTAGTACAGACAGACAATCAAGTAGCCATGTTCTATGTGAACAAGCAGGGCGGAACCGGCTCTCTGTCATTATGCAACAAAGCTTTATGACTATGGGCCCTCGCCAGAGAGCATCAAATTCACCTCCTCGTGGTATATCTTCCAGGCATTCAAAACCTTTGGGCAGACAAATTCAGCCGAGTACTGCTACCACACGAATGGTCTCTCCACTCCGACCAGATTGCCCAAATATTTCAAATCTGGGGAACCCCAGACATAGACCTCTTTGCAAGTCCACGGAATGCCAAACATCCCTGGTTCTGTTCCAGAATTCCAGCCTGAGATTGTCAGGCAAGGTACGCCTTCCTCCTTCACTGGGGTCAAGACTTCCTCTGTGCCTTCCCACCCATTCCCCTCATCCCCAAAACACTATTCAAGCTTCAGAGAGACAGAGGTCGTATGATTCTCATAGCTCCATGTTGGCCTTGTCAACGTGGTATCCTCTGCTTCTACATTTCTCTCAAACTGCACCTCTGGAGTTGGGGTGTGCTCCAGATCTTCTCTCCCAAGAGAACTGGACGCTATGGCACCCGAATCCCCAGTCCCTGCATCTCAGGGCCTGATTGCTGAAAGCCTAGACCTTCAGGATCTCAACCTTTCTCAGCAGGTAAAGGATATCCTACAGGCTTCTAGAAAACCTTCCACAAGACGATCATACGCCTTTAAGTGGAAATGATTTACCATATGGTGTTCTCAAAAGGGACTTAACCCCCTTGTTTTACTTCTACATATAGTAACATAATAAATGACGGCAGATAAAGACCAGCATGGTCGATCTAGTCTGCCCAGCACGATGGCAAGAGTAGATGCACCTGCCACTCCATGCAGGCCACCCCTCCCCATGTCCTTGTTTAGGGGTGAACCCACTATTCCTTGCAGGACACCCCTATTTATTGAGAAATTAGATGGTTCAGTTTATTTTGATTTTATCCTGTTGCTGTAAAGAGATCCACTGTGTCTGTCCCATGCCATTTTGAATTCCATCACCATGTTTGCCCCCACCCCTTCCATCGGGAGGGCATTCCAAGCATCCACCACCCTTTCTGTGAAAAAGTATTTCCTGACATTGCCTTTCAATTTACCACTTTGTAGCTTCCTGTTATGCGCTCTAGTTTTACAGCTTCCCCGTCTTTGGAAGAGGTTTGTTTGTTCATAATTTCCCTTTAAGTATTTAAAGGTCTGAATCATATCTCCCCTGTCCCTCCTCTCCAAAGTGTACATGTTTAGGTCTTCAAGTCTCTTCTTATAAGGCTTCTGACGCAGGCTCCAAATCATTTTGGTCGCCTTCCTCTGAACAGTTTCCAGTCTTTTTACATCCTTTGCAAGATACGGTCTCCAAAACTGAACACAGTATTCCAAGTGAGGCCTCACCAGTGACTTGTACAGTGGCATAAGTACCTCTTCCTTTCTGCTGGTAATTCCTCTTTATATGCAGCCCAACATCCTCCTGGCTTTTGCCACTGCCTTGTTGCACTGGTTTGCCACCTTGAGATCTTCAGAAATAATCACACCAAGGTCTTTCCCCTGATCTGTGCACACCAACCTCTCGCCCCCTATCGTGTACATTTCCCTTGGATTTCTGCTACCCAAGTGCATGACTCTGCTCTTCTTTGCATTAAATCTTAATTGCCAAGCATTAGACCATTCTTCCAGCTTTTGTAGATCTTTCTTCATGTTAACCACTCCCTTGGGGGAGTCCACTCTGTTGCAAATTTTCGTGTCATCTGCAAAAAGACAGTCTTTTCCATTCAGTCCTTCAGCAATATCACTCACAAATACATTGAACAGTGCCGAGCCCAGGACCGACCCCTGGGGCACCCCGCTAATCACCTTCCCTTCATCCGAGTGAGCTGCATTTACCATCACCCTCTGTCATCTGTCAGTCAACCAATTTCTGATTCAATTTACTATCTTAGGATCCAGAGTTTGATAAGCCTCCTATGAGAAACAGTATCAAAGGCTTTGCTGAAATCCAGGTAGATGACATCCATCGCATGCCCCTGATCTAGCTCCCTGGTCACCCGGTCAAAGAACTCAATCAGATTTGTTTGGCAAGATCGTCCTTCGGTAAAACCATGTTGCCTCGGGTCTTGCAACCTGTTGGTTTTGAGAAAGTTCACTATTCGCTCTTTCAGGAGCACCTCCATTACTTTTCCCTCCACCATGGTAAGGCTCACGGGCCTGTAGTTTGACACTTCTTCCCTGTCACCACTTTTGTGTAGAGGTATGACATCAGCCATTCTCCAGTCCTGAGGAACCTCTCCTGTTTCCAAGGATCTGTTGAAAACATCCTTTAACGGCCCTGCAAGAACCTCTCTGAGCTCTTTCAGTATCCTGGGATGTATCCCATCTGGTCCCATGGCCTTGTCCGCTTTCAGTTTTGCAAGTTGGGAGTCACAGGTGGTGTTTCTCCAGGACTTCCTTTAGTAAAAACAGAGCAGAAGTATTCCTTTAGCAGTTTCGCTTTTTCAATGTCACTTTCCTCGGGTCCGTTTGCAGCACTTCTGAGTCCTGCAATTCCACCTCTGATCATCTTCCTTTCCCGAATATACCTGAAGAAGGTTTTGTCGCCACACTTAACATCTTTAGCCATCTTTTCCTCTGCCTTTGATTTTGCTATCCTTATTTCTCTTTGTCTCTTTGAGTTTGATCCTGTATTCATTTCTGTGTTCCTCTGTTTGCGAGCTTTTGTATTTTGCGAAAGCTGTGTTTTTTGCCTTTATTTGAGCAGCCACTTCTTTGGAAAACCAAATAGGTTTTCTTCTCCTCTTGTTTTTGTTTACTTTTGTTACATATTTATTTGTTGCCCCTTTTATTGCCACCTTTAGTTTAGCCCATAGGAATTCCACTTCCCTTATCTCCTTCCACCCTGCCAGCTCCTCCTCTGGAATCGGTACTAGAGTACCTCCTTCATTTATCAAAATCTGGTCTTAAGACCAATTCAGTAAGAGTCCATCTTAGTGCTATTGCAGCTTCCTACAAGCCCCTAAATGGACAACCTATTTCCTCTCATCCACTTATAACAAGATTTATGAGAGGTCTTCTGTTAACAGAACCTCCCATTAGACCACCACCAGTGGCATGAGATTTGAATCTTGTTCTTGGGCAGCTCATGAAACGGCCCTTTGAGCATTTAGCCACTACATCTCTGAAATTCCTCTCCTGGAAGGTCATCTTCCTAACTGCAATCACTTCCGCACGCCGCATTAGTGAGTTGCAAGCTCTAGTGGCTGATCTTCCCTATACCAGATTTCACCATGATAAGGTTGTTCTTAGGGCTCATCCACACTTTATGCCAAAGGTAGTATCCCCTTTCCATTCAAACCAAGCGGTCTACCTTCCTGTATTTTTTCCGAGGCCTCATGCCTCCAGTGCAGAAAGGAACCTTCATACCTTGGACTGTAAAAGAGCTTTAGCTTTTTACCTACAAAGAACACAGCAACATCGAAAGTCTTCTCAACTCTTTGCTTTTGATTCTAGTTATTTGGGACTTCCAGTTTCCAAAAGAACTCTGTGTGACTGGATTGCACAATGCATATCTTTTGCCTATGAGAATAAGGGTCTTCCTCTTGAAGGTCATGTCACAGCTCACAATGTGAGAGCCATGACAGCCTCTGTGGCTAACCTTCACTCTTTATCTATCGACGACATCTGTCGAGCAGCCACTTGGGCTTGGGTACATACCTTTACAGCCCACTACTGCTTGGACAAGGACTCCCGCCGGGATGCCTTGTTTGGCCAGGCTGTTCTTCAACATCTCTTTCAGACTTAATTCAACTCCTACCCACCATCCCTGGTGGGATGCCAGAGATCCATGGGAGGAAGCATGGCCCATCTCACAATGGTTTGCAGCTTCCTGGGGCCATATCCCTGGCATCTTCAGCTAGGGAGTCCCCATATGTGAAAACTACATTCCTGCTTGTTCCTGGAGATAGCGTAGTTACTCACCTGTAACAGGTGATCTCCGGGAACAGCAGGAATTTAGTCTTCACAACCCACCCACTTCCCCTAGGCGTTCTCTCTCTTTCTCTCTTTCCCTCTCTCCTTTGTCTCAGCTATAAACTCAACTGAAGAGGGACAGTTGGAAAGACGGGAAGGCAGCACGCAGGCGCTGTGGGATGCTCCCAAAAGCTTTCCTATTGGATGCTGGGGAGCGTTCCCGCACAGGCTCCGTCGGTACCGACGATACCCACGATACCCATATGTGAAGACTAAATTCCTGTTGTTCCCAGAGATCACCTGTTACAGGTGAGTAACTACGCTATATCTCCCCTCAGCAGTCTCTTTTTCAGGTAAAAGAGCCCTAATACTTTAAGCCTTCTCTCACAGGGGTATCCTTCCATCCCCTTTACCAATTTGGTGACTCTTCTCTGTACCTTTTCTAATTCCACTATATAATTTTTAATATACGGCGACCAGAATTGTACACAATATTCAAAGTTCTGTCGCACCATGAAACAATACAGAGGCATTATAATATCCTTTCTTTTATTAGAGGGAGGAGTGGCTCTGTGGTTGGGACAGGTTACCTCAGGCTGGAGGGCCAGGGGTTCAATTCCCATGTAGGGACAAGTAACTTCAGGCCAGAGGGATTGTGGTCTCTAGTCCCATGGCCACTCCTTGTGGCCTTGGGCAAGCCACTTAACCCTCCATTGCCTCAGGTACGCTTAGATTGTGAGCCCTTCAGGGACGAGGGAATAAGAAGTGCCTGTTAGCATATATCTGTAAACCGCTTTGACCCGATGAAAAGCGGTATATAAGCACAGCTAAATATATAAATTCTCCATTCCTTTCCATGAATTCCTTAAATACTCTTCCCCATCAGCTCCAACTTATTTTGACCTCAACATCTTAGCTTTCACCCCAAGTACCTCATTTCAATATCCTTCCCCCACCCCAGAAATCCACTAGCTGCCCCAGGTTTCAGTAGTCTCCCCCCCCCCCCCCGAACCCCTTCTGGCCTCAGTATCCAATCCCTCTCCCTTAGTATTCTTTCCTGCATTTGAGAATCCCCCCCCCCCCATCTTCAATATCTTTCTCCCCAGCTCAGGACTCCATTCATAAATAAGTCCATCCTGTTTTCTTCTGCCAGGCGAGCTTGAAGATCTCCACTAGCCTCACATTTTGGGCCGGGCTCCTCCCTCCCATCTTTGGTCTATGGAGCCCATTCATCTTCATTGTCCTCATGTAGGAAACGTTTAATGTTTTAACCACAGGGTACTCTGTAGGAATGGAGCCTTGCATGGTTTAGACATTAGCTGTTTGACTTGCACAGGTTCGTGTGGTTCAACCAGCTGATGACTGAGCTGCATATGGTTCAATATAATTAGAGTGCCCTGCAGTTTGAAAGGACGTGTTTCCAGGGAATGGGAAAGGTGCTTTTATAGAAGGGAGGAAGGCTATGCTGGCAGGTGCCTTGCACTTGGGGCAGCTTTTATCAATGGGCACACTGTTGTGCAGAGCTCGGTGCAGCTGCTCCTTTTGCCGACAGGTAAAAAAGCAGCTCTGACTGGCTTAATGTGCAACAACAGTAGAAAAACACCCGATGAGCTGCTCAAACAATCTCAAAGTTAAGAGAGGTTACTTGTTAGCAGACCTATGCCAAGATATTTATAGCAAAATCATAGATCCACCAAAGAATGGTCTTGAACCAGAAGGTGTTGCACCCATGGAGCATTTACTCATTGTGGGAGTATAGGTTGTGCATTAGAAAGTTGATCCCATAATGACTGCAGTGCAGAGCTCTAAAGGCCACTGTTGGCAGCATTAGTTGGCATGTGCAGTAACTGCAGGAAATGGTCAATAGTAGATAGTCCCAATGAGATTGAAGGAATGCACATGGCATTGAATTTTGTGCTCTTGCAGTGTCCTCAGTATGTGTAAGATGCACTGCTTCATGTTCCCATGAAGGTATCCTGTCCATAGACTCATGCATATCTGCTCTGGGAAAATCCAAGAAAGTTGGAAGAACTAGGAAACTATCCAACATCCCGCTCCTGGACGTCTAGACCTCTCGGGCCACTGCACAGAAAGGAGGTATCGCGTTCACAACAGTACAGAGACAATTTGTAGAGTTGGATGATCTCAAAGCACCTTGTGAAGTTAGTTGCACTACTGCAGTGGATGGCAATGTAGTTCAGCAACTTGGACAATACGGTAGACGATAGATATGACTGCAAAAAACACAGGACTCGAGGCAGACCAGATGGAGGTCTCTGATGTGGAAAGTTCTAGCACAGCGTGGGCAACATTGAACTATCAGTATAATACCAAAATAAAATGTCAATAAAATTCAATAATGAATACTTGAATACAGTAAATAATAGAAAAGTAAAATCAAAGATATAAAAATCTTTATCAGGAAACTGAAAAATTGAAACATTTTTTGGAAAACTTTAAGAACATAAGAATTGCTGTACTGGGTCAGATTGATGGTCCATCAAACCCAGTAGCCTGTTACAAACAGTGACAAATCCAGGATACAAGTACCTAGCATGCTTTCAAAAAGTAGCAGGATTCTTTGCTGCCTCCCACCCACCCTGGCAGGCTGGCTGAAGTGGTTGTAGTACCCTGAGCCAACTTTTGCTTTTGTGTCAATATTGGAATGCAAACCGTGCAAATAGGGGTAAAGTTTCAGGCATCACAGTCTCTGGTTTAAGTTAAATTCCAGCATCGCCATCTAACATGATCTATATATTCAGTGCCACTATCCATATAGATAACAGCATTGAATATATAGTTAATACGGTGACCACACCAGCATTATCTGTTTCGTTTAGGATAAATATTGCCATTATCTGGATAATTTTATGGCCTATTCTCACATACATAGCCCACAAATATACAGATAATATTTGGTCATTTAGCAATTGAAACAACCTGATATTATCTGTATATATTTTTTGAAAATACTAGCAAGAAATGGGAAAACGCCACAATATTGACAGCTTCATTATAGCACAGCCATAGGAGCAAAGTAAAATTCTCCCATGGCTGTGTTAAGCTTTAATGTGGCAAAAGGGTCAGGAAGAGGAGGCCGCTGGCTGTAAGTAATGGAGGCAAGCTAGTGAGACAGGCTTCCTGCACCCTTATGTCTTGTGCACCTTGAGTCAGTGTCTCACTGGCTCACCCCTTAAGCCGACCCTGCCCCACTCGGGGTTAAACAATGACTTTCCGAAGTCCACCTTAACGGTTTGCAGACTTTTCTTCTAGGAACTTGTCCAAATTTTTAATCCAGCTACACTAACTGCATTTACCACTTCCTCCAGCAAGGCGTTTCAGAACGTTATTATGCATTGAATGAAAAACTATTTTCTCCTATTTGTTTTAAATGTATTACTTTGTAACTTCATGGCCTGATCCCTAGTCTTTGTTTACTCTTGAAAAAATATTATCTATTTGTGTTTTTAACCATTCTCTCCACTCAAGATTTTATAGACCTTTATCATATCTCACCTCAGCTATCTCTTCTCCAAGCCGAAGAACCCTAACCTCTTTAGCCTTTCTTCATAGCGAAGTTGTTCCATCCCCATTATCAATATTTTGTTAATTCCTCCCTGGTTGAGGGAACCATGTTGAGTTCATTTAAAAAAAATGTGTTTTTTCCCATTTTGTAAGATCAGATAGTAGACTGCTTTATAACCTCCAATTACAGACTTAGAAGTCACCTTCCCTTAGTTGGTAAGCTAATTGAGCAGGTAGATGGTGGTTCGAGAATTTACTGAATTTGTCACTTTTACTGGACTGTTGGCTAGTGGGCAGGTGGGTTTTCATGATGGATATAACAGAGACCATGTTAGTGGAAATGGTTAATAGGTTGCAGAGGGATCTGGATCAGGGGGAGGAGGGTCTCCAAGCTGTCTTTGACACAGTGGATCAGTGGTTCTCAACCCAGTCCTCTGGGACCCCCAGGCCAGTCAGGTTTTCAGAATATCCACAATGAATATGCATGAGAGAGATCTGCATGCACTGCTTCCATTGAATGGAGATCCATCTCATGCATATTCATTGTGGATATCCTGAAAGCCTGACTGGCCTGGGGGTCCTAGAGGACTGAGTTGAGAACCACTGCAGTAGATCATTCTATTTTGCTCTTCCAATTGACCAAGATTAGGGTGGTGGGGATGCTACAGGAATGGTTTTGATCCATCGGGCGCAGAGGCACCACGTCGGATGACTTGCTCCGGGCCCTCCTCCTCCGGCACCACTAAAGGAAGTGCCATCAGGTGCAGAGGCACCATGCTGGATGGTTTGCTCCGGGCCCCCCTCCTCCGGCACCACTAAAAGAAGCGCCATGAGGCGCAGAGGCACCACGCCAGACGGCTTGCTCCTGGCCCCCCTCCTCCGGCACCACTAAAGGAAGCGCCATCGGGTGCAGAGGCACCACGCCAGACGGCTTGCTCCGGGCCCCCTCCTCCGGCACCACTAAAGGAAGCGCCATCGGGTGCAGAGGCACCACACCAGACGGCTTGCTCCGGGCCCTCCTCGTCCGGCACCACTAAAGGAAGCGCCATCAGGCGCGCCTGAGGGACTCGCCAGAGGGCCCTTTGGCGTGGCCCTTAGGCGGGGACCAAGGCGCCTTAACACGACACTCCTCCACACCTCACCACCTGATCCTACCATCCTCCTTACGAAGTAACCACCCCACTGCTTCTACTACCCACAGCCAAATTTCTCCACTGTTTCCCATTGCCCCCTCACTATCCCTACCCCTGTACCTGCAACTTATCCTGCATTGCACTGATCTGGCTGCCCACCACCTGCACTGACCTGCTACCCATTGCTTTCACTACCCATTTTCCGCAGCTGCTGGGGTCAAGCAGGCTTGTTGCTCCTCCGTACATCGCCTCCAGATCAGACCATCTCACAAACTCCACCCTGGCACCCTCAAGTAACTCTCTTTTGAACTCTTTTGTCTTGCTTCCTACTGCTGGCACTGTTCTTCCTCCCACTACCCGCCCAGAACTTGCTACCCACTGCCTGCGATGTACTGCTACCCAATGTTGGCATTGAACTACTACCCTCTGCCTGCTCAGCACTGCTCCCATTGCCTACAGAGCACTGCTACCCACTGCTGGACATAGAACTGCATACCCATCGCTGCATAGAACCGTTATCCACTCCCTATTCATTGCTTGCATTGTACTGCTACTCATTGTTTTGCATATTGCTGCTACCCATTGTTTTATATACTGCTGCTACCCATTGTTTGTTTTGTATACCGTTGCCACCCATTTGTATACCGTTGCTACCTATTCTGCTGCCACCCATTGTTTTGTTTTGCATACTGTTGCCACCCATTGTTTGCATAGTATTGCTACCCACTGTTGCATTGAACTGTTATCCATTGCCTATCCATTGTTGCATAGTACTGCTACCCATTGATTGCATACTGTTGCTACCCATTGTTGCATACTACCATCACCCATTGTTCTGAACTGTTATCCACTGCTTATCCTCTGGTTACTACCCATTGCCTGCACTGAACTGCTACCCACTGCCTGCTTATCTGCCTATCAAGTGCTACCCTTATTTGCCTAGAACCTGCTACCCATTGCTTGCTCAGACCTTGCTGCCCACAACCATGGCCCCACATTTCATTGTCCTCCTCTTCATTATCCTCCCCAACTACCTCCCTTCCTACCAACACCCGCCAACACCCACCCTCCTCTTCCCCCTACCTTACTCACTTCCCCCTCCACTCTGCCCCCTAGCCTAGCATCTGCCCTCAAGCTTCCTAACACCATCTTCCACATTCAACCAGCTCCCCTCTCTACCTTCCTCACTTCTCCCTCCATCCTGCCCCCTAGCCTTGCACCGGCTCTTGAGCTTCTTCACACCATCCCCCGCATTCAACCAGCCCCACTCTCTTTAAGGCAACCCCACCCTCGCTTCCGCCGTACTATCTCCACTATATCTCGCTCTCTAATACTCCTCCTCCTTCTCTCATCTGGTAAAATAAATCCCAACCCTGCCCCCCCCCCCCCCCGATTTCCCTCCCACACTAGAAAAAGTTCCTCACGTACCCTATCTAATCTCATCCACATCCCACTCCTCCCCCCTTCCACCCTCCCCATTCATCCCGCAATCAATTATCCCTCACTTGGTTTGCAGCTTGTTGTGCTGTGAGGGCTTGTGTACATCAGTGATGCTGAGAGCTAAACTATCGGTAGTTTAACTACTGGTAGTGTCTCCCAAGATGGACAGGTCTCAGCTGAGGTGCCAGACCAAGACTGGCACCAAGTCTCAGCTGCTCGTGTCCTGTATAGAGCATCAAGGAATGACCACATTACGCCCATATTAAAGGAACTTCATTGAACATAAGAACATAAGAACATAAGATATGCCATACTGGGTCAGACCAAGGTCCATCAAGCCCAGTATTCTGTTTCCAACAGTGGCCAATCTAGGTCATACGTACCTAGCAGTTTCCCCAAGGGACACAGGTTCCACAATGCTTGTATTGGTTCAAGCATTGATATCCTGGGTCCCTTCTTAATAATGGTTTATGGACCTTTCCTCCAGGAACTTGTCCAAACCTTTTTTAAACCCAGCTACACTAACAGCCTTTACTACATCCTCCGGTAACAAATTCCAGAGTTTGATTACACGTTGAGTGAAAAATATTTTCTTTTATTAGTCTTAAATAGTTTACCCTGTAGCTTCATTGCATGTCCCCTAGTCTTTCTATATTCTGATAAGGTAAACAATCGATCTACGTTTACCCGTTCCACTCCGTTCATTAATTTATAGACTTCTATCATATCTCCCCTCAGCCGTCTCTTTTCCAGGTTAAAGAGCCCCAACCTTTTTAGCCTTTCTTCATAGGAGTAGCCTTCCATCCCCTTTACCATTTTGGTGGCTCTTCTCTGAACCTTTTCTAAAATTGCTATATCCTTTTTAAGATACGGCGACCAGAATTGCACACAATATTCAAGGTGCGGTCTCACCATGGAACGATATAGAGGCATTATAATATCTTTTGTTTTATTTTCCATTCCTTTCCTTATCATACCTAGCATTCTATTTGCTCTCTTGGCCGCCGCTGCACACTGGGCCGAGGGTTTTAACATGGTATTCACAAGGACGCCTAAATCTTTTTCTTGGGTGGTGGTTCCTAATGTGGAACCTTGCATCGTGTAACCATAGTTTGGGTTGTTCTTCCCTAGGTGCATAACCTTGCACTTCTCCACATTAAATTTCATCTGCCATTTTGATGCCCAGTCTTCCAATTTATCAAGATCCTCTTGCAATTTTCCACAATCCTCTTGGGTTTTAACAACTTTAAATAGTTTTGTGTCATCAGCAAATTTGATAACCTCACTCGTTATTCCACTTTCCAGGTCATTTATGAATATGTCAAAAAGCAGCGGACCCAGCACAGATCCCTGGGGTACACCACTATTCACCTTTCTCCATTGGGAAAATTGGCCATTTAGCCCTACCCTCTGCTTTCTATCTTTTAACCAGTTCCTGATCCACAGTAGTACACTGCCTCCTATCCCATGACTCTTTAGTTTTGCCAAAAGTCTCTCATGAGGGACCTTGTCAAAGGCTTTCTGAAAGTCCAGATACACAATATCAACCGACTCACCTTTGTCCACCTGTTTATTCACTCCTTCAAAAAAACATAACAGATTAGTAAGACAAGATCTTCCTTGTCTAAAGCCATGTTGGCTGTCTCCCATTAGGTCATGACTATCTATATGCTGAGTAATTTTATTCTTTATGATGGTTTCTACCATTTTTCCCGATACTGATGTCAGGCTCACCGGTCTGTAGTTTCCCGGATCACCCCTCGAACCCTTTTTAAAAATTGGTGTTACATTGGCGATCCTCCAATCCTCAGGTATTAGAGATGATTTTAATGATAGTTCACAGATTACTGATAGCAGGTCTGCAATCTCAAATTTCAGTTCTTTCAAAACCCTTGGATGTATACCATCCGGCCCAGGTGATTTGCTACTCTTCAGTTTATCTAATAGTTGTAGGACATCTTCCCGATGTATCGATATTTCCTTCAATTCTTCCACACCTTTAAATACCACTTCAGTCGTGGGTAACATCCCTACATCTTCCTCAGTAAAGACCGAAGCAAAGAATTCGTTCAGTCTCTCCGCTATCGCCTTGTCGCCTCTTAGTGCTCCTTTAACCCCTTTATCATCTAATGGACCAACTGACTCTCTCACGGGTTTTTTGCTACGAATGTAATTGAAAAGGTCTTTATTTCGCGTTTTTGCTTCCGCAGCAAGCTTCTTCTCAAATTCTCTCTTTGCCTGCCTTATCAATGCCTTGCATTTGACTTGCCAGTGCTTGTGCTGTTTCCAGGTTTCATCATTTGGCTCTTTTTTCCATTTCTTGAAAGATGCTTTTTTGGCAACAACAGCCTCTCTGACCTCAGCTTTAAACCATGCTGGCAATTTTTTGGACTTCCTTCCACTTTTCTTAAAGCGTGGAATACAGCTGGTCTGGGCTTCCAAGATAGTATTTTTCAACAACACCCAAGCTTGATGTACGTCTTTAACCTTGGCTACCGTTAAGTTGCAGAATCCTATATAAGACCTTCATCATTACATTCAAAGCATTCAGTAAGACAGCACCCTCATCTATTGTTGATCTACTCACTCACACCCCTAAAAACAGGGCCAGAAGAACATTTACAGAAGATACTCTAGTGATACCTAGGGAATCCATGAAACTTAAACAATCAACCATTAATAGAGCATTTATGAGCTACGCACCAAGGTGTTGGAACAATCTCCCTTCTAACATAAGAGCAATCAGGGAGCTCAAGCAGTTTAGAAAAGCCATTAAACACTACTTGTTCCTTTTGTACTTTACACAGCATGAGGATTCATCTCATTACCCACACACTCACCCAGTTATGTCACTTGATAACACATGTTTTACTTAGCTGCTGGTCAGTATTATAATATTATAATACAATTCATTAATGCATCATCACCTTGTTGATTTCAAACATGCTGTAACTAATTCTGACAGTAAAACATGTTATATATATGTATATAGTTGAATTCAAACATGCTGCAAACTAACTCTTACAGTAAAACATGTTATATGTATGTATATAGTTTCCCCAGTTAACCCAAGTTTAAAACTCCTGTTTTATGTAAAGTAGGACGTATGTTGTCCAAATATTTTGTTCATTGTAAACTGCACTGATGAGAAATAGCACGGTATAGGAGAAATGTTAAATAAATAAATAAATAAGACAAACCACCCATCTGGGCAGCAGCAGAATGGGATAGTGTTAACGGCAGAAGATCACATTTCTGTGACAACGGCAATACCACCAAAATTAAACTGCGCGGAAGAAAGGCCCGGCAATCTACTTCTGTATCTTGCCATGAAAACCCAATGGATAGTTACAACAAAACAAATTGTGCTATAGTGCTGGAAGATGAAACCCCCAGGTCGGAAGGCACTCAACTAGCTACTGGGGAGGAGCTGAAGACTTTTCAGAGTAAAGCCAGCATTTATGATGTGGTTGTATCAAAGCCCTCAGGACATCTGACTGCTGATGTAGCTGCGCATGAAATGAGTCAGAAGCTGTAAAGATGTCTTATGCATTGGAACATGGAACGTACGAAGCATAAACCAAGGGAAGTTGGAGGTGGTCTACTATGCTGAAAATGAAAGACAAAGAAGAAATGGTGTTGCATTTATAATAAAGAAGAAACTTGCAAGAACTATAATGAAATACAATGCAGTCAGCGAACGCTTAATCTCTATTCATCTACGAGGAATGCCTATCAACACAACTATAATTCAAGTATATGCCCAACAACAGCTGCAGAAGAGAATGAAATTGAAGAGTTCTATGAACAAGTACAAGCTGAAATTGACAGAACATGCAAACAGGATATCCTGATAGTCATGGGTGACTAGAACGCAAAAGTTGCCAACAAAGAAGAAGGCAAAGTAGTTGGAAAATATGGACTTGGCAATAGAAATGAAGCTGGAGAAAGACTGATAGAATTCTGCAAGACTAACGACCTATTCATCTCAAACACCTTCTTCCATCAACACAAGCGGCGACTGTACACATGGACTTCACCCAATGGATTTTATAAAAGTCAAATTGACTACATCTGTGGAAGTCAACGATGGAAAAGTTCTATAACACCAACAAAGACAAAACCTGGAGCTGACTGTGGTACAGATCATCAACTACTAGTATGCAACCTCAAGCTAAAGTTGAAAAAGAGCAAACCACTCATGAATGCAGCAAAATATGACCTTGAGAATATACCACTGGAATTTAAAGACTGCCTGCAAAATCGATTTGCTGCTTTAGATACAAATGACAGAGCTCCAGAAGAGTTATGGAATGACATCAAGAAGGTTGTGTTGGAAGAAAGCAAGAAGTCTCTACAAAAGATGAAAAAGCAAAAACGGCCAAAATGGATGATGGAAGAAACTCTGAAAATTGCCCAGAAACGCAGAGAAGCTAAAGCCAGAGGAGAAAGAAAGACAATAACAGAACTCAACAGAGATTTCCAACGTGTAGCAAGACAGGACAAGGAAAAGTACTTCAACGACACATGCAAGGAAATAGAAGCAGAAACTATTAGAGGAAGAACAAGATCAGCTTTCCTAAAGCTACGAGAGTTAAAGAAAAAGTTCCAGCCTCGAATTGGAATGTTACAAGATGCTCAAGGTTCTATGTTGAATGATGCTGAGAAGATCAAGAAAAGGTGGAAGGAATATACAGAGTTTTTATATGATAAAGATCAAGTGGACCAACAGCCGTTTCAACCTGTACCTTATGATCGGGAACCATTGGTGATGAAAGAAGTTGTTGAAGCAGCATTGAAAGCCTTATCAAAGAACAAAGCACCAGGCATTGATAGCATTCCCATAGAAGTATTGCAGCAATCTGATGCAGCTGTTACCGTACTTACAAGGCTCTGCCAAGAAATATGGAAGACAACATCATGGCCAACTGACTGGAAAAGATCTGTGTTTATACCAATACTAAAGAAAGGTGATCCAACTGACTGTGGAAATTATCACACAATTGCTCTGATCCCACAAGCCAGCAAGATTCTACTGAAGATTATTCAAAAGAGACTACAACCATACTTGGAACAAGAACTACCTGAAGTGCAAGCAGGGTTCAGGAAAGGGCGAGGAACAAGAGACATCATTGCGGATGTGAGATGGATCCTTGAAAAGACTAAAGAATACCAAAAGGATATCTATTTGTGCTTTATCGACTATAGCAAGGCTTCTGACTGTGTAAACCATGAGAAACTCTGGGCCACATTAAGAAGCATGGGTATACCAGAACACCTGATCGTACTCTTGCACAGTCTGTACATTGATCAAGAAGCAACAGTTCAAACGGAACAAGGAGAAACAGAATGGTTTAAAATAAGCAAAGGTGTAAGACAAGGCTGTATACTTTCCCCCTACCTGTTTAATTTATATGCAGAACAAATCATCAGAGAAGCAGGATTGTATGAAGACAACAGAGGTGTGAAGAGTGGTGGAAGACTCATCAACAACCTTTGCTATGCTGATGATACCACATTACTGGCTGAAAGTGAAGATGATCTGAAACATTTGCTTCTCACAATCAAAGAACATAGTCTCAAAATGGGCCTGCACTTTAATGTAAAGAAGACAAAGATCATGACAACTGGCCTAATCAACAGGTTCATCATTGAAGGAGAAGAAATTGAAATCGTGAACAACTTTAACCTACTTGGATCAACTATCAATAAAGAAGCAACAAGCAGTCAAGAAATCAGACGACGCATTGCTCTTGGCAGAATGGCTTTGAAAGACCTAGATAAGATTCTCAAGAGCAGAGATGTCTGTCTCCATACAAAGATTCGACTTGTTCAAGACATGGTATTTTCAATAACATCATATGGATGTGAAAGCTGGACAGTGAAAAAGATAGACAGGAAGAAAATTGATTCCTTTGAATTATGGTGCTGTTGGCGAATACTTTGTATATGATGGACTGCCCGAAGAACAAACCAGTCGGTACTAGAGGAGATCAAACCTAAGCTTTCTTTAGAAGCTCAGATGACAAGACTTCGCCTTTTATACTTTGGACACATCATGCGAAGAGAGAGATGATTAGAGAAAGACATCATGCTTGGCAAGCTAGAAGGTCAATGCAAAAGAGGAAGGCCAGCAATGAGATGGATCGAGACAGTAACAGCAGCTTCGGGTACCAGTCTGTCAACAATGAGCCGCCTGACTCAAGACTGAACACAATTTAGGATAGCTATCCAGAGGGTCGCCATGAGTTGACTCCGACTCGACGGCACTTAACAACAACAACAACAACATCAACTCCAACCCCCATTCATCCCACAAACAATTATCCATAGATATCAACTCCAACCCTACCCCTAAAAATATTCCCTCACATAGCCTACCCAATACCACCAATTTACCCCTCATTTCCCCTCCCTCATGTCCCTCTTGGAGAGCATACTCACCTAGACACATACACCCACACCCTGCTCCCTCTAAATCTCGTCATTACCCTAAAAATAGACCCCCATGCTACTCTGATAAGAAATCTGCACGTAACCTATCCAACCTTATCCATATCCCTCTCCTCCCCCTCTCCGCTCTCCTGTTTTCATGTGCCCTATGGAACACATGCTCAGTCATCAAAAAAAACCCTTTTATTCATGACCTTTTCATATCCAATGCCCTACACCTTCTTGCCTTGACGGAGACCTGGCTCCCCCCAGATGACACTGCATCCATTGCCTCTCTCTGCTATGGGGGCTACCAGTTTTCCCATACACCCTGACTTACTGGTCGCGGTGGTGGTGTTGGCCTCCTACTCTCTCCCTCCTGCCAATTCCAACCCCTTCTGCCACCCTATGGAGACTCCTTCGAAGTCCACTCCATTCGCCTCCTCTCACCACTTCCCCTCCGAATAGCTGTTGTTTATCGCCCACCGGAGAAATCCAAATCAACCTTCCTCACAGACTTTGACTCCTGGCTTTCTGCCTTTATGGATCCCTCCTCCCCCACTCTTATTCTTGTCGATTTCAACATTCACATCGACAACCTCTCTGACCCCCATGCCTCAAAGTTCCTCGCTCTTACCTCCTCGTTCGACCTCCAGCTTTGCTCCACTGCCCCCACACATCTACATGGCCACTGCCTTGACCTAATACTATTCTCCAACTCCTCTCCTTCAAACCTCCGCAAATCAATTCTTCCCTTATCTGACCATCACCTCTTAACATTTACTCTTCAATTTCCGCCGTCCCAACCTCGTTCTGTCTCCTCCGTCCTATTTAGAAACCTTCATAATATTGATCCCCTGACTCTCTCCTCCACCATCTCTCCATCTCTTTCCGCCATTTTATCCTCCAAGTCCGTCGACGAGGAATTATCTTCATACAATGCTACATTATCCTCAGCCCTTGACACTCTCGCCCCTCCCACCCCACGTCCTGTCAAACGATCTACTCCCCAACCCTGGCTTTCACTCACAATCCGTTACCTACGCATCTGCTCCCGTTCTGTATGAGCTTGGTCCAAATCCCGCTCCCCGGAAGACCTTTTACACTTCAAATTCATGCGTGGCTCCTTCCAGTCAACCTTAGCACTTGCCAAACAAGATTACTACATCCATCTGAACAGCTCCCTTGCCTCTGATCCTCGCTGTCTCTTTAATACCCTCAACTCCCTCCTCAAGGTCCCCCCGCCCCCAATCCCACCCTCCCTTTCAGCCCAAACCCTAGCCGACTACTTCCACGACAAAATCCACAAGATTACCCTCCAGTTCCCTCCCCTCCCATTTACCTCCCCTCCTCCCCAATTCTCCTCCCCCACCCATACTCCCTCTGCTACCCTCTCCTCCTTCCCTCCGATCTTGAGGAAGAAACTGCACTCCTGTCCTCCTCCAAACCCACCACCTGTTCATCAGACCCTATCCCCATCCATCTCCTACGTTCCATCCCCCTCACCATTGTCATCTCCATCACTCATATCCTCAACCTCTCACTCTCCACTGCAACTGTCCCCGTTGACTTCAAACATGCTGTTGTCACACCCCTCCTCAAGAAACCCTCTCTTGATCCCACATGCCCTTCTATCAACCCATCTCCCTCCTTCCCTTCATATCCAAACTACTAGAACGAGCAGACCACTGTCGCTGCCTCAACTTCCTCACCTCCCAAGCCCTCCTCGACCCACTTCAATCCGGCTTCCGTCCTCTTCACTCCACTGAAACGGCACTCACAAAAGTCACAAATGACCTGTTCCTGGCTAAATCCAAGGGCCTCTATTCTATCCTCATGCTTCTTGACCTTTCTGCTGCCTTTGACACCGTTGACCACGACCTTCTCATCACCTTCTCCTTGCTTGGCTTCAAGGACTCCGTACTATCCTGGTTCTCCTCCTACCTCTCCCATCGCTCATTCAGCGTATGCTTTGGTGGCTCCTCCACCCCGCTTCATGTAGGTGTACCCCAGGGATCTGTCTTAGGCCCCCTCCTCTTCTCTCTCTATACGCAAGGCCTTGGTGCCCTTATCTCCTCCCATGGCTTTCAGTACCATCTCTATGCCGATGACTCACAAATCTACCTCTCTACACCTAATATTTCCCCGGCAACCCCGTCCAAGATCTCTGCCTGTCTTTCGGACATCGCTGCCTGGATATCTCATCGACGACTGAAATTGAACATGTCCAAGTCTTTCCACCTAACTCCTCCCCCCCACTTCCTCCTCTCTCAATCCATGTTGATGGATCTACTATCCTTCCTGTTCCCTCGGCCCGTAATCTCGGGGTTATCTTTGACACCTCTCTCTCCTTCTCTGCTGATATCCAGCTTGTAGCTAAGACCTGCCGCTTCTTTCTCTACAACATTAGCAAAATCCGCCCCTTCCTCTCTGAACACACTACCAAAATGCCTATCCACGCCTTAATCTCCTCCCGCCTCGATTACTGCAGCCTACTCCTTGCTGGTCTTCCCGTGAGCCACCTCCTTCCCCTTCAATCTATACAAAATCACGCTGCTCGACTAATCTTCTGCCAGCCTCGCCATGCCCATGTTACTCCTCTTTTCAGATCACTTCACTGGCTCCCGGTCCAGTTCCGCATCCAATTCAAGCTTCTCCTGCTGACCTATAAATGCACTCACTCTATGGCCCCTCAATACCTCTTATCTCTCCCTACGTCCCCTCTCGAAATTTGCGTTCCGCTAACAAATTACTTCTATCAATGCCCTTCACCCGCACCGCTAACTCCCGACTACGTTCATTTCACCTTGCTGCACCTCACGCCTGGAACAACCTACCTGTGTCTGTGTGCCAAGCACCCTTCCTGGCCCTCTTTAAGTCCAGGCTGAAGACCCACCTCTTCACCATTGCATTCAGATCCTGAATCCTTCCTCATCCCACCCTAACCCCCATCAACGTTTTGACCAACTTCAGACTAAACTGCACCACACCATACCTTGCGTAGAACCGATTAACACTCTACACTGTTTTTAACTAATATACTACTCTAACTAGATTGTAAGCTCCGATGAGTATGACTCTGACGGGCAGGGACTGTTTCATGTATGCTGACTACCTCTTGTAGATTAGGTTAGCTGTGCAGCGCTGCGTGTGTGGCACTCTAGAAGTGCTAAGTAGTAGTAGTAGTAATTAAGTGGCAGGACTCAGCAGATGTGTTGGGGTAGTATTTATTCACCTGTTCATTCAGTTGCCACCAGAGTTCCCGAGGGGTCTAGCTTGTCACCTGTTTTGTTTAATGTCTGTCAACCTTTGCAGAGTTGATTGAAGCCTTAGTTTTACTGTATATATGCCGATATATACATTTTTAGTATGTTCACTGATGAATGGGATGGGGAGGTACAGAAATTGAGGGCTGGTTGAGGGTGTAATAAATTGAAACTAATCTATTCTAAAGCAATTACTGTGGCTTCACTGCCCTCATGTTATGCACAGTATTCCACAGGTGGTTCTGTCGGATGTTGTTTTGAATCCATTTAAGCAAGTTAAAGTTCTTGGATTGGTGCTGGATTCTACATTGACAGTAGAAGGACAATTTGCTGTAGTAATGAAATGATGCTGGTACCGCTTATGTAATATCCAATACCCGGCCCCCTTACTTTGAGCAAACTGACCTTATGACAGTAGTACATGCCTGGGTGACCTCAAGGCTTGATTTGTTGCAATTCCTTATATATCATTTTCACAAAGTGTTATCTTAAGAGATTGCATTTGTTACAGAACAGCACAACAAGGTTGGTTACTGGTACCAGCCTGTTGAACTACAATCACCCCTACTTTGAAGGGGTTTCATTGGTTGCTCATCGAATCCAGGATCAAATTTTAAAATTTTGGTCCTGGATTTTTTAAAATATGTTGCAGTTTAACACCTGACCCACTGGCTGCTTGTGTATACTAGTATTTCCCTAGCCAAAATTTGCACTCTGGAAAATGGGGCTTATTAGTAATTCCAGGGGTATATACATCTGGTTGAAGCTAAATGTTGTGCCTTTTCTTGCATAGGTCCAACACTCTGGAATATTCTTGTTAAAAGGTTAAGAAACATTTGTGATAACGTGTTTTTGTAAGCAATGCAAGGCATGGTTGTTTCAAGCTGTGTATGTTTCCTGCTGGACTGGTGGCTGCTCTGTTTCTGTTTCATGCATCTGTTATTTTTGTTTTTTGTTTTGTTTTTCTTTAGTTTTTCTTTTGTAAACCATCTTGTCTCATAGAAGAGATGGTATAAAAATAGAGTTAAATGCATAAAATAAATATAAATCACTTTGATCACCATTCTCTACCTTTTCTAATTGTACTTTTTGACATGTGGAAATCAGAATTGCACACTATACTCAAGATGTGGTCATACCATGGAGCGGTACAGAAGCATTATGTTATTCTTTGTTTTATTCTCTTTCTTTCCTAATAATTCCTAACATTACTTGCTGTTTTGGTCGCTGCCATCACACACTGAACAGAAGATTTAAACATTGTCCCTTTTCCTAGGTAGTAACTCATAATTTGGAACCTAGGATTGTGCAGTTGTTGATGGGTTATTTTTCTCTGCATGCATCACTTTGCACTTGCCAAATTTAAATTTTATTTTCCATTTTGATGCCCAGTCTCCCAAGAATCCCTCCTTCAATTTCTCACAATCTGCATGCAATTTAACAGCTTTGAATTATTTGGTGTCATCTACAAATTTAATCGCCTCACTTGTTCCCAATTCCAGATCACTTATAAATGTTAAAAAGAACTGGCCCCAGTCAATGTTCCCGCTAACCTGTGCTGGGTCCGCCACCAACATTCCTGCCAGCGGGGGGAAGTGCAGAGCGATCGACCCTGGGTCTAACACACGCCGCAGCACCCTCGCAATGTTCTCTTTAATCTGTGCCGGGTCCTCTGCCGGCATTCCTGCCGGTGGGGGGGGGGAACAGAGCGTCGATCGCTCTGCATCTCCCCCTGCCGGCAGGAATGTTGGTGGCAGACCTAGCACAGGTTAGCGGGAACATTGGCCCCAGTACATATCTCTGGGGTACCCCACTATTTACCTTCCTCCATTGAGAAAATTAGCCATTTAACCCTACTCTGTTTTCTATCCCTTAACCAGTTACCAGTCCGCAATAGGACATTGCCTCCTATGCCATGACTCCTTTAATTTCCTCAGGAGTCTTTCATGTGAGACTTTTACCAAATGTTTTCTGAAAGTCTAAATACTCTATATCAACTGCCTCATCTTTATCCACTTGTTTATTCACGCCTTCAAAGACATTAACAGATTGGTAAGGCAAAAAGTCCTTTGGCTAAATCCATGTTGACTTTGTCCCATTAAAACATGTTTTATGCGTTCAATAATTTTGCTCTTTAAAATGGTTTCTACCATTTTGCCCTGCACTGACATTGGGCTCGCTGGTCTGTAGTTTTCCTAGATCACCCCTTAAACTCTTTTTAAAAACTGGTGTTACGTTGGCCATCCTTCAATCTTCAGATAACATAGATTAAAATAAGATAAATTAAAATAGATAGATTAAAAATGACTAATAGTAATTCTGCAGTTTTATCTTTGAGTTCCTTCAGTATTTTCTGGCCAGTTTTCTACTCTTTAATTTGTCAATTTGTTATACATCTTCCGGTTTCACTGAGATGCGATTTAGAACTTCTGATTAATAACTTTTCTTGGCATGGGTAGCTTTCTTGTATCTTCCTTAGTAAAGACTGAAGCAAAGAATTAATTCAGTATCTCAGCTATAGCCTTGCCCTCCCTGAGTGCCCTTTTATCCCTTGATCATCACCCTAATGGTCCCTGATTCTCCAGGACCAAGCAGGAAGTCAGTCCTCACATATGGGTGACGTCGGCGTCGACGGAGCCCCCATGTGGAGCATTTCCCCAGCTTTCAAAGAAAGCCTTTGGGAATGTAGGCACGCATGCGCAGTCCCCTTCCCACCCAAAGGTGCGATCTTGCTCAGTCTGCTTTTTTCCGTGGAGCCCTACGGACGCCTGTCCTTGTCACCCGTGAAAAAAGTTGTGTTTTCCTGCGTTGGGTCGAGTTTTTCATCGGTTCAACGTTGGTTCCTTTCCTGCCTGGACTCGGTACACCGGTGCCGAGCCTGGATCTCTCTTTTTCGGAGCAGGTTTAAAGATCTAAATATATTTATTTTGGAAAAAGGGCGAGAGAGGGAAGATATGACAAAAGTTTAAATACCTCCATAGTATAAATGCCTAGAAAGCAGGCCTCTTTCAAATTGAAAGGAATCTCTGGAATGAGGGTGAAAGGGGATAGACTCAGGAGTAATCTAAGGAATACTTTTTTTTATGGAAAGAGTGGTAGATCCATGGAATAGTATGCCATTGGAGGTAGTAGAGATGAAGACAGTATCTGAATTCAAGAAAGCATGGGATGAGTACAGAGGTTCACTGAGTGAGAGCAAGAGATTGTAGATCTTAGTAGGTGGTGCACATGGACACACTGATAGGCTACATAATCTATATCTGCTGTAATTTTCTCTGTTTCTATATATATATGTAAAGTATAGGGAAGTAAAATGTCCTATAAAAATGGTGCCAATCTTCAATATCTTAGATTTAGTATTGTCCACTTCATCCCTAACCCCACTAATGACTCAGATTAGTCATTTCTTCCTAACTTCACTGACTGAACCAGATTTATTTCCATGTTCATAAAACTTCAACTTTGTGTATCTGAGACTTTTTAAAAATTTATCTACGAAACTCTCTACCTTCATTATTTGGACAAATAACTGCCCTTTCACTCCTCGTCTTAGCTGCAAGTCAGTGCAGAAGTGTAACAGAATTTGCAGGAATCTGACAGGAGTCGCAATATGAAAGTTTCTGCTGTTACCCCTGGAACTGGGCCAAGACTACTCACTCACTTCATATAGGCTACATTTTAAATCCTTTGCAACCCAAGCTAGATTTGAACTGGTGCATTAGAGTTGAAAATTTTGTAATGTAATGCAACTCCCCCGAGTTATCTCTAGTCAATAATCAATGCTCACAGAATAGCCTTAAAACAACTAGTCTTATGCAAAAGTTCTAGTTTCTGAACTTTGTCAATCATAGCTTGCTTTTTAACACTCTTGGCCTTTTTAAGATTATTGATATAGACTATTACGTGGCCCCTCTATGCCACTTTATAGGTCTGTCAGCCTAGGGTCAGACTGTAGTATGATGAGGGCTTGTGACTATTAAACTCTGTAATTGCATCTATAATAAGCATTTGAAAAGTCAAGTCTCCTGAGATTAAAACAGAGTCTCCAGCTAAAGCTGGGTCTTTATACGGCAGAAAAATCAAAAGCTAAAGAAATGGGGAGGCGGAGCCAGCAGGGCTTTCAAGATGGCTGCATAAAAGCTTAGCTCCGAGGCCCCCGGTCAAGAATCCTGCAAATATTGGAGTGCAGTTAACTCAAAGTGTTTTCTATTTGTTGCGGGACTATCCTTTATCAGTGGAGGCAGGATGTCGAGTGCTAAACCTACTAAATTGGACTTCGTCAACCCCACAAACTCCGGCTCCAAAAGGCCGAAATCAGACCCTCTCTCGCCTCACAAGTTGACCTCTCCCCGAGAATCGGAGGACTCTCTGAAAGAAGTTCTAGGAGAGATACGGGCGGTGAAGGGCCTGGTCGTTGCAAACGGCGACGCCATAGCGAAAGTTCAAGCTGAAGTATCTGAAATGAGAGCTCAGATCCGAGGCCTATCGGAGCGCATTGATAAAGTTGATGCAGAAGTCAATGCGCACTCAGCCCAGTTGACCTGCCTGAATAAGACCGTTAAAAGAGTGGAGAGTTTGGAACAACAGCTGGAGGACCTGAACAATCGCGGTAGGAGAAACAACGTGCGGCTCATAGGCCTCCCGGAGGGCGCTGAAGGTGCAGATCTCTCAATGTTTCTCAGCAAGCTGATCCCCGCGGCATTACAACTTACCTTCCCGGTGCCGCTCGAATTCGAAAGAGCGCACAGAGTCCCGTCGCAAAGAAGCCTGCATGCGAAGGGCCCTAGACCGGTGATCTTTTGTCTGTTAAAGCATCAACAGGCTGTTCAGATTCTCGCAGCGGCTAAGGCTCAGGACTCTGTGTCATATGAGGGCAGGAGTATATCTTTTTTCCCGGACCTGTGTAAAACGTCTGTGGATAAACGGCGGAGATTTCTGGCGATGAGGCCGCGGCTGCAACAGCTTCAGGCGAGATATGGCTTGCTATACCCTGCACGTCTCCGAGTTACTTACCACAACGTTACTAAGACCTACGATGACCCAAGGGATGTCCTACAATTTCTTGAAGAGCAAGAAGGCCTCAAGATGCAATAACTGGGCCTCTGCTTTCTGGGCCAGCCTCTCCAAAGGACGCAGGACTTTGGTTTTCATAGTCTGATAGTTTCTTCGGGTTGAGCAGGCTGAGTTGTCTTCACTGTATTTTAGGGCCTTCTGTTTTCAGTGTTATTACGATTGTGGGAACATTGTTATGTGAGTGGGGGAATCGAGGGAGGGGAGCGGGATCTACCCTGCTCTTGTAGAGGGAGGCAGGTATGTGGATGCCTTAATTCTTGCTGCTCTTTGTTTTCTCTCTCTCCCTTTCATTTCACCTGAATATATTCTCATGTACGGTGAATTTGTGTTGATGCTTAAGTTTCTTCTGGGCACTAATAGTTTTGTAGATGTATAAGGAGACTGGTGGGATGTTAAGAATCGTACAAGGTTATAGCTATGTTGGATCTTTGTTAGCTTGTGTGGGTTAACTGTTCTGTAACATGGGGGGCATCGGGTGGTCTTCTTGATACGCTACTGGCTCACCCAGGGTATACCTCCGTATTGTGGGGGAGATATTGGGACCTTGCAAACCTCTTTTCCTTGAGATGTGGCACGAGGGTCATGTTCCTGCAGCGGATCCAGAGGGGACCTCAGGAGGACGTGAGTACCTTCCCATTCTGATATGCCCTCAATCAAAGTATTATCCCTTAACGTAAAGGGCATTAAGAATCCTATTAAGAGAAAAAAGATTCTAACTTACTGTCAAAAGCAGGGGGCTGAAATAGTGCTTCTCCAGGAAACGCATCTCAGTGATAAAGAGTCTTTGAAACTGACAGGGAAGCACTACTCTCTCATGTCATATGCAGCTGCTATGGGAAAGAAAAATGGGGTTGCGATACTGTTCAAACGCTCCAGTGCCATACAGCTGTTATCTTCTAGAGCTGATCCAGAGGGAAGGTGGTCCTATGTGCAAATCAAAACTGCCAAGCGACAAATGTTAATAGTCAATGTCTATGCACCTAATTGTGACAACCCTTGTTTCTTTTCAAAACTGGCAGAGGCGCTGCTGGAGTTTTATTTTCTTCCTGTTATTTTTTGGGGGGACTTCAATTTGGTCCTTGATCCCTTACTGGATTGTCAGCCGTGTCGAGCTCCACGACGAAGCAGAGCAGCCGAAGTCCTCCTTTCCATGATGGAAGATATGGGAATGGTCGATATCTGGAGGATTCTTCACCCCCAAGAAAGAGATTACACTTTTTATTCGCCCCCGCACGGGTCGCATTCGAGGATCGATTTCTTCCTGGTGTCCAGGTCGGTTGCTGCGGATATCAGGTGCGCTGAGATTCTGAGCACACATATATCAGATCATGCTGCGATAATGCTTGAATTGGAGCCATCAGTAGAGTCTGTCAAAGGTGGTGGCTGGTTCTTCCCCAGGTCGCTGTTGGCTGAGGAACCCTTTCGTCAGCATGTAAAACAGGCCATTTCAGAATATTTTGCGATAAATTCCCCGGACGATACCTCCATTTGGGCATGGTGGGAGGCCTTTAAGGCGTCCATCCGAGCAAAGATTTCCAGCTATGTCATAACAAACACGCGGAAGGCGAAAAGAGAGCTAGCGGATTTGGATTTACAGATCAGGGCAGGTGAGAGGCTACTACAACGTCAGTACCGTGCGGAGGTCCTTACTAGGCTTCAACGGCTGCGATATCGCTATAATCTGTTACTCAGCAATGAGGTGGAACAGAAGGTCTTTGAGCAGAATGCGTGTTACCATACAGAAATGAACAGAGCTGGTAGGCTACTAGCTGCTCATCTTAAGCCTCGCAAGGAGAAATCACACATAGTGTCCTTAAAAGACGAACATGGAAACTCTCAGGAGGGTAATGCCCAGATAATGGAAATCTTTAGAAGTTTCTACTTGCAATTGTACTCCTCTGAAGGAGTTGGCGATGTGCCCGATGTGGAGCGTTTCTTGGAAGGGATAATGCATCCAACAGTGGATGAGGCTCAGGCTGCCTTGCTTGGCAAAGACATAGAACAAGAAGAACTTCGGGAAGCAATGTCTGCAATGCAAAGCGGTAAGGCTGCGGGCCCCGACGGTATCCCGAGTGAGTTCTATCGAACATTTGCTCCAGAATTGTCTCCCCGTTTATTGACCTATTTTCAACGGCTTCAAGACCAAGCACCTGATACAGGGGCATTTGCGGAGGCCACGATAGTGGTACTTGAAAAGCCTGGAAGGGATCCGACGCTAGTGGGTAACTACCGACCCATATCTCTCTTGAATGCCGACTATAAGCTCTACTTGGCTATACTGGCTGGGCGGCTTAACAGAGTGCTTCACACGCTTGTCCACCCGGATCAATGTGGTTTTGTGATGGGAAGATCCACGGCGGATAACTCTAGACTTCTGTGTTCCCTCCTGGATGTGGCAGAACGCTGCGACTCGCCTCTTGTAGGCCTGTCCCTGGATGCTGAAAAGGCATTTGACAGACTGGAATGGCCTTTTCTTTTCCAAGTACTGGAGTGGTTTGGACTACCCAGGAAATACATAAATATGATACAGGTGCTGTATTCTCACCCATCTGCTAGAATCCTAGTTAATCAAGAGCTTTCCCGGTCCTTCAGCCTGCGGCGAGGTACACGACAAGGGTGCCCGATGTCGCCCCTCTTATTCAATCTGGCATTAGAACCTTTGGCGCTGTTGGTGCGGCAATCCAGCGACATTCACGGCATCAAGATTGATGACCTTCACATTAAGCTTTCCGCCTACGCCGATGATCTTATGTTTTTTTTACGACCATTCTCCATATCTCCCTTACTTAAGTTGATTGACAAATATGGTAAATATTCAGGTTATAAGGTGAATTGGTCAAAATCAGTGGCTTTCCCCCTTAACACCCAGGCTAGTAGCAGCCTTGTGCAGGAGTTTTCTTTCCAATGGGCAGCTGGCCCTATAAAATACTTAGGAGCTCAATATGTTGCTCCCTTGGAGGAAACAGTGCGACTCAACGTGGACCGAATAAAAGAGATTGCCGATCATTTACACTGCAATGGTCCCCGCTCCACTTATCGTGGTGGGGACGGCTGGAATCCATCAAGATGGTGCTTATGCCAAAAATAACTTATATATTGGGAATGATACCTATTGTGCTTCCGATATCTGTCTACAAGGGGATCGAACGTACTCTGAGTGTTTTTCTCTGGAACGGAAAGACTCCTAGGATAGCTCTACGGAAACTGAAAGCGGGAAAGGAGAAGGGGGGGGGTCCACTTTCCTGATTTCCACTGGTACCACTTGGCAGCGATACTTAAGCAAGGCAGTCTTTGGACGTCGACAGAATCACCTGCTTATAAGCCTACCTGGTTAGCCCTCAAAGAGCGGCTTTGCCACCCGTACCCGATGCGATGTGTTATGGGAATGAAATTTCCAGAGTCTTGTAAGATGGGGAGCATAATTGTATCTACGCAAAGTGCTTTTCAATCCTTTATCCCACTCATTGCAGCAGAGAATCCGCCTTCTCTCCTCCTGCCTATATGGTACAATCCGGGTTTCAAGATTCACTCGTCCCCTTTTGCATGGACTGCGTGGCAGAGATGTGGCATTTGGACAGTGGGGCAGCTGATAGCCGGCGGTCAATGGAAATAGTTTGGAGCGCTACGCGCGGAATTTGGATTGCCCTCAACGTGTTATTTCCAATGGCTTCAACTTAGGCACTGTCTTTCACGGTCAGGGATCCGGCCTGGAGAATGTACGCCTAGCTGGGGCCTAGCGGAGATTATGATGAACCTGACTGTCAAGAAAGGTGGAATTACAACTATTTATGCGCTTTTTCGTGCGCAGGGCCCAAGCCAACTGCAGGGTCTAAGCAAACTCTGGGAAGAAGAAGTAGACTCACCTTGGTCTCCAAAGTCTTGGCGCTTGTTTTGGGGGCCGGTTCTGCGTGCTTCCAGATCGGCGGCGCTTACCCAGTCGATGTTTTTTTTTGCCCATCGGACATTCATAACTCCTGTAAAGCTGGCCAAGTGGTCCTCGACCAAATCCTCCATGTGCTGGTCTTGTCAGCTAGCGGTGGGTACCATGAGGCACATGTTCTTTGAATGCTCTTTCGTTCAGGGATTTTGGGTGTCAGTCTGGGACAGGATTCAGAAGGTATTGGGTTACTCTGTTCCTCTAACGTGGCGCATAGTCGCGTTGCGATCGCTGGCAGGAATCCCACAGTTAGATAAAGAACATTTTTTTATCCTGAACTTTATGATGGCTATCGCCATCAAAACGATATTATTTTGCTGGAAGGACGCCTCTAAGCTCACTTGGCTTCTTTGGTGGAACCTAGTCTGTCTTTTTAGCAGATATGAAAAAATTCAGGACAAAGCTCTTATTTTAAGGGGGAACAGAGTTAATCCTAATAAATGGGCCGCTTTGGATCGCTATGCAGGTGCTGCAGTAAGCTAATGTTGTGCATATAGAGAGGTTTGCAAGGTACGGGGTGGGTGGTTCTCTTAGTTTTATGGGGTGTTGGATATGAGTTTTTCTGTTATTGGTTATAGTGTACTGGTTGTACTATGACTGTCTTTGCTGTAAAGTTATAAAAAGATGTAATAAAAAAAAAAAAAAAAAAAAAAAGCTAAAGAAATGGGGTGATGATCTAAGGGAAAGCATTAAGTATCCACAACTACTAACATGAGACAAAATACCCATAGAGCAAAGAGAGAAATATCTTTTGATATAAAAGTTGTCTTGTACAGAAAAAACTAAGTCATGTAAAATAAGTTATTTCAATCTCTAATCCTGAAGAATATACAGGTTTAAGACCCGAAGAAGATGCACCATAAGAACATAAACTGTGGGATCCATCTAATTTAGAATTTAGAGATATATTCCAATCTTCCTCAAATCTTAATCAGTTAAATGCTGTACAATGGAATCTTCTGTAAAATGTCCTTTGTCCCACATTCTGAACATAGATATTAACAAGAATGATTTAAATTGGATGAAAAAAGATAATCTAATATCACATTAGGGTTAGAAATACAGCCTAGGAAAGCTGATAGACTATGGTTTGTCAATACAAATGCAGATGCTCGTACTCTTCGAATTAGATGAACAAGGGAAGGGCTTGCTTTACCTGCTTTTTCTAAGTATTTTCACGTCTTCATTTGCACTGAGCTGAGTCTTGTGAAAAATTGCAATGTGCTATTTCCGACCTTTAAGGAACTGGAAAAATTATTGTCTGCTTAATAAGAAACTAAATTCCCCTAACATTAAGTGAGACAGAGTTAACTGTTAGACCCAGGTTTACATTTTACTCATAAAATGAAGCATGTCCAAAGTTTCAGAGGTCAACAAGGCAAAGTTGTGTGGAAATGTAGCACAAGGTCACAGAAAGGCTCCATTTCTTCAACTGATTTCTTTATCTAGTGCAAGAGATAAGGGTGTTGGGGCCACTTGGCAATAGTGATCATAGTATGATCACATTTGATTTAATAAATTGAAGAAGGACAGCAAGGGAATTCACAGTACTACCTTTTAACTTTCAAAAGGAAAACTATGATAAAATGAGGAAAATACTTAAGAAAAAACTAAAAGGAGTCAGCAGCAAAGGTTGAAGATTTACATCACGTATAGGCATTGTTTAAAAATACTATCTTCGAAGCCCAGACCAGATGTATTCCACACTTTAAGAAAAGTGGAAGGAAGGCCAGAGACTGCCAGTATGCTTAAAGATGAGGTCAGAGTGGCTATTGTTGCCAAAAAGCATATTTTTCAGGAAATGGAAAAAGGAGCCAAATGATAAAAACTGGAAACAACATAAGCACTGGCAGGTTAGATAAGAACATAAGATATGCCATACTGGATCAGACCAAGGTCCATCAAGCCCAGTATCCTGTTTCCAACAGTGGCCAATCTAGGTCATACGTACCTAGCAGTTTCCACAAAAGACACAGGTTCCTCAATGCTAGTACTGGGTCAAGCATTGATATCCTGGGTCCCTTCTTAATAATGGTTTATGGACCTTTCCTCCAGGAACTTGTCCAAACATTTTTTAAACCCACCTACACTAACAGCCTTTACTACATCCTCAGGTAACAAATTCCAGAGTTTGATTACACGTTGAGTGAAAAAATATTTTCTTAGTCTTAAATAGTTTACCCTGTAGCTTCATTGCATGTCCCCTAGTCTTTCTATATTCTGATAACGTAAACAATCGATCTATGTTTACCCGTTCCACTCCGTTCATTAATTTATGGACTTCTATCATCTATTGCAGATGATACCAAAATCTGCAATAGAGTAGACACCCAGGAAGGTGTAGATAACATGAGGAGGGATCTAGCTAAGCTTGAAGAATGGTCTAGAATTTGGCAGCTGGGATTTAATGTTAAAAAATGTAAGGTCATGCATTTGGGCTGCAGCAATCCAAGGGAGCAATACAGTATAGGAGTTGAAGTACTTTTGTCCACTAAAGAAGAGCGGGACCTAGGCGTGGTTGTGTCTGATGATCTTAAAGTAGCTAAACAGGTAGAAAAGGCGACGGCAAAAGCTAGAAGGATGCTTGGGTGCATACGGAGAGGAATGGCTAGCAGAAAAGAGGAGGTGATAATGCCTCTGTATAAGTCTTTGGTGCGACCTCATTTGGAGTATGGTGTGCAATTCTGGAGACCGCACCTTCAAAAGGATGTGAACAGGATGGAGTCGGTGCAGAGAGTGGCTACTAAAATGATTAGTGGGCTTCATTATAAAGCATATGAGGACAAACTTAAGGATCTTAATGTGTACACCTTAGAGGAAAGGCGGGATAGAGATGATATGATTGAGATGTTTAAATACCTCCGTGGCATAAATGTTCAGGGAGAGAGCCTCTTTCAATTGAAAGCAAGTTCTGCTACGAGGGGACATGGGATGAGGGTGAAGGTAGATAGATTCAGGAGTGATATGCGTAAATATTTCTTTACGGAAAGAGTAGTGGATCCATGGAATAGTCTCCCAGTGGAGGTGGTAGAGATGAGGACAGTAACTGAATTCAAAAAAGCATGGGACCAACACAGAGGATCTCTAAAGGTAAAAAGTGGACTGTTGTAGTTGTTGTTATGGAAGGACAGACTAGATAGGCCATGTGGTCTTTTTCTGTCATCATGTTTCTATGTATCATATCTCCCCTCAGCCGTCTCTTTTCCAGGTTAAAGAGCCCTAACCTTTTCAGCCTTTCTTCATAGAAGTATCCTTCCATCCCCTTTACCATTTTGTTGGCTCTTCTCTGAACCTTTTCTAATAACGCTATATCCTTTTTAAGATACGGCGACCAGAATTGCACACAATATTCAAGGTGCGGTCTCACCATGGAACGGTATAGAGGCATTATAATATCTTTTGTTTTATTTTCCATTCCTTTCCTTATGATACCTAGCATTCTATTTGCTCTCTTGGCTGCCGCTGCACACTGGGCCGAGGGTTTTAACATGTTATCCACAATGACGCCTAAATCTTTTTCCTGGGTGGTGGTTCCTAATGTGGAGCCTTGCATTGTGTAACCATAATTTGGGTTGTTCTTCCCTAGGTGCATAACTTTGCACTTGTCCACATTAGATTTCATCTGCCATTTTGATGCCCAGTCTTCCAATTTATCAAGATCCTCTGGCAATTTTCCACAATCCTCTTGGGTTTTAACAACTTTAAATAGTTTTGTCTCATCTGCAAATTTGATAACCTCACTCGTTATTCCATTTTCCAGATCATTTATGAATATGTCAAAAAGCAGCGGACCCAGCACAGATCCCTGGGGTACACCACTATTCACCTTTCTCCATTGGGAAAATTGGCCATTCAGCCCAACCCTCTGCTTTCTATCTTTTAACCAGTTCCTGATCCACAGTAGTACACTGCCTCCTATCCTATGACTCTTTAGTTTTGCCAAAAGTCTCTTATGAGGGACCTTGTCAGATGCTTTCTGAAAGTCCAGATACACTATATCAACCGACTCACCTTTGTCCACCTGTTTATTCACACTTTCAAAAAAACATAACAGATTAGTAAGACAAGATCTTCCTTGTCTAAAGCCATGTTGGCTGTCTCCCATTAGGCCATGACTATCTACATGCTGTGTAATTTTATTCTTTATGATGGCTTCTACCATTTTTCTCGGTACTGACGTGAGGCTCACTGGTCTGTAGTTTCCCGGATCACCCCTGGAACCCTTTTTAAAAATTGGTGTTACATTGACGATCCTCCAATCTTCAGGTATTAGAGACAATTTTAATGATAGTTCACAGATTACTAATAGCAAGTCTGCAATCTCATATTTCAGTTCTTTCAACACCCTTGGATGTCTACCATCCGGCCCAGGTGATTTGCTACTCTTCAGTTTATCTAATAGTTGTAATACATCTTCCCGATGTATCGATATTTCCTTCATTTCTTCCGCACCTTTAAATACCACTTCAGTCATGGGTAACATCCCTACATCTTCCTCAGTAAAGACCAAAGCAAAGAATTCATTCAGTCTCTCCACTATCGCCTTGTCGCCTCTTAGTGCCCCTTTAACTCCTCTATCATCTAATGGTCCAACCGACACTCTCTCAGGTTTTTTGCTACGAATGTACTTGAAAAAAATCTTTATTACGCGTTTTTGCTTCCGCAGCAAGCTTCTTCTCAATTTCTCCCTTTGCCTTCTTTATCAATGCCTTGCATTTGACCTGCCAGTGCTTGTGCTGTTTCCAGGTTTCGTCATTTGGCTCTTTTTTCCATTTCCTGAAAGATGCTTTTTTGGCAACAACAGCCTCTCTGACCTCACCTTTAAACCATGCTGGCAGTTTTTTGGACTTCCTTCCACTTTTCTTAAAGCGTGGAATACAGCTGGTCTGGGCTTCTAAGATAGTATTTTTCAACAACACCCAAGCTTGATGTAAGTCTTTAACCTTTGCAACTGCTCCTTTTAGTTTTTTCTTAGCTATTTTCCTCATTTTATCATGGTTTCCCTTTCGAAAGTTAAAAGGTAGTACTGTGGATTTCCTTACTATCCCTCCTCCACTAATTAAATCAAAGGCAATCATGCTATGATCACTATTGCCAAGTGGCCCCAACACCCTTATCTCTTGCAATAGATCTGGTGTTCCACTAAGGACTAGGTCTAATATGGCTTCCCCTCTGGTCGGTTCATGAACCAGCTGCTCCAAGAAGCAGTCATTTATGTCATCTAGGAACTTTATCTCCCTAGCATGTCCTGCCATGACACTGACCCAGTCGATACCGGGGTAATTGAAATCACCCATTATTATTACCGAGCTGTAACTTTTGTTAGCTTCCTTGATTCCTTTGAGCATTTCATCATCCATTTGTTCATTCTGGCCAGGCGGTCGATAGTACACCCCCACTGCCATCGCCTTCCCCTTTTTACATGGAATTTCAATCCATAGAGATTCTACATCAAATTTTTTTTCTTGCAAAACTTTAATCCTTTCTGACTCAATGCCCTCTCTAACATAGAGCGCAACCCCTCCACCAATTTGATCAGCTCTGTCATTACAATATAGTTTGTACCCAGGTATCACAGTGTCCCACTGGTTGTCCTCCTTCCACCATGTCTCTGATATTCCAATCACATCTAACCTCTCTCTTAGTGCTATATAGTCTAACTCTCCCATCTTATTTTTTAGACTTCTAGCATTTGCATACAAGCATTTTAGAGACTGTATTTTATTCATATTAATTTGGCTATTGGTAGACACGCAATAAACCTTTAACCTATACAGTTAGCACTCTCCAATGATAATCCTTTGACCTCCCCCAAGTAATCCATGTATATATATTCATATATAACTTGTATATAGTTATCGCATTGTTCGGTATTATACAACATTGTTTGTTCTATATTTTATATGATGTTCCTTGTAAATAAGTTCTGTTATATTTCAATGTTCCATGTAAAACAAACTTGATTTGTTAATTATTGTTAACTGTAAACCGCAACTGAACTCTTGGAAGATGCGGTATATAAATGTGAACAAATAATAATAATAATGGGTAATTTGGTATCTTTAAGCTGTGTCTGCTCCATATTCGAGGGCATTTGGGCTACTTTACTCTTTTTTGGAACCTCTCTGCTTTTGGTAGTATCCTTCAAGGATACATTCTTCCGAACCTTCCGCTCTTGGGTGACTGTCGGCTTTCCCCTATTATCTAGTTTAAAAGCTGCTCTATGTAAGGCATTGATAAGGCAAAGAGAGAATTTGAAAAGAAAAACTTGCCATGGAAACCAAAATACATAAGAAAAACTTTCAAGTACATTCATAGCAAAAATATCCTGTGAGAGAGAGTCGGACTATTGGATGATGTAGGGGTAAAAGAGGCACTAAGAGGGGACAAGGTAATAGCGAAGAGACTGAATGAATTCTTTGCTTCAGTCTTTACTGAGGAAGATGTAGGGAAGTAACTCATACCTGACATGGTATTTAAAGGTGATGCATCGGAAGAATTAAAAGATATATCAATAAACTGAGAAGATGTATTACAACTATTTGATAAGCTGAAGAGTAGCAAATCACCTGGACCGTATGGTATACATCTGAGGGTGTTTAAAGAACTGAAATATGAGATTGCAGACCTACTATTAGTAGTCCGAGAACTATCATTAAAATCATCTGTAGTACCTGAAGATTGGTGAATGGCCAATGTAATACCAATTTTTAAAAAGGGTTCCAGGTATGATCGGGAAACTACAGACCGGTGAGCCCAATAACAGTATCAGGCAAAATGGTAGAATCCATTATAAAGAACAAAATTACTGAACATGTAGATAGTCCTGGTTTAATGGGAGAATACCAAAGAAGGTCTTGTCTTACTAATCTATTATATTTTTTTGAAGGTGTTAATAAGCAGGTAGACAAAGGTGAGCCATTTGATATAGTGTATCTGGATTTTCAGAAAGCCTTTGACAAGGTCCTTCATGAGAGACTCTTGGAAAAATTAAAAAGTCATGGGATAGGAGGCAGTGTACTATTGTGGTTCAGGAACTGGTTAAAAGATGGAAAGCAGAGAGCTAAATGGCCTATTTTCTCAATGGAGAAAGGTGAATAGTGGATCTGTGCTGGGTCCTCTGCTTTTTAACATTTTCATAAATGACCTGGAAATGGGAATAATGAGTGAGGTGATCAAATTTGCAGATGACTCAAAATTATTCAAAGTTGTTAAAACAAAAAGGATTGTAAAAAAAGAGGACCTTGATAAACTGGAAGACTGGATACCCAAATGGCAGATGAAATTTAAAGTGGACAAATGCAAAGCTATGCATCTATAAAAGAACAACCCAAACTATAGTTACACGATGCAAGGTACCACATTAGGCAGGTACCACCCAGGAAAAAAATTTAGGGGTCATTGTAGATAACTTGTTGAAACATTCCGCTCAGTGTGCAGCGGTGGTATCCAAGAAAGCAAATAGAATGCTAGGAATCATAAGGAAAGGAATGGAGAATAAAACAAAGGATATTATAAATCCTCTATATCGTTCCATGGTGCAACTGCACCTTGAATATTCTGTGCAATTCTGGCAGCCATATCTTAAAAAGGATATAGCGGAATTAGAAAAGGTACAGAGAAGAGCCACCAAAATGGTAAAGGGGATGGAAGGATGCCCCTATGAGGAAAGGCTTAAAAGGTTAAGGATCTTCAACTTGGAAAAGAGATGGCTGAAGGGAGATATGATAGAGGTTTATAAATTAATGAATGGAGTGGAATGGGTAAACATAGATCAGTTATTTATGCCATCAAAAAAGTAGAAAGACATGGGGGGCATTCAATGAAGCTACAATGTAACCCATTTAAGACTAATAAGAGAAAATATTGCTTCACTCAGTGGTTTATCATTCTCTGGAATTGGTTACCTGAGGATGTAGTAAAATCTGTTAGTGTAGATGGTTTTAAAAAAGGTTTGGACAAGTTGGGGAAAAGTCCATAAACTATTATTAAAGAGGACCTTGGAAATCCACTGCTTGCCCTGGGACAAGCTTTGTGGAACCTGTGTCTCTTTTTGGGAACCTGCTAGGTACTTGTGACCTGGATTGGCCACTGTTGGGAGCAGGATACTGGGCTTGATGGACTTGGTTTGACCCAGTATGGCATATCTTATTTCTTATGTAGCTACTTTCTCTTGCCCTAAGACTGATGCATCATTTTGGGGCAAATATCTCAGTAGTGATCTACCATAACTCGATATACTTAAACATTGAGCTTGCTATTTTTGTTGGCTTTTAACACTACCAAAAGTTATCCATATCAACAGAAATGAGACGTTCCATTCTGAGCTAAGGAGCCTAGATCCCAGGATGTGCAGGCATCTATAGTCTGTGCATATGCATAGACCTGAAATAACACACACTCATCAGATAGAGATACCTTTCAGCTTGAAAATCTGATATGGAAAGGCAGCCAAACAAACAAACAAAAAAAAAAGTTTATTAGGGAAGACACGTGTCCGCATACATGCATACACGCACACAGCAACATCCATTGCTGACTCCTTCCGCAGGATGTAAAGAGGAACGAGGATGGCCAGAAATGTAAGGATTTTAGACACACAAGCTATCAGTAGATTAACTCCCCCATTCACCAATATGCCATGGGATATAAGCCATCATAGAAAGCCTGTTGATTTTAGATGCAATGCAACTTGAGATCCATTGAAAGCAAACATACAAAAAAATATAAAAATTCCCCCAAAAACACTACAAAAAAAGCCTGAAAAATGAGGAAGAACAGTGATCACTAGAAAAGGAAGAAGCAGGCATGATGTGGCCAATCAAACAGGTCTACCATGTGGCTTTCAGCAACCTCATTAGCCCCAAGAGTGTGCTTCAACAATATACATCGGTTCCAAGAACAAACTGTTCCAAACACAACATAAATCAGAAAAAATACATCTCCAGACCTTGAGGAGTAAAATATAAAAATATAAAACTAGTAATAAAGTAAAAAGTGATGAGCTTAACTGTTTAAGCCATGTACAGCAAAAGTGGCACAGAATTACTATAAAAAAAGAAAAAGACAAATCTGAATCAAAACCAGAACCCTGGGAGTTAGTGAGATACTCAGGGCTAGATTGATTAAAAGGCACTAACATTAATGCAAGTTATTTCTTAGCATCAGCTGCTTCATCAAAATGTAGCCAATACAAAAATGTATTTCTACCACAAAAATGAAACAAGTGTAAAATTGTACATATGTAAATTCTCTCTCTCTCCCCCCCCCCCCCCCTAACTGTGTGTTGTGCTTATCCTATTGAATCAAACTATATACATTATTGAAAATGACTGGCTTTGTACTGATATCTTATAACCTTGTAAATCACACTGTAATTTCTTGAAATTTTGTCTATGATCAGACACTCCTTGTAAATCTCTCTGTAACTTCTTGAAATTTGTCACTGATCAGACACTCCTTTTTACTTAATCAAACCGCTCCTGATCGCTGGAAGTAGCGGTATACAAATATATGCTAAATAAATAAATAAATTTGCCATAAGTTCTTTGTATAAAGTGTGACCTATTTACTAACAGTGCATGTTAGCACAATACTGCGCATCAATAAAATCTAGCCCTCAGCATTTATGGGCTCTTTTTATCCCGCCTGAGCAGCTGGGGAAAGAAACCCATAAAACTATGAAGAGTTTGGGCCATCATTAATGTGACCCTAGGTCAAATGCATGGGGAGCTCATTGTATTTGCCTTTGTTTCTTAGCCTGGGAGGAATAAACATGTTAAAAATTAATATTCTTTCCCAAATTCTATATCTGTTTCAGCATAAACTCGCTGCACAGACAAAAGGCCTTGGCAATCTATTTCTGGTCACACCTTGCCAAGAAAAACCAGGGGCTGGGTCGCCAGGGCTCGGCATTGACTCAATGCCACACATTGTATTTGCTTGCATACTTTGTGTAATTCTGCCTAAAATATTCAATGATCTTAAAAGTTGTACTACTTCCTTCCTACGGAGTCACAGATTCCTTTGAATTAAGTTAAGTACACTACGATGCCTTGAGAGCTGTGGGGAAATGGCCATGCCTAACTACAAATTATTTCATTGGGTAACAAACTTGTGTTATCTGTGTGTGTGATTGAGTCCTTAATTGCCTCCAACTTGAATTGTATTTATTTTTTTTTTTTTTAAATACCAGGCAGAGGGGTTCAACTTGACTGTCTGAATGCTGTTCTCTTTACTGGTCCACTCTTACGCTCAAATAGGCAGAACCTAGAGAATTAGAGATTGGCCTCAGTCCTTGAAGTTGGTAATCCCATTTGGAATCTGTTATGAAAGCACAGAATTACCCAAGCATCATTTAATTTTCCTTCATATAGCATCATGTTTCAAACATGTCTACAAAAGTCAGGGAAATTGGTAATAAAGAGGCTCTAGTACACAATTTGATTTTTAGATAACTGGTTATGTATCTTATGTCTAGTAACTAGGAGAAACAGATTGGTTTAAAATCAGCAAAGGTGTACAACAAGGCTCCATACTTTGCTCCTACCTCTTTAATTTATATGCAGAACAAATAATCAGAGAAGCAAGACTGTATGAAGACAACCGAGGTGTGAAGATTGGTGGAAGACTCGACAACAATCTTTGCTATGCTGATGATACCACATTATTGGCTGAAAGTGACGACGATCTGAAACGTTTGCTTCTCAAGATCAAGGAACATAGTCTTAAAATGGGCCTGCACCTTAACGTAAAGAAGACAAAGATCCTGACAACTGGCAAAATCAATAAGTTCATCATTGACAGAGAAGAAATTGAAATAGTTGATAACTTTAACCTACTTGAATCAACAAACAATAAAGAAAGGACAAGTTGTCAAGAAATCAAATGATGCATTGCTCTTGGCAGAATGGTTATGAAGGACCTAGACAAGATTCTCAAGAGCAGAGATGTCTCTCTCTATACAAAGATTCAACTTGTCCAAGCCATGGTGTTTTCAATAACATCATATGGATGTGAATATTGGACAGTGAAAAAAGATAGGAAGAAAATTGATGCCTTTGAATTATGGTGTTGGCAATGAAATATGTATATCATGGACTGCTCGAAAAACAAACCAGTCAGTACTAGATGAGATCAGACCTAAGCTTTCCTTAGAAGCTCAGATGATAAGACTTCAGCTTTCATACTTTTGACACATCATGCAAAGAGAGAAATCGTTAAAGAAAGACATAATGCTTGGAAAAAGAAGGCCGGCAGTAAAATGGATTGATACAATAACAGCAGCTATGGGTGCCACTCTGTTAACAATGAGCCACCTGACTGAAGACCAAACACAGTTTAGGTCAGCTATCCAGAGGGGGCACCTTGAGTCGATACAGATTCGACAGCACTACTAACAACATCATCTTATGTCTTACTAGAACTTGGGTGGGTGAGGTGGACTTGATCCTTCTCAGATCCTTTTCAGGGTGGTAAGGGGGAGAGAGGGGATGGGGTTTGGAGTATTTGTCATGTGGGGGTCGAAAGGTGTGGTGGAGTTCGGGAGGAATGGTGGGAATGTGTATTGTTGAATGTCAGGTCTCTGCTGCCTAAGTTGCAATTAGTGCAAGATCTATTACAGGAAGAGAGATCGAATTGTTTGTTTTTGACTGAGACTTGGCTACTAGAGAGGAAGAGCTTGGTGGAGGGGCTGCTAGAACAATCTGGGTATGTGGGGTGCAGATGGGTAGATGGGGTCATAGGAGGGGTGGAGTGATGGTTATGAATAAATGGACTTTAGTGGTTCAGTAGCAAGATGTAGGTCTCCTGGAGAAGATAGAGGGAATGTTTGTTAGGGTGAGAAGGAGCGGTCAATGGGGGATTTTGTTGGTGTATTGTCTCTCTAGTGTGAGTTGGGAAGTGTGGTGGAAGGAATTTTGGCTAAGGCTTTGGGTGGGAAGGCAGTGTTGATGGTGGGATTTTTTAATGCACATGTGGATGTGAAAGAACATAAGAAATGCCATACTGGGTCAGACCGAGGTCCATCAAGCCCAGCATCCTGTTTCCAACAGTGGTCAATCCAGGTCACAAGTACCTGTCAAGTTCCCAAAAAGGTACACAGATTACACAATGCTTATCCCGGGGTAAGCAGGGGATTTCCGTAGTCCTCTTTAATAATGGCTTATGGACTTTTCCTCCAGGAACTTGTCCAAACATTTTTTTAAACCCAGCTACACTAACAGCTTTTACTACATTCTCCAGTAACAAACTCCAGAATTTGATTACTCGTTCATTGAAAATTTTTATTTTATTAGTCCTAAATGGGCTACACCGTAGCTTCATTTAATGTCCCCTAGTCTTTCTCCTTTTAGAAGGAGTAAACAATCGATCTACGTTTACGCGTTCCACTCCATTCATTAATTTTTAGACTTCTATCATTATCTCCCCTTAGCTGTCTACTTTGCCAAGAGCCCTAATATTTTAAGCCTCTCCTCATAGGGGTATCCATCCATCCCCTTTAACATATTGGTGGCTCTTCTCTGTACCTTTTCTAATTCTGCCATATCCTTTTTAAGATATGGCCACCAGAATTGCGCACAATATTCAAGGTGCAGTCAGACCATGGAATGATGCAGAGGCATTATAATATCCTTGGTTTTATTCTCTATTCCTTTCCTTATAATTCCTGGCATTCTGCTATTTCCAGGAACGTAGTCTTCACATATATGTGAAGTCGGTATCGACTGAGCCCATGCGAGAATGCTCTCCAGCGTCCAATAGGAAAGCTTTTGGGAGCATCCCACTTCCCGCCTTTCCCACTCTCCCTCCTCAGTTCTTCGTTTTCCACAGAGCCGACAAGAAGCAATTTCTGTCACCACAGAAAATTTGTTTTTTTTCTTATTTTTTGTGGTAGCGTCAGCCTTCCCGTTGACGCTGGTACCAACCCTGTCGGAGCTCACTTTCTTTCTTTCTTCTAAAAAAACAAACAAACAAACAAAAAAAACCTTTTTTCTGAGGGAAGAATCTCACTTACCACTTCTGAATCTCTTCCCTCAGGGCGCATCAACACCATCTTAGGCTTAGGCCTTTTTTTCCCCAGCTAGTGGTTTTAAGAAGTGTTCCAAATGTGGCAGTACAGTTTCAGCCAAAGACACCCATGACTGGTGTCTACAATGTTTGGGACCGGATCATCAACCATCTGAATGTCCTCTCTGTAGGAAGATGATGAAGAGAGGCCTGTAGAACAGAGTTGCGAAACTCGCCACCCTCTTTGCCACAGATGCAATGTCGGTAGCATCGATGTCATTGAGAGCTTCATCTTCCTCCCAGGGATCTCAGGTATCAAAACCCAGGTTTTCGTTGAAGACTAGCCGGCCCTCCAAGGGTAGATCTCCTCCTAAGCATTGAGATGCCCTAGGCATTGCCCTGGAGGGGGACACATCGGCCAAACAACCCCGGCGGGAGGTCCTTGCCTCCAAAGCCTTAGTGGGGTCCCAGGATTCTCCCGAGGCTTCTACCTCCGGAGAGTTCTTGGTGCCATGCTCAGGGATCATGGCCCGCAACTCCGGTACCGATACCCAGGCATCAGCAAGCTCCATGGATGAATGTATCCTGGCTATTGAGTGGAGGTTAGCAGCCTTACTAGCGGCTTCCGTACCGGTAAAGTCTCCACAGTCGATTCCTCAGCCATCAGTACAGATGACGGTACCGAAAGTGCCTACATCAGCCTTTTTGCTGCTTATCACGCTACCACCCATGCCGGCCCTCAAATCCGTCTCCGGTACCGAGGTTCCAGCATCAAAATTTTCAGATACCAGCTTTGAGTGGTATTGGGTATGGGCAGAGCACAAGCACCCTGCCCGTCAATACTTCGAGTCTTCTGACTCCGATTCGTCAGATGCCGAATCGGCCGGTACACAGGAAATGAGAATTCTCCCAGAGGATCCATCTCCGTCCCCACAACGTCACATGTCCCCTCCGGAGGACATGTCTTTCCAGGATTTTATCCGCGATGTTGCTCGGGGCCTGTCCATAACGGTGACTTCGGAGAAGGAACCTAGGGCTAAGCAGCTCGAAATTCTTCAGTACCCTGCAGCCCCAAAGGAAGTTGCTACTCTTCCTGTTCATCAAATACTTCATGACCTTATGCTTTAAATGTGGGAGATGCCCCTAACCATCTCTCCACATATTCAAAGGCTTGATACAACGTACCAGGTACCGGAGTTCCCTGGCTTCCAGAAGATGCAATTACCACACCATTCCATGGTGGTGGAATCGGCAGTGCGTCAAATTAAAAGTGCTAAAACGCATTCTCCAGAACCAAGCAGGAAGTCAGTCCTCACTTATGGGTGACGTCGGCGCCGACGGAGCCCTCGCAGAGCAATTTTCCCCAGCTTTCAAAGAAAGCCTTTGGGAATTGCAGCGCGCATGCGCGGTCCTCTTCCCGCCCAAGGGTGCCATCTTAGCCAGTCTTCTTTTTTCCGCGGAGCCCTACAGACGTACCCGTCGTGTCCCCGCGAAAAAGTTGATTTTTACTCATATTTTCTCTTTTTTCCTTCGGTTCGACGCCGGTCTTTTTCCCGCCCGGACTCGCAACGCCGGTCACGAGTCCTCTTCTTCTTTTTCGGTTTTTCTGACTTAGTCAGTTTCGTTTTCGGTTTTTCCCTGGCAGCCCGGTCCTTTGACCTCGCCGGGGCCCTTTTTCCCCCGATGGCTGCCAGTGGTTTCAAACGGTGTGGTCAGTGTGACCGAAATATGTCACTAACTGACACACACGACAATTGCCTCCGCTGCCTGGGCCCGGATCATGAAGAAATGATCTGTGGACCCTGCGGCAAAATGTCCTCCAAAGCGCTGAGAAGTCAGCGGCATCAGCGGGATAGGATCTTCGCTGACCCCAGCCGTACCCGGACCTCGTCGGAGGCCTCTGCGTCCAGGGGTTCCAGCTCGGACCGTCGCCGGAGTTCCTCCGACAGGGGTTCTCCCTCCGGGGACCATCGACGTAAGGTGAAACCCGCGAGGGCGGCGTCGGTGGACGCTCCTGGCTCCGCGAGGGCCAGGTCGCATAGCCCCGATAGCCGTCCCGGGTCCTTGGAGAAGGAGCACCTCTCGAAGCGACCTCGCCTGGAGTCGGAGCTGCCTGCTCGGGTAAGTCCTGTGGTCCTCCTGGACTCGCCTCCGAGACCGCCGACGTCGGGCCCGAGTCGCGGGCTGCTGGGTCACCTGAGCTCGGACTCAGGTTGACGGCCTTGGAGAGCAGACTGTCTGCCTTCATGGACCAGCAGCGGGCACTGCTCGCTGGCTTCGCTGGCGCCGCTGCCCCGACCGCCGGGACGTCGACGTCTAAGTCGACCCCGGAGACCGAGCCGATCCTCGAGTCGATGCGAACTCGAGTCGATCCTCGGTCGAGGTCACCCTCGGCCTCCCGTTCGGGACCGAGGTCGCCGACGCCGACTCCCTCGGCGTCGGGGCGGCAGGCGCTGCGCCCTGCCCGGGCCGACCCCACCGAGTCCTCGTCGGAGTCGGTCTGGGAGTCTGAAGAGGAAGAGTCGCCTGATTCTTTTCGGACTCGGTGTGTCCCCTCGGACTCACCTGAGTCCGAACCTCGGAAGCAGTCCCCCCCGGAGGATGCCCGGTTCTCGGACTTCGTTAGGGATATGGCCAAGGCTTTGGCCTTCCCTGCGGATCCCAAGGAGGAGCCTCGAGCCGAAGAGCTCGACGCCCTCCAGTATGACTCTCCCGCCAGGGAACACTTTACTGTACCGGTTCCTCCCATGCTGGAACGACTACTCTTCCGCATGTGGGAGAATCCGGCCACCTCGCCGGTCCTGAGCAAGCGGGTCGATTCTATCTATCGAGTCCGCAAGAGCCCTGGCTTCCAAAAGGCACAGCTACCACACCATTCCATGGTAGTGGAATCGGCCATGCATCGTCTTAAGAGCCAGAAGATGCACTCCTCGGTGCCTCCTGGCAGGGAGGCCCGTAACCTGGATGGCCTTGGTAAGAAGTGTTTCCAGGGCTCTATGCTTGCGTGTCGTGTCCAGACCTACCAGCTATACATGGGCATGTATCTCTGAGACCTGGCTAAAGAGCTAGCCGGATTCTCCGCTGGTTTGTCTGAGGAACCCTTGCGGAGGTTCCTGGCCTTGTCCTCTGGCATTCGGGAATGCTCAAAGTTCATATCCCGAGCAGCCTATGATGGCTTTGAGGCATCGGCTCGAGTGGCCGCAGCCGGCATCGGTGCCCGCCAACAGGTTTGGCTTCAGTCGTCTGACCTTGAGCCCTGGGTGCAGGACAAGTTGGTCGATGTCCCCTGCCGAGGCGAGAACCTCTTTGGCAAGCCCATGGCTGATAAGGCTGCACAGATCGAGACGGAGACTCTCACCAGGACTAGGCTTTCTAGGAAGACCTCCGCCCCTTCCCAGAAAAAGAAGGGCTCGGGAAAGAAGTCCTTTTACCCGAGAAAGGCGGCTGCCTACAAACAATACCCCCACTATCAGGCCCCTGCAGCTCCCCAACAGAGGCAGCAAGCCCCCAAGCCTGCACCACCAGCCCCTGCTCCGCAGGGTGGGGGCTTTTGACTCCTTAAGCATAGCCTCTCCCCCTCCGCTGGTTCCTCCCAGCACCGGAGGCCGGCTGGTTCACTTCGCCCACAGGTGGTCCAGAATCACCTCAGATGCCTGGGTGCTTCAAGTCGTGAGAGAAGGCTATCTTCTCCACTTCCACCAGGTCCCTCCCTCCCTATTTTCCGGGAGAACCTCCACGACCCCCTCTGCACAGGGAATTACTCCTTCAGGAGTTAGCAAGTCTGATACAGGAACAGGCGGTGGAACCAGTGCCCCACCACCTGAGAGGTCAAGGCTTTTATTCCAGGTACTTTCTAGTACCCAAACGGACAGGAGGCCTCAGACCCATCCTGGACTTGCGCAACCTCAACAGGTTCCTCGTGCGGGAGAAGTTCAAGATGCTTACCCTTGGAATCCTTCTGCCCTACCTCCAGCAGGGAGATTGGCTATGCTCCTTGGATCTAAAGGATGCCTACACGCACATCCTCATCCACCCAAGCCACCGCCAATACCTAAGGTTTGTGGTGGCCGGAAATCATTACCAGTACCGAGTACTACCCTTTGGCCTGTCCTCCGCACCGCGAGTCTTCACAAAATGTCTCGCGGTGGTGGCGGCCCATCTCCGGCTTCACGGCCTCTATGTCTTCCCGTACCTCGACGACTGGCTCATCAGAGCAGCGTCCGCTCCGGAGGTCACCGACGCCACACGTCGCACGGTGACTCTTCTGCAGCACTTGGGCTTCGTTATAAACTTCGCAAAGTCCACTTTGCTCCCCTCACAGGATCTCGAGTTCATCGGCGCAAGGTTGCACACTCCTCAGGCCCGAGCGTTCCTGCCGCTCAACAGGGCTCAACGGCTCATGGACCTAGCCGACCGTTTTCGCAGCCAGCCCCTGGTCTCCACCAGGCGCTTCCTGAGACTACTCGGCCATATGGCTTCCACCGTCCATGTGACCCCCAATGCCCGCCTGAATATGCGGCCTGCTCAATGGTGTCTCCGCAAGCAGTGGCGGCAAGCCACAGGCGGCCTAGCAGACCTAGTGCGCGTCTCCGAGCCGCTGTTCTCGTCTCTCCAGTGGTGGCTTCATCGGCCGAACCTGGTACTCGGCATGCCTTTTCAGTCACCTCAGCCGGCCCGGGTGCTGACAACAGATGCATCCCTCCTGGGCTGGGGAGCACATTGCCAAGGGGCACGTACTCAGGGCCTCTGGACCACGTGGGAGTCTGCTCAGCAGATCAACTTCCTGGAGCTCAGAGCGATCCGCCTGGCTCTCAAGGCCTTCTCCCACCTGACCTCTCACCAGTCCCTCCTTGTCCAGACGGACAATCAAGTTGCCATGTTCTACGTGAACGAACAGGGAGGCACGGGCTCCTTCCTTCTCTGTCGGGAAGCGCAGAAGCTCTGCTCTTGGGCCGTCAATCACGGCGTTCTTCTCAAGGCAGTTTATCTCCCAGGCCAAGAAAATTCCCTGGCGGACCAACTCCGTCAAGGTTCACCTCAGTGCTCTTTCAGCACATCATGTTCCGGTGGACGGCAGACCTCTCTCCAACGACCCTCTCGTAGCGAGGTTTCTCCGAGGTCTCCTTCTACTTAAACCACCTCTGCGTACGCCAGCGCCTGACTGGGACCTGAATGTGGTTTTACAGCGGATCACTTGTCCGCCTTTTGAACCTATGGCTACCTGTTCTCTCCGTGTTCTTTCTTGGAAAACATTGTTCTTGATAGCCCTCACTTCCGCTAGACGCGTAAGTGAATTGCAGGCCCTCGTGTCTGATCCCCCTTACACTCGGTTCTACAAAAATAGGGTAGTCCTACGGACTCACCCAAAATTTCTTCCAAAAGTGGTCTCCCCTTTTCACATCAATCAGGAGGTGGTACTTCCGACCTTCTTTCCCAGGCCACACTCCAGCCGAGCTGAAATGGTCCTGCATACCCTGGACTGTAGAAGGGCATTGAACTTCTACCTTGACCGTACGCGGGAGCACCGTAAAGCTGCTCAGCTTTTTGTGTCTTTTGACCCCAATAAATTGGGGCTCCCGGTCTCCAAGCGTACTCTGTCCATCTGGGTTGCGGACTGTATCTCTTGGGCTTGGGAATTGCAGAGCGCATGCGCGGTCTCCTTCCCGCCCAAGGGTGCCATCTTAGCCAGTCTTCTTTTTTCCGCGGAGCCCTACAGACGTACCCGTCGTGTCCCCGCTGAAAAAGATGATTTTAGTGAATTATTTCTCTTTTTTCTGATTTTGGTCAGTTTCGTTTTTCGGTTTTTCGCTGGCAGCCCGGTCCTTTGACCTTGCAGGGGCCCTTTTTCCCCCGATGGCTGCCAGTGGTTTCAAGCGGTGTGTTCAGTGTGACAGAAATATGTCACTCACTGACACACACGATAATTGCCTCCGTTGCCTGGGCCCGGATCACGAAGAACTGATCTGTGGGGCCTGTGGCAAAATGTCCTCCAAAGCATTAAGGAGTCGGCGGCACCAGCGGGAAAGAATCTTCGCTGACCCCGGCCGTACCCGGACCTCGTCGGAGGCCTCGGCGTCCAGAGGTTCCAGCTCTGACCATCACCGAAGCTCCTCCGACAGGGGTTCTCCCTCCGGGGACCATCGACGGAAGGTAAAACCCGCGAGGGCGGCATCGGTGGACGCTCCTGGCTCCGCGAGGGCCAGGTCGCATAGCCCCGATAGCCGTCCCGGGTCTTTGGAGAAGGAGCACCTCCCGAAGGGCCTTGTCCTCTGGCATTCGGGAATGCTCAAAGTTCATATCCCGAGCAGGCTTGGCTTCAGTCGTCTGACCTTGAACCCTGGGTGCAGGACAAGTTGGTCGATGTCCCCTGCTGAGGTGAGAACCTCATTGGCAAGCCCATGGCTGAAAAGGCTGCACAAATCGAGACGGAGACTCTCACCAGGACTAGGCTTTCTAGGAAGACCTCCGCCCCTTCCCAGAAAAAGAAGGGCTCGGGAAAGAAGTCCTTTTACCCGAGAAAGGCGGCTGCCTATAAACACTACCCTCAATATCAGGCCTCCGCAGCTCCCCAACAGGGCCAGCAGGCCAAGGGACGGGGTAACGGGTCCCGTAGGCAGCAAGCCCCCAAGCCTGCACCACCAGCCCCTGCTCAGCAGGGTGGGGGTTTTTGACTTCATCAGCATAGCCTCTCCCCCTCAGCTGGCTCCTCCCAGCACCGGATGCCGGCTGGTTCACTTCGCCCACAGGTGGTCCAACATCACTTCAGATGCCTGGGTGCTTCAAGTCGTAAGAGAAGGCTATCTTCTCCACTTCCACCAGGTCCCTCCCTCTTATTTCCCGGGAGAACCTCCACGACTCCCTCTGCACAGGGACTTACTCCTTCAGGAGTTAGCAAGTCTTCTTCAGGAACAGGCTGTGGAACCGGTGCCCCACCACCTGAGAGGTCAAGGCTTTTATTCCAGGTATTTCCTAATACCAAAAAGGACAGGAGGCCTCAGACCCATCCTGGACTTGCGCAACCTCAACAAGTTCCTCGTGCGGGAAAAGTTCAAGATGCTTACCCTTGGAATCCTTCTGCCCTACCTCCAGCAGGGAGATTGGCTATGCTCCTTGGATCTAAAGGATGCCTACACGCACATCCTCATCCACCCAAGCCACCGCCAATACCTAAGGTTTGTGGTGGCAGGAAATCATTACCAGTACAGAGTACTGCCCTTTGGCCTATCCTCCGCACCGCGAGTCTTCACAAAATGTCTCGCGGTGGTGGCGGCCTATCTCCGGCTTCACGGCCTCTGTCTTTCCGTACCTTGACGACTGGCTCATCAGAGCATCGTCCTCTCCGGAAGTCACCGATGCCACACACCGCACGGTGACTCTTCTGCAGTACTTGGGCTTTGTCATCAACTTCGCAAAGTCCACTTTGCTCCCCTCACAGGATCTCGAGTTCATCGGCGCAAGACTGCACACTCCTCAGGCACGAGCTTTCCTGCCTCTCGACAGGGCTCAACGGTCTCCCGGTCTCCAAGCGTACTCTGTCCATCTGGGTTGCTGACTGTATCGCTTGGGCTTATGGGGCAGCCGGACTCTCGTTAGAAAGTCGAGTCACGGCTCATTGTGTTCGGGCGAAGGCTACGTCAGTGGCTTACCTCCGCTCTGTTCCGCTGGCAGACATCTGCCGGGCCGCTACTTGGTCTTCGAGCCAGACTTTTGCGGTCCATTACTGTCTCGAGAGGGAGTCCCGCAGGGACAGTGCTTTCGGACAGGCAGTCCTCCGAAATCTCTTCGAGGTTTGAGCAACTCCTACCCTCCATCCCGGATGTGGGCTACCGGTGGGTGATAATTCAGTGAAGATTCCTTCCTTCTGTGCCGCTGAGCTAGAGGGAGCTCATTTTTGTGCTTAGGGTCTCCGGTAGCCTTAAGCTTGGGAGTCCCATATGTGAGGACTGACTTCCTGCTTGGTCCTGGAGAAAGCGTAGTTACTCACCTGTAACAGGTGTTCTCCAGGAGCAGCAGGAATCAGTCCTCGCAACCCTCCCTCCTCCCCTTGGAGTTGCAATCATCTGCTTAAGTTTTTTTGCAAATTTTTATGCTGTCTTTTAGCTATGTCATCAGACTGGCTAAGATGGCACCCTTGGGCGGGAAGGAGACCGCGCATGCGCGCTGCAATTCCCAAAGGCTTTCTTTGAAAGCTGGGGAAAATTGCTCCGCGAGGGCTCCGTCGGCGCCGACGTCACCCATATGTGAGGACTGATTCCTGCTGCTCCTGGAGAACACCTGTTACAGGTGAGTAACTACGCTTTCCTGCCAATTGGCATCCGGTTTCCAACCTCCCTTTTTTGTCCAAAGTCCTCGAAAAACTTGTTTTCCTGCAACTTGCCTCTCATCTCGATTCCACCCTTTCACTACACCCCCATCAATCTGGATTTAGGGCTGGCCACAGTACTGAGACTATTCTCTTGGCACTCCTCAGCGAAATACATCATTCTCACGATCGTGGTGATTTATCTATTGCTGTTTCTCTGGATCTCTCTGCTGCATTTGATGTTGTTGACCACTGCACCCTTCTCACCCATCTATCAGACATTGGTATTCACAGCACTGTTCTTAATTGGTTTTGGTCCTTTCTTTCATCTCGCACTTTTGCTGTCCAGTCAGGTCTTAATGCTTCCCCCTCCTTCCCCTTGCACTGCGGTGTCCCCCAGGGTTCCATCCTTGCTCCCCTTCTTTTTAACGTCTTCCTTGCCCCTCTCGCCCTGCTCATTCAACAGGCTGGTATATCTGCCTTCTTCTACGCGGTCGACATTCTTCTAGTTCACCACATGAGTTCTTTGGCCCCGGATCTCTCTGCACTCAATACATGTCTTGCGTCCATCTCCACTTGGTTCACCAGTAACTTTCTTCTCGTTAACCCCTCCAAGTCCTACGCTATGTGGTTTACTTTCGGTGCCCCCTCCCCTAATCTACAGCCCGTTATGTCTACCCTCCCTATCCCTTTGGTTCCCACTCTCCGTTATCTTGGTGTGACTCTTGATCCCTCGCTATCCTTCCACCAACACATATCTGCAGTCGCACGCAGCTCTTTCTTCCATCTTCGCAAGATTCGGCTGTTCGGTCATTTCTTCCAGTTTCATCCCTCACTATCCTTGTCCTCTCACTGGTGATCTCCCAGCTTGATTATTGCAACTCACTCTTCGCAGGTCTCCCTCAGTATCTACTTCGGCGCCTTCAATTAATTCAAAATACAGCAGCCCGCCTTCTTACCTATTCCTCCCCTCGTGTTCATGTTACCCCCTGTCTTCTGGCCCTTCATTGGCTCCCTATCAGATTTATATACAAGCTTCTCGCTATCACACACAAGGTTCTATCACACACAGTATCTGGCCGACATCATCTGTCTTTAGCCCACTCCCCGTCTACTTCGCTCTGCTCAGGGCAACCATCTCTTTCTCCCTTCTCCTGCCCAAGCTCGCCTTCAACTAACTTGTCATGCCACTTTCTTCTTTTTGAGTCCAGCCCTCTGGAACTCCCTCCCGCTTTCCCCTCGCACTGAACTGTCCTTCCCTCGGTTCAAGTCTCTCCTCAAGACCCACCTTTACTGTCAGGCTTATGATCTCCCTACTCCGCCCGACTCCTCCACACTCCCCCAGATAGATCCCCCACTTGCGGAAATTTCATGACCCAACGTAGTTCACAATCACCACAGCTCCCCCTCCCACCATTGGTCCCTTGTTGTGTCTAATATTCATGGTGGGTTTTTTGTCCGTTGCTGTCCTTTGCTATCCTTCTCTCTGTCTTTTCTATTTGCTTTTCTATCAATTTATTGGCGTTCCTTTTCATCTTTTATTTCTAGCAGTCTTGATTTTTTTTATTGTACACCGCCACGATACCTTGGTAAAGGCGGTATATCAAATAATACAAATAAAGATAAAGGACACTCTCTGAAGGGTCATGTCACTACACATAATGTTCAGGCAATAGCTCCCTCCATGGCAAATCTGTGCTCTGTAGCGATTGATGCGATATGCAAAGCAGCAACCTGGTCCTCGGTCCATACTTTTGCTCCTTACTATTGCCTGGACAAAGACTCCCATTGGGATGCCTCGTTTGGCCAAGCTGTTCTCCAGCATCTCTTTCAAACTTAGATCAACTCCTGCCCCCCCGTCCTGGATTCCAATACCAGACATCCTTGGGGGATATATGACCTACTACTTAGGCCTGTGTTCCACAACTCGCTCTGAGGTCATCTCTCTGGCATCTCCAAGCTAGGGAGTCCCATATGTGAAGACTACATTCCTACTTAATCTCCAGGAACAAGCAGGAATGTAGTCTTCACATATGGGTAGATACGTCGGTACCGACGGAGCCCGCGTGGGAACACTCCCCAGCCTTCAATAGGAAAGCTTTTGGGAGCATCCCACAGCGCATGCGTGCTGCCTTCCCGCCTCTGTACCTCTCTCACTTCAGTTCTTCATTTTCCACGGAGCCGACAGGACACGGTACCCTGTCACCGCAGAAAATCTACCTTTATTTCTTATTTTTTGTGGTTGCGTCTGCCTTCATTAGACGCCTACCCGTACCGCCGGTTCTCTTCTTTCTTTTAAAAAAAAAAAAACTTATATTTTTCTTCAAGGATCTTTCCCTGTTTCTGGTGCTAGGCGCCATTTTGGGCACTAGGCCCATTTTTCTTCAAGCATGGAGAAACCAGCCAGTGGTTTCAAAAAATGCTTAAAATGTGGCGGTACCATCTACGTCACTGACACCCATGATTGGTGTTTAAAATGTTTCGGTCCTGAACATTGTCCAACGGAGTGTCTCTCCTGCACGAGGATGACAAAGAGGGGCCGGCAGAATAGAGCTGCAAAACTCGGTACCCTTTTTGCCTCCTACACGAGGTCAGTTGCATCGACGTCTTCCAGAGCTTCATCTTCCTCCCATAGATCTCAGGTAACCAAAAGTAAAACTAGCCAGTTGTTGAAGGGAAAATCTCCTTCAAAGTATCGAGATGCCTCAGGCGTTTCCCTCGAGGACACTTCACCGGCAAAACAGCCCCGGCGGGAGTCTTCAAGCTCCAAAGCATAAACGGGGCTCCAGGATGTTCCAGAGGCCTCGACCTCTGCGGAACTACTGGTGCCATGCTCTGGGGTCGTGGCCACATCCACTGCTACTGGCACCCAGGCATCGGCAGGAGCGATGGATCACAGAATCCTCGCTATTGAACACAGTCTAGCGGCCCTCTTAGCACCCTCGGTACTGCTAAGACCGCAACAGACGGTTCCATAGGTATCGGTACCGGTACCGACAACACCTGCTTCGACGGGACTGCTTCCCCCAATGCCGATGTCCAGTATCGGGGATCAGGAACTGAGACACTTCGGTACCGACTTCGAGCGGTACAGATACCATGCGTCACAGGAGCACCCGGTGCTTGAGTCTTCCGATTCCGATGACTCTGATGATTCTACCGGTACCAGAGTGAATCTATTAGGAGATTCAACTCCCTCTCCTCAACGCAGGATGTCTCTTCCAGAAGATATGTCCTTCCAGGACTTTATACGTGATTTAGCAAAAGGCCTTGCAATCACTGTGATTCCAGAAAAAGAACCTAGGGCAGAGGAATTAAGAATTCTACAATACCCTATGGCTCCCAAGGAGGCAGCTATGCTTCCCATTCACAAGATCTTACATGATCTAATGTTGAGAATGTGGGAGACTCCTTTAACAATATCTTCACATTCCCAATGTCTGGACACTATGTACCGAGTGCCAAGTTGTCCTGGTTTTCAAAAAACTCAGTTACCACACCATTCAATGGTAGTGGAATCGGCCATGCGAAGAATCAAGAGTGCAAAAAAACACTCTTCTAATCCTCCAGGCCGTGAATCCAGGACACTCGATGCCTTGGGCCGTCGATGTTTTCAGTACTCCATGCTGGGAGCCAGGATCAGTTCCTACATTCTATATATGGGAATGCTCCTGGAAGAGGTCACAAAAGACTTGGAGCTCATTAGTCCTTCTGACTCAGAGGAAAAAATAGCAGACTACGTTATTCTGGTCAAACATGCCCAGAATGTCTCTAAATTTATGAACTGTTTTGAATGTCTTAGCAGAACCTCTGCTATATCCATAGGAGCACGTCGTATTGCTTGGCTTCAAGCATCAGACTTGGAACAATGGGTGCAAGAAAAACTTGGAAACATTCCTTGCGAAGGAGAAAATCTCTTTGGTAAGGGCTGGCAAGACAAGGCTAATCAGCTTGAATCTGACAATACTACTTTGAACAGATTGTCAAAGGCTACAGCCAACCCAGCAAAAAAGAAAACATTCAAGAAACCTTTTTTCAGTAAGAAAAAGAAGTCTTACCAATCTTACACCCATCAAACTCACTGTCCACTTCATGTTTCCCAAAAGGGACAACAATAGAACAGACAGCAGAGAAAGCCACAAGCTCAAAAAGCTCAACCGGCTCAACAGACCCAGCCCCCTCAGGGTCTTTGACTTCCACCTAAGAACTTAATCATTCTGCCCCTAAAAGGTCCAGAACCCTTGACCATTCCAGGCAGACTATGCCATTTTGTCAAAAGATGGCAAGAAATAACATCAGAAAATTGGACTCTGTCCATTGTAAGATCAGGATACAAGCGTCATTTCCTCAACTTGCCCCCACCTACAATTCTGAGACCGTTCAATTCTCAGGGCCCTCTTTTTGATTTTGGTGCCATTTTCAGAGCTGTTATTTAGTGCCTATAACAAATACTCTCTAGATGTTGATTGTTTATTCATCCATTGTGAAGCCTGAAGGTGATTTTAAAGGCATTATTGTGGCTTTATAACACTGTGGCGGTATCGAATGGTCACACATAAAATTGCAAGTGAGTCATAATACCCCTGAAGAAGTCATATACAAAACACGGCCTGTGTCGTGTTATTTGGCTATTTCTCCTTTAATAAGGATTACTAAAGCTTTCCTTGCCCCTTCACTGCCCCGGTTCTGGACTGGTTTTTTCCTACTGCTTTCGTGGCAGCCTGCTGTTGTTCTTGGTGGACCCATATCCCAACAGGGGACAGGGTTCTACTCCCCCTATTTTCTTATTCCAAAGAAGACAGGGGGACACAGGCCTATACTAGACCTCAGAGAATTAAACAAGTATTTGTTCTGAGAAAAGTTCAAGATCATCTCCCTCAGAACACTTTAACCATACCTTCAAAGTCAAGATTGGCTATGTTCTCTAGATCTAAGAGATACATACACGCATATTCTCATCCACTCAGATCACAGGAAGTTCCTTTGATTCCTGATCCAAGGAAGACACTTCCAGTATGGAGTTCTTCCTTTTGGACTTGCCTCTGCTCCGAGAGTCTTCACAAAATGCATGGCAGTGGTAGCAGCATTTATGAGGACTCTGGGAATATTTGTCTTCCCTTACTTAGACGATTGGCTCATTCAAGCATTGACAGCTCCAGAGGCCAGCTTCGCTCTCTCTCGAGCAATGATAATTCTTCAATACTTGGGATTGGTCATAAACCTCCCAAAATCTCATCTCACCCCCTCTCAATCTCTAGAATTCATAGGGGCTTGTCTAGACACATGGCAGTCAAAGGCTTTCCTGCCCCAACCACGCTGTCTACGTATAATACAACTGGCATCTCAAGCATCTATGAAGGTATTCCTTACTGCTCAGGAGATGCTTCAACTGCTGGGACACATGACATCCACTGTCCATGTGGTTCCCTATGCGAGCAGCCCAGTGGACCCTGTCCTCTCAGTGGTCACAAGCCTCAGGTCGACTAACAGACAAAATCAGAACTACCACACGTCTGATTTCATCCCTGCAATGGTGGCAGTCCCTGGAAAACCTCCTTCTAGGCTCTTCTTTCCAGCAGCCTCTATGCCAAACCACTCTGATGACAGATGCGTCCAAGATGGGTTGGGGGGCCCACTTGCACGATCTCTCCACTCAGGGTCTTTGGACCTCACAGGAGGTTTCCCTTCACATAAACCTCCTAGAGCTGAGAGCCATTTTCAATGCTATTCAAGTCTTTCAGGACCATCTCAGCAACAAAACAGTTCTGGTCCAAACCGACAATCAGGTAGCTATGTTCTATGTGAACAAGCAAGGCGGAACAGGCTCTCTGTCGCTATGCAATGAAGCTTTGCGACTATGGGCCCCCGCCAGAAAGTTACAAATTCACCTGCTTGCGGTATACCTTCCGGGCATTCAAAACTTGTGGACAGACAAACTCAGTCGAATACTGCTGCCACACGAGTGGTCCCTCCACTCATACCAGCTTGCTCGAGTGTTTCGAATCTGGGGAACACCAGATATAGACCTCTTTGCAAGTCCACAGAATGCCAAACTTCCCCGATTCTGTTCCAGAATTCCGGCTCAAAACTGTCAGGCAAGAGATGCTTTCCTACTCCACTGGGGACAGGACTTCCTCTATGCCTTCCTACCCATTCCCCTCATTCCCAAGACTTTATTCAAACTTCAGAGAGACAGAGGTTTTATGATACTCATAGCCCCACGTTGGCCACAGCAGACGTGGTATCCTCTTCTGCGTCTCTCTCAAACCACTCCTCTGGAGTTGGGGAATGCTCCAGATCTCCTGTCGCAGGAGGACGGATCTTTACTTCATCCCAATCCCCAGTCCCTACATCTCAGGGCCTGGTTACTGAAAGCCTAGAATTCCAAGATGTTAACCTTTCTCAACAAATAAAGGATATCTTCCTGGCTTCCAGAAAGCCTTCCACAAGACGTTCCTACGCTTTCATGTGGAAAAGGTTCTCTATCTGGTGTTCACAAAAGGGACCTAACCCCCTTTTACTACTTGTAGAGTTGCTACTAGAGTATCTTCTACAATTATCAATTTCTGGTCTGAAGACCAATTCAGTTAGAGTCCATCTTAGTGCTATTGCTGCTTTTCATAAACCTTTCGATGGATAACCTATTTCCTCTCATCCACTTATATCAAGATTTATGAGAGGCCTACTTTTTAACAAAACCTCCCATCAAACCACCGCCGGTGGCATGGGATCTAAATCTTGTTCTTGGTCAGCTTATGAAACCGCCTTTTGAACCTTTAGCCACTTCAGACCTAAAGTTTCTTTCATGGAAAGTTATTTTCCTAATTGCCATCACTTCTGCAAGATGCATTAGTGAACTACAAGCGTTGGTAGCTGACCCTCCCTATACAAGGTTTCACCATAATAAAGTAGTCCTCAAGACTCATCCTCACTTTCTGCCAAAAGTGGTATCGCCTTTTCATTTAAACCAGTCGGTTTATCTTCCTATATTCTTCCCTAGGCCTCATTCCTCCAGTGCATAAAGAAATCTTCACACATTGGATTGTAAAAGAGCTTTGGATTTTTATCTCCAAAGAACTAAGCCACATAGAAAATCATCTCAGCTTTTTGTGGCTTTTGACTCTAGTCATTTGGGACTTCCAGTTTCTAAAAGAACTCTGTCAAATTGGATTGCAGATTGCATATCCTATACATATCAGAGTAAGGGACTTTCTCTCGAAGGCCATGTCACAGCTCACAATGTGAGAGCAATGGCAGCCTCAACGGCTAACCTTCGATCTGTCTCTATTGATGACATCTGCAAAGCAGCCACTTGGACTTCAGTACATACCTTCACAGCCCACTATTGCTTAGACAAGGACTCCGATCGGGATGCCTCGTTTGGCCAGGCTGTTCTACAACATCTCTTCCATACTTAATACAACTCCTACCCACCATCCACAGTTTGGATGCCTAAGGTCCATGGGAGGAAGCATGACCCATCTTACCTGGGTTCGCAGCTAGCTGGGGTCACCCCTTGGCATCTTTCAGCTGGGGAGTCCCCATATGTGAAGACTACATTCCTGCTTGTTCCTGGAGATAGCGTAGTTACTCACCTGTAACAAGTGATCTCCGGGAACTGCAGGAATTTAGTCTTCACAACCCACCCACCTCCCCTAGGAGTTGTCTCTATCTCTCTCTTTCTCTACTTCTCTCCTTTGGTCTCAGCTATAAACTCAACTGAAGTGAGAGAGGTACAGAGGCGAGAAGGCAGCACGCATGCGCTGTGGGATGCTGCCAAAAGCTTTCCTATTGGACGCTGGGGTGCGTTCCCACGCGGGCTCCGTCGGTACCAACGATACCCATATGTGAAGACTAAATTCCTGCTGTTCCCGGAGGTCACCTGTTACAGGTGAGTAACTACGCTTTCCTGGAGATAGCTTAGTTATTCACCTGTAACAGTTGATATCCGGGAACAGCAGGAATTGAGTCTTCATAACCCACCCTCCTCCCTTAGGAGTTGTACTTTTCCTCTTCTTCTCCTTCTCTCCTTTTAACTCGGCTACAAACTCAACTGAGGAGGGAGAGTGGGAAAGGCAGGAAGGCAGCTACGCAGGCGCAGTGGGATGCTCCCAAAAGCTTTCCTATTGGACGCTGGGAAGCGTTCCCTTGGGGGCTCCTTCGGTACCAACATCACCCATATGTGAAGACTCAATTCCTGCTGTTTCCGAAGATCACCTGTTACAGGTGAGTAACTACGCTTTCTTGGCTGACGCTACACACTGGGCAGAAGGCTTCAACATTTAATGACGCCTAAATCCTTTTCCTGGGTGGTGGTTCCTAATGTGGAACCTTGCATCATGTAACCATAGTTTGGGTTGTTCTTCCCTAAATGCATAACTTTGCACTTGTCCACATTAAATTTTATCTGCCATTTGGGCTTCCAGACTTCCAATTTATCAAGGTCCTCTTGCAATTTTTCACAATCCTCTTATGTTTTAATAACTTTGAATCATTTTGTGTCATCTGCAAATTTGATTACCTCGCTTGTTGTTCCCTTTTCCTCGTCATTTATGAATATGTTAAAAAGCCGGGGGCACAGCAGAGATCCCTGGGGTACTCCACTATTCACTTTTCTCCATTGAGAAAACTGACCATTTAGCCCTATTCTCTGCTTTCTATCTTTTAACCAGTTCCTGATCAACAGTAGTACGCTGCCTCCTATCCTTTTTAAATTTCGCCAAGGGTCTCTCATGAGGAACCTTGTCGAAGGCTTTTTGAAAATTCAGATATATTATATCCACTGGCTCACATTTGTCTACTTTTTGTAATCATCCTTGGCTGTGGGGTGTTTGACCCAGGTGGTTGAGAGTCCTACACACAAGGGTGGGCACACATTGGATTTAGTGTTTGGTAATGCGTGCATATTGGTGGGGATGGGATAAGGGGTCTGGAAATTAAGCCATTTCCGTGGTAGGAATGTTATTAGGTTTGCTGCAAGTGTAGGTGGAGGGAGGCATTAGAGGGAGGTTAGGGGGGTGGTTGATGCGCACAAGTGAGTGAAGGTTGTGATGGGTCATCGGGAGGGAAGAGTGGATGATCCGTGGATGTGCAGGTGAAGGATTGGCATCATTTAGTGTCCAATGCTTTGGATGTGGTAGCACCAGTTAAGCTAGTGTTTATGCATGCAGGGAGGCAGCAGCCTTGGTTTATGGTGGAGTTGCGGGATCAGACTAGGAATTCACAATGGTTAGAACAACAGTGGGGGCAAATCCTTCTGGGAGGTGGTGACGGGAGGCCAATAAGTATAGGCAATATTTTCAGGCTTCAACTAATTAATTTTTCTCCAATAAAATAGCTGAGCTGGCAACCAGGCTAGAGCGATTTTCTTTTTCATGTGGTGACTACCCTAATGGGGGGGTCAGAGGACATCTGGGGAAAGGGGCAGGAGGCGATGTGGTGGATTTAGAGATGGTGTGGCATTTTCTGGAAAAAGTATGGCACTTGAAATTGGGGATAGGTGTTCGGCCATCAGAAGTAATGTTATGTGGGAACAGACGGTGTATTGTAGCTTGGAGTTTTTTCCTTTTGCTAGTGAGCGGCTCGGTCTGCTTCTGCCAGGTTTGTGGGATCCTGCACCTATTGTCAGGTTTAAGGCGGCTCCTCAACCTATGTTGGATTGGTTGTGGGACCCAGTTAATACTACTTTGAAGCAGGGCATTATCCCAGAGCATTTGAAGGAGGCAGCGGTCACCCCCATTCTGAAGAAGATGGGGGATTTAATGGGACCGTCATAATTATAAACCCATTTTAAATTTTCTGATGTTAGCAAAATTGGCGGAAAAGGAGGTAGTAGCGCACGTGAGCAGTTATGTGGAAGATTTTTCTCTTTTGGATGTGGGTCAGGAGGGTTTCCGTGCTGGCAGTAGTGTAGAGATCTTGCTTTTGTTGGTGGTAGATCAAGTGTATGTTTGGTTGGACAAAGGCGTTTAAGTTTTGTTGATCTTGTTAGATTTGTCAGTGGCGTTCGACTTGGTGGAAAGGGGGTTGCTATTGGAACAATGTAGAGGGCTAGATATTGAGGGAAAAGTATTGGTTTGGATATGCTCTTTTATAAGGGACCGGTGGGTCAGAGTATGGAAGATGGTTGAGAAGTCGCACATATGTAGTTAGGAGTGGGAGGTGCCTCAGTGTTCACCATTGTCCTCACTATTGTTTAATATCTATTTGCAGCCCCTGGGTTCTTTGGTATGTTTTTTTGGATTTACATTTTACACTTACGCGGATGACCTACCTATTTAGGCCCCTTTAGAGGGTGATCTGGAGTGGATGGTAGCGTAGCTAAATACAGTTGTGGTCAACATTATTCGCACCCTTGCATTTTAGGTATGTTATGTACAATATCTTGAGAAATAATTGGAAATATTTCAACTGTATGTCGTCATAATATTTTAATAGTATGTCTGTGCAACTTAGACGTAGTAATTTCTTAGAAGGAAAATAAGACCTGGCCAGGATTAATGGCACCCTTCATTAATATTTGGTTGCACAACCTTTGGCAGTGATGACAGCCTGCAAATATTTCTTGTAGCCTCTATAAGTTTTGTACATCTGTCTGCTGGTAGTTTCTCCCATTCTTCAACTGTGATTTGTTCCAGCTCATGAATGTTTCCAAGATTCCTTTTACCAGTGGCAGATTTCAGCTCTTTCCAAAGGTTCTTGATTCAGTTGAGATTAGGATTCGTTGCTAGCCAGTTTAAAACAGTCCATTTTTTCCTTTTTAACCATTCTTTTTTACTTTTGGATGTATGTTTTGGGTCATTGTCCTGCTGGAGGACCCATGACCTTTGACCCAGACCTAGCTTTCTGACTCTAGATAGTCCATTTCACTCCAAAATACTTTGGTAGATCTCTGACTTCATGATTCCTTTAATATATTTCAGGCCTCCTGTTCCTGAGGCAGCAAAACAGCCAAACAGCATTATGGAACCACCACCATATTTAACTGTAGGAAGGGTGTTTTGTTCCTTATAAGCTTCATTTCTTCGCCTATAAAGATATCGCTAATCTGCATTGCCAGAGAGTTCAAGTTTGGATTCATCTGTCCATAGAACATTTTCCCAGAAGGATTGTGGTTTCTCAAGGTGGGTTTGGGCAAAGATTGGGCATGCCTTTTTATGGTCTGTCTTTGAGCAGTAGGATCCTTCTTGGCCTTGATCATGAAGTCCTTCTTTGTTTAGTGCATGGTATATGGTGCAGATTGAAACCACCACTCCAGATTGCTCCAGGTCAGCATTAAGCTCTTTGGATGTTGTATGTGGTGTTTTTCCAGCAGTTGACACTAACCTTTGAAGACTTCTTGGATTGTTTTTTCTCTTCCCACAACATCCTGGGAGGTTCTTGAGTTCCATGAGCAGAAAACTTCTTAATAACATTGCAAACTGTAGACACAGGAATCCCAAGATCTTTGGAGATGGCCTCATACTCCTTTGAAGCTTGGTGATAATGTTTTTTGACTGTCTCTCTTGTCTTCACCATTGTGAAAATGGAACAGGGAGTGAATGTGGCCATTTTAAAAATTAGAGCCATCATTCATTGGTTGATTCAAGTCACGTGAGTACTGACAGTTGATCACAAGTGCGTCTGATTTTACTGCAGTGGTAATGTGATGGTTCTGTTCAAACTGATTTGAATTGTGTTTATAAGGGTGCCAATAATCATGTCCTACTTCAAAAAAACCCCAATAAAACAGAATAGGCATATTTAAAAGGCAAATTCATATGTCTGAGAAGCCAAAAAAGGGGAGCGAAAAATCACCCTCACAACAGGCATCTCCTTTTAATCATTTTTTTTATTTAATTGCATGTTCTTTAGTACTTATCTTAAAGAAACGCTTAGGGAACAAAGATAGCAAGAGAATCTCTGCATACGATGTGCCACGTTTCAGATCAAACATCCATGGCCCTGCATCAGGTTTTAAAAAGATTCAGACTTGATTTATTTATTTATTTAACAAGCATTTCTATACCGCTCTTTCCCATAGTTCAAGTGCGGTTTACAGAGAACAATAGTTTATAAGGTATGGAGGGGTTCATACCTAGTCGTTTTACATATAACAATTGTAACTTTTGCAGGTAACAGTATAACTAAATGCATACAAACAATTTTCAATATTACAATTCTTACAATACGGGTTACATTCCAAAGGATCAGTTTGGGATGTGAACCAACTGTTTACATTAGTATATTATTACATTATTAGGGTGCATAAAGGTCAACATTTGCAGGTATAATAATTGTCAAGGATAGTTTTAGTCTGCATATGTGATATAACACTTTGTAGTATAAAATGTTAACCTGTGTCTCTTTGCTTGTCTTGTTTATTTTGTGAAGTATAGTGTAAGGTAAATAGAAGAGTTTTCGTTTTTTACGAAATTCCTTTAAGTCTGTTAACAGGCGTATGTCGTCTGGTAGTTCATTCCAGAGAATAGGGGCTGAGTGAGAGAATGCCCTATTATTGGTGTGTTTTTTGGCTTTAGTATATTCTCTTGGTATTGCTATTTTGTTTGTGTTTCTACTCCTTTGTGTATGTTTTGGTATTTCTATGTTGATTAGTTTGTTAAGGGTAGATGGTGCAAGATTGTTGACTAATTTGAAGGTAGTCACAAGTATCTTATATTTTATTCTACTGAGGATTGGTAGCCAATGTAATTTAGCTAAAATAGGTGTTATATGTTCGATAGTTCTTACTTTCAATATAATTCTCGCTGCTACATTTTGCATTAATTGAATCTTTTTAAGGTTTTGTTTCGTAATACCTTGGAGTATAATGTTTGCGAAATCAAAGTGGGTTGTTATGATTGCTTGGACTATGGTTATGAAGTCTTGTAAATGAATCAACGGACGTATTTGTTTCAAAGTCTTGAGTTTAAGGTGTGTGATTTTTGTTAGGTTTTTTTATGTGTGAGTCCATAGTGAGTTTATTGTCCAGTATCACACCTAGATATTTTACTTCATTCTTTGTTTTAATCTCATATTTATTTAGAACGATGAAGCTTGGTGGTGTGTAGGTTTGATTCTTAGTGACATATAGAACATCAGTTTTTGCAAAGTTGATGTGTAGGTTATGTGAGTTGAGCCATATTGTAATTTCATTAAAACATTCAGTTATTAGTTGTAGTGGTGGGTTTGGGATCCTGAATGGTAGGTAAAACATTATATCATCGGCGTATATATGGTAGTGGATGCCAAGACGTTTAAAAATGTTGCAGAGTGGTTGTAGGTAAATATTGAACAACAGTGCGGAGAGAGCAGATCCTTGTGGAAGACCCTGTTCTTGCTTAAATGTGTCTGAGGTTTGGTTGAAAATTCTTACTGTTTGAGGCCTATTTGACTTCTTAAAGCCTGATGGAGGGCTACGGATGTTTGGTCTGAAATGTGGCAAGTTTGAAAGTGTGTTAATGGGATAGTATCCTGATGTCTTAAAACCTGCTTGGCCTTCACTGGTCACTTCTCAAGGAGACAGTATGTTAGTGACCAGGCATGTAACCTCCTCCACTTTTGCAAACTGAGCACCTCTCCTAGGCTTTGTTAATCAATCTTTGTAGCACCTGTTATTCAAACATAATGTCTCTTTAATAATGTGTACGTGTTCCAAGACCAGATTGATTGTCCCAAGACCTTGAGTCCACCACCAACCCATATTGCACTGAAGAACGCAACTGAAAAAGCTGTACGGAATAGGCATGTTGTAAAGTCAGATATGCACATGCTCCCCCATACAGATCATAGCTGCATCAGAATATCATGTGTAATCACTTTCCATTTATCAGCCAAAGGGCCATTCTCTCGCATCCAGCTGCCATCATCCGCTGTACTATGAACTACCAGCCAGGTTTGCCCACCCTTGGGCCTTCTGAAAGAAGGAGAAACCTGCAATATTGGAGACAATTGTCCCTTGTGAAATGCACTCCTTCTTGGTATCAAAGAATTCCAAAATCTTCATCAGCAACGCATCCACCAGTCCATCCTTTGCCTCTGTTAATCTCCCACTCTGCGCAAACCCTTCAGTAAGCCACCCACATCCCAGACACCACTGAATACCACAGTAGCTCCCATGCACTTTCATTCTAAGCTGCCATATGTGTGGAGGAAATGGAGTGTCGTACTCCGCTGCCCTAGAAGCCATTCTCTGAAATGCAGTCCACTTAAAAAGACAAAGCATCAGTCACTGCGTTCTGGCCTGCTAATATATGCTTTGCTCGCATTGTTATATTGAGCTTCAAACACCTGAGTGTATGCTCCCTCAGTAAATCTGTCCCCTCAGAGAAGCTTTTCAAATTGATGATTAATTACCTTCACCAATCCTTAGTAGTTAAACCAGAATACTACCCGCTTGTTCTCGAGTACCCTCCTCCCCCCATACATCCTATATGACGAATGGGCAGAATGTAATGTCTTTCACAATCGCAAGAATGTAATGCCTTTCAAAACTCATGACTTCATCCACTCCCTCGGTCATATCTTAGCTACCCATTCTCCTCTGAAATATGGCCCTAAACCTTTTCCACCTGCTGCATCTGTAAAAATTCAAGCTAATCACTGTTCACCAGATCCTTTTGCCAAATGGCAATGCTATTGAGCTGATTCTCTGGGAACAAGCAGGAAGTCGGTCCTCACATATGGGTGATGTTAGCGCCGATGAAGTCCTCGTGGAAGCATCCCCCCAGCTTTCAAAGAAAACCTTTGGGAGATGCCACCTTGCATGCGCGGTCCCCTTCCTGCACAAGGGTGCCATCTTGCTCAGTTTCCTTATTTCTGTGAGCCCTTCAGACACTGTCTGACTTTCCCCTGGAAAAAGTTAATTTTTGTGCATGAGTTTTCAACTCGACTCCAGTCTTGCACCAGTACTCTTCCCGCCTGCCACCCTCTGTGCCTCAGCGTCGAGTTCGGTCCATTTTTATAAGAACATAAGATATGCCATACTGGGTCAGACCAAGGTCCATCAAGCCCAGTATTCTGTTTCCAACAGTGGCCAATCTAGGTCATATGTACCTAGTGTCAGCATACATTTCATGCAGCTTTGGACTCTGGTGACTTCAGTCTCCAAAGGTAATAGGACAGTTTACAAGATGAGATTAACTCTGACCCCTTGGTGATTTCAGTCTCCAAGGCCTGTCTGAAGCCCCTCCTTGCTAAATCAAGAATAGCAGACCTTAAAGGGAGTGGCTAGCAGACCTCAAGGGGAAGTGCTGGAGAGGATTCAATTCACTATAAAGGACAGAAACACTTCCTCTCTCTCTCTCTCTCTCTCTTCCACCATTCATCAGACATGAAGGACAGGAGGCTCTGATGGTCGATTCCCTTCAGCCCTCCCCCGCTCTCTCTCTCTCTTCCACTACCCACATGTTCTTACCTCTCTCTCTTCCACCATTCATCGGACATGAAGGACAGGAGGCTCTGATAATCAATTCCCTTCACCCCTCCCCCGCTCTCTCTCTCTCCCTTGCCATGAGGCTCTAAACACATGTTCTGGCCTATCTCTCTCTCAAACTTCGCACATGCACACACAGATTCATTGATGCACACTGAAACAGCTCTGTAACAATCACTATATACCTCCTTTCAATACCTATGTGTTAAGCCTATTTCTACATAAAAAAACCTTTCTCCAAGCAACACCTGTTTGGTTGTTTTATTACAAGCCCCACTGCCTCTGTGAAGTGAAATGAACCCAGGACCTACAGGAAAGTAACCTGACCAAATCTTACACCTAGCAGTTTCCACAAGGGACACAGGTTCCACAATGCTTGTATTGGTTCAAGCATTGATATCCTGGGTCCCTTCTTAATAATGGTTTATGGACCTTTTCTCCAGGAACTTGTCCAAACCTTTTTTAAACCCAGCTACACTAACAGCCTTTACTACATCCTCTGGTAACAAATTCCAGAGTTTGATTACACGTTGAGTGAAAAAATATTTTCTTTTATTAGTCTTAAATAATTTACCCTGTAGCTTCATTGCATGTCCCCTAGTCTTTCTATATTCTGATAAGGTAAACAATTGATCTACGTTTACACGTTCCACTCCATTCATTAATTTATAGACTTCTATCATATCTCCCCTCAGCCGTCTCTTTTCCAGGTTAAAAAGCCCTAACCTTTTTAGCCTTTCTTCATAGGAGTATCCTTCCATCCCCTTTACCATTTTGGTGGCTCTTCTCTGAACCTTCTCTAAAATCGCTATATCCTTTTTAAGATACGGCGACCAGAATTGCACACAATATTCAAGGTGCGGTCTCACCATGGAACGATATAGAGGCATTATAATATCTTTTGTTTTATTTTCCATTCCTTTCCTTATCATACCTAGCATTCTATTTGCTCTCTTGGCTGCTGCTGCTGCACACTGGGCCGAGGGTTTTAACATGGTATCCACAATGACGCCTAAATCTTTTTCCTGGGTGGTAGTTTCTAATGTGGAACCTTGCATCGTGTAACCATAATTTGGGTTGTTGTTCCCTAGGTGCATAACCTTGCACTTGTCCACATTAAATTTCATCTGCCATTTTGATGCCCAGTCTTCCAATTTATCAAGATCCTCTTGCAATTTTCCACAATCCTCTTGGGTTTTAACAACTTTAAATAGTTTTGTGTCATCTGCAAATTTGATAACCTCACTCATTATTCCACTATCTCCAGGAACAAGCAGGAATGAGTCTTAACATATGGGTACGTCGGTACCGACGGAACCTGCGCGGGAACGCTCCCCAGCTTCCCAAAAAGGAAAGCTTTTGGGAGCATCCCACAGCACCTGCGCGCTGCCTTCCCGCCTTTCCTAACCGCCTCTCCTCAGTTCTTCTTTGCCGCGGAGCCAGCAGGTCGAGCCCTGTCACCGCTGAAGAAGTTCTTTATTTTATTTTCTTTCTTTGGTTGCGTGTCTGCCTTCCCCGACTCCGGACCGGTACCGCCGGTCTTTTCTTTCTTTTCTTTAAAAAAAAAAAACAAAAAACGATATATTTTTCCCTCACTTAGTGTATTTTTCTCTTTGGGCCTTAGGCCTCACAAGAAATTTTTCCTCATGGAAAAACCAGCCTCCGGGTTTAAGAAATGCACTAAGTGCAGCGGTACTATTTCTGTTACAGACACCCATGAATGGTGTCTTAAATGTTTGGGTCCTGAACACTCCATTTCGGATTGTCCGTCCTGCTCTCTGATGTCTAAACGGGGTTTACAGAACCGAGCAGCTAAGCTCCATGTGCTGTTTCCCGCTGATGCAGCTTCGGTGGCATCAATGTCTTCCAGGGCTTCTTCTTCCCCCAATGGATCTCAGGTAACCAAACATAAATCCAGCCGGTCCTCGAAGGGTAGATCTCCCTCTAAGCATTGAGATGCCTCCGGGCTTACCCTCGAGAATCCTACACCGGCAAAACAACCCCGGCGGGAAGCTCCGGCTTCCAAAGCTCCACCTATGGGGTTACAGGTTGACAACGATGGCACGGCCTCGACCGATCACCTGTTAGAATGCTCTGGGGTACCAGCACAACCTTCCGGTACCGAGTTCCAGGCATTCATGGCGTCGATGGATCAGAATGTTCTGTCCATGCAGCAGGCTATCGGTGCCTTCATCCAAGCTGCGACGCCATTGATACCACAACAAACTCCGTTGTCGGTATCGACTCGGGTACCGGCACCAGCGCCGATACCGGTACCAACTGCATCGGCATCGACCAGGATACCGACTGCAGCGGTTCCTTGTCCAGTGCTGCTCATCGGTACCGATCCGGTTCCGATGACGCCCGATGTCGATACTGCTCGATACGCATACCGAGCGTTAGAAGAGCACCCTGACAGATGGTACTTTGATTCCTCTGGTGATTCTGATACATCAGAGGAGTCTGCTGAGGTATCTATAACCCTTCCTGAAGAGCCTTTTTCTCCAAAAAGAAGAATGTCTCCTCCAGAGGACTTGTCCTTTCAAGACTTCATAAAAGAAGTGGCTAAAGGTCTTTCTATTTCAGTATCCTCTGAATCAAAGCCTAGAGCAAAAAAATTAGATATTTTGGGTTATTCTAAGGCTCCTAAAGAGGCAGTCACCTTACCAATTCATGAGATTCTTTATGAACACATGATTGATTTATGGGAGACTCCTCTCACTATCTCTCCTCATTCTCGCAGATTGGACACTATGTATCGTGTCCCTCCCTGTCCTGGTTTTCATAAAACACAGCTTCCTCACCATTCCATTGTGGTGCAGTCAGCTATGAAGAGGATAAAGAGTACAAAGAGACACTCTTCTACTCCTCCAGGAAGAGAATGCAGGACCTTGGATGCTTTTGGTAGAAAAATCTTCCAAGCCAGTATGCTTGTTGCCAGAATCAACTCCTATAGTCTTTACATGGGTATGTTTCTAAAGGAGGTTGCAGATAAACTGCACACTTTCCTCCCTTTTCTGCCAGAAGATAAAAGGGATGAATTTCTCATTTGGCTTAAGCATACTCAAGACATTTCAAAGTTTTCCAACAGGGCAGCCTTTGACTCCTTTGAAGGTGCCAGCAGAGCTTCTGGCATTGCCATAGCTGCTCGCAGAATTGCTTGGCTCCAGGCTTCTGATTTAGAACCCTGGGTCCAAGATGGATTAGGAAATCTTCCCTGTACAGGTGAAAACATGTTTGGCAAAGAATGGCAAATAAAAGCCACTCAGATGGATGCAGAAAATTCTGCTCTGGATAGACTTTCAAAGTCAACCTCCATTCCTGCCAAGAAAAAATCCTTCAAGAAGTCTTTTTTCAAAAAGGGCAGATTCCCTTCTACTTCTGGCCAACAATCCTCTACAGGTCGCTTTGCTACTAAGCGTCAGCAACCTAAACAGGCCAGGCCTAAGACTACAGGGGCTGCTGCAACTCAGCAGACCCAACCTCCTCAGGGTTTTTGACTTGATGCTAGAGAACTTAGCCTTTCTGGCTTTAAAACAGCCAGAACCTCTCACCATTCCAGGAAGGTTAGCTCATTTTGCTCCCAGATGGGAGCAGATTACATCAGAGCAGTGGACCCTCTCCATCATAAGAGAGGGCTACAAACTTCATTTCTCAGACCTTCCTCCCCACACCATGGTGAGACATTTCAATTCTCCCACATCTCTTCTCGACCTTCTAGGTCAAGAGGTGGCTACCCTTCATGCCCAAGGGGCAATAGAAGAAATTCCCCTTCTTCAACAAGGGTCAGGGTTTTACTCCCCCTATTTTCTCATTCCAAAGAAGACAGGGGGATACAGACCCATATTAGATCTCAGGGAATTGAACAAATTTCTATGCAAGGAGAAGTTCAAGATGCTTTCTCTGGGCACTCTCCTTCCATACCTTCAAAGTCAGGATTGGCTTTGTTCTCTAGATCTCAAGGATGCGTACACACATGTTCTCATCCATCCATCTCACAGAAGATTCCTCTGTTTTCTTTTCCAAGGAAAACATTATCAATACAGGGTGCTTCCGTTTGGTCTGGCCTCTGCCCCAAGAGTGTTCACCAAATGCATGGCAACAGTAGCTGCATTTCTACGCACTCTGGGAATATTTGTATTCCCATACCTGGACGGCTGGCTCATCCGAGCTCCATCTCAGTCAGAGGCCCAGACTTCCCTGGACTGCACAAGGCGCATTCTACAGTATCTGGGACTTGTGGTAAACCTCCCAAAGTCCCAGCTCACCCCTACTCAGTCCCTAGAGTTCATAGGGGCCTGGCTAGATACTACCACTGCAAGGGCCTATCTTCCTCAGGCCCGTTGCCTACGCCTAGTGCAGTTAGCCTCTCAGGTTCAGTCAAAGAGCCACTTAACTTCCCGGGAGATGCTACAACTGCTAGGCCACATGGCTTCCACAGTGCATGTGGTACCCTATGCTCGCCTACATATGAGAGCAGCCCAATGGACTTTGTCCACCCTGTGGACTCAAGCATCAGGAGCTCTCTCAGACCAAATAGCAACCTCCAAACGTCTCTTTTGGTCTCTCCAGTGGTGGATGTCCACTCAGAATCTGTTGCTGGGGTCCCCCTTCCAACAGTTGTTGCCCCAAGCAACGCTCACAACAGATGCCTCCCAAACAGGTTGGGGAGCTCATCTACAAGACCTCTCCACTCAAGGCACTTGGTCCCCACAGGAGACCTTTCTTCATATCAATCTCTTGGAGCTTTGAGCAGTCTTTCTAGCTCTCAAGGTCTTTCATACCCTGCTCAGCTACAAGACAGTCCTCATTCATAACGGACAATCAAGTAGCCATGTTTTACATAAACAAGCAAGGAGGAACTGGCTCTCTGTCGCTTTGCAATGAAGCTTTACGATTGTGGGCCTTTACCAGAGAGCATCAAATCCATCTCCTGGCAGTATACCTCCCAGGAATCCAAAACTCTTGGGCAGACAGACTCAGTCGAGTTCTGCTCCCACACGAATGGTGCCTGCACATGGATCAGGTACTCAGAATCTTCCAAGAATGGGGAACCCCGGACATAGACCTCTTTGCAAGTCCGTGGAATGCCAAACTTCCCCGGTTCTGTTCCAGAATTCCGTGTCAGGGAGTTCAGGCCAAGGATGCCTTCCTCCTTCACTGGGGACAGGGTTTCCTGTATGTCTTTCCACCCATTCCCTTGATTCCCAAGACTCTGTTCAAACTCCAGAGGGATCAAGGATCTATGATCCTCATAGCTCCATGCTGGCCACGCCACGTGTGGTACCCTCTATTTCTACATCTCTCCCAAGCCCCCTCTCTGGACTTGGGAGCTGCTCCAGACCTTCTGTCCCAGGAGGAGGGGACTTTGTGGCACCCAAACCCAAAGTCCCTTCACCTCAGAGCTTGGTTACTGAAGGCCTAGATCTTCAAAGCTGGAATCTTTCTCAACACGTCCCTACTCGTAGCCTTCGGTCCATTCATGTCAACCGCCTCCACCTTCCAGCCCCCTCTCGTGCACACTTCCAATCCACCCGCAAATCAGCTTTTTTCTACCTCGGTCCCTCCCTCTGGAATTCACTTCCCACGGCCCTCCGCTTAGAAGAATCCTACCCCAAATTCCGTTCTCTCCTCAAAACCCATTTTTTCTCCTCCGCCTTTCATGACCCTCTATGACATCCCATAATCTTACTCTCCTTTCCATCTTTATACCCTCTCTCCATCTCTCCTTTCCTCTGATTTGTTGTAATTTCTTTTTCTCTCTCCTACTAATGTTTTATTCCTATTGTAAACCGCCCCGATGTAATGGGGGGCGGTATATCAAATGTTCTCTAAACAATAAACAAGTGAAGGATATCCTCCATGCTTCCAGAAAACCTTCCACTAGGCGTTCCTATGCTTTTAAATGGAAAAGATTTTCCATTTGGTGTGCTGAAAGGAGTCTCGACCCTCTAGCACTACCTTTGAATTCTCTATTGGAATACCTCCTGCATCTTTCCAATGCAGGCCTTAAGACAAATTCAGTAAGGGTCCATTTGAGTGCTATTGCAGCATCCCTTAAGCCTATCAATGGGCAACCTGTTTCCTCTCATCCTCTTATTGCAAGATTCATGAGAGGCCTAACTTTAACTAGACCTCCCATTAGGCCTCCTCCGGTGGCATGGGAATTAAATCTGGTTCTTGGTCAGCTTATGAAGCCTCCTTTTGAACCCTTAGCCACCACCTCCTTGAAATTTCTTTCCTGGAACGTTATTTTCCTCATTGCAGTCAACTCAGCTCGCCGCATCAGTGAGCTGCAGGCCTTAGTGGCTAATCCACCTTATACAAGGTTCCATCATGATAAGGTAGTTCTTAGGACCAATCCACACTTTATGCCTAAAGTGGTCTCACCTTTTCATCTTAATCAAGAGGTATATTTACTGTCTTTTTTCCAGCTCCTCATGCATCAAGTGCAGAGAAGAATCTTCATACTCTGAATGGTAAAAGAGCTCTTGCCTTTTACTTACAAAGAACACAGCAACATAGAAAGTCTTCCCAGCTCTTTGTTGCTTTTGATCCCTCTCATTTGGGACTTCCAGTCTCTAAGAGGACACTGTCCAATTGGATTGCTCAGTGTATTTCTTTCGCCTACCAGAGTAAGAACCTTTCTCTGGAGAGCCATGTTATAGCTCATAATGTGAGGGCCATGGCCGCCTCTATGGCTCATCTAAATTCTGTGTCCATCGACCAGATCTGTCAAGCAGCAACCTGGGCCTCGGTTCATACCTTCACAGCCCATTACTGCTTGGACAAGGACTCCCGCCGGGATGCCTTGTTTGGTCAGGCTGTTCTCAAACACCTGTTACATTCTTAATCAACTCCTACCCTCCATCCCTGGATAGATGCCTGAGATCCATAGGAGGAGGTAGAACCCTTCCCAGGGTCTCATATCCTTGGGGTTCTCCCAGGCATCTTAGCTAGGGAGTCCCCATATGTAAAGACTCGTTCCTGCTTGTTCCTGGAGATAGCACAGTTACTTACCTGTAACAGGTGATCTCTGGGAACAGCAGGAATAAGTCTTCACAACCCTCCCACCTCCCCTAGGAGTTGTATCTCTCTATCTGTCTTTCCTTTCCTCTCTCTCTCTTTTGTCTCAGCTTTGAAACTCGAACTGAGGAGAGGCGGTTAGGAAAGGCGGGAAGGCAGTGCGCAGGCGCTGTGGGATGCTCCCAAAAGCTTTCCTTTTTGGGAAGCTGGGGAGCGTTCCCGCGCAGGCTCCGTCGTTACCGACGTACCCATATGTGAAGACTTATTCCTGCTGTTCCCCGAGATCACCTGTTACAGGTAAGTAACTGTGCTTTCCAGGTCATTTATGAATATGTCAAAAAGCAGCGGACCCAGCACAGATCCTTGGGGTACACCACTATTCACCTTTCTCCATTGGGAAAATTGGCCATTTAACCCTACCCTCTGCTTTCTATCTTTTAACCAGTTCCTGATTCACAATAGTACACTGCCTCCTATCCCATGAGTCTTTAGTTTTGCCAAAGGTCTCTCATGAGGGACCTTGTCAAAGGCTTTCTGAAAGTCCAGATACACATTATCAACCGACTCACCTTTGTCCACCTGATTATTCACTCCTTCAAAAAAACATAACAGATTAGTAAGACAAGATCTTCCTTGTCTAAAGCCATGTTGACTGTCTCCCATTAGGTCATGACTATCTACATGCTGAGTAATTTTATTCTTTATGATGGTTTCTACCATTTTTCCCGGTACTGATGTCAGGCTCACCGGTCTGTAGTTTCCCGGATCACCCCTGGAACCCTTTTTAAAAATTGGTGTTAAATTGGCGATCCTCCAATCTTCAGGTATTAGAGATGATTTTAATGGTAGTTCACAGATTACTAATAGCAGGTCTGCAATCTCATATTTCAGTTCTTTCAACACCCTTGGATGTATACCATCCGGCCCAGGTGATTTGCTACTCTTCAGTTTATCTAATAGTTGTAATACATCTTCTCGATGTATCGATATTACCTTCAATTCTTCCGCTCCTTTAAATACCACTTCAGTCATGGGTAACATCCCTACATCTTCCTCAGTAAAGACTGAAGCAAAGAATTCATTCAGTCTCTCCGCTATCGTCTTGTCGCCTCTTAGTGCTCCTTTAACCCCTTTATCATCTAATGGACCAACTGACTCTCTTACAGGTTTTTTGCTACGAACGTACTTGAAAAGGTCTTTACTTCGCGTTTTTGCTTCCGCAGCAAGCTTCTTCTCAAATTCTCCCTTTGCCTGCCTTATCAATGCCTTGCATTTGCCTTGCCAGTGCTTGTGCTGTTTCCAGGTTTCGTCGTTTGGCTCTTTTTTCCATTTCCTGACAGATGCTTTTTTGGCAACAACAGCCTCTCTGACCTCACCTTTAAACCATGCTGGCAGTTTTTTGGACTTCCTTCCACTTTTCTTAAAGCGTGGAATACAGCTGGTCTGGGCTTCCAAGATAGTATTTTTCAACAACAGCCAAGCCTGATGTACGTCTTTAACCTTTGCAACTGCTCCTTTTAGTTTTTTCTTAACTGTTTTCCTCATTTTATCATAGTCTCCCTTTCCAAAGTTAAAAGGCAGTACTGTGGATTTCCTTACTATCCCTCCTCCACTAATTAAATCAAAGGCGATCATGCTATGATCACTTTTGCCAAGTGGCCCCAACAACCTTATCTCTTGCACTAGATCTGGTGTTCCACTAAGGACTAGGTCTAATATGGCTTCCCCTCTGGTCGGTTCATGAACCAGCTGCTCCAAGAAGCAGTCATTTATTTCATCTAGGAACTTTATCTCCCTAGCATGTCCTGACGTGACACTGACCCAGTCGATACCGGGGTAGTTGAAATCACCCATTATTATTACTGCGCTGTAACTTTTGTTAGCTTCCTTGATTTCTTTGAGCATTTCATCATCTATTTGGTCATTCTGGCCAGGCGCTCAATAGTACACCCCCACTGCCATTGCCTTCCCCCTTTTACATGGAATTTCAATCCATATAGATTCTACAGCAGATTTTGTTTCCTGCAAATCTTTAATCCTTTCTGACTCAATGCCCTCTCTAACATAGAGAGCAACCCCTCCACCAATTTGATCAGCTCTATCATTACGATATAGTTTGTACCCAGGTATCACAGTGTCCCATGCCCACCATGTCTCTGATATTCCAATCATATCTAACCTTTCATTTAGTGCTATATATTCTAACTCTCCCATCTTATTTTTTAGACTTCTAGCATTTGCATACAAGCATTTTAGAGAATGTATTTTATTCATATTAATTTGGCTATTGTTAGACATGGGTAATTTGGGATCTTTAAGCTCTGTCTGCTCCATACTTGAGGGCATTTGGGCTACTTTATTCTTTTGTGGAACCTCTCTGCTTTTGGTAGTATCCTTCAAAGATACATTCTTCTGAACCATCCGCTCTTGGGCGACTGTCAGCTTTCCCCTAATATCTAGTTTAAAAGCTGCTCTATCTCCTTTTTAAAGGTTAATGCCAGCAGCCTGGTTCCATCCCTGTTAAGGTGAAGCCCATCCCTTTGTTAGAGCCCCTCCTTTCCCCAGAATGTTCCCCAGTTCCTAACAAATCCAAAACCCTCATCTCTGCACCATTGTCTCATCCACGCATTGAGACTCCGGAGCTCTGCCTGCCTTTTGGGTCCTGCGCGTGGAACAGGAAGCATTTCGGAGAATGCTACCCTGGAAGTTCTGGATTTCAACTTCCTACCTAAAAGCCTAAATTTAGCCTCTAGAACCTCCCTACCACATTTTCCTATGTCATTGGTACCGACATGTACCAAGACAGCAGACTCCTCCCCAGCACTATCTAAGACCTTATCTAGGTGGCGCGTGAGGTCCGCTACCTTCGCACCAGGCAGGCATGTTACCAGGCGATCCTCACGTCCACCAGCCACCCAGCTATCTACATGCCTAATGATCGAATCACCAACTATAACGGCTGTCCTAACCCTTCCCTCATGGGCACATGGCCCTGGAGAAACTTCCTTGGTGCGAGAGGGTTTTACCTCACCTGGAGGACAGGTCCTAGTTACAGGATCACTTCCTGCCACACCAGGGTGATGCTCTCCTGTCACGTGACCTCTTTCCTCCATGGCAACAGGGATGCTGCCAGACTGGAGGTGGGACTTCAGGACTATATCCCTGTAGGTCTCGTCTATGTACCTCTCTGTCTTATGCTTTCCAAGTCTGCTACTTTAGCCTCTAGAGAACGGACTCGTTCCCTGAGAGCAAAGAGCTCCTTGCACCTAGTGCACACGTAAGACCTCTCACCAACTGGGAGAAAATCGTACATGTGACACTCAATGCAAAAGCCTGGAAAGCCCCCATCCCGCTGCTGGACTGCTGTCTACATCTCAGTTTTAAGTTTGTGTTTAGATCTAAGTTCTTTACTTACTAAGGGTTGCTATGGATATTTATACTAATAAAACTGTACCTAATACGTGTAATATACCTTGTTCACCTGAAGCTTAACTAATCTCAGGTCCTTAGTGTATGACTGATTTGGGTAATGAGCTTTACCTGAGAGCACCTCCTGCCTTTTAAGATGTGTAAGTACCTATAAAGCTACGATTATCCCAGGGGAGGGAGGGAAATAACACTTATTAAAAGAGGGCTGCTACACAGTACCCTGTCTTGTGCTGCTGAGGTAAGCTATATTCTGATTTGATTTAAATTATAGCTCTTAGCTGCTGCTAGGCTCTAACTTCTTATGAAATTTAAACTACAAGCTCTCTGCTGGGTTCTAAATTTAACCAGAAAGCTCTCTTCTGTGTTTTAAATTTAAGCTAAAAGTACTTTGCTGATGCTAGGCCCTGAGTGACTATTAAATTTAAACTACAAGCTCTCTGCTGGGTATGAAATATAACCAGAAAGTTCTCCTCTGTGTTTTAAATTTAAAGTTAAACTGCTGCTACTAGGCCCTGACTGATTTAACAAAAATAGTGGGTTCACAGATTAATTAGCTTTAATACAAAGAATTCCTTTTAGAAAATTACCAGAAGTATATACTCACAGTTGCAGATCTCTCTCCAGAAGTAACAGTCCCTTTTTCTAGTACTTATATTCTTTGTTCTTTTTATTTTTTGGTGCCTTCGCTCCTTTTTTCCCCACTGGAAGCCCAGAGAGCCTTCGACCTCACAGGGGTGCTTTTTTCCCCCATGGCTACCAGTAGCTTTAAAAAGTGTGATCGGTGCTCTAAAATAATGTCCTTAACTGACACATGCGACTGCTGCCTCCGTTGCATCGGGCCGGACCACGACCCGGCAGCCTGTGGTCTCTGCAAAAGTTTGTCCAGCAAGGCCCTGAAGAGCTGCCAGCAGTAACATAAGTTCTTCCACGAATCCCCGATACCTCCGAAGGCCAGGGCCTCGTCTGAGGTCCTGACATCTTGGGAGGAGCTTTCCGAACCCGTGTGTCATCGTAGGTTCTTGGAGAGGGGTTCTCCCTTGAGGGAACACAGGAAGAAGAAGAAACCCTTAAAGGCGGCATCCTTGGATGGTTCCAACTAGCCGGAAACCTCTCGGGTCCGGTCCCGCAGTCCAAGGTGCTTGTCCGAGGCATCGGAAAAGGAGAGACCTGCCAAGGTCCCTGGAAGGACCCGGTCGTGGACACTATTCTCATCGAGGATTCCCCTTCGTGTGAACCGGCGTCAGGCCAGAGTTCCTCATTGCCCTTGCCAAAGGCTATGGAACCTTCTGGCCTGGAGTCCAGAATGGCGGCCCTGGAGCGCAGTTTGTCTGCCTTCATCGGCCAGCAGCGGGCGCTGTTGTCCGGCACATCCGGTTCATCCGCCCTGACCACCAGGCACTCGACATCCAAGACGTCCCCGGAGGCCGAGCCAATCCTCGGCCAGGTTCCTACTCAGCGGGAGCTCAGTCATCCTCAGCCAGTCTACCGGGTGTCGACCGCAGAGCTTGGAGGGTCTCGAAGCCGATGGAACAGCCCGCTTGCGAGTCATCCTTGGAGTACTCCGAATGGGAGAAGGAAGATGAGGAGTCTCCTGATACCCATCACCACCGCAACCTACCTTCTGATTCCTCACTCAGAACCTCGGAGGCAGTCCCCGCCGGAGGACATGGGCTTCTTGGACTTTGTCAAGGACTTGTCCAAGGCCCTGGCGTTCCCGACAGAGTCGGAGGAGGACCCTCGGACAGACGAGCTGGAGATCCTCCAGTACGAGGCCCCTCCTCGGGAATTGCTCATGGTACCCATTCCTCCCATCGTGTAACAGCTCATGCTCTGCATGTGGGAGACACCAGCGTCGGTGCCGATGGTGAGCAAATGGCTCAACTCGATGTGTATTGGGTCCACCAGAGCCCAGGCTTCCAGAAGTCACAGTTGCCACACAATTCCATGGTGTTGGAGTCTGCCATACGTCGGCTGAAAAGCCAGAAGACGCACTCCTCGGTGCCTCCAGGCAGGGAGGCCCACACCTTTGATGCCCTTGACAGGAAGTGCTACCAGGGCTCGATGGTCATCTGCCAGGTCCAGGCCTACCAGCTGTATATGGGCATGTACTTGAGAGACCTGGCAAAGGAACTCGCCGGATTCTTGGCTGGTCTCTCCAAGGAACCTTTGCAGCTGTTCAAGAGCCTCTCTAAGGCCATCCGCGAGTGCTCCTAATTTATGTCTCGAGCAGCCTACGATGGGTTTGAGAGGCCAGACGAGAGCGCCCAACAGATCAACCTCCTGGAGCTCCAAGCGATACACCTCGCCACATTTTTCCTATTTTCTTCAGGTGCATGCACCTTTTTGGGCCTTAGGCCCAAAAACCTTTTCTTACAATGGAGAAACCTGCCTCAGGTTTCAAAAAGTGCACCAAGTGTGGCGGTACCATTTCCGTCACCCACACCCATGAATGGTGTCTAAAATGTTTAGGTCCTGACCACTCCATCACGGATTGTATGTCCTGCGCCATGATGTCTAAAAGAGGTCGGCAGAACCGAGCTGCTAAGCTCAGTACCCTGTTTCCCTCTGATGCAGCTTCGGTGGCATCGACGTCTTCCAGGGCTTCCTCTTTCTCCCGTGGATCTCAGGTAACTAAACATAAGTCCAGCCGGTCCTCAAAAGGTAGCTCTCCTTCTAAGCATCGAGATGCCTCTGGCGTTGCCCTTGAGGATTCTGCACCGGCAAAATTGCCCCGGCAGGAGGCTTTGGCTTCCAAAGCATTATCGGGGCTCCAGGATGTTCTCGAGGCCTCGACCTCTGCAGAATTACTGGTGCCATGCTCTGGGGTACCGGCGATCTTCTCTGGTACCGACATCCAGGCATCGGCAGCGTCGATAGACCAGAGAGTCCTGGCTATTGAGCGCAGTCTGGCGGCTCTCCTTGCGGCATCGACGCCCTCGGAACCGCGACAGACAATTTGGCCGGTACCGGCATCGGTACCGGTACCGATAGCATCGACATCAGCATCGGTCTCTGCTTTGCGGGTACCAATACCCCGGTACTGGTTACTCCCGGTACCGACTTCGGTTGGTACGGGTATCGGGCTCTTCAAGAGCATCCGGACAGACGGTACTTCGAGTCCTCAGAAGAATCTGAGGATTCTGACAGTTCTGTCGATGCAGGAATGCTTCTCCCAGAGGAGCCCTCCTCCCCTAAGCGCAGGATGTCTCCTCCAGAGGATATTTCCTTCCAGGATTTTATCAGGGAGGTGGCTCGGGGTCTGTCCATTACTGTGGCCCCTGAAACAGAGCCAAGGGCCAAGGAGTTGGAAATTCTACAATATCCCAAAACTCCTAAGGAGGCAGCTACCTTGCCCATTCATGAGATTTTATATGATCTCATGTTAAGGATGTGGGAGACACCTCTTACCACCTCTCCTCATTCTCGCAGATGGATACTATGTATCAAATCTCTCCTTGTCCTGGTTTCCCAAAGACTCAGCTTCCTCACCACTCTATTGTAGTGGAATCAGCTATGAGAAGGATCAAGAGTGCAAAGAGGCATGCCTCTAATCCTGCAGGACGTGCGTGCAGAACCCTGGATGCTTTTGGACGTCGGGTCTTCCAAGCTCCATGCTTTCTGCCAGGATCAGTTCCTATAGTCTCTACATGGGAATGTTCCTGAAGGAGGTCACAGATGATTTAGAAGCTTTAAGTCCTATTCTTCCTGAGGATAGAAGACAGGATTTTCTCACTTTGGTCAAACATGCCCAAGACATTTCTAAAATTGCCAACCGTGCAGCCTTTGACTGCTTTGAGTGCATAAGCAGGACCTCTGCTATTGCCATAGGTGCACGTAGAATTGCTTGGCTCCAGGCATCTGATCTGGAGCTCTGGGTACAAGACAAATTGGGAAACATCCCTTGTACTGGTGAGAACCTGTTTGGTAGAGATTGGCAGGAAAAAGCCATTGAGATGCATGCTGAAAATTCCACCTTGGATAGATTATCCAAGTCCACAGCTGATCCTGCTAGAAAGAAATCTTTCAAGAAACCATTCTTTTCTAAGAAGAAAAGATATTATCTTGCCTATGCTCAGCAGGCACGTTCGGCAGGTCAGTTTGTCAAGAAGGGTCAGCAACCACCCAAACAGAAGAAAGCAAAGACTGCTAAGCCTCAGCTGTCACAGCAGTCTCAGCCTCCACAAGGCCTTTGACTTTCAGCTAGAGAACTTAGCCTTCCTGGCTCTCGGGGGACCAGAGACTTCCACCATTCCAGGAAGGTTATGTCACTTTGCCCCCAGATGGGGGCAGATAACAGCAGAGCATTGGACACTCTCCATCATAAAGGAGGGGTACAAGCTTCATTTTTCAAGCATGCCCCCTCACACAATAGTAAGGCAGTTCAATTCTCTGACCTCTCTCATCAACCTGTTAGGGCAGGAGGTTGCTATTCTTCTTGCCCAAGGGGCAATAGAAGAAGTACCCATTCATCAGCAGGGTACAGGGTTCTACTCCCCTTATTTCCTTATTCCAAAGAAAACAGGGGGATACAGACCTATCTTAGACCTCAGAGAATTGAACAAATTCCTTGTCAAAGAGAAATTCAAATTGATTTCTCTCGGGTCTCTGCTGCCATACCTGCAGAGTCAGGATTGGCTTTGTTCTCTAGATCTCAAGGATGCGTACACCCATGTCCTCATCCATCCAACCCACAGAAGGTTCCTTCGGTTCCTTTTTCAAGGAAAGCACTACCAATACAGGGTGCTTCCTTTTGGCCTGGCCTCAGCACCAAGGGTGTTCACGAAATGCATGGCTGTCATAGCGGCATTTCTCCGCACTCTAGGGATATTCATCTTCCCCCTACTTAGACGACTGGCTCATTTGAGCCCCAACAGAGTCAGAGGCCAGGACTTCTCTATCCTGCACAATGCGTATCCTTCAGTATTTGGGTCTTGTAATAAACATCCCAAAATCAAGTCTAACGCCCACTCAGTCTTTAGAGTTCATAGGAGCGTTGCTGGACACCAAAAAGGCAAGGGCCTATCTCCCTCAGGCCCGCTGCCTTCGCATGGTGCTGTTAGCTTTTCAAGCAGTGCTAAAGCCTCATCTCACTGCTCGAGAAATGTTACAACAACTAGGCCACATGGCATCTACTGTACATGTGGTTCCTTATGCTCGCCTCCATATGAGGGCAGCCCAGTGGACTTTATCCACTCAATGGACCCAGGCATCAGGATGCCTGTCAGACAAAATAGCAAACACAAGTCGCCTTATTTTGTCCCTCCAGTGGTGGAAGTCCACTCAAAACCTGTTGCTGGGGTCCCCTTTTCAACAACCCTTACCCCAAGCAACTCTCACAACAGATGCTTCTCCAATGGGTTGGGGAGCTCATCTGCAAGACCTCTCCACCCAGGGCACCTGGTCTCCACAGGAGAGTCATCTACTGTAGTGATGAAAGCTCTCTGGAAGATATGGAACTTGAAGAAAATCCTGATTTTCCCTTTGAAGTGAATGGCAGTGCACACGTGCAGGGGAATTACAAGCCAGATAAGGGGAAAAGTCAGCTCTCTGCTAAAGTCAGGCCACGCCCTAGCTCAGGGGTGGAGACAGGCTTCCCTGCTGATTGGTCACACAGGTGCAGAGAACAGGGAATGCCCAGCAGGCAACGGTGTTTAAAACCACGAGCAGAGCAGAGCAAGTTAGATTTACACACAGACACAGAGAGAGTCAAGGGAAGAAGCACTGACTCAAGGAACCCAAGAGGCACAGACGCAGGAGATACGGATACAGCAACAGAAGGCAGAGACACAGGTGAATGGAGGAGAGGTGGACGTGGAGAAAGGAACAGGAACAGCTGTTGGAGTTGGAAAGGTGAGAGAGGAGAGAGAGAAGCTGAAGCTGTGCTTAGCTGGAGGAGAAAGCCAGAGGAAATCTCCCAAGAAAGCAGCTACCTCAGAGGGACTGGAGAAGGACATAAGGAGGCTGCATTTCAGAGCCTGGAGGAACCCAGGAGGAAAGAAATCAGCGTTTGTCTGAGGAAACAACCCCAAGGTAAAGCCAGCAGTTTCATTATTGATAATTCAGCAGAGAGACAATTTGCCAGTTCTAAAGGCCAGGAAGCTGAGCCCTCACCGTCTACTGTCAAGAAGTGGGTAGAGAGTTTTTCATATGAGAAAAGCCATAGCCCTGATAAAAGCACAGTTTTTGAAACTCCAAAGCTAGAAGCATTAAGAAAGCTGTTTTCTGAGGAAAAGGTTCACTCCCGTAATGTAAAGGTGCCTGCACAAGCTGAATTGCTGTGGAACCAATTTCAGGAGTTCTTGAAAGAGAGAAAGCTTGAGAAGGCTTATAATCCTGAGAGAGATACTGTTTGCCCTGATGTTATTGAAGGAATGCAAGTAGATTCATGTTTGCCTAATTGTGAATGTGACCCCATTCCAATGGACTGTTCTGTATCTTTAAGAGAAGATTCTGCAGTGTTGAATAGGAACTGAGAATCTGTGAAACCGTATAGGAAATAAGAGCAGTTCCTGCTTTGAGCTGAGGAAAGCTAATTCTGTGTTTCACTGAGTTTTATTACTTGCTGAAGTTAAGAAGCAGTGCAGTAAAGAAGTGTTTGCTTTTAAAAGAAAAACCCCAGCTGTTATAAGTTTGCTTGTGTTGCTGTTAATTGACCACACGGGGCAGTCCTCGGTGTGAGCGTGTGTGAGAAGCAGAACAGCTGAACACTGGAAAAGGTTTTGTTACGTCATTCTCATTATCCTGATTTAATCCTGATTTCATCTTTATGTTGGAGATGTATCCTTCTGCCTTGGTTGTGTACTGAACTTTGAATGCCCTGGAAATCCCCACAATAAATTTTCTTGCTGCCTTACAACCACCAACTCAACTACATTTGTCCTTCAAGAGTAAAAAGCAATACAAGTCCCAGAATACCCTGGTGACTTCAAAGGGAATTTTATTCAAAGGAGGACATATAAGGCCGTTTCCAGCTTATAAGCCCTTGGTCCCAACTGGAGGAGTCGCACTACATATCAATCTCTTGGAGCTCAGAGCAATCTTCCTTACTCTGCGAGTGTTCCACACCCTGCTCAGCTACAAGACATTCCTCATTCATACGGACAATCAAGTAGCCATGTTCTATGTGAACAAGCAGGGGGGAACAGGCTCTCTGTCGCTTTGCAACGAAGCTTTGCGACTATGGGCCCTCGCCAGAGAGCATCAGATTCATCTTCTGGCAGTGTATCGTCCAGGCATTCAAAACTCTTGGGCAGACAGACTCAGTCGAGTTCTGCTTCCACACGAGTGGTCTCTGCATGCAGACCAGGTGGCCAGGATTTTTCAACTTTGGGGAACCCCGGACATAGACCTCTTTGCAAGTCCGTGGAATGCCATACTTCCCCGATTCTGTTCCAGAATTGCAGCTCGGGGGGCTCAGCCCAGGGATGCTTTCCTCCTTTAGTGGGGTCAAGACTTCCTGTATGCCTTTCCACCCATTCCCCTAATTCCCAAAACCCTGTTCAAGCTTCAGAGAGACAGAGGCCATATGATTCTCATAGCTCCACATTGGCCACGGCAGGTGTGGTACCCTCTGCTTCTACATCTCTCTCAAGCTCCCTCCCTGGAGTTAGGGTCTGCTCTAGATCTCCTATCTCAGGAGGATGGAATGTTATGGCACCCCAATCCCCAGTCTCTGCGTCTCAGGGCTTGGTTGCTGAAGGCCTAGATCTCCATGATCTTAATCTCCCTCAGCAAGTAAAAGATATTATTTTTGCTTCCAGGAAGCCTTCCACAAGACGCTTTTATGCTTTCAAGTGGAAAAGGTTTACCATATGGTGTTCGCAAAAGGGTCTTAACCCCCTTGCGATACCTCTGGAATCATTGCTGGAGTATCTCCTTCATTTATCCAATGCAGGTCTTAAGACTAATTCAGTAAGAGTCCATTTGAGTGCTATTGCAGCTTCCTTTAAGTCTCTAAATGGACAGCCTGTTTCCTCTCATCCTCTTATAGCAAGATTTGAGAGGCCTTCTTCTAACTAAGCCTCCCATTAGGCCACCACCAATGTTCCCTCTAATTTTCTGTAGGCTATGTGCGCATAAAATATCAGCTGTGCAACTTTTGAAGGAAGGTTAAATTTTTGTGCGCCACATAACGACACTCGGAGTTATATACTTTAAAATTTGACTACACGTCAGAATACAGTATGTACACCACATTGATTGCACTAGAAAATATTGTAGAACTTGTGAAAACCGTAAATACACAACAACTTTTAAATTTTAAGACATCTGTGGTGTTTTCTATCAGAATCAGAACCGTAATTTTTGTGCGCTCTGTTATAAAGTATGTGCGCTCACTCGGCGAGGTGTGTGCGCACGCGCACAGCTTAGAGGGAACAATGGCCACCACCGGTGGCATGGGACTTATTTATTTATTTAGCTGTATTTATATCCCATTTTTAACTGGGTCAAAGCGGTCAATTAGGGGATACATTTAACACGAGGGGATATGACACACATACGTTAATACTTACAGGGAACATGGGCAATGGAGGGTTAAGTGGCTTGCCCAAGACCACAAGGAGTGCCTATAGGACTAGAAATCCCAGTCCCTCCGGACTGAGATTGCTGTCCCAGGTGGGACTTGAACCCCCGGCCCTCCGGCCTGAAGTACCTTGTCCTAACCATTAGACCACTCCTCCCTCACAAACCTGGTTCTTGGGTAGCTCATGAAGCCACCTTTCGAACCTTTAGCTATTACCTCCTTGAAATTCCTTTCTTGGAAGGTTATCTTTCTCATTGCAATCACATCAGCACGCCACATTAGTGAGTTGCAAGCACTAGTAGCTGATCCACCTTATACAAGGTTCCATCATGACAAGGTAGTCCTTAGGACTCATCCACACTTTATGCCAAAGGTGGTCACCTACCTGTGTATTTTCCAAGGCCTCATGCATCAAATGCAGAGAGGAATCTCCATACCTTGGACTGTAAAAGAGCTTTAGCCTTTTACTTACAAAGAACACAGCAACATAGAAAGTCCTCTCAACTCTTTGTTGCTTTTGGTCCTTCTCATTTGGGACTTCCAGTCTCCAAGAGAACACTGTCTAACTGCATTGCTCAGTGTATTTCCTTTGCCTAGCAGAGTAAGAACCTTTCTCTGGAGGGTCATGTCACAGCTCACAATGTGAGAGCCATGGCAGCCTCAATGGCTCATCTGCACTCTGTGTCTATCGACGACATCTGTCGAGCAGCCACTTGGGCCTCAGTTCATACCTTCACAGCCCATTACTGCTTGGACAAGGACTTCCGCCGGGATGCCTTGTTTGGTCAGGCTGTTCTCCAACACCTGTTCCATACCTAATCAACTCCTACCCGCCATCCCTGGTAGGATGCCAGAGATCCATGGGGGGAAGTGGAGCCCTGTTCAGGGACACACAACTTCTGGGGTCTCTCCCTGGCACCTAAAGCTAGGGAGTCCCCATATGTGATGACGTACAACACCGCAAAAGCACAAATCACGCTGAACACAAGTAAAACTGTAACAGGTGTGAATAAAACGGAAAGACAGAGTCCTTTATTAGACCAATGGCTGCCCGTACGGACTAGCCAGGCAAGAAACTAAAAACATAAACATATTAATCATTGAAAATGATAAAAGAAGAAACAAGCCAAGCATATAATAAAGACATTACAAACACTAATATTAAAAGTGTCATGAAGAAGTCCCTTCTGAGCCTATAAAGATAGGGCAAGATGAGGATTTGCTTTCAGAAACTGACAGGCAGTCTGAGCACATGGCTCAGTGTTTTCAAAGAAGAAGTAAACAAAGAGAGTCACGAGCTGGAGAGACACGCCCCTGCAGTGACGTATTCCCTAGCTCAGGAGGTAATGAGTTTCACCTGTTTCAGGGCAGGGCACCGCTAAGCCCTGAGAGTTACAATGATAAAAACTGGTCATTAGCTTGGACCAGGCAGAACCAGAGGGGGAACTGGAGAGAGAACCAGGACGAGAAAGGAAGCCAGCAAAGCAGCACGCTGACTAGAAGGAGTCAAAGAGGAGTGAGAACTAAGGGAGCCATATTCCTGAGGCCAGAAGGAAGTAACCCAGGACAGGGATTGTCTGGTAAAGGCAGGAGAGAGAAGAATCTTCCTGAGAGGCAGGCTTGGCAGAGCTCACATGCTCTGAGGAGAGAGACAGGCTGGTTGGAGAATACCGGTACGTCTGAGGGGAACGTTAATAGGCTGAGAGGCAAGCAAACACCAGCTGTGTTTGAGAACCAGTCTAACCCTGCAGAGTGGAGAGTTCCTTCCCTTTCAAAGCCAAAAGGTAGGCTTAATAATTCATATAAGTTTGAACCTAGCTATAAGGCAGTTCCCTATAGTTACCAGAAAATAGCAAACTCCCTGGACAAAAACTACAGCATATATGGTAGTTTACAACCCTGCTCAGGAGAGTGTTACAGAGAGAAACCACGTGAGGTCAGAGAAACCGTTTGTTTCAAAGATCAGGTTAGCAGCTTACTGCCACACCCTGCTAGTCCTGATGCTAAAGAAATGCAGATAGACTCTGTCCATAATGAAATAGTGGATGATCGGATGGACTGTACATTATCTTTGGCTGACCATGTGAATTCCTTATGCTGAATAGTGTCTGAGAAAGACGGTAAAAGTACAAAAAGCAGCAGAAGAAAAGGGAACATTTTCTTTGCTAATGGAAGCTGTTGTGATTTTGTTTTGTATCAAGCACTGCATGTTTAAAGCCGGAAGCTGACAAGGCTAATTTACCTGAGTTCATGTATAATTTCCTCAAGCCAAATGTATGGCATGTTTTGTCCTGAGTTATTCACTTGCATTTAATCCGTTGGGAAGGGGAAAATAAATTCTTGTCATTGCCTGAAACCATTCGACTGCAATTCGTCTGTACTCAAAGGGTAAAGGGACTTGCATTCCCAGAAGGCCTTGCAGAGTTAAAGCAAGCCCACACTCTCTGAGGCAGGAACACCACAGGCAGACCAAGTCTCAGCGCCCTAGGCATTGGGCTGGCCACCGTGAGGGTGACAAAAGTCATAAAACAATAAATATATAGGGCAATGCTAAACTAATATAAAAACATAAAAATAAAAACAATGATGCAATAAATATAAATATAAAAATTGGAACGATAGTGCTCGGGACCTAATAAAAATGTGCGCAAGTAAAACTTAAATACTAACCTCTGTTGCAATTCATAAAATAAGTCTTACTTCACACTGTTTGTGCAAACATATAGGTTACATACTAATGCTAGAAAACATAAATAATACAGGTAAAAATATAATAAAACCATATGGCAAAACATTGCACACAAATTGAATCTAACTGACAATCGGAGAACACAGAGAGAGGAGGAAAGAGACAGGATACGAGATCAAATCAGATGACAATACATCAAGAACGGCAATAACTATTGCAAAAAGGTTATCTAAAGAAAAATAGGTTATCTAAAGGAAAAATAGGAGTGAGTCAGTGGAAACGTTGAGGGATCAAACCAAAATATGTAAACAAATAGCCCAATGAGTTTACAATTGTGGCCATATGATGCCAAAAGTAGGGGATAATAGCAACATCAATGTATGGGGAAAGGCCAGCACATTCTAAAAAAAGTTTTAGCCAGCACATTCTAAAAAAATTTTTTAAAAAAAATTAATCCACAAGAGATACCGACAATTGTTGTCCTGAGGATCAATATAGCTGCAAGGTGAAGTTGATTAAAAATACTAAAGTGGCTACTGACCCGTTATTATAAACCTACTTAAAATTGCAAAAGAAAAACCTTATGGGTAATACAATCGCCTTTCTATATATGAAACAAAAGCTGTGTGGGTACAGAAGGTCACCCAGAGAACCGAAAATACGTCTGTAGAGGAATAAAATAAAGTTAAACTAGGAGCCAAAGTGTAACCAGAACATAATCCCAGACCAGTATAGTCTCTTAAACAGAAACGGAATCATAAAAAACGTGAAACGTTCAGCTAAAAAAGAAAGAAGCTCGTACCTCAAGAGGACTGCCGTCAAGCCTCAGTTGACACGCAGAGGGAAGGAAGACGCCCACACATGCGCATATGAAGAGAGAAAAAAGGGGGCGGAGCCAATCATTGGCGGGATGCATAAAAAATGAAAGTCAAACTAAACAAACTAAATTAAAACACTCATATTGAGCATGCAGTTGTGAACCATAGAGCATAAAAATAAATAAGTAGAAAATGTTGCTTAAAACAAACGATAAACAACCGTATATCATTTAAAACTGTATATCATTTAAAACAATAAACTATGCACAATGTCGGTAATGCTAAATAGTAGGTAAATAAATAAATTAAAAAACCATAGGTTGTGGGGAATACCAAGAAAAACCTCTTGGGTAAAACAACTGGAAGATGAAGCACCATATCAAGATCAGTGCCGTTAAGGAAAGACCGCATGGCAATTGCCGCGCCAAAACAATAAGTGACTTATAGTGCCAGACCTGTAAAAACATAAAAAAATAAATAATTAAAATACCAAAACGCCTGTAGGCACATATGAATAAATAACAGTAACCCGACCATAACAGTAAAGCGCATAAGGGAAAGAACAAAATCTAAAAACTATACTACAGCGCTATCAGACAAAGTTGTCTATGTAAAAAATCTGGTTAGTAAAAGGATGGACAAAGGAATTACGTACAGGAAGTGAATTTAGACACACTGAGCATTTGCCACATTGGAATTGCCCCTTAAAATTTGACAGCAGCTTCCTCTCAGTGAAGGCAGAGGGTACTAACAAATTTTGCAGATTAATATTGCGTTTATGTGCCACTGTAAGCTTAAGGTTTCTGAATGCTGGTAGAGTCTGTACCAAATGCCACTCTTTCTGTAAAATCTTAACTATTGATTTAGATTGTGAAGAATATATAAGAGGGCAAACTATAACTATCTCCTCATTGCGCTTATTGGTCTGAAGTAATTCTTCTCTAGAAGTATCACGAGCCCTAGTATACTTCTGTAATTGTGAAACCAGTAATGTTGTCTGTTATCCAATGTCCGTGTAAAAAGCTGTATGTAGGCAAAACCACTCGCCCCATAAGGACCAGAATAGTGGAACACAAAAGCTGTATTAAGCGCCAATTAACTGATAAGCTGTTGGTCCAACACTGGCTTGATGCTTGTCACAAAGTTATGGATCTTAAGTTTTTTGTCATCAAGAAAGTTAAGGCCAATTGGAGGGGTGGAGACATTAACAAGATTATTATGAGACTTGAGCAAAGGTTCATCTTTCGTTTGGATTCCTTGGCTCCAGCGGGTTTGAACTTGGATACAGATTTGTCAGTTTTTCTCTGATTTGGTATTGTGTGTGTTCACCTCCTCCAGGGCATTATGTGTTGCCTGGTTTCTTTAATAGATTCTCTGTTTCAAGTCCAGTTTGGCCCCCTTCTGTATGGTCTCCTGGCCATCTTACCTTCATCACTACTACTTACATATGGTCATAGTGCCTTCAGAGCTCATAGGTTCGTCCATGGTGCTCTCAATTTACATTCTTTGGGCTTGTTGGGATTCCTGACCTTTTATATGTAATGACCATTGGGTGTATTGGTTGGTTCTTTTCCCATATAAGTTTCCTTATGTTCATGTAGGGATGATTATATATTTCAATTTTTAATTCATTTATTTATTTACCATGGCATATTGTCGGCACTATGTATAGTTTGTTGCTTGATATGTTGGCACTTTTGTTTTTTACTTTGTCTGATAGCGCTGTAGTATAGTTTTTAGATTTTGTTGTTTCCCTTATGCGCTTTGCTGTTATGGTCAGGTTACTGTTATTTATTTATATGTGCCTACAGGCGTTTTGGTATTATAATTATTTATTTATTTATGTTTTTACAGGCCTGGCACTATAAGTCACTTATTGTTTTGGCGCGGCAATTGCCATGTGGTCTTTCCTTAACGGCACTGATCTTGATATGGTGCTTCATCTTCCAGTTGTTTTACCCAAGAGGTTTTTCTTGGTATTCCCCACAACCTATGGTTTTTTAATTTATTTATTTACCTACTATTTAGCATTACCGACATTGTGCATAGTTTATTGTTTTAAATGATATACAGTTTTAAATGATATACGGTTGTTTATCGTTTGTTTTTAAGCAACATTTTCTACTTATTTATTTTTATGCTCTATGGTTCACAACTGCATGCTCAATATGAGTGTTTTAATTTAGTTTGTTTAGTTTGACTTTCATTTTTTATGCATCCCGCCAATGATTGGCTCCGCCCCCTTTTTTCTCTCTTCATTTGCGCATGTGTGGGCGTCTTCCTTCCCTCTGCGCGTCAACTGAGCCTTGACGGCAGTCCTCTTGAGGTACGAGCTGCTTTCTTTTATAGCTGAACGTTTCACGTTTTTTATGATTCTGTTTCTGTTTAAGAGACTATACTGGTCTGGGATTATGTTCTGGTTACATTTTGGCTCCTAGTTTAACTTTATTTTATTCCTCTGCAAACGTATTTTCGGTTCTCTGGGTGACCTTCTGTACCCACACAGCTTTTGTTTCATATATAGAAAGGCGATTGTATTACCCATAAGGTTTTTCTTTTGCAATTTTAAGTAGGTTTATAATAACGGGTCAGTAGCCACTTTAGTATTTTTAATCAACTTCACCTTGCAGCTATATTGATCCTCAGGACAACAATTGTCGGTATCTCTTGTGGATTAATTTAAAAAAAAAAAATTTTTTAGAATGTGCTGGCCTTTCCCCATAAATGTATGTTGCTATTATCCCCTACTTTTGGCATCATATGGCCACAATTGTAAACTCATTGGGCTATTTGTTTACATATTTTGGTTTGATCCCTCAACGTTTCCACTGACTCACTCCTATTTTTCTTTAGATAACCTTTTTGCAATAGTTATTACCGTGCTTGATGTATTGTCATCTGATTTGATCTCGTATCCTGTCTCTTTCCTCCTCTCTCTGTGTTCTCTGATTGTCAGTTTGATTCAATTTGTGTGCAATGTTTTGCCATATGGTTTTATTATATTTTTACCTGTATTATTTGTTTTCTAGCATTAGTATGTAACCTATATGTTTGCACAAACAGTGTGAAGTAAGACTTATTTTATGAACTGCAACAGAAGTTAGTATTTAAGTTTTACTTGCGCACATTTTTATTAGGTCCCAAGCACTATCGTTCCAATTTTTATATTTATATTTATTGTATCATTGTTTTTATTTTTATGTTTTTATATTATGTTTAGCATTGCCCTATATATTTATTGTTTTATGACTTTTAATATTAGTGTTTGTAATATCTTTATTATATGCTTGGCTTGTTTGTTCTTTTATCATTTTCATTGATTAATATGTTTGTTTTTAGTTTCTTGCCTGGCTAGCCCCTGACGAAGGGTACGAAACACGGCCTGTGTCGGGTGGCTGTTGGTCTAATAAAGGACTCTGTCTTTCCGTTTTATTCACACCTGTGACTGTTTTTCCCATATGTGATGACTACATTCCTGCTTGTTCCTGGAGATAGCATAGTTACTCACCTGTAACAGGTGATCTCCGGGAACAGCAGGATTTTAGTCCTCACAACCCACCCACCTCCCCTAGGAGTTGTATCTCTCTATCTCTTTCCTTTCCCTCTCTCTCTCTTTGTCTCAGCTTTAAAACTCAACTGGAGAGAGGCAGTTGGGAAAGGCGGGAAGGCAACACGCAGGCGCTGTGGGATGCTCCCAAAAGCTTTGTAATTGGACGCTGGGGAGCGTTCCCGCGCAGGCTCCGTCGGTACCGACGATACCCATATGTGAGGACTAAATTCCTGCTGTTCCCGGAGATCACCTGTTACAGGTGAGTAACTATGCTTTAACCGGGGATTGAGTAATCTGAAAATATATCCTGTGTCTACCCTCAGGTGCTACTGGTCCACATTTTGCATCTTTGGTAGCTAGGGGTAATTCAACCTGCATACCGAACAGAGATGTTTGAATTTACAGACTGGTAAGTGGTATATGAATTTGTTAAAACACCAACAGAAGTCAACACCAGTACTGTTCTGCCTGTGATACCTGCCCTGTCACCACCTCCTACCCCCAATTACTGCAGTCTGCTGCCATACTTGCCCCTTCCCATCAATCCAAAAGGAATGCCCTGAACCTGCCTGTAAGCTTACATGCTCCTTATTTCTCATTCCGGCACATCCAAATGATTATATTCTTAATGATTTTCAACCCCCCCCCCCCTGCTCTTTCCTTACATAGCAACATAGTATATGACGGCAGATAAAAGAGCAGTATTGCTTCTCTTCTTTCTTTTACTCATCCTACTGTGCTCCTCATACAACTTAAATGTTTCAGTGTACTTCTTTTTGAGTAAGCATTTGCACTGTGCACACAAAAAACCTTTCCCATAGTTCCATCATTGTACAAGAGCAGGCCCACCCCCCAGCCACTCTGGGGAGGAATCGCTGGACAGTGGTGAGGATCCAGAAGAATCCCCCTCAACCTCTGAGGAAGTGGACTTTGCTTTTCCCCCACCCTTTTTCTTATCCCCTATCCCTTTTCTTTCCTGTTTCTTTATCCCATGTTGTAACTCCAGAAGCCTGCACATATCTCCAGGAACAAGCAGTAATGTAGTCTTCACATATAGGTGACGTCGGCACCGACTGAGCCTGCGTGGGAACGCTCCCCATCATCCTATAGGAAAGCTTTTGGGAGCATCCCACTGTGCCTGCGTAGCTGCCTTCCCGCCTTTCCATCTCTCCCTCCTCAGTTTTTCGTTTTCCTTGGAGCCAACAGGGAGCAATTCCTGTCACTGCAGAAAATGTACTTCTTTTGTGGTCGCGTCTGCCTTCCCATCAACGCTAGCACTGGCATTGTCGGTGCTTCTTTTCTTTCCGTTTCTTTTCTTTCAAAAAAAAAGGGGGGGACTTCTGTTTTTTATCTGAGGGTCCTTGCCATCCAGCTGCTTAGGCACCATTTTGGGCCTTAGGCCCCTTTTTTCCTCAAAATGGATAAACCAGCTAGTGGTTTCAAAAAGTGTTACAAATGTAGCAGTACTATTTCTGCTACCAACACCCATGACTTGGGCATTAAATGTTTGGGACCAGACCATTTGCCAACAGAATGGCTTCGCTGCAGGAAGATGACAGAGGGGCCTGCAGAATACAGCTGTGAAACCCAGCACCCTTTTTGCCTCGGATGCAATGTCCATTGCATCAACGTCGTCGAGGACTTCATCTTCCTCCCATGGATCTCAGGTAATGAAACCTAGGTCGTCTTCGAAGACTGGCCGGTCTTCAAAGGGTAGATCTCTTTCTAAGCATCAAGATGCCTTAGGCGTTGCCCTAGAAGAGAATACACCAGCCAAACAACCCTGATAGGAGGTCCTTGCCTCCAAAGCATTAACAGGGTCCCAAGGCTTGCACCTCTGGAGAGCTCTTGGTGCCATGTTCTGGGGTTGTGGCCCGCTGTTCGGGTACCAGTACCCAGGCATCAGCTGGTTCCATGGATCAGCGTATCCTGGCCATTGAGCAGAGTTTAGCGGCCTTGCTAACAGCTTTGGTAATGCTAAAGCCACTGCAATCGGTTCCACAGTCATCGGTACCAGTGCCGGTACTGAATCTATCTGCATTGACCATTGCGCCGCTCTCCACGCTACCACCCATGCCAGCCCTGGAGTCAGTGTCTGGTATCGAGGGTCCGGTACCGAGGCATTCCAATGCCGGTTTTGATTGGTACAAATCGGCGGCTCGGCGGGAGCACCCGGCCCGTCGATGCTTCGAGTCTTCCGATGAATCGATCTGTACCAGGGAGGCTCTTCTGGAAGATCCTTCTCCTTCCCCGCAACGCTATATGTCTCCTCCGGAAGACATGTCTTTTCAAGACTTTATACGGGATGTGGCTGGGGCCTCTCCATCACGGTGACCTTCGAGAAGGAACCGAGAGCTGAGGAACTTGAAATTCTTCAGTATCTAGCAGCCCCTAAGGAGGCTGCTACCTTATCCATTCACCGGATATTGCATGACCTCATGCTTAGGATGTAGGAAACACTCTTAATGATCTCTCCACATTCTCGGAGACTCAATACCATGTACCGGGTACCGCAGCGTCCCGGTTTCCAGAAGACGTAGTTGCCACAACACTCCATGGTAGTGGAAGCGGCAATGCGTCGAGTCAAAAGTGCCAAGACACATTCATCTAATCCTCCGGGTTGTGAGGCGAGAACTCTCAATGCCTTCGGTCGTCAATGTTTTCAGGCCTCTATGTTATCGGCCAGAATAAGTTCTTACATATCTACATGGGTATGTTCCTTCGGGAGGTGGATAAAGACTTAGAACTAATGGCTCCTCTTCTGCCTGATGACAAGAGGGCTGATTACCTGATACTTGTTAAACATGCCCAAAATGTTTCCAAATTCATGAACAGGGCAACCTTTGATTGTTTTGAGTGTATTAGCAGGACGTCTTCTATTTGCTTGGTTACAAGCATCTGATCTTGAGCAGTGGGTGCAAAATAAGCTGGGGAATATTCCTTGCACAGGGGAAAACCTCTTTGGCAAGTATTAGCAAGACAAGGCTTCTCAGCTGGAGTCCGAGAATACCACTCTAAATAGTCTTTCTAGAACCACTGCCAACCCAGCTAAAAAAAAAAAAAAGCTGTAAAGAAGCTCTGCTGCAACAAGAAAAAGAAGTTTTATCTTTCTTAAAACCAATGCCGTGCACTGTCCCTGTCCATGCTTCCCAAAAGGGACAGCAACAAAGGAAGGCTCAGGCCCCCAGAGCTCAACAGACCCAGCCTCCACAAAGTATTTTATTTAAACAGTTTTTCTATACCGCCCCTTCCAGAGATCAGGGGCGGTTTACATTTAAACAAACCAAATACATGGAACAGTTATTACAAACCATAATGGTATAACTATGTACAGATACATAAGAACAAGAAAACGTGAAAAGTCATTAACTATGTACAGAGCAACTTCCTGGATCAGGAAGTTAGAGTGAGGCTTTTAACAATATATTTATTTGTAGGTTACATATGAGCGGAGGTAATAATTATGCATTAGTCAATATTGTTAAAGTATTCTGTAAAAAGAAGTGTCTTCAGTTTTTTCCTAAAGGTCTGCAGATCTTTGATTGCCCTAATGGGGTCTGGTAATGAATTCCATAGAGTAGGTGCAGTGAAAGTAAAGGCCCTGTTGCTGGTTATTTGTTTCGTTTTACGCACTGAGGAAGGTATGGCAAGTATGTTCTGGTTACTCTTCCTTCTGTTTCTGAAGTCTGTGATTGAATTCTAGATTTGAGGAAGGAGGGAGAGATGTCGTTAGCTGGTTTGAATGTGGTGATTATTGTTTTATATTTTACTCTGCTGGCTATTGGAAGCCAATGCAGATTCTTGAGTACAGGTGTGATGTGATCTGTTAAGTGCGTTCTGGAAATAATGGGGGGGGGGGGGTAAAATCTAGGGTTTCTTGTTATGAACATAATTTCAGTTTTTTTGAAATTGCTTTGTAGGTTGTTATTGGCAAGCCAGGTTTGTGCCTCTACAATGCATTCAATCATGTTGCTATGGATGGGGCTTTTTATATTTACCAGTGTAAATAACATAATATAAAAAGTTCTCTAGAAAGGAGTCTTTGACTCCTTTCTAGAGAACTTAGCTGTCCTACCTCAAACTCCATAGCCAATCAACATTCCAGGCAGACTATGTTACTTTTCCCAAAGGTGGCACCAGATAACATCAGAGCATTGGACTCTCTCCATAGTGGCAGAGGGGTACAAACTTCACTTCCAAAGTATGTCCCCTCCATCTACTCCGAGATTTTAGTTCTCGGCCTCCTCTCACCACTCTGTTGTGCCAGGAGATTACCACCCTCCTCACTCAGGGTGCGATAGAGGAGTGTCATTTTCTCAGCAAGGCCCGGGCTTCTACTCCCCCTTCTTCCTTATCCCAAAGAAGACAGGAGGATACAGGCCCATTCTGGACCTCAAAGAATTAAACAAGTATCTGTTCTGAGAGAAATTCAAGATCTCTCTCAGAACACTTCTCCCTTACCTCCAGAGTCAGGACTGGCTTTGTTCTCTAGATCTAAAGAATGTGTATACACATATCCTTATTCACGCAAAACACAAGAAGTTTATTTGATTCCTCTTTCAAGGAAGACATTACCAGTACAGGGTTCTACCCTTCGGCCTGGCTTCTGCCCCAAGAGTCTTCACAAACTGCATGGCAGTAGTGGCAGCATTCCTAAGATCTCTAGGGATATTTGTCTTCCCTTACTTAGACAACTGGCTCATCTGAGCAACGTTAGCTCCAGAGGTCAGCTCTGCTCTCTCCCACACAATGCAGGTTCTTCAACACTTGGGATTTGTAATACATTTTCCCAACTCACCCTTTCTCAAACCTAGTTCATAGGGGCTCTCCTGGACACGCAGCAGTCAAGGGCTTTTCTACCACAGGTCCGCTGCGCTCAAATAGTTCAACTAGCTTCTCAGGCACGTATGAAGACTTTTCTAACTGCTTGAGAAATGCTTCAGTTGCTGGGTCATATGGCTTCCACTGTACATGTGGTTCCCTATGCCCATCTGCATATGCGTGCAGCTCAATGGATCCTGGCTTCGCAGAGGACTTAAGCATCAGGTCGTCTGAGGGACAGAATCATGATCTCTGCAGGTCTAATTTCGTTCCTTCAATGGTGGCAATCACCAGAAAACCTTCTCGTAGGGTCACCTTTTCAGATGTCACCACACCAAACCACCCTGATGATGGATGCGTCCAAATTGGGTTGGGGAGCTCATATGGACAATCTCTCCACTCAGGGTCTTTGGACTCAGCAGGATGCTCGACTTCACATAAATCTGTTGGAACTCAGAGCCATCCACAATGCTCTCAGGGTGTTCCAAGACCACCTTTGCTCCCAAACAGTTCTAGTCCAGACGGACAGTCAGGTGGCCATGTTCTATGTGAACAGGCAAGGTAGAATAGGTCTCAGGCGTTGTGCAACGAAGTCCTACATCTATGGTCTTTTGCCATTCGCCATTAGATCCACCTACTAGCGGTGTATCTTCCTGGCAAACAAAATCTCCTGGCAGACAAACTCAGTCGAGTATTACTGACACACTAGTGGTCTCTCCATTCGAATCAGATTGCTTGAATCTTTCAGATCTGGGGAACCCCAGATATAGATCTGTTTGCAAGTCCTCAGAATGCCAAACTTCCCCGCTTTTGTTCCAGAATACCTGCTCAGAACAGTCGGGCAATGGATGCTTTCCATCTCCACTGGGGTCAAGACTTCCTATATGCCTACCCTCCCATTCCCCTTATTTATTTATTTAGACAGATTTGTATACCACCTTATCCTTCAATCAAAGTGGTCACATCACAATTGGAGGGTTACATTTAACATGAGGGTATGTAGCAACATTTAGACATCACAATTGGAGGGTTACATTTAACGTGAGGGTACCTAACAACATTATACAATGAATTTGTGTGTCTAGTTGGGATGAGTGGGTATCTAGTAGGCGGAGGCAGTTGCATTATCGTTCGTGTAGGGACTGTTGTCTGTCTGCTCATAGGTTTCTGTAAATAGCAGGGTTTTAAGGGCCTTGTGGAAGTCTATGATGTCATTTAATGCACTCAGGCTTATTGGGAGGGAGTTCCAATGTGTGGGCACCAGTAGTGAAGGAGCTCTTCATGAAGTTGTTTGGTTAGTCTTGTGATATCCTGCAGGTGTACCGATCATATTGTCATTATTGGTCCTCCTTGGTCTATTGCTGATATCCCTTATTATGATATCTTGGAGTGCATCTGTCGAGAAATGTTGGATGATTTTAAAGATGATCAGGATTGTTTTAAATTTGCTCTGGTCATCATTGGGAGCCAGTGCAGTTGCTGTAAGACAGGGGTGATGTGCTCAGTTCTTGGGGTGTCAATAATGATGCGTGCTGCAGTATTTTGCACCATTTTGGAATGGGTGTAAGGTCTGATGAGGGATGCCTTGATATAACAAGTTTCCGTAATCAAGCAAAGGTGTGATGAGTGCTTGGCAGACTGTGCGGAAGTGGTCCTGGTGGAGTAGTGGCTTGATTTTTCTTATAGTCCTCAAATGTTGATAGGCCTTGTTTGCGGTTTTGGTGATGTGAGATTTCATGTTCAGGCTCTGTCCATTGTGATGCCCAGGTACTTAACCTCATCTTTGACTACTATGAGTTTGTCTAGAATGCTGATAGTTTGTGGTGGATTGAAGGTAGGGTTCCTGGTGACGAACATTGCCTCAGTTTTGTCGCAGTTGACCGTCAAGTTATTGGCTGTGAGCCAGGTATTCATGTCTTCAAAGCATCTGGTCATTGTTGTGGTGTTAAGTGCTAGTAGGTTGATTGGGGCATACACCATGATGTCATCAGCATAGAGATAATAGTGGAGTTTGTGGCGTTTGATGATATTGCAGATGGGTTGGATGTAAATATTGAAGAGCATTGATGACAAAGCTGAGCCTTGTGGTATTCCTTGCGTGACGGGGAACTGCAATGATTTCTTTTGGGTGCATTCGACTTGTTGTGTTCGATCTTTCAAGTAGGAAGTAAACCCCTTCAGGGTATTCTTGCATAGTCCTATCTTTTGCAGGTGTTGTAACCTGGCATGGAACACTGTGTCAAAGGCTGCCGAGATGTCCAGGAATCTGTTCTTTGTTATCTATGCCTCTTAGGAGATTATCAGAGAGGGAAGTGAGTAGTGTTTCCACACTGTGCTGGGGTTTAAAGTCATGCTGATGGATGTCCAGTGGGGCATTCGTGTCAATATGGTCCTGTAGTTGCTATTGCACTGTCTTTTCGACGATTTATGCAAGGAATGGTAGGCTGGAGATGAGGCGGTATGATTTTGGTTCAGAGGGGCTTAGATTGTTGCTTTTAAGTATCGGTCGTATCATGGCATGCTTCAGGGATTGCGGCATGTGTCCTTGTTGGAGTGAATCTTTGACGATTTTGTGAATGTGATGGGAGAGATGGCTTCTTGTGGCTTTGAGCCATGCTACTGGGCATGGGTCTGATGGTGAGGTTGTTGTGTTGAGTCCGTTTAATATGTCCTCTACTTGATGTGTTGATGGTATGCTGAAGTCCTCCCAGGTTTGATGATGATCTTTCATTTCATGGTCATCTGTCTGTGATGTGATGGAGCATGTCTGGATGGTGTTTTCGATTTCATGTAGTTTGCAAATTCCTGTGGGTCAAGATGGTGGGTACAGTGCTGCGTGGTGTCCTTAGTGAGCTTTTGGACAATGCTAAAGAGTTCTCTCGGTCTGTTGACAGATTTCATGATTAGGTTGGAATGGTGTTGTTTATGTTCATTTATCAGGTTGTTATATTCCAGTTGCTTGGCTCTGTATTGAGTCAGGGAGTTATGCGACTTGTTCTGCCTCCATTTTCTCTCCAGCCTTCGGAGAGTGCACTTTGCATCTCTGATATCACTTGAGTACCAGGGGGCGTTGTACCTCCTGCGTGCTTGTGGTTCTGTACTCGTAGGGGCTGATGCTGCATTAGATATTACGGAGTTCCATTTCTCTATGCTTAGGTCGAGGGTGTCGCATTCCTGGAGTTGTGGAATGATTTCGTCTATAAATGAGTCTTTGAAGGTTCTGAAACGTCTGGCTATGCTCTCATCTTCCTTGTGTTGGGTGGGGTTTTTCAGGGTGAAGGTGAAGTCAATTACATGATGATGTGAGCAAGGGACTGTTGATGTTGTGGCCTTGCCCTGTTCCACCAAGTGCATTGGAATAAAGACCATATCCAGAGTTGTGCCATGCTGGTGCATTGATTGTCTGGCAATATTTTAGTGACTCCATGGCTTTTAGGAATGCTGTGGCTTCCTTGGTGGGGGCGGAGGTCAGGTTGTATTCTCCTAGTACAATGAGTGGTTTGTGTTTTCTGTTGTGTGCACATATTGCTTCAAGTACCGTGGAGAGATGTTCAGTTGTGGTTCCAGGAGACCTGTAAGTGAGTGAGATGCTTAGGTACTTGTTAGCTATGGTGATTGTGTTGGATTCAATCGTATTAGTGGTGGAGATTGTTTTAAATCTGTATTCCTTTCTGGCCAGTATTAGCACACCTCCTCCTCTCTTTTGTGCTCTTATGCAGTTGAATGCTGAGTAACCTGTTGGGGTTACTTGATTTAGTATTACCTGGTCTAAGTCATCTAGCCAGGTCTCTGTGAAGCAGATTATATCCAGTTTTTTGTCGAGGATAATATTCGGTTTGTTCCTGATTGATCTGGCGTTTATTAAAGCACACCTGATGTTGGCAGCTATTATTGGGTTGGTGTGTACACTATTTGTGAGATGAGTGGGTGTAGTATGTGTGGTATTATGCGGTTTGTGAACTGCAGGCTTGGTATGCTGGTGTTCTTTAGAGAGGGATGAGCCTGGTGTCCATACAAATTGGGTGGTATGTAGATGGAGCAAGGGGATTTGCTCGTTGGGTCCGATGCCCTGTGTGCAGGATGTGGAGGAGTGTAAGGTAGGCAGTGAGGTAGTGGGGAGTGGAGTGCATTTTTGCAATTTACTGACCTGGTTTTGACTTGAATTGTGGCTCAGTGGTGGTATGTGTCTGATACTTCTCTTGTATCTCTAAACTTGCCTGCTCTCTTTGTTCAGTCTCTCCTCCTTTCATGTGGCTCTAATCTGGTAATGGGGTCTATACGTTATGCAGTATGTTATTTACAAGCAGTGAGGTAGCAAACAAGCAATGAAGTAGCAACGAGGTCAAGAGGCTATGCAGCATATGCTATCTTTAAAGCAATGAGGTATTAGTGAAGTAGCAAAGAGTTAGTAGTGGAATCTATAGGTTATGTAACAGATGTTATCTACAGCAGACTGTGCAGCACATGTCATTTACAGCAGGCTATGCAGTATATGTTATCTACAGCGCATGTTATCTACAGCAGGCTATGGAACATATGTTATCAACAGCAGCATATATTATCTACAACACATGTTATATACAGCAGGCTTTGCTGCATATGTTATCGCAGCATATTTTATATTTACAACAGGGTTGTTGCGTCCAATGGAGGGTCTGTTGCGGCGATCGCTGATGGCGGGTGGAAGTAACGCTGAGAGGAGGTGGGGGAGGTCTTGCGGCATGTGTTCTAACCTGCTCCCGGGCCCGCGCCTAAGGGCCACGCCAAAGGGCCCTCAGGCGCGGGCCCGCCAGTTGCAGGAGCGCCCCATGGCGCTCCTTTTAAATGTGCTCAATGTTGCCACAATTGGATAGAGCACGCTGCTGGGCTGCGTCCGGTTCCGGCGGCTCTATCCCGCACAATCGGGAGAGCTGTGGCTGGGCCGGATGGGGGAGAGGGCTTCAGGCTTCTGCACCCGATGGCGCTTCTTTTAAATGTGCTCGATGTTGCCCCGATTGGATAGAGCACGCTGCTAGGCTGCATCCGGTTCCAGCGGCTCTATCCTGCATGATCAGGAGAGCTGTGGCTGGGCCGGATGGGGAGAGGGCTTATCCCCAAGACTCTCTTCAAACTCCAAAGAGACAGGGGCTACATGATCCTCATAGCCCCGCGTTGGCCACATCAAACGTGGTACACATTGCTTCTACATCTCTCTCAAGCCAAACCTCTGGAGTTGGGATGTACTCCGGATCTCCTATCCCAAGAGAACGGGATGCTTCTGCATCCCAACCCCCAGTCCTTACACCTGATGGTGTGGCTGCTGAGAGCTAGAACTCCAGGATATCAACCTCTCTCAACAGGTTAAAGATATCCTATTGGCGTCAAGGAAACCTTTCACAAGGCGTGCTTATGCCTTTAAGTGGTGAAGGTTTTCAATATGGTGTTCAAAAAGGGATCTTAATCCTTTTTCCGTTCCTGTGGAAGCATTACTTGAGTATTTCTTCCACCTCTCATCCTCTGGACTCAAAACCTAAGTGCCATTGCTGTTTTCCACATGCCCTTTTATGGACAACCTGTCTCTTCTCAGCCGCGTGTAGCGCGCTCTATGAGAGGTCTACTCTTAACTAGGGAGGAGTGGCCTAGTGGTTTGGGCAAGTTAACTCAGGCCGGAAGGTCGGGGATCAAATCCCACTAGAGGACAACAACCTTGGGCCGGAAGGACTGGGGTTTCTAGTCCAACAGGTGCTCCTTGTGGTCTTGGGCAAGCCACTTAACCCTCCATTGCCCATGTTCCATGTAAAATAGTTATCTCCAAGTTATAATGCCCTGTTCAATGTAATTTCAGTTTGTTCAATGTAAACCACCTTGATATCATGAAAGGCGGTATATAAGAAATGTTAAATAAATAAATAAAATTAAAAAAAATAAGCCTCCCATTAGGCCACCACTTGTGGCACAGGATCTCAATCTTTTCATTGGACAGCTCATGAAGCCACCCTTCGAACCTCTAGCCACTGCATCTTTGAAGTTTCTTTCTTGGAAAGTTATCTTCCTAATTGCCATCACTTCTGCAAGACGCATCAGTAAGCTCCAGATTTTATTGGCTGACCCTCCTTATACACGGTTCCACCATGATAAAGTAGTCCTTAGGACTCATCCTCATTTTATACCAAAGGTGGTTTTGCCTTTTCATTTAAACCAGTTGGTTTACCTTCCTGTTTTCTTCCCTAGGCCTCATGCCTCTAGTGCAGAAAAGAGTCTACATACTCTGGATTGCAAGCGTGCCTTGGCCTTTTATCTTCAGAGAACTAGACTTCACAGCTTTTTGTTGCTACCAGTTTCCAAAAGAACACTCGCCATATGGATTGCAGACTGTATATCTTTTTCCTATGAGAGTAAAGGACTTTTTCTCGAAGGTCATGTCACAGCACACAATGTACAAGCAATGGCAGCCTCCATGGTAAACCTACGCTCAGTGGCGATTGATGAAATATGCAGGGCAGCGACCTGGTCCTCTGTCCATACTTTTGCGGCCCATTATTGCCTAGACAAGGACTCCCGCCGGGGCGCCTCGTTTGGCCAGGCTGTTCTCCAGCATCTCTTTAAGACTTAGATCAACTCCTACCCCCCCCCCCCCCCCCCCGTCCCGGGTTTCGATATCAGAGATCCTTGGGAGGATACATAACCCACTTAGGCCTGTGTTTCACCACTCTTTCTGTGGTCATCTCCCTGGCATCCCCAAGCTAGGGAGTCCCATATGTGAAGACTACATTTCTGCTTGTTCCTGGAGATAGCGTAGATCTCCAGGAACAAGCAGGAATGTAGTCTTCACATATGGGTATCGTCGGTACCGACGGAGCCTGCGCGGGAACGCTCCCCAGCGTCCAATTAGAAAGCTTTTGGGAGCATCCCACAGTGCATGTGTGCTGCCTTCCCGCCTTTCCCAACTGCTCTCCTTGCGGCATCGACACCATTGGAACCGCGTCAGACAGTTCATCCGGTACCGGCATCGACTCCAGCACCGGTGTCAATACCGGTACCGACAGCATCGACATCTGTGTCCGCATTGCCGGCACCCAGTCATGCGATGCCTTACGGTACCGATACACCGGTACCAATTCCCCCCAGTACCGACTTCGGTCGGTAGGGGTATCGAGCTCTTCAAGAGCATCCGGACAGAAGGTACTTTGAGTCCTCAGAGGATTCTGACAGTTCTGTCGATGCGGGAATACTTCTCCCAGAGGAGCCTTCCTCCCCTAAACGCAGGATGTCTCCTCCAGAGGACATTTGCTTTCAGGATTTCATCAGGGAGGTGGCTCGAGGTCTGTCCATTACTGTGGCTCCTGAAACAGAGCCCAGAGCAAAGGAGCTGGAAATTTTACAATATCCCAAGGCTCCTAAGGAGGCAGCTACTTTGCCCATCCATGAGATCTTGCATGATCTCATGCTAAGAATGTGGGAGACGCCTCTTACCACCTCTCTTCACTCTCGTAGACTGGATACTATGTATTGAGTCCCTCCTTGTCCTGGTTTCCAGAAAACTCAGCTTCCTCACCACTCTATTGTAGTGGAATCAGCTATGAGAAGGATCAGGAGTGCAAAGAGACATGCCTCTAATCCTCCAAGACGTGAGTGCAGAACTTTGGATGCTTTTGGACGTTGTATCTTCCAAGCTTCCATGCTTTCTGTCAGGATCAGTTCCTATATGTTATATATGGGAATGTTCCTGAAGGAAGTCACAGGAGATTTAGAGGTTTTGAGCCCTCTTCTTCCTGAGGATAGAAGGCCGGACTTTCTCACATTGGTCAAACATGCCCAGGATGTTTCTAAATTTGTCAACCGTGCAGCTTTTGACTGTTTTGAGTGCATAAGCAGAACCTCTGCCATTGCCATAGGTGCACATAGAATTGCTTGGCTCCAGGCATCTGATCTGGAGTTCTGGGTACAAGACAAACTAGGAAATATTCCTTGTACTGGTGAGAACCTGTTTGGCAAAGATTGGCAAGAAAAAGCCAATGAATTGGATGCTGACAACTTCACCTTGGATAGATTATCCAAGGCCACAGCTGATCCTGCAAGAAAGAAATCTTTCAAGAAACTGTTCTTTTCCAAAAAGAAAAGGTTTTATCCTGCTAATTCTCAGCAGGGACGTTCTGCAGGTCAACCTGTCCGGAAAGGTCAGCAACCACCCAAACAAAGGAAAGCAAAGACTGCTAAGCCTCAACCGTCCCAGCAGTCTCAGCCTCCACAAGGCCTTTGACTTTCAGCTAGAGAACTTAGCCTTCCTGGCTCTCAATGGACCAGAGCCTTCCACCATTCCAGGAAGGTTGTGTCACTTTGCCCCCAGATGGGGGCAGATAACAGCAGAGCATTGGATACTTTCCATCATAAAAGAGGGATACAAGCTTCATTTTTTGAGCATGCCCCCTCCCACAATGATAAGACAGTTCAATTCTCACACCTCTCTCATCAACCTATTAGATCAAGAGGTCACCACACTTCTTGACCAAGGGGCAATAGAAGAAGTACCCATCCATCAACAGGGGTTTTACTCTCCCTATATCCTTATCCCAAAGAAAACAGGGGGATACAGACCTATTTTGGTCCTCAGAGAATTGAACAAATTCCTGTTCAAAGAGAAATTCAAAATGATTTCTCTAGGAACTCTGCTGCCATACCTTCAGAGTCAGGACTGGCTTTGTTCTCTAGATCTCAAGGATGCGTACACCCATGTTCTCATTCATCCAACTCACAGAAAGTTCCTTCGGTTCCTTTTTCAAGGAAAGCACTACCAATACAGGGTGCTTCCTTTTGGCCTGGCCTCAGCACCAAGAGTGTTCACGAAATGCATGGCTGTGGTAGCAGCATTTCTCCACACTCTAGGAATATTCGTCTTCCCCTACTTAGACGATTGGCTCTTTCGAGCCCCAACCGAGTCAGAGGCCAGGACCTCTCTGTCCTGCACAATGCATATCCTTCAGTATTTGGGTCTAGTCATAAACATCCCAAAATCCAGTCTAACTCCCACTCAGTCTCTAGAGTTCATAGGAGCTTTGTTGGATACCAGAAAAGCAACGGCCTATCTCCCCCAGGCACGTTGCCTTCGCATGCTGCAGTTAGCTTCTCAGGCAGTGCTAAAGCCTCATCTCACTGCCCGAGAAATGCAACAATTACTAGGCCACATGGCATCTACTGTGCATGTGGTTCCCTATGCTCGCCTCCATATGAGAGCAGCCCAGTGGACGTTATCCACTCAAAGGACCCAGGCATCAGGATGCCTGTCAGACAAAATAACAAACACAAATCATCTTATTTTGTCCCTCCAATGGTGGAAGTCCACTCAAAACCTGTTGCTGGGATCCCCATTTCAACAACCCTTACCCCTGGCAACTCTCACAACAGATGCTTCTCCGATGGGTTGGGGAGCTGATCTGCAAGACCTCTCCACCCAAGGCACCTGGACTCCACTGGAGACTCATCTACATGTCAACCTCCTGGAGCTCAGAGCAATCTTCCTTGCTCTTCGAGTGTTCCACACCCTGCTAAGCTCCAAGACAGTCCTCATTCATACAGACAATCAAGTAGCCATGTTCTACGTGAACAAGCAAGGGGGAACAGGATCTCTGTCGCTTTGCAACGAAGCTTTGCGACTATGGGCCCTCGCCAGAGAGCATCAGATTCATCTCCTGACAGTGTATCTTCCAGGCATACAAAACTCTTGGGCAGACAGACTCGGTCGAGTTCTGCTTTCACACGAGTGGTCTCTGCATGCAGACCAGGTGGCCAAGATTTTTCAAATTTGGGGAACCCCGTACATAGATCTCTTTGCAAGTCCGTGGAATGCCAAACGTCCGCGGTTCTGTTCCAGAATTCCGGCTCAGGCCATGGATGCTTTCCTCCTTTACTGGGGTCAAGACTTCCTGTATGCCTTTCCACCCATTCCCCTAATTCCCAAAACCCTGTTCAAGCTTCAGAGAGACAGAGGCCATATGATCCTCATAGCTCCACATTTGCCACGGCAAGTGTGGTACCCTCTGCTTCTACATCTCTCTCAAGCTCCCTCCCTGGAGTTAGGGTCTGCTCCAGATCTCCTATCTCAGGAGGACGGAATGTTATGGCATCCCAATCCCCAGTCTCTGCATCTTAGGGCTTTGTTGCTGAAGGCCTAGATCTCCATTATCTTAACCACCCTCAGCAGGTAAAGGATATCCTTTATGCTTCCAGGAAGCCTTCCACAAGACGCTCTTATGCTTTCAAGTGGAAAAGATTTACCATATGGTGTTTGCAGAAGGGTCTTAACCCCCGTGCGGTACCTCTGGAATCATTACTGGAGTATCTCTTTCATTTATCCAATGCAGGACTTAAGACTAACTCAGTGAGGGTCCATTTGAGTGCCATTGCAGCTTCCTTCAAGCCCCTAAATGGACAACCTATTTCCTCCCATCCTCTTATAGCAAGATTTATGAGAGGCCTTCTGCTAACTAAGCCTCCCATTAGGCCACCACCTGTGGCATGGGACTTAAACCTGGTTCTTGGTCAGCTCATGAAGCCACCTTTCGAACCCTTAGCTACTACCTCAAGGAAATTCCTTTCTTGGAAGGTTATCTTTCTCATTGCAACCACATCAGCACGCCGCATCAGTGAGTTGCAGGCATTAATAGCTGATCCACCTTATACAAGGTTCCATCATGACAAGGTAGTCCTTAGGACTCATCCACACTTTATGCCAAAGGTGGTCTCGCCTTTTCATTTAAACTAAGCAGTCTACCTGCCTGTGTTTTTTCCAAGGTCTCATGCATCTAATACAGAAAGGAATCTTTATACTTTGGACGTTAAAAGAGCTTTAGCCTTTTACTTGCAAAGAACACAGCAACATAAAAAGTCCTCTCAGCTCTTTGTTGCTTTTGATCCTTCTCATTTGGGACTTCCAGTCTCCAAGAGAACACTGTCTAACTGGATTGCTCAGTGTATTTCCTTTGCCTATCAGAGTAAGAATCTTCCTCTGGAGGGCCATGTCACAGCTCACAATGTGAGAGCCATGGCAGCTTCAATGGCTCAGCTACACTCTGTGTCTATCGACGACATCTGTCGAGCAGCCACTTGGGCCTTGGTTCATACCTTCACAGCCCATTACTGCTTGGACAAGGACTCCTGCCGGGATGCCTTGTTTGGTCAGGCTGTTCTCCAACACCTGTTCCATACCTAATCAACTCCTACCCACCATCCCTGGTTGGATGCCAGAGGTCCATGGGGGGAAGTGGAGCCTTTTCACAAGGGCACACATCCTCTGGGGTCTCTCCCTGGCATCTAAAGCTAGGGAGTCCCCACATGTGAAGACTACATTCCTGCTTGTTCCTGGAGATAGCATAGTTACTCATCTGTAACAGGTGATCTCCGGGAACAGCAGGAATTTAGTCTTCACAACCCACCCACCTCCCCTAGGAGTTGTATCTCTCTATCTCTTTCTCTTTCCCTCTCTGTCTCTTTCTTTTTCTCAGCTTTAAAACTCAACTGGAGAGAGGCAGTTGGGAAAGGCGGGAAGGCAGCACACAGGCACTGTGGGATGCTCCCAAAAGCTTTCTAATTGGACGCTGGGGAGCGTTCCCGCACAGGCTCCGTCGGTACCAACGATACCCATATGTGAAGACTAAATTCCTGCTGTTCCTGGAGATCACCTGTTACAGGTGAATAACTATGCTTTATTCACCTGTAACAGGTGATCTCCGGGAACAGCAGGAATCGAGTCTTCACAACCCACCCTCCTCCCCTAGGAGTTGCTCTCTATCACTCTCTCTATCTCTCCTTCTATCTCGGCTACAAAGCCAACTGAGGAGGGAGAGTTGGAAAGGCAGCTACGCAGGTGCAGTGGGATGCTCCCAAAAGCTTTCCTATAGGACACTGGGGAGTGTTTCCGCACAGGCTCCATCAATGCCGACGTCACCCATATGTGAAGACTATTCCTGCTGTTCCCGGAGATCACCTGTTACAGATGAGTAACTATGCTGCAGGTGAGTAACTATGCTTTATTGTATTAACCGTTGGTGTCTCACCTATTCTTGTGCTCACGGCCTCTGGAGCTCAGTGTGCTTTGGATTTCCTGCTTCTGTTCCCTCCTTTAGAATGATCTTCTCTCTGATCATTTGCTCTGCTCTTTCATCTGCCCCTGCAGATTTTTTGTCAGCACTTTCAGGGCTATACGAACACTGTGCAAGGCTCAGGACCCGGTAGGAAGTCATGCTTTCTTGGTCTACTTCTCTCTCTGTTATTGCTTCTCAGGGTGGACAAACACAGTCAAATTACACCTACCCAAACTGCAGCAAAATGAAGCCTGCAGGACACAGTGGGAGCCAGAAGAGTGTGAAGGGAGGGTTTTACCAGCCCGATGCATCCCTACACCTCAGAGCCAGTCAGTAAGGGCAGGCTTTAAATTTGTCCCCAAGCTTGCCTGATAACCTATTCATGCCTACCTGATTTTGCCTAACCGTATTCATGACTCATGAGTAAGGCTGCAGCTAAGCAATGGAATGGGGGAAGTGACAGAGTTTCCCCCCCCCCCCCCGTATTTGTGTTAATTTAGATTGGACAGACCAGCCACCCAGCCTTTCCTCATTTCTCTGTGTTCAGTAATTTAGTTATTTATAATAACTTCTACTGTTTTGCCTAGCACTAATATCAGACTCACTGGTCTGTCGCATCCCAGATCACATCTGGAACCCTTTTTAAAAACTGACATTGTCAGCCACTCTCCAAATCATCAATTACCACAGACAGTTTTAAAGATAGGCATTAGGTTAATAATATATCTTTAATTTCATTTTTGAGTTCTTTTATCATTCTGGGATGTATGCCTTTTGGTCCAAGTGATTTCTTACTCTTTATTTTGTTGATTTGGCTTATTTTATTTATTTAGACAGATTTGTATACCACCTTATCCTTCAATCAAAGTGATCACATCACATCACAATTGGAGGGTTACATTTAACATGAGGGTACTTTACATCTTTCAAGCTAACAGATTTTTTCAGGTCCTCCGAATTAACGCTATTAAACATCATTTCTGGACTGGGTAGCTCTCTTGCATCTTCCTCAGTAAAGACTGAAATATATAATTCATTTAGTCTCTATGCTACGACTGTCATTTCTGAGGACCCTTTTAACCCTGTGATCATCTAATGGTCCAGAAAAAAAAACATTACTCAAAGATGCAGAATTTTTAAGGCTGTTGTGACGAATTCCCCCAGTAGTACTATAATAATGTGCCATATCTAGAGGAGCTAGTTTTCTGAGCCCGAAGAAAGCTATGAGCTGAAAACAGTACCATATTCCTGGAGATGCCAAGGATTCCAGTAACCCAGTGTGGGTGTTGCCAAAAATATGGCAGTAGTTTCAAGTGGTCAGTACTCTTGAGAGATCAGAGCTTATCTCAGCTTCCACTGTAAATTAATGGAACTGCCAATGTCCCAAGGAATATTCAAATATTTTGATTTTCTTATAGCCTTAATCCAGTCTGTGCCTTGTGCAGATTTCATACAATGGAAACCGCTTGATTCTTCATACAGGAGTATTCAAGTCAGCTCAGTTATTGTCATTAAGCAAATATGAGCTCAATTTATAATGGGCGCTAATAAGACAGTTTTTAGAAGAAAGTGTTAATTTGGGTTTGCTATGATAAAGGGCGTGCAGACTTATGCATTCAAGACTGTTTGATTTTCTTATTAATTATGCACTTCAAAAAGGTTTTGACTATCTCTTTCAACTTGAAAAGACAATTATAGTGTAGAGTATGTCGATCTTTGCAGTTTTTTGGGGTCGTCTTGTATCTTAGTAAGTGGACTTGGCGTTTCAGCCATCATGCTCTGGCTTTCTTCAAAATAAAGTGGTTATATAATGGTTCTCAAACTAGAATATTGGGATTGAGGTGGGAAAAGTTCAAGTTTGAATACTGGAAGGCAGGGAATGTTGAATTTTTGGCATGATCCAGAAAATCGATACTAGCCACGGAATCCTGGAGTATGTTGTGTAAATCAGTAACACACACTCCTACTTCAATACATTTTTTCTAATAATTACAATTCAAAATGCATCCGCTTTTTTTGAGAGTGACACAGGGAGCATGCAGTGGGAGTAACTAGGTGCTGAGGGATCCCAATGCTTTGACTCCTTTTGATCCAGGAGGCTGCACAAAATCTGAGGGATTTCGCAGAATTCTCTATGGATTCTGCTTTGTACAGAATTTTCCTAGGACAGTGCTCAACAAATTCTGGGCGCCAGGCCACCTTTGTGCTGAAATGTTTGTTCCCTGAATGAGTTGTAACTGCAGAAACAAGCACTGCTGTAACTTTGCATGCACGATTCTTACTGGGTTTTAAGCTTGCATGGTGCAGGAAGGGAACTCCAGTGTAAATCTGTGCAGAATATGAAGGCCGGCAGTAATATGAAGCAGAGGCAGCAGGGTAGGATGATCCTGCTAGCTGGCTGAGATATGGAGAGTGAGGGCTGGCTAGCTTGCTTTTAATAGGATAGGTGGTAAAGACTGCTGAAAGAGAGGGACTTGAATAAGGACAGGATGCTGGGGGCATGAGAGAACAATTGGGTAAAGGCAGAATTTGGGGGGGCATGAGAGAAGAGTGAAGGGACATAGAGGAACTTTTTTTGCTTTAACTTTCACTAGGCCATAGTGATATGAGAGGCAAAAAAAGAAGCTGCCTCAGGTGTAGTTACAAAGGGTCGCCAAGTTGCTGACAGCATGCTTGTTGGGGATGAAGGGAGGAGAGAGGGACTGCTGGCTTTTGTTAACACACTGCAATGGCAGGTTAAAGACTTCATTTATTGAGCTGTTTGTCCCATTCTGTGTCTATAGGAAAAGAAAATTGTAGTAAATCAGGTCCTAAAGGAGCTGCAGCACATCTTTTGGGGGGTGAGGTTTTAGGACCTAGCTGTTAGCAGCTGGCTCCTAAATATTTAGGTTAGCTTCTAGATTAAAAGAAAATTGTCAAGGCTTGGCCTAGGCCTACTAATTACTTGGCTTTCAGGAAGAATAGAGTCATGGATATTTGAACATGAGTTTTCAAGATAAAACTTTGCTGTTAATGCTAGGGCTAATGATGTCTTGAGATTCTGCATAGGACTGTTCCTTTTCGTCCCTCTAGTCCAGTCCCGGAACCTCTGAGTTTAGTATCTCCTCCAGCAGCTTTGGAGACTGAAACACGTCATCGCTTTGATGACACTGGTATAAGTAGGCAAGGTCTGCCTCTCTCCTACAGTAGTTTCAGTCTCCAAGCAGCTGGAGAAGGTTCTGAGCCTGGGACTGGGCTCACTCAGCACAAATAAGCAGAGTTAATATTTTAAATATTTTAAATTTAATCAATTTTGATTTGAGTTTGGATTTTTATTTCAGGGATTAGAGAGGTACTGCTAGTTAAGGGTTCCTTCTCTATCTCTTTCTGTTCTTTTTAAGTTCACTCCCCCCCCTCCCTCGATTCCCTCCCCCCCCCCCGTTTGCTCCCCCGCGCTACAGAACGAGCAACGGGAGTGCTGATAGGCTGGATTGGCCTCCCTGCTCCCGAACCCGTGTGAACGGGTGAGGAGCAGGTGGCAGGCACGGTCAGGAGACGCGCAGGGAGGCAAAGGAGCCAGCCGTTGACACACTGTGTCTGCCACGCCGGAGCCGAAGCTGCTGATTCGGCTGAGCTCCGGCGCTGGATTGAGGCCCCACAGGAGCGGCAGTGAGTCTGCCTTTCAGTTTTTTCTTGGGTGGCGTTAGCAGCGTGGAGGACGGGAGACTGCAATCGTGTGGTTCCTCGAGTTGTAGGGGGCCTGGCTGCGTGTATTCACGCGGGAAGCGCAACAGCGGCCATTTTACAACGGCAAGCAGAGGGGACCGTTGGTTAAGATGCCTTGAGTCCTCGGAGGCTCATTTTGGCCTCATTTACAGTGGGGGGGGGGGGGCCTAGCCTGAGATCAGCTGCGGGCTACTAATAAAAAAAAATTTAAAAAAAAGAAGAAAGTTAATTTGTAGGCTGTGTGGCTGGTTGGCCTTGGCTGCTGAAGGTGGTCAGCGTTACCGGTGGTGATAGCATGCCGGCCAGACCTCGCTGCTTGGTCTGTGGCACGAGGCATGGCACAGTCTTAGACTCAGGTGTGTGCAGGGGCTGCACTAACGAGGCGGCCGTCATGGAGAAGGCGCTTGACTTGGGGACCAGAGGGCAGTTGGCGGTTCCTCAGGAAGAGGGAGAAGTCCTGCCATCTCTGCTGGTCTCCTCGGAACCGGTAGCGGGATCGTCTACTGCGGTAGGGCCACCTCCTCCGCTGTTACTGGGCCAGGCGGGGGGGGGCCTCCCATGGTCCCGTCGGATTTCTTTGCGCTCATGCATCAGGCGTTTTCATTGTTGCAGCCCGGGATAGCAGCACTTTCTCCTGCCACGCGGGGAGAGAAGCGGCTGGGAAGTCCGCTGCAGTCCAAGAATGGGGCTGCCCCTGTCAAGAGAAGTAAGGTGGCAGGGGTTGAGAGCTCAGCATCCCTGCCCTGGGGGGATCCGGAGGCGGGAGACGAAGATTTAGAGGACGTCTCAGGGGACGAGTTAGAAGAGGGGGAGTTGCCTGACTCGGAACAACAGGCTAGGGTAGTCAGGGTGTTTAGGCGAGAGGAGCTGCCAGCGCTGATTACCGAGACTCTCAAGATGCTAAACATGCCATCTGCAGTTCCGGCAGCGGATGAGGCGTTGGAGGATCCGCTGTTGCAGGCCGTTCGGACAACGCAACGGGTGTTTCCTATTCACAGGGTGTTTAGAAACATGATTCAGGAGGAGTGGGATTTGCCAGAGTTGGCTCTAGGGGTTCTAGGGCGATAGCTCGGCTGTATCCACTGTCAGACCAAGATAGGGAGCTTTTTTGCTCCCCTAAGGTAGATGCGGCGGTGTCGGCCGTTACTAAGAAGACTACGATTCCGTTAGAGGGGTCCGCGGCGCTTAAGGATGTTCAGGACAGAAAGTTAGATACGTTGTTAAAGCAGGTGTTTGATATAAGCGCTCTTTCCATGCAGGCCTCTATCGCGGGAGCATGGGTGGCAAGAGGCTGCCTGAGATGGTCCCAACGGCTTCAGGGGGATCAGTTGGGAGAGCAGGTAGATGAAGTGGCGCGTCTGGAGTCGGGGACCACCTATTTGGCAGATATCCATTATGACCTCATCCGGGGGCTTGCAAAGAGTATGGCTTCCGTGGTGGCAGCTCGGCGGTATTTGTGGTTGCGAAACTGGTCAGCCGACGGTTCTTCGAAGGCTCATCTCGGCAAGCTTCCTTTTAGGGGGAAGCTTTTGTTTGGAGAGGATTTAGACAAGTTGGTTAAGGATCTCGGGGAATCCAAGGGGGGAGGTTGCCTGAGAATAAGCATAAGTAAGGCCACCCTAGTACAGTTCCCAAAGGGTCTCAGAGAGAGTTTCGTAGGTTTCGGGCCTCTCACTTCGGCCAGTTGCAGCGAAGTAGGTTTCTGGCATGAGGCCGAGGATTTCGAGGGGGCAGGCAGAGGTTTTGGGTCTTTCCCGTCCTCGAGCCTTAAGAAGCCTCAATGAGGTGAGGGGAACTCAGGTGGGGTGCGTGCCCGTGGGAGGACTGTTACGGGAGTTTTACCCTGCCTGGGTCCAGATTACGTCAGACCAGTGGGTGTTGGAAATCATTCGAGAGGGGTATGCTCTGGAGCTCCATCGGCCAGTGCTAGACTCCTTTGTCCAGTCACCTTGCAGAGCCCCACTCAGGGTCCGGGCGGTTCAGGAGATGCTTCAGCAGCTGCTACAGCTCAGGGCGGTGGTGCCCTTCCCTTCGGACCAGTGCGGGTGCGGTCGATACTCCATCTATTTCGTGGTGCCAAAGAAAGAAGGCGCATTTCAGCCGATTCTAGATTTGAAAAGGGTGAATCGGTGTCTCCGAGTGACTCATTTCCATATGGAGACGTTGCGCTCCGTGATTGTGGAGAGTTCCTTAGTCGTTAGACCTCATGGAAGCTTATCTGCACATCCCCGTTCAGCGAGAGCATCAACGGTTTCTTTGGTTTGCGGTGCCCCTGGGGCACTTTCAATTCCGGGCTTTGCCTTTTGGTCTGGTGATGGCGCCAAGAACTTTCACCAAAATCATGGTGGTGGTGGTGGCGGCGGTGCTCCGCAAAGAGGGCATGCTGGTACACCCGTATTTGGACAATTGGCTGATTTGGGCAAAGTCAAAGGAGGAGAGCAACGCGGCCACCGCCCGGGTAGTGCAGTTGTTGCAGAGCCTAGGCTGGGTGGGTCAACTTTGCGAAGAGCAAGTTGGTTCCCTCTCAGTCTCTGGAATATCTGGGGGCGCAGTTCGATACAGCACAGGGAATGGTGTGCGGGCTCAGGGGTTGAGGGAGCTCGTGCGGAGTTTTCTGTCCTGACTGGCGCCTACAGCTTGGCAGTATCTTCAATTACTCAGAACAATGGCAGCCACGATCGAGGTGGTGCCGTGGGCCAGGGCTCACATGAGACCATTGCAGAGGGCTCTACTCCGGCGGTGGTCCCATCAGTCTGACGCGCTATCTCATTGGCTGGTCTGCCCACCGGAGGTGAGGCAGGAACTTCCCTGGTGGTTACGGCCGGAGAGTTTGGAAAAAGGAATGCCTCTGGAGGCCCCAGCCTGGAGACTTTTGACGACAGATGCAAGTCTATAGGGATGGGGAGCGCATTGCAAAGGAAGGTTAGCGCAGGGACAATGGTGGCTGTTAGAGAAGGAGTGGTCCATCAACAGATTGGAGATGAGGGCGGTGTATTTGGCCCTTCTGGAGTTCCAGTCGTAGTTGAGGCAGGCGGCGGTGCATGTACTGTCCGACAATGCGACGACAGTAGCCTACATCAATCAACAGGGCAGCACAGGAAGTGCGGCATTGGAGACGGAGGCGAGTCAGCTGTTAGGCCGGGCCAAGTTAAATCTGAGGGGCTTTTGGGCTCAACATGTGGCTGGAGTGGACAATATCGAGGCGGATTATCTAAGTCGGCGCAAGGTAGATCCAGAAGAGTAGGTACTTTACCCGGATGTGTTTGGTCTAATCATACGGCGCTGGGGGATGCCGCTAATGGATCTGATAGTGACGTTCGAGTCCGCAAAGGCAGCCTGATTTTACAGCAGAAGGCGAGAAAGGATGTCGGAGGGTCTCGATGCGTTGACGCAGAGGTGGCTGGTGGTGGGCTCTCATAGGCCGGTTAGTACAGCGCAGTGAGAGGCACGAGGGCCTGCTGGTTCTGGTGGCGCCTGACTGCCCAGAAGACCTTGGTATGCGGATATGGTGCATCTGCTGGTGGACAGGCCGTGGAAGCTTCCACCGCGGGAGGACCTGTTAGTTCAGGGGTCGTTACGTATGCTGCAGATGAGTGGGTTCTCGATTAGGGCTTGGCTCTTGAAAGGGCTAGGATGAAGGCCAAGGGCTATTCCGCGGCAGTCATTTCCACTTTGTTGAAGGCACGAAAGCGATCTACATCATTAGCGTACATACAGGTCTGGGGCATTTTTGAGGCCTGGTATGCGGATTGGCGGCTGCGGCCCTCAGTGGTGTCTATTCCGCAGATCCTTTAGTTTTTGTATGATGGTGTGGAGAAGAGACTCGCGGCTAGTTCTTCGCAAGTTCAGTTGGCAGCGCTGTCTTGTTACTGTGGTAATGTGCAAGGTCAGGTGTTAGGAGCGCACGTGGATGTTAAAAGATTTTTGCGGGCCGTGTTGCTCATGCGTCTGCCACACAGGTGTTCGGTTCCTGCATGGGACCTGAATTTGGTGTTGGACGCGTTGGTCAGAGAACCGTTTGAGCCATTAGGTAAGGCGTCTCTGAAGGATCTGACATTGAAGACAATTTTTCTGGTGGCTATTTGCTCTGCTCGCAGGATTTTGGAATTGCAGGCGTTGTCCTGTAAGGAACCGTATCTTTCCTCCTTCGATCAGAAGGTGGTGTTGCGTACAGTTCCTGCATTCTTACCTAAGGTGATATTGGTCTTTCATGTCAACCAAGTGGTTTCGTTGCCGGTATTCTCGGGCGAGGAGAAGGAAGCGACGGCAGGTAAATTGCATCTTCTCGATGTTCGGGCACTCAAGAGGTACCTCTGCGGGACAGCGTCCTTCCGTAGGTCGGACAGGTTGTTTGTGTCGTTTGGGGTCCGCGGAAGGGGGAGGCTGCGGCGAAGTCTTCCATTTCTAGATGGTTGAAGGAAACCATTGCAGTGGCGTATATTTTGAAAGGTAAAGTGGTACCAGAGGGTCTTAGAGCTCATTCGACTAGGGCACAGGCGGCATCTTGGGCAGAATACAGTTTTGGTGCCAGCCGAAAATATTTGTAAGGAGGCAACTTGGTCGTCATTGCATACTTGCTTGATATGTTTGCTTGTTTTTTGTTACAATACCTACAAAGTTTATACTTACTGTTCAATGTAAATAGTTGATTTCTACTGTTCTATGTAAAATGTATACAAATTGTGTACAAGACTGTTAATCTGTTATATGTAAACCGCCCTTGATCTCTGGAAGGGGCGGTATAAAAGAAATAGTTAAATAAATAAATAAATACTTTTGCCAAGCATTATAGGCTCGATGTGCACGCTTCTAGAGATGTGTGTTTTGGATCGGCGGTGCTTCAGGCTGGTCTTGCAGGGCCCTCCCGTTGATATTCACTGCTCTGTTACATCCTCAGAGGTTCCAGGACTGGCCTAGAGAGACGAAAAGGAAGAGGTCATTAGACTTACCTGCTAATTGTTGTTCCTTAAGGAATTCTAGTCCAGTCCCGGATCCCACCCGGGGTTGTTTTGCTGTCAGCCTGAAGTTCGAAGTGTGCAGTGAGGTATTTGGAAGATCTTTCGAAGGGCTCGTTTTGAAAGAGCAGATGGAATCCTTTCTAGGCAGTACTTCGTTTCTTCTGGGGGTACGTGATGCTTCCAGGAGAGCGTCTTCTACGTTTTTGATCTTGTACCATATGGGTACGTTACAGACAGTTTAAAAAAAAAAAGTTTATTTCAATGAGGGTCCGTAGGACTATGTATTTGTTGTTTATTTAACTACTTATTTGTTGCTCTGCTGAGTCTGCTTTGTCAATAGGTACTGGAGGAGAGAGGCGGACCTTGCCTACTTATACCAGTGTCATCAAAGCGATGACGTGTTTCAGTCTCCAAAGCTGCTGGAGGAGATACTAAACTCAGCGGTTCCGGGACTGGACTAGAGTTCCTTAAGGAACAACAATTAGCAGGTAAGTCTAATTACTTCTTTCTATGTTATCTATGGTCATTAATCTTGCATTTTGTTTTTCATAGTGTACTTCACTTTGCAATATACAAGGTGGCCCAAAAAAAGTGAGAACATCTCGTAGCATATAAGTTATTTAAAAATTCAAAAAGACAGATGTAAACGATTGACAAATTTAAAAAAAAAGATGGTGACCGGAAATTGTCGAAATAAAGATGTTATATAGCTAAAAAAGGAAAATAAGTAAACTATTTAAGCTTTTAATTTACGAGATTCTCACTTTTTTTGGGCCACCCTGTATATGTTTCATTTTTTTTATACCACCAATTATGGCAGTGTACGATAAGTCCAGCATAATTCAAAATAAAATTAGAGGATCAACATGCCAGGACAAACGAGGAAATTGTAATCATTTACAAACCAGAAAATGGAAATGAGGGATGTAGAAGGGGGGAAGACGAATAGCTGAATCGCTTTCCAGGTCTCACATGGGTCAAGATCAAAAAGAATCACTGTCAAAGATCTGAAAAAGCCTGGCTATAAAACCATGAATTTACGCCTTTTATAAATATTTGATACTTCCTGTTATATGGAAGACAGAATATCATATTTGAAAGTAAAGTAAATTTTTATAGATAACTTGCATTGTTTTCTCAGTCTGAGTTAGCAGAAAATTTAGAGTGCAGATAGATAACACATTGTGATCGTGCCACTTTTTAGTTTTTCTGGAGGCTAAGTGCAGCTGAAATCCCTCCATTATAGCTCTTCTATCTCCCTTTCCACTAGAGCTGTGCCTGCCTGGTCATTTGGGCATGAATATACCGCTATATAATTAAAATCATGGATGCTGCCATTGCTTCACACAGGTTCAAAATTGCTTTATTCTGCTAACCGCTCCCCAAAATTGGTTTCTCTAGCTAAGTTCTAGGCCCCCATTCACTGGCTAAATAATAACCTAAGTTGACAAGGTGGGCAACATTAGCCTGGCAAAAACATTGAGCACTTTCTGGGGCAGGCTTATGACTGAGCCCATTTGCATTGATTTTCTTTACTAACCATCCAAGTTTAGACAGGCAACCCCAGTCATACAGACTCAGAGCAGTCCTAAAATATAGTTGTTCAAATATTAACTAGTTAGATTTTAGATGAATTTGTGTCTGAAAACTTAGCCTGTTTTTGGATATTTTCAGGCAAATTTTCAGCTAAACCTGCTAAATGTAACTGGTTCTCTTATCCACTCAGCAAATCTTTAAAAACTAATCCACAGATGTTGGGCATGACCTCCACTGAAAAACAATTTAGCCTCGCTAAAGGGCACAGACAAGTCTGTTGGTATGTGGCACTTCCCTTGGTCACAGTATATCGTAATTCTCAGTCCTGCTTTGGATTATTCTGGGTTTGTCATGTCCCAGGATGGTAAGGTGCCCCACATGAATTCCTGTATCCTTCACTGTGCCATGGTCGACTGACTTATCTGTTTGTTGCTTTAATCTTACACAGCTTTGTGCTGCTTCACGACAGCATAATTTTCTGCATCATCTTTGTATCATTTGGCTTCCGATATTTGTATAAATAAGCATCTCAATTTAAATAACCTTTTTTTTTAAACCACAATGGCGTGTGACCTTTTGAGTTTGATTTCATGCTGGGACTGGGCAAAGCATGTTAATATTTCAATGGATGGTCCTAGAGAGTGTCCATGAGCCTCTATTGGGGGGATATTTTTTTGTGCTCAGTTACAAAGCTCTAATCCATGGGCCTGTGATGTAAAAAAAAAAACAAAAAACCCACACCCTCAGAAAAGGTATTAATGAAGGGATCAGATTAAGAACAACCATCAGAAATCCTGTGGTGGGGGGTGGGGTGGAGTTGCAGTCCTAAATGCAACCTGAAAGAGACAATGGAAGATATAATAAGAGTGTTTATTTCCAGTCAGGAGTAGGTACACAGATTTTGTTTGGCAGTGGGAAGGGAGAGTTAGAACTGATGACTGTTTCTGTGAAAGTTGCTTGGCTCCTTTATTTTCTACACCAGTCATCAGCAAACAAGCTGGAAAAAGAGACTTCTTTGATCCATACTCACAACTTATAAAAGCAGTGTCTCTGCTTCACATGAGCCAGGAACAAGGGGTCAGAGCATGCTCTCCTCCCCTTCCTGCAGCCAACTTCATTAACAGCTGGCTTCCTCTCAGTCCTCTCTTGCTTTCCGAGAAACTTGGACTAGACTGTTCAGTGTACTGTTCTCAACCCAAACCATTCACGTTGTGAGAGAGATAGCATATATGCTGCTTCTCCGGGAACAAGTAAGAAGTCGGCCCTCACATATGGGTGACATTCGCACCAACAGAGCCCGCACAGAGCATTTCCCCAGCTTTCACAGAAAGGCTTTGGGAATGCTACCACGCATGCGTGGCCCCGCCCAAAGATGCCATCTTGCTCAGACTCCTTTTTTTCTGCAGAGCCCAACAGATGTATGTCCTTTTCCCCAGAAAAATCCTTTAAAAATTATCCTCAAAAATTGTGTTTTTCCCGGTTTGCGTACCAATTCCTCTTCCCACCTCGAGCCAGCGTCATCCCCGACGCCATCCTCAGCTCTTCCCTTCTTTTTAGATGAGGCTCGCCTCGACCAGCGTTGGTGCCCTTTTTCACCCAGGAGTTGTCTACCCTGACCATGTGTCTCCCACCATGTCCCCCGGTGGGTTCAAGAAGTGCGACCGCTGCAGTCAGACCATGTCTGTCACAGACACCCATGACTGCTGCTTGCACTTTCTCAGCCCGGACCACGACAGTACCACCTGCGACCTGTGCCAAGCCATGACTCGGAGCCAACAGGAAACGGTTGGAGTTGTAGGAGAAGCTGTTCCCGCGATCCGACTCAGCACTGGCTTCCCCGACACTGAGCCCCAAGCTGAGCACATCCCATGAGGCCCGGGTGTCTTCGGAATCCTGCGGCAGTGGCTCTTCCGTAAAGACACCGGACCCTTAAAAGAAAAAATTCTTGAAGCCAATTGAGGTTCCACCAGTGAAACCCGGTAAGGTCCCACGGAGGGACTTTGGTGATTCCGAGCAGTGCCCTCTTAAGGCCTCTAAGAGGGAGTCCTTGGCTGGCGGCGACCTTGCGAGGCTCCTCGAGGCCGTGGTCCTCATCGAGGGTGCACTCGCAAGAGTGTCAGTGTCAGGCCCGAGACCCTCTGTGCCCATGCCGAAAGCTGCAGAGCCTCCTGGTATCGAGTCAGGGTGGCGACCCTGGAGCAGAATATCTCTGCCATCCTGGCCTTGCAGCAGGCGATAATGTCAGGTTTGCCCGCATCATCTGCCCCGACAACTGGGTCCCGACTGCGGGGGACTCCCCAGGCGTTGAGCCAGGTCCTGAGTGTCACCGGCCTCTGATGAGCCCTTGGCACCGATTGAGGTCCCAGTCCTGATCTTCGGATGTCCGGTCCTCTCCGGCCAGTTTCCGGGAGTCTGACCCGAGACCTACCGGAGGAGCCCGGTTCCTTGGGGCCAGCCTTGAGGCAAGAGAGCCCCAAGCCTCGGAATCCTTGACGCTCTCAGGCTTCGACTGGGAGACCGACGTCAAGGCCTTCCCCGAGACCTCTCGACACCAAGACATCCCCTCAGAGCCATCTCTTTCGGAACCCCAGCGCCCCTTCCTACCTGAGGATGTGGCTTTCCACGACTTCGTATAGGACATGGCCCGGGTCCTCTCAGTCCTGACCGAGTCAGAGGAGGACCCGCGCACCTAAGAACTGGAGATCCTCCAGTATGAGTCCCTACCAAAGAGACTCTGTGCCGGTGCAGCCCATTCTTGAGCTCCTGCGAATGTGGGAGATCCCAGCCTCAGTGCCGGTGGTCATCCGGCGCCTCGACACCATCTACCACGTCAAGAAAGGCCCAGGCTTCCAGAAGTCCCAACTCCCGCATAACTCCATGGTCTTGGAGTCCTTGATGCAAAACTCAAAAGCCAGAAGAACTACTTTTCTGGCCCCCCAGGGCAGGGAAGCCAGAGCTGTCTTCGCCCTCTGGCGCAAATGCTTCCGGGAATCCATGCTGGGCTGCCGGATATAGGCCTATGAGTTGTACATAAGTATGTACTTCAAGGGCCTTATCCAAGTGCTGACAGGATTTTCTGTGGGCCTCACCGGGAACCCCTTCAGAGGTTCCAAGCCCTGACCGCCGGGATCTGGGACTGCTCCAAGTTCCTCTCCCACACCGCCTACAATGGCTTTGAATCTGCAGCAAGAGTAGCCCAACCTCCACCAGGGAGACTGGCTGTGCTCCTTAGACCTAAAGGATACTGTACATATACCCACATCCTGATCCACCCCTCCCACAGACAGTACCTAAGGTTCGTGGTGAGAGGAGAGCACTACCAATACAGGGTACTTCCATTCAGTTTGGCCTCCTCATCCAGAGTCTTTACAAAGTGCCTGGTGATCGTGGCCGCCTACTTGCGCCTGCAAGGGGCCTTCATCTTCCCCTTCCTAGACAACTGACTCATCTGAAGCAGCATGGCCCTCGAGGCCAGCCAGGCCACAGGATGAACAATCTACCTCCTGCAGCACCTGGGGTTCTTCATCAACTACCCCAAATCCCACCTCTCTCCCGCCCAAAACCTGGAGTTCATAAGCGCCCAGCTGGACACGTTACAGGTCAAGGCCTCCCTTCCAAAGGAGAGAGCGCTTTTCCTTGTGCAGCTAGCAAAAGAGGTACAGACTCGCTGATTGGTACCGGCTCGCCGCCGCCTCCTCCGGTTGCTGGGCCACATGGCCTTGATAGTTCATGTCACACCCCTAGCCCACTTGCACATGCAGGCGGCCCAATGGTGCCGCCACTCTCAGTGGACCCCAGTCACGGGCAGGCTACGAGATAGGATCAGAGTCACCTGCCAACTAACAGACTCCCTCAACTGATGGCTGTCCCTGTGCCACCTCCAGCAGAGGATGCCATTCCAGGCACCAACACCGCAGATGGTCCTAACGACGGACACATCCCTCCTGGGTTGGGGAGCACACTGTGGAAACCTCCACACTCAAGGCAGCTGGTCACAAGAAGAGTTGCTCCTGCAGATCAATCTCCTGGAACTCAGGGCCATTTTCCTAGCCCTGCGAGCATTCTGCCACATGCTGTGCAACCGTCCTATGCTGATCCAGACGGACAACCAGGTCGCCATGTTCTATGTGAACAAGCAAGGGGGCACAGGTTCGTACTCCCCCTGCAGGAAGCAGTGGCTCTCCTCTCCTTTGTGGTATGCCACGGAATGCTCCTGCAAGCAGTGTACCTTCCAGGCCGGAACAATTACTTGGCGGACAAGCTCACCAGAGTCCTCCTTCCACACGAATGGCATCTGCACCCCAATGTGGCACAGCAACTCTTCTGCCTTTGGAGCAGGCCCGAGATTGACCTGTTCGCTTCCACGGACAACACGCAGCTGCCCTGCTTCTGCTCATGGCAGCCGCACCTGGAGAGAATAGCTGCAGACACCTTCCTGATACCGTGGTCCGAGGGCCACCTCTGTGCCTTCCCACCAACTCCATTGATGTCCAAGACCCTCTTCAAAATTCAAAGCAAGCAGGCATGTGGTGCTCTCCCCAACTCACTAAGCCGCCGTTTGAGCCCCTGGCCACCTGCCACCTGAGATACCTCTCCTGGAAAGTGATTTTTCTGGTGGTTATCATGTCTGCTCGGAGAGTGAGCGAACTCCAGGCCTTAGTGGCAGATCCACCATACACAAGGTTCTATAAGAACAGGGTGGTGCTCCGCACACATCCCAAATTTCTTCCCAAGGTGATATCCCCTTTCCACCTCAACCAGGAGATGGTCCTTCCCATCTTTTTCCCACGGCCCCACGTCGGCAGGGAAGAATTCATCTTGCATACGCTCAACTGCAAGCGGGCCCTGTCCTTCTACCTGCAGAGGACCCAGGCCCATCGCAAAGCCCTTCAGCTCTTTGTGTCATATGACCCTAGTAGACTGGGGCTTCTGGTAATGAAGCGGACTCTGTCCATGTGGATGGTAGACTGCATCGCCCTCTCCTGTGAGCGCGTGGGCCACTCCCTTGAGCACCGGATCACTGCTCATCGTCTGCAGGCCATGGCTGTGTCGATGCCGGAAATCTGCAGAGCTTCCACATGGGCTTCAATTAACACTTTTTTGTAACTCATTACTGCCTGGAGAGTGAGTCCCACAGAGACAGTGCCTTCGGACAGGCAGTACTCTGTAATATTTTCGGTATGTAGGCAACTTCTGCCCTCCGACCATTTTGTGTTCAGGCTACCAGAGTAATAGTGTCGCTGAACGCTAGAGTCCTGCAGAGCCCTTCAGTGGGGACTCATCTTCTGCAACTCACGGCCATCCGAGGGGTCACTGGTGGTTCTGTCATGGTTCAATCCTTGGCAGCTTGGAGCTAGGGAGTCCAATACATGAAGACTGACTTCCTGCTTGTTCTTGGAAAAAAGGTATTCACCTGTAACAGGTATTCTTCAGGGACAGCAGGAATCAGTCCTCCCAACCCTCCCTCCTCCCCTTGGAGTTGCCTCCCTACATTGTTTTAAATTTTTTTTTGCTATGTCATTTGACTGAGCAAGATGGCACCCTTGGGCGGGAAGGGGACCACGCATGCATGGTAGCATTCCCAAAGGCTTTCTGTTGGCACCGACATCACCCATATGTGAGGACTGATTCTTGCTGTCCCTGGAGAACATCTGTTACAGATGAGTAACTATGCTTTTTTCCCGTGCTTGAGTTGACTCTGGTTTTAAGAAAACTCTTAACACAGAGACAGAAAGGACTAATAAGTCTCTAGTGGTTTGGTTTGTTTATTTAGCTAGGCTTGTATACCACTTTTCACCGGGTCAAAGTGGTTTACAGGGAACAGAACATTTTACAGTAAACATATGTCATACAAGGAACAGAGTAACAGTTAAGAATTGAAACGGTTCAATATTTGCTAACAATCATACTAAATATTATAAACTGTAGTACTATATACAAACATTGGAGCTAGATGGTATTTTCAAACAGCTATTTACAATTGTGATTCTGTTTTAATAGTGTTATGTTGATGAAGGGGGGTTAGGTGGAGGGACCAAAATGTTCAGTGAATAGATGGGTTTTCAGGTGGTTGTGAAAGGCAGAGAGACTGGTAATATTTCTTAGTGTGTCAGGTAGAGAGTTCCATAGGGAAGGAGCGTAGAGTTCAAACGCATTGCAGCATGTTTGTTGGTTGTATTTAGGTTTGGATTGTGCTATGTTAAGTTTGTTGATTGTAGAATGTCTTCATGGTCTGTTTGTAGGGGGTTTCTTTAGCAGGGATTTGAGGCAGGTTTCCTGGTGGGAGTGAAGTGCTTTGTGCATGAGGAGGATGCATTTATATTTGATTCTATTGGTAAGGGGCAGCCAGTGTAATTATTTTAGGATGGGGGTGATGTGGTTGTGTTTATTAGCTCCTTGGATGGTATGTGCAGCGGTGTGTAATGCAGTTTGAAGGGTGAGAAGTGTAGATTGGGGTAGACCCTGATAGATATTGTTACAGTAATCTGCAGGGGAGAGAGTGAGAGCTTGCAGTGCTGATCTAAAATTTGTTGGTTCCAGAAAGGGATAGAGTCATTGCAGGGTCTTTGTTTTGAAATAGATTGTTATGGCTGTCGTTGCTACTTGGATTTTGAAGGATAGTTGCTAGTCAGTAGTGATACCTAGGTATTTCAACTCTGTTTTTACGTTTTATTTTTAGTGTTATAGTGGTTGGGGGTGTGAAGGAGGTATCCTTTGTTATGAACATATCCTCGGTCTTTTTAATAGGTTTGCGTACCAATAGGTTATTTGTTGAGAGCTAGTGTGTAACTTCTGTGAAACAATCTTGAATTTGTAATTGAGTTGAATGGAGAGGAGTGGGCAGTAGAGCATAACATCGTCAGTGTATATGTGGTAATGGATGTTGTGTTTTTTGGGTTGTAGGTATAGGTTAAAGAGGGGTGCGGATAGAGTGGAACCTTGGCGTACTCCTTGTACTTGTTGGTACGGTTTAGAGATGTTTGAACCTATTTTTATTTTTATTTATTTTATTTATTTATATTTCTTCTATACCGCGCTATTAATATCAGTGCGGTGTACATTAAACAGAACATACAGCAATGCATCAAGCAACATTGTGTTTACAATGAACAGGGTGGTAACTTGGGTATAACCGGGGAAACTATCTACAAATCATTTAAATGGTGCATAGGTTCCTGGAACAGTGAGATTTAGGTAAGGGGGAAATGAGAAATGAACTAACCAACCATTTTCTTGCTGGGCCTGATTGTTGGGGCGGTTTGGGCGGGAAGACGGAGTGCTCGTTGCCTGCTTTCCAGTATTAGTTTTTGGGTAGTATTTTAGGAACAGATGTTTCAACGCTTTTCTGAATAGGGCCAGGTTCGTGATGGCTCAGATTTCTGCGGGGAGGGCATTCCAGGCTCTAGGTACGTATATCGAGAAGGCCCTATTGGCTGTTGCCTTTGTGCATTTTGTCATTATTTTAGGGACTTCTAAGGTGTTCATCATTGTGGGTCTTCTGTTTCTGTTGCCCGGCTTGTTATGAATCAACTTGCTGATGGGCGTGGGGGGCTGGTTATTTAGTGCTTTGAACTTTGAATTTAGTGCTTTGAATTTTTATTTGTTGTTTTCTTTCTGTAAGATATGATTTAAACCATATCAATATGATGTATTGGATTCCAAATAGTTGTAGTCTCTGGAGTAAGATGTTATGGTTGACTGTATCAAACGCTGCAGAGACATCCAGGAATATCAGGAGGTAGATTTGTGTACGGTCTTGAATGCCTTTGGTTATGGTGTTAATGAGACAGGTCATAAGGGTTTCTGCCCCATGTAATGGGTGGAAACTGTGCTGTTGAAGATCGAGTAAGTGGTTTTCGTCAATATGATTTTGGAGCTGGAGCTGTACGGTTTTCTCGATTTTAGCCAGGAATAGGAGGCTGGCAATGGGTTGGTATGATGCTGGGTCGAGATTTGGTTTCTTCAGTGTAGGGTGGATGGATGAGAGCTTTAAATTGCCAGGCATTATTCCTTTTTGGAGTGCTTCATTTGTCATCTTGGCTAAAAATGGACTGACTTCGGTTCTTGCTGAACTTGTTTCACATCCTTAATCCCAAGGCAGAGTACACAATACAACACAGCATCAACACAACATTAAACTACTACTACTACTATTCAGCACTTATAAAGCACCACGCACGCAGCGCTGCACAGCTAGCCTACAAGAGGTAGCCAACATACAGAGACAGTCCCTGCCCGTCAGAGTCATGCACATCGGAGCTTACAATCTAATTAGAACAGTACAGAGCATTAGTCAGTTCTGCGCAAGGTACAGTGAGGTATAGTTTGGTCATAAACGTTGACGGGGGTTAGGGTAAGATGAGGATGGAGTCAGGATCTGAATGCAATGGTGAAGAGGTGGGTCTTCAATCTGGATTTGAAGAGGGCCAAGGAGGATGCCTGGCGCACAGACGCAGGTAGGCTATTCCAGGTGTATGGTGCAGCAAAGTGAAAGGAGCGCAGTCGGGAGTTCGAGGTGCAGGTGAAAGACATTGATAGAAGTAATTTGTTAGCGGAATGCAAGTTTCAAGAGGGGACGTAGGGAGAGATAAGAGAAGAGAGGTATTGAGGGGCCATAGAGTGAATGCATTTATAGGTTATAGGTCAGTAGGAGAAGCTTGAACTGGATGCAGAATTGGACAGGGAGCCAGTGAAGCGACTTGAGAAGAAGAGTAGTGTGGGCATGGCAAGGGTGGCCGAAGATTAGTCGAGCAGCGTGATTTTGTATAGATTGAAGGGGAAGGAGGTGGCTCGCGGGGAGACCAGTGAGGAGTAGGTTGCAATAATCGAGGCAAGAGGAGATCAGGGAGTGGATAAGCATTTTGGTAGTGTGTTCGGAGAGGAAGGGGTGGATTTTGCTGATGATGTAGAGAAAGAAGCGGCAGGTCTTAGCTACAAGCTGGATATGAGCGGAGAAAGAGAGTGAGGTGTCAAAGATAACCCCTAGATTGTGGGCAGAGGGAACAGGAAGGATAATAGATCCATCTACATGGACTGAGAGAGGGGGAAGTGGGGGGGAGGAGTTAGGTGGAAAGACAAGGAGTTCAGTCTTGGCCATGTTCAGTTTCAATCGGCGATGAGACATCCAGGCAGCGATGTCCGAAAGACAGGCAGAGATCTTGGACTGAGTTGCCAGAGAGATATTAGGTGTAGAGAGGTTGATTTGGGAGTCATCGGCATAGAGATGGTACTGAAATCCATGGGAGGAGATAAGCGCACCAAGGCCTTGAGTATAGAGAGAGAAGAGGGGGCCCAAGACAGAACCCTGGGGTACACCTACATGGAGCGGGGTGGGGAGGAGGAGACGCCACCAGAGCATACACTGAATGAGCGGTGGGAGAGGTAAGAGGAGAACCAGGATAGTATGGAGTCCTTGAAGCCAAGCGAGGAGAGGGTGGTGAGGAGAAGGTCGTGGTTAACGGTGTCAAAAGCAGCAGAAAGGTCAAGAAGGATGAGGCTAGAATAGAGGCCCTTAGATTTAGCCAGGAACAGGTCGTCGGTGACTCTTGTGAGTGCCGTTTCAGTGGAGTGTAGTGGACGGAAGCCGGATTGTAGTGGGTCTAGGAGGGCCTGGGAGGAGAGGAATTCGAGGCAGCGACGGTGGACTGCTTGTTCTAGTAGTTTGGATATGAAGGGAAGAGAGGGGTCGATAGTTAGTTAGAAAGGCATGCGGGATCAAGTGAGGGTTTCTTGAGGAGGGGTGTGACAACAGCATGTTTGAAGTCAGTGGGAACAGTTGCAGTGGAGAGTGAAAGGTTGAGGATATGAGTGATGGAGGGGACAATGGTGAGGGAGATGGCGCGTAGGAGATGGGTGGGGATAGGATCTGATGGACAGGTAGTGGGTTTGGAGGAGGAAAGAAGGAGTGCAGTTTCTTCAGAGATTGGAGGGAAGGAGGAGAGGGTGGCAGGGGGAGTATGGATGGGGGAAGAGAATTGGGGAGGGGGTAGGGAATTGGAGGGTAATCTTGTGGATTTTGTCGTGGAAGTAGTCGGCCAGGGTTTGGGCAGAGAGGGAAGGCAGAATCGGGGGTGGGGGGACCTTGAGGAGAGAATTGAGGGTATTATTTATTTATTTATTTATATTCTCTTATATACCGCGCTATTCTGCATCAGTGCGGTTTACATTGAACAAACTGAAATTACATTGAACAGGGCATTATAACTTGGAAATAACTATTTTACAGGGAACATGGGCTATGGAGGGTTAAGTGGCTTGCCCAAGACCACAAGGAGCACCTGTGGGACTAGAAACCCCAGTCCTTACGGCCCAAGGTTGCTGTCCTCTAGTGGGATTTGAACCCCCGACCTTCCGGCCTGAAGTACCTTGCCCTTAAAGAGACAGTGAGGATCAGAGGCAAGGGAGTTGGTCAGGTGGATGTAGTAATCTTGTTTGGCAAGTGCTAAGGCTGACTGGAAGGAGCCAAGCATAAATTTGAAGTGTAGAAGGTCTTCCGGGGAGCGGGATTTGGACCATGCTCATTCGGCAGAACGGGCGCAGATGCGTAGGTAATGGATTGTGGGTGAAAGCCAGGGTTGGGGAGTGGATCGTTTGACAGGACGTGGGGTGGGAGGGGCAAGAGTGTCAAGGACTGAGGATAGTGTAGTGTTGTATGAAGATAGTGCCTCGTCGACAGACTTGGAGGATAAAATAGAGGAAAGAGATGGAGAAATGGTGGAGGAGAGGGTCAGGGGATCAATATTATGAAGGTTTCTAAATAGGTCGGAGGAGACAGGACGAGGTTGGGATGGTGGAAGCTGAAGAGTAAATGTTAAGAGGTGATGGTCGGATAAGGGGGAGGATTGATTTGCGGAAGCTTGAGGGAGAGGAATTGGAGATGAGTATTAGGTCAAGGCAGTGGCCATGTAGATATGTGGGGGCAGTGGAGCAAAGTTGGAGGTCGAACGAGGCGGTAAGAGCGAGGAACTTTGAGGCATGGGGGTCGGAGGGGTTGTCGATGTGAATGTTGAAATCGCCAAGAATAAGAGTGGGGGAGGAGGGATCCGTAAAGGCAGAAAGCCAGGAGTCGAAGTCGGTGAGGAAGGTTGAATTGGATTTGTCAGGTGGGCGATAAATAACAGCTATTCGGAGGGGAAGTGGTGTGAGGAGGCGAATGGAATGGACCTCGAAGGAGAGGGGGTGTGTGATTGGGGTGGCAGGAAGGGTTGGAATTGGCAAGAGGGAGAGAGTAGGAGGCCAACGCCACCACCGCGACCAGTAGATCGAGGTGTATGGGAGAACTGGTAGCCCCCGTAGCAGAGAGAGGCAATGGATGCAGTGTCATCTGGGAGGAGCCAGGTCTCAGTCAAAGCAAGAAGGTGTAGGGCATTAGAGATAAAAAGATCATGGATAAAGGAGGTTTCTTTAATGGCTGAGCATGCGTTCCATAGGGCACATGAGAACGGGAGAGTGGGGGGAGGGAGGAGAGGGATATGGATAAGGTTGGATAAGTTACGTGTGGATTTCTTATTAGAGTAGCGTTTGGGTCTATTTCTAGGGTAATACAGATTATTTTTGGGGGTAGGGCTGGAGTTGACGTCAATGGATGAGTGATTGTGGGATGAGTGAGGGAGGAGGGAGGAGGGGGATGTAGATGAGATTAGATTGGGTGCGTGAGGAGCTTTTTATAGTGTGAGAAAGAAATTGGGGGGGGGGCAGGGTTGGGGTTGATATTACCTGATGAGAGAAGGAGGATGAGTATTAGGGAGCAAGGTAAAGTGGAGATAGTACGGCGGAAGCGAGGGTGGGGTTGCCTTAAAGAGAGGGGAGCTGGTTGAATGCGGGGGATGGTGTGAAGAAGCTCAAGAGCAGATGCTAGGCTAGGGGGCAGAATGGAGGGAGAAGTGAGGAAGGTAGAGAAGGGGGGCTGGTTGAATGCGGGGAATGGTGTGAAGAGGCTCAAGAGCAGATGCTAGGCTAGGGGGAAGAGTGGAGGGGGAAGTGAGGAAGGTAGGGGGAAGAGGAGGGAGGGTGTTGGTAGGAGGGGAGGCAGTTGGGGAGGATGAGGAAGAGAATTACAATGAGATGTGGGACCATGGTAGTGGGCAGCAGGGTCTGAGCAAGCAGTGAGTAGCAGGTTCTAAGCACGCAATGGGTAGCAAGTAATAGGCAGCCAAGCAGGCAGTGGGTAGCAGTTCTAAGCAAGCGAAGGGTAGCAAGCAATGGATAAACAATGGATAACAGTTGTATGCAACAATGGGTAGCAAGCAATGGATAACAATGGGTAGCAGTTCTGTGCAAGCAGTGGGTAGCAGTTTTATGCAAGCAATGGGTAGCAACAGTATGCAAGCAATGAGTAGGAAATGGATAACAGTACTAAGCAACAATGGGTAGCAGTTCTATGCAAGCAATGGATAGGCAATGGATAACAGTACTAAGCAGCAACTGGTAGCAGTTCTATGCCCGGCAATGGGTAGCAGTACAGTGCAGACGGTGGGTAGCAAGTTCTAGGCGGGTGATGGGAGGAGATCAATGCCAGCAGTGGGAGGCAAAACAAGGAGAGCAACTTGAAAGTAGTACCGGGGTGGAGCTTGTGAGATGGTTTGGTCAGGAGGCAATGTGTGGAGGAGCGATCGAGCCAGCTCAGCCCCGGCAGCTAGGGAGCGCTGGAGCTCGTGCCGGAGTGCCCCAGGGCCCGTGCCTAAGGGCCACGCCAAAGGGCCCTCTGGCGAGGCCCTCAGGCACGGGCCCGCCAGACGTGGGCGTGCCCGGAAGCGCTGCTGCTTTAAAGCTGATTGAATTTCCCGCCAGTGGTTCTCCTCGGCCCGATTGGCCTTGGTGAAGAGGAGCAGGGAGGAGCTTACCTTCCTGCTCCCTTTGCTGATGCCAATCGAGTGCGGGGGGAGATAATATATCTTGTCACCAGTCAGTTAAAAACAATTATTAAATATCCAAGTTGGCATCCCTTCCCTATTGCTGCCTCTTATGCTAGGGATATACAGAAGGACATCTCCAGGACACTCCCTCCTGCCCCCCCCCCCCAATCCTGTCGTCATGCCCTTGTGCTTGCAGATGTATAGAGGGGCTTCAGTCTCCAGCACTGTCCCCCTATACTGGGAGTATACATAATGTCTTCAGCATCCAGCACTGTTCCCTTGAGATTAGGGGTATACAGAGGAGCTTTAATCTCCAGCACTGTCACTCCCTCCCCTATCACTGTGCCCTTATTTTGGGGACAGGGGTAGAGGGGCTGCAGCCTCCAGCATTCTCTAGTGTCCCTGTGCCCTGTACTCAAGGTCAGTGCAAGGATACTGGATGCTCTAGGCAAATCGTCAGCCTTATGTCTCTCCCCCCAAGATTCTGATATTAAACTCATATCATGATCATTCCAAAACCATTTCTCTCACAGTAATCATATGAAAATACATAATTGGACATCATGCCTTTTAAATATCAAACTTTGCTGTGTGTGCGCCTACAGGTGAAAGAATATGCTGATGATTCTTTGAGTTTGTGTCTGTGTCTGTCAAGATTTCTTGTTTAGATGCGACTGCTGCTACTTTTTGTTGCCCCTTAGAATCCGCCACCCTAAACGAAAGCCTAGTCTTGCCTAATGGTTGGGCTGACCTTGAGTGTGCTGGAAGTTTACAGGTCTTCAGTCTCTAGTACCATCACTCACTCCTTGTCATTGTCCCTTTGTGCTTTGTCTATATAGAGGGGATTCAGTCTCCAGCATTGTCACTGTCCCCCTGTGCTGGTGGTATACAGAGGGACTTCAGTCTCCAGTGCTTTGTCAGCACCTCCCTTGCTTTTGTCTCTGTTGTATGTATGAACTGATTTCTTAATTTGCATTAGCATATCTTGTCACCAGTCTTAATAGCTGAAAAGTAGGTCAATTGTGGAGAGTGCTTGCAGGGTTGTGTTTGCTGCTCTCAGTGGGTTGTGAAAGAGTGCACCTCAAGAAGGGGATGGGATTTAGAACTTTGTTCACGCTGTTCTCAGTAGTAGCACAAGGTGAATTACGTTCAGGTAAAGCAGGTATTTTCCTGTCCCCAAATGGCTTACAATCGGGAACATAAGATATGCCATACTGGGTCAGACCAAAGGTCCATCAAGCCTAGTATCCTGTTTCCAACAGTGGCCAATCCAGGTCACAAGTACCTGTGCCTTAGGCAATGGAGGGTTAAGTGATTTGCTAAGATCACAAAGAGCAGCAGTGGAATTTGAACCTGCCTTCTCTGGTTCTCAACCTGCTCTAACTATTAGGCTACACCTTTACAGAAATTAGCGGGTATAGTTTTTCTTTCTCTTGAGCATTACTGGAAGTCTCTGAGCATTACCACATGGCATAAAAATAAGTGACTCTTTGTGGAGGTCAAGATAGATGGACATAATCTTTCCTGACAGCTAGCATCCTGTACCATGCCCCACAGTACTCTCTGCTGGGGGAAGCTGGAACTGCAGCTGCTCTGAGTCCACCCCTCTGCTCCCAGCATCTGCGATCTCTTCATGATCCCTTGAGAGTGTAATATGGAGGCTTCTTTGGGACACATAGTGCAGGGTTTGTTCCTTGAAGTCCTGTTTTGCTTCTGTATAGCTCGTTTGTCCTTGGCCCCTTTTAGGCACATTGCATTTTCTACTGTATATCAGCATATGCCAGCATTTCAGAATGCAAAGTGACTGATGCATTGGAGTGCAAATTGGTGTTAGATCTTCTTAAGTGCTGAGGGGAAACAGTTGTGTGTCAGAGCTCTGAGTGGCAGGTGAGCTGCCTCTTCCCATCAGGGCACTTTAGGCTCAGCTGTTATCATCCTGGTTTAAAGTCATATCCTGGAATTAAGTGGTATTTGCATGTGTGTCAAAGCAGATAAGATTTGATGGGAAGTGAGAGAGACAGGTGTGTGGGGAAGAGGGGGGGTGGGCAATTTGGTAGCACCTCATGATGACCCCCTGCATTCTCAGCATGATCACGTACTCTGTCTCTGCACATAACCTCTTCATGACTGGCAAGGTGACACAAAACTCTGAGAGAATATTTTCCCCCTCCCCTCCCTTCCCTTCCCCTGCCCCATAAACCCTCCGTCAGTTTGAACACCTTGCCCCCAAAAGGCATGCTAATGCTTGCAGTGATTAAGCCAAAGTGCCAGTCCTCGTTAGTTTAGTGCATGGCTATTAAACATTTCCGTCTAGCCTATTTCAGTGATATTCATGGACGTCTGTATAACATTAAAGTTTTATGGCTTCTTTCCAAAAGTAGTTGCAGTGGCACGGAGGGCGAGTGTTCAGTTATGCCAGGCTACTCCCAGGAAGTAGTGCATTGCCAATGTCTGTATTTTGTAAGACCTACTTGGTTCCATTTTGGAGGTAATTGCATCTTCATCAGCTTTGTCTCTGACCCCTCCCCCCCCCACCCCCCCCAAATCTGTACGTGAAAATCCATGATTAGGATTCACTATGAAGGTGTGGAATAAGGCAGAAAGATGGCAGGATTTAGGATACAGTAGCAGGATTTTTTTAAATCTGGAACTCTTTTTGAAGGGCATTCAGAGAGTGGCAAGCTGCTGGAATGTAGGCCAGCAATCATTCTCATTTATTCACTGCTCTGCCTGTTTCTCTTTCCTCTTTTTCCCATCATCTCTCTCGTCTCTGTCTGATGCAGAGCTAGCCACCAAGATAATGCCACAGAATGCTGGGTAGGAAGAAGCTTTTTCTCCCTTTAGTCTTGCTCCTAATTGGTCTTTTCTAAAACATGATAGGCACAGCCTATGGAAGATCTAGTGGCTTGGGAGCTTAAGATAACCAGAAGATTTCTTGTCACATTCTTGTGCTAAATCAAGAGATCAGAAAAGCTATGATTAGGACCTGGAAGGCCAGGTTTCCTCCAAGGGCTTGACCCTTTCTTGTGCTACTTCTGCCCATAATGGAGAATCTGTGCTGCTTATACCCCATCCAGCTGCAGCCTATTTTCCATTAGCTTTTTTACTTGCTTAACAAAGTAGCAATTAAAGCAGAGTGGTGCTGTCATTCATCATGAGCACAGGGCAATTAAGGCACTCTGTTTACCTCCTCTTTCCAGCCTAATTGGAAAGGTGGGGTGACTGTTGATGGAAAATACCAGAGGCAACAAAAGGATTCAAGTACTTTTTTATTTTTCAGAAAACATCTCAATTTCTGTCCACCTCATGCCTAGTTTAAAGTTTTGAAGGGGAGGGGGTGTCAGTAGTCCGAGACTGATCTATGCTTCTGTGAGGGGAGAGGGCATTGTAGAATTCAGCACGTCATGGTGACCTGTATTCTCTGAGTAATCACGAAAACCCTTTTTTTCTGTACTTGGCCTTTACTGGCTATGTTAGTCACAGTACCATGAGAGAACACCACATGTCCCCCTCCCCATTTCCCTGATAGACTGCACTTTACTTTTAGCCTCAAAAGGCAGGCTCAAATTTGGGCATAGACAACTGCATATGGCGGCTGGCATCAAATGTTGAAGGCACCAAATACACCAAGCCAGCAAAAACTCTTTGCCCACATACTTTAGGGCTGCAAGCCAGTGGCACCTGAAAGAAGCACTTCGATGGCATTCTGCCCAACAGCCCCACTACTGCTTTCTGGTCCCCAGCAGATCTCACTTGTTTCTGCAAGCTACAAAGAAAGATCCGTACCCTTGCTGTCTGGTACCAAATCTTAAATCTGGCCTTGTGAAAAGGAAAGTTATTACATCTAACTAAGCCAAACTCCCAGCTATAGTTATATAGTCTGGCAGTACCTGGACAAAAAACATCACTCTGCAATTAGGCTAATTATGGTGCAGAAAAATCACTGCTCTCCCACCCTCCCTTCCCATAATCTGATATCTGTCTCTGTTAAAATGAGCTGCATGTGAGAAATGAAGGAACAAGTGATAATTAGGGGACCAATTAATGCAGCTTTCTGATACTGGCTCTGTGTTGAAATGATTGATGTGGGCTGTTGTTGGTTGTAGGGCAGGTTTGTCATAACTGATGGTTATTTCCTTCTGTCTTCCAACTTTATCCAGAAGGCGACAGTGGGCTCGAAGAGAGGCAGAGAGGTTGGTGAAAGAGCGAGAGGCCCTGGGACTACCCCTCATTGAAGAGAACTATTACGAGCCCAGTAAAATCATCCTGCATGCTGATTCTGAGGAAGAGTGAAGTTGCACCTCTCCAGACAGACAGAGACTGACTTTGGACATGTCTTGTGTGCTCTTCCTTAGGACTGTTCTGTCGAAAAATGATGTAAACCAATAAAAACTGTTTTGTTAAATTTCTGGAGAATTCTTCTCACCTCAGGGGACAGTTGGATTGATTAGCAGGAAGGTGGTAGTATGAGAGAAGCCTGATAGTGGCAAAGAGAGATGGTTGGATGGGAATGCGCCAGAGCGACAGACTAAAGAGGTCATTTGAGAAGGCTTTTGAGGCTTTACATGTGCAAATAAAGGGTTATATGTATAAATGGCCCTATGTGTCTAAGCAGCGATTCTAGAAAAGACACTATACAGGTATATCTGCAGCACACATAGTTTGAAGGTGTGTTACCACTACTTATCATTTGTATAGTGCTACAAGATGGTTTAGGTGGGCCTGAAAGGTATGTGTGTATTTCCTATTTTGCAATGACATTTCGGGCATACTCTCAAAAAAAAAATGTTGTCGGCATTTACACTTGCTCTGAGTCACAGGTGTTGGTTAAACTGCTCGTTTTTACTTACTTTGGAGAAACGATTGAAGACATCAAATGCAGTTATCCCTCTGGTATTTTATTTATTTATTTATTTATTATTTTAGCAGTTTTATATACTGCTTTATCATAAAATCAAAGCCGTTTACAAATAATGTTGAATGATAACAATTACATGCTGAACGAGAAACAGGGAGAAGTTGGGGTGACAGGGGAGGTGATGTAAAAGCTGAATTGTATTTGACAGATGGGGTGGGGGAGATTTATCTGCTGCTTTCCCACCCAAAGGAATCAATGAATAGATGTGTCTTTATTTTTTTTCATAGCTCAGGTTCAGTAACAGAGTTCAGGGTGAGAGTTCCGAACGGTGGGTGCAAAGAGGGTGAAGGCTCCGTTGCATGTTGGTGGGTGCTTTTGGTTTTTGATAGATGGGATGAGGAGGAGGCTCTGATTGATGCATCTTCGTGATGTTGAGTCTGGAACTTTTCTTATTAAATTTTGTAGATTGGTTGGGTATTTTCTCCTAAACCTTACAAGAATCTACACAAGAAATCCCTCCACACTGAAAGCAAGCTCACTTAGAATCCCAAAGAATTGAGTCCATTAAAATCTACAAAGCTGTTTGTCTCCTTCGGCCCAGTCAGACAAAGTTGAGCAAATTGACTAGCATTCTGCATCCATTTCTGTAACAGACCAACTAGTATTTCTCTATCCCGTAAAGGGAAGCCTCATCATACTAGAACCATTACAGCTAACACAACTCTCTTGAAATCTGCTTCACTGGATACCTTATGCAAAACAGTGACTTGGTCCTTGCTTCATGCCTTCATTGCACACTTCTGTTTGATCCAGTATACACCAGATATAGTCCATAGGTTGGACAGCACAGCTCGACCATTCATCGTAATATTAGAAACATTTACATGTTTCATGATGACTAGGCTGCTACTGAACAATGGCCAGTTTATAACAGGCAAAGAGTACTGAGCTTGGGAGTCACCCAGTTATGTGCCTGATTCAATCCTTCTTGTTGATAGAGAAAAAAAACCTTTTTTTTTTTTTTTTACCTATAACATATGTTTTCTAGGACTGATCCAGCACATAATCTGTCCACCTCCCCAACTGGTGTCTGTCGTATTCCTTCTTGAACTATGGAACTAACTGAGGTGATGAGGACACTACTCATGCAGGGAGGTCACAGTATATGTTTCCTCTGAATGCCTCTTTCTTTGGATAATTTAAAAAAAAATATATATATATGTTTTTTTTATCAGTGAAAACCAATCACACAGAGCTCCTCGCCATCTGCTGGAGACTGAGAGTCTACAAGGGGTCACCACCCCTTGCGCAGAACAAAGACAAAAACAAAAAGGAGCAAGGAGTGTAATATACTAGGCCTTCATTTAGAAACTCCCCAAAACGGCCTTGTTTTGATATGGCTGCCTTCCTCAGGGGGACCTCCTGAGATGAAAATGAACAGCAATTAAAACATTGGTTAGATAAAATATCCAAATAAAACAATAAAACATCAAACATATAATACAAACAAAGGATAATTTGACATGACATAAATCCTAACTTTGATGGTATGATATCCTGTTTCCAATGAAATCTCACAATGGTTGAAATCCCATAACCTAAACATAAACTATAAAAAAACAGAGGTACTGTTTATTGCAAGAAACCAGGACTTCAATCCTCCCCCCAATATTCATGAGAGAGATGCCACCCTGGAAGTACAAAGTGAAGTAAAATATCTAGGTATTAACATAGATCAAACTCTCAACATCCCACATAAAATTAGCCACCAGAACTATTTATAATAAATTGAGGATGATAGAACAGTTGTGACCTCTACTAGCAGACCACAGTTTCAGAACTGTATTATAGGCAATAAAATTCCCACACATAGACTATTGCAATAGCATACTCCAGGGCCTTCCCAAGCAAGTCTTACATAGCCTTCAGACAGCACAAAATATGGCAGCACGCATAACCCACAAAGGACATATATCCGAACACTATACTATACAGTCTCCACTGGTGACCAATACAAAGCAGAATTAAATATAAACTACCGATGACCATCTTCAAATTAGTCAAAAATATAGCTCTATCATACTTCTAAGTGTCACCCTGAATGATCGCCAAAGAAGAGGTTGCACACAAAATACCCCATTAGTGCCCCCAGAATATCGCAAAACAAACCGTTTTACTAGTAACAGGACTTTTTCATTTATTGCTCCAATGCTTTGGAACATACTTCCTGAGAAGCTAAGGTCTTCCTCTGACTTCGGAAAGACCTTAAAACCCATCTATTTATTGAACATTTTGGTAACACTAATGTACCTAAAAAAAAAATCTATACAACCTAGACCCCTAACTAACTCTTCCAAACAATATCTAAACCCAAATAACTACACATTCTTATAATCACAATCTTAGGTCAGATAATGCACCTAGCTCCCCATCACTCTCTATATAAGCCTTTTGTATATATGTTTTTCTGTAGATAAGTTACTCTGTATATGTTATCAGACCAAATACGCATCAGTTATACTGTACATATCCCTCCTTAATATATCTTACAAATGAATGTTATATTGTAATGGTTCCTTCCTATTCGTCTCTCCGGGCCATTCCATGACCTTTGGGTGATCAATCCGCTCCAGCAGCTGAGGACTGAAATACTGACAGTTTTCCTGACAGATTACCCAGCTCCCCCTGGTGTCAGAGATTCAGTCTTTCAGTCCTCAGCAGCTGAACAGGACGTCGGATCCCAGCTCCCCAGAGAGACGATTAGTGAAGCCCTAGTTAGGGGGTATACTTTTTAAAGGAAAGAAATAGGAACAATTCTTGTTTTGGAAAAGGGCAAAGGCTATCCTATTAAGAAGTAAAGTAAGGGAGACTTTACCTCTGGCGCCCCTTGTTTGTCTGTCCTAGCAGGGCAGTTCTAAACGATAATAATCTTGCTAAAAGAAAATAAAAGGAAATAAAATAAAGGCAGCGATTCAGGAGCGGGTCTAGTGCTGTACCACTCCAGTTCTCCAGCCGCTTGCTTCTTCGGCTTCTAGAGGCAGAGCCTGCCTCACAGGAGACTTGCTGTCAGGGGCTAAGGAATCAGGCCTGGGAGCCCCAGTGTCCTTCTCCTTCCCTTCCGTTTCACAGCCTCGCTGGCTTCCCGCTAGCAGCGGTGAAGCGCGGGCAGGGCCATTGGCTGCTGTCAGGGTCAGCAGGTAAGTGGGGGGCACGGGTAGCGCAGTTCTTTCACCGCCGCATGTGTGAAGCGGCGTTGTCCGTCGGCGGTTAGTGTTTTGAAGGGAGACAGCTCGCATGGCTCGTTCCCGCGGCTCCGTTTCTCTTTTCCCGCGGCAGGGCTCTTTGTTTTCATTGGTCTGGCTTCTCCTATTGTAAATTTATGGAGGGAAAGAAATCAGGAGAGTTGTTGGCGCCGTCTCCCAGCTCCTTAGAAAAGGCGGGAACGGCGGCCATTTTGAAGGAGCCGACCGTGTCTCCCGCGCTGCTAGGCAAGTCGCAAAAGAAGCATTCTAAGTCCCACAAGGCTCCTTCGGCAGAGGAGCACCAGCAGATGCCCGGCCTGCATTACCAGAGTCTTTGGGCTCCTTTTTCTCCCCGGAGTTTATTGTGTCGCTGCATAATGCTTATCTGTTAAAAAAAATCGCATTTATCTCTCGGTGCAGCCTCAGACAGTCTGTTTGGGGGTCAACCCTTGGATCCTGGGCTGGCAGACCCGGGGGAGGGCACTTCTTCGAGGGAGATGGTGCTGGACACAGGCTTAGAGGCAGGAGCACGTAGTGTTTTTTTCTCCAGTGCCTGAGGAAGGAGAGATCCTCTCCGAGACAGCTGGGGATACCTGGCCGGGAAAGTTGGAAGAAGGAGAATTGGGACCGGGCGAGGATCCCAATGTCTTTCGAGTCTTTCGTAAGGAGGAGCTGGGGGCCTTGATTACTCAGTCCCTCGCGACTTTAAATATGGTGCTGCCAGCGGTGCAGCAGGAGCCTCTTGAAGATCCCTTATTACAGGGGTTTAGATCAGAACAAAAATGTTTCCCTATTCATAGGGTTATTAAGCAAATGATTGAGTTCGAATGGGAATGCCCAGAGGCCTCATTGAGAGGGGGGCGCGCGATAGCTCGGCTCTATCCCATTCCTCAGGATGAGAAGGACTTGCTCCGTATGCCTAAAGTGGATGCGTTAGTGTCGGCAGTCACTAAGAAGACCACCATCCCTGTTGAAGGGGGGGCAGCGCTTAAGGACCTGCAGGATCGTCGGTTGGAAGCGCTTTTGAAGCAAGCCTTTGATGCCAGCGCCCTGCCCCTGCAGGCATCCGTCTGTGGGGCCTATGTGTCGCGCGTGTCTATCCGCTGGCTGCAGGAGGAGCAGTCCCCGGAGAAGGTGGAGACTGCTCCGGCGGATGGCGCAAAGCTGGAGTCCACGGCAGCCTATTTAGCGGACGCTTTTTATGATTTGGTGCGTATTGCCGCAAAGTCTATGGCATCGCTGATTGCAGCTAGGCGTTTTCTCTGGCTACGATATTGGGCGGCCAATGCGTCTTCTAAGGCGCGTCTCAGTAAGCTTCCCTACAAGGGCAAGTTATTGTTTGGGGAAGCGTTAGAGAAGATAGTGAAGGATCTGGGAGACTCGAAAGGGGGTCATCTTCCCGAGGACCGGCCAAGAGCGGCGAAAATAAGTTCCTTACAAAGAGGTCACGGTAGGAACTTTCGTCGGTTTCGAGGATCTCGCTTCTCGTCGTATCAGCGGGGTCGTTTTGTGGCCAGAGGGCAGTCCTTTCGTGGCGCCAGGGGTTTCAACAGGGGCTACTTTAGTGCCCAACAGAGCTCAGCTAAGAAGCCGCAATGAAGTGAGGCCGGTCCAGGTGGAGGTTCCTGTCGGGGGTCGCTTGCAGCGTTTCCTCTCCGCCTGGGCCACGGTGACTACGGACCAGTGGGTCCTGGAGATTATCAGGGCCGGCTATGCGCTAGAGTTCGCGCAGCCTTTGCCGGACGCTTTTGTCCTTTCTCCGTGCGGTCCACCAGATGCTGCTACGTCTGCTGCGGCTTCAGGCGGTAGTGCCGGTGCCTGTAGATCAGTACGGCTTAGGTCGATACTCGATTTATTTTGTCGTCCCCAAAAAGGAAGGTTCTTTTCGGCCTGTTTTGGATCTCAAACACGTAAATCGATGTTTGCGAGTGCCTCATTTCCGAATGGAAACCTTGCGGTCCATTATCCGGTCGGTGAAGCCAGGCGAAGTTCTGACCTCCATAGATTTAACAGAGGCGTATTTGCACATTCCGATCAGACCCGAACATCAAAACTTCCTGCGGTTTGCAGTCCCCATGGGTCATTTTCAGTTCCGAGCCTTCCCTTTTGGGCTAGCCACAGCGCCTCACACCTTTACCAAAGTGATGGTGGTGGTGGTGGCGGCGGCACTCCGGAAAGAAGGAATTCAGGTCCATCCTTATCTGGACGACAGGCTAATTCATGCGCCGTCTCAGGCGGAGTCCGTCGAGGCCACCACTCGGGTGGTGGAGTTCCTCGAGCAGTTAGGCTGGGTTATCAACCGAGCGAAGAGTCATTTGGAGCTGACTATGCAGTTAACCTATCTGGGAGCCTTCTTTGACACGGAGGTGGGCTCAGTGTTTCTTCCTGCAGAAAGAGTGAACAAGCTTTTGGTTCAGGTGTCGGCGTTTCTGCGAGTCAAGTCTCCATCGGCCTGGCATTACCTACAGGTGTTGGGATCGATGGCGGCGGCCATAGATCTAGTTCCCTGGGCCAGGGCGCATATGCGGCCTCTTCAGCAGGCGTTGTTGTCTCGTTGGTCTCCGCAAAGTCATCCACTTTCTCAACGGTTGGTTTGCCCAGAAGAAGTACGTGTCAGTCTACAGTGGTGGTTAGTTCCGGCTCACCTTCGGGCGGGAGTGCCGCTGGATCTGCCACATTGGGTATTACTCACGACGGACGCAAGCCTATCTGGCTGGGGGGCTCATTGTCTGTCGCAGATAGCGCAAGGCACCTGGTCGGAGGAGGAGAGCGGTTGGTCGATCAATCGCCTGGAGTTGCGTGCGGTTCGCTTAGCGCTCATCAGCTTTCTCAGCTTGATCACAGGAAAGGCGGTTCGGGTGTTCTCCGACAATCGAGTGACAGTGTCTTACATAAACAGGCAGGGGGGCACCGGCAGTGTAGTACTGCTGGAGGAGAGTCAGCAGTTGTTTCAATGGGCGGAGAGCCATCTTTTAGCCATTTCAGCGGCACATTTAGCAGGGAAGGACAACATACAAGCCGATTATCTCAGTCGTCATCGCCTAGACCCCGGGGAATGAGAATTGGACTGGCTGATATTTCAAGCGATTTCGCTCCGCTGGGGTCAGCCTGTTATGGATCTCATGGCGACGCAAGCCAATGCCAAAGCGCCGCGCTTTTTCAGCAGACGCAGGGAGCATATGTCGGAGAGTCTAGACGGCCTGGTGCAGCCTTGCCCGTCGGATCAGCTTCTTTACGTGTTTCCTCCGTGGCCTCTCTTAGGCAGGACCATCCAAAGGATTGCGAACCACGGGGGGCTGGTGATTCTGGTGCCCACGACGCCCGTGGTATGCCGATCTAGTCCGACTTCTGGTGGCTCCTCCATGGAGGTTACCCGGTCAGTTCGATCTGTTGAGGCAAGGGCCCGTGCGCATGCTGCAGGTGGATCGGTTCTCGCTTATGGCTTGGCTCTTGAAAGGAGCCGGTTGCACCGGAAGGGCTACTCGAAGGCCGTAATAGCCACTTTGTTGCAGTCCCGGAGGCGCTCGACTTCGTTGGCTTACATTCGTATATTGCGCATTATTGAGGCCTGGTGTTCCGATCGTCAGCTTTCGCCCGGGAGGTTGCAACTCCCCGAGATTTTAGCGTTTCTTCAGGGGGGCCTGGAGAAAGGATTGTCTCTTAGCACGCTGAGAGTTCAGCTGGCGACGCTGGCCTGCTACAGAGGCAGAGTGCAAGGTAGGCCGCTTTCCTCGCACCCGGACGTGCTATGTTTCTTGCAGGCCGCTCGGAACGTTAGGCCCCCAGTGAGGCGCGTGGTGCCTCCTTGGGATTTAAATTTGGTTTTGCAGGCGTTGACGGAGCCTCCTTTCGTGTCAGGTTCGTTGGGACGTCTTCGAGAGTTGTCCTGAAGACAGCCTTTTTGGTGGCATTGTGTTCGGCAAGGAGAATTTCGGATTTGCAAGCTCTTTCGTGCAGGGAACCATACCTCCATTTCACGGCCGAAAAGGTAGTGCTGAGACCGGTACCCTCCTTTTTGCCTAAGGTTATTTCCAGTTTTCACGTGAACCAGGTGGTGTCGCTGCCCACCTTTACGAAACCTGAAGGTGGTAAAGTAGATCGGTCGCTGCGGCGCCTGGATTTGGGGCACATATTACGTAGTTATCTGTCAGCATGTATGATTTTCTCCCAGCTGGTGAGAGGTCTTACGTGTGCACTAGGTGCAAGGAGCTCTCTGCTCTCAGGGAACGAGTCCGTTCTCTAGAGGCTAGAGTAGCAGACTTGGAAAACATAAGACAGACAGAGAGGTACATAGACGAGACCTACAGGGATATAGTCCTGAAGTCCCACCTCCAGTCTGGCAGCATCCCTGTTGCCATGGAGGAGAGAGGTCACGTGACAGGAGAGCATCACCCTGGTGTGGCAGGAAGTGATCCTGTAACTAGGACCTGTCCTCCAGGTGATGTAAACCCCTCTCGCACCGAGGAGGTTTCTCCAGGGCCAAGTGCCCATGCGGGAAGGGTTAGGACAGCAGTTATAGTTGGTGATTCGATCATTAGGCATGTAGATAGCTGGGTGGCTGGTGGACGTGAGGATCGCCTGGTAACATGCCTGCCTGGTGCGAAGGTAGCGGACCTCACACGCCACCTAGATAAGGTCTTAGATAGTGCTGGGGAGGAGTCTGTTGTCTTGGTACATGTTGGTACCAATGACATAGGAAAATGTGGTAGGGAGGTTCTGGAAGCTAAATTTAGGCTTTTAGGTAGGAAGTTGAAATCCAGAACTTCCAGGGTAGCGTTCTCCGAAATGCTTCCCGTTCCACGCGCAGGACCCAATAGGCAGGCAGAGCTCCGGAGTCTCAATGCGTGGATGAGACAATGGTGCAGAGATGAGGGGTTCGGATTTGTTAGGAACTGGGGAACATTCTGGGGAAAGGAGGGGCTCTTCCGAAGGGATGGGCTTCACCTTAACCGGGATGGAACCAGGCTGCTGGCATTAACCTTTAAAAAGGAGATAGAGCAGCTTTTAAACTAGATAATAGGGGAAAGCCGACAGTCGCCCAAGAGCGCATGGTTCGGAAGAATGTATCCTTGAAGGATACTACAAAAAGCAGAGAGGTTCCAAAAAAGAGTAAAGTAGCCCAAATGCCCTCGAGTATGGAGCAGACAGAACTTAAAGATCCCAAATTACCCATGTCTACCAATAGCCAAATTAATATGAATAAAATACAGTCTCTAAAATGCTTGTATGCAAATGCTAGAAGTCTACAAAACAAGATGGGAGAGTTAGAATATATAGCACTAAACGAGAGGTTAGATATGATTGGAATATCAGAGACATGGTGGAAGGAGGACAACCAGTGGGACACTGTGATACCTGGGTACAAACTATATCGAAATGATAGAGCTGATCAAATTGGTGGAGGGGTTGCGCTCTATGTTAGAGAGGGCATTGAGTCAGAAAGGATTAAAGTTTTGCAAGAAACAAAATTTGCTGTAGAATCTCTATGGATTGAAATTCCATGTAAAAAGGGGAAGGCGATGGCAGTGGGGGTGTGTACTATCGTCCGCCTGGCCAGAATGAACAAATGGATGATGAAATGCTCAAAGAAATCAAGGAAGCTAGCAAAGGTTACAGTGCAGTAATAATAATGGGTGATTTCAATTACCCCGGCATCGACTGGGTCAGTGTCACAACAGGACATGCTAGGGAGATAAAGTTCCTAGATGAAATAAATGACTGCTTCTTGGAGCAGCTGGTTCATGAACCGACCAGAGGGGGAAGCAATATTAGACCTAGTCCTTAGTGGAACACCAGATGTAGTGCAAGAGATAAGGGTGTTGGGGCCACTTGGCAATAGTGATCATAGCATGATCGCCTTTGATTTAATTAGTGGAGGAGGGATAGTAAGGAAATCCACAGTACTACCCTTTAACTTTCGAAAGGGAGACTATGATAGAATGAGGAAAACAGTTAAGAAAAAACTAAAAGGAGCAGTTGCAAAGGTTAAAGACGTACATCAAGCTTGGGTGTTGTTGAAAAATACTATCTTGGAAGCCCAGACCAGCTGTATTCCACGCTTTAAGAAAAGTGGAAGGAAGTCCAAAAAATTGCCAGCATGGTTTAAAGCTGAGGTCAGAGAGGCTGTTGTTGCCAAAAAAGCATCTTTCAAGAAATGGAAAAAAGAGCCAAATGATGAAACCTGGAAACAGCACAAGCACTGGCAAGTCAAATGCAAGGCATTGATAAGGCAGGCAAAGAGAGAATTTGAGAAGAAGCTTGCTGCGGAAGCAAAAACGCGAAATAAAGACTTTTTCAAGTACATTCGTAGCAAAAAACCCGTGAGAGAGTCAGTTGGTCCATTAGATGATAAAGGGGTTAAAGGAGCACTAAGAGGCGACAAGGCGATAGCGGAGAGACTGAATGAATTCTTTGCTTCGGTCTTTACTGAGGAAGATGTAGGGATGTTACCCACGACTGAAGTGGTATTTAAAGGTGTGGAAGAATTGAAGGAAATATCGATACATCGGGAAGATGTCTTACAACTATTAGATAAACTGAAGAGTAGCAAATCACCTGGGCCGGATGGTATACATCCAAGGGTGTTGAAAGAACTGAAATTTGAGATTGCAGACCTGCTATCAGTAATCTGTGAACTATCATTAAAATCATCTCTAATACCTGAGGATTGGAGGATCGCCAATGTAACACCAATTTTTAAAAAGGGTTCGAGGGGTGATCCGGGAAACTACAGACCGGTGAGCCTGACATCAGTACCGGGAAAAATGGTAGAAACCATCATAAAGAATAAAATTACTCAGCATATAGATAGTCATGACCTAATGGGAGACAGCCAACATGGCTTTAGACAAGGAAGATCTTGTCTTACTAATCTGTTATGTTTTTTTGAAGGAGTGAATAAACAGGTGGACAAAGGTGAGTCGGTTGATATTGTGTATCTGGACTTTCAGAAAGCCTTTGACAAGGTCCCTCATGAGAGACTTTTGGCAAAACTAAAGAGTCATGGGATAGGAGGCAGTGTACTACTGTGGATCAGGAACTGGTTAAAAGATAGAAAGCAGAGGGTAGGGCTAAATGGCCAATTTTCCCAATGGAGAAAGGTGAATAGTGGTGTACCCCAGGGATCTGTGCTGGGTCCGCTGCTTTTTGACATATTCATAAATGACCTGGAAAGTGGAATAACGAGTGAGGTTATCAAATTTGCTGATGACACAAAACTATTTAAAGTTGTTAAAACCCAGGAGGATTGTGGAAAATTGCAAGAGGATCTTGATAAATTGGAAGACTGGGCATCAAAATGGCAGATGAAATTTAATGTGGAGAAGTGCAAGGTTATGCACCTAGGGAAGAATAACCCAAACTATGGTTACACGATGCAAGGTTCCACATTAGGAACCACCACCCAAGAAAAAGATTTAGGCGTCCTTGTGGATACCATGTTAAAACCCTCGGCCCAGTGTGCAGCGGCGGCCAAGAGAGCAAATAGAATGCTAGGTATGATAAGGAAAGGAATGGAAAATAAAACAAAAGATATTATAATGCCTCTATATCGTTCCATGGTGAGACCGCACCTTGAATATTGTGTGCAATTCTGGTCGCCATATCTTAAAAAGGATATAGCAATTTTAGAAAAGGTTCAGAGAAGAGCCACCAAAATGGTAAAGGGGATGGAAGGCTACTCCTATGAAGAAAGGCTAAAAAGGTTGGGGCTCTTTAACCTGGAAAAGAGACGGCTGAGGGGAGATATGATAGAAGTCTATAAATTAATGAACGGAGTAGAACGGGTAAACGTAGATCGATTGTTTACCTTATCAGAATATAGAAAGACTAGGGGACATGCAATGAAGCTACAGGGTAAACTATTTAAGACTAATAAAAGAAAATATTTTTTCACTCAACGTGTAATCAAACTCTGGAATTTGTTACCGGAGGATGTAGTAAAGGCTGTTAGTGTAGCTGGGTTTAAAAAAGGTTTGGACAAGTTCCTGGAGGAAAGGTCCATAAACCATTATTAAGAAGGGACCCAGGATATCAATGCTTGAACCAATACACGCATTGTGGAACCTGTGTCCCTTGGGGAAACTGCTAGGTACGTATGACCTAGATTGGCCACTGTTGGAAACAGAATACTGGGCTTGATGGACCTTGGTCTGACCCAGTATGGCATATCTTATGTTCTTATGTTCTTTTCGGCAGTCTGACAGGTTGTTTGTCCTCTTCGGGGGCTCGGCTAAGGGTAAAGCGGCTACGAAGGCATCCATCGCTCGCTGGGTGAAGCATGCGATACGAGCCGCATATGAAGCAAAGGGCAAGCCGGTTCCAGTGGGACTCGGAGCGCATTCTACTAGAGGGCAAGCTGCCTCTTGGGCGGAGTATGCATTGGTACCGCCGGTTGATATTTGTCGGGCAGCGACGTGGTCTTCCCTGCATACGTTTGCTAAACATTATCAGTTGGATGTTCAGGCACGAGAGGATGCTAGTGTAGGTGCCTCGGCAATTGTTGCAGGACTCGCAGGCCCCTCCCACATTTAGGTACTGCTTTGGTACTGACCAAAGGTCATGGACTGGCCCGGAGAGACGAATAGGAAGAAGAAATTAGGCCTTACCTGCTAAGTGTCTTTCCTTGAGTCCTCTCCGGGCCAGTCCAGGGCCCGCCCGGGAAGTCTGCGAGTTTTTAAGTTTTCCAGTTTGGGCGTTTCGGTAGGAGAGTGTCTGCATTGTACATATTATCCCGTTCGTCCCGACGGGGGCGCTGAAGGGAGCGTGTATGGAGATGGATTCGGGGGAACCCTGGCCTTTTGGGTCGCGGGGGCGTTCTTCCGAGGAAACAGAAGAAAAAAAAAAAAGAATCACAATAAGAATCTTGATAATTCTCATAATCCCGGGTTAACCAGGGAGTTTTGGATGGGGCTCGAATAGTATGGCCTTTTCTTTTTCTGCAAGAGGCTAGTTGGTTTTCTGGGCAATGTTGTCCAGTAGCTAGTTTGTTATTTTGACTTTTCCCTTCTAATTTGCGTTTTGCTGCTTGGATACCGTAAGACTGATTCTCTGACACCAGAGGGAGCTGGGTAATCTGTCAGGAAAACTGTCAGTATTTCAGTCCTCAGCTGCTGGAGCGGATTAATCACCCAAAGATCATGAACTGGCCCGGAGAGAACTCAAGGAAAGACAATTAGCAGGTAAGGCCTAATTTCTTCTTATGTTATAATGTAATAATATTGTTATACTGTAAACCGCTTTCATTTCTTGAAAAGGCGGTATAGAAAAACTTTAAATAAAAAAGAAAAGGCTTGTTGGACCATCTGACAAAAATAGAAAGAATAGATGAACTTCAGCTATATAAAATGAAATAAATACTTAAGAAACATGCATTAAGAGTAATAAAGGAAATAATAAATTTAGTATTCACATAAAATCCTAAAAGAAAAGTTTCTATGAAACAATAGAAAGTCTTAAAGAGACGGGCATAAAAATGCAATATAAAATACATACTCATCAATTGGAAGAGATTACTAAAAAAGTATTCCAAAAACACCAGTTAAACGATGAAAAAAGAGGGGGCGGGAGAGAAGGGGGAGGGGAAGAGGAGTAATTAAACTTACTTTATATGCAGGTGTATTCAAATACAACAGAAGAATCTTGCCAACAATCTTATAGAATAGTCTATTCGCAGAAGGGAAACACATTCAAACAAATCAACATAGCCTGCTATATTGAAGCGTGGATGCCAAATAAAAAACTAATTGGAAAAACTTGCCGAGTGAAGTAACAGATCCCCAGTAATATCGAGTCACGGAGAAATGTGTGTGACAGTTATTTAGCAGCAAGTGCTGATATGCTGCACAGTGCCAACAAAAATTAAAAAGAGTAAATTACTATCATATAAAAATTTATAAAGAAAAGGGTTTCAGCCAGAATACTTACCTCAGTGTTCAACTTGCCAAATGTGAGCGGCGCACAAGTAATTGCCATTTTTAAAGGTTTCCTTTATTTAAGGTAGTGCCAAACAAATAAAACAAAAAGTTAAAAGCCAAATAAAAGGATGGATAGAAAACCAAATTAAAACATAATCAGCCCATTCAAATAAAAGTAAAAGTCAAAAAATTAAAATAATGGGCACCTGCAAAAACAAACCCCATTGATGGGAGTTGTCAAATTGGCCAAAGACCTTAAAGATACATTACCGGGTGAAGGAACATCATCATTTTGAGCATTAAAAATTTAAATACAGTTCAAACTTAAAATTAAACTGGACGGTAATGAATCTAATGAAGTGGAACCTAAAGCTTATGACTGTGGCTTGTTTGTAAGGGGATACCTCCTTAAATGTCACCTTTGGCAGTGAAAAGTAAAAAATAATTTTTGAAACTACTACTAATAAATCTCCCATCCTCAATAGAGGATCTAACAAAAGTGTTTGTCCAGTTATAAAAAGTGATACAGTAAAAACATGTATATAAGTGAAATGATAATGTGGTAATATTAATTCTCCAGGACCAAGCAGGAAGTCAGTCCTCACATATGGGTGACGTCGGCGCCGATGGAGCCCCCGTGCGGAGCATTTCCCCAGCTTTCAAGGAAAGCCTTTGGGAATGCAGCGTGCATGCGCGGTCCCCTTCCCGCCCAAGGGTGCCATCTTGCTCAGTCTTCTTTTTTCCGCAGAGCCCAACGGACGTGTTTCGTTTTCACCGGAGGAAAAAGTTGATTTTGTTCTGCGTGGACCCATTTTCTTCGGTTCAACGCCGGTTTCCCTTTCCCGCCTGGGCCTGATACATCGGTATCGAGCCCGGACTTCTTTTTTTCGGTTTTTGTCCTTAGTGACTAGCGTACACGCCATTTTTCTGTTTTCACTGGCAGCCCTGTCTTTTGACCTTGCAGGGGCCCTTTTTCCCCCGATGGCTGCCAGCGGGTTTAAAAAGTGTGATCAGTGTAAGAAACTTATGTCTCTCACCGACACACATGACTGCTGCCTCCGGTGCCTCGGACCCGATCATGACCCGATGATCTGTGGCCCGTGTGGGAAAATGTCCTCGAAGGCGTTGAGGAGTCAGCAGCACCAAAAGGAAAGAATCTTCTCTGACTCCACGTCCGGACGGGCCCGGACTTCGTCAGAGGCCTCGACGTCTCGGGACTCCGGCCCCGAGCAGCGCTGAGGCTCCTCTGAGAGGGGGTCTCCCTCGCGGAAGCATCGCAAAAAGAAAAAACCCGCGAGGGCGTCGTCGGTGGATGCACTTGGTTCCTCGAGGGCCAAGTCGCATAGCCCCGAGCGCCGTCCCGGGTCTTTGGAGTCGGAGAGGCCTGCAAAACAACCTCGTGTGGAGATGGAGTCCCCGGGTCACGTGAGTACTGTAGTCCTCGTGGACTCTCCTCCAGGGGAGCCGGCGTCGGGCCTGACGCTGTCGGGGCCCAAGTCGGGGGCTGCTGAGTCTCCTGAGCTCGGACTCAGGTTGATGGCCTTGGAGTGCAGCTTGGCTGCCTTCATGGAACAGCAGCGGGCACTGATCACCAGTCTCACCGGTGCATCTGCCCCAACCACCGGGACATCGATGTCCAAGTTGACCCCGGAGGCCGAGCCGATCCTCGAGTCAATGCGTGCTCGAGTCGATCCTCGCCAAGGTCTCCCTCGGCCTCCCGCTCGGGACCGAGGTCATCGATGCCGGTACCCTCGGCGTCGGGGCGGATGGCATCGGTGCCTGTCTGACCAGAGTAGCTTGATTCCTCCTCCGAGGTGTCCGGCTGGGAAACAGAGGATGAGGAGTCACCCGACACCTTTCGGACTCGGTGTGTCCCATCGGACTCGCCGGAGTCCGAGCCTCGAAGACGGTCCCCACCGGAGGATACCTGGTTCTCAGACTTCGTGCGGGATATGGCCAAGGCCTTGGCCTTCCCCGCGGATCCAGAGGAGGAGCCTCGAGCCGAGGAGCTCGAGGCCCTACAGTATGACTCTCCCCCAAAGGAGGCCTTGACTGTACCGGTTCCTCCGATGCTGGAACGGTTGCTCTTCCGCATGTGGGAGGCACCGGCCTCAACACCAGTTTTGAGCAAGCAGGTCGATTCCATCTATCGAGTCCGCAAGAGCCCTGGGTTCCAAAAGGCACAATTACCACACCACTCCATGGTTGTGGAATCAGCCATGCATCATCTGAAGAGTCAGAAGATGCACTCCTCGGTGCCTCCCGGCCGGGAGGCCCGGAACCTGGATGCCCTCGGTAAGAAGTGCTTCCAGGGCTCTATGCTTGCTTGCCGTGTCCAGACCTACCAGCTGTACATGGGTATGTACCTTCGAGACCTGGCAAAGGAGATTGCCGGGTTCTCTGCTGGTCTCTCCGAGGAACCTTTGCAGAGGTTCAATGCTCTGTCATCGGGTATTCGTGAGTGCTCGAATTTTATCTCTCGAGCAGCCTATGATGGCTTCGAGGCTTCGGCCCGAGTAGCCACAGCCGGCATCGGTGCACGCCGTCAGGCCTGGCTACAGTCATCGGACCTCGAGCCATGGGTGCAGGACAAGTTGGTCGATGTCCCCTGCCGAGGTGAAAACCTCTTTGGCAAGCCCATGGCTGAAAAGGCTGCAGAACCTGAGACCGAGACTCTTACCCGGACCAGGCTGTCCAGGAAAACCTCTGCCCCTTCTCAGAAGAAGAAGGGCTTGGGAAAAAAGACCTTTTACCCGAGGAAGTCATCTGCCTATAAACAGTACCCTCATTTTCAGGCCTCTGTAGATCCCCAACAGGGTCAGCGGGCTAAGGGGCAGGGACATGGGCCCCGTAAGCAGAAAACCCCCAAGCCACCAGCTCCGGCTCCTGCACAGCAGGGAGCGGGGTTTTGACTCCAGTGGCATAGCCTCTCCTCCTCAGCTGGCCCCTATCAGCACAGGAGGCCGGCTGGCCCTGTATGCCCACAGGTGGCCAGCCGTAAGAAGGGATACCTGGGTACTAAGTATAGTCCAGAAGGGCTATCTCCTCCACTTCCACCAGGTACCCCCCTCCTATTTTCCAGGGGAGCCTCCAAGACTTCCCTGCACAGGGACTTACTCCTGCAGGAGTTAGCAAGTCTTGTAAAGGAACAGGCAGTGGAACCGGTGCCCCACCACCTGAGCGGTCAAGGCTTCTATTCCATGTACTTTCTGGAACCAAAATGAACAGGAGGCCTCAGACCCATCCTAGACTTGCGGAATCTAAACAAGTTCCTGGAGAGGGAAAAGTTCAAGATGCTTACCCTTGGAATCCTGCTGCCCTACCTCCAGCAGGGAGATTGGCTATGCTCCTTAGATTTAAAGGATGCTTATACTCACATCCTCATTCATCCAGACCACAGACGATATCTCAGATTTGTAGTGGGAGGAAACCATTTTCAGTACAGAGTACTGCCTTTTGGCCTAACCTCCGCCCCCAGGGTATTCACCAAGTGCCTGGCGGTGGTGACGGCCTACCTCAGGGTTCAAGGCCTTTTCGTCTTTCCATACCTGGACGACTGGCTTATCAGGGGTCAGTCCCCACAAGAGGCCAATCAAGCCACCCTCCGCACTGTCGCTCTGCTGCAGCATCTGGGCTTTGTTACAAACTTCGCAAAGTCCACTTTGCACCCTTCACAGAACATGGAGTTCATAGGAGCAAGACTGGACACCCTTCAGGCAAAGGCCTTTTTGCCCATAGACAGGGCACACAGGTTGATGGATCTGGCCAGTCGGTTCCACAGCAATTCTCTGGTCTCCGCCAGACAATTCCTGAGGCTCTTAGGCCACATGGCTTCCACGGTCCATGTGACTCCAAATGCCCGTCTACACATGAGGCCGGCTGAATGGGGCCTCAGAACTCAGTGACACCAAGCCACGGGAAACCTCACAGACAGAGTGAGGGTGTCCACACTCCTGGAGTCTTCTCTACAGTGGTGGCTTCATCTTCCGAATCTGGTGCAAGGGGTGTTTTTTCAGACACCCCCACACTCTCAGGTGCTGACAACCGATGCTTCTCTTCAAGGTTGGGGTGCACATTGCCAGGGAGCATGTACTCAAGGCCTGTGGTCTCCTTGGGAGGCCGCACAGCAGCTCAATCTCTTAGAACTGAGAGCTATCCGCTTAGCCCTGAAACTTTCTCTCATCTCATCTCTCACCAGTCCGTCTTGGTTCAGATGGACAATCAAGTTGCTATGTTCTATGTGAACAAACAGGGGGGCACAGGGTCCCGCCTTCTATGTCAGGAAGCGCAGAAACTGTGCTCCTGGGCAGTCAATCATGGCATTCTTCTCAAAGCGGTCTGTCTCCCAGGTCAGGAGAATTACCTGGCAGACAGATTGAGCAGGATCCTGCAACCGCACGAATGGCAGTTGAATCCTTTAGTGGTTCAACAGATCTTCCTGAGATGGGGTCTTCCAACCATAGATCTCTTTGCCAGTCCTCTGAACCGTCAATTACCCAGGTTCTGCTCCAGACAACCGCATCCTCTCAGATTAGCAGCGGATGCGTTTCTCATTCCGTGATCTACAGGCCTCCTATATGCCTTTCCTCCCACGCCTCTAGTATCCCAGACACTGTTCAAAGTGCTCCGGGACAGGGCCTCGGTAATTCTGGTGGCCCCCAGATGGCCCCCGACAGCTGTGGTTCCCACTTCTTTTGCAACTAGCGGTGGACACTCCTCTTGCTCTGGGGATGCAACCAGATCTCCTGTCTCAGGAGCAGGGATCTCTTTTACACCCCAATCTCCAGTCCCTCAATCTGATGGCCTGGCTGCTGAAAGGGTAGTTATAGCACCCTTACTGCTGCCTAGGGAAGTGGAGGACATGGTCTTAGCCTCTAGGAGGCAGTCCACCCGAAGGTCTTATGCCCTTAAGTGGCGTAGATTCTCTACCTGGTGTACTCAACACAACGAGAATCCTTTCTCATGCCTGGTACCAGTGGTGCTGCAATATTTGCTTCACCTGTCCAACCTAGGCCTTAAGTCCAATTCTGTTAGAGTTCATCTTAGTGCTCTTTCAGCACACCACTCACCAGTGGAGGGTCAGTCTCTCTCCAGCCATCCTTTGGTGGCTCGCTTCCTCAGAGGCCTGCTGTTTCTTAAGCCTCCAGTGCGTCCACCTGCCCCTGAATGGGATTTAAATGTGGTCTTGCAACGGCTTACTTGCCCACCATTTGAACCTATGGCTACTTGCCCTCTGCATTTTCTCTCCTGGAAAGCGTTGTTTCTGGTAGCCCTTACTTCAGCAAGGCGAGTGAGTGAACTTCAGGCCCTAGTATCAGATGCTCCATATACTAGGTTCTATAGGAACAGAGTAGTCTTACAGACTCGCCCTAAGTTCCTTCCGAAGGTTGTCTCCTCCTTCCACCTCAATCAGGAGATGATTCTTCCAACTTTTTCCCAGGCCTCATGCCAGCCGGGCTGAGATGGTCTTGCATACCCTGGACTCTAGGAGGGCGTTGTCCTTCTACCTTGACCGTACGCGGGAGCACCGGAGAGCTGTTCAGCTCTTCATTTCTTTTGACCCCAATAAGTTGGGGTTGGCTGTCTCCAAGCGTACTTTGTCCATATGGGTAGCCGACTGTATCGCCTGGGCTTACAGGGCAACCGGTCTCTCCTTGCAGGGTTGAGTTACGGCTCACCGTGTCAGGGCGAAGGCTGCGTCAGTGGCTCATCTCCGCTCTGTTCCGTTGGCAGACATCTGCTGGGCCGCTACTTGGTCTTCAAGCCAGACTTTTGCTGCCCACTACTGCCTTGACAGGGAGTCCCGCAGGGACAGTGTTTTCGGGCAGGCGGTACTCCATAATCTCTTTGGGGTTTAGGCAACTCCTACACTCCGGCCCTGGTGTTGGGCTACCGTTCGGGGGCGTTATCAGAGAAGATTCTTTTCTTCCATGCTGAGGCTCTAGAGGGAGCTCATTTTTCAGCTTTGGGTCTCCGGTAGCCTTAAGCTGGGGAGTCCCATATGTGAGGACTGACTTCCTGCTTGGTCCTGGAGAAAGAGTAGTTACTCACCTGTAACAGGTGTTCTCCAGGAGCAGCAGGAATCAGTCCTCACAACCCTCCCTCCTCCCCTGGGAGTTGCGGTCATATGATTTATTTTGTTTTTTGCTGTCTTTTAGCTATGTCATCAGACTGAGCAAGATGGCACCCTTGGGCGGGAAGGGGACCGCGCATGCGAGCTGCATTCCCAAAGGCTTTCTTTGAAAGCTGGGGAAATGCTTCGCACGGGGGCCCATATGTGAGGACTGATTCCTGCTGCTCCTGGAGAACACCTGTTACAGGTGAGTAACTACTCTATCCCGCAAAAGTATTGATGATCATGTAGTCTACCAAGAGGACTCTGAAATCATAAGCTGTTACCAAATAGTGACAATTAGAGGTGCTCAGAAAATAAGAGGAGCATATTGCGTAGGCAGTTATTAAACATTGGAGAACAAACCATCCAAAGGGAAAAGAAATATAAGGGAGTGAAGAGGGGAAGGAGGGAAAGAAGGGAAGGAGCAGTAGGAAAGACATTAAAATGTTCAGAAAAGAACTAAAAACCTTGCTATTCACCCAACATTTCAGTGATCATACAGAAGACGCTGGCTTGCACCATGAAACAACACAAATACCACCCTCTCAATGACACCTTCACCACACCAACTGTAAACAATACTGCCTGCTGTAATTGTACATAGTTTTGTAAGATTTCCTTAAGTAACAATCCTATCTTGTATATAGTTACAACTGTTACAACCTAATCATGTTAAATCGTGTTCTATGTAGAAATGTTGTTCCTTTGTAAACCGCCCCTGATCTTGGGAAGGAGCTGTATAAAAATAATAATAAAATAAATAAATAAAATAAAAAAACCGCAGAGCAAACCACTAAAAAGATGTGCAAACCTTGGAAGAGAGACATAGAGATACAAATAGAAATAAAAATGTCCAGTTGGAAGAAATGCTATGTAAAATTTGCCATTTAAAAGTGGAAAGACATCCCACAGTTAAGTGCAGAAGAGTAGACAGGTAAGTATATTGTAAAAATCAATTTAAAAAAAAAAGCTCTTATGATTGAATAAATATATAAAAATATCCTAATAAACCAATCCAAAATACAAATAATAAAATCAAGCACATACATAAAAGTTGATAAAACCAACGAAAGCATAAAAATGGAAGATAAATTAGACAATAAAGACAATAAAAGGCATAGAAGAAAAAAAGATGAGAGAAGGGGGCAGGAGGAGGGGAAGAGGGAAAGAGAGGAAGGGGGAGGAAAGGAAAGAAACTGCAAGCTTCCAGTAGCTTAACTGTCTGAAAAGGCAGGAGCCCACCAGGAACCCGGACAAAAATAAAAGTTCTTGAAAGTGTCGCAAAAATACTGAGAAGTCCTGGTGTTGATTAAGTCTACAGGGCACCATAGTACCCAGATTAAAAATATATTTTTGCTCAAGCTGTAAAAGAATTCTGTCTGTCTCCTCCCCTCCAATGTGGTTTCATAACCCTGGTCACGAGAAACTGCAAGTCATTAATATGTTGTGCTGTAGTCCAATAAGCAACCAATGATTTGTCCTCTATCCTTCTCCTAAGACAACTGTGATGTTCTCCAATCTGAGTCCGCAAGTTGCTCTTAGTTTTGCCCACACAAAGAAGGTTACAAGGACAACCACACATAAATGACCTGACTGGACTTGCAGTTTGAAAAATCAGTCAAAAAATTTTTTGGAGTGATCAGATGAATAAAAAAGTTTTTCGTGACAGGGCATGTTCACAAACTGAGCGGTGATCACATTTTAAAATGACGCATCACCTTAGGTTTAGGTTTAGAGACAGAGAAGGCCAACGGAACCAGAAGGTTAGCCAGATTGTTATTCCTCTTAGGTGCTACCATGAACTCACTATTAGTAAGTGAAGGGACAGTGGAGAGAGTGTGCCATTCTTCCTGCAGGATTTTCTGAATATTGCATGATAAATTAGAAAAAGTCAAAGAACAAATGAGTTTGTTGACTCACAATTGGATTTCTGCAAAAGAACGGAGCATTCAGTTACATGCCCTCTGATAGGCCCATTGGATACACTCAGATGGATGTTCTCTACATCGAAACAGTTCATATATGTCTTTTGCATGTGATTCAAAGTCGGCCTGTGAAGAGCAGGCTCTCCTTAACAAGAAACTGGCTAATAGGTAAGTTGTTCTTTAGAGACCTAGTGTGGAAGCTCTCAAAGTTAAGTCGATTATTATGGTCCATAGATTTGCAGTATAGGTCTGTTATAAAACCATCCTGTCCCTTCTTAATAAGAATATCCAGATAAGAACTTGACTGTGGCTCTACAAATTTGGAATGGTAAATTAGAATCCAATGTGTTAAGCCAATTGAAATACACCTGAAGGACATCTTCTCCACCATCCCAGATCATAAAAACATCGTTAATTTACCTCTTTCATAGTTTAATGTCAACAAATCTATGATGAACTAAAACTTTCTTTTCAAAATGGGCAACGTAAAGATTGGCAACATCTGGGGCCATGGAGGAACTCATGGCCACACCTTTTATTTGTTTGTAAAACAATCCCTGGAAGCAAAAATAATTCTTTGTAAATTCCAGAGATGCCAGTTATACCAAATAGGAAGTATTGCATATGGACAACTTGAAGCCTGTCTAAAAGAACATCATCTAAAATATCAATAGCTGCCTTCTAGGGAACATTCATTATAGGGAAACTAAGTTAATCGTGACCAGAATAAGCTGATCATGGTAGCCTGTAAATTCATTCAAAATGTTGATCGTATAGCATGAGTCCCTGACATGAAGGAGCTTGAGCCACAAAGGGTCTAGGAAACACGTGAAGAAATTTCAAAATGTGTTCAAACTGAGTCCCAATAATGGATATTGGGATGCCCAGGTGGATCCACCAATGACTTGTGTATCTTAGGTAAAACGTATATTGTTGATATAACCAGATAAGCCAAAGTCAAAAAATCAAATTCCTTGGGAGTAAGGAAACCTGCATCCCTTCCAGTGCATAGTAAGTTGTCAATACTGGTTTTTAAGGGGACCGTAGGGTCCCCATCTTAGAAGTATAGAAACATGATGGCAGAAAAAGACCACATGGCCTATCTAGTCTGCCTTCCATATTCACCCACTACAAGAGTCCCCTTTTTACCTTTAGAGAGCCTCTGTGTTTGTCCCATGCTTTTTTTAAATTTAGATACTTTCCTCATCTCTACCACCTGCACTGAGAGACTATTCCATGCATCTACCACTCTTTCCCTAAAGAAATATTTCTGCATATTCTCCAGGACCAAGCAGGAAGTCAGTCCTCACATATGGGTGTCATCGGTGCCGATGAAGCCCTAGCGGAGCATTTCCCCCAGCTTTCTATGAAAGCCTTTGGGAATGCAGGCACGCATGCGCGGTTCCCGTCCCGCCTAAAGGTGCCATCTTACCTCAGTCTCTTTTTTTCCGTGAAGCCCACCGGATGTGTGTCCTGTTTTCCCGGTGAAAATTAGATTTTTTCGGCGATTTTTGCTATTTTTTTTTCCCGGTTCGACGCCGGTTCCCCTCCCGCCAGGTTCGGTACACCGGTATCGAGCCCGATACTTCTTTTTCGGTTTTTGCCCTTCGTGGCTGGCGTTCGTGCCCTTTTTTCCATTTTTCCCTGGACGGCCGGTCCTTTGACCTTGCGGGGACTCTTTTTCCCCCGATGGCTTTCAGCGGTTTTAAAAAGTGTGATCGGTGTAAGAAACTGATGTCTCTTACCGACACACACGACTGCTGCCTTCGGTGCCTCGGGCCTGACCACGACCCTAAGTCGTGCGTACCATGTGGGAAGATGTCTTCCAAGGCACTCCGAAGTCGCCAGCAGCAAAAAGAAAGGCTTTTTTCGGACTCAGCCTCCGGCCGGGCCCGGACCTCGTCTGAGGCCACGACATCTCGGGATTCTGATCCCGAGCGCCGTCGAAGCTCCTCGGACAGGGGGTCCCCCGACCGGGAACGCAAAAGGAAGAAGCGGCTCGCAAGGGCGGCATCGGAGGAGGTCCCTGGCTCCTCGAGGGCCAGGTCTAAGACCCCCGACCGTCGCCCGTGGACCACGAGAAGCCTGCAAAAGTTCCTCGCGTAGAACTGGAGTCTGCTGGACACGTAAGCCCTGTTGTCCTCGAGGACTCTCCTCCCAGAGTCGGTGGCTGCTGCGTCTCCCGAGCTGAGTCTCAGGATGACAGCCTTAGAGAGCAGATTGTCTGCCTTCATGGAGCAGCAGCAGGCACTGATGGCCAGCCTGTCTGGCGCATCTGCCCCGACCACCGGGACATCGACTTCGAAGTCGACCCCGGAGACCAAGCCGATACTCGAGTCCATCGTGGCTCGGAGTCGACCTCGGTCGCAGTCTCCCTCGACCTCCCGTTTGGGACCGAGGGCGTCGACGCCGGTGCCCCCGGCGTCAGGGCCGGGTGCTCCAGGGCCCCGCGGGGTCGGACCCTGACTCCTCCTCGGACGAGTCAGCTTGGGAGACGGAGGACGAGGAGTCTCCCGATACCTTCAAGACTCGGTGCGTCCCTTCGGACTCACCGCAGTCTGAACCCCGGAGTAGGTCCCCCCGGAGGATACTCGGTTCTCGGAATTCGTCCGGGATATGGCCGCGGCCTTGGCTATTCCGGCGGACCCCGAGGAGGAGCCTCGAGCTGAAGAGCTCGAGGCCCTACAGTATGACTCTCCTCCGAAGGAGGCCTTTACTGTTCCAGTTCCTCCGATGCTGGAACGGCTTCTCTTCCGTATGTGGGAGGCACCGGCCTCGGCGCCAGTTCTCAGCAAGCGAGTCGATTCGATCTATCGGCTCTGGAAGAGCCCTGGTTTTCAAAAGGCATAGCTACCACACCATTCTATGGTTGTGGAATCGGCCATGCATCGTCTGAAGAGCCAGAAGATGCACTCCACGGTGCCCCCTGGCAGGGAGGCCCGGAACCTCGATGGCGTCGGTAGAAAGTGTTTTCAGGGCTCGATGCTTGCTTGCCGTGTCCAGTCTTACCAGCTGTACAAGGGCATGTACTTGCGGGACCTGGCCAAGGAGTTGGCCGGGTTCTCTGCTGGACTTTCCGGGGAACCCTTGCAGAGATTTAAGTCCTTGTCCTCGGGGATTCGGGACTGCTCGAAGTTCATGTCCCGCGCCGCCTACGATGGCTTCGAGGCTTCGGCCCGAGTTGCGGCAGCCGGTATAGTGGCTCGACGCCAGGCATGGCTGCAGTCATCGGACCTTGAGCCATGGGTTCAGGACAAGTTGGTCGATGTCCCTTGCCGAGGTGAGAACCTTTTTGGCAAGCCCATGACCGAGAAGGCCGCTCAGCTCGAATCTGAGCACCTCACACGGACAAGGCTGTCGAGGAAGACCTCTGCCCCTTCTCACAAAAAGAAGGGCTCGGATAAAAAGCCCTTTTACCCGAGGAAGGGCACTGCCTACAAACAGTACCTGCAATATCAGGCTGCCCAAGCTGCCCTTCAGGGTCAGCAAGCCAAGGGCCAGGGTAATGGGCGCCGTAGGCAGCGGACCCCCAAGCCTCCGGCCCCTGCTGCCACTCAGCATCGTGGGGGTTTTTGACTCCTTGAGCGTAGCCTCTCCTCCACTGTTCTCCCAACCCTGCACAGGAGGTCACCTCGCCCTCTTTGCCCACCAGTGGCCCCTTATCACCGGGGACAGTTGGGTGCTGGAGATAGTCCACAAGGGCTATGCCCTCCATTTTCACCAACTACCTCCACCATATTTTCCAGGGGAGCCTCCAAGGCCTCCCCTGCACACAGACCTTCTTCTGCAAGAGCTTCATGGTCTGTTGGTGGACAGGGCAGTGGAGCCTGTGCCTCCCCACTCGCAAGGTCACGGATTCTACTCCAGGTATTTCCTGGTGCCCAAAAGAACCGGTGGCCTTCGACCCATTCTAGACCTCAGGGGCCTCAACAGGTTCCTCGTGAAGGAAAAGTTCAAGATGCTTACTCTTGGGACCCTTCATCCAGCAGGGAGATTGGCTATGCTCTTTAGATCTAAAGGATGCGTACACTCACATCATCATTCATCCAGACCACAGAAAGTACCTCAGGTTCATTGTGGGAGGAAACCATTATCAGTACAGAGTGCTGCCTTTTGGCCTCACCTCCGCCCCCAGAGTCTTCACAAAGTGCCTAGCAGTGGTGGCGGCCTACCTGAGAAACCAGGGGATCTTTGTCTTTCCCTGTCTGGGCGACTGGCTCATCAGGGGTCAGACCTGCCAGGAGGCCAAACAAGCCACCCTCAGGACTATTGCTCTTCTACAAAGCCTAGGCTTTGTCATAAACGTCGCAAAGTCCACTTTGCTCCCCTCCCAGAACTTGGAGTTCATAGGGGCAAGGCTCGACTCTCTGCTGGCAAATGCTTTCTTGCCAGTAGACAGGGCCCAAAGGTTGATGGCCTTGGCAAATCAGTTTCTCAGCAGGTCCCTGGTCTCCGCCAGGCTCTGCCTGAGGCTCCTAGGCCACATGGCTTCGACAGTACATGTGACCCCCAATGCCAGGCTCTATATGAGGCCTGCACAGTGGTGCCTTCGGGCTCCGTGGTCACAGGCCACAGGCAGCCTCAGAGACAGGATAAGGGTGTCCAGACCATTTCTGCACTCCCTCAACTGGTGGCTGCACCCACCCAATCTACTGAAGGGGGTGCCTTTTCAGATTCCAGGGTACACAGTGGTGCTGACAACAGATCCCTCCCTGCAAGGCTGGAGAGCTCATTGTGGGGGCAAGTGCACCCAGGGCTTGTGGTCTCCTTGGGAAGCTGCACAACAGATCAATCTCCTCGAACTCAGAGCTATTCGATTAGCACTCAAAGCTTTCACCCCTTCCCTGGCTCACCAGTCTGTCCTGATTCAGACAGACAACCCAGTTGCCATGTTTTATGTGAACAAACAGGGCGGAACTGGGTCCAGGATCCTTTGTCGGGAGGCTCAGGACCTTTGTTCTTTTGCCCTCAAGCACCACATGCTCCTCAGGGCTGTGTACCTTCCAGGCCAGGACAACTATCTGGCAGACAGATTAAGCAGAATACTGCAGCCCCACGAGTAGCAGCTGCATCCTTCGGTAGTTCAGAAGATATTCCTGAAATGGGGTCTCCCTTTGATGGATCTCTTTGCCAGCCCAGCAAACAAGCAACTGCCAAAGTTCTGCTCCATGCAACCGCATCCTCTGCAGATAGCAGCGGATGCTTTTCTGATATCCTGGTCTCAGGGCCTCCTCTATGCATTTCCTCCCACGCCCTTGGTGGCCCGAACTCTCTTCAAGATTCTTCAGGACAAGGCCTCGGTCTTGCTGGTGGCTCCCAGGTGGCCGAGACAGCCTTAGAACATAAGAACATAAGATATGCCATACTGGGTCAGACCAAGGTCCATCAAGCCCAGTATTCTGTTTCCAACAGTGGCCAATCTAGGTCTTGGTTTCCTCTTCTGCTTCAACTGGCGGTGGATCCTCCACTACCTCTGGGGTTGCAACCCGACCTTCTCTCACAGGAGCAGGGTTCCCTTCTGCACCCCAATCTCAAAGCTCTCAATTTGATGGCCTTGAGGCTGCAAGGGTAGTCTTGGCTCCCTGGGGCCTGCCTCCGGAGATTGAGGAGGTTGTCCTAGCCTCTAGGAAACAGTCCACTAGGAAAACCTATGCTCTCAAATGGAAGAGGTTTTCTGTGTGGTGTCACTTACGTACAGAGGATCTTTTCTCCTGTACTGTGCCAGTAGTTCTTCAGTACTTACTGCACTTGTCAAATCAAGGTCTTAAATCCAATTCAGTTCGGGTCCACCTCTCAGCTCTAGCAGCTCACCACTCTCTGGTGGAGGGACATTCTCTGTCTGGTCACCCCTTGGTGTCTCGCTTTCTTAGGGGCTTGCTTTTGCTCAAGCCTCCTATCCGTCCTCCTGCCCCTGAGTGGGAGCTGAATGTGGTCTTGCAGCAACTGACACGCCCACCTTTTGAGCCCATGGCTACTTGTCCACTACGTTTCCTCTCCTGGAAGACACTCTTCCTGATAGCCCTTACCTCAGCTAGGCGAGTCAGTGAGCTTCAGGCCCTGGTCTGTGATAGGCCTTACACCAGGATTTATAGGAACAGGGTAGTCCTTAGGACTCATCAAAAGTTCCTCCCTAAGGTTGTCTCCTCTTTCCACCTCAACCAGGAGGTTGTTCTTCCAACATTCTTCCCGAGGCCTCATGCTAGCCAGGCTGAAGCAGTCCTGCATACCCTGGACTGTAGGAGGGCCTTATCCTTCTACCTTGACCGTACGCAGTGGCATAGGAGGGCTACCCAGCTCTTCGTCTCCTTTGACCCCAATAAGTTGGGGTTGCCGGTGTCCAAGCGTACCTTGTCCATCTGGGTAGCTGACTATCACCTGGGCTTATAGGGCGGCTGACCTTCCTTTGCAGGGTCGGGATACGGCCCACCGAGTCAGGGCAATGGCTGCCTCAGTGGCTCATCTCTGCTCTGTGCCCTTGGTAGACATCTGCAGGGCTGCAACTTGGTCTTCAAGCCAGACTTTTGCGGCCCATTACTGCCTGGAGAGGGAGTCCTGTAGGGACAGTGCTTTTGGCCAAGCAGTACTCCAGAATCTCTTTGAGGTTTAGGCAACTCCTGCCCTCTGTTGGGCTACCGGTGGAGGTTGTGTCCTCGGAAAGCCTTTCTTTGTTGCTGAGACTAGAGGGAGTTCTCTTGTTCAGCCTGGGTTCCTCGGTAGCCCAGAGCTGGGGAGTCACCCATATGTGAGGACTGACTTCCTGCTTGGTCCTGGAGAAAGAGTAGTTACTCACCTGTAACAGGAGTTCTCCAGGAGCAGCAGGAATCAGTCCTCACAACCCTCCCTCCTCTCCTGGGAGTTGCAGTTGTATCTTTATGTTTATTGAATTTGATAAAACCGCCTTTCTGCAGGAATCAAGGCGGTGTACAATTTTTCAAAAAACAAAAGAAAAGTCAAGGCCGGGGGCCAGTGAAAATAAGAAAGGAAGTTACAATTCTTTGACAGGAAAGAAGAAGAGGGAGGAGAGATAAGACGAGACAGGAGAGAATACATATTCCAAGATAGAAACAAAAGGGTAGGGAAAGCAAGAAGGTCACACGAAAGGGGAGAGAAGGTCAAAGGCCAGGGAGAAAAGATGGGTCTTCAGATTTTGTTTGATGGTGGTATGATGGGTCTCTAAACGTAAGGAGGAGGGGAGAGCATTCCAAAGAGCAGGGCCGGTGAAGAAGGCAGAGGAGCAGGTGGATTGCAGGTGAGCAGATAAAGGGGAAGGAAGGGTGAGGCGATTGAGGTGTACATACTTTATCTTTTTCATTTTTTTGTGTGCTATTCTTAGCTATGTCATTTGACTGAGGTAAGATGGCACCTTTAGGCGGGAAGGGAACCGCGCATGCGTGCCTGCATTTCCAAAGGCTTTCATAGAAAGCTGGGGAAATGCTCCGCTAGGGCTTCATCGGCGCCGATGACACCCATGTGTGAGGACTGATTCCTACTGCTCCTGGAGAACTCCTGTTACAGGTGAGTAACTACTCTTTACTCCTGAGTCTATCCCCTTTCCCTCATCCTATGTCCCCTCATAGCAGAGCTTACTTTCAATTGAAAGAGGCTCTCCTGTGCATTTATGCCACAGAGATATTTAAACGTCTCGGTCATATTGCCTCTGTCCCGCCTTTCCTCTAAAGTATACATATTAAGATCCTTAAGTCTGTCCTAATATGCTTTATAATGAAGACCATTAACCACCCTCTGCACTGACTCCAATCTGTTTATATCCTTTTGAAGGTGCAGTGTCCAGAATTGCACACAATACTCCAAATGAGATCGCACCAAAGACTTGCACAGAGACACTATATCACCTCCTTTCTTCTGCAGGCCATTCCTCTCCCTCTGCACCCAAGCATCCTAGCTTCACCATCACCTTTTCTACCTGTTTAGCTGCTTTGAGATTGGGACCTGGGTGTGATTGTGTCTGACATTCTTCTTTTGTGGACATAAGTATGTCACCCCCTGTACTGTGTACCACTCCCTTTGATTGTTGCAGCCCAAATGCATGACCCTATATTTTTTTAACATTAAATCTCAGCTGCCATATTCTAGACCATTCTTCAAGCTTAGCTAGTTCCCTCCTCATGTTATCTACACCTTCCCGAGTGTCTGTTGCAGATTTTGGTATCATCTGCAGAGAGGCAAATCTTACCCAACAGCCCTTCCGCAATATCACTAACAAAGATGTTAAATAGAATCGGACCAAGACACATCCCTGTGGCACACCACTGATAACCACCACCTCCTCAGAGTGAACTCCATTTACCTGTATCCTTTGTTGCCTCCCACTCAACCAGTTTCTAACCCAAGCAGTAACTTTAGGGTCCATCCCAAGGGTGCTTAATTTGTTTATAAGTTGACTGTGCGGAACAGTGTCAAATGCTTTACTGAAATCTAAATACACCATATCTAGGGCTCTCCCTTGGTCACCCAGTCAAAGAAATCAATCGGATTTGTCTGGCAAGACCTGCCCCTGGTGAATCCATGCCTCCTTGGATCCTGCAATCCATTGGACTCCAGAAACCTCACTATTTTCTCTTTCAGCAGTGTTTCCAATAATTTACTCACCACCGAGGTTAAACTAACCAGCCTGTAGTTTTCAACCACATCCTTACTTCCACATTTGTGTTACGGGACTACATGTGCCTCTCTCCAGTCCTCTGGCACCACCTCTGACTCTAAAGAGGCATTGAAAAGGTCAGTCAGTGGAGCAGCTAGAACGTCCCCAAGTTCCTTCAGTATTCTTGGATGTATCCTATCTGGTCCCATCGCTTTGTACACTTTTAGTTTAGCTAGTTCCTCACGAACACAGTCGTCTGAAAATTGTTTCAGATGTCCCTCACTTTTGTTCCTGTTTGTGGGTGTTGTCTGAGGTCCAGCTCCCGGCCCTTCATCTGTGAACATAGAACAGAAATATTTGTTAAGCAATTCCGCTTTATCCTCGTCAGCTTCTACATATTCCTCCCCTTCACCCAAGTCTGATATTACCACTTTTGCCTTCTTCCTCTCAATAACATATCTGAAAAAATGTCTTATCCCCCTATTTTATTTGCATTGGCTCTTTCCTCTTCTTTTTGTATCTTTGCTTTCCTGACTAATTTGCCAGCCTCTCTGTTTTTTCAAATACAGATGCCTGTCTTCCTCTCTCTGCAATCTCTTGTATTTCATGAAGGCTTCCCTCTTTTTCTTCACCTTTTCAACTACCTCTTTTGAGAACCAAAATGGTCTTTTTCCTTTTATTTACCATTCTAACAAAAAGGTTGGTTGTCCTTAAAATATCCCCTTCCAGTTTTGCCCACTGTTTTTCTACATTCCCCATCTGTTCCCATCCTGCTAAAAACTCCTTGAGGTATTAGCCCATCTTGGCAAAGTCAGATTTCCTAAAATCTAAGGCTCTCACTTTTGAATGGATTTTATCAGCTCTAATCCTAATACTGAACCACACCATCTGATGATCACTGGATGTGAGATGATCTCCCACTATAACATCAGAAACACTTTCCCCATTGGTAAACACCAAGTCCAGTATGGCCCCTTTACGTATGGATTCCGTTACCAGTTGCCTGAATACTTCTTCTGTAAAGAATCTAAGATCTCCTTGCTTCTAGATGACACACCAACAGGGATGCCTCCAATCAATATCCCGCATATTGAAATCCCCTATCAGTAGCACTTCCACTTTCCTGGAAGTGCTGTGTATGTCTTCTATTAAATCTCCATCTACGTCTTCTCCCTGTGATGAAGTTCTGTATATCACGCCAATGCAAATGGCTTTCTCTTTCCCTCTTTCTAGTTTAACCCATACTGCCTCCTCTTTCCCTTTTAAGCCCTGTGTTTCCATAGCTTTAATATTTTTTTTACATATAGTGCCACTCCTTCTACCCTGTCCTTTCTGAATAACCTATAGCCTGTATAATTATATCCCAGTCATGGTTGTCCGTGAACCATGTCTCTGTAACTGGCACTAAATCTAAGCAGCCTCTCTCATTAAAGACTCAACATCTGGGATCTTATTTCCCATGCTACAGGCATTTATAGACACTGCTTTCCAGATGTTGCCCCTTTTACCTATTTCTATAAAGGTAATTAATGTTTCACTTACCTGGGGGCTTTTTTCACCCATCCCCAATTAATCTAGTTTAAAGCCCTCTTCAATAGGTTAGCTCAGGGGTGGGCAATTCTGGTCCTGGAGGGCCGCAGACCAGTCAGGTTTTCATGATGTCACTAATGAATATTCATGAGATCTATTTGCAGCCACTGCCTTCCACTGTATGGAAATAGGCCCATGAATATTCATTAGGGACATCATGAAAACCTGACTGGTCTGTGGCCCTCCAGGACCGGAATTACCCACCCCTGAGTTAGCCAGTCTGCTACTGAAGACATGTCGACCCTTCTTGGACAGATGGATGCCATTTCTGCTCTGTAGCCCTTGGAACTTCATCCCATTGTCCAGGAATCCAAAACGCTCTCGACACAATCCACACAACCATGCATTTATCTCCAGGATGCAATCTTCTCTGCCCTGGCCTTTTCTCTCAACTGGGAGGATTGAAGAGAACACCACCTATGCCCCTATCTTCTTCACCTTCTGCCCCAGAGCCATGAAATCACTCTTGATATGCTCAGAGGGATACCTGACAGTATCATTTGTACCGACATGGATGATCAACATTGGGTAATAGTCAGTAGGCTTGATGAGTCTCAGCAAACTCTCCGTAACATCTTGGATTTTGGCACCTGGCAGACAGCATACCTCTCTGGACATCAAGTCTGGTCGGCAGATGGGCGCCTCAGTACCCCTTAGAAGAGAGTCACCAACCATCACTACCCTTTGCTTCCTAGTGATCACTGATTCAGTAACTTTGCGGTGCTCAAGCTCTGGTTCTTCCCTTTCCTGGGATGCCTCCGCCTCCTCCTCCTCCACTTTCAGGGCTACATAATGGTTCTTCAATTCAGGGGTTTGAGGAATTGGATTGGTGATTCTGCAGGCCCTGGTAATTTATGTCCAACCTTGGTCCTTCTGTAGGTTCCCATCCTCACCTCTGCTGGACAGCTTGGATGTTTCAAAAAGCATCTCATCAATGAACCTCTCACTGTCTTGAATGCCTCCTCAGCCTTGCCACATCTTGTGTCTCATAAAACTATTTGTCACATAACTGGCATTCAACCTCTTTAACATGATCACATCTATTGAGGATAATTAAGGCTCCAACTTTGTCAGCAGGTTTGATGATTATATTTGAATTGCCCCTCATTGCTAATAATGCCTGTCTCTCCATCTTAGAAATGTTAAAATAGGGGCAAGATTTGTGTGTATAAAGATCATCAACTCTTTTAAGAGCCACCTTTTCAAACACATCAATTGAAGGATTAGATGTGCCTGGAAGACCCAGCAAGAACATTCTTAATGATCGATGTGTCTATCATTATACTTGCATTTTGTGTATTTAAAAAAAAAAAAAAAACTTTGATCCTCAGTTTTCTAAAAAAGTTATACAGATCAATATGAATAGTAAAGGAATTGTGTCTGGCTGTAGGGATAAAGGAGAGGCCCTTGTTAAGTACCCATAATTCAGTGTCATTCAAAATGTAATCTGAAAGGTTGACAATATTGTTATCTCCAGGAACAAGCAGGACTGTAGTCTTCACATATGGGTGAATGGAGCCTGTGCAGTGTCTTAAAGGAAAGCTTTTGGGAGCACTCCACTGTGCCAGCATGACTGCTTTCCCACTCTTCCAACTCCTCCTCATCAGTTCTTTTTCCGTGGAGCCAGCAGGATAATTTTCCTGTCACCGAAGAAATGGGTTCCGTTCCCTTCCGCACTCAATTCAAATTGCTCTCTCTTGTACACAAGGCTCTCCACACCAGCACTCCACAATACCTAGCAGATCTTATCACTTTCCACTCTCCCAGATACAGTCCCCGCTCCTTTCACCTCAACCGCCTTCACCTCCCTTCTCCCTCCCTTGCCCATCTACACTCTACCCCCTCCTCTGCCTCCTCCTTCGCCGGTCCTGCCCTCTGGAACTCCCTCCCCTCTTCCCTCTGCTTAGACCCCCATCGTGCCACCTTTAAGTGAAACCTAAAGACCCATCTTTTTTCCCTGGCCTTTGACCTCCCCTCCCCTCCCCCTTCGTGTAACTGCCTCTCTTATGTTTTGTCTACTCTCCCCTTTCTGTCTTACTGTCCTGTCAATGATTGTAGTTTCTTTTCCTTTCTACTGGCCTCGTGCCTCTACTGGATTTTATAAGTTGTAAACCGCCTTGCGTACCACAGAAGGATGGTATATCAAATGAAATAAACATAAACATAAATGTTTTCTTCGGCACGGTGTTTCTGCCTTCCCGTTCCACTCCGGCATCACGTAAACAGATTCCGGTACCATTTCTGGTCTTTTTTCTTGTATCTTTTATTTCTTGTATTTTTTTTTTTGTATTTTTTTTTCCTCAAGGGCCTTGTGCCCTTCTTAGGCCTCTGGCCTACCTCTTCACCATGGAGAAAAACCTAGTGGTTTTAAAAAAATGCACCAAGTGTTCCAGTACAATTTCTATCACCGACAGACATGACTGGTGCCTCAAGTGTCTGGGTCCAGACCATGCACTGGACTCTTACTCCCTTTCTAAACTCATGACCAAGAGAGGCCTTGGAAAACAGGCTAGAAAGTTCAGTGAGTTATTTCCATCAGACTCTGTCTCGCTGGCATCGACATCTTCGAGAGCATCGTCTTCTTCCCGAATCTCTAAACTCTCTATGGGCTCCTTGCATGGTTCCAGCTCGAAGAGAGAAAAGACATTGAGATCCCCATCAAAACTTCCATGGGATCCCAAAGAGCACTGAGGCTCAAAAGAAAAATCCAAGGATTCCAAAGAGATGTTGAGAGGATCGAGGGAGAGGTCCCAGTCTGAACATTGGGACTCCCCGAGGACCTCCAAGTACTGAGACTCCCCGAGGACCTCAGAGAACCGAGACTCCCTGAGAACCTCCTCAAACTCTGGCTATTCAGCCAAACATCCCCAGTGGGAGGACTTGTCCTCCAAAGCCTTAGTGGGGAACTAGGAAGCCACCGAGGCATCGATCTAAGGAGAGCCCCCGGTGCCATGTTCTGGCACGGGGCTCCAAGCCCTGTTCTTTCTTTGAACCAGACACCGGCAACCTCCTTGGATCAGTGCATGCTATCCATTAAGAAGACCTTGGCGGCTCTCCTAGCAGCATTGGTACCTCCAACACCGATGACTTCAGGACTGCCTGCATTGGTATCTGTGCCTCTACCTGATGCCCCAACTCTGCATGCATCCACCCTGATGCCGGGACTGGCTTCAGGAGCACCATCTATTTGATCAGTGCAGAGTATGATGCCGCTATTGAGACAGCAAGGGGAGGACATCGACCGATATAGACAGCACCGATCACATGGCCATGGGCATCAACGCTGATCCCTCAGCTCTCAGTCCATTGCCTCCAATTCAGATCGTCAGTCTTTTGATTCCGCAGAACTCCAGGAATTTGTACGGGACATAGCGGCAGGTCTCTCTATTCCAGCTGTAGCTGAACATGAGCCTCGTGCAGAGGAACTGGAGATACTCCAGTACCCCAGGGCCCTGAAGAAGGCAACTATCCTACCGGTACATAACCTTATACATCGTATGTGGGAGACTCCCCTCAGTCACTCCCATTAGCATAAGGCTCAATACAATGTATCGCGTACCGGAGATTCTAGGCTTCCAGAAGATGCAACTACTGCACCACTTTATGACCATGGAATCAACAGTGCAATGCATTAAAAGTGTCAAGACCCATGCATCAATATCCCTGGGTAGGACATCGAGGAACCTCAATTTAATTGCATGCCATTCCTTCCAGGCCTCTGTACTGGCAAGCAGGATTAATTCCTGCACCCTTTTATATGGGAATGTTCTCAAGGAACTTAACAAAGATTGGGAAGCCTTCTTCCCCCTTTATCCTGGAGGAGAAGAAGCCTGCCTTTGAGCCAGTCCTCAAACATAGCCGAAACGTCTCAGAATTTGTAAATAGGTCAGTCTTCGATGCATTTGAATCCACCAGCAGGTCCTCTGCCATTGCCATAGGTGCTCATAGGCTGGCTTAGCTTCAAGCATTGCACCTGGAACAATGGGTCCAGGATAAGTTGGGAAATATCCCTTGTACCGGGGAGAACCTTTTTGGCAATAACTTGAGGGAGAAAGCTGGAGAACTCAAAACGGATGATACCATCATAAACAGACTCTCCAGAAAAAACTGCTGACCTCTTAAAAAGGCAGCAGCCAAAAAAACTTTTTTCCCAAAGAAAAGAAGGTTTTACCCCTCCTACTCACAAACACCTTATCCTCAAAACAAACAAGGACCTAAGCCAGCAAAGAAGCCTAGGGTGGCCAAGCCACAACTGGCCACACAGGCACAAACAGCACCCAGTTTTTGACTCCATCCTGGGGAGTATTGCCAACTTGCCCCTGCAGATACCCAATCCTCCCTATATAGCAGGTTGACGTTTGCCATTTCACTGGCATCTAATCATTTCAGAGCAGTGGATCTTGAACATCATCCAGGAGGGTTATCAGTTAAACTTCAAACATCAACCCCCTCCTCACTATAGAAGCGAGTATCCCATTCAGGCCTCTACTCAGGGACGAGATCTTCAATCTGCTTTCTCAAGGAGCCATAGAAAGTGTGCCACAGCATCAACTTCAAGAAAGTTTCTAATCTCCTTACTTTCTGATCCCAAAGAAGTTGGAAGGGTACAGGCCCATCCTCGATCCCAGGAATCTCAAGTTCCTCATCAAGAAAAAGTTCAAAATTATTTCTCTCAGAACTCTTACCTTATCTGCAGGAACAAGACTGGCTATGTTCCCTAGATCTCAAAGACGCACATAACAATATCCTGATTCATCCAGAACATAGGCAATATCTATGCTTCACCTTTCAGGGAGCCCACTACCAGTATTGAGTCCTGCCTTTCGGCCTGGGCTCTGCTCCCAGGGTATTCACAAAATGCATGGCAGTGGCTGCAGCCCATCTGCAGGGCATGGGGGTATTTGTCTTCCCCTACTTAAATGACTGGCTGATAAAGGCAGATTCTCCTGGAGAACTCTGCACTTTGCAACAAAAACCCCTTGCTCTGCTGCAAAATCTAGGCTTTGTCATAAATTTCCCGAAATCCCACCTAACCCCAACTCAAAGATTGGAGTTTATAGGAGCAGTGCTGGACACTCAGCAAGCCAGAGCATTCCTACCCACTAGGCCGTATGCGCTGCCTAGTAGACTTGCCCATTCACATGCATCAGCAAACGAGCTCAACAGCCCAAGACTTCCTCCGTCTCTTGCAGCACATGGCATCCACAGTGCATGTGGTTCCCTATGCCAGGCTACATATGCACCTAGCACAATGGACCTTAGCATCCCAGTAGACATAGGCCACCGGACACCTGTGGGATCTGATTCAAATCATCCAACCATTAGCCCAATCCCTCCTGTGGTAATGCACCCAAGCAAACTTGCTTGTAGGGTCACCTTTTCAAATGCCTCAACCTCACCACACCCTCATCATGGATGCATCCAAGTGAGGTTGGGGAGTCCACCTGGATACCACATCCACACAAGGACTGTGGACAAACCAGAAATCAACTACAGATCAAACTATTGGAGCTTCGAGCAGACACGAATGCCCTACAGGTTTTTCAACACCACCTCTCCAACAGCCAAGTCCTGGTCAGGATAGACAATCAGGTGGCAATGTTCTACAAAAACAAGGAAGATGGAATAGGCTCCCTTCCCCTCTGCGAAGAGGCCTTCCGCCTTTAGAGATTTGCCATCTCCCACAACTTCCACCTCTGGGCAGTGTACATCCGCAGAGATCAGAATCAACTTGCGGACAAGCTCAGTTGAAACCTCCGCCCACACATGTGGAGCCTCGACCATCATACATAGCAACGATTTTCCAGACTGGGGAACCCCGGTCATCGACCTCTTTGCTACCCCTTCAGAACAGCCAACTACCACAGTTCTGCTCCAGGATGCCGTTCAAACTCAGCCAGGCACCAGATGCCTTTCTTCTTCACTGGGGTCAGGGTCTCCTATATGCATTTCCACTCACACCCCTAATACCGAAGACTCTATTCAAACTCCAGACAGACAAGGGCAATATGATCCTCATAGCTCCCTTCTGGCCCCATGAGTCCTGGTTTCCCCTGCTACTTCACCTAACATAGACGAAACCAATCCAACTAGGGTACAGGCTGGGCCTTCTATTGCAGGAGGATGGGACAGTCCTGTATCCAAATCTGCAATCTCTCCTTATAATGGCCTGGCTGCTGAAAGGATGACCCTTCAGCATCTTGACATTCTCCAGGAAGTAAAGGACATACTCCTGGCTTCCAGAAAGCCCTCCACCAAACAAGCCTTCTCATTTAAATGGCACAGATTTGGATCCTGGTGCTCTCAGAAGAAACTTGAATCCTTTAAATACACCAGTGTCTGCACTTTTACAGTATCTATTTCACCTGTCCTCTGCAGGACTCAGAACCAACTTGGTGCGAGTACAATTCAGTGCTTTTTGACATATTCATAAATGATTTGGAAAAGGGAATAATGAGTGAGGTTATCAAATTTGCAGATGACACAAAACTATTTAAAGTTGTTAAAACCCAAGAGAATTATGGAAAATTGCAAGAGGATCTTGATAAATTGGAAGACTAGGCATCCAAATGGCAGATGAAATTTAATGTGGATAAGTGCAAAGTTATGCACCTAGGAAAGAACAACCCGAACTATGGTTACACGATGCAAGGTTCCACTTTGGAAACCACCACCCAGGAAAAAGATTTTAGGCGTCATCGTGGATAACATGTTAAAACGCTCCGCCCAGTGTGCAGCAGCGGCCAAGAGAGCAAATAGAATGCTAGGTATCTATAAGGAAAAGAATGGAAAATAAAACAAAGGATATTATAATGCCTCTATACCATTCCATGGTGAGACCGCACCTTGAATATTGTGTGCAATTCTAGTCGTCGTATCTTAAAAAGGATATAGCATTATTAGAAAAGGTAAAGAGAAGAGCCACCAAAATGGTAAAGGGGATGGAAGGATGCTCCTATGAAGAGAGACTAAATAGGTTAGGGCTCTTCAATCTGGAAAAGAGACGGCTGAGGGGAGATATGATAGAGATCTATAAATTAATGAATGGAGTGGAATGGGTAAACATAGATCGATTGTTTACGTCATCAGAATATAAAAAGACTAGAGGACATGCATTGAAGCTACAGGGTAACCTATTTAAGACTAATAAGAGAGAATATTTTTTCACTCTACATGTAATCAAACTCTGGAATTTGTTACCGGAGGATGTAGTAAAAGCTGTTAGTGTAGCTGGGTTTAAAAAAGGTTTGGACAAGTTCCTGGAGGAAAGGCCCATAAACCATTATTAAAAGGGACCCAGGATATCACTGCTTGACCCAATACAAGCATTGAGGAACCTGTCTTTTGGGGAGACTGCTAGGTACTTATGACCTAGATTGGCCACTGTTGGAAACAGGATACTGGGCTTGATGGACCTTGGTCTGACCCAGTATGGCATATCTTATGATATGTTCTTATGTGCTATTGCAGCTTTTCACAAGCCAGTTGATGGTCCACCCATTTCCATGCATCCCCTAGTACCGTGTTTTATGAGAGGCTTTCCCCTCTCTGTCACCCATTCGACTACCTCCGGTGGCATGGTATCTCAACATAGTCTCGGCTCAGCTTCTCAAATCTCCATTTGAACCGCTGGAGACTGCTCACCTATGGTACTTGTCTTGGAAGGTCATATACCTCATTGCCCTGACCTCTGCCAGGTGCATCAGTTAACTACAGGTCTTGGTGGCACATCCACCATACATACAGTTCCATCATGACAAGGTCATCCTATGGACACACACACACTTTTTACCTAAGGTGGTGTTACCTTTCTACATTAAACAATCTGCAATACTACCAGTCTTCTTCCCAAGACCTCATTCTTCCCATGAAGAAGCAATTCTGCACACCTTAGATTGCAAATGGGGCCTGGTCTTTTATCTCCAAAGGACCAAGGACCTTCGAAAATCCTCACAATTATTCATTTCCTTTGACTGCAACCATTTGGGTCTTCCTGTTACAAAATGTATGCTTTCCAGATGGATAGACTGCATTTCATTTGCGTACGATTGAGCAGGACTTGCCTTCACTCGGCACATTACTGCTCACAATATCCAAGCCATGGCAACATCTGTAGCCAACCTACGCTCAGTAGCCATTGATGAAATCTGTCAGGCAGCAACCTGGTCCTCCATACACACCTTTGCTTCCCACTACTGCTTGGATAAGGACTCCTGCCGGGATGCGGCCTTCGGCCAGGCAGTCCTCCGACATCTCTTTGGAACATAGCTACAACTCCTCCCCCACCTACACTATTCTTTCCAGATCTCCATGGCAGGGATGTCTATGTCCAACTCTAACCATTCTTACTACTCTGACCTGGTTTCTAAGTCTCTTGAAGTTCTGGGAGCTAGGGAGTCCCATATGTGAAGATTACATTCCTGTTTGTTCCTGGAGATAGCATATACTCACCTGTAACAGGTAATCTTCAGGAACAGCAGGAATTTAGTCTTCACAACCCATTCTACTCCTCATGGAGTTGTAGGGTTCCTTTTTACTCTCAGCTGCAAACTCAACTGACTTGAAGGAGTTGAAAGAGCAGGAAGGCAGTTGTGCAAGTGCAGTGGAGTGCTCCCAAAAGCTTTCTTATAGGATGCTGGGAAGCATTCCCATGCGGACTCCATTGGTACTGATGTCGCCTATATGTGAAGACTAAATTCCTGTTGTTCCCAGAGATCACCCGTTAGAGGTGAGTAACTACGCTGTCTATTCCCGAAAGGAGGTCCTCCAGGGAGGACCCCCCACTCCCTCTCCCCCAGCCTTTCTGTGGATAGATTGTCCTGTGATATTCCCTGGCCTCTTCCTTTGTTGGTTTGTGTTGGTTCCCCCTGCCCTTCCACAGATGATTCATTGAAAAACCCTGACTGGGTATTACTCATCCTGAGGGGAACAAGGAAGCAGATCTATCCAAGGGATCTTCTGATTGACTGTGAGTCCTTTTCATGGCTGCTTCAATCTCCATACTTGTTCAGGAGGAATCTCCATCTTACGTATCTTGCGTTTCTCTGAGAAGGGAAGTCTCCTCCATGCTGATTCATCCCTGAATGTTTGTAATGGCTTCTTATCCCAGGAGTATAAAGTATCTCGCTTACAGTCGTCCTAATCTCTCTTATATTTATCAAATTTCTTGTCCCTTATTAGTTTTCTATAATCCAATAGGTTTTTATCAAAATTCTTTTTGTATGATTCAAAATAAACATCTTCCTCTTTGAGGGAGGTCATTTTAATATCTACCTCTTTTTTTAATACCTTCTGCTTTCTTCTTAGAAGTATTGATCAATAAAATCATTAGATCCAACAAACATTTATTTAAAATTTGTCCAATTCTTCATAAATTAATCATCATCATAAGTGAACATGCCATGGGCCTTATTAATTCTAAGACCCCCTTGGAATTAGCTTATTCCTACAATACTCCAATAAGGATAAACCATGTAATTCCTCTCTGACGTGCTTCTGAGTGATGTGGATGAGCTTCCATTCTTTTTGAATATCCTATTCCACTACATGGTCATCCTTGGAAAGAAGGTGATCCTCAGGGAGCACACACTGGAGAACATCATCTCCATAATGGAGAACATCTTTCCAGGGGGAAATATCGTGGTAAGCAGAAAAAAAGAGTCCACAAGTGAGCATAACCCCTTGCACAGAACAAAGACGAAAGTAAAAAGGAGCAAGGCGTGTAATATACCAGTCCTTTATTTAGAAGCACCCTGACATGTCTGTGTTTCGGCACAGTTGCCTTCCTCAGGGGACCTTCAGAGATGAAAATGAACAATAATTAAAACATTGGTTAGATAAAATATCCAAATCAAACAATAAAACATCAGACATATAATACAAACAAACGACTAAGGCTTGTTGGACTGTCTGACTAAAATAGAAAGAATAAATGAACATCAACTATATAAAATGAAAGAAATACTTAAAAAGAGGTTAGAAAAGAGTAGAAACATACATTAAGGGGTATGTTTACTAAACTGCAGTAGCAGACTTCGTGCAATATTGGAGTCAATATTGCACGAAGTCTGCTACTGGTGGGAGGGTGGGTGAAGGACCTTGAGATCCTCCAGTATGAGGCCCCACCTAAAGAGGCCCTCACTGTGCCTGTTCCCCCAATCCGTATGTGGGAGATCCTGGCCTTGGTTTTCATTTTGAACAGATGACTGGACTCGATGTACTGGGTCTGCCGGAGCTCTGACTCTAGAAAGCTCCACTGCCCCACAACTCCATGGTGGTGGAGTCAGTCATGCAGAGGCTCAAGAGCTAGAAAACGCACTCCTTGGTGCCCCCAGGTAGGGAGGCCTGCACCATGGACGCACTGGGCCGCGGCTCCGACGTCACCGTGGAGGAGTGGAGTGGACATCGTGAGTGGAGGAGTAGCCTACTGGTTAGAGCACTGGCTTGAGAACCAAGATACCAGGGTTCGATTCCCACTAGCACGCCTTGTGGCCTTGGGCAAGCCACTTAACCCTCCATTGCTCAGAAAAATCCAAGTTATCAATGTCCCTGTTTAACGTACATTACCAAGTTTAAGTTACAATGTAAACTGCTTTGATTGAAATGATAAAGTGGTATAAAAAATGTTAAATTAAATTAAATTAAAACCGCACGGAGTCTGCTACCGCGGATTAGTAAACATAGCCCTAAGAGTAATACAGGAAATAATAAATTTAGTATTGACATAAAATCCTAAAAGAGAAGTTTCTCTGAAACAATAGAAATAATCATAAAGAGACAGGGGGCATAAAAAATGCAATATAAAATACACATTCATCAACTGGAAAAGATTACTTAAAAGGTATTCCAAAAACACCAGTTAAATGATGGAAAAAGTGAATGGAGGGGAAGAGGAGTAATTAAACTTACTTTAAAGTGGAGTAGATTATTACGATCCATAGGTTTACGGTATAGGTCTGTTATAAAACCATCCTGTCCCTATTTGATAAGAATATCCAGATAGGGAACTTGATTATGGCTGTACTTTATTTGCAGGTGTATTTTACTGCAACTAAAGAATCTCTCCAACAATCTTATAGCATAGCCTATTTGCAGAAGGGAAACATATTCAAATAAATAAACATAGCCTGATATATCAAAGGGTGTATGCCAAATAAAAAACTGATTGGAAAAACCAACCAAGTGAAGCAACAGATCCCCGATAATTTTGAGTCGCGGAGAAATGCGTGTGTGTTATTTAGCAGCAAGTGCCAATATGCTGCGCAGTGTCAACAAAAGTTAAAAAGAGTGAATTACTATCATGGCAGGAAGAGGACTTAAAACATAATCAGCCCATCCAATTAAAAGTAAAAGTCGAAAAATTAAAAGGTTATTGAAGAGATTCTTCTGTTGCATTTGAATGCACCTGTACATAAAGTAAGTTTAATTCTCCAGGTGCTAGCAGGAAGTCAGTCCTCACATATGCTGACATCGGCACCAACAGAGCCCTCGTGGTAACCTCTCCCCAGCTTTCAAAGAAAGCCTTTGGGAGATGTACCACGCATGCATGGTCCCCTTCCCGCCTAAGGGTGCCATCTTGCTCAGTCTCCTTTTTTCCGCGGAGCCCTTCAGATGTGTGTCTGTCTTCCCTGGAAGAAGTTGGGTTTTTTCCTGTCTTTTTGTCTTACTTTCTCCGGTTGCATATCAGTTCCCTCCTGTCTACCGATTCCACTTGCCTCCAATGTGTTTTTTCGGATTCCTTTTTCTTTTTCCCCTTTGGGGGTCTCTTTCTCTGGTGTGCAAGTTTTTGCACACTTTCTGGCCAGGCCAAGGAATTTTGACCTCGCAGGGACCATCTTCCCCACCATGGCCTTGGTCAGTGGCATCAAGCCATGCACCCATTGCGCTTCACAATATGTCACGCACGGACCAGCATGATTTTTGCTTCAATGCCTCGGGCCGGATCATGATGCCTTGGTATGTGGTCTCTGCCAGCAGATGACTCCCAAGGTCCTCCAAGGCAGCAAGAAGCAGCACAAGTCAATTTTTCTTAAGACCGGCTCAGCCTCAGTTGTCTGCGGGCCAGCACCCTTGAGGGCCACTCAGAGGCTCCCTTCTAATGTGGTGACCGTGCCACTTCAGAGCCTCGAGGATACAGAGCACCGAGATGGGGCTCCCTCAAGGAGTAGTGCCCCTCGAAGAGTCTGACATTGTCTGTGGCCTCTGTTGACTAGTCCAGGACCGTAGGGAAGTCCTATGCCACCCAGCCTCAGAACCCTCAATGTGAGGCAGATGGTGATGGCTGGAAGCGGCCCTCAAAGCTGCCCCGGTGGGAGGAATGCCATCGGCGTCTGGGGATTGGTTTCGGCACTCTGAGGCCATCTTCATTGAGGGCGTCCCCTTCAGTGCCAGCGTTAGGCCCAATGGCCTCTGTGCCTGCACCAATAGGGTGCAGAGCCATCGGGCATCAAGGCCACGATGGTGGCCTTAGAACACAGTCTGTCTGCCGTCATGGCCCAACAGTGGGCTCTGATGCCCAGTTCCTCTGGATCAACAATCCCAACCACTGGCCCCTCCACAGCAGGGGCTTCCCCAGAGGTGGAGCACATCCTCGAGCACCACCGGCCTCGAGACGCTGCCTGGTCCCAGTCACAGTCAGGACCAAGGACTTCCCCATACAGTTGGGGATGGGACTCCAGCCCAAGGCCTGAAAAACCTTTGAGGTCTTCTTGGACTACAGTTTAGACTGGGAGACCGAGGTTGATGAGTCCCCGGACACCCAGCTCCACAGGTACATGCCCTCGGACCCTTCCCCTCCGGAGACCCAGTGCTAGTCCCCTGCTGAGGACCTGGATTTCATGAGGGACATGGAAAAGGCCCTTGCCTTCACCACTGAGTCAGAGGAGGAGCCTCGGGTGGAGGACCTTGAGATCCTCCAGTACAAGGCTCCACCCAAAGAGGCCCTCACTGTGTCTGTTCCCCCAATCCTGAAGTGCCTGCTCTCCCATATGTGGGAGACCCCGGCCTTGGTTCCCATTGTGAACAGATGACTGGACTCGATGTACTGGGTCTGCCGGAGCTCTGACTTCCAGAAAGCTCTACTGCCCCACAACTCCATGGTGGTGGAGTCAGTCATGCAGAGGCTCAAGAGCTAGAAAACGCACTCCTCGGTGCCCCCAGGTAGGAAGGCCTGCGCCATGGATGCACTGGGCAGGAAATGCTTCCAGGGTTCGATGCTCATTTGCTGGGTCAAGGCATACCAGTTGTACATAGGCATGTACATGCGGGACATGGTGAAGGAACTCATTGGGTTCGCAGCTGGTCTCTCAAAGGAACCTCTTCAGCAGTTACGTATCCTGGTCTCCACCGTTAGGGACTGCTCCAAGTTTATGACTCGAGCAGCCTATAACGGCTTTGAGTCGGTGACTAGAGTAGCAGCGGTGGGCATTAGTGCCTGCCGCTATGCTTTATTGAAGTCTACTGACCTGGAAAAATGGGTACAGGACAAGTTGGTTGATGTCCCTTGCTGAGGAGTGAATCTCTTCGGCAAACCCATGATGGAAAAGGCTGCTGAGCTGGACCAGGACCAGGACCAGGACCAGGCTCTCTAAGAAGACCACTGATCTTTCCCAGAGGAAGGCTTCGGGTAAAAAGCCCCTATACCCGAAAAAGAGGAAGGCTTACGGAAACTACCCTCAGCATTCAGCCTTCCCAGCTCTCCAACAGGGCCAGCAGGTCAAGGGACAAGGACATGGCCCTCATAAGCCTAAGACCACCAAGCCACAGCCCGCGCCTAAGGTGCTACCTGGGGGGGCTTTTGACTCCTGGGGGATAGCCTCTCTTCCCGTGAAAGAGCCTGCCCCACAGCACACAGGGGGGGGGGGGCATATAGTGTTTTTCGCTCATCGATAGCCCGCCAATACCTCCTCCACCTCAAACAGATGCACCGCCATTCTTTCCAGAAGAGCTCCCGATGCATCCCCTTTACTGGGACCTGCTTCAACAGGAATTCACTAATCTCATGGCATGCAGGACAGCGACACTCGTACCCCTCAAACTCAGGCAAATGGTTCTACTCCCACTACTTTCTGGTGCCCAAAAGGACTGGAGGGTTTCGGCCTATCCTAGACCTGCAAGACCTCAACAGATTCCTGGTGAAGGAGAAATTCAAGATGCTCTCCCTTGGAACATTTCTGCCATATCTCCGGCAGAGAGACTGGCTATGCTCCTTGGATCTAAGGGATGCTTATACATTTATTTATTTACATTCTCTTATATACCGCGCTATTCTGCATCAGTGCTGTTTACATTGAACAAACTGAAATTACATTGAACAGGGCATTATAACTTGGAGATAACTATTTTACAGGGAACATGGGCTACATACATCCTTATTCACCTCCTTCACAGACAATACTTACACTTCATGGTGGGAGACTGCTATTATCAGTACAGGGTCCTTCCCTTTGGTCTGGCCTCTGCTCTGAGGGTTTTCACCAAGTGCTTGGCAGTAGTCGCCACCTTCCTGCTTCTCCAGGGGGTGTTCGTCTTTCCATACCTGGACGACTGACTCATACAGGGCGGCACTGCCACAGAACCCCGCTAGGCGACGGACCGCACTATCCTCATTCGGGAACACTTGGGGTTCATCATAAACTGCTCAAAGTCCCACCTCCAGCCATTGTAATGCCTGGAGTTCTTAGGGGCAACATTGGATACCATTCAGGCCAAAACCTACCTTCCTTCCTCAGGACAGGCCCAATGCTTCCAGGCACTCGCAAGGCACATCCAGAGTCAACCCTTGGCCTCTGCCCACCTCATGCTTCGTCTTCTGGGCCACATGGCATCCACGGTGCATGTCGCCCTGGATGCCTGCCTGCACATGCAGCTGGCCCAGTGGGCTCTCAGCTCCCAGTGGTCACAATCAATGGGACGCCTATGGGACAGAGTGGTTGTGACTTGCTCAGTTGGCAACAGCTCCAGCACCTGTGGGCTGGGATGCCCTTCCAGAGTCCTGCCCATCAGAGGATCTTCACCAAGGATGCCTCCAGGCTGGGCTGGGAAGCCCATTACGATGACCTCTGCACACAGGGCAGCTGGTCACAGGAAGATAGCCTCCAGGAGATCAACATCCTGGAGCTTCGGGTGATAGCTCTCGCCCTCCGGATTTTCTAACACCACATTCAATATCAAGCAGAATCCAGACTGACAACCAGGTGGCAATGTTCTCCATCAACAAACAGGTAGGGTCAGGGTCGTTCCTCTTGTGCCAGGAAGTGGTGAGCCTCTGCTCCTTTGCCAGCAATAGTGAGATGCTCCTGCGAGCAGTCTATCTCCCGGGCCAGGACAACGTTCTGCTCCGCCGAGTCCTGCAACTGCATGAGTGGTGGCTGGACCCCGTGGTGACCTGTCTCTGGGGGCTCCCCCAGATGGACCTCTTTGCCAGCCTAGCCAATGCTCAGCTGGCCCAGTTTTACTCCAGGCAACTGCACCCCTCGTGGGTAGCAACTGATGCGTTCCTCATCCCGTGGACAAGGAGGCCTTCTCTATGCCTTCCCGCCCACACCGCTGATTGCCAAGATCCTGTTCAAGGTCCAGCTTGATAGAGCCACAGTGATTCTGGTGGCTTCTCGGGCCCAGCAACCATAGTTCCTGCTGCTCCTCTGCCTGTCCCAAGCACCCCCGGTCCCTCTGGGGTGCAACCTGGATCTGCTCTCACAGGAGGACAGCTCCCTCCTGCACCCCAATCTGGGTTCCATATCTCTGACAGCTTGGCTGCTGAAAGGGTAGCCTTGGCCCACTTTGATCTTTCCAGAGAGGTGGAAGTGGTTCTCTTGGCTTCTGGCAAACCTTCCACCCGCCGGGCCTTTGCCTTTAAGTGGAAAAGGTTCTCTCTGTCTGGTGTGCAAAGAGGCAAATTAACACCTTCTCCTGTTATATTCCAGTACCTGCTCCACCAGTCCAACTCTGTCATAGTTCACCTCTGCACACAGTCAGCACACCATCATCTTGTTGAAGGCAAGCCCCTCTCTGCCCAGCCCCTCTTAACTTGATTCCTGAGAGGTTTACTACTTTCTAAGCCACCCACCCACCCCTCGGTGGTGGAATGGCATCTCAACGTAGTCCTTTTGAAAATCACTGCACCACTGTTCGAGCCTCTCAGCTCGTGCCACCTCAAGTATCTATCCTGGAAGGTGGTCTTCCTCATTGCACTCACTTCAGCTCGCAGGGTCAGCGAGCTCCAGGCCTTGGTGGCCCACCCACCTTAAATAAGGTTCTCCAATAACAGGATAGTGCCCTCATGCACCCCACGTTTCTACCAAAGGTGGTATCGCCATTCCACCTCAACAGGAGGTGGTACTTCTCACATTCTTTCCGCGATCCCGTGCCAGTAGGGCTGAGGCCACTCTCCACACTCTGGCCCTATCCTACCTAGAAGGGATTCAGGCCCACTGCTGCTCCTCACAGCTCTTCGTCTCCTACTATCCATGGCGGCTAGGGATAGTGGTCTCTAAGCGTACCCTGGCCACTTGGGTGGTGGACTGCATTGCCTTCACTTAAGAGCAGGCTGGTCTTTAGCTGGAGTGCCAAGTTACGGTGCACAGCATCTGGGCAAACCTGAGATCATCCCCCTGGCAGAGATCTGCCAGGCAGCCACCTGATCCTCTGTTCATACCTTCGCAGTCCATTACTACCTGGAGAAGAAATCCCGCTGGGACAGTGCCTTCAGCCAGGCAGTACTCTGTCATTTGTTTAGGGTAGAAGGCAACTCCTGCCCTCCGGACCTTCAGTGTGTTCAGGCTACTAGAGAACTGGTTCCCTGCTGACACTTGAGCCGTTTATGGGTCTGTTGTCTCTCAACTCAGTTGCTGCTTCTCACGGCTCACCTCTTTTGTTAGTTTAATTGTTAAGTGCTGATTAATATTTGTTATAACAGTTGTAGTTTGGGACCCTTATCAGTTAATGTGTTTTAAATGTTTTCTGGTATTGTTGGCGGACGGAGGGGTTGTTTGCAGACCATTGATGTAATTTACCTCGATTTGGATAGCTGATGCCATTTTTGTGGCTTTAAGTATTCAATGGAGATTTGAGGTTGGTTCTGAGGTCTGTACTCCCCGTTGTTACGATACTGGAGGCTTCTCTAGTGCAAAGTTCCTAGTGCTACATTTTGGTTAATGTGTGGAGCTGTTTTCTACTTTCATGAAGTATCATTATTAAGCTCTGATTTAGGCTTTTTGTCACCAGTGATCTGGAGACATTTACCACTATGCTGCCTGAGGATAAGCGGAGTGCTTTCCAGACATCCATCAAGCAAGGCCAAAATACTTCTAAGTTTATTACCAGGGCATCTTCCGATGCCTTCGAGTCAACTTGCAGAGCTTCAGCAGTCTTCATTGGAACTCGCAGGCATCAAATCTTGAGCAATGGGTCCAAGATAAACTGGCCAATATCCCATGTACTGGAGAAAACCTTTTTGGCAAGGATTGGAGGAAAAAAGCAAGAAAGATTGAGACTGACTATCTCGCCCTGAAATGCCTTTCTAGGAAAACAGCTGACCCATTCAAGAGAGGCTTTACCCAAGAAATTTTACTATTCCAAAAAGAAGAAATACTATCATTCTTACCTGCTGTCTGTTGCCTATTAGCCTCAGCATCCTCAACAGAGACAGCAGGGCTCTCGCCAGTCCAAGAAGCCCAAGGCTCCTAAGCCTCAACCAGCAGCGCAGGTACAACCCTGCACCTGGTTTTTGACTCTTTTCTGGAGAGCATTGCCAATCTGCCCCTGGAGAGACCACAGCCCATCCACATACCTGGCAGACTCTGTCATTATGCCCACAGGTGACACCTCATAACATCAGAGCAATGGACACTACAGACTGTCCAAAGGTGTTTATCAGCTTTACTTCAAAACGTTATCCCCTAACAGCTTTACAAGGAATTATCCCACTCAACCCTTTCAAAGCACTCTATTAAAAGAAGAGGTGACCACTCTGCTCTCCCAGGGTACCATAGAAAGAGTTCCTCCTCCTCAAGAAGGGATGGGTTTCTATCCTTATTTTCTCATTCCAAAGAAAATAGGAGGCTTCAGGTCCATCTTAGATCTCAGAGACCTAAATAAATTCATGGTCCAAGAAAAATTCAAAACAGTTTCTCTAGGAACTCTTCTACCATACTTCCAAAGACAGGATTGGCTATGTTCTCTAGACCTAAAGGAGGCGTACATGCATTTACTTACATAAGAACATAAGATATGCCATTCTGGGTCAGACCAAGGTCCATCAAGCCCAGTATTCTGTTTCCAACAGTGGCCAATCTAGGTCATACATACCTAGCAGTTTCCCCAAGGGACACAGGTTGCACAATGCTTGTATTGGTTCAAGCATTGATATCCTGGGTCCTTTCTTAATAATGGTTTATGGACCTTTCCTCCAGGAACTTGTCCAAACCTTTTTTAAACCCAGCTAGTTTAGTAACATAGTACATGACGGCAGATAAAGACCAGTATGGTCCATCTAGTCTGCACAGTAAGATGGCAAGAGTAAGTGCACCTGCCACTCTGTGCAGGTCACCCCTCCCCATGCCTTTGTTTAGGGGTGTACCCACCGCTCCATGTAGGTCACCCCTATTTTTTGAGATAGTTATGTTTATTTTTATTTTATCCTGTTGCTATAAAGGAATCCACTCTGTTTTTCCTATGCCATTTTGAATTCTATCACTGTGTTTGCCCTCACCACTTCCATCGGGAGGGCATTCCAAGCATCCACCACCCTTTCAGTGAAAAAGTATTTCCTGACATTGCCTTTCAGTTTACCCCTTTGCAGCTTCATGTTATGCCCTCTAGTTTTACAGCTTCCCCATCTTTGGAAGAGGTTTGTTTGTTCATTAATACCCTTTTATTTAAAGGTCTGAATCATATCTTCCCTGTCCCTCCTCTCCTCCAGAGTGTACATATTTAGGTCTCCAAGTCTCTTCTCTCATACATCTTCTGACGCAGGCTCCAAATCATTTTGATCACCTTCCTCTGAACAGTTTCCAGTCTTTTTATATCCTTTGCAAGATATGGTCTCCAAAACTGAACACAATATTTCAAGTGAGGCCTCACCAGTGAATTATACAGTGACATTAGTACTACTTCCTTTATGCTGGTAATTCCTCTCTGGCTTTTGCCACCATGTTGTCACACTGTTTAGCCACCTTGGGATTCTCAGACACATTCCGAGGTCCTTCTCCTGGTCTGTGCACACCAACCTCTCGCCCCCTATCACACACAATTCCCTTGGATTTCTGCTTCCAAAGTGCATGACACTTCACTTCTTCACATTGAATCTTAACTGCCAAGCATTAGACCATTCTTTCAGCTTTTGTGGATCTTTCCTCATGTTATCCACTCCCTTATGGGAGTCCACTCCATTGCAAATTTTCATTTCATATGCAAAAAGACAGACTTTTTCATTCAGTCCTGCAGCAATATCACTCACAAATACATTGAACAGTACTGGTCCCAGGACTGAACCCTGGGGCACACCACTTTCCTTTCATTCGAGTGAGTTTTGTTCACATCACCTTCTGTCGTCTGTCTGTCAACCAATTTCTGATCCAGTTCACCACTTTGGGACCCATCCCCAAGCTGTTGAGTTTATTAATAAGCCTCCTATGAGGAACAGTATCAAAGGCTTTGCTGAAATCTAGGTAGATCACATCCATCGCATGCCCATGATCTAGTTCTCTGGTCACCCAGTCTAAATCAGATTTATTTGGCAAGATCATCCTTTGGTAAAACCATGTTGCCTCGGATCATGCAACCTATTGGTTCGATAAAGTCCACTATTCGCTCTTTCAGGAGCACCTCCATTACTTTTCCCCGCTACTGAGGTAAGGTTTACAGGCCTATAGTTTGTCACTTCTTCCCTATTACCACTTTTGTGAAGAGGTACCACATCAGCCCTTCTCCAGTCCTGTGGACCTTCTCCTGTCTCCAAGGATCTATTAAAAATATCCTTTAACGGCCCTGCAAGAACCTCTGATCTATCCCTCTTACAGACAGTATCTGCACTTCATGTTTCAAGGAGACCACTATTGGTCTAGCCTCTGCCCCAAGAGTCTTCACAAAATGCATGGCAGTAGTCGCTGCCTACTTACGCACCTTGGGGGTATTCATCTTTCCTTACTAAGAGACTGGCTGATCAGGAGAGACTCCCCTCAAGAGGTAAGACTCACTTCATCACACCATCACTGTGCTCCAACATCTGGGCTTTGTCATAAACTTCCCAAAGTCTCACTTCACTCCAAACTGACTGGAGTTCATTGGAGCGCTGTTAGACACTCAACAGACCTGAGCTTTCCTTCCTTGTCTAGGTGGCGTGTGAGGTCTGCCTGCCTGGTGTGAAGGTAGCGTACCTCACTTGCCACCTAGACAAGGTCTTAGATAGTGTTGGGGAGGAGTTTGCTGTCTTGGTACATGTTGGTACCAGTGACATAGGAAAATGTGGTAGGGAGGTTCTGGAGGCTAAATTTAGGCTTTTAGGTAGAAAGTTGAAATCCAGAACTTCCAGGGTAGCGTTCTCTGAAATGCTTCCCGTTCCACGCGCAGGACCAAAAGGCAGGCAGAGCTCCGGAGTCTCAATGCGTGGATGAGACGATGGTGCAAAGATGAGGGTTTTGGATTTGTTAGGAACTGGGGAAAGGAGGGGCTCTTCCGAAGGGATGGGCTTCACCTTAACCGGGATGGAACCAGGTTGCTGGCATTAACCTTTTAAAAGGAGATAGAGCAGCTTTTAAACTAGATAATAGGAGAGAGCCGACAGTCACCCAAGAGCACATGGTTCGGAACAATGTATCCTTGAAGGATACTACCAAAAAAATGAAGTTAGTGCACATCAGCAGAGAGGTTCCAATAAAGACAAAGGTAGCCCAAATGCCCTTGAGTACAGAGCAGACAGAGTTTAAAGATTCCAAACTACCCCTGCCTACCGATAACCAGATTAATATGAATAAAATGCAGTCTCTAAAATGATTTTATGCAAATGCTAGAAGTCTAAAAAATAAGATGGGAGAGTTAGAATATATAGCACTAAATGAGAAGTTAGATATGATTGGTATCTCAGAGACATGATAGAAGGAGGATAACCAGTGGAACACTGTGATACCTGGGTACAAACTATATCATAATGATAGAGCTGATCAAATTGGTGGAGGAGTTAAGAACATAAGATATGCCATACTGGGTCAGACCAAGGTCCATCAAGCCCAGTATCCTGTTTCCAACAGTGGCCAATCTAGGTCATATGTACCTAGCAGTTTCCTCAAAAAACACAGGTTCCGCAATGCTTGTACTGGGTCAAGCATTGATATCCTGGGTCCCTTCTTAATAATGGTTTATGGACCTTTCCTCCAGGAACTTGTCCAAACCTTTTTTAAACCCAGCTACACTAACAGCCTTAACTACATCCTCCGGTAACAAATTCCAGAGTTTGATTACACGTTGAGTGAAAAAATATTTTCTTTTATTAGTCTTAAATAGTTTACCCTGTAGCTTCATTGCATGTCCCCTAGTCTTTCTATATTCTGATAACATAAACAATCGATCTACGTTTACCCGTTCCACTCCGTTCATTAATTTATAGACTTCTATCATATCTCCCCTCAGCCGTCTCATTTCCAGGTTAAAAAGCCCTAACCTTTTTAGCCTTTCTTCATAGGAGTATCCTTCCATCCCCTTTACCATTTTGGTGGCTCTTCTCTGAACCTTTTCTAATATTGCTATATCCTTTTTAAGATACAGCGACCAGAATTGCACACAATATTCAAGGTGCGGTCTCACCATGGAACGATATAGAGGCATTATAATATCTTGTTTTATTTTCCATTCTTTTCCTTATGATACCTAGCATTCTATTTGCTCTCTTGGCTGCCGCTGCACACTGGGACGAGGGTTTTAATGTGTTATCCACAATGATGCCTAAATCTTTTTCCTGGGTGGTGGTTCCTAATGTGGAACCTTGCATTGTGTAACCATAGTTTGGGTTGTTCTTCCATAGGTGCATAAACTTGCACTTATCCACATTAAATTTCATCTGTCATTTTGATGCCCAGTCTTCCAATTTATCAAGATCCTCTTGGGTTTTAACAACTTTAAATAGTTTTGTGTCATCTGCAAATTTGATAACCTCACTCGTTATTCCACTTTCCAGGTCATTTATGAATATGTCAAAAAGCAGCAGACCCAGCACAGATCCCTGGGGTACACCACTACTCACATTTCTCCACTGGGAAAATTGGCCATTTAGCCCAACCCTCTGTTTTCTTTCAACCAGTTCTTGATCCGCAGTAGTACACTGCCTCCTATCCCATGAATCTTTAGTTTTGCCAAAAGTCTCTGATGAGGGACCTTGTCAAAGGCTTTCTGAAAGTCCAGATACACTATATCAACCGACTCACCTTTGTCGACCTGTTTATTCACACTTTCAAAAAAACATAGCAGATTAGCATGACAAGATCTTCCTTGTCTAAAGCCATGTTGGCTGTCTCCCATTAGGCCATGACTATCTACATGCTGAGTAATTTTATTCTTTATGATGGTTTCTACCATTTTTCCCGGTACTGACGTGAGGCTCACCGGTTGCGCTCTATGTTAGAGAGGGCATTGAGTCACAAAGGATTAAAGTTTTGCAGGAAACAAAATTCACTGTAGAATCTCTATGGATTGAAATTCCATGTAAAAAGGGGAAGGCGATGGCAGTGGGGTTGTACTATCGACCACCTGGCCAGAATGAACAAATGGACGATGAAATGCTCAAAGAAATCAGGGAAGCTAACAAAAGTTACAAAACAGTAATAATAATGGGTGATTTCAATTACTCTGGTATTGACTGGGTCAGTGTCATGGCAGGACATGCTAGGGAGAGAAAGTTTCTAGATGAAATAAATGACTGTTTCTTGGAGCAGTTGGTTCATGAACCAACCAGAGAGGAAGCCACTTTGGACTTAGTCCTTAGTGGAACACCAGATCTGGTGCAAGAGATAAGGGTACTGGGGCCACGTGGCAATAGTGATCATAGCATGATCACGTTTGATATAATTAATGGATGAGGGATGGTAAGGAAATCCACAGTACTACCTTTTAACTTTCAAAAGGGAGTCTATGATAAAATGAGAAAAATAGTTAAACAACTAAAAGGAGCAGTTGCAAAGGTTAAAGACTTGCATCAAGCTTGGGTGGTGTTTAAAAATACTATCTTGGAAGCTCAGACCAGCTGTATTCCATGCTTTAAGAAAAGTGGAAGGAAGTTCAAAAAACTGCCAGCATGGTTTAAAAGTGATGCCAGAGAGGCGGCTGTTGCCAAAAAAGCATCTTTCAGGAAATGGAAAAAAGAGCCAAATGATGAAAACTGGAAACAGCACAAGTACTGGCAAGTTAAATGCAAGCCATTGATAAAGCAGGCAAAGAGAGAATTTGAGAAGAAACTTGCTGTGGAAGCAAAAATACGTAATAAAGACTTTTTCAAGTATATTCATAGCAAAAAACCTGTGAGAGAGTCAGTTGGACCATTCGATGATAGAGGAGTAAAAGAGGCAGTAAGAGGGGACAAGGCTATAGCGGAGAGACTGAATGAATTCTTTGCTTCGGTCTTTACTGAGGAAGATGTAGAGATGTTACCTATGACTGAAGTGTTATTTAAAGGTGATACTGTGGAAGAATTGAAAGAAATGTCGATACACCGGGAAGATGTATAACAACTATTTGATAAACTGAAGAGTAGCAAATCACGTGGACCGGATGGTATACATACAAGGGTGTCAAAAGAACTGAAATATGAGATTACAGACCTGCCATTAGTAATCTGTGAACTATCATTAAAATCATCTGTAATACCTGAAGATTGGAGGATCGCCAATGTAACGCCAATTTTTAAAAAGGATTCCAGGGGTGATCTGGGAAACTACAGCCCGGTGAGCTGACGTCAATACTGGAAAAAATGGTAGAAACCATCATAAAGAACACAATTACTCAACATGTAGATAGTCATGGTTTAATGGGAGACAGCCAACATGGCTTTAGCCAAGGAAGATCTTGTCTTACTAATCTGTTATGTTTTTTTGAAGGTGTGAATAAACAGGTAGATAAAGATGAGTCAGTTGATATAGTGTATCTGGACTTTCAGAAAGCCTTTGATAAGGTCCCTCATCAGAGACTTTTGACAAAACTAAAAAGTCATTGTGTAGGAGGCAGTGTACTATTGTGGATCAGGAACTGGTTAAAAGATAGCAAGCAGAGGGAAGGGCTAGATGGCCAGTTTTTCCAGTGGAAAAAGGTGATTAGTGGAGAACCGCAGGGATCTGTGCTGGGTCTGCTGCTTTTTGACATATTCATAAATGACCTGGAAAATGGAATAACGAGTGAGGTTATCAAATTTGCAGATGATACAAAACTATTTAAAGTAGTTAAAACCCAAGAGGATTGTGGAAAACTGTAAGATGATCTTGATAAATTGGAAGACTGGGCATCCAAATGGCAGATGAAATTTAAAGTGGATAAGTGCAAAGTTATGCACCTAGGAAAGAACAACCCAAACTATGGTTACACAATGCAAGGTTCCACATTGGGAACCACCACCCAGGAAAAAGATTTAGGCGTCATCGTAGATGACATGTTAAAACCCTGTGCCCAGTGTGCAGCGGCAGCCAAGAGAGCAAATAGAATGCTAGGTATCATAAGGAAAGGAATGGAAAATAAAACAAAGGATATTATAATGCCTCTGTATCCGTTCCATGGTGCGACCGCACCTTGATTATTGTGTGCAATTCTGGTCACCGTATTTTAAAAATGATATAGCATTATTAGAAAAGGTACAAAGAAGAGCCACCAAAATGGTAAAGGGGATGGAAGGATATTCCTATGAAGAAAGGCTGAAAAGGTTAGGGCTCTTCAACCTGGAAAAGAGACGGCTGAGGGGGAGATCTGATAGAGGTCTATAAATTAATGAATGGAGTGGAACGGGTAAACATAGATCAATTACACAGGTACACTACCAAAAAACTGCCTCCAGTTTTGCAACTGATTCCTATAGATTTTGGGGTGCTGAATCCAGGAAAAATAGCCAAAATGTTCCATCACATCACATTTTCTTGCAAAATTAGATTTCTTACCCATATAAGGAATGTTCACATAATTTCTTTTTAGCCGACTGCAGTTTATTTTCTTGGCCCAAAATAGAGGTTGTAACGGTTAACTAACTAGAAACACTCCCTCATGATATTTTAGAGTGTTTTGTATTCATTTTATACATTAACAGGACAATTGGGAGGCGGGGGGCTAAATCCAGTACTCGCGCTGGCGCATGTTCTTTCCTGTTCGCCTCGCCTCGTTCGCTCGCTCAAACACGGTGGTTGCGACATGAACGTTCCTGTCAAATTTCAGTTTCTTGCAAGTTCATTATTACCTTTTGTTTGCTCAGTCGTAATCCAGCTTTATTCCGAAGTGGTTCACTACAGTTGTAGTTTGCAGTGCTGTGTATTTGTGATGGCTCACAGAGCCAGAGGTTGCGTCAACTCTCCGGACAGTTTTTGTTTTATTTGTGGGAATATACCGTGAAAAAGCGGCAGAGGAACATTTCTGCATTTATTAAAAAAGTATATTTCGCCTATTTCGGTTTGAAGTTAGGCGATCAAGACAAACCGTGGGCTCCTCACAAAGTGTGCAAGACATGTGAGGAAGATCTACGCTTATGGATGAAAGGTAAAAAACAAGCATTTCGTTTCGGAATACCTATGATGTGGCGTGAACAAAGAGACCACAGCAGTGACTGCTATTTTTGCTCTTGCATTGTGAAGGGATACAACTTAAAAAATAAGAACGTAATAAGTTACCCCAACCTTCCCTCAGCAATTAGGCCTATGCCTCATAGCAACGAAGTACCTGTGCCTGAACCACCAAAATCTTTGGATCATATTTGTGTGGATGGTTCTGATCATGATGAGACTCATCAGATGGCTTTTCCCGATGAGTCCAGTACTTCCGAGTTTGAAACTGAACCAGATCCGAAACCTGAACTTTTCTCTCAAACTGAATTGAATGATTTAGTCCGGGATTTAGGACTCCCAAAAGATGCTGCCCAACTGCTAGGTTCTCGGCTTAAACAGAAAAATCTATTGTCACCAGGAACAACTTTTTATTGGTACCGCAACCGCGAGACACAATTTTTGAAGTATTTCAGCAAAGAGGAAGATTTGGTATTTTGCAACGATATATACGGAGTGATGGAAAAGTTTAAACTCAAGTATGATCCTGCTGAATGGCGGCTGTTCATTGATTCGTCAAAAGACAGCATAAAAGTGACAGCAATCCCTGACCTGACCAAATTCAGGAAAACACTAAAACACTACCTCTTCCTCAAGTGCTACCCAGAAGATGGCAAAACAACTCCCTCACCCACAACAATCCCTCATGGAAACATGTAACCACCATCAATGTATCATATACACATGTAAATACCTTCTGTTAGCCTTTCAGATGTAAATAGTTAACATTGTTATCCAAGTTATTATACCTGTTCTATGTAATTACGGTGTAACCCCACTGTAAACTCTTCTTGTTTCATGTAAACCGCACTGATATCAAAGAGCGCGGTATATAAGAAAAATAAAATAAAATAAATAAATAAATAAATAAAAGGTGTTCTTCTTCATAATGGCAACACATTCGCTTCAGTTCCTATTGCTCACTCTGTTATTCTCCAAGAAAAATACGAGAATTTGGCCCTGATTCTTCAGAAGATTCGTTATGATGAGCATAAGTGGATGATTTGTGGAGACTTTAAAATTCTATCCATGCTATTAGGGCAGCAATCCGGTTTCACCAAATATCCCTGCTTCCTTTGCTTGTGGGATAGCCGGGCCCGCAACCTACACTGGGGGAAAAAAGACTGGCCAATTCGGGAGTATTTGAGACCCGGTGAGAAAAATGTTCTTCATGAGAGCTTGGTACCTCGTGATAAAATTCTATTACCACCTCTCCACATTAAGTTGGGTCTCATTAAGCAATTCATCAAGTCCCTTCCAAAAGATGGTGAGTGCTTTCGGTACCTTTGCTCAAAGTTCCCCCGACTTTCTGAAGCAAAGCTACAGGAAGGAGTGTTTGTTGGCCCTGATATAAGGAAACTCATTTCAGATGGAGCATTCGCTGAAACGATGTCTGAGAAGGAAAAAGAAGCCTGGGATTCCTTCAAGGATGTTGTTCTGAAATTCTTGGGGAACAGGCGGGATGAGAACTATAAGGATATTGTTGCCAGGATGCTCAATGCCTTCAAAGAACAAGGCTGTAACATGAGCCTGAAAGTCCATTTCTTGCACTCCCATGTGAACTACTTTCCCGAAAACTTGGGGGCGTACAGTGAAGAACAAGGTGAAAGGTTTCACCAGGACATCAAGGACGCAGAGAGAAGGTACCAAGGAAGATGGAACACCACTATGATGGCTGATTTCTGCTGGTTGCTGCTGCGGGAAACCCCAGATGAAAAATACGCCAAGCAGCACACCAAGAGAAGCATTCGGGGAAGAAGAAACGGGCCCACCAGGAGATTGATTGACCCAAGAATGACTTTAAAATCTAAACTGTGTTGACAAATATCGTGTTTTTACTAAACTTTGAAATAAAAATTTGCTAGTTATTACCACAGTGTCGGATCTCATTTATTAGAATTTTATTTTCACACCATCGGGTGTTTGTCTTCATGTATTGCAATGGTGCGGTTTGCGTTTTCTATTCTTACATACATACCTGTACAACATTTTTTGCACATTTCTTTGCTTTGCTTTGTGTCTAACCTCGCTCTTATATGCTCAATGTTTGTGCACATGTATGTGGCTGTTTTAAGTGCAGACAATTTTGCTACCATCACAGTGTGTTTTGTTGACATTACTCTATTCTTATGTGCTGTCTTGTTACAATTTTCTTTATTCTTATTTGAATAACTACTAAAAACAATTAGGGGCTTGTTTACAAAGCCGCGGTAGCGATTCGCGATCGTTATCGGAGCCGCGGCTCCATTGAAATCAATGGGGCCGCGGCTCCGATAACGACCGCGAACTGCTACCGCGGCTTTGTAAACAAGCCCCTTAGTATAAAGAATTCATCCAAGAAACTTTTATCTCGATCGCACTCAATCTGAAACGTTCACCTCAAACTGCTAACCCAATGTAGCAAAAAATCTGTACGTGATGGAGCAAATTGGTTACCAGATTTGGATTCAGCGCACCAAAAAACGTAAAAATCAATCGAAACATTAGAGGCAGTTTAAAAAAAAATTTTTTTAGTGTACCTGTGTTATTTACGTCATCAGAATATAAAAAGACTGGGGGAATGCAATGAAGCTACAGGGTAACTTATTTAAGACTAATAAGAGAAAATATTATTTCACTCAATGTGTAATCAAACTCTGAAATTTGTTACTGGAGGATGTAGTAAAACTGTAAGTATAGCTGGGTTTAAAAAGGTTTAGACAAGTTCCTGGAGGAAAGGTCCATAAACAATTATTAAAAGGGACCCAGGATATCACTGCTTGACACAATACAACCATTGAGGAACCTGTGTCTTTTGGGGAGACTGCTAGGTACTTATGACCTAGCTTGGCCACTGTTGGAAACAGGATACTGAGCTTGATGGACCTTGATCTGACCCAGTATGACATATCTTATGTTCCACAGGATCATTGTGCCTGCCTAAATGAGCTGGCAAAAGGAGTGCAAAGGCAGAACAGCATAACTGCTCGAGAAATGTCACGGCTATTAGGACACATGGCCTCCACAGTCCATGTGTTCCCTATGCACAATTACACAAGCTATCAACATATGGAATACCACTATCCTTGCCGTATCACAACTCACGCCTTGAATGAACTCACACCACAACTAAAACAGGCACAGATCTACACCATGGTCCTCCAACACAATAAGAGAATCCAAATTACGGAAACTGGAATGTCGCTGGAGACGTAGTAAATCAGAATCTACATTGAAACAATACCAGGAAATGCAAAAAGATTACAATCACCTAATAAACATAAACAACAATACCACACAAACCTTCTACTAAAAGCCTGCAATAAACCTAAAGAACTCTTCAACATTGTTCGTACCCTAACAAATGACCCAACCATGAAAGATGACTGCAAGATGCACCCACAAACCTTCGCTGATTTTATCTAATAACCAAGTACAGTACCACTACACATCCCATGACAACGTCTCGCTTATAGACACACCAACTCCAGATGATCCCGCAACTACTAATCAATGGAAGAATTTCAGCATTCCATCTACTAAACAAATAGAACAAACCATCACTGCTTTAAATACCACCCCTGCCAGGTGACTTGGATTAAATCCACCAAAGAAGAACTCAACACATTCATCCAAAAGATAGTAAGCACCTCTCTAGCTCAGGGCTATATGCCAAAAGCACTCAAGCAATCCACCATACGCCCCATTCCTAGAACCACATCACCCAAAACCACAGACCCTTCAACCTACCGACCTATATCCAGCCTCCCACTCCTGGCTAAAATAACTGAAAAAATCGTACAGAAACAACTTCAAGATCACATTGACGAATTTGCCCCACTAGACCCCCCACCAACACTGATTCCGACCAAAACATGGCGTAGAGACACTCCTCATACATCTATTCAACAACATAATCAAAGGAATAGACAATATTAAAGCAGGGCTTCTTATTAATATTTATAGATATTTCATCAGCCTTCGACACAGTCTCCCATCACATCACATCTTATTGACGCGCGTAAGGGAGATTGGCCTTCAAGATTACTACTATTAAATGGTTTCAGTCATACCTAGAAGACAGACAGCAGAGAGTAAATACTGGGAACCTCACTTCAGCACCCTTCAAAATTGCTCAAGGCTCATCACTATCAGCTCTTCTCTTCAACGTCTATATTCAACCAATTTGCAATATATTTAACAAATACAAGATTCCATACGCCATATATGCCGATGACATCATGGCATATACCCCTATTCGACTGGACTCACCAGACTATACCACCATATCTACCTGCATTCAAGAAATCACAACCTGCCTAAATAACAACAACTTAAACATCAACATAAAAAAATATGAAGCAATAATCCTAACGAGAAACACTACATTTATTCATCCTACCTCTATCAACATATCCAATACACCCATTACAATAAAAGATGAAGTCAGATACCTCGGAGTGATTCTAGACAAGCAACTCACCCTCCAACCACATATAAACAAGATATCCAAAACAGCCTATTACAAACTCTCAATGCTCTGGAGACTAAAACCTCTCCTCAACAAAGAACACTTCCGCACAGTATGCCAGGCCAACATTACACCTGTACTGGATTACTGTAATATACTATACCAGCGATGGCGAACCTATGGCACGCGTGCCAGCTGTGGCACGCGAAGGCCTTGCAGCTGGCACGCGTGAAGGTCCGCAAAAAAAGAAAAAGCGGGCTCTGGCTGCTGCCGCGGACGCGGCAGCATGCAGTGTCCCGCGGGGCCCCCTCCGCCCGCTAAGCCCCTCTGCAAGGGCTTTCAGATTCGCGAGGGAGACAGCGTCTCCCTCGCGTCTCTGTTAAGCCCGCAGGGGTTAATGGGAAATTTCCCATCAGCCCCTTTAGACGCGAGGGACTGATGGGAAATTTCCCATTAGCCCCTGCGGGCTTAACAGAGACGCGAGGGAGACGCTGTCTCCCTCGCGAATCTGAAAGCCCTTGCAGAGGGGCTTAGCGGGCGGAGGGGGCCCCGCGGGACACTGCATGCTGCCGCGTCCGCGGCAGCAGCCAGAGCCCGCTTTTTCTGTTTTTAAATTTGCCGGGGGGGGGGGTTAGGACTGCTAATGGGCATGGGGGGGGTTTGGACTGATAATGGGCTGGGGGGGGTTAGGACTGCTAATGGGCTAGGAGGGGGTGGTTAGGACTGCTCATGGGCTAGGAGGGGGGGGTTAGGACTGCTAATGGGCTAGGGGGGGTTAGGACTGCTAATGGGCTGTGGGCTGATGGGGGCTGTCTGGAAATGGGGTGATGGGGGTTTAGGACTGCTAATGGGAAGTGGGGGGATAGTACAGCTAATGGGCTGGGGGGGGGGTTTGGACTGCTAATGGGCTGGGGGGGGTTAGGACTGCTAATGGGCTAGGAGGGGGGGTTAGGACTGCTAATGGGCTGGGGGGGGTTAGGACTGCTAATGGGCTGTGGGCTGATGGGGGCTGTCTGGAAATGGGGTGATGGGGGGTTAGGACTGGTAATGGGCTATGGGGGGGGGTTAGGACTGCTAATGGGCTAGAGAGGGGGGGGTTAGGACTGCTAATGGGCTAGGGGGGGGTTAGGACTGCTAATGGGCTGGGGGGGTTAGGACTGCTAATGGGCTAGGGGGGGGGGTTAGGACTGCTAATGGGCTGGGGGGGGGTTAGGACTGCTAATGGGCTAGAGGGGGGTTAGGACTGCTAATGGGCTGGGGGGGGTTAGGACTGCTAATGGGCTAGGGGGGGGGGGGGACTGCTAATGGGCTAGGGGGGGTTAGGACTGCTAATGGGCTAGGGGGGGTTAGGACTGCTAATGGGCTGTGGGCTGATGGGGGCTTTCTGGAAATGGGGTGATGGGGGTTAGTACAGGTAATGGGCGATGGGGGGGGGGTTAGGACTGCTAATGGGCTAGAGAGGGGGGGTTAGGACTGCTAATGGGCTAGGGGGGGGTTAGGACTGCTAATGGGCTGATGGGGAGGGGTTAGGACTTGAGGTGGGCTGTTGGGTGGGGTTAGGACTGGAAATGGGCTGATGGGGGGTTAACACTGGAGGTGGTCTGATGGGGTTAGGACTGGTAATGGGCTATGGGGGGGTTTAGGACTGATAATGGGCTATGGGGGGGCTGGGACAAGAAATGGGCTGATGGGGAGGGGTTAGGACTTGAGGTGGGCTGATGGGGTTAGGACTGGTAATGGACTGTGGGCTGATGGGGGGGTTAGGACTGGCAATGGGCTATGGGGGGCTGACTGGAAGTGGGGGGTTAGGACTGGTAATGGGTTATAGGGGGGGGGCTTAAACTGAAAATGGGGTGATGGGGGGTTAGGACTGGAAGTGGGTTGATGAGGGGGGGATAGGACTGGTATTGGGTTGGGGGGCTGCTAGGACTGGAAATGGGCTGATGCAGGGACTAGAAGGGAATGGATGCTGGGTGAGGCTGGAACTAGAAGGGAGCTGGTGTTGGGGGAGGATTAGAATGGGATGGGGCTGGGAGAGTAAAATGGAGAGGGGAAAAATATTTTGTGTGGGAGGGATAAAAAATCTACAATTGGCCGGGTATTGGGAGAGTAAGTGGGGATTGAGGATGGAGGGGTAAATTTTGAGTAGATGAAATAGGAATGAGGAAAGAGCCAAAGGAGAAAGATTAGTATGTTAAAGCAGATGTAGAGAGAGAATGGAAAAAAAAAAACAAGAAGACAGAAGAAAGGACAAATGGACAGCAGATGGAGAGTTAGCAGAAGACACGAAGAAACCAGAAGAAAGTGGCTGGAACAATTGCAACTGAAAAAAAATGCACAAAAGGTAGAAAAATATCTCTTTATTTTGAATTTATTAACTGGAATATGTCAGCTCTGGGAAATGTGCATCATTAATTTTTGCGCTTTGTTTAGTACAAGAGGAAATTAATATATAGTTTTATTTCTACAGTGTTGTTGTATATTCCAAGTTTGGCTTTTGGGGTTCCCAGTTTAATTATTGTCTTCCTGTTTCTAAATTGTGATTCCTTGTTTGGTGATGGTCTGTTCTGCATGTGTAACTGAGCTGAGGTATTCTGTTTATATAATTCCTATTTGACATTGCCACTTGTTCTTTCCCCAGTAGGTCATGTATTGTTGTTCTCTGAGATGTATTGGTTTAATATTTGCAGTGTTGCCTTTTGATAGGTAGAGTATGGTGCTTTGTGAGTCCTGGTAGTGCTGTTAGGATACGGCGGGTTTGCTATGGGTTCTAAATGGGCAGCGTTTGTAGTAGTTCCTAATGTGCCTGGCGGTTGGTACTGGATTATAGTAATGTAGAAACCTTTTAGTCTTTCTTTATCCATATACTCATTAAGAGGCATGTTTACTAAAAGTTAGTGTATGGTAACATTATGCAAATATTTATGCAAATGAAGCACCTTATGCAAATGGGGCTTTAATTGACGTGCTGGCACTTTGAGGAAATTCTTTGGTTTTGTGCGGCAGTTTGGGCACTCGGGCTCAAAAAGGTTAGCCATCACTGTACTATACCAAGGTCTACCCAAACAAACCACCCGTCAGCTACAAATAATACAGAACACTGCCGCCTGCATCATTGCTAGCGCATCAAGACAAGACCATATAACCCCAATACCACATGACCTACACTGGCTACCGATATCATCACGTGCAAAATATAAAGCAGCACTAACTATCTTCAAAATTAAAAGCAACATGTCAGCAGAAATACTACATGAACTCATCGGAACCAAAACAAGCAAAAGACCAGACAGAAATAGCACCAAAAACAATAAGACTAATACCCAGTCTATTTACAAGAGCCAACAAATCCACATCCATGAGAGCCTTCTCTCTTACTGCCCCTGCTATCTGGAATGTCCTCCCAGATAAACTAAAATCAACAACAGATATAAAAGAATTCAGGACACTACTAAAAACCACCCTATTCATTGAACAAGTCAATGATGACCGCCAGCTGCCCTGATCACTGAAACCCCCAGAAATCAACAAAAAGACCTCAAAGACTTACGGAACATGCTCAAAACTATGCTCTTCACAGAACACTACAAGGACATAACATGAACTGTCTAAACAAACTCTCTCTCAGCCCAACAAAATGTAAAAATGTAAATATTTCTTGTACACAGCCCACACTGTATATAGCTCACCACGCAATCAACTTCACACCACTCACACACACACTTATCCATTTATCACTGCATGCCCACACACCAAAGCACCCTGATACTTGATTTGTTTGATGTGTAATCCGCTTTCATTTCAGGATAAAGCGGTATATAAATCCTTTTAAATAAATAAATAAAAATACCCAAGAAGCTTTTCAAGCTACAGGCCAACAGGGGCACCATGATCCTCATAGCCCCCTTTTTGGTCTAGTCAAACATGGTTTCCTCTGCTACTGTGTCTTGCGCAGTCTCAACCCCCTCAGTCTGGGATTTGTGCCCGAACCCCTCTTTCAGGACAATGGGACACTCCTCCATCCCAGTCTTCACTCACTACGTCTGACAGCATGGCTGCTGAAGGCATAGTGCCCGCTGACCTCGACCTGCCACAGGCATTCAAAGATGGAGTGGAGGAGTGGCCTAGTGGTTGGGGCAAGGTACTTCGGGCCGGAAGGTCGGGGGTTCAAATCCCACTAGAGGACAGCAACCTTGGGCCGGAAGGACTGGGGTTTCTAGTCCCACAGGTGCTCCTTGTGGTCTTGGGCAAGCCACTTAACCCTCCATAGCCCATGTTCTCTGTGTGCTGTGCTTTCCTGTCTAATCAATGTGTTTATACCTCAAAAATTTCCTGTCATGATTTGACAATTTCCAATCTGTAATCAAAAAACCGCTGCTGATCGCTGGAAGTAGCGGTATACAAATGTATACTAAATAAATAAATAAATAAATGTCCTTGCATCACACAAAGATTCCACCAGACAATCTTATGCCTTCAAGTGGCATAGGTTTGTCCTCTGGTGCTCCCCAAAGGACATTGACCCGTTTTCTTGTCCAGTGGAGTCCCTTGTACAATATTTCCTCCATTTATCCTTAACTAGTCTTAAGACTAGCTCAGTGAGAGTTCACCTTAGTGCCATTGTAGCCTCTCATAGACTACTCGATGGACAGCCTATCTCCTCACACTCCTTAGTAGCATGCTTCATGTGGGGTCTGCTGCCGTCCAAGCCGCCCATTAAGCCACCTCTGGGGGCCTGGGATCTCAGTGCGTTTCTCGCTCAACTTCTAAAGCCTCATTTCAAGCCTTTAGCCACCATTTCACTGAAGCTTCAATCTTGGGAGGTAATCTTCCTCATTGCCCTCACCTCAGCTCGCCACATCATTGAACTGCAGGCTCTGATGGATGATCCGCCCTGTATCAGGTTCCACTATAATAAGGTGGTTCTGCGTACCCATCCACATTTCCTTCTGAAAGTAGCTTCCTCCTTCCATCTAAACCAGTTGGTGATCCTAACGATTTTCTTCCCGAGATCACATGCATCTCTGGCTGAAGCAGTTCTACACTCTTTAGACTGCAAGTGAGCGCTGGCTTATTACTTGAATAGAACGAAATATCACAGAAGATCCTCTCAATTATTCATCTCCTTTGATCCTAGTCACTTAGGACTACCGGTGTCAAAACGTACTCTATCCAGATGGATAGCAGATTGCATTTCTTTTGCTTATGCACAGGCAGGACTCTCTTTGGAGGGTCATGTCATGGCTCATAATGTGCAGGGTATGGCAACCTCCATAGTTAATCTCCATTCAGTATCCATTGAGAAGATCTGTTGGGCAGCTACCTGGTCCTCCATTCATACTTTTGCTGCACATTATTGTCTGGACAGAGACTCTCATTGGGACTCTGTCTTTGGCCAAGCTGTACTTCAGCACCTCTTTGGGACTTAAACTCAACTCCCACCCCTCCATCCCAAACTTCTACAAGAGACCAGACTATCACTGAGAGAGTATTGCCTCCTGGAATCGGGTCTATTGGCCCACAACTCTTTCAGACTCCTTGGCTTCAATCTTTTGGCCTCAGTGACCACTGCTCTCCCCCCATACTTGTCTGATACCTGGGAGCTAGTGAGTCCCATATGTGAAGAGTGCATTCCTGCTTGTTCCTGGAGATAGCATAGTTACCTGTAACAGGTGATCTCGGGGAACAACAGGAATCTGTCTCCACAACCCACACTCCTCCCATAGGAGTTGTAGGGTTCCTTTATTTTTTTTCTCTTCCTCTCAGCTACAAACTCAACTGAGGAGTTGGGAAGGCAGGCACACAGGTGCAGTGGAATGCTCTCAAAGGCTTTCCTATTGGACGTCAGGCCAATGTCACCCATATGTGAAGACTGATACATCTACGAACTGATCCCAGAATACGAGCGTGTCTATACCCATAGAGGCGGAATTAGGATGAAATCGCACCCATGCCCGATTTAAGCTTGTTTATGGGGAATAACCAACCTATATGGAATCTACCTCATACAGTATTCAGTAGTCTGACTTATATGGATAGGTTGACTGAAAATCCTCATAAAGATATAGGGATACTATATCCACATATCTGCTCTTTTATAATGGTTTTGTGATGAACCCCTCCCTGCTATTATTTATGTCTGGGTCTATCTTTGTGTAGTCCTTGTAGTTTATAACTTTGTTCTTCCTGTTTGTTTATTTATTGGCATTGTTATGTGAATGAATAGTGGTATATCATATCAATTAACAAAACTAAACATATTTTAAATGGTGACTGCCCTGCTGAATATACCCTTAACATCTTTGCTGAAAAGAATCTAGCTTTTGATGCAAAAACTAAAAAGTCAAGCTACAACACGATGCATATTTATAAGCGATGCACATTTTTTTCAAATTGGTAAAATCATCAATAACTATAGCTAATTTTGTGGCAGCTCAAGAAATAGATTAAAGAATGGGAAACCATTGATAGATAGATAGAATAGGTGTAGGAATGTTTCATTTAAATATCCAAACACTTTTTAGGAGATTTGAAAATTAAAAAAAGAAATCATTAACAAAATATGGGATATGCCATTATCTTTAAAGAAAATGAAAGACTGAATAGTAAAAATAGCTACAGACGTTAGCAGCCAGCAAAATTCATGACATTAAATTGGCACTAGTGTTTTCTATTGCCTTCAGTGAGTCTTGCAATGTGGATAACATAGCATGGTTTCAGCTCCTTCGTATGTGGGTTTCAGCTCCTTCGTATGTGGGTTTCAGCTCCTTCGTATGTGTGTCAATTCTAAGGGAACATACTGGAAGAACATAAGATATGACATACTGGGTCAGACCAAGGATTCCTCAAGCCCAGTATCCTATTTCCAACAGTGGTTATTCCAGGTCTCAAGTACTTGTAGGGTTCCCAAAGATATACACATTCCATGCTGCTTGCCCCAGGGGTAAGCAGTGGATTTACCTTGTCCTCTTTAATAGTGGTCCCAGCTACACTAACAACTTGTACTACATCCTCCAGTAGTGAACGCCGGAGTTTGATTACATGCTCAGTGAAAAAGTATTTTATCTGATTATTCTTAAATGTGCTACATTGTAGCTTCATTTCGTGTCCCCTAATCTTTCTACTTTTTGAAGGAGGAAAAAAAAAACAGTCTAAGTTACCCATTCCACTCCATTCATTATTTTATAGACCTCTATGATATCCCCCCCTCAGCCATCTCTTTTCCATGTTGAAGAGCCCTAACCTTTTAAGCATTTCCTCACAAGGATATCCTTTCATCCCCTTTACCATTTTGGCCGCTCTTATCTGTACCTTTTCCAATACTGCTACGAGTATGATCTTTTTTAAGATATGGTGACCAGAATTACACACAATATATTCAAGGTGCAGTTGCACCATGAAGCAATACAGAGGTATTATAGTATCCTTGGTTTTATTTTCTATTCCTTTCCTTATGATTCCTAGCATTCTATTTGCTTTCTTGGCTGCAGCTTGTCAGACGGCTGCCTAGGGTGAGAACTTACACAATCTTGACGATGCATATATTCATATGATTCTTGCAAGGTATTTTGGGTAATGTAGTTCATTCACTCCCAAACACAGCTGAAGACAATAATTGAGTTGTGAAACCAGTGGTAAGGCCAATAAAATACTTCTTTTATTGATGGGGTTTAATTCACCCAGCACAAATATGCTTGGTAGCAATATAAATGAGGTTACTTGCTTGCAGTGTTTAAATGGATAACATAAAGTCACAAAGCAAATCAGAAAACAACCTTCAGCTTGTCAGGCAATTAGCTAATGTTTTCTTAGCAAATAATTACCAAATAAAAAGGCACAAAGAAATAAATGAACTTTGCTTGTTAGGTTAACTTCTGCTTATTTTCCACGCAGATCCCAGCAGTGATTCTCCCTTGCTCACACACACAATCAGGTGCAGCTTTAATTACTATCAATTGACCAGCTGAAACCCTTTAGCTGGCTGGCTGCTACTGTGTGAACCCAAATCCTGCTTTAAGAGCTGTTTGCAGTGGAAATAAAGAACAAAGTTAGGTTTCTTTGTGATGGCTGAGGTGTTTGCTCACAGAAAGCTAGCAATAGCATTTAGATAGAGAACAGTCCATGTAATGAATAGTTTCATCTGCTGTATCTCCCCCTTCATCAATCAGCATAGGGTCACTATCATACATTGGCACAGACGAGTCTTTCCATAAGGCACTATCATGAGAATGCTTATTCCCTTGCTGCCATTCACTATTATAGATAGGGTCTGGATCAGTGTTCATATCTGAGCCTCTCCTGCTATCATAATTCCTCTCTGTATATCCTGGCCAGTATGTAATCCAGTTCTGATGTCCAGCCTTCCAATCTTGATCCCTGGACACTGGATCTTCCCTCACATACCTTTTGGCATAGGTCTGAAAGTCCTTTCCACGTGCAGTCTTCTCTCTAAGAGGGAGCCCCTGGTGATTCCTATCTCTGCCGTTCCATTCCTCTGGCTGACTCCAGTCCAATGGACTCTGCTGGCATTTGAAATACCTCCCAGTATAGGTATTGCCTTGGAATCTCCCAGACCTTCCAATAGCCTTCCTTCTTTTCCTTCCAGAGAGTTTCCTTCTCTCTCTATCCGCTTGGCTTGGCTTCTGTTTCTCCAGGTGATGCTTAAACCTGTAGCTGGGCTGGAGCTTGTAGCCGTTGCTGAAGCTCTCCCTGAAGCTCTTTCTGTAGCTGTTATCTGAAGAATAAGCTCTATTCTTATTCTGTCCTAATGTGTGCTCCTCCCTAACACAGCGCAGCTGTGTTGAATCAGGCCCTGCCCTTTGAGATGAGTGCTTAGGGATTACCTCATAGCTCTCTTGATTGCACACACGTTTTCTCACTTCAGCCCCTCTCATGGCTGCTGGAAACCTGGTGCATTCTGGGACTGGTAGTCTTTTATGTGAAAACTCTGTTTTCTTACTTCTACCAAAACTGACAGGTTGCTTGTTCAGAGTCACATCATCTTTTCTATAGCTCCTACCTGAGCTATGATAAGCTTCCTTATCACATACCCCCCTGCTTAAGTTATTACGGACTGGTTTTACTGGTGAAACTTCTTCTCTACAGTCCGTAATACCTACGAGAGTGTTATCTTCTTGAAGCTCACTTACTTCCTGACTGGGTTCAAGGTCATTATTTACAGGCTTCTCCTTCCAAGACTTAAGTACATTAATATGGTAGGTCTGCCTACGCCCTCTTGCATTTTCTACCATATAAGACACTGGGCTCACTTGTTTAACAACCTCCCATGGCCCTTTCCACTGTACCTCAAATTTTGGAGCAGTTCCTGCTACTTGAACCAAAACCTTTTCACCAATGCTTAATTGGCGGCTTTTGGCCTTTCTATCATACCACCCTTTCTGGCGAACTTGACTGTCCTGCAGGTTCCTTTCAGCAACCTGCGACGTCCTTTTCAAACGTGCTCTCAAGTCACGTAGAAACAGTGGCACCTCCTGACTTCCTGGTTCAGGATCAATCCATTGTTCCCTTAAAATATCCAACAAACCCCGTGGAGCCCTACCATACATCAACTCATATGGAGTTACACCTAGGGACACTTGAATTCTTTCCCTGCAGGCATATAAGGCAAAGGGTAATAAGATATCCCATTCTTTTACCTCTCCTGCTAACCCCCTTCTCAACATTTGTTTGAGAGTTTGGTTGAATCTCTCCACCAAACCATTTGATTGTGGATGGTAGGCTGAGGTTTTCACGTGACGAATGCCAAAGGCATCCCAGACCTGGGCCAAATATTTGGATACAAAATTGGACCCTCGGTCAGTCAACACCTCTCTTGGGAATCCCACTTCACAAAACAATTTTACTAGCTCTAAAGCTATTGTTTTTGCAGAAACATTCCTCAATGGTATGGCCCAGGGAAACCTTGTTGCCTGATCTACCATAACTAGGATGTATTGGAAACCTCGGGGCGTTTTGACTAATGGGCCTACAATATCCATGGCAATGTGACCAATTGGGTCTGTGATGATTGGCATGGGGATCAATGGCACCACCGGTGGGTGAGCCGCTGTAACTCGCTGACACGCTGGACATGCAGCACAAAACTGGGCAGTTTCTTTGAAGATACCTGGCCAGTAAAAACGCACAAGTATTTGATCCAGCGTTCCTTGCATACCTTTATGACCTCCCACTGGATGATCATGTGCTAGTCTAAGTACTAGCCCTTTGAAAGTTGTGGGTACCACCAATTGTTTACGTATGGCACCATTTCTGGGGTCCTGACTCTCTCTATATAATATGTCATTATCTAGTCTGAATCTGGGCAATTCCTCCCTGACCTCCTGAGCATACTTAAAAGCTCGGGTGAGAGCTTGATCAGCTCGCTGCTCTTGTGGAAAGTTAGGAAACTTTGCCACCAACTCAGCTGGCACCCAGGGTAAACTTTGACCAGCTAACATCTCAGCCCTACCCTGTGCTCTGCAAAGTCTCTCACGCCTCTTTTGTGCTTTCAACTTTCTTACTTTACCAGATGATGGGGTTATTAAATCATCATGAGAGGGTAAGTCTCCTAATAACTCTGCCTGCTCCCCCTCCTCCTTCTGCTGGCTCTCTACCTTAGCCTGCGAGCGGGTGGAGACAAGGCCCCTCTTATTACCCATAGTTTGGCCTTCTGGAAGCTTAACCATCTTTTTAGCTAGGGACTGAGGACTTCCAAAGAAAGGCCCGGGAGCTATTTCCATTATTAAACCTTCTCCCTCCTTCTTTCCTAGCCCTTTCACTAGTTCCTGCTTAAATCTTGGCCAGTCCTTCCCTAGAACCAAATCAAAGGGTAGCCTAGGCACTACTGCTAATAGGACTTCCTCTTGTTTCCCTAGGCACTTAACCTTTAGCCTATAGGTGGGATATGATGATGCAGCACCATGAATGCATCTGATGTGAACTTGGCTTTCAGGGGTTCTAGGCACAAATCTTTCTTGGGCCTCTATCCTCTTCCAAAGCCTTTTTGACATCATACTCTGGTCTGCCCCAGAGTCTAATAATGCATTTGTGGTAATTCCCTGCACATCAACCATCAAAAGAAATCCTTCCTTGGGCTGTTTTAAATCCAGACCCATTAAACTAGTGTGTGTCTGGCATCTCTTCTCTAAGTGTCCCAATTTTCCACACTTGAAACATTTCTTTCTATTCCACTGTGTCATCTGGTTTGATACAGTACATTCATTTTCAGAAACATTCTTAATTATTCTCTTTTCTGATACAGCACATCTAGCCTCAGCATCCATCTTTAGAGGACCACCCATTCTATGGCAAGCCTGCGTGGCTTCCAAGAATCTCTCTGCTAGCATGGTTGCCTCTCCAAGATTTTGGCAATTTTGCTGTATAAGAAAAACATTCAAATCTTTAGGTACCCCAAGCATAAATTGTTCCAGCATTATAATATCTAATAACATTTCTACTGTCTTTTGCTCAGGCTCCAACCATTTTACAGCTAAACTTCTGATTCTCTGACTCAGAGCCCTGGGTGTCTCACCCACTTTCAATGTAACAGCTCTAAACATTCGCCTATACTCTGAAATAGACAACCCTAGGCGATCTCTAATAGCTGCCTTTACATCCTTATAATTCAAAGCCTGGGCTGCTGGCATTGCTCTGTAAGCTGCCAGTGCCTCTCCAGTTAATGAGGCTGCCAGCCTTACTGCCCACTGGGTCTCTGGCCATGCTAAAGCCTGTGCCACTCTTTCAAAAGACTCTAGAAAATCATCAACATTATCATCTGGAGTTAATTTCCCAAAATTAAATGCCCCAATCCCTTGATTGAGTCCCACATTGTCCACATGTGGTGTACCAGTACTAACTGCTGGTCTTGCATCTGTTCCACTTTGGCTCTGCAGCTGAACTAGAGCTTGCACCAGATCAAGCACTGGTTTCTGCTGTTCCATTAAGGCCTTCATAGCAGTGTCCTGGGCCTGCTGTGATAGCTCCTGCTGCTTGCTGAATTGGGCTGCCATCCACTGAGCCATCTCCCTCGGATCCATCTTGACCCCTGCAAGAAATAAAGAAAAAAAAAACCCAAAGTGCACCACCTTCCAACCAGGTGTGTTTTTTTCAACTTTTTTTTTTTCCAATTACCCCCTGAGCTTACACACATCCACCACTAGACATGCCCAGGTACATATTACCTTGTCTCAGTGATGAATCCAGCTTTTCACAGGGTCTTTTCATCTGGGACAGCTTCCTGGAACAACCACTTCTCCTCCAAAGTGCAGATGAGGGAAAAAAAATCTTCTTTCAGCTTCAAACTTGAATTTTATTAGTAATCCACAGCAAGTAAATCCTCTTGGTGCAAAAGCAATCCGAAAAACTACGCCATTTGTCAGATGGCTGCCTAGGGTGAGAACTTACACAATCTTGACGATGCATATATTCATATGATTCTTGCAAGGTATTGTGGGTAATGTAGTTCATTCACTCCCAAACACAGCTGAAGACAATAATTGAGTTGTGAAACCAGTGGTAAGGCCAATAAAATACTTCTTTTATTGATGGGGTTTAATTCACCCAGCACAAATATGCTTGGTAGCAATATAAATGAGGTTACTTGCTTGCAGTGTTTAAATGGATAACATAAAGTCACAAAGCAAATCAGAAAACAACCTTCAGCTTGTCAGGCAATTAGCTAATGTTTTCTTAGCAAATAATTACCAAATAAAAAGGCACAAAGAAATAAATGAACTTTGCTTGTTAGGTTAACTTCTGCTTATTTTCCACGCAGATCCCAGCAGTGATTCTCCCTTGCTCACACACACAATCAGGTGCAGCTTTAATTACTATCAATTGACCAGCTGAAACCCTTTAGCTGGCTGGCTGCTACTGTGTGAACCCAAATCCTGCTTTAAGAGCTGTTTGCAGTGGAAATAAAGAACAAAGTTAGGTTTCTTTGTGATGGCTGAGGTGTTTGCTCACAGAAAGCTAGCAATAGCATTTAGATAGAGAACAGTCCATGTAATGAATAGTTTCATCTGCTGTATCTCCCCCTTCATCAATCAGCATAGGGTCACTATCATACATTGGCACAGACGAGTCTTTCCATAAGGCACTATCATGAGAATGCTTATTCCCTTGCTGCCATTCACTATTATAGATAGGGTCTGGATCAGTGTTCATATCTGAGCCTCTCCTGCTATCATAATTCCTCTCTGTATATCCTGGCCAGTATGTAATCCAGTTCTGATGTCCAGCCTTTCAATCTTGATCCCTGGACACTGGATCTTCCCTCACATACCTTTTGGCATAGGTCTGAAAGTCCTTTCCACGTGCAGTCTTCTCTCTAAGAGGGAGCCCCTGGTGATTCCTATCTCTGCCGTTCCATTCCTCTGGCTGACTCTAGTCCAATGGACTCTGCTGGCATTTGAAATACCTCCCAGTATAGGTACTGCCTTGGAATCTCCCAGACCTTCCAATAGCCTTCCTTCTTTTCCTTCCAGAGAGTTTCCTTCTCTCTCTATCCGCTTGGCTTGGCTTCTGTTTCTCCAGGTGATGCTTAAACCTGTAGCTGGGCTGGAGCTTGTAGCCGTTGCTGAAGCTCTCCCTGAAGCTCTTTCTGTAGCTGTTATCTGAAGAATAAGCTCTATTCTTATTCTGTCCTAATGTGTGCTCCTCCCTAACACAGCGCAGCTGTGTTGAATCAGGCCCTGCCCTTTGAGATGAGTGCTTAGGGATTACCTCATAGCTCTCTTGATTGCACACACGTTTTCTCACTTCAGCCCCTCTCATGGCTGCTGGAAACCTGGTGCATTCTGGGACTGGTAGTCTTTTATGTGAAAACTCTGTTTTCTTACTTCTACCAAAACTGACAGGTTGCTTGTTCAGAGTCACATCATCTTTTCTATAGCTCCTACCTGAGCTATGATAAGCTTCCTTATCACAAGCTGCACACTGGTTAGAGGGTTTCAACATACTTTGGACAATAACACCCAGATCCTTTTCCTGAGTAGGTGGCTCCTAATGTGGAACCTTGCATGCTGTAACTGTAGTTTCGGTTGTTCTTTCCTAAGTGCATAGCTTTGCACTTGTCCACATTAAATTTCATCTGCCATTTGGCCACCTAATCTTCCAATTTTTCAAGGTCCTCTCTTCACAATCCTCTTGTGTTTTAACAACTCTGAATAATTTTGTATCTTCTGCAAATCGCATTTCCAGGTCATTTATATATTTGTTAAAAAGCAGCAGGCCTAGCACAGAAACTGGGGTGCTCCACTATTCACCTTTCTCCACTGAGAAAATTGTGCATTTAGGCATACTCTTTGTTAGAACATAAGAACATAAGATATGCCATACTGGGTCAGACCAAGGTCCATCAAGCCCAGTATCCTGTTTCCAACAGTGGCCAATCTAGGTCATACGTACCTAGCAGTTTCCCCAAAAGAGACAGGTTCCGCAATGCTTGTACTGGGTCAAGCATTGATATCCTGGGTCCCTTCTTAATAATGGTTTATGGACCTTTCCTCCAGGAACTTGTCCAAACCTTTTTTAAACCCAGCTACATTAACAGCCTTTACTACATTCTCCGGTAACAAATTCCAGAGTTTGATTACACATTGAGTGAAAAAATGTTTTCTTTTATTAGTCTTAAATAGTTTACCCTGTAGCTTCATTGCATGTCCCCTAGTCTTTCTATATTCTGACAACGTAAACAATCGATCTACGTTTACCCGTTCCACTCCGTTCATTAATTTATAGACTTCTATCATATCTCCCCTCAGCCGTCTCTTTTCCAGGTTAAAGGGCCCTAACATTTTTAGCCTTTCTTCATAGGGGTATCATTCCATCCCCTTTACCATTTTGGTGGCTTTTCTCTGAACCTTTTCTAATAATAGGACCTGCCCTCTGGAACTCCCTTCCCCTTCTCCTCCGTACAGAACTGTCCTACCCCTGCTTCAAAACTCATCTGTTCTGTCAGGCCTTTGACCTCCCTCCCCCTGCCGATGGCGCCCCATCCCCCAGTCGCGCCCTCCAGTCCCCGTGACTCTTTCCTCTTCCCTTCTCCCCTTCTCCTCCCCTCTCTCCCTCCCCCTCCTACTACCCCTCTTTGGAGCTTTCCTGTCCTCTACCTTTGTTACTGTCTCTTGCTGTCCTATCATTTATTGGCGTTCCTTTCTATCTTTCATTTCCAGCAGCTGACATTTTACCTGTTATTGTACACCGCCCTGATGCTCCGGCCTGGGCGGTCTATCAAGTGCTTGAATAAAGATAAAGATAATGCTATATCCTTTTTAAGATACGGTGACCAGACTTGCACTTAATATTCAAGGTGCGGTCTCAACATGGAACGATATAGAGGCATTATAATATCCTTTGTTTTATTTTCCATTCCTTTCCTTATGACACCTAGCATTCTATTTGCTCTCTTTGCCGCCGCTGCACACTGGGCAGAGGGTTTTAACATGTTATCCACAATGACGCCTAAATCTTTTTCCTAGGTGGTGGTTCCTAATGTGGAACCTTGCATCGTGTAACCATAGTTTGGGTTGTTCTTCCCTAGGTGCATAACTTTGCACTTGTTGTCTATCTTTTAACCAGTTCCTAAAAAGACACACACACACATACACACCACAATAGTACACTGCTTCCCTATCCCATAACATTTATAATTTCTGCCAATCTCTTATGAGGGACTATGTCAAAGGCTTTCTGAAAATCCAGATACACTATATCACCCAGCTCACTTTATCAACCTGTTTATGCACACCTACAAAAAATATAACAGACTAGTGAGACAAGATGCGGCTAAATTCATGTCGGCTTTCTGCCATTAAGCTATGACTATCCACATGTTCAGTAATTCTGTTCTTTATAATGGTTTCTACCATTTTGCCCAGTACAGACTTCAAGCTCACTGGTCTATAGTTTTCCGGATCACCCCTGGAACCCTTTTTAAAAAATGGCGTTACATTTGTCACTCTGCAATCCTCAGGTACTACAGATGATTTTAAGGATAGTTCACAGATTACTAAAAGTAGGTTTGCAATCTTATTTTTCAGTTCTTTCAGCACCCTTGGATGTATGCCATCCAGTGCAGGTGACTTGTTGCTCTTTAGTTTATCAAATAGCTGTAATACATCTTCCCGATTTATCGAGATTTGTTTCAAGTCGTCCGATGCATCACCTTTGAATATCATTTCTGCCATCAGTAAGTTTCCTAGATCATCTTCAGTAAAGACTGAAACAAAGCATTCATTCATTCATTCAGTCTCTCTGCTATGGCCTTGTCCTCTTGGTGCCTCTTTTACCCCTCTATGATCTAATGGTCCAACTGGCTCTCTCCCAGGTGTTTTGCTACAAATGCACTTGAAGTTTTTATTATGCACTTTTGCTTCCACAGCAAGCTTCTTTTCAAATTTTCTTTTTGCCTGCCTTATTAATGGCTTGCAATAATGTTCTATTTAATGTGTTCAGTGTATTTCATCGAGTTCCATGTAAACCGTTTTGACTTGTAGAAAAACGGTATATCAACATTTGTAAAAATAAATAAATTTAACTTGCCAGTACTTAATATTGGTTCCTGTTTTCATCATTTGGCTCTTTTTTTCTATTTTCTGAAGGATTTTCTCTTGGCTTTAACAGCCTCTTTGACCTCAGCTTTAAGTCATGCTGGCTGTTTAGCCTTCCTTCCACCTTTCTTAAAGCATGGAATACATCTGGTCTGGGCTTTCAAGAAAGCATATTTAAATAGCGTCCAGGCCTGATGTAGACTCTTAACCTTTGCAGTTGCTTCTTTTAGTTTGTTCTTAACCATTTTTCTTATTTTATCAGTCTCCTTTTTGAAAGTTAAACGCTAGTGCAGTGGATTTCCTTGTTATCCTACCTCCACTTATTAAATCAAATGTGATCATGTTATGATCACTATTGCGGTGGCCCCAACACCATTATTTCTCGCACTAGTTCTGCGTTCCACTAAGAACTAGATCTAAAATAGCCTCCCCTATGGTCTGTTCCTGAACTAGCTGCTTCATGAATCAATCATTTATTTCATCGACAAACTTGTACCTCCAAAGCATGACCAGATAAAACATTGACTCGGTCAATACTGGGGTAATTGAAGCCTCCCATTATTACTGTGTTGTAAACTTTGCAAGCTTCCCTAATTTCTTTTAGCATTTCATCATCTGTCTGTTTATTCTGGCCAGGTGGGCAATAATACACCCTCACTGACATTTCTTTCCCCTTTTTACATGGAATTTCTATCCATAAAGATTCTACAGTGTATTTTATTTCCTGAAAAACCTTTATCCTGTTCGACTCAATACCCTCTTTAACACATAGTGCCACCCCTCCACCTATGTGATCTACCTTCATTACGATATAGTTTGTAGCCTGGTATCACAGTGTCCCATTGCTCATTCTCCTTCCATCAGGTCTCTGAGATGCCAATTATAACTAACCTTTCATTTAGTGCTATATATTCTAACTCTTTCATCTTATTTTTTTAGATTTCTAGAATTTGTATACTGGCAGTTCAGTTTTCTTGTTCATATTAACAGTCTGGCTATCGGATGATAGGGATAATTTTGAATCTTTCAGTTTGCTCTGGTTTTTACTTAAGGGCACTTGGGTTACTTTTACCTTTACTGGAACCTCTCTATCGTGATACCCTAACTTCACTATTTTGCTAGTATCCTTCAAAGATACATCATTTCGCACCATGCACCCTTAGGCGATTGTTGGCTTTCCCTCCAGTTCCTAACAAATCCACAACCCTCTTCCTTGCACCATCATCTCAACCATGCATTGAGAGCTCTGCCTGCCTCTTGGGTAATGCATGTAGAAGGGAAGAATTTCTGAGAATGCTACCCTGGACGTTCTGGATTTCAACTTTCTACCTAAAAGCTTAAATTGAGCTTCCAGAACCTCCCTCCCATGCTTTCCTATGTCATTGGTATCAACATGTACCAAGACAGTAGGCTCCTACTCATCACTATCTAAAATCGTATCTACGTCGTGCATGAGATCCACAACCTTCACACCAGGCAGGCATGTTACCAGGTGATCCTTATGTCCAATAGCCACTAAGCTATCTGCATGCCTAATGATCAAACCGCCAGCTATAAGGGCCATCCTATCCCTTCCCTCTTGGGCACATGGCCCTGGAGACACGTCTTCGGTACAAGAGGGTTTTACATCACTTGGAGGACAGGTCCTAGCTATAGGATAGTTTTCTGCCACACTAAGGTGATGCTCTCCTTCCACGTGACCTCTCTCCTCCATGGCAGCAGAAAGGCTGTCAGACTGGAGGTGGGACTTCTCTACTACTTCCGTGTAGGTCTTGCCTATATACCTCTGTCTTCCACTCAAATGACAGACAAGGGAGGGGAGGGCAAAGAGAGAAGATGTCATAAAGTGTTTAAATTGCCATCAATAAAGTAAGTTTTGCTGCTAAAGATGAGGCATCAGGCATGAGTGCTCACTGTATGAGTGTTGTTTCTTTATTTTAGAAAGGGTATGGCACATGATGTAATTTCCTTTTCAATGTATAATCCACCAAGAGGCCCTTTATACACAAATCATAGCAACTGTAATGATTTTAGCCATGTAGATTTATTTATTTATTACAATTTCTTATATACCGCACTATTCGGCATCAGCACGGTTTACAAAGAACAAAAAGACCAGAACAACAGGCTGTTCGGCGTTACATATAACAGGAGAATCAACTTGGAAAAACATGGGAGAACTATTTACATAGAATGGACATAGATGGTCTGCAAAATAATAGCATGGATCTTGTTCAGCGTCAGCTATGCCAGATGTACCAAGAGTGAACCACCCAAAAGGGTGAGATTGAAGGCCAGAATGAGGTTTCTCAAATGGTATGTCCAGGATATAAATCTAGAAAGATTTAAGCATGGCATTGCTTCTCAAATGAAAAAAGAAGTATAAAATGATATTCTTTTCTTTGATGCCTCTAAAAGGATACAGAGTGAAGGCAATATGGGTCAATTCTCTGGGCTGAAAAGTGCCCTTCATTCAGTAGCTAAAAATATATGCATAGGTTTTCAGAGCACATGTATTTGTAGGTACAGGGAAAAGGGATGGGGCAGATAGAGGCAGTGTGCAAGAAGATAGGCTTAGATTATTTCTTACTGGTTGGACCACTTGGCTTTTCTTCTCTTAGGCATGCCTATCAAAAAAGCAGTGATTGGGATCAGGACACTAGCACTGTGGCTCTAATGAATAAGATAAACTTCAAATGAGTGTGGCACACTCCCTGAGACTTGGCATCTCTGTGTTGCGAGTTTCTTCAAGGACGAATAAATATTCTGATCTCCTTAGCATGACCAGATGAGATGCCTTTCTAGAAGTGATGTGATAAAGCAGTTAGCACCATGTCTTAAGGAAATTATTTTTTTGAGAGAAAAGACCTGATATATGTGAAGGTATTGCATTCCTTGCTGTTTACAGAAATCTGTTTCAGGGCAGGCATAACTGCTCACCTAAAGCAAAAGCTACAGGGAACACCAAGTTACTTATCTGCAGCAGCAGTTCTCTGTTGAAAGCTGGATGCACGTCTTCACGGATCAGTGACATCTACAATGGAGCCCAGTGCAGGAAAAAGCTTCTCCAGCTTAGATAAATTCTAGAAGCTTTTAGAAAGCCCCACCATGTCCTTATTCCACTTCCTGCCTACCGCTATTGTACATAGCCACCTCTGTCAATGCGCAAGTTGAGCTTAAAATATAACTCCTCATGGAGATGAGAGGCTATGTGAAGATTTCTATCCTGCTGCCTATAGAGAACACCTGCTTACAAGTAAGTAATTTTGTTTTCTCCAATGACAAGTAGGACAGTAAGTCCCTCCTCCAGCTTCTTTTTCTCTCCTGCCGGTCCCAGCCCCAGCCTCTTCTAGGCATCAGCTCCCTTCTAGTTCCAGCCCCTTCCAACATCCGCTCCCATCCAATCCCAGTCCCCCATCTGCCAGCATCAGCTCATTTCCAGTCCTCCAGACCCTTCAAGCATCAACTCCCTTCTAGTTCCAGTCCCCCATCCCCAGCCCATTTCCAGCCCTAACCCCCAAGTATCAGTCGTCCTCCAAACCTTCCCACCATCAGCTCCTTTCTAGTCCCAGTCCCCCAGCCCATTTCCAGTCCTAACCCCCCAGTATCAGTTCTCTTCCAGTCCCTTCCAGTCCCAGTCCTCCATCCCCTAACATCAGCCCATTTCTAGTTCTGGCCCTCCCTTGTTCCCATTCTAGCCCCTCCTCCATTCCATTCTAGTCCCCCATTCTCGTTTTAGCCCCCAATTCCTCCCATTTAATTCTAGCCCCCAGTCCCCTCCATTCCCATTCTATTCTAGCCCCCAGTATTTCCATTCCCATTCTAGCCTCCCAGTCCCCCCGTCCCCCCAGCCACACACCAAAAGGGGCCCCACACCTGATTGCTTCAGAGGGAGCCAGGGAGGCTCAAAGCCCTGGCTCACCTCTGAACAGCTGCAGGAATAAAGAGCAGCGTTTATCTCCCACAGCTGTGATAAAAAGGAGCCTGCCAGCATGCTGAGTGCTGGGAAGTCAAACGGAGGGCATATCGGACATACCCTCAGTGCCCCACAATGCCCGGGCCACTTCGCAGTCCTGCGGCTTCTCCGAGAGGAGCTCCCTGAAGGTGGAACGCATTGAAAACCTCGAAGGCCGCCTCTGAGAATGGGTCTGGAAAAGTGGGTAAATCCCACACCAGGCCCTACAGTCCTCGCCATGAGTCTGAGGGGTCGAAACAGGAGCAGCCTTACAAGCTGCCCCGGAAGGAGTCATCAGCATTGGGCGACTGGCCTCGGACTCCCTCTCGATGGAAGAGACACCGGGCCCAAAGTCATTCCAAGTCATACTGCTAGACCAGTCCAGGCAAACTGGTTGTGTCCCCCTGCCAGCAGATCTTGGAGACAGAGAATTCTACCAGAGCTCTGATAGGCTGGACTCTGGTGATATGGTCCTACCCCTAGGGGTCTCCCTCAGTATTTCTCTGTCTCCAGCAGATCTGGTTGCTTTTGTTGTTTTTCCCTCTAAAATTATTTAGAATCCCTTTGGGGACTGATATTTCCACTTGCCTGTTGCTGCCAGTATAGTTTCACTGTGCACCAGGGTGTTTGCAGTTGAGCTCCTGTTTCTGACACAGTAGAGTTCGCTGACAGGAAGAATCCCTAGCATCTGGCCATGAGGGCTTGTTAGCTGGATGAAGACCTCCCTAAAATCAGGTTTCTCTGTATCTTGAGGCTCCTGGATGCACCCAGATTTCACAAGAGGTGTTACTCTGGGTTTCCCAGCAACTTGATTCCACAGATAAACTTGTGGAGCTTCTGAGCCTGGCTTCAGTAGAGCTCCCGATTTTCTTTAAGCAGCGCTGAGTCTTTGCCACGAGAGCTTAGACAGCAGGAGGATCAGGTATCAATTTCTGAGAGAAACTGTAAGTAAACTGTTTTTCTTACTTGCCTCAGCTGCCCTGGGTTTATTTCAACTGCATCGGGACCAGCTGTCTCTGACCTGATTCCTTCACTTCCGGTTTCATCAGGGTCTGTTCAACTGGGTTTTGAAGTTCCTATTTTCTTTTCTTCATTTTTATTTCCTGGATGCACCCAGAGCACAGAAGAGGTGTTTCTCTGGGTTTCCCAGGCTTCCCTCCTTAATAGCTGTATTTTCTGTAATCAGCAATACAACAGGGTTTGAGCTCCTGATTTCACTGTCTGTGCAGCTCCCCTTCTCTCCAGAAACACCTTCCAGCCCCTGCCATGAGGGTCTAAGTGGCTGCAGAGGGATCAAACTCTAATTTCCCTACCTTTCAGTCACTGTAATTACCTTACACTGACTTTGAAAGTTTCTCTTCTCCTCCATGGGAACTCAGCTCCTCTGTACCAGCACAGTGAATAACTGACAGTTTCCTTCTCCCCTCCATTTCTGGTGATTCAGGGTTCATCAGGATTTGAATTTTTAAGTTGCTAGCAGCACTCCTTGCCTCTTCCCCAGCGATTTCGCTGCATTTTTAAGGTTTTTAGAGCTTAGGAAACTTTTATTTTGCAGTTTTTCTTTGCCGGCAGCCATTTTGAAAATCAGGAGGGATTTCTCTTCAGTGTTTTTCTTTGGAGGGAGCAGCTCTGGGCGGCCATTTCAAAACATTTAAACATGCTGTGAAGGCACAGGGAGTTTCAAAATCCCTTTTCTTTGAAGAGTCTTCTGTTTCCCTAAGCCTACCTTGATTTTTGTTTACAAAAAAAAAAAAGGTTTAAGCCTCTGCAATGCCTGTTTCTCTGCACAGCTGTATTATATGTAATAATAAGAAAAAGGAGTTAATAGATTGCTTGTGTTCCACTTGCATGCTGCATCCAGGAGAATCTTCTTCCTCCATTCCCACTGCGCTGCCAGCTGGGGACATCAGCGCCTTAACTCCTCCCTCCTTAGAGCCCCTGCAGCAGGATCTTCCTGCAGAAAGGACTCAGTCAGCTCCCATTTTGCTTACACAGCCGCTGGAAGCCACGGCAGCCTTGGCTGACAGTGAGTTCCTGACGCTCTTCCGCCAGGCATGGCACCTGTGGCGTTCTGAGTCTTTTGATTTCCAGCCGAGTTACAGCATATGGTATCTCGAGAGTGGGACTCTCCAGAGTCCTCTCTACGTACAGCCCGCGGTATTGGTCATTTATACCCTTGGTCTCCTTCTGACTTGGACCGTTGGCTGACATACCCAAAAGTTGATGCTTTAGTGACCACGGTCAACAAGCATACCACAATTCTGGTTGAGGGCGGAGCAGCACTCCGCGACCAGCAAGACCAAAAAAGTTGAGAGTCTGCTAAAGACGGGTTTTTCGTCGTCCGCTCTTTCCCTTCAAGCAGGGGTGTGCGGAGGTCTAGCAGCACGGGCCTCCCTTCGATGGATTCAGCAGCTTCCAGGTGATCCCGAGTTGGCTTGTTTAGAATCCATCGCTGCATTCCTGGCAGAGGCCTTCTCTGATCTCTTGCAGCTTCAGCTCGCTCCTTAGCACCGGTGACAGTAGCTCGGAGATGGCTCTGGCTGTGTCAATGGGCAGCGGATGTTGATTCGTTCAAAGACTCCAGCGTTTAGATGCCATTCGTCCAGTTCCACAGTTGGAAAGAGGACTAGGCCGTTACTCTGTCTATTTCGTGCTGCCAAAAAAAAAAAAAAAGACGGCTCCTTTCGTCCTATCTTGGATCTCGAAGGTGTCAATCGCAGTCTGCGGGTACCACACTTTCGAATGGAGACTCTGCGATCCGTTATTCAAGCGGTATGCAAGGGGGAATTCTAGCTTCCCTCAATCTCGCAGAAGCATTCTTTCACATTCCCATTTGAGAGGGGCATCAGCGACTGGTTCGATTCGCGGTACTCGGTCAACATTTCCAATTTCGTGCGATGCCTTTCGGTCTAGCTTCGGCACCTCGAACCTTCTCCAAGGTAATGGTGGTAGTAGCTGCTGCCTTACGCAGCCGCGGCATCAGAGTTCATCCTTATCTGGACGTCTGGCTCATTCGCGCAGACTCTCTCCCCGAGGCTTGCAGCACAGTCTCGGTGGTTGTTGCCTTTCTCGAAAGCCTCGGCTGGGTAATCAACCGCGACAAGAGTTGTCTTCAGCCGTCCCAGGAGATTGAATTTTTGGGGGCTCGATTTGATACAGCCTTAGGTCGGGTCTTTTTGTCAATGCCTCGATTCCTCAAGTTAACTTCTCAAGTTTGCAGTCTCCTAGCACAGGTCTCGCCTCGAACATGGTGTCCAGAGGATTATCAAGTTCGGTTGCCTCTACTACCGGCGGGGAGACTTTGCCTCCGTTGGTGGCTCCGGCCCCACAGTCTCGTCTCCTTCGAGGGGTTCCCTTGGAGACTCCGCGCTGGGTGTTGGTAACGACAGACGCCAGTCTCTCTAGTTGGGGAGCGCATTGCGGCTCGCACTCAGCGCAGGGGATTTGGTCTCCTCGGGAGGCCCGGTGGTCCATCAATCGCCTTGAGACGCGAGCAGTGCGCTTAGCCTTGCGAAAGTTTAAGCCTCTTCTGCGGCGTCAGACGGTTCGAATTCTGTCCAACAACGCTACGACAGTGGCATACCTCAACCGTCAAGGGGGCATGAAATGTCCAGGTGTATCGAAGGAAATGAGTCTTCCCTTTCCGTGGGTGGAGAGGCATCTGCAGGCGATCTCGGCGCAACACATCGCGGGGGTAGACAATGTAAAAGCTGATTTCCTCAGCCGACATGCTCTGGATCCGGGGGAGTGGGCTCTGGCGCCAGAGTCCTTTCAGTCCATTGTTCGATGATGGGGTCTACCTGCAATGGATCTCATGGCTACGGTGCAGAATACCAAGGCACCGATCTACTTCAGCCGTTGGAGAGACAACGGGTCACACGGGATAGATGCACTGTCTCAAGCGTGGCCAACCCATCTCCTTCTGTATGTCTTTCCTCCCTGGTCCATGATCGGCAAGATTCTCCAAAGAGTCAGGGAGCATCGCGGCCCGGTGATCCTGGTGGCACCGGATTGGCCTCACAGACCGTGGTATGCGCATCTTGTCCGGCTGTCTCGGGCATCTCCTCTACGCCTGGGGGTGTTCCCAGGGCTCCTGCTCCAAGGGCTGGTGGAAATGGGAAACCCGGCTCCTTACTCACTTACGGCCTGGCTCTTGAACGCCGCAGGTTAGTTCAGAAGGGATATTCGTCGAGTGTGGTGGCGACAATGCTTAAGGCACAGCGGTCTTAGACGTCGCTGGCTTACGCTCGTGTGTGGCGTCTCTGACACTTGGTGTTCGCTACGTCACATCTCGCCCTGGCATTGCAACATCCCGGATATTCTTTCCTTTCTGCAGGCCGGTCTAGATAAGGGTCTAGCGCTCGGGACCTTGGCGTGCAGGTTGCCGCGCTAACTTGTTTTTGAGGGCCGATAGCGGGGCGTTCTCTCGCCTCGCATGTGGACGTTTCGCGTTTTCTTAAAGGGGTTCAGACATTACGGCCCCCGATACATCCTTTAGTTCCTTCTTGGGATCTCGCTCTCGTTCTCCGTGCCCTTGTTGCTCCTCCCTTTGAGCCCCTGAAGGCATGTACCTTGAGGATTTAATGCTAAAGACAGTTTTCCTAGTGGCCATAACCTCGGCACATCGGATTTCCGAACTTCAGGCTCTCTCTTGTTGAGACCCCTATCTCTTGTTTTCTTCGAACTGTTCTATCCTTTTTACCTAAGGTGCTTACCGGTTTCATGTCAACCAGCCTCTTTTCTTGCCTACCTTTGAAAAAGAGCAGTGTTCCAGTCACCTTCGTCAATTGCATGCTGTGGACCTGAAGAGAGTGCTTTATCGGTATCTTAAGATCACGAACGCCTTCCGTAACACCGATCATCTTTTTGTCCTGTTTGCGGACCCTCGACGGGGGTCCGCAGCCTCCAAATCCACCATTTCTAGATGGTTGCGAGGAGCTATTGAGGCAGCTTATATATTGCAAGGCAAGCAGGTTCCAGCAGGGATCCGAGCTCACTCCACTCGGGCTCAGGCTTCGTCTTGGGCCGAACGGTCTCAAGTAGCCCCTCTCGACATTTGCCGGGCGGTGACTTGGTCGTCTTTGTCCACGTTTGTCCGTCACTATAGATTGGACGTTCACGCTCGGCAGGAGGGTCAGTTTGGAGCTGCAGTGCTGTCATCGGCATTGACCCCCCCTTGAAAGCAGGTAGTTTGGGTACTGCCCGTTTGTCTGGACTGGTCTAGCAGTATGACTTGGAAGGAGAAATTTCACTTACCGTTAATTTCCTTTCCTGGAATACTGCTAGACCAGTCCAGGACCCACCCTGCTGTCAGTTACGGTGCTGCTAGTGCGGTGAAGCCGCTGGCCTCTGTTCCTTCCTTGTCAGTATGCCTCACCATGGGGGGGGCCGATGGCTGCGTTATCAGTCTTAGCAGCCTTCAGTTCTGGGGATACTTTCAGCTCCCTTGTACATAGTTGAATTAAACGTCCACTATGAGTGGTCTTATGGTTTAGTTGCGTTACATGTTTGGGTTCGCTTTACAGACAATACTGAGGGAGACCCCTAGGGGTAGGACCATATCACCAGAGTCCAGCCTATCAGAGCTCTGGTAGAATTCTCTGTCTCCAAGATCTCCTGGCAGGGGACCACAACCAGTTTGCCTGGACTGGTCTAGCAGTATTCCAGGAAAGGAAATTAATGGTAAGTGAAATTTCTCCTTAGTACCTGCGTTGAAGGCTGCGGAGCCATCTGGCCTGGAGACCAGAATGGCGGCCTTGGCGTGCAGTATCACTGCCCTTCTGGCATAGCAGCAGGCATTGATGTCCAGTTCCTCTGGTTCATCCACCCCAATGACCAGACCCTTGACCTTCAGTCATTGAGCCAATCCTAGAGAGCCACCCACCTCGAGAGAGTCATTGGCTATGGACGAGGTTCCGGTTCCATTCCTTGAGACACCAGTCCTCTTCAGCGAGTGCATGTGGTTTGGACCACAGGTCCCCTGGGGGTTACGATTGTTCAGGGTTGAGGCCCAACCGCAGAAGCCATGGAGCCTTGGATTCTTCCTCTGACTTTAAGTCAGACTGGGAGACTGAGGACGAGGAGTCCCTGGACACCCGGCAACACCAAGACGTGCCCTTGAAGCCGTCTCCACCAGTGCCTCGGTACTGTTCCCCACCCAAGAACATTGCCTTCCTTGACTTTGTGCGGGACATGGCGAAGGCACTCACATTCAAAACCAAAGCGGAGGAGGAGGAGGACCCCCGCACAGAAGAGGAACTTAATATCCTCCAGTACGAGGCCCCCTGAAGGATGCCCTCACTGTGCCTGTCTCTCCTATCCTCAAGTGCCACCTCCTCCGGATGTGGGAAACACCAGTATCAGTACCCATTGTGAGTAGATGGCTCGACTCCATGTACTGAGTCTGCCAAAGCCCGGGGTTCCAAAAAACAGTTTCCTCATAATTCTATGGTCGTCGAGTCGACCATGCGCGACGACTTAATAGCCAAAAGACTCATTCTTTGGTGCCCCCGGGTAGGAAGGCCTGGATTTTGAATGCCCTTGGCAGAAAATGCTACCAGGGCTCGATACTAGTTTGCTGAGTCCAGTCCTACCAATTGTACATTGACATGTACCTAAAGGAACTGGCGAGGGAGCTCGCCGGTTTCTCTGCAGGCCTCTTCAGTGGTTCAAATCACTGGCCTTGGCAGTCGAGGAGTTCTTGAAGTTCCTGTCTCGAGCAGCATACAATGCCTTCGAATCCTCAGCCAGAGTGGCTACTATGTATTTATTTGTGTGTTTTATATACACTATATAAAGTAATCATAGCGGTTTACAATTAAAACAACCGATACATTAAACATTGTAACAATAAATGGGTCCTGAAGCGAGTCATGACTGCAGTTGTCTGATCTTGAGCAATGGATCCAGAACAAACTCATCGATGTCCCTGGTACCAGAGATAACCTCTTCTGAAAATCTATGTCGGACAAAGCTGCTGAGATAGAGACTGAGTTCCTGACCAGGACCAGACTCTCGAAGAAGACCTCGGGGCACCCTCGTAAGAAGGTCCCAGGAAAGAAGCCTTTCTTCCTGAGAAAGAAAGGGGTGTTTGGTAATGCCCCACAGTACCAGGCCTTCTCTGCCCCACAGCAAGGGCAACAGTCCAAGGGACAAAGACAAGGCCCCTGCAAGCCTAAGACCCCTAAGAGCTAGACACTGGCCCCGGCCCAGCCTGGACGGAGTTTTTGACTCCATGGGTATGGCCTCCTCTCCCCCAGGAGGCCCTCAGCAGCCCACAGTGGGTGTCTGTCCCTATTTGCCCACAGGTGGTCCTCCATCACCACTGACTCCTGGATGCTGCAAGTAGTCAAGGAGGGATACCTCCTCCACCTGCAACAGATGCCACCCTTGTTCTTACCAGGAGAACCTGTAAGGCCTCTCCTTCACCAAACTCTGCTCCTCACTGAGAGGGCGGTGGAGCCAGTGCCCAAACATCTCTGGGGCAAAGGCTTCTATTCCAGATATTTCCTCATTCCTAAGTGGACAGGGGGCCTCAGGCCCATCCTGGACCTATGGGACTTGAATAGATTTCTGGTGAGGGAGAAGTTCAAGATGCTCTCCCTTGGAACACTGCTGCCTTACCTCCAGCAGGAAGATTGGCTATGCTCCTTAGACATGAAGGATGCTTATACACACATCCTGATCCATCCCACCCACCAACAATACCTCCGGTTCGTGGTGGGAGGAGGTCACTAGCAATACAGGGTGCTACCCTTTGGACTGGCCTCATTCCCAAGGGTCTTCACCAAATGCCCAGAAGTGGTCACAGCCCACCTTTGTCTCCAAGGGGCTTTCGTCTTTCCCTACCTGGATGTCTAACTCATAAGGGGAGGCACAGCTGCAGAGGTGCACCACACCACCCAGCACTCCATCCACATCCTGCAGTGTCTGGGGTTTGTCATCAATTACCCCAAGTCCCACCTCTCTCCAGCACAGTGCCTGGGGTTTATAGGGGCTTAGCTGGACACCCTCCAAGCCAAGGCTTTCCTCCCTCCGGAGAAGACAGAGCAACTCAGGGCACTAGCCGCAGAAGTACAACATCGCTGGTCGGTGCCCACTCTCCTTCTCCTCCACCTTCTGGGCCACATGGCCTCCACGGTCCACATAACCTCCTATGCCCACCTGCATATGAGGGCAGCTTAGTGGTGCCTCCACTCCCAGTGGACACACACCATGGGCAGGCTTTGAGGCAGGATTAAAGTGACCCACCAACTGGCAGATTTCCTCGACTGGTGGCAGATCCCCTGCCACCTTCAGGCTGTGATGCCCTTCCAGGCACCCACTTCCCAGAGGATCCTCAATATGGATGCCTCCATGCGAGGATGGGGAGCTCATTGCGAGGACCTCCACACCCAAGGCAAGTGGTCCCAGATGGAGTGCCATAAGAACATAAGATATGCCATACTGGGTCAGATCAAGGTCCATCGAGCCCAGTATCCTGTTTCCAACAGTGGCCAATCTAGGTCATATGTACCTAGCAGTTTCCCCAAAAGACACAGGTTCCACAATGCTTGTATTGGGTCAAGCATTGATATCCTGGGTCCCTTTTTAATAATTGTTTATGGACCTTTCCTCCAGGAACTTGTCCAAACCTTTTTTAAACCCAGCTACACTAACAGCTTTTACTACATCCTCCGGTAACAAATTCCAGAGTTTGATTACACGTAGAGTGAAAAAATATTTTCTCTTAATAGTCTTAAATAGTTTACCCTGTAGCTTCATTGCATGTCCCCTAGTCTTCCTATATTCTTATAACGTAAACAATCGATCCATGTTTACCTGTTCCACTCTGTTCATTAATTTATAGACTTCTATCATATCTCCCGTCTCTTTTCCAGGTTAAAGAGCCCTAACCTTTTTAGCCTTTCTTCATAGGGGTATCCTTCCATCCCCTTTACCATTTTGGTGGCTCTTCTCTGAACCTTTTCTAATAACACTATATCCTTTTTAAGATATGGCGACCAGAATTGCACACAATATTCAAGGTTTGGTTGCACCATAGAACGATACAGAGGCATTATAATATCCTTTGTTTTATTTTCCATTCCTTTTCTTATGATACGTAGCATTCTATTTGCTCTCTTGGCTGCCGCTGCACACTGGGCAGAGGGTTTTAACATGTTACCCACAATGACGCCTAAATCTTTTTCCTGGGTGGTAGTTCCTAATGTAGAACCTTGCATCATGTAACCATAGTTTGGGTTGTTCTTCCCTAGGTGCATAAATTTGCACTTGTGCACATTAAATTTCATCTGCCATTTCGATGCCCAGTCTTCCAATTTATCAAGATCCTCTTGCAAATTTCCACAATCCTCATGGGTTTTAACAACTTTAAATAGTTTTTTGTCATCTGCAAATTTGATAACTTCACTCGTTATTCCCTTTTCCAGGTCATTTATGAATATGTCAAAAAGCAGCGGACCCAAAACAGATCCCTGGGGGTATACCACTATTCACCTTTCTCCATTGGGAAAACACGCCATTTAGCCCTACCCCCTGCTTTCTTTCTTTTAACCAGTTCCTGATCCACAATAGTACACTGCCTCCTATCCCATGACTCTTTAGTTTTGCCAAACGTTTCTGATGAGGGACTTTGTCAAAGGCTTTCTGAAAGTCCAAATACACTTCCTTGTCTAAAGCCATGTTGGCTGTCTCCCATTAGGCCATGACTGTCTACATGCTGAGTAATTTTGTTCTTTATGATGGTTTCTACCATTTTTCCCGGTACTGACGTTAGGTTCACTGGTCTGTAGTGTCCCGGATCACCCCTGGAACCCTTTTTAAAAATTGCCATTACATTGGCGATCCTCCAGTCTTCAGGTATTACAGATGATTTTAATGATAGTTCACAGATTACTAATAGCAGGTCTGCAATCTCATATTATAGTTCTTTCAACACCCTTGTAGTTGTAAATTAACCTTCTGGAGCTCTGGGTAATATCTCTGGCCCTCCAAGCCTTTCGCCACTGGTTTCAGCTCCAGTCGGTGCTGGTCCAGAGAGACAACCAAGTCGCAATGTTCTGTGTCAACAAAGGAGGAGGCACAGGATTGTACTCTCTCTGCCAGGAGGTGGTAGACCTCTCCTCATATGCAAAATGCAGTGAGATGCTCCTGTGGGTGGTCTACCTCCCGGGCCTGGACAACACCCTGGTGGACAGGCTGAGCAGAGTCCTCCAGCCGCACGAGTGGCGCCTAGACCCCAGAGTGGTCTGCTGGCTTTTCCATCTCTGGGGCGTCCCGCTAGAGGACCTGTTCGCCAGCCCAGACAACACACGATTGCCCCGCTTCTGCTCCTGCCAGCCACACCCATTCCGGTCAGTGACAGATGTGTTCCTCATTCCATGGATGGAAGGCCTCCTTTACGCCTTCCCATCGACACTGCTGGTTGCCAAGACCCTCTTCAAAGTCCATCTTGATAGGGCATCATTGATTCTGATAGCCCCCCGGTAGCCCAGGCAACCCTGGTTCCAGATTCTTCTTTGTCTGTCGATGGTGCCCCCGATTCCCCTGGGCTGTGTCCCAAGACTACTCTCACAGGAGGAGGGCTCTCTCCTGCTTCCCAACCTGGAGTCTCTGTTGCTCACAGCATGGCTGCTGAAAGGGTAGTGCTAGCTCCCTTTAACCTCCCACATGATGTGGAGGAGGTCCTTCTGACCTCCCACAAGGCCTCCACAAGAAGGGCGCACACCTTCAAATGGCGTCGATTTTCCATGTAGTACACCAAGAGACAGGTGAATCCTTTCTCCTGCTTGATGCAACTGGGCTCAAGTACTTACTCCACCTGTCAAAGGTGGGACTGAAGCCCAATTCTGTCAGAGTGCACCTGAGCACTATAATGGTGCCACCACCATGCTGTCGAGGGCAAACCCCTCTCGGCTCAGCCCTTTATCTTTCATTTCCTGCGGGCCTTATGCTGTCCAAGCCCCCCATCCGCCCACAACAACAGTGTGGGATCTCAATGTGGTGCTCTCACAGCTCACTGCCGCTATTTGAGCCCCTGGCTACCTGCTACCTGTGGCACTTCTCCTGGAAGGTTGTCTTTCTCGTGGCAGTCACATCTGCTTGCAGGGTCAGCGAGCTGCGGGCTCTGATGGCAGAGCCCCCCTTCACAAGGTTTTACAAGAACAGGATGGTGTTCCGCGCACACCCTAGGTTTCTGCCAAAGGTGGTGTCCCCTTTCCATCTCAATCAGGAGTTGGTGCTCCCCACCTTCTTACCAAGGCCTCACGCTGGCAAGGTGGAGACCATTCTCTATACTCTCGATTGTAAAAGGGCCCTGTCCTTCTATCTGCAACGGACTCAGGGCCACTGCAAAGTGTCTGCTAGTAACTAAGAAAACTCTGTCCACTTGGGTGACAGACTGCATTGCCCTCACCTCTGGGCAGGCTGGGATCTCATTAGACCACCGGGTCACGGCATACCATGTCAGAGCCATGGCTAACTCTGTAGCAAATCTGCATTCCGTACCTGTAACAGAAATCTACTGGTCCAACAAAAAAGGCAAGAGATCACGTTAAAACCAGGGACACAGTCCAAAAACGTGACTAAAGTGGAAAAACAATTTTATTTAACAAAAGCCTCTAGTCAACCCAACACAGGCCGTGTTTCGCAAACCTTCGTCAGGGGTTGATCAGGTCAAATCCTACAAACATAGAAAACATAAACATTTGATACAAAACCATAATTAAAATAATGTGAAAGAACAGAGCAATAAATATAATCCATAAAACATCCATATATGCATAAAAATAGTTATCATAAATAATTAAGATAATAAAATATAATATAAAACGAATAAAAGCAATGGAAAGTGTGGATACACAATTATAAATAGTTAAATAGAATCATACTACTGTATATACATATAACTGATAAAACTAAGTATAAACTAATAAAAACAGATTCAAAGACAGAACAGAAATGTGACAAACAAGAAAGTACCTCTGCAAGAAGACCCAGCAAACTTGTGGTTTAATTTCGAAGAGAGTTTCCTTAAAGATCATCCATTTAAAGACAATGTGGCTCTATGGATTAGATACATCGACGACATTCTCATTCTTTGGAAAGGCACTGTAGAATTATTATTTGAGTTTAATATTTGGATCAATCAGTTAGATGCTAACCTGCGGTTTCAGATCACGTACGATTATCATAAGATTTCATATCTAGATCTTTTGGACTGTGGACTGTGTCCCACAGAAATCTACTGGGCCACCACCTGGTTTTCAGTCCATAGCTTCGCAGATCACTATTGCCTGGAGAGGGAGTCCCGACGGGACAGCATCTTCGGCCAGGCTGTGATCGTAATCTCTTTGGGGTGTAGGCAACTCCTGCCCTCCGACACTTCTGTGTTTAGGCTACTGGAGTGCTGGTTTTCCGCCGGACACTTGGGTGTTGCGAGAGTCTCTCAGTTGGGACTCAACTGCTGCAGCTCACAGCTCACATTCTCTGGCAGCCTGTAGCTGGGGAGTTCCATATGTGAGGACTGACTTCATGCTTGTTCCAAGAAAAAGCATAGTTACTCACCTGTAACAGGTATTCTATGGGGATAGCAGGAATCAGTCCTTATAACCCTCCCTCTTCCTCCCCCTGGAGTTGCTTCTTTACCGTATTTTAATTTTTGCCCTCTTAGCTATGTCATTAGACTGAGTCAAGATGACATCCTTGGGCGGGAAGGGGACCACGCATGTGTGGTGCATCTCCCAAAGACTTTTTTTGAAAGCTGGGGAGATGCTTTCACACTGGCTGTGTTGCCGCAGACGTCACTCATATGTGAGGATAGATTCCTGCTGTCCCCGGAGAACACCTATTACAGGGACTACGCTTTTTCTACTGGCCATTCCTCTCCCTATGCACTCAAACATCCTGACTTTCGCTGTCGCCTTTTCTACCTGTTTAATACTTTAAGATCGTCAGGCACAATCAGGCCCAGGTCCTGCTCTTCTTTTGTGGACAGAAATACTTCACCCCCTACACTGTACCACTCCCTTGGATTTTTGCAGCCCAAATGCATGACTCTGTATTTTTTTAGCATGTAATCTCAGCTGCCAAATTCTAGATCATTCTTCAAGCTTAGCTAGATCCCTTCTCATGTTATCTACTCCTTCCTGGGTGTCTACTCTTTTGCAGATTTTGGTATCATCTGCAAACAGGCCAACCTTACCCGACAACCCTTCTGCAATATAACTAACAAAAATGTTAAAAAGAATTGGGCCAAGGACAGATTCTTGTGGCATATCATTGGTAACTTTCTTCTCCTCAGAGTGAGCTCCATTTACCTGTACACTTTGCCCCCTCCCACTCAACCAATTTCTAACCCAATCAGTAACTTTAGGCCATCTATAGGGTACTCAGTTTTTTATAAGTTGCCCTGTATGGAATGATGTCAAAGGCTTTACTGAAATCTAAGTACACCACATCTAGGGCTCTTCCTTGGTCCAACTCCCTGGTCATCCAGTCAAAAAAATAAATCGGATTTGTCTGATAAGACCTGCCTCTGATGAACACATGCTGCCTCAGTTCCTGCAATTCATTGGACTCCAAAAACCTCACTATGCTCTCTTTTAGCAGCATTCCAGTAATTTACTCACCACAAAGGTTAGACTAACTAGCCTGTAGTTTTCAACCTCATCCTAACTTCCGCTTTTGTGAAAAGGAGCCACATGTGCCTTTCTTCAGTCCTCTGGGACCACTCCCAACTCCAAAGAAGCATTGAAAAGGTCAGTCAGTGGAGCTGCTCGAATGTCTCAAAGTTCCTTCAGTATTCTTGGATGTATCCCACCCGGTCCCATCACCTTATCTACTTTTAGTTTAGCTAGTTCCTCATGCACACAGTATTCAAAAATCGTTTAAGCTCCCCATCACTTCTGTTCCTTTTTGTGGGTATTTTCTGAGGTCCCGCTCCTGGCCCTTCATCTGTGAACACAGAACAGAAATATTTGTTAAGCAATTCTACTTTACCCTCATCAGCTTCTAAATATTCCTCCTTTTCACCTTTGAGTCTGCCAGTACACTTTTGCCCTTCCTCCTCTCACTAACATATCTGAAAAAATGTCTTATCCCCCCATTTTATTGCATTGGCTATTTCTTCTTCTTTTTGTATGTTTGCTTTCCTGACTATTTTGCTAGCTTTTCTAAGTTTTTCCTAATATAGATGCCTCTCTTCCTCTCTCTGTGATCTCTTGTATTTTATGAAGGCCTCCCTCTTTTCCTTCATCTTTTCAGCTATTACTTTTGAGAACCATAGTAGCCTCCTTTTCCTTTTATATTTATGTACCTTTCTAAGAAAAAGGTTTGTTGCCCTTAAAATATCCCCTTTCAGTTTTGCCCAGTGTTTTTCTACATCCCTCAGTTGTTTCCATCCCGCTAATGTCTCCTTGAGGTATTGTCCCATCTTGGCAAAGTTAGTTTTCCTAAAGTCTAAGACCCTTGCTTTGAATTGACTGAACACTGAACCACACCATCTGGTGGTCACTGGATGTGAGATTAACTCCCACTAGTACATCAGAAACACTTTCACCATTGGTATGCACCCAGTCCAGTATGGCCTTTTCATGTGTGGGTTCTGTTACCAGTTGCCTGAATAGTTCTCCCTTTAGAGAATTCAGGATCTCCTTACTTATAATTTAGCCCATTGCAAGGGAAGTGTTATTGCAATGGGCTAAACTAAAGGTGGCAATAAAAGGGGCAACAGATACATATGTAAGGAAAGTAAACAAAAACAAGAGGAAAAGGAAACCTATTTGGTTCTCCAAAGAAGTGGCTGCTCAAATAAAGGCAAAAAAGACAGCTTTCACAAAATTCAGAAGTTTGTAAACAGATTAACACAGAAAGGAATACAGGATCAAACTAAAAGAGACAGAAAGAAATAAGGATAGTAAAATCAAAGGCAGAAGAAAAGATGGCTAAAGATGTGAAGTGTGGTGACAAAACTTTCTTCTCGGGAGAGGAGGAAAATCAGAGGTGGAATTGCAGGACTCAGAAGTGCTAGGAACGGACTCGTGGAAAGTGACACTGAAAAAGCAAAAATGCTAAACAAATACTTCTGCTTTATTTTTACTAAAGAAAATCCTGGAGAAGGACCACCCATGATTGACAAATATACAAATGGGAATGGAGTAGATACCATACCATTCACAGAAGATGATCTGTTAGAACAGTTTGCAAAACTGAAAGTGGACAAGGCCATGGGACTGGATGGGATACATCCCTGGATACTGAAAGAGCTCAGAGAGGTTCTTGCAGGGCCGTTAAAGGATGTTTTTAACAGATCCTTGGAGACAGGAGAGGTTCCTAAGGACTGGAGAAGAGTTGATGTGGTACCTCTTCACAAAAGTGGTAACAGGAAAGAAGTGACAAACTACAGGCCAGTAAGCCTTACCACGGTGGGAAAAGTAATGTAGGTGCTCCTGAAGGAGCGAATAGTGGACTTTCTTGAAACCAACAGGTTGCATGATCCGAGGCAACATGGTTTTACCAAAGGATGATCTTGCCAAACAAATCTGATTGAGTTCTTTGACTGGGTGACCAGAGAACTAGATCAGGGGCATGAGATGGATGTCATCTACCAGTCTTTGATACTGTTCCTCATAGGAGGCTTATCAATAAACTCAATAGCTTTGGGGAGGGTCCCAAGGTGGTAAACTGGATCAGAAATTGGTTGACTGATAGATGACAGAAGCTGATGGTAAACAGAACTCACTTGGATGAAAGGAAGGTGATTAACAGTGTGCCCCAGGATTCGGTCCTGGGACCAGTACTGTTCAATGTATTTGTGAGTGATATTGCTGAAGGACTGAATGGAAAAGTCTGTCTTTTTGCAGTTGACACAAAAATTTGCAACAGAGTGGACTCCTCTGAGGGAGTGGAGAATATGAGAAAAATTAAAGATAAAGATACCTCTTTTGCTCTGCCTGCAGCCTCCTTGTTCCTGCTGCTCCTAGCTGAGGTTCTTTCCCCCCTCTTTATCCCCTTAGTCCCTCTTCCTTCTGCTCTTCTCTTTCCTGTTGACTATGGCATTCTTTTCCTTTTCTGGCAGTTATTTTAGTCTATTGTGATCTTCGGTAATAAATAAAGATAAAGATCTACAAAAACTGGAAGAATGGTCTAATGCTTGGCAGTTGAGATTTAATGTGAAGAAGTGCAGTGTCATGCACTTAGGAAATACAAATCCAAGGGAAATATACGTGATATGGGACGAGAGTTTGGTGTGCACGGACCAGGAGAAGGCTCTTGGAGTGATTATTTCTGAGGATTTCAAGGTGGCGAAACAATGCAACAAGGCGGTGGCAAAAGCCAGAAGGATGCTGGGTTTCATACAAAGAGAAATTACCAGCAGAAAGGAAGAGGTACTAATGCCACTGTATAAGTCACCGGTGAGGCCTCACTTGGAATACTGTGTTCAGTTTTGGAGACCATATCTTGCAAAGGATATGAAAAGACTGGAAACGATTCAGAGGAAGGTGACGAAAATGATTTGGAGCCTGTGTCAGAAGACTTATAAGAGGAGACTTGAAGACCTAATATGTACGCTCTGGAGGAGAGGCGGGACAGGGAAGATATGATTCAGACCTTTAGAGTATTAATGAACAAACAAACCTCATCCAAAGACTGGGAAGCTGTAAAACTAGAGGGCATAACATGAAGCTGCAAGGGGGTAAATTGAAAGGCAATGTCAGGAAATACTTTTTCACTGAAAAGGATGGTGGATGCTTGGAATGCCCTCCCGATGGAAGTGGTGGGGGCAAATACAGTGACAGAATTCAAAATGGCATAGGACAGACACAGTGGATCCCTTTATAACAGGATAAAATAAAAATAAACTTCTCTTATATCTCAACAAATAGGGGTGCCCTACATGGAATAGTGGGTACACCCCTAAACAAAGGCATGGGGAGGGGTACAGCAGGTGCACCTACTGTTACTGCTTTGCTGGGCAGACTAGATGGACCGTACTGATCTTTATCTGACGTCATACACTATGTTACTATGTTATAGATGACACCGCAGCAGGGATGTGCCAATCAACATCCGGCATATTGAAATCACCTATCAGTAAGACATCTCCTTTCCTGGCAATGCTGCGTATGTCTTCTATTAAATCTCCATCCACTTCTCCCTGTAAGGGGGATCTGTATATTACTACAATGCAAATGGATTTCCCTTTCCCTCTTTCTAGTTTAACTCACAGTGCCTCCTCTCTCCCTTTTTATATTTATAAAGTTTATCACAATAGATATCCAATAAGACATTAAAGAAATATGCTGCAAATACAAAGAAACACACCAAATTAGAATATAATCAAAGAAAATAACCTAAGAAATGCGGCAAACAGCCCACATCAAGGGAAGGGAAGGCTATAAAACAATTATCTATAAGAAGAAGAAAAAAAGCACACAAGGAGGTCGACGGGAAGCGTAACCACCCCTATCACCCATAACTCAATGGAGTGGAATGGGTAAACGTAGATCGATTGCTCACAGGTCTGCGACTAAAAAGCTGTTTGATTATTTTCATCTAATTTCCTTGTATTTTGGTGTGCTGAAAACAAATAAAATATTGAAAAAACTCCTAGATGTCATGATTTGCCACAACATGCAAAATTGTCTTCAAATTTATCAAATTTTTTCAAATTACTATTAATTAATTCACATAAGTGCATTTAAGATATAAAATGCCAAAAAAAACCTTAAAGGGGTTGTCCGAGTTATGTAAAAAAAATATAGCACTGTAAATCTGATGGTCAGCAATATATACATAAGCTAAGCAAGTTTTAAGTCCATGCTTCTAATGGTAGAAGGGGTTAATCTTTCCTGAAGAATCCAGTGGGAGGGAGACACAGGGCAGATAGCAGCAGCTCCGGTCAGTGCAGGGGGGCATGGCCAGCACTGTGACGTCTCATGTACAGACACAGAGCTGCTCTCTCCTGCATGCCACACTTGTGCATGAATCATCATCAGGTTCTTGGTTCTAGGCTGTTCACACTTTTTCATCGCAATTCGTGTTAGCTCGTCATTCTTCAACCGTTATGTTATGGCTCCGCGAAAGTGTGTTAATTCACCAGACAGTTTCTGTTTCATCTGTGGTGAATATACAATGTTGAAGCAATAGCAGAATATTACAGACTTTGTGAAAAAAGTATACTTTGCATACTTTGGACTAAAACTTGGAGATCAAGATAAAGTCTGGGCGCCTCATAAAGTGTGCAAACGGTGTGTTGAGGGCCTCCGAAACTGGTTCAAGGGTAAGAAAAAATCTTTCCGTTATGGGATTCCTATGGTATGGCGAGAGCAAAAGAACCATAGTGACGACTGTTACTTTTGTTCATGCGATGTGAAAGGGTTTAATTCCAAATGGAAGCATTCCATTTCATACCCCAATCTTCACTCGGCAATTCGTCCCATCCCCCATGGCACAGATATACCAGTACCCAAGCCCCTTGCTACCTTGGAAGAGATACCTAGCTCCGATGAAGGTGAAGTCATACCTGAACCAGATGACCAATCAAGTTCTGACTTTGAAGATGATACAAGACCAAAATTGTTTTCTCAAGAGGAGATGAATGATTTGGTAAGAGACTTGAATCTTCCCAAAGATGTCGCTGAGTTACTCGGATCAAGGCTGAAAAGCAGGAATTTATTGTTGCCAGGAGTGTCATCTTCATGGTTCAGACATCGTGAAAAGGAGTTCGTTCCTTACTTCGCCCAGGAAGACAAGTTGGTTTATTGCATCGATGTCGAAGGTCTGATGGGTCAATTTAAAATCCAATATGATTCAGAGCAATGGCGTCTTTATAGATTCTTCAAAAAGAAGTCTCAAAGCAGTTTTACTCCACAACGGTTTTTACGCTTCCATACCTGTAGGTCATGCCGTACACTTGAAGGAAACCTATGAGAACTTGGAATTGGTTCTTCGTAAACTTAAATATGAAGACCATGGTTGGCAAGTGTGTGGGGACTTGAAGGTCTTGTGCATGCTGCTCGGGCAACAAGGTGGGTATACCAAATATCCTTGTTTTCTGTGTCTATGGGACAGTCGAGACCGACAAAATCACTGGACCAAGAAGAGTTGGCAGCCGAGGGTGCTAACAGTCGGTGAAAAAAATGTCCTCTGAGAAACTTTGGTACCTTCCCATAAAGTTCTTCTACCACCTCTCCACATAAAATTGGGATTGATGAAACAATTCGTAAAATCACTTCCAAGAGATGGAGAATGCTTCAAATACTTGGTCACGAAGTTTCCAGGCCTGTCGGAGGCAAAATTGGAGGAAGGTGTGTTCGTCGGACCAGACATTAGAAGGCTTATAGTTGATCAAGAGTTTGTCAATACCACGACGGATCCTCAAAAAGAAGGGTGGATTGCATTTAAAGAAGTCGTACAGAAATTTTAGGCAATAACAAAGATCCTCACTACAAAAAGATTGTCGGACGAATGCTGAAAACATTTCAAGCTTTAGGTTGCCTGATGAGTTTGAAAGTGCATTTCCTCCAGTCCCACCTTGACTACTTTCCTGAAAATTTGGGAGCTGTGAGTGAGGAACAAGGTGAATGATTCCACCAAGACATTAAAGAGATGGAAAGGAGATACCAGGGAAAATGGAGCATTACAATGATGGCAGACTACTGTTGGATGCTTCAGAGAGACATTCCAGATGCTACTCATAAGCGTAAATGCACCAAGAGGAGCCTCACAAGGAAGAAGAATCGAGTTTAGTGTGTGTAGGTGAGCTCATTTCAGTTCAAAAAAGGATTTTCATGAAAATATTGTAATAAAACTTTAATTTTATAAGTTTATTTCCATTTATTTTGAGGTATTGCCTTATTTAACATAGTTACCTAAATTGTCAGGAAACGTGATGTCCTATGACAAAATGGAGGTCATTTTCGGATTCAGTGCACCAAAAAACATAAAGATTACATGGAATAACCAAAACAGCTTTTGAAAAATTTTTTTTTGCAGACCTGTGTTTACATCATCAGAATATAGAAAGACTAGGGGACATGCAATGAAGCTACAGAGTAACCTATTTAAAACTAATAAGAGAAAATATTTTATCACTCAATGTGTAATCAAACTCTGGAATTTGTTACTGGAGGATGTAGTAAAAGCTGTTAGTGTAGCTGGGTTTAAAAAAGGTTTGGACAAGTTCCTGGAGGAAAGGTCCATAAACCATTATTAAAAGGGACACAGGATATCACTGCTTGACCCAATACAAGCATTGTAGAACCTGTCTTTTGGGGAAACTGTTAGGTACTTATGACCTAGATTGGCCACTGTTGTAAACAGGATACTGGGCTTGATGGACCTTGATCTGACCCAGTATTGCATACCTTATGTTCTTATTTCCATCTCCATTAGGTCCCCAAACTTGCTTATCAGCTAAGAATTTCTCCAAATATGAGGGATCACAAAAGAAAAAAGTATTGCCCTGTAGTGTGACCACACATTTACAGGAAAAACGTAAAAAGAAATTTGCGCCTACCCCCAACACCCTAGACTTAAGGGCGAGAAATGGTTTCCTGCAGAGTTGGGTATTCCTGGAAACATCAGGAAATACACTCCACTTACATCCACAAAAAGTCACCTCCTTGTGTTGAAAAACAATTTCAACACCCTGATCTTATCGATCTCTAACAAAAAAGTCACCAACAGGGTGGCTCTTTGAGGTATATTATCCATAGAATCCTCAAGAAATTGAGTTAAATTCATTTCAGGTGACAATACATCAAATCACTCTTCTCCTGGTACTTCCTTCCTAACCCTACTATGTAGATAATAACATTTCTGAAGCTGAATGGTATCAGTAATCTGTAAAACCTCCTTGAAATATTTTACCAACAAAATTGGAGCAGATAGCAGACAAGTAATTGGAAAATTAAGAAATCTTAAATTGTTAGCTCTGGAGACGTTTTCAAGAGCTTTCAATTTATAATGAATAGCCAAAGAATCACGTATAGAAGACACATGGGTCTGCTGTAACATCTGGAGCTGACCTTCCATTTTAGATATAGATTGAACTAAAGCCAATGACATACTATCTGCTTCCTGCAACTTATATACTGTCTCCTGAGAAAAGAGACAGTGTAGAAACAGTTAAAGACATTTTCTTATTTATATGTGATATTGCATACAACGGAGTTACTTACCTGTAACTGAGTTCTCCGGGGACAGCAGGATAAGTCAGCCATACTTGGTGACGTCATCCGACGGCGCCGAGAAGACGGAAGTACTCTCCATAGCTCAGAAGGGCTTGGCCCTACCCCCCTGCCCGCCCCTAGCTAGCCAGTTCGTCACTAGCTGAGCCTTTTGCCGCTAGGAGGCGACCACCCGGACGGAGGCAGACCCCATCCCAGGGGAGGTGGGCGGGTATGTGTGGCTGACTTATCCTGCTGTCCCCGGAGAACTCAGTTACAGGTAAGTAACTCCGTTTTCTCCTAGGACAAGCAGGATGAGTTAGCCACACTTGGTGCCTCCCAAGCTGCCACGCGCTGTGGTGGATGGGGGAATGCCGAGACACTCCCTCAGGCAGTATTTGCCTTTGTGTTGCGACAGGACCTGTCAGTCCGCAGTGGCGCTGCACGCATTTTCAGTAGCAGTGCTGAGAGGGGGAGCATTTGAAGGGCTCTTTCCGTTTGGGTTTGCCGTCGCGATGCACGTATGTGCAGAGGACTACAAGGTACACCGATTTAGTAAGAGAGATGTAGGCACATCGAGCAGCAGTAGTGTGGAATCCAACCTTGGAGCAATAGTAGTGCGGGATTTGCCATCGAGCAATAGTAGTGAGGGATTCACCGTGGTCACGGAGCAATAGGTGCGGTCACAGGGCGCACCTGTGCAGTAACCAAGATGTAGGCCCATAGGTCCTTAGCAATGCGGGATCCCCCACCGAGCATTATTTGTAGCGCGGGGTTCACCGCTGTCATGGTGCATGCCATCGGGCAGTAGTAGTAGTGCGGGGTCACCGCTGTCACGATGCACGCGGGCTCACCATTGCCGTGCACGATGCACACATGTGCAGAGGGGCGATAACAAGGCACGCCTGTGCAGTGACCAATGTAGGTACATCGCAGTAGCAGGTCCCGTAATGCGGGAACACGGGCATGGATATCCCTGCGTAGCCGATTGCAGTAGTTGGCCATGCGGGTGGAGCAAAAATGGAATATTGAGATATCATTGGAAGAGGGGCTTCCCCCCCCCCCTTTTTTTTTTTTTTTTGAGGACACTTGAACCGATAAAACGGGATATCAGAGGAACCGGGAGACATGGCCAATTTGGCCACTGTTGGTACAGAATACTGTGCACGGCTGAACTCCGTCAAAGGCTGCCTTCAGGGTGCATATCCCACTCCCTGCATGCTTGCGCATTGCTGCTGGCATCTGTGCCGTGGCCCGATTGCTCGGCCGCAGCGGCAACTGAGGTAGCGGTGCTGTCAGAAGGCCGTGAGGCGTTTTCACTAATGCTAGTCCCTGGCACGGTATACATGAGGGGAAGGTGTTGAGGCAGAAGCCAGAGCAAGAATTGCTGCCTGGTTGAGGCTCCTGTCTGGTCTAGGCCGGGAGCGCTGTAGTTAGGCTCCTGTCTGGTCTAGGCCGGGGGCGCTGTAGTTAGTTACGTATGGGGCATCCTGGGGAAAGTGGAAGTCCTGTGAGGACGGGGACAGGGTTAGGTCTCTTGACACTGGTGTGTTATCATGTGACCGTGTGCTATCCTGTTTCCGTGGGGCTCCGTTCCTCCCAGGAAGCGTGGAGGTAGCTTGATTCAGAAGGACTGCACATCTGATGAGTGCCTTGTAGCTCAACCGGCCTCTGAGTGGGTGATCGTCCTGCGAGATAGGCTAATGCAGAAGGGATCACAGCAGCCGGGCTTGCCCGGCAGGGGACAGAATAGGAATTTGAACAACTATCCAGAGGGTCGCCAAGAGGTGACAGCGACCTGATGGCGCATAGCAATGCCGCTTCATTTCAGCAGTAACCTGGGCAGGCATGGCTCCCGCATTGGCTGAATGAGGAGGATGCTGAGCTACCGGGGCTGAGGCTGGTTAACTCTTATTTAGGTCCCTCCTGAGACATGTAGCTCTCCCTGACGGGCTCTCCTTGCACTGCAGGGACTGGGATGTCAGGAGTCATGGCTGGGACTTGAACCTGTGACCTTCTGCTTCTGAACGCACTGTCTGTGTGCACCGGAGCACCGCGGTGCCACTCCAGAGTAGAGGCGAGGCATCGGAAGGCTCGTGGGAGGAGTCCAGTTGGTGCTCCGAAGCGTCAATCAGATAAGTGCCGGCCTTCTGTCGGTAGGCCTAGGGCTGTCAGTACAAGACCGTCTGTGGAGAGAGGAGAGGAAGAAGAAGACAGAATGGCTTATTGGTGCAAAATGCTGTTGTATGCATTTGCTGATGCATGTGGCCAGTGACTTGTCCACTTGAAGGCAAGATGCAGTGCTCTTAACCCCTTGTCGCACGCCTCATGATCCGAACCACTAGGCTCGTGCCCCTGTTGGGAATGTCATAAGCGTTGTCCCGAGCGATATTAGGGGGTGGCCCCAGCTTTGTCGATAGGCAATGGCGGGGGATTGCATGTACCAGGACACAGTAGCCATGTGCACGGCGTCATATTGAAGACACGTAGGCTCCCCAATGCCTTGGGTGACAGGAGTTCATGGCGAAGGGACGCTGCTTACCCGTAGGTTGGCATGAAATATGGGGACTGGATTGGCAGGGGCCACAGCTGGGATTTGAACCTGTGACTCTGGTCCTGGAGGTACTGGCTCTGTCAGCTGCACCACACTGTGACCACTTACTGATTACATGCCGGCATGCAGTTGGAGAAGGCAGGAGCTATTTTGAGGCCCTCGAGCGGCCGCATTGTCTGAAGGAGGCTGTCGTTCGGTCACGGGGTGAGAGCCTCCGGTGATGAGAGCCTTAGTAAGATCCTCCAGTGGTGAGAGCCTTGATGAAGGGTAGGGGACCTGGGTAGGTGTGCGCCACAGCTGAGATTTGCCTGAACACACTGGGCTGTACATACTGTACCGCACTGTTGTCACTCCGGAGGCGGCCCTTGGTCAGTCAGGTTGTCACACTGGAGGAGGCCCCCGTCCAAACGTGTCTCCAGTGAGGAGATCCATAGGTTAACTCTGTGGGGCCCAGCCCGCAGACAGTTTGTGCCCTATCGCCACCGTCTTCGCGAAGCATGGGTCAGAAGGAGTTGGGCCCACGCTGGGACCCGGGAGTTGACATAGCTCCCCGACGTGTGTCCTAAGTAGCTTCATACTGCTTGTGAAGCAACCATGCTGGTAATGTGGGCCTGATGGACTGTGGATTGACCCGTCCTGCATTTGTCTTACACTCCCTCTTGTTATCCTTGACTGCGGAGCAACGTATGCTGGCATAGGGGAAGCTCGGACCTTCTAATAGCAGGGAAAAGCAGGACACCTGGTCCCTTGGCAGTAAGCGACCAGGATGTAGTCTACCCGAGATCTACCTGTCGGAGATGAAGGATGTGCCAATCGCTAGGCCGCTCCTCCACTGGTAGTGGAGGTATGACGCAAAGGGGCTGAGCATGCAGCTGGGCCGTCATGCTGGATGAAGGGAGATCCCGGTGGATGTACCAGGGTAAGCCCCTGCGCCGTGCTGGCTCATACCAGCATGTGTGGCTGGTATCATATTGGCTACTGGTTTTAGCGCAGGGTCCCAACTAGAAAAACCAAACCAAAACAAAACCTCATGCTTGATGAACCGTGATAGGCCTAGGAGGGTTTGGCCTTTCGCTGGAGGGGACCTGGACCTGTTCTCAGTCTGCTGCTCACTTTCTGGGTTTGAGCTGGCCGAGGGACCAGCGTGACTTGAAAGATCCAATGTGAGCCCAGAGCATGCTGAGTGTTCTGAACCATGAAGGGTGATATCTCAGCCAGCTTTACTCCTTGGACCTACATGGGGATTGAACTAACACACCCTATACCCTCGGTCGGTGTATGAACCATTGTGCTACAGCTTTGACTGTAATCCGAGGAGTAGAGGGACTCTGCTTCCTTAATGGCTCATACCTCATAAGGGGAAAACGGCAGACAGCCTTACTCAGTGGCCCCACTGGGGAATTGAACTCATTCCGTTGGTCAATGCAATGCAATGCAATGTGTGCCTTTGAGGCAGTGCTGACTCCTTGCAACCCATACACCCCTGGGTTTCTTGGCAGTGTCACCGGAGTGGATTGCCGGACCTTTCTTCCGGGACAATGGAGGATTAAGTGACTGCTGAAGGCCACAAGGAGTGCTAGTGGGATTGAACCTTGGTAGCTTGGATACCAAGCCAGAGCTCTAACCACTAGGCTACTCCTACACTATGTGGACAGACAATTACCACAGATATGCCAACGAATAGGTGCAATGTCCGTTGTTCAGGTAGCATTTAATCAGGTATTTTGGTGTACCCGCGGTCCTGTAAGGCATACCGGCCAGGGACACCTGAGATGAGCTACCTGGATCTGGATGTGAATTTTGCAGGCACAGCGAGTAACTCTAATAGTGGCTCAGCAGGATGCTCCGCGCTGTGCAAGGGTTCATGTGAGATGCCCACTGCGGGAATGTGCAATGCCAGTGGCAAGTGAAAATAGCACTACCCTTCAGCTTCTGTGCAGGTAATGCCTCAGCCAGCCTTTTTCATTAGGCACGGAGGGGGATTGAACCCATGGGCCCTGCATCATTGGTCAGAACCATTGTGCTACACTGCTACTCGGGATTTCCTGCGCCGGTGCAGAGAGCGTCAGCGCCATCCTCACCGAAAACGGGATCAGAGAGCTGCCCCTCCTGCCCTGGTGCTTGGGCCGGCGCCAGACTGGCGGGGGCTAGCAGCGATCAAGGCTGGGGCTGGGACGAAGGTGGGGTGCTGTCCGATAGCGGCGCCGTCCGTTGAGGCTCCATCCAACGGCTCCGTGGGGCTGTCGGTCCAAGACGCTACCCTTCAGCTTCTGTATGGATTTTATGCGCCGGTGCAAGAGCGTCGGCGCCATCCTCGCCTCCGCGCCGACAGCAATGGGATTGGAGTGAGATCCAGAGGCTTTCCACTCATGTAAGGCGCCAGTCAGAGGCGCAGTGCTGAGTGGGCCGGCCTGAAGTGACGCCAGCCAATGGAGCTGCGGCGGAAGAAGTGGAGCCAGAAGGTGCTGCCGGGTCCAATCCGGCAGAGGGGGCGTGGCTTGCATGCAGCACACAGAAGCAGGAAAATGGCCGCCCCCATAGATCACCCACGTGCGAGGAAGGTCCAGACAGAGACCTGGGAGGAGGCCCCGGCTGCCGCAAGGGCTCTCAACCGGGAAGGGGGTGCTCTTGGATCAAGTCGCGCTGGAGGATTCAAGCTCGCTGCGGGTTGGAGGCCCCAAGGCACAACCCGAGCGGCGGCCGAGCTGGCGGCTTAGCCTGCGGCTGGGGTGGAGGCCCTTAGGCACACCCTGAGCTGCGGAGAGCTAGCGGCCCAAGCCTGCGGCTGGGGTGGAGGCCCTTAGGCACACCCTGAGCGGCGGCAGAGCTGGCGAGTGCCGGAGAGGTCCCACGAAGGTCCACGAGCAGCGACCTGCACCAGGTCATCCGTGAACTCCGGTCTTGCTGCAAGCGGCTGCCATGCCGTCCGCTGAGAGCGCCTGGCAGGTACAGGAGCCCAAGTGCAGCCCAGCAATCCGACAGAGCCTGGAAGTAATGTAAGTTTAACTGAATATACATACGAGTAAGATAGAATTAAAACGCAAATTGAACTGATCAACAGCAAGAGAACAATTTTCGAGATGTTGAGTCTAGGAGCACATTGTAGAAGCAAGCCAAGAGAAAACTGCTATATACATACGATTATAATCCTTAAAATAATTTTTTTTTGTGGAGAGTAGAAAGGGTCCGTCTTGCTGGCAAGGCGGAAGAACTGAAACTGGCTAGCTAGGGGCGGGCAGGGGGGTAGGGCCAAGTGGCCCATGCTCAGAAGGGCAAAGCCCTTCTGAGCTATGGAGAGTACTTCCGTCTTCTCGGCGCCGTCGGATGACGTCACCAAGTGTGGCTGACTCATCCTGCTTGTCCTAGGAGAACACATATCTTTCCTAGTAATTTTATTTGAGGGGGGTACATCCACTGCAATCTCAGCCTCAAATGCAACAAGTAGTTTTGGAAGAGAAATAGGAGAAAGAGAGAGAACCTCTGACTCTACAGCATTCTCAAGTACAGCAGTAGATGACAACTGAGGGTGAGGAAATGAACTAAAGGAGGCCCCCTCAGGGGAAGGCTGAGCAACATCACCAACAGAGAAATGCTTGTCCATTGGTCCAATCACCCTACCGACTGATTGTACAGAAGGCTGGGTTTTGGACACAGTCTGCTTTAACTTTCCTCTTCCCCATTAAGAAGGGGAAACACAGCCATAACAGCTTATCTTGTGGCACAGGATCTGATCTTCACACACACTTCCCAAGGAAAACCTCCATCAGTCCTCCGAAGGGGCTTCAAAGGGGCATAACCTGCCCCTTTGGTCACGCCCCTTCGGGCCAAGGGCCTCCCTCCCGGCATTTTCAGCGCCTTCAGGAGGGCAACCCTTGTGACATCAGATAAGGCTAGCCGCAATGATGCCTGCAGCAACTAGAAACACCTTGGCAGTATTCCAGTTCTTCCCTTCACGGACCTCAATGGCAGGGGGTCCGTGGTATAATGCAGCTCACCACAACACCTCTGATCTTCCTTTCTCTCTCTCTCTTTTAAGCTCTGTAATTCTATAGCTTTAATATTATTTTTTATATATAGTGCTATGCCTCTTCCCCTTCTTCCTACTCTGTCCTTTCTGAATGAAGTATAGCCCAATATGATTATATCCTAGTTATGGTTGTCTGTGAGCCATGTTTCCATAGAAGCCAGAATAACTTATGAAACATTGTCAGGCAGGTTCAGAGAAGCCAAAGTGTTTCCCCTTCAACATCCAAGCTGTAAAGGCAACGGACTCAATATTGAGGTGCGATAGCGTTCAATGTTCCTGCATGATCAATGTTGGAGAATTTCCTAATCTTATGGGACTTCTTATGGAAAGTTCCAGAAGAACAGGGAGCCACACTTATCTATGTCAATAAGGCGGTATGAGAATCCTGGTTCCCTGGTCCCTTCTGAATTTAAGGAGAGTTCTTGATATCAGCAGAATCGGAGGATCCCATGTACAGAAGTCCCTTGTCCCAATTTAGGAGAAAGGTGTCCAAGGCTAATGGGCCATGTGTCCCTCTCATTGAATAGAACTGAGGCGCTTTCCTGTTCTGTGATGTTATAAACAAATCTACCAAGGGGGTGCCCCACTCTTGAAAGATTCTTTGAGCTACCTCCACATCCGGGGACCATTCATGGTTGAAGAACATGACTTAGGGGCTTGTTTACAAAGCCGCGGTAGTGGTTCGCGATCGCGATCGCAGCCGCGGCCCCATTGAAATCAATGGGGCCGCGGCTCCGATTACGATCGCAAACCGCTACCGCGGCTTTGTAAACAAGCCCCTTAGTTTGTCTGCCAGAATATATGGCCCTTAGGGTTATTTGTGAGAGATGGCCCAATTTCACATTCTGACAGTTTTCCAACACAAGAGGTAGGATCCCGTTCCTCTCTGCTTGTGGATGTAGTATCACTAGCTGATTGCCTGGTTGTCCAGTTGTCCATCCAAATCATTTTAATGTAATACTTTGAAAGCCTTTAGAGCATTCACAGTTGCTCACTCAACTCCAGAAAATTTATCTGATAAAGTTTCTCATGAGTTGACCACAGCTCCCAAGTGTGAAGTCCATCTGCATGGGCTTACCACTGCAGTTTGGACAGATATGTTGCAAGTACTTTTTAGTAAAGTAGAATTTGGAAACAAATGCCTATTGCCATATTGGAATTGTCCATTAACCAGGCCAGAGATTCCTAAAAGGGTTAAGTGATAGATATAACATCCCTGAGCCTGTGAGTTGCTTGTGTCCCCTGAGTACTCAAGGTCCATTGAATCTGTCTCATCTTGAGATGTGTCAAGGTACTGGTGAAGCCATGTGGCCTAACATCCTCAGTGTACTCCATGCAGATGTCTGCTGACTCTGAATTTCCTCCACTGCGGAAATCAGATTGTGGAAGGAAGGCTTTTGCTCGATCGTGTTTGGAAGAACTCATAAACTCCAATCGAGGTGAAATGCTTAAGTAGATTTGGGAGGCTTTATGATGAACTCTAGTAACTCTAGCACCTGAATGGTTGTATGCAAGGATAGTTGGGCCCCTTCCTGAGATGGGAAGGGAAGGGGAATTGGATTTAGCTCACATCTTTCTCGGGGTTCAAGGCAAGTTGTATTCAGGTGTATAGTAGGTGTTTCCCTGCCCCCAGAAAGCTTACAGTCTGAGTTGCTGTTAACCAGCCACTAGACTAGAAATGGAAATGTGCATTTCCAGTCTGCATAGATATGCTGTGATTACTACAAGGCATTTTGTTAAGAGGTGCTGACGCAAGGCCAGAGGACAGTGTGCAATAATAGTGGTGTTTCCCAAATACCAATCTGAGATACTTCCTGTAGCTGAGATATGTCAGTATGTGGGTGTACCACAAAGAAGCAGATAATCATGTATAATTACAAAAACCAGTCCAATACGTGATTATTGTAGGAAAGACAAAATTTATTTCATTCATTGGCCCATTGCCACCAGACACAGGCCGTGTTTCGATTATCCTTCGTCAGGGGTGGAACTGGTAAACACACTATAAATACAAAAGCATACATTAAAAACAAAGCATGATAAAAACAGATGCCTAAGAAATAAATAAATAAAACATATCATAATAGATATGTAAATCATAAAATCATATCATCAAACATTTATATGTGACCCTGTAATACTGATAAAAGACTGTGACAAATAAATATGTGCATTACAATAAGTACCTCAGTGTTGAATATTGAGGACACTTCAACTTGTGACCAAAAACCAAACTTGTAGTCAAGCTATAAAAATATAACCAATACAAGAATAAATTAATACATACATTGAAATGCATAATAAAAAACATATATATAAAACCATATAAATGAAATCATGTATACTAGCAGAAGCAACCCTAAGACGTAGCAGGAGCGAATAGGGAAGAACAATAAATATGTGTTAAAAAGAGCATTTTTAGAAAAATATAACAGAGTAGACACCATCCTAGGTGTGACCTCTTTTTAAAAAACATCTATGCAGAGTTTACATACAACTACCTTAATCGTTACAAAATCAAATTAAAATATGCTGACAACTAAACTTTTGGAAAGCAAAATGAGAATGAGCAGCACGGGGAATACTGCCACTCTGTGCATTATGCAATATAATTTATTTCATCTCATAATAACTATCTAGTCCTACCATTCTCTTTAAGATCATTAATTTTAAAATTATGTTGAAAATAAAAGGAAAATGAACAGCAGGAGAATTATCGCCGCTCCATACATCATGCAATACGATCTTATTTCATCTCAAAATGATTATATCTGTTCCTACCAATTTTCCGAGATCCTTAAAACTTTAAAATTATAACAAATCAAATGCAGAAAATAACATAATTCATTCCTTACTTGATGAAATACAGCTTCACACACCACACATACCATCTGAAACATTTGAAGGAAAACGCCGACTCATGCGCATTTAAAAACAAAGTGAAGAGAAGCGGGAAAGGAAAAAGGGGGCGGATCAAGGGGCGGAGCAAAGAACCAGAAGGCTGCAGAGGAACGGAACCGTCTCTGGAGAGATTGAACCTAGGATGGTGTCTACTCTGTTATATCTTTCTAAAAATGCTCTTTTTAACACATATTTATTTTTCTTCCCTATTTGCTCCTGCTACGTCTTAGGGTTGCTTCTGCTAGTATACATGATTTCATTTATATGGTTTTATGTATATGTTTTTTATTATGCATTTCAATGTATATATTAATTTATTCTTGTATTGGTTATATTTTTATAGCTTGACTACAATTTTTGTTTTTGGTCACAAGTTGAAGTGTCCTCAATATTCAACACTGAGGTATTTATTGTAATGCACATATTTATTTGTCACAGTCTTTTATCAGTATTACAGGGTCACATATAAATGTTTGATGATATGATTTTATGATTTACATATCTATTATGATATGTTATGTTTTATTTACTTATTTGTTAGGCATCTGTTTTTATCATGCTTTGTTTTTAATGTTTGTTTTTAATATATATTTTTATATTTATAGTGTGTTTACCAGTTCCACCCCTGACGAAGGGTAATCGAAACACGGCCTGTGTCGGGTGGTAATGGGCCAATGAATGAAATAAATTTTGTCTTTCCTACAATAATCACGTATTGGACTGGTTTTTGTATGTGGGTGTATACACCCTTCAAGTCCAGAGAATATAATCAGTCCCCTTTCTAGAGGTAAGGAACAAGGGTGCCTATGAAAACCATCCCCAATTTTTCTTGAACAAAATGTTTGAGGCTCTTAGGTCTAGGATGGGATGGAATCCCCTGCTGTCCTCTTACTGATCAGGAAATACTTAGAGTAGATTCCCTTCCCTCTTTCCTCTGCTGGAATGGGTTTGACTGCATTGGCCTCCAAGAGGGAAGAAAGTTCCTTGGTTAGTTTGTCCTAATGCAGAAAGCTTGAGCAAGATGCTCAGTGGACAATTTGGTAAAACATTGGATAGATGAAGATGGTATCTTAACTGGACAATCTTTAGTATGTGGCAATCTGAGGTTATAAGGGGACAGCACTTTGCATAAAACTTCAGTCTCCTTCCAACCCATAGCTGTCCTGTACAGACAGTGAAAAACTGGTTGTGCTCTTGTGAAGCCAGTCAAAAACCCCACTCCTGGTTTTGGCTGAAAAGCTGATAAGCATAACACCCTTAAAAAGCTTCCTCCCCAAAGACTCCAGTGTCCGAGCCTCTCTCCCAGGGCACTGAAAAAGTATGATTTGGAACTCGTGGCCCTTTCAAGAGTTGATTTGACCACCATGAAATGGTGAGAAAACTGCTGCTTTTCAAACCCAGGAGTCTTCTGGACTCCATACACAGAGTCAACCTTCTTATTAATAAGTTGTACAAAGAGGCATGTCTCCCACATTCTCATCTGCACATCCTTAAGGATTTTGTTAACAGGCATTGTCGCAATTTCCTGAGGGAGGGGGTGTCGAGGAATTGGAGGATATCCAGTGCTTTTCCAGACACAAGCAGGAAATCAGTCCTCACATATGAGTGATGTCTGCACCGACAGAGCGCTCGCAGAAGCATCTCCCCAGTTTTCCATGAAAGCCTTTGGGAGATGCCACCACGCATGTGTGGTCCCCTTCCTGCTCAAGGGTGTCATCTGGCTCGGTCTCTCTTTTTTCGCAGAGCCCAACAGACATCTGACTTATTTCCTCAGAAAAAGTTGATTAATTCATGTGACAAAACCCTTTATCTTTCTTCAGTTGTGATCGGTCCCTTTCCTGCCTCCAAGCTCACTTGCCCCGGCATTGCATCTCTGAACCATTTCTAGTTTTTTTCCCCAGCACAATTTGCGCCCTTTTCCATCCACTGGCCACCTTGAGGATCTTCAACCTTGCTAATGTACTTTTACCCCCCATGGCCAGCGGGTTCAAGAAGTGTGGTCAGTCTGCAAAAAACATCACTCACTGATACAGACGATTACTGCCTCCAGTGTCTAGGGGTTGACCATGACCTGGAGGTCTGCGTCCTCTGTAAAAAGATGTCCATGAAGTCCATCCAGCATCATCATCAGAAGCAGGATGACATTTTGTTTAATGTATTGTTCAATCCTTTGAGTTCTTTGTAAACCACTTTGATTCAAGAAAAGCGGTAAATAAACACAAATAAATCAATAAATCTTCCACAGGTCAGACTCTACCCCAGTATTCCTGGTAGCCTCACACTCCAAGGTCCTGCACGGTCCTCAGAGTCATGTAATGCTCCCGCAGCACCCAACTGGGACTGCAGACACTCTGACAAGGGTTCCCTGGGGTTGGAACACACAAAAAAAGAAGAAATCCTTGAGGACCTCATCCTGGAACTCGGACAAGCTGGGCAAGTCCTGCAGCTTGCGGAGGGAACCCAGGGAGTCGGAGCGGGAGCTGCCAGCAAAGTTCCCTGAACGGATACAGAAGCTTCTTGCAACAGGACCCCCAAGGCCTGTCTCATTGAGGACTCCATCTCCTCACCGACACTGGACCCGGTGACCGCAGTGTCCATGTCGAAGGCTGCACCTTCCTTCTTCGTCATGCAGCAGGCACCGATGCCCGTTCATGCTGAGACCGCAAGGATCTCTTTATTGAGGACTTCTCCAGTCGCTAGCTGATCCTTGTGAGCCCGAAGCCTCGCGTCAATCCTCTGTGAGGGGGTCTCTGTCTCGTTCTCGCTCCTGCTCCTTAGAGCGAGATCCTCCCCGGCAAATGCTCATGGTTCCAGCTTATACCCACATCCTCATTCATCCCAACTACAGGAAGTACCTAAGATTCATGGTCGGGGGCAACCAGTACAGAGTACTACCCTTTGGTCTAGCCTCTGCACCAAGATTCTTCACCAAATGCCTAAAATGGCAGTGGCCTACCTCTGTCTCCAAGGGACCTTTGTCTTCCCCTATGTGGATGACTGACTCTTAAAAGGAAATGCTGCCACCGAGTGCAACAGGCCAAGGTCCACACTACCAGTACCTGGGTTCGTGATAAACCATCCCAAATCCCACCTCACTCCGATATAGGCCTACAGTTTATAGGGGCTTGACTGGACACTCTTTAGCCCAAGGCCTTTCTCCCCTTGGACAGGGCAGGTCACTTTGTGGTTCTGGCCACCAAGGTGCAACACTGCCACACAGTGTCGGCACGGTCCATGCTTCACCTGCTGAGCCATATGGCGTCCACAGTCCATGTTATTCCCAATGCCTGCCTTCACATGCAGGTGGCTCAGTGGTGCTTCCTCTCCCAGTGGACACAAGCCACAGGCCGGCTCCGGGACAGAGTTTTGGTGATCCGGAACCTGGCAGAGTCACTCCACTTGTGGGAGGCCATACAGCACCTGCAAGAGGGCATGCCCTTTCAGCCCCTAAATCCCCAGAGGAATTCCACACACAAGCAACTGGTCCTTAGTGGAGAGCTAGCAGCAGATCAATCTGCTGGAGCTCAGGGCCATTTTTCTGGCAATCAGGGCCTTCCACCACCACCTTCAGCACCGGTCTGTGCTGGTCCAAACGGACAACCAGGTCATGACATTCTACCTGAACAAGCAAGAGGGCACAGGGTCTTACCATCTCTGCCAGGAGGCAGTAGTCCTCTGCTCGTACGCGATCAGTCAAGAAATGCTTCTCAGAATGGTGACCTTCCAGGCCAGGACAATGCCCTAGCGGACAGCTGCATGAATGGCACTAGACCCCAGAGTGGCACAGCACCTCTTTTGACTCTGGGGCATCCCAAGTCTGGACCTCTTTGGCAACTCGACCAAAGTTCAGCTGTCCCACTTCTGCTGTCGCCAGCCGCACCCTTCCCGGGTAGCAGCAGACAGGGCCTACTCAGTGCCTTCCCTCCCACTCCACTAATTGCCCGGACCCTCTTCAAGGTCCTGTGGGAAAAGACTTCTCTGATCCTGGTGGCCCACCGTAGCCCAGGCAGCCTTGGTTCCCCCTGCTGATATGCCTCTCGACTGAGCCCCCGGTTCCTCTGGATAACATCCCGGGATTAATTACTCAGGGAAAAGGCTCCCTCCTCCACCCCAACTTGGGATCCCTGACATTAACAGCATGGCTGCTGAATGGGTAGTCTAGGTTCCCAAGGGAGGTAGAGGAGGTTCTTTTGGCCTCTTGTAAGAACTCCACGAGACAGGCCTACACCTTCAAGTGGTGCAGATTCTCGGTGTGGTGCATACAGCAGCAGATTGATACATTCTCTTGCCATATGCACACAGTGCTGCAGTACTTGCTTCACCTCTCGCAGACTGGACTCAAGTCCAACTCCGTCAGAGTGCACTTGAGTGCGCTCTTGGTGCATCATCATTCTATTGAGGGTAAGCCCCTCTCGGCTTAGCCCCTTCTTACTCGGTTCATGTGGGGCCTCCTGCTCTCTAAACTTCCCATCCACCCACCTGGTGGAATGGGACCTCAATGTGTTTTTGACGTGGCTCACAAAGTCGCCATTTGAGCCTCTGGCTACCTGCCATATGTGATACCTCTCATGGAAGGTCATCTTCCTGGTGGCGCTCACCTTTGCGTGCAGCATCAGTGAGCTTCAGGCCTTGGTGACTGAGCCACCCTACACCAGGTTCTACAAGAACAGGGTCATGCTTCACACCCACCCTAAATTCCTTCCAAAGGTGGTGTCTGAATTCCATCTCAGTCAGGACGTGGTGCTCCCCCACCTTCTTCCGAAGGCCCCATGCCGACAAGGCGGTGGCCATTCTCCATACTCTGGATTGTGAGAGGGCCCTGTCCTTCTACCTGCAATGTACCCCAGGTCATCGCAAAGCCTCACAGCTTTTCATTTCCTATGACCCCAGTCGCCTGGGGAAGGCTGTTACCAAGCGGACCCTGTCCAGCTGGGTGGCAGACTGCTTCGCCTTCGCCCATGATCAGACTGGGCTCTCGTTGGAGCGCTGGGTCACAGCACACATCGTCAGGGCTATGGCAACCTCAGTTGCAAGCTGGTGCTCTGTCCCTATGGCAGACATATGCCGGGCCACCACTTGGTCCTCAGTCCACACCTTTGCAGCTCATTACTGCCTGGAGAGGGAATCCTGATGATTCAGTGCCTTCGGCAGGCCATACTGCATAATCTCTTCGGGGTCAGGGCAACGCCTACCCTCCAACCCTTCTGTGTTCAGGCTACCGGAGTGATGCTCCTCCCTGGATTCTGGGGTCCTTCAAAGTCTCTCTTCAGCCTTGCTTGCAGCTACTCATGGCTTGGCTGTGTTTTTCTACAGGTTCCTGGTAGCCTGTTGTTAGGAAGTCCCATATGAGAGGACTGACTTCCTGCTTGTTCCTGGAGAAAGCATAGTTCCTCACCTGTAACAAGTGTTCTCCAGGAACAGCAGGAATAAGTCCCCCCAACCATCCCCATGGAGTTGTTGTATTTTACTATCATCTTTTGTTGCCTCTAGCTATGTCATCTGACTGAGCAAGATGGCACCCTGGACAACACCTGTTAAAGGCATAAAGCATAGTTACTCATCTGTGGTTCCTCTAAGTTAGGGAAATGGCAGAAGCCATTCCATTTAGCAAAATCATTGAAGGAGAGCTCCTATAGTGGGGATTTCCCCCTTTCATTGGTGGGGTGGGGATGGGGGTGGGGGGAGGATATATTTCTGATGGTAAGCCAGTTGAACCCTCCTCTTCATAAAAATCTCTGGCTCGCATTTAGAGTTCCAGGAGCTCTTAGTCTTATTCAGAGAAATACCCTACTGGAAATAGCTGAGCCACAGTGTTTCTTGATGACCACTCTTCCTGAGTTGTGGTTCTTGAGGGGGAATATGGCAAACACTGATGCCTTTGTGAAATTTCTCCCCCCCCACTACCCCAATATATCTTGGCACTGACACCTGATGCCCTTTGTTGCTATCTCTCCAGCAGGCAGAGCATGAGTTTAGAGTATCAGCTGGATGGCTCATTGCAATGACATCGAGCAAAAAGCACTCCATCAATTCTTTGACTCTCCTCATGATTTGCTCCTTGAACACTGCCATCAACAGAGGGGTTGGGCTTGCAGTAGGAGTAGCCATGTCCTTCTGTGACTCTAGGGGTTGATCGTTGGCTTGGTCTTGGAAATGGGTAACAAGGGTAACATATGGAAAGCAGTGTGTATAAATGCCCGTAGCATGGGAAATAAGATCCCTGATGTTGAAGCTTTGGTGGGAGTGGCTGACTTGGATTTAGTGGCAGTTACAGAAACATGGTTCACAGAAAACCATGTTTGGGATGTAACTATACCTGGCTATACTTTATTCAGAAAGGACAGGGTAGGAAGAAGGGGAGGAGGAGTGGCACTATATGTAAAAACTACTATTAAAGCTTTGGAATTACAGAGCTTAAAAGGGAGAGAGGAGGCATTGTGGGTTAAACTAGAAAGAGGGAAAGAGAAATCTATTTGCATTGGTGTGATATACAGACCTCCCTCACAAGAGGAAGAGGTGGACAGAGTTAATTGAAGACATGCGCAGCATTGCTAGGAAAGGGGAAGTGCTACTGATTTCAATATGCCAGATGTTGATTGGCACATTCCTGCTGCAGTATCATCTAGAAGTAAGGAGATCCTGGATTCTCTACAGGGAGAACTATTCAGGCAATTGGTAACAGACCCCACACGTGAAGGGGCCATACTGGACTTGGTGCTTACCAATGGTGAAAGTGTTTCTGATGTTGTAGTGGGAGATCATTTTGCATCCAGTGATCACCAGATGGTGTGGTTCAGTATTAGGACTAGGGCTGTTAGAATCCATTCAAAGGCGAGGATCTTAGACTTTAGGAAGACTAACTTTGCGAAGATGGGCCAATACCTCAGGGAGTCGTTAGTGGGATGGGAACAACAGGGGGATATAGAAAAACAGTGGGAAAAACTGAAAGGGGATATTTTAAGGGCAACCAACCTTTTTGTTAAAATGGTAAATAAAGGTAAAAGGAAAAGGGGACCGCTATGGTTTTTGAAAGAAGTAGCTGAAAAAGTGAAGAAAAAGAACGAGGCCTTCATGAAATACAAGAGATCACAGAGAGTGGAAGACAGACATCTGTATTTGGAAAAACTTAGGGAAGCTAGCAAAGTAGTCAAGAAGGCAAAGATTCAAAAGGAGGAGGAAATAGCCAATGCAATAAAATGGGGGGGGATAAGACATTTTTCAGATATATTAGTGAGAAGAGGAAGGGCAAAAGTGGTATTGTCAGACTCAAGGGTGCAGGGGAGGAATATGTAGAGGCTGATAAGGATAAAGTGGAATTGCTTAACAAATATTTTTGTTCTGTGTTCACAGATGAAGAACCAGGAGCAGGACCTCAGAAAACACCCACAAATAGGAACAGAAGCGAGGGACATCTTGAACAATTTTCAGAAGACTGTGTTTGTGAGAAACTAGCTCAACTTAAAGTAGACAAAGCGATGGGACCGGATGGGATACACTCGAGAATACTGAGGGAACTTGGGGACATTCTAACAACTCCACTGACTGAACTTTTCAATGCCTCGCTGGAGTCGGGGGTGGTGCCAAAGGACTGGAGAGAGGCTCATGTGGTGCCTTTACACAAAAGCGGAAGTAAGGATGTGGTTGAAAACTACAGGCCGGTTAGTTTAACTTCAGTGGTGAGTAAATTATTGGAAACGCTGCTGAAAGAGAAAATAGTGAGGTTTCTGGAGTCCAGCGGATTACAGGATCTGAGGCAGCATGGATTCACCAGAGGCAGTTCTTGTCAGACAAATCTGATTGACTTCTTTGACTGGGTGACCAGGGAGTTGGACCGACGGAGAGCTCTAGATGTGGTGTATTTAGATTTCAGTAAAGCCTTTGACACTGTTCCTCACAGGCGACTTATAAACAAACTGAGCACCCTAGGGATGGACCCTAAAGTTACTGCTTGGGTTAGAAATTGGTTGGGTGGGAGGCGACAAAGAGTACAAGTAAATGCAGCTCACTCTGAGGAGAAGGATGTTACCAGTGGTGTGCCCCAGGGATCTGTCCTTGGTCCGATTCTTTTTAACATCTTTGTTAGTGATATAGCAGAAGGGCTGTCGGGTAAGGTTTGCATCTTTGCGGATGATACCAAAATCTGCAATAGAGTAGACACCCAGGAAGGTGTAGATAACATGAGGAGGGGATCTAGCTAAGCTTGAAGAATGGTCAAGAATTTGGCAGCTGGGATTTAATGTTAAAAAATGTAAGGTCATGTATTTGGGCTGCAGCAATCCAAGGGAGCAATATAGTATAGGGGGTGAAGTACTTTTGTCCACTAAAGAAGAGCGGGACCTAGGCGTGGTTGTGTCTGATGATCTTAAAGTAGCTAAACAGGTAGAAAAGGCGACGGCAAAAGCTAGAAGGATGCTTGGGTGCATACGGAAAGGAATGGCTAGCAGAAAAAAGGAGGTGATAATGCCTCTCTATAAGTCTTTGGTGCGACCTCATTTGGAGTATAGTGTGCAGTTCTGGAGACCGCACCTTCAAAAGGATGTGAACAGGATGGAGTCGGTGCAGAGGGTGGCTACTAAAATGATTAGTGGTCTTCATTATAAAGCATATGAGGACAGACTGAAGGATCTTACTATGTACACCTTAGAGGAAAGGCGGGATAGAGGTGATATGATTGAGATGTTTAAATACCTCCGTGGCATAAATGTTCAGGGGGAGAACCTCTTTCAATTGAAAGCAAGTTCTGTTACGAGGGGACATGGGATGAGGGTGAAGGGAGATAGATTCAGGAGTGATATGCGGAAATATTTCTTTACGGAAAGAGTAGTGGATCCATGGAATATTCTCCCAGTGGAGGTGGTAGAGATGAGGACAGTAACTGAATTCAGAAAAGCATGGGACAAACACAGAGGATCTCTAAAGGTAAAAGGGGACTGTTGTAGTTGTTGATATGGAAGGACAGACTAGATAGGCCATGTGGTCTTTTTCTGTCATCATATTTCTATGTTTCTTTGATTCTTGGAAGCTGTTTATTCGCCACTGGCACAGAGAAATATGAGTGGCTCTCATGGTAGGAGTGCTCCAAAGTCAATGGCTCCCTCAATGCTCTTGACATCATGCTCGAATGAGGTGTGATGTTGGTGCACTTCAGCATCTGCCTGTGCTTGGCATTGTGAGTCCTTGATGAAAATTAAAATAAGGTTGAATCTTTTTTCTTCTTCAGGCAGGATTCAGTGTCAATGATGATCAGTGCACTCTTGATGCATCCCCAGTGTTTGGTGTAGCTTAGGTGGTCATTAAGTCCAATGCTGCCAATGCGGACATCAATACACAGACTTCTTTGCACTAAAACTACATTTGCACGGCTTCTCTTGACCCTTAATCCCTCTCTTTGATATCTACAAACACAACCTGCATCAAGACAGAGGAATCATAGTCAGGCCCCAGCCACTGCAAGCACCAGTTCTGAGTATCTGTAATCGATATGATCTTGATGCACTGCAGTTTTTAAAGCTTGCTAGGAGCTTTTTTTCTGGGACATGTAACTGAAAAAGACAGCCATGGCAAAATCAAATTACTTGATTTTTAAAAAGTGTTCCTGAGTTGGGGAGGAGGTGGTGCGTGCCCCTGTCTCATGAGAGGCCTACTCAGAGTATACTTGAAAAAAGAATGGAAATGTGTAAATATCCAAAAAACCTAAGACAGTAACGACACAAAGCGACAGTAGCGACACAGTACACAGTAGCGACACAAAAGCAGGTGCTAGATAAAGAGAAAATTAAAAATACTGGATTTCTTCACAAAAAGAAGTCTTGATGCAAGCTTGTGCTCTCATGCAGTACCAACTGAACTAGTCGAGTGGTTCCACACAATGGTGGTAGGTGTATGCACATGACAGCTTTTCAGAAGTTTCTGGAACTTCTCTAAGCTGAAGAAGCTTTCCTCATGCTGGGCTGTGTTGGTAAATACACTATCTGTACCTGTGACTTCTTTTACTGTTGATCTGTTTAGGCATCCCGGCTTGCCTAGAGACCAGCCCTGCTGACCATTACATACCAGATCCAGTTCAAGAGCCTCATTTTTACACTAAAAGCGCTGCATTACATCTTTGCCATCATATTTAGCCTCATTAATGACAGCTTGGATACATCACGCGAAGAGAGAGATTGTTCGAGAAAGACATGCAAGATAGAAGGTCAACACAAAAGAGGAAGGCTAGCAATGAGATGGATCGATACAGTAACAGCAGCTATGGATGCCACTCTATCAACAATGAGCCACCTGACTGAAGACCAAATACAATTTAGGATAACTATCCAGATGGTCGCCATGAGTCGATACAGACTTGACGGCACTTAACAGCAACAACAACAATGATACCTCACTACACTGGACACTCCCTTAGGTCCATTCATGAAAATAAACTTGTACTCCCTTTGGCATCATATGTAGATTTTTAAATCTACCTATTCTGCTGCTTTTTATTTCCTTTTCTGTAGACCACTTTAAAATTGATTTTATGGGCTGAACAGTCTTATCGTAGCCTTAAACAGCTTCTCAAAACCCATCTTTTGCAGCAGCGTTTGGGGACAGGTAAGGGTCCTGCTTCTGATGTGTGCAGGGTTGCCGTTTTTCTGTTCTGTCTCTGTTCTGATTCCTTGCTATATTTTCTACCATCTTATTTTAAATTTGGAATTCTTTTCACCTGGTCTTTTGTTTTAATTGTAAAACGCTTTGCAGTTAGTGAAGCAATATATGAAGACTAAACAAACCATAAACCACATCACCCATCTGTAAGAACTTGTCAACCTGCTTGTCCTCCGAGAAAAATAAATACCAGAATTTTCCATTTGAAAGGTGGTTGTTTTTATTCACAAAAGATAGAGAAAGGCATACTGGTCCAGTTCCCAGCACTGAAGCAAGACAACATATTCTTTGCAGAAACAATAATCCAAAATGTAATCTGCTTTTGCTGATTGATTTTCAAGAGTTCAGAAATTATAAAGCAACTTGGTGATTTCTGTTGAAACCTCTCAAAGCTGACAGTTCTACACAAATCTATTAGTATTTCCTTCAGTTGGTCAGGTACAATTTTGAGCTCAAATTAGCTGCCTTTAAGGACAGGGAATTATGGAATTCAAAACGGAAATGGCTTGTCACTCAGTTTAAGAATCTATCCTGCCACCAGGGTTGGTTGTTTTTTTTTGGGGGGGGGGAGGGGTTGGGGAGGAGTGAGCAAGCAGGGCATTTATCTTGGGCCATAGTGTCAAAAGGAACCCCCTTGACAAAATCTATGTTTCTAGTATGGCAGAGCTTAAAGGTGATTGGCACTAGCGCAGGGCCCTTGCCTTGGGCTGCAGTCTATCACTAACTGGCCTGCTTGGCACTAGATCACAAGTACTACAAAACTGATGCTGTTAAATGGAACCAAATTGGATTTGACTTTTGAATGCTCTGCCTGACACATCTGAGATTCTCTCAGTCTTCGGGTCAATGTTTTTTCTAACATGAATTTCATAAAAAGCAAACTGAGGAGCAGGCTGAAAGATGCAAGTCTTGAGTCCTGCCTGAAAATGAAAATTATAGTTTAATTTTTGCATATTGAGCAGCTCTCTAAAGAAGTCTAACAGAAGTTGCACTAAAAAAAAATTAAGTAATAATCGATTCTTTTTTTGTTATTCTTTGTGTGCTGATATTGTATTTATGCAAATATTGCAGCTCTCAAAACCTTTTGGACAGAGAAGGTGGGGGAGGGAGAAGGTGAAGGCGCAATGGGGGAATCAGGGGGTGCGTTTGGAGGGGAGAGGATGGATGGGTGGGAGCGATCAGGGTGTTGAAAAACTGAAAATATGTACTAGAAGTAATGTGTCATGGATGTTTAAGTTGTACATGATTTGGCTGTTGTGGTGTTTTGCCTGTTATTCTAGACCCTATGTTGGAGTGGTGTCTTAATGAAGGTCAAATAAAAAAAAATTTGGACAAAGGAAAAAAAAAAAGATGTGAAAAGGCTCTATTAGCAGATGAGGAAACTGATGCAGTGGACATTAATCCTTTATTTATTGACATCTTGCCAAAGTAGTAGGAGCTGAATTCTTAATACACCAGGACTGAGCCTTTTCCCTGGTCCAGAAACCTATTGAAACTGATGAGCAAAGCAGGTAGAAAGGTCACTGTACCTTTCTGACCTGTATCTCACTGGCCCCCACTATTGATGCCAGTGTGCTTGGAGCACAGCAGAGAAGAATGAGGGATCCTGGGAGGCTTTGAAAAGAGAAGAGCTAGTCAGCCTCCCCCCTTCTGCACTAGGGAACAGGATGTTAACACAGATTAATGAAAGAACTTCTTTTAACATTAAAAAAAGGCAATGGCACACAAGAGGCTACCAGAGATAGAAATCTGTTCTGACAAAAAGATTAAAGAGAGGTTTATAGCAAGAGGCTGCTGGTAATTTGTCTTCAGTACAGAAATTTCTGTCATATAGAGATAATATATGTATGTGTGCGCACACACAGTTACATTCAGCTGCCACTTTAGACTTAATTATGTGCTGCAGTGGAATTCCAAATCTAGCCTTTTTAATTTATAAAGCAGCAATAATTCAATTAGCAGTCGCGGAGCCAGAACGCTGCCTGCAGGGGCCAGAATTCTGCAGCCCAATATCTCGCCTCCCCTCTGGCGTTTGACAAGGAGCATTAATTTGCATTCTTTTCTCTTGCTACTTCCCACTTGGCTCTTAATCAGGGAGTTATGATGCATCCTTGCACCTTCCAGCTGTTTTCAGGGAATCCTCATAGACACCCTCTACTTTTCCTTCTGATCTTGCAGGGGTCGAGGAACCTTTTATGCCACCTAGTGCAAACATCCACCTCTTACACCAGAAGAGAGAACGTTCATAGTGTGTACAGTTATGAGAGAAAGTTTGTGAACCCCAAGTATAATTTGAATTACAAGTTATTACCATTAAATCTTTGTTTAACTGAAACCTGTCTTTTGCAATAGACAGGATATAAAGTAAGCATCTCTGTGTTTTTTGAGGCACAATAATGTACAACATACGAACAAGATGACTAGAGCAGAATGAGTGTGTGAAATATAAAGTGAGTCCCTAGTTTCTTTAGTGCAGTTAATTGCATGATTACCATTTATTTATCATCTGATTTTGACAAGTAAGCCATCTTACAGAGCAGTGGTTCTCAACCCAGTCCTCTAGGACCCCCAGGCCAGTCAGGGTTTCAGGATATCCACAATGAATATGCATGAGCTAGATCTGCATACAATAGAAGCAGTGCATGCAGATCTAGCTCATGCATATTCATTGTGGATATCCTGAAAACCTGATTAGCCTGGGGTCCCAGAGGACTGGGTTGAGAACCATTGTTGTAGAGTAAATCTGCACTACTAAGTTTGGGTATCCTTTCTTTTATAAAGGTCAATAAGGTTTTAAGTTTAGACTTAACTATAGAAGTTAGTGGGAACTCAGCATGTCACGATCAAAATAAATGTCAGAGCACCTAAGAAAGAGAGTAGTTAATGCTTATCTGTGTGGATAGGGTACAAGACCATTTCTAAACATTTGGGGGCTCTATTGATCCCCTATCAAGACAGATTCATCTACAAATAGAAAATGATAGCCATGCACTGGAATGGTCATCCTACCAATATCGCCTCAAAAGGAAAACTGGAAAGTTATCCACAGTCAAAAAGAATCGCCAACTAGCATCTAAAGAGCTGCAGGCCTCTCTCGCTGCAGCTAATAGGAAGGTTCATGTGCCAGCCATCAAGAGAAAACTGATTAAGAATGGTATTCCTCGAAAGATAGCTAGGAAGACGCTACTGCTTCCTAAAAAGAACAATGCTGCCTGGCTCAGGTTTGCCTAAGAGCATCTGGATGACCGTCAAAATTTCTGGAATAATGTCCTCTGGACAGATGAGTCAAAAATTGAATATTTCAGTCACAGTAACAAATGTTGGTGAAAAACAAACACTACTTTCCAAAGTAAGAACTTCATCCCGACTTTCAAGTCTGGTGGTAGATGTATCATGGCATGAGGTTGCTTTGTTGCATCAAGACCTGTATGGCTTGCCATCTTTAATAGAACTATGACTTTTGTTTATATCAAAAACATTTTTAGAGGATAATGTCAGGCCCATCCATTCATGAGCTGAAGCTGAATTAAAAGTAGGTCATGCAACAAATCAATGGCGATAAACATTCAAGCTGAAGAAGATATTTTGTGTTTTGGGCTGGTCGAGTCAAAGTCCTGACCGAAATACTATTGGTTTTTTTTAAATTTTTTTGGCAAGACCTGAAGCAAGCCATTCATGTAAGGAAGTCCTCCAATTTTACAGAATCGAAACCTTTCATTATGGAAGAATGGACCGAAATTCCTAGACTGATGTTAAAGACTTGATCAGTTACAAAAAACATTTAGTTGAAGTTGTTACTGTTCAAGGAGATGCTACCAGTTACTAAAATAAGGGCCTATTACTTTTTCCACACAGAGATGCAATACCATTGAATCTTTTTTTGTAGAATAAATGATCAAAGTGTATCTTTTTTGTCTGAGTTATTTATTCAATGAGATTATCTTTCTTTTCAGAGTTTAGATTAGGATCTAATCATGTACTGAGTATAAATCCTATGCTGGTCATAAACCTTTTTTTGCACTATAGTTTATTTTAAACAAACCTATGACTCAATTAAATCAGCACAAGTCTGATATCATAAGAATCATCAGTAATATCAATTCTTAACTTAGTCAGCAGTGGTACAACAGCATCAGGCTTCCAAGAAGAGAGGGAGCATGATTATAACCCAAATTGCTTGAGCATAAGGAGGTTGTATTATTATTATTTTTTTTTTTTTGGGGGGGGGGGAGGATAATGGCTTTGTTACATTTTGTGGCCCTGAGGATTATTACAAAACTTGGTAATATGACACTGAAATATAAGAAACATGACTGCATAAATTGAGGGTAAATAAATGTTCTCCATGGACAATCTGGTCTCAGAAAGGCCAAGAGTCTCTTCGGTGCCCCTGGGGAGGGAGGCCTAGGACCTTGGATTCTTTTGGAAGGGAATTCTTTGTGAACACTACACTCATATCCTTCATAGCGTCCTATCAGCACTACATGGATATGCACTAGTGGAACATCATGCACAATCTAGACGAGTTTGCTGACTTTCTTCCTCCTGAGAAAACTGAGCAATACGTTCCCTAGTGATACAAGAGAAGGAATATGGAAAATACATGGTACAAGCAACTTATGATATTTTTGATATGGGCATTGAGAGTCTCTTCAATGAGTATTGGCACCTGGAGACTTTCATGGTTCTGGACATCAGACTTACAGCCCAGTGTACATGAGCAACTTGCTGATATGCCGTGCTTTGGAAAGAATATCTTTGGAGATAAGGCTGTAACCGTGATCAAGCAGCATACAGACACCTTGAAAACTCCCTCCAGGCCCACTTCTGACCTGGCCGCCTCCTCCTCATCTAGGACAGTGGTTTTCGACCCAGTCCTCTGGGACCCCCAGGCCAGTCAGGTTTTCAGGATATCCACAATGAATATGCATGAGATAGATCTGCATACAATGGAAGCAGTGCAGAGATCTAGCTCATGCATTTTCATTATGGATACCCTGAAAACCTGACTGGACTAGAGGTCCCAGAGGACTGGGTTGAGAACCACTGATCTAGGACAGGGTTCTCCAAACCAGTCCTGGAGGGCCACAATCCTGCCAGGTTTTTGCGATATCCCTAATGAATATGCATATCATACATTACGAATACACTCCCACACCTAATAATTTTGCAATAACAATCTCCTCTTACGCATTATACAGCTATACAGGCTTAAAAGCTCAAATTTATTTATTTATTTATTTATTTATTTAGCATATATTTGTATACCGCTACTTCCAGCGATCAGAAGCGGTTTGATTGTGTGACGGAGATTGTCAGATCAAAGACAGATTTAAAAATTACAGCATGATTTACAGGGTTATGTTAAAAGTTGTCAGATCAAAGCAAAAATATTTTCACAATATGTACAGTGTGATTCAAGGGAAAATGCACAACACACAGTTAGTAGGGGGGGAGAGGGATATTTACATATATACATTTTACACTTGACTACATTTTGGTTATGCAGGTAATGGTGGAATGCATTGCTGTTCAGGACATGTTGTAGGCCTGTTGAAATAAGAACGTCTTTAGTTTTTTTCTGAAGACCATCAGGTCGTTAATTGAGCGTAGCTCCGGTGGGAGTTGGTTCCAGAGTGTGGGAGCAGTATAGGAGTATGCTCTGTTGCTTGTGGCTGTTTTAACTGATCTTATACTTATTGGTACATGTAGGTTGTTTAAGTTGTTGGTTCTCCTGTTTCTGTCAGCAGGTTGCATGTTGATTAGGTTAGTGAGGAAAGTTGGTGCCAGGTTGTGGATGAGTTTAAATGTAGTTATTAGGGTTTTGTATTTTATGCGTGCTACGATGGGGAGCCAGTGTAGTTCAACTAGCACTGGTGTGATGTGTTCAGCAAAGCCTGTTTTCATGATGATTCTGGCTGCGACGTGCTGTGCCATCTGGAGTATGCTTAGGGTTTTCTTTGGAAGGCCCTGTAGAATTGCGTTACAGTAATCGAGATGAGGTATGATGAGGGCTTGAGCTACTGTCCTGAAATCGGAAGCTTCAATGATGTTCCTTAGTGGCTGTATGACTCTGAGCTTGTGAAAAATGGCCCTGTTTACTAAACGGAGGTGTTTTACCATCTTTAGTTCACTATCAAGTGTTACTCCAAGGTACTTTATTTCATTCTTTGTGTGATAGATATTCTCGCATAGGGAGATTATGGCTGGTGGGTTGAACTCTGGTTTTCTTGAGATGTACATGACTTCGGTTTTTTTATGGTTTATGGCCATTTTGTTTCGTTGGAGCCATGTTTGCATTTCTCTTATGCATTCTTCTAGCTGGGAGTAGTTTGGGTTGCTTGTGTCGAGTTGAGTGTACAGCATAATATCATCAGCATAAATGTGGTATTGGATTTTATGCTTTTGAATATTTCGCAGATTGGTTTCATGTACACGTTGAAAAGAAGCGAGGAAAGGGCTGAGCCTTGTGGTATGCCCTGAGTTTGGGGGAAAGCTTTTGCTTTTTCATTGTTAAATTGAACCTGTTGCATTCTGTTGGAGATATAAGATGAGAACCATTTTAAGGGGGTTCCTGATATTCCTATTGCTTCTATTCTGTTTAGGAGTGTTTGATGGTGAACCGTATCGAAAGCCGCTGAGATGTCAATGAATATGAGGATGAACATTTTCTTTTTGTTTTCAATCCCTTTGAGTAGATTGTCCAGTAGTGCAATAAGCAGAGTTTCGACCCATGGTGTGGCCTGAATCCGTATTGATGCTCGTCTAGTATTTCGTTGCTGTCCAGGTGGTCTTGTAATTGCTGTAGGACCGCCTTTTCAATAATTTTTGCTAGCAGTGCTATGCTGGATATTGGGCGATAGGATGCTGGGTCTTCCTTGTTGAGTGTTTTATTTTTTAGTATTGGTCTTATGATGGATTTCTTAAGTTGTGCTGGCATGGTTCCTTGTTGGAGTGATTGGTTTACTATATGAGTGATTTGGTGGGCTGTTTCTGCTTTCGTTGCTTTAACCCATGCTGCTGGGCAGGGGTCTAGAGGAGAGGTTGTGGTGTTAATGCTGGCAATTATATTCATGATGTGCTTTTCTCCAATGCTGCAAAAATTGTTCCAGTGGGTGATGTGGGCTTGATATGTCCTCGTGCTGTGTTGTGGTGCGGGGGGGGGGGGGGTGTTTCGTCCAAGGGTTGTATGGGTTTGGATCCCGTCTGTGGGTTTAGTTTGCTAGCATAGTGATCTGCTAGGGCTTGGACCTTGATTTTGTCGTTGTATTGATCCTCTTGCACTGTTTTGGTAAGGGATTTAACCAGGGTGAACAGTTCTCTGGGCTTGTTTAATGCTTTGTTTAGTAAGTTTGTGTGATGCATTCGCTTTGATAGGTTGACTTCATTTTTGTATTTCGAGAGTAGGGTTAGGTATTGTGTTTTGTGTTCGTCGGTTTTGCTTTGTCGCCATTTTCTCTCTGTTCTTCGTAGTTCTCTCTTTAGTTTGGTCAGAGTTTCCGTGTACCATGGTTCGGTTTTGGACTTGGGTTCGTTTTTTGTTGCTTTCCATTTTGGTGCTGACGTCTCTTGAATTCCTGTGTTCCAGCTGGCTATTAGGCTGTCGAGGTCAGTGCTTTCCAGGTCTATGTGTGATGTGATGGAGCTAATGAGGGCTTCACTGTTGTATTTGTTAAAGCTCCTGCGTGTGTGCATTGGTTGTTCAGATTTTGGGTTTCTATGTAGCGTGGATAGGTACATCTTAATCTCGATTTGGTAATGGTCGGACCACGGGACTTGAGTTATTTTTGCTACAGGATTTCTTCCCCTGTCAGGTTGTTGTTCAGTAGGTGTGAATACCATATCCAGGGTGTTTCCTTTGTTATGGGTAGCATCATTTATTATTTGTTTGTAACCAAGTTGTTCCATGGCTTCCATGAAAGTGTTGGCTTGACATTGCGGTAGAGAAGGTAGGTTTAGGTCTCCCATGATAATTTGGTATTTCCTGAATGCTGTGGCTGAGACGCTTTCTAGTGCTGTGGCCAGTGCCTCAGGATGTGATGTCGGTGGTCTGTAGATTAGACAGATTGCTATAGCGTTGTTTTCCACTTTAAGTATGTCAATGTCCTTGGTTGGGCTGTGGGAGGTGCCAGTAAGTGATAAGGAGGATTTGGCTGCAATAAGGACTCTTCCTCCCCTCTTAGTTGCTCGAGGGCAGTTGAATATCTTGTATCCGGGAGTGATTATTTGGTTTATTATTGCAGCGTCGGCATCGGTGAGCCATGTTTCTGTGATGCATAGGATGTCAGGCTGGTCATCTGTGATGATATTGTGTATGATGTGTGTTTTGTTCCTTATGGATCTGGCGTTGATTAGGATAATGGTGTAGGAGTCTTGCATCGTTTGGTCTTTCTGTTCGCGTTTGTTTTGTCTTGCTATGTGTTTGATATGGCTTGTTTTTTGCGGTTTGGGGTCTTGGGGATTTCGTGATGCTGTCTGGTTCACGAAGGGAGGTCTTAGATTTGGTTGTGGTGTGTGATTTTGGTAGGAAGGGTGGGGTGGAAAATATTTATTGTATTGATTTCGCTGTGGCAGAGTTGTTATTAAAAGGGGGTGGTAGATGTAGTAGATTGGACTCATGGTGTGGTACAGGGTATAGTGCAGGTTGAGGTTGAGAGTGAGTGTTGGTATGATTAGATACATATACATTAACAGCACATATTTGAGGAGTTCCATTTTTGCCTGTTATGTTGGTTGTAACTATGATAAAGAAATTTTTACTCTCTAAGTTTGAAAAATAGATGGCTCCAGTATAACAGATCCAGTACGTTAGTTCACAGAGCTTCTTCCTTAATACGATGGGTCAGAAATCAGGTGGTGGCCCTGTGTTTCTGTTTGCAATTCTTACATTTACAGGTAGAGCTGAAACTATTTGCAATCGCTGTGCTTGAATATAATACAAGTATATATGTGGCTATGGCTATAATACAAGTATATATGTGGCTATGGCTATGCAGGGTTACATGTACATTGATATATTTGCAATCACTGTGCTTTAATATAATACACGTATATATGTGACTATGGCTATGCAGGGTTACATGTACATTGATACAGTGAGAAACACTATAATACAAGTATATATGTAGCTATAGCTATGCAGGGTTGCATGTACATTAATACAGAAAAAATCACTACTATGTAGGGGGAGACTTATGGAGATGAGTTCATAATTCAGCGGAGAAAAATAGCAAGTAACTTTGCTAGAGTAAATTTACATCTATGCGAGGAGGGACTTACAGCTAGTGGAAAAGGGTATCAAACAACGGTGTGGGCGTTATTCGCAAGTAGTGTCTCAGCTTGGGCTGCTGTGTGAATTTAGCGTGGGAAGCCACAGGGCTGATAAGATAGAGTTACCTGGGGTTGCAGGTGCCAGCTGGGATGGGTTTTATGCGAGCTCAACCTGTGGAGGGAACTCGAGCTTAACTGGGCTTCTCACGAAGACTGTGACCGGAGCTCGGTGGGTTTCCTGTCGGCTGTTTGCAGGGCTTGTTGGTTGCTTTTTTTCCACAATACACTTTTGTGGAATAGGCCAGCCAACCTTACGAAAGCAGAATCACATAGAATAGGGAAGAAAAGGCCTCAGGATGTTGTTATATCCCTCTATGTGGTTCCCCTCCGTGTATGAACTATAAGACATACATATTTTCAAAGCATGCATTTTCTCCTGTAATGAACTATAAGACATGCATATTTCATTCTCTAAAAACTGACACTCTTTTGTACCTTTCTTTTTCTGATCATCTTATGTTTCCAGTTGAGGTGGTCCCAGTCTCTCTTTTCTACTTTCTCTTGTTGGTTTTCTTCTAAGTTCTTTTCCTAGATCCCATTTCCATTTCTTCACACTCCCTGTTTTCTTTGTTCTTTCCTTCGCTACATCTCTCTCTGACATTGATCCTTCTATTTCTCTCATTTGCCTTTTATCTAACTATAGCTTCATTCCATTGCTCTTTCTCCTTCCTACAATCTTCAATCTTCCTCTTTTCACTGTTCACCTACTTACCGGCTTTCCATTTCCTAAGCTTGCTTCCCTAGTCCTTCTATTCTACATCTGTCTCCCCCACCACCATCTTTCACTCACTTTCTAGTTCGTCATTTCCTCCCTCTGTACTCATGTCCTCCCAGTCTCATTTACCACCTTCTGCTTCTCATCGTTTAATCAGTCCCACCTCATTCTCTAGCACTCATCCTCTCTTCACCTCAATGCGCTTTGTGCCTTACCCCCATCCAGGCTTCTATTTCCCTTTTCTCTTCACTTTCACCTGCTTCAAGAAAGACCTTTCCCTTCCTGTGGCTCTCATCCACTCCATAGCACTCTGCCCTTTACAACTGCCCCCAATCCCTCCCCAAACCCTTCAAGTCCTTGAAACCTTCTCCCCTCTCCATATATCTCACAGCCCTACTCTTACCCCCTAGCCCACTTTGTCTTCACTGTCCTCTTAACTTCTGTGGTGAGTAAATTATTGGAAACACTGCTGAAAGAGAAAATAGTGAGGTTTTTGGACTACAACGGATTACCGGATTTGAGGCAGCATGGATTCACCAGAAGCAGGTCTTGTAAGACAAATCTGATTGATTTCTTTGACTGGGTGACCAGGGAGTTGGACGAAGGGAGAGCCCTAAATGTGGTGTATTTAGATTTCAGTAAAGCCTTTGACACCGTTCCTCACAGGCGACTTATAAACAAACTGAGCACCCTAGGGATGGACCCTAAAGTTACTGCTTGGGTTAGAAATTGGTTGAATGGGAGGCGACAAAGGATACAGGTAAACTGAGCTCACTCTGATGGTAAGGAGGTTACCAGTGGAGTGTCGCAGGGATCTGTCCTTGGTTCAATTCTTTTTAACATCTTTGTTAGTGATATTGCGGAAGGGCTGTTGGGTAAGATTTGCCTCTTTGCAGATGATACCAAAATCTGCAGTAGAATAGACACCCAGGAAGGTAGAGATAACATGAGGAGGGATCTAGCTAAACTTGAAGAAATGGTCTAGAATTTGAAAGCTGAGATTTCATGCTAAAAAATGCAGGGTCATGCATTTGGGCTGTAACAATCCAAGGGAGCAGTTCAGTGTACTGGGTGAAGTACTCCTGTCCACAAAAGAAGAGCGGGACCTGGGCATGATTGTGTCTGATGATCTTAAAGTAGCTAAACAGGTAGAAATGGTGACGGCAAAAGCTAAAAGAATGGTTGGGTGCATAGGGAGAGGATTGGCCAGCAGAAGAAAGGAGGTGATAGTGCCTCTGTATAAGTCTTTGATGTGACCTCATTTGGAGTATTGTGTGCAATTCTGGAGACTACACCTTTAAAAGGATATAAACAGATTGGAGTCGGCACAGAGGGTGGCTACTAAAATAGTTATAAAGCATATGAGGACCAACTTAAGGATCTTAATATGTATACTTTAGAGGAAAGGCGGGATAGAGGAGATATGGAGTGGAGGAGTGGCCTAGTGGTTGGGGCAAGGTACTTCAGGCCAGAAGGTCAGGGGTTCAAATCCCACTAGAGGACGGCAACCTTGGGCCAGAAGGACTGGGGTTTCTAGTCCCACAGGTGCTCCTTGTGGTCTTGGGCAAGCCACTTAACCCTCCATAGCCCATGTTCCCTGTAAAATAGTTATCTCCAAGTTATAATGCCCTGTTCAATGTAATTTCAGTTTGTTCAATGTAAACCGCACTGATGCAGAATAGCACAGTATATAAGAGAATGTGAATAAATAAATAAATAAAATATGATTGAGATATTAAAATACCTCCTTGGCATTAATGCACAGGAAGAGATCCTCTTAAAATTGAAAGCAAGCTCTGCTACAAGTGGACATAGGATGAGGGTAATAGGGGATAGACTCAGGAGTAATATGTGGAAATATTTCTTTATGGAAAGAGTGGTGGATGCATGAAATAGTCTCCCAGTGGAGATGGTAGAGATGAGGACAGTATCTGAATTAAAAAAAACATGGGACAAACATACAGGATCTCTAAAGGAAAAGAGGGGACTGTTGTAGTTGTTGATATGGAAGGACAGACTAGATAGAAATATGATGGTAGAAAAAGACCACATAACCTAAGACTTCAGCCCTAGAATTAACTCCCTTCCAGCTCCAGCTCCCCAGACCTAGTATTATCCCATTTGCAGTCCCCCTAGCCCCTGTATCAGCCCATTTCCAGTCTCCCAGCCCCAGTATCGGCCCATTTCCGGTCCCAGTCCCCATCCCCTGTATCAGCCAGCTCCCAATCCCTGTCCATTTCTAGTATCAGCCCATGTCCAGTATTAGCCCCCCCCCCCTGCTCCTGTATCAGCCCATTTCCAGTCCCCCAGCCCCAGTATCTGCCCATTTAAGAACTTAAGAAATGCCATACTGGGTCAGACCAAGGTCTATCAAGCCCAACATTGGCCAATCCAGGTCACAAGTACCTGGCAGTTTCCCAACAAGACACACAGGTTCCACAATGCTTGAATTAGGGCAAGCAGTGAATTTCCCAGGTCCTATAGACCTTTCTTCCAGGAGCTTGTCCAAAACCTTTTTTAAACCCAGCTACACTAACAGCTTTTACTACATCCTCCAGTAATGAATTCCAGAATTTGATTACGCATTGAGTAAAAAATATTTTCTCTTATTAGTCTTAAATGAATTACACTGTGGCTTCATTGCATGTCACCTGGTCTTTCTACTTTTTGATGGCATAAACAATTGATCTACGTTTACCTGTTCCACACCATTCATTAATTTATAGACCTCTATCATATCTCCCCTCAGCCGTCTCTTTTCCAGGTTGAAGAGCCCTAACCTTTTTAGCCTCTACTCATAGGGGTATCCTTCCATCCCCTTTACCATTTTGGTGGCTCTTCTCTGTACCTTTTCTGATTCCGCTATATCCTCTTTAAGAGACAGCGACCAGAATTGCACACAATATTCAAGGTACGGTCGCGCCATGGAATGATACATCCTTGGTTTTATTCTCCATTCCTTTCCTTATGATAACTAGCATTCTATTTGCTGCCTTGGCCCCCGCTGTACACTGGGTGAAGGTTTTCAACGTGTTATCCACGATGATGCCTAAATCTTTTTCCTGAGTGGTGGTTCGTAATGTGGAACCTTGCATCATGTAACCATAGTTTAGGTTGTTCTTTCCTAGGTGCATAACTTTGCACTTGTCCACATTAAATTTCATCTGCCATTTGAACATCCAGTCTTCCAATTTATCAATGTCCTCTTGCAATTTTTGCACAATCCTCATGGGTTTTAACAGCTTTGAATAATTTTGTGTCATCTGCAAATTTGATTACCTCATTATTCCCATTTCCAGGTCATTTACGAATATGTTAAAAAGCAGTGGACCCAGCACAAATCCCTGGGTACGCTGTTATAGTTGCAAGTCTGTTTAAGTTGTTAAAACATGTTACCCTCCCTGTATATAACCCTTTGTACATTGCTCATCCTGTAAATAGCACACCAAAAAATCATCCCCGTCACTCACACAAATACCCACACGTGTTAACACTGCATGCTGACCCCTACTGACACTGACCATTGATTGTTTGAAGTGTAAACTGCTTTGATTTCAGTACAAAGCGGTATATAAATCCTTTTAAATAAATAAATAAATTATTCACCTTTCTTCATTGGGAAATTTGACCATTTAGCCCTACCCTCTGTTTTCTATCTTTTAACTAGTTCATGATCCACAATAGTACACTGCCTCCTATCCCATGACTTAATTTCACCAAGAGCTCTCATGAGGGACCTTGTCAAATGCTTTCTGAAAATCCAGATGTAGTGTATGGGCCGGCTCACCTTTGTCTACCCATTTATTCATACCTTCAAAAAAATATAAAAGATTAGTAAGGCAAGACCTTCCAGTCCCCCTGCCCAAATATCATCCCATTTCCAGTCCCAGCTCCCCAGAACCAGTATCATCCATTGCCAGTATCTTTCAGCCCCCTAGTCCCTGTATCAACCTATTTCCAGTCCCCCAACCCCAATATCAGCCCAGTGACAACCCACGGTGGTGGCGGATTGAGTATAGCACATACATGGGAATAAAACAAAGCTCCCGTGGCTGTGTTAATGTTTAAAACAGCTGCAGCCTGGGAGGCAGAGAGTGAGTCAGTGAGGCAGGCTTCATGCGCCCCTATTGTGATGTGCCCTGGGCCAGTGCCTCACTGCCTCACCTCTTAAGCCGGCCCTGGGATGGAGGCCGAAGCATATTTCTCCATAGTTGAGCCAGAGGCAATGGGAAAAAAGGCAGTTCTCCTTAATAGAGCACATATTTTCCAGCATGAGTAAAGAGTAATTGAATAAATAAATAAATAAACATAACAATCATAAAGTCAACTCAAACTGCAAATTTTTACCTTCCTGATGCAATACTGCGCAGCCCACATGGCTTCTAGCTTAACATTCACTTCCTTGCAACTACTGTTGTGGGCAACATTATTGACACACTTGCAGTTCAATCTCTTAATGTTCAATATCTCCTAAAGAAAGTGGCCAGTGAAATGGTTTTGGATTATATGCACACGTATTTGACACATAAAAGAATCAAATAAAACAAGACCAATTAAGAAAGGAAATAGTATAAAAACAGGGATATTGCCAGGACATAATTATTTCAAAATAGAGCACCCCCGGGCAACAGAACACTACCAGCCCAATATCATCTAAAGAAGAAAGTGGCAGGTTCTAAATAGAAAAAGAACTTCCTTGATAATGAAAAAAAAATTTTGTCGGACCTTAGACCCCCAGGCAAAAGTAAGAGCAAAAAAACTTTAACCGGAGGTCTGTGTCCTTTTTAATCAGTATTTGCAGTAAAACAATTGAAGCCACTCAACATTCTAAAGCCATTATTTATCAATCGTTATTTAGCTAGAGGCTCGGCGCAGCAAAATCCAACTTAAGTAACTTCCTTGGTTTGTTCTTTTAGATATGATGCAGCTTTTTTTCTGTGGTGAAAAACAAGAACCTGAAGCAGGATCCTTAAATTTTGTGACCTGAAACGCAGGACTATGTCATTAACCACTTCTACTTGGATTTTGCTGCGTAAATATCTCTATAAATAAGGGCAGCCAATTGAATAGTTAAAAAAAGGGGGTAAACAGATAAAAAATATAGAATGCCTATTGAGTTGGCTATAGAGAGGGTACTCACATAATGCACCTTTTTAGACTGAAGGTCTTGAAACGAACTTGCAACGTGAAGTGTTCTTTGTATTAAAAGGAACTGAATGGAGGCATCTCAGATTAAAAGCTTTCATTCTGAGACACTTCCATTCAGTTCCTTTTAATACAAAGAACACTTCACGTTGCAAGTTCGTTTCTCAAGGTTTATTGGGTAACGTATCTACATTTTATTACACTTAGACACTCCTGCTTCCAATTCTGTATGATTTGTAACGATTTTTTCTCGTTATATGATGTTTTAAATTAAACGTTTATGTTCTTCCGTTCCTCTCCGTTCTGGCTCTGTGTGCTCTTCTCCAAATTGAATTGATTTCTAAGCCCTGGTTTGACATATAACGTCTAAAAACATATTTTTTAGATCCTTCCCTGGTCTGGCTCTGCATGTTTTTCCATGTCTTACAATAAGTTCTGACACAATTTTAATTTTAACTGCCAGCTTTGAGCTATCAGTTTGAAAGTGGTCTTTTTCAAGACCTTCAGTCTAAAAAGGCGCATTATGTAAGTACCCTCTCTATAGGCAACTTGATAGGCATTCCTCTCTATAGTCAACTCGATAGGCATTCTATATTTTTTATCTGTTTACACCCTTTTTTAACTATTCAATTGGCTGCCTTTATTTATAGAGATGTTTTTATACTTTGTAAGCTTTGTCATTTTATGAAATGTTTAGTTGTTTTTTAACCATTGTTTAATTATTTTTTTTATATTTTTTTAGGGTATATTTGTCATAGTTTTATGTTATTAATAAAACTGTATTGTTATTTTTAGATGCGTACAGCCCCCCCCCCCCAATGAAGGCTTTCAGCCGAAACGCGTAGAGGATTGCCTCATTAAAAGTTAGCACCTGTGACCTTATCAGCCTTCGCCTTGGGTGTGTTCCTGCTTTAGCTGTGTTGGCTCAGCTCTTTCTTGTGTAACAGCCCATGTTAACCATGTAAATTTATTTATTTATTTAACATTTCTTATATACCACCTTTCATGATTTCAAGGCGGTTTACATTGAACAAACTGAAATTACATTGAACATGGCATTATAACTTGGAGATAACTATTTTACAGGGAACATGGGCAATGAAGGGTTAAGTGGCTTGCCCAATACCACAAAGAGCACCTGAGGAACTAGAAACCCCAGTCCTTCTGGCCCAAGGTTGCTGTCCTCTAGTGGGATTTGAATCTCCGACCTTACGGCCTGAGGTATCTTGCCCCAACCACTAGGCCACTCCTCCCTACCTTAAATGCCTTAATAGGGGATTTTCAAAAGCACCTACATGTCAAGTGCCTTTGAAAATCCCTGATTAAGTCCCCTATGCAACCTGATGCTATCCGGTTAGCATTGGGGCATGTTGGGGGCGTTCCGAAGCGCAGCGGAGTCGGGGAATGGTTCTAACCAGGTAGCAGTGATTTTGGAGGCTGCCCAGTTAGCGTTCTGCACCTAAAAGATAGGCAAGGAAAACCCTCGCCTATCTTTAAGGCACCAGGGCTAACCAGGCAGCATCCAAAATCACTGCTGACGGTTAGGCTCAGCAGCAGGGCCGGATTTACCTATACGCCCATTACGCCGTGGCGTAGGGCCCACAGCTGGCAAGAGCCCACAAAAATCAAACAAATTAGCTTTTTTAAAAAATAAAATTAAAAAAAAACTGCTGGCTGCCGCCGCGGGGCCCCCTCTGCTGCCGCGGCAGCAAGGACTGACCCGCGGGGCCCCCTCTGCAAGCTGAATCAATCGGTCCGTCCGTCCCTTCCTCCCTCCCTCCGTGCAGGCTTTGAGAGGCGCGAAGGGAGAGTGTCTCCCTCGCGTCTCTGTTAAGCCCGCCCATCAGCCCCTGCGGGCTTAACAGAGACGCGAGGGAGACACTCTCCCTTCGCGCCTCTCAAAGCCTGCACGGAGGGAGGGAGGGAGGGACGGACGGACCGATTGATTCAGCTTGCAGAGGGGGCCCCGCGGGTCAGTCCATGCTGCCGCGGCAGCAGAGGGGGCCCCGTGGTGGCAGCCAGCAGTTTTTTTTTAAAATTAAATTTTACTTTAGGCTGATGGGGGGGGGGGTAGGACTGGTAATGGGATTTGGGGGGGGATGGGGATGGGAATGGAAATGGGATGGGGGGGTTAAGGCTGGAGGTGGGCTGATGGGGTTAGGACTGGTAATGGGCTGTGGGCTGTTGGGGGGGGGGTGTAGAACTGCTAAGGGGCTAGGGGGGGGTTAAGACGGGTAATGGGTTGTGGGCTGATGGGGGCTGTCTGGTAATGGACTATGGGGGGGCTAGGACTGGAAATGGGCTGGGGGGGTTAAGACTGGAGGTGGGCTGATGGGGTTAGGACTGGTAATGGGCTGTGGGCTGTTGGGGGGGTTTAGAACTGGTAATGGGCTTTGGGAGGGGGGTTAAGACTGGTAATGGGCTGTGGGCTGATGGGGGCTGTCTGGTAATGGGCTATGGGGGGCTAGGACTGGAAATGGGCTGGGGGGGTTAAGACTGGAGGTGGGCTGTTGGGGTTAGGACTGGTAATGGGCTGTGGGTTGTTGTGGGGGGGTTAGAACTGGTAATGGGCTATGGGGGGGGTTAAGACTGGTAATGGGCTGTGGGCTGATGGGGGCTGTCTGGTAATGGGCTATGGGGGGGCTAGGACTGGAAATGGGCTGGGGGGGTTAAGACTGGAGGTGGGCTGATGGGGTTAGGACTGGTAATGGGCTGTGGGCTGTTGGAGGGGGGGTTAGAACTGGTAATGGGCTTTGGGGGGGTTAAGACTGGTAATGGGCTGTGGGCTGATGGGGGCTAGGACTGGTATTGGGTTGGGGGGTTGCTAGGACTGGAAATGGGCTGATGGGTGGCTAGAACTGGAAATGGGCTGATGCAGGGACTAGAAGGGAATGGATGCTGGGTGAGGCTGGAACTAGAAGGGAGCTGATGTTGGCGGAGGATTAGAATGGGATGGGGCCAGGGCCGGCCCGTCCATTGAGCAAGAATGTTTTTTGCACAGGGCCCCGCGCTTCGGGGGGCCCCGCGCAAAGAACATTCTGCTTTTTCTTAATTGAATTAAAAAAAAAAAAAGCTGGCCGCTGCCGCCGCGGCGGCATGGAGTGTCCCACGGGGCTCCCTCTGCCCGGCGGAACTCTCCCGGCGCGGCTGAGCCCCTCTCTGCCGGCTTGCAGATACGCGAAGGGAGAGAGTCTCCCTCGCGTCTCTGTTAAGCCCGCAGGGGCAGATGGGAAATTTCCCATCAGCCCCTGCTTCCCATCAGCCCCTGCGGGCTTAACAGAGACGCGAGGGAGACTCTCTTCCTTCGCGTATCTGCAAGCCGGCAGAGAGGGGCTCAGCTGCGCCGGGAGAGTTCCGCCGGGCAGAGGGAGCCCCGTGGGACACTCCATGCTGCTGCGGCAGCAGCGGCAGCGGCCAGCTTTTTTTTTTTTAAAATTCCATGAGCCGAGGGGGGGCGGGTAGGACTGTCAATGGGCTAGGGAGGGTGGGGGTTAAGACTGGCAATGGGCTAGGGAGTGAGGGTGGTTAATACTGGCAATGGGCTAGGGTGGGAGGTCGGGGGGATGAGACTGGCAATGGGCTAGAGAGGGAGGGGGGGTGAGACTGGCAATGGGCTGGGGAGGGGGGTTTAGACTGGCAGTGGGCTATGGGGGGGTTAAGACTGGCAGTGGTCTAGGGAGGGGGGGTTAAGACTGACAATGGGCTGGGGAGGGGGGTTAAGACTGGCAGTGTGCTATGGGGGGTTAAGACTGGCAATGGGCTATGGGGGGGTTAAGACTGGCAGTGGGCTCGGGTGGGAGGGAGGGCGGTTAAGACTGGCAATGGGCTAGGGAGGGAGGGAGGGAGGGGGGTTAAGACTGGCAATGGGCTAGGGAGGGAGGGGGTTAAGACTGGCAATGGACTAGGGAGGGAGGGGGGTTAAGACTGGCTATGGGCTAGGGAGGGAGGACGGTTAAGACTGGCAATGGGCTAGGGAGGGAGGGAGGGGGGTTAAGACGCAATGGGGCTAGGGAGGGAGGGAGGGAGGGGGGTTAAGACTGGCAATGGGCTAGGGAGGGAGGGAGGGGGGTTAAGACTGGCAATGGGCTAGGGAGGGAGGGAGGGAGGGAGGGGGGTTAAGACTGGCAATGGGCTAGGGAGGGAGGGAGGGAGGGGGGTTAAGACTGGCAATGGGCTAGGGAGGGAGGGAGGGGGTTAAGACTGGCGGGCTAGGGAGGGAGGGGGGTTGAGACTGGCAATGGGCTAGGGAGGGGGGGTTAAGACTGGCAGTGGGCTGGGGAGGGGGTTAAGACTGGCAATGGGCTGGGGGAGTTAAGACTGGCAATGGGCTGGGGAGGGGGGTTAAGACGCAGTGGGCTATGGGGGGGGTTAAGACTGGCAGTGGGCTAGGGAGGGGGGTTAAGACTGGCAATGGGCTGGGGGGGTTAAGACTGGCAGTGGGCTAGGGAGGGAGGGAGGGAGGGGGGTTAAGACTGGCAATGGGCTAGGGAGGGAGGGGGGTTGAGACTGGCAATGGGCTGGGGAGGGGGGTAAAGACTGGCAATGGGCTATGGGGGGGTTAAGACTGGCAGTGGGCTAGGGAGGGGGGTTAAGACTGGCAATGGGCTGGGGGGGTTAAGACTGGCAATGAGCTGGGGAGGGGGGTTAAGACTGGCAGTGGGCTATGGGGGGTTAAGACTGGCAATGGGCTATGGGGGGGTTAAGACTGGCAGTGGGCTAGGGTGGGTGGGTGGGGGGTTACGACTGGCATTGGGCGAGGGAGGGAGGGGAGTTAAGACTGGCAATGGGCTAGGGAGGGAGGGAGGGGGGTTAAGACTGGCAATGGGCTAGGGAGGGAGGGAGGGAGGGAGGGGGTTAAGACTGGCAATGGTCGAGGGAGGGAGGGGGGTTAAGACTGGCAATGGGCTGGGGAGGGGGGTTAAGACTGGCAGTGGGCTATGGGGGGGTTAAATACTGTCAATGGGATAGGGAGGGGGGGTTAAGACTGGCAATGGGCTGGGGGGTTAAGACAGGCAATGGGCTGGGGAGGGGGGATAAGACTGGGAGAGGGCTATGGGGGGTAAAGACTGGAAGTGGGCTATGGGGGGGGGGTTAATACTAGAAATGGGCTGTGGGCTGATGAGGGCTGGCAATGGGCTATGGGGGGGTTAAGACTGGTAATGGGCTATGGGGGGGGTTAAGACTGGTAGTGGGCTGATGGGGGGGTTAGGACTGGTAATGGGCGATGGGGGGGTTAAGACTGGTAGTGGGCTGATGGGGGGGGGTAGGACTGATAATGGGTTATGGGGGGGCTAGGACAGGAAATGGGCTGATGGGGAGGGGATAGGACTTGAGGTGGGCTGATGTGGTTAGGACTGGTAATGGGCTGTGGGCTGATGGGGGGGTTAGGACTGGCAATGGGCTATGGGGGGCTGACTGGAAATGGGCTGATGGGGGGTTAGGACTGGTAATGGGTTATAGGGGCGGCTTAAACTGAAAATGGGGTGATGGGGGTTAGGACTGGAAGTTGATTGACGGGGGGCTAGGACTGGTAATGGGTTGGGGGGTTGCTAGGACTGGAAATGGGCTGAGTGGAAGGGGAGGCTTGAACTGCAAATAGCTGATGGGGAGGGGGCTTGGAATGGAAATGGGCTGTGAGGTAAGGGAGCTAGGACTGAAAATGGGCTGATGGAACAGCTAGGATAGGACTGGAAATGGGCTGTTGGGGGGAGCTAAGATTGGAAATGGGCTGTGGTGGGGGCTTGAATTGAAATGGACTCATGGAGGGGCTAGAACTGGAAGTAGGCTCATGGGGGGGCTTGGACTGGAATTGGGCTGAGTGGAGGGGAGCTATGATTTGACATGGGCTGATGGTGGGGCTAGGAAATGACTAGAAATGGGCTGATGGAGGGGGGGGGGGGGGCTAGGATTGGAAATGAGCTGATGAAGGGACTTGGACTGGAAATGGATGGGGGAGCTAGGACTGGAAATTGGCTGATGCAGGGACTAGAAGGGAATGGATGCTGGGTGAGACTGGAACTAGAAGGGAGCTGATGTTGGGGGAGGATTAGAATGGGATGGGGCTGGGAGATTAAAATGGAGAGGGGAAAAATATTATGTGTAGGAGGGATGAAAAATCTACAATTGGCCAGGTATTGGGAGAGTAATTGGGGATTGAGGATGGAGGGGTAAAATTTGTATGGATGAAATAGGAATGAGGAAAGAGCAAAAGGAGAAAGATTAGTATGTTAAAGTAGATGTAGAGAGAGAGAGAATGGAAAAAAAAACTAGAAGAGAGAAGAAAGGACAAATGGACAGCAGACGATGGAGAGTTAGCAGAAAACATGAAGAAACCAGAAGAAAGTGGCTGGACCAATTGCAACTGAAAAAAAAATGCACAAAAGGTAGAAAGATATCTCTTTATTTTGAATTTATTAACTGGAATATGTCAGCTCTGGGAAATGTACATCATTAACATCTGCGCTTTGTTTGGTACAAGAGGAAATTAATTTATAGTTTTATTTCTACAGTGTTGTTGTACATTCCAAGTTTGGCTTTTGGGGTTCCCAGTTTAATTATTGCCTTCCTGTTTCTAAATTGTGATTCCTTGTTTGGTGATGGTCTATGTTCTGCATGTGTAACTGAGCTGAGGTATTCTGTTTATGTAATTCCTATTTGACGTTGCCACTTGTTCTCTTTCCCCAGTATTCTCTGAAATGTATTGGTTTAATATTTGCAGTGTTGCCTTTTGATAGGTAGGGTATGGTGCTTTGTGAGTCCTGGTAATGCTGTCAGGATACGGCGGGTTTGCTATGGGTTCTAAATGGGCAGCGTTTGTAGTAGTTCCTAATGTGCCTGGCGGTTGGCACTGGATTATAGTAATGTAGAAATCTTTTAGTCTTTCTTTATCCATACACTCATTAAGAGACATGTTTACTAAAAGTTAGTGAATGGTAACATTATGCAAATATTTATGCAAATAAGACCACTTATGCAAATGAGGCCCCGCACCGAGTCTCCGCACATGGCCCCGCACCCCCCTTGGGCCGCCCCTGGATGGGGCTGGAAGAGTAAAATGGAGAAGGGAAAAATATTTTGTGTGGGAGGGATAAAAAATCTACAATTGGCCGGGTATTGGGAGAGTAAGTGGGGATTGAGGATGGAGGGGTAAAATTTGAGTGGATGAAATAGGAATGAGGAAAGAGCAAAAGGAGAAAGATTAGTATGTTAAAGCAGATGTAGAGAGAGAATGGAAAAAAACTAGAAGAGAGAAGAAAGGACAAATGGACAGCAGACGATGGAGAGTTAGCAGAAGACAAGAAGAAACCAGAAGAAAGTGGCTGGAGCAATTGCAGCTGAAAAAAATGCACAAAAGGTAGAAAAATATCTCTTTATTTTGAATTTATTAATTGGAATATGTCAGCTCTGGTAAATGTGCATCATTAACTCTGCGCTTTGTTTAGTACAAGAGCAAATTAATGTATAGTTTTATTTCTACAGTGTTGTACATTCCAAGTACATTCCGGCGGGGCCTACAAAAGCGCCGAACATCAGGCGTGCGGCCTCTTGCCATCGGCCCACGTTCTTCACTCCCGGCGGGGATCGAGAGCGCCGGGAGCAACAGGACCTCCTCTGCAAGCCCCTCTGTCCAATCGGGGCAGCCGGCGGGGCCTACAAAAGCGCCGAACATCAGGCGTGTCCGCGCCTGGCGGGCCCGCGCCTGAGGGCCTCGCCAGAAGGCCCTTTGGCGTGGCCCTTAGGCGTTGGCCATCATTCCATCGAGAAGATAGCATGCTATTAGGACCTGAACCAACAACATTCAACAGACGATTGATCTCCCTGCTTCGTCGCAAGTATAAGTGGTCAAACATTATAGCTACATAATTACCTACCTATGTTTTTGATGCCATTGGACATATTGCATTCTCTAATTTACTGTCGTCAGTAGCAAGACTGATACATAATTATTACTTATTTTGCCAGTAGCATTTCTATTGTAACATTTCTCTTATCAGTAGCCATACTGTTTCCTAATCACCATACTGTTGCCAGTAGCTCTGTCAGTAGCTGTACTGTTTCCTAATCACCATACTGTTGCCAGTAGCCTTGTCAGTAGCTATAATGTTTCCTAATCACCATACTGTTGTCAGTAGCTTTTCTATGAGTACCACACACCATAGCTCTATCCCAGGCAACCTTTTTGCTCTCATACTACATTACCAGTGGTAGTAGAGCCAGTCTCTATTTCATTATACTGGCATCAATAGCCATATCTCTAGCAGCCAAAATATACAAAATATAAAGTGTGTCTATTTTAATTTAATTTGTGACAGTCCAGAACTGTTACTACACACCAAGAGTTTACTAAGTTTAGCAAACGATTATTTACCTGTACCTCTGTTGCAACCTATGCACTAAGTATTTTACTTAACACAGCTGATTATCCGCATAGACACTCACTCACTCATAAAGAGGTCAAAGTTGTCAGTCTTCATAGGAAAGAAAAGCAAGTAACATCAAGCTATTTCCTATACAAGCATCTTCATTTGGCGCCCACTTTTCACCACAATATCCCATTCGACAGAATCCTTAGTTGAATCAATTTTACTACCATGCCAGGCATGTGCATATCCAACATATCTCGTACCCTCCTATACACCATCCTCATCACCATTCTCATCCAAATATCTGAAGCACTTTTACGTGACTTCAACCCCATACCTATACTGTATGGAGCAAGCAGAAAAAACCACTGCAACCATCACCAACATTCGCCGTATGTTCATCATAAAAGGCAGTCACACCTACTCTACATAACCTTAGACCTAGCTCCCACCACAACAATCAATAAATCTGAACCTAGTTGTTACCTGAGGTGTGCTCTTATTAACGCACGCTCTGTTCGCAACAAATGGCCTATCATACCAGATTTAATATCTACTCAAAACTTAGATATATTAATGGTCACCGAGACTTGGTTATCAGATTCAGACTCAGTAATAGTAAATCAAATGACTCCCCCGAACTTCTCCATCTATTCATGCAACAGAGAGAACAGAAGAGGTGGTGGAGTTTTCATCCTCGCTAAATCCTCCTTACAATACCGAGTAAGTTTTGCTAGGAGCACTCATTTTCTTGACACATTAACCATATCAAATAAGAATAACTCAATTAATCTTATCTATGCTTCTCCGAATGCACGATCAGAGGATATCTCAGATGTAATTAGCCTTGCATGTAACCCTGATAACCCTAATAAGCCCAACTGGCTGCTAGGCGATTTTAATCTCGCCTCTTTGCCACCTGCCACAGCCAACGCCTTGCTTGACGCCATGGAAAACCTTGACTATAAGCAAATTGTTGACTTCCAGACACACCAACGTGGTAACATCCTTGACCTCATCTTTGTTCCTCCTACACTAACAGGCAACAATAGTCAGCTGGACCTCACCATCACCCCGGTTCCTTGGTCAGATCATAGTCTGATAACTTTCCAGATACCTACAAATTCGAATCCGCCAAATCTACCAAAAAATGTGCCTCCACCGCACCATAGCCAATTTAAATCACTGGATATCGAAGTGTTCAACACACAAGTATTACCTAAACTGTCAATCTCAACAACCAACATAAATAAAATGGTTGACAACTGGAATGAGACACTCCTACAATATTCACAACTACCTACTATGCACAACGAGATTGCCCCTAACAAGGATCCTAGCATAAGGCATAATGCCCCTGGTTCTCTCCAGATATCCGAACTTCACTGCTCCAACTGAGAAGATTAGAAAGAAAGTGGAGACGCTCTCATGAAATCACCATCCATGATGAATACATGGCGCACCTCAAAAATCACCGTGAACTAATGTGGTCCAAAAGAAAAGAACATCATGCAAAACTACTTAGTCGTTCACTAAACAAACCTCGTGAGCTATTCAATTTAGTGAAAACACTATCTAAAGAACCTGCACCGCAACAGCAAGAACATATCCATCCTCAACAGTATGCAAATTACATCCAATCCAAATTAACAAGAACAAATTTGAATTCATCACAAGCGTCCCCTCAATCCATGCACTCTCAAGAACCACTCCTGAGTATCTCACCTCCATCATCTAAATCCATTAAAGAACTAATTGCTACTTTGAACACCACTACTGCAGCCAATGACCCATGCCCAGCACACTGGATCAAATCAATGCGCACAGAGCTCAGTCCATGCATAGCGAAAATTGCAAACCTCTCTTATTCCTCTGGAACTTTCCCAGCTGCACTCAAACAGACCTCAATACGTCCCCTATTAAAGAACAACCAGATCGACCCGAAGAAGGAAGAATCATACCGTCCAATCTCCAGCATCCCGCTGCTTGCCAAAATACTGGAGAAAGAGACTCAACGCCAAATTCAGCAATATATTGATACATCCTCCCCTCTTGATCCGTGCCAACATGGATTTAGGGAAATGCATGGAGTCGAGACTCTCATGACCTCCTTAATCAACACGCTCATCTGTGAGATCAACAACATAAGGTCTGGCGTCGCCATGATCTTCCTTGACATATCCGCGGCGTTTGACTCAGTAGACCATAACATACTACTAGCACGACTCTACGAAAAGGGTATACAAGGCCTAGCATGGAACTGGTGCAAAACATACCTTGAAGATCGTTGGCAACATGTTTGCATTGACTCCAGAACATCCGAACCATTCCTCCAAACGCAAGGGGTTCCACAAGGCTCCTCCTTATCGGCACTCCTCTTCAACATATATATGCAGCCGATTTGCCAAATCACCAAATCCTTTAATGTCTCCTGCCTTATTTACGCAGACGACATGCTTATCTACACCCCGTTTGATATAACAAGTCCAAATTACACTAACCTAACCAACTGTTTCAATGCAATAGCGGATTGGCTCTTAGATCAAAACATGCGAATCAATTTCAAAAAGACGGAAGTTTTATTGGTCACTAGAAACAAGCTCTTCTCCCCCCTGCATATCTTAAGGTACGGGACGCTGAGCTCCCAATCAAGAATACAATTCGTTACCTAGGTGTGATCCTTGATCAACGACTGGATTTTACCTCCCACATAAAAAATACAGTAAAAAAGATTTACTTCAAGATAAAAACATTACGCCACCTAAGACCCATGCTAGAATACAATGATTTCCGCTCAATATTCCAAGCAATAGTCACCCCTCACTTTGACCATGCGAATATTGTATTATATGGTCTTCCAAAGAACACTATAAACCCCCTGCAACTAGCAATGAATGCTGCGGCTCGCATCCTAGTTGGAGCATCAAAGAGAGACCATATTACACCAATCCTTAGGGACCTTCACTGGCTCCCTATAGAATGTAGAATTAGCTATAAAGCTCTCCTCATTACATTCAAGGCCTTCAACAAATTATCACCAGCAACGACTTCAGATCTCATCAGTCTAACTCCCAATAGAAGATCGAGGAGACCATTTGCCGAAAACACCCTAATCATTCCGAGTGATTCCACAAATTGGTCCCAATCATCGATCAACAGAGCATTCAAATTCTATGCGCCTAGAGGTTGGAATAAACTTCAGCCAGATATTAGAGCAATACGTGACATGAAGCAGTTCAGAAAGCTATCAAGCACTACCTCTTCACTGAATACTTCCAGCCACCGTAATGCTATCTAATATATCAAAAGACAGTCTAATAGCCAGAAGCATAAACACTACACCCTAGAATTAAGAAATTTTGGATTTAATTACAGCTGTACACTATATTCTCTGCTCTGTTAGTTGTTTTATACAAACAGTCAATCATTATTGTATTGTAGATAGTTACCCTTGTTGACCAAGTTTTCTGCCCTGTTATCTGTAACTCATACGTATTTCAAATGTACTGAGATTGTTCTGTTCTATGTAAACCGCGCTGATGATAAATAGCGCGGTATATAAGAGACTTTAAATAAATAAATAAATAAGTTTGGCTTTTGGGATTCCCAGTTTAATTATTGTCTTCCTGTTTCTAAATTGTGATTACTTGTTTGGTGATGGTCTATGTTCTGCATGTGTAACTGAGCTGAGGTGTTCTGTTTATATAATTCCTATTTGACATTGCCACTTGTTCTCTTTCCCCAGTAGGTCATGTATTCTTGTTCTATGAAATGTATTGGTTTAATATTTGCAGTGTTGCCTTTTGATTGGTAGAGTATGGTTCTTTGTGAGTCCTGGTAGTGCTGTTAGGATACGGCGGGTTTGCTATGGGTTCTAAATGGGCAGTGTTTGTAGTAGTAGTTCCTAATGTGTCTGGCAGTTGGCACTGGATTATAGTAATGTAGAAATCTTTTAGTCTTTCTTTATCCATACACTCATTAAGAGGCACGTTTACTAAAAGTTAGTATATGGTAACATTATGCAAATATTTATGCAAATGAGGTCCCTTATGCAAATGAGGCCCCGCACCCCCCTTGGGCCGCCCCTGCTGGGGGCCCACAATTTTTGTTGGTGTAGGGCCTCACTCAAGGTAAATCCGGCCCTGCTCAGCGGCATTCCGGCTGTGCTGCGAATGTTGGATTTTCACTTCCATTGCCACAAAAGTGAAAATCTGGGGTTAAGGGGTCGGTGGGCAGGGCTACGTGGCTACAGCGCTTAGCCCTGACCAACTGAAAACTGAGCCCTATAAGCTTAGGATGGTGTGTCCTTTAAAGTATACCTTGGAAGCCACTCAGACTTTGGTGTAAACCATGTTAAATGCCCTTCGAATATTGGGCCCTTGTAGTTTATTCTTATTGGGTTTACCTAATAATGTGTTGTGTCCTTTGCAGATGACAGTACTGATTTTATATTTTATTGTAAACCGCTTTGATGTTTTATTCTAGAAGCAGTATATCAAATTTTAATAAATGAAATCTGCTGCTTGAGTGATTTGGGGGTTTTTGTAGGTCTGTTCATATCACTCCAGCTCTTATTGCTTTACATTGGTTTCTTGTGTTGCATAGAATTCAATTTAAATATGTAAGTTTGATTTATAGGTTTCCGTCTTCTATGCTTTCTACTGGATTGCCTCAATTTTTTCAATGGTACGTCCCCTCTCATATGTTGCTTTCCATTTTTCAGGATCTTTTATTAGTTTGTTACATCAACTCTCTGCATAAGGCAACTATACATAGCTATCTTTTTCTCTGTGAGGGGGCTGGTACTTGAAAATCGGTTCCTCAGCATATGAGGGATGTGTCTTCTTACTTGACTTTTCATGTAATTTAAAGGTTTACTGTAGTTCTTTAAGAAAGTCTATTCTGCTTGATTTCTTTTTGGAGATGTATGTAGTTTACCTTTTTGTTTGTGTTATTCAATTGTGTATGTTGCATTGTGTGGGGGCCCCTAGCCCAGGCCACGGCCTATAGGTATAGGGGTGCCCCTGTTTAGTTTTTGAATAAAGAATTATTTGTCCTCGTCGAGAGCTTGGGGCTGCTGGGACTTGTAGTTGTGCTACCACTTAAAAACAGTAGTATTGAGAACCGAGGGCTTTTTTTTCAAAAGACACACAGGAATTTATTTCCTTCTTTTCACAAGCATACAGCTCAAACCAAACAACAGGATTCTTCTCCAAAACAAATGATCCTCAGGAAAATCACACAAAAACCCAACAGTGAAATTGCTTTAGCTGGCCTTCACAACATGCGTAGCTGTTTCTCAAACATACAGCAATAAACACAGTTTCTTCTCTTCAAATCAAAGTAAATGTCTTTTCTTCTTTCAACAGGGTACTTAGCAATTCAGGCTAGAATCATTCTCCCTGTCTTACTCACTGCTTTTGGTGGTTTTCAGGTTACAGACTTTTTTCTTTAACCAGCAGCTTTATTCTGCCTTTTTGCACCATGAACAGTCCATTAATAAATCCTCTGAGTCAGAATCAGGTTCAACAGATTCTACCTGCATTTCCTCCGGGTTTTCAACCAGTATGTCTGGCTCTAAGCCTTCATGCAATGCTTCTTGCTTGAAACTCTCTAAGAGCTCCTGAATTCTCCTCCACTGGGGCTTCTTACTAGGAAAAGAGTTTTCACCTGGAGTGAGAAGGTTCTTCTCCTGACTCAAACGCCAGAGTGCCTCTAACTGGCTTAGGTCACTCTTAGATATATTTTTATCCACCCACCTTCTAGGAACTTGAATCTTTTTAGCTGGTCCATGTACTGGAGGAACTGCACCTTGTCCCTTGTCTGCACTTCTTTCAGCTACAGCTCTACTGGCTTCAGAACCAATTGCAGTTTCCCTGCAAGCCTGGCTCTCTTTCTGGGTGCTACTTTCACCTCTGAAATCCCCCTGGAAATCTCCATCATTCTCCTCTTTGGTGAGTTCTCTGGGTCTTTCCCTGGTGCTTCTCCCTCCACGGAAGTCTGCAGTGCTCTCTCTAGTCAGCTCTCTCGTGTGCTGCTCTCTCCCTGAGTACTGCTCTCTTGTGGAATCCTCTCTCCAGCCAGTGCTGGTCCTGGTGCTGGGGCTGGGCCTGTTCTCACATGTTTCTCTGGGTTTATAAGGCTGCCTTTTCCCTAACTTGCACTGTCCCTTACCCAGGTGTCTCTCATTATCCTCCAAGCCTGCCCTTAGATCAGCAGAGCTTGGGTGTGGCTTAGCTTCAGTAAGCGCGTGTTTTTTCCCTTTGCCTGCACCCTGAAAGCTATAGATACCTTGCCTGTCTCCTTCCTTAAAGGTAGATTTAAAATTTTCCTTTGTTTGCATGGGCTCAGTCATGCTCTCCTCATCACAATTGTAACCACTTAGAAAGTTTGCTGATGGGTGGAATAAATATTGTTAAAACAAACAAACAAACAAACAAATAAATCTCCAAGGTCCTTCCCAAAGAGGAAGCAGCCCTTGAAGGGAGGTTTGCATAGTCGCAGCTTGGAGGCTGCATCAGCTGACCAGTTGCAGAGCCAGAACCGCCACTTGTCCACTACTACCACTGCCATAGGCTTAAAAGAGATCCTGATGAGGTTGTACAGGGCATCGGCCACATAACTGGCCACTGACTCCAATCTCGCAACCTCCAAGCTGTCCAGCAATTGCTTTACCCAGCATAAGAGAGGTTGAGCCAAACCTGTGCACAGCACAGCTTGAGAGCCTGAAGCCATAAAGACCTCGATGCCAGTTGAAGGACTGATTCCATCTGCAGGATGCCTGCAAGCTAAAGCCCTCATGAAACAAGTGGAGGAGCTCAGAGAAGAGGTGTTGAGGTTGAGAAGCATTTGAAACAGCGAGAAATACATTAATGAGATGCTTCTTGAAACATCCAAGCTCTCTGACAGAGGTGAAGATGGGAGGCTTCAGAATGAAGAGAGTTGGACATGAGTCACCAGAGCCTGCAGAATCAACACTCCAACTCCTCCAGCCCTTGAATTGAAGAACCAGTATGCAGCTCTGGAAGTGGAGGAGGTGAAAGCATCCTAGGAAAGAGAAGAACAGAGTTCATGCACCCCAAAGTTGCAGAATCAGTGACTACAAGGATGCAAAGGGTAGTGGTGGTTGGTGACTTTCTTCTAAGGGGTACTGAGGTGTCCATCTGCCGACCAGACTTGATGTCCAGAGAAGTGTTTTGTCTGCCAGGTGCCAAAATCTGAGATGTTAAGGAGAGTTTGTCGAGAATCATCAAGCCTACTGACTATTATCCAATGTTGCTCATCCATGTTGACACAAATTATACTGTTAGGTATTCCTCTGAGCATATCAAAAGTGACTTCATGGCCCTGGGACAGAGGGTGAAGCAGATTGGTGCACATGTGGTATTCTTTTCAGTCATCCCTGTTGAGGGTAAAGGCCGAGGCAGAGAAGCTCGCATCCTGGAGATGAATGCATGGCTGCATGGATGGTGTCCTGGACCATGGGATGATGTTCCAAGGACTGCAGAGCAGAGATGGCATCCATCTGTCCAAGAGGGGTCAAAGTGTCTTCAGCAGCTGACTGGCTAACCTACTGAAGATGGCTTTAAACTAGATTTGTTGGGGATGGGTGAAGAAAGTCCACAGGTAAGTGAAAGATTAAATACCTCTGTAGAAATGGGTGAAAGGGGTAACTTCTAGAAAGCGGTGCGAATAAATGTCTGTAGGATGGGAAATAAGATCTCAGATGTTGAGGCTAACTTCCCTAGTTACCCGTGTAAAGGCCTCATCCGGGCTTTTCAAAGGGCACCTACATGGGTCGTGCCCTTTGAAAATCCCTGATATGTCCCTAATGTGCCAAGATGCTATCTGCATAGCATCGGGGCGTGTTGGGATGTTCCAGGGCGGAGCAGAGGCAGGCCATGACGCTATCTATGGAGCACTGATTTTCGATGCTACACAGTTAGCACTCTGTGCCTTAAAGATAGGTGTGGGAAAACCTCGCCTATCTTTAAGGTGCTGGGGCTAACCGTGTAGCATTGAAAATTGGTGACCACATTGACCTACACGCCCCTCTGGATCCTCATCAACATGGTTTTCGCCCAGATCACAGTGTAGAGACACTCCTCATCCATCTATTTGATAATCTTCTCAAAGGTATTGGCAACATAAGAAGAGGTTTCCTATTAATCTTCGTCGACATATCATCTGCCTTTGACACAGTCTCCCACAACATCCTCCTGGAGCGACTGTCATCAATTGGGATCCAGGACATCACCCTTAAGTGGTTCCAGTCATATCTCGAAGACAGACAGCAGACAGTCAAATCTGGTCCACTCACCTCAACAACTTTCCACACTGTCCAAGGAGTTCCTCAAGGATCTTTGCTCTCTGCCCTCCTATTTTCATATATGTACAGCCAATTTGCAACATTTTCAAGAAACACAACATACAATATGCCATATATGCAGATGTATCATGGCCTACACACCAATACAGTTAGACTCTCCAGACCTCACTACAATGTCAAACTGTTTCCACGACATGAAAATATGGCTTACCGAAAACAACCTCAACATTAACATCAAGAAAACAGAAGCAATAATCATTACAAGGAACACTGAATTCAACTCACCTGCTTCAATCAAAATCTCCAACTCACAAATCACAATAAAAGATGAACTCCGTTACCTAGGTGTCATTATAGACAAGAACCTCGATCTACAAGCTCACATTAACAAAATCTCCAAGTCTTCCTTCCACAAGCTTGCAACAATTATTAGTCTAAAACCTCTCATAAGTCAAGAACACTTCCTCAGAGTATGTCAGTCCATCATAACGCCATCTCTGGATTACTGTAATGTTCTATTACAAGGACTGCCTAAACAAACGATTCAACCCCTGCAACTGGTCCAAAACACCGCTGCCCGAACCGTCATGGGATCATCCCGACAAGAACGAATAACGCCCCTCCTGCACCAACTGCATTGGCTACCAATAACACTACGTGTCAAGTATAAATCTGCCCTGACCATCTTTAAGATCAAAAACAACTTCACAGCCGGAAGTCTCCAAGACCTCATGTGCACCAAACCTAACAGACATATGAGAAACAGCGACATCAATACCATACCAACACCCAAATTGTTCACAAAAACCAAACAAACTACTTCTAAGAGAGCTGTCTTGCTTACCGCGCCCTCTATCTGGAACAATCTCCCAGAGAAAATGAGAACCACCAAAGACATAAAGGAATTCTGAAAACAGCTCAAGACTCTACTTTTCATAGAACACTTCAACGAAACCTGATTGCCCCTTCCCTTATGGACAATTACACACACATTTGTACATAAGTTTAACGTTAACACTCCCAGTTTCCCCTATCCCTTTTGTGAATACCAATGAAGTTAATCTGTAATTGGTTAAGCGTTGTTTCCCTGTTGTAAGTTCACTGTAAACTGAAGTTTTATTGTAAACCGCCTTGATTCAAGATAAGGCGGTATAGAAAAATTGTTAAATAAATAAAATAAATAAATAAACTTTGTCTTCATTCCTGCTCGTGGATGGCCTTTCAGAACGTTCGTCACTTTCAACAATTTGGTGGCCCTCATGGAAATGTTTGTACCAGTCATAAACTCGAGCACAACTCATGCATTCATCGCCTTTCACTTGCTGTAACTTGTCATAAGTCTCTTTGCACGAATCTCCAAGTTTCTGGCAGAATTTAATGCAAATTCGCTGTTTAATTTTTTCACTCATCGTAAATCTGATGAACTACTTTTACATGATACCAAACATCACATGATTAAAAAAAGTACAGGTGTGCTGCAGCCACGCTACACGCTACACTCTGCACATGCCCAGCACATAACTAGGTCACTGCATGCTTAATAGCATCGTGGTGTGATGTATTGTTATATAGCTACACACAGGGGCGACCCAAGGGGGGTGCGGGGCCATGTGCGGAGACTCGGTGCGGGGCCTCATTTGCATAAGTGACCTTATTTGCATAAATATTTGCATAATGTTACCATACACTAACTTTTAGTAAACATGTCTCTTAATGAGTGTATAGAGAAAGAAAGACTAAAAGATTTCTACATTACTATAATCCAGTGCCAACCGCCAGGCACATTAGGAACTACTACAAACGCTGCCCATTTAGAACCCATAGCAAACCTGCCGTATCCTGACAGCATTACCAGGACTCACAAAGCACCATACCCTACCTATCAAAAGGCAACACTGCAAATATTAAACCAATACATTTCAGAGAATACTGGGGAAAGAGAACAAGTGGCAATGTCAAATAGGAATTACATAAATAGAATACCTCAGCTCAGTTACACATGCATAGACCATCACCAAACAAGGAATCACAATTTAGAAACAGGAAGGCAATAATTAAACTGGGAACCCCAAAAGCCAAACTTGGAATGTACAACAACACTGTAGAAATAAAACTATAAATTAATTTCCTCTTGTACCAAACAAAGCGCAGACGTTAATGATGCACATTTCCCAGAGCTTTCATATTCCAGCTAATAAATTCAAAATAAAGAGATATCTTTCTACCTTTTGTGCATTTTTTTCAGTTGCAATTGCTCCAGCCACTTTCTTCTGGTTTCTTCATGTTTTCTGCTAACTGTCCATCGTCTGCTGTCCATTTGTTCTTTCTTCTCTCTTCTAGTTTTTTTTTCCATTCTCTCTCTCTACATCTGCTTTGACATACTAATCTTTCTCCATTTGCTCTTTCCTCATTCCTATTTCATCCATACAAATTTTACCCCTCCATCCTCAATCCCCACTTACTCTCCCAATACCCGGCCAATTGTAGATTTTTCATCCCTCCCACACAAAATATTTTTCCCCTCTCCATTTTACTCTCCCAGCCCCATCCCATTGTAATCCTCCCCCAACATCAGCTCCCTTCTAGTTCCAGTCTCACCCAGCATCCATTCCCTTCTAGTCCCTGCATCAGCCCATTTCCAGTCCTAGCCCCCCATCAACCCATTTCCAGTCCTAGCTCCCCCATCCATTTTCAGTCTGAGTCCCTTCATCAGCTCATTTCCAATCCTAGCTCCATCAGCCCATTTCTAGTCATTTCCTAGCCCCACCATCAGCCCATGTCAAATTCTAGCTCCCCTCCACTCAGCCCAATTCCAGTCCAAGCCCCCCATGAGCCTACTTCCAGTTCTAGCCCCTCCATGAGTCCATTTCAATTCAAGCCCCCACCACAGCCCATTTCCAATCTTAGCTCCCCCCAACAGCCCATTTCCAGTCCTATCCTAGCTGCTCCATCAGCCCATTTTCAGTCCTAGCTCCCTTCCCTCACAGCCCATTTCCATTCCAAGCTCCCTCCCCATCAGCTATTTGCAGTTCAAGCCTCCCCTTCCACTCAGCCCATTTCCAGTCATAGCAACCCCCCAACCCATTACCAGTCCTAGCCCCCCATCAACCCACTTCCAGTCCTAACCCCCCCATCACCCCATTTTCAGTTTAAGCCCCCCCTATAACCCATTACCAGTCCTAACCCCCATCAGCCCACTTCCAGTCTTAACCCCATCAGCCCATTTCCAGTCAGCCCCCCATAGCTCATTGCTAGTCCTAAACCCCCTCCCATCAGCCCACAGCCCATTACCAGTCCTAACCACATCAGCCCTCCTCAAGTCCTAACCCCTCCCCATCAGCCCATGTCCTATCCTAGCCCCCCATAGCCAATTATCAGTCCTAACCCCCCCACCATAGCCCATTAGCAGTCCTAACCCCCCATCACCTCATTTCCAGACAGCCCCCATCAGCCCACAGCCCATTACCAGTCTTAACCCCCCCATAGCCCATTACCAGTCCTACCCCCCCCCAACAGCCCACAGCCCATTACCAGTCCTAACCCCTCCCCATCAGCCCATTTCCTGTCCTAGCCCCCCCATAGCCCATTACCAGTCCTAACCCCCCCATAGCCCATTACCAGTCCTAACCCCCATCACCCCATTTCCAGACAGCCCCCATCAGCCCACAGCCCATTAGCAGTCTTAACACCCCCCCCCATAGCCCATTACCAGTCCTAACCCCTCCCCATCAGCCCATTTCCTGTCCTAGCCCCCCATAGCCCATTACCAGTCCTAACCCCCCATCGCTCCATTTCCAGACAGCCCCCATCAGCCCACAGCCCATTGCCAGTCTTAACCCCCCCCGCCCATTACCAGTCCTAACCCCCCCCCATCGGCTTATGGCAAAATTTAAAAAAAAAAGAAAAAAGCTGGCTCTGGCTGCTGCTGCTGCCGCCGTCGCGGCAGCGGCAGAATGAAGTGTCCTGCGGGGCCTCCTCTGCTCGCTGAGCCCCTCTGCAAGGGCTTTCAATTTCGCGAAGGGAGAGTGTCTCCCTCGCGTCTCTGTTAAGCCCACAGGGGCTAATGGGAAATTTCCCATCTGCCCCTTTAGACGCGAGGGGCTGATGGGAAATTTCCCATTAGCCCCTGCGGGCTTAACAGAGACACGAGGGAGACACTCTCCCTTCGTGAATCTGAAAGCCCTTGCAGAGGGGCTCAACGAGCAGAGGAGGCCCCGCGGGACACTTCATTCTGCTGCTGCCGCGGCGGCAGCAGCAGCAGCCAGAGCCAGCTTTCTTTTTTTTTTAATGTAATTAAAAAAAAAGCAGAATGTTCTTTGCGCGGGGCCCCCTGAAACGTGGGGCCCTGTGCAAAAAACATTCTTGCTCAATGGACGGGCCAGCCCTGGCTACACAACAAGTCTTGATACTTTATGATCACATTTCGTATGTGATATAAATACTCCTGATATACCTTACTTGAAAGGAAATGAAGTAAATACATTTGCTCTTTTCACAATTTTTGTGGAAAGGTAGTAAACCTTGTATAAAGTTATTGATGATGATGATGTATACCCAGAATAATTTATTTATTTAACCAGTTTTCTATACCGCATTATCCTGCAGTCAAAGCAGTTTACATTATGTAATCACTACAGACAGATACTGGATATGTTCCCTTGTCCCCAAAGGGCTCTCAATCTATGTGTACCTGAGGCAATGGAGGGTTAAATGGCTTGCCCAAGGTGGTTTAAGGTTACCTAGATTACCACTGTAAAATATTGTGTGTACTGTAATATGCAACACATAGGGGACTGGTTACGAGGTACCTCCTATTTTACTCCACTGTTAGTCAAAACATTCTTGTGGTAGCCGTTAGATCCTAAATATTTGCTTCATGCATCTGGGACAAAATTTTTTAAAGAAAAAAGCAGCATGTTTTGTTGTGCCCCTTGTGCTTAATGTGCCATTGGCTTGTAAATTATTTGCTCTTTAACAATAAAATAACTCCCTTTTTGCCATTACAAGGAAACACAGATTTTCCAGCTGGAATGAGTGGAGGGTGTTTAATGAATGGGCGTGATGAGGTATTTGCTGAATAGCAGATGTGATAAATAGCGAAGGCAAGTTTTTTTGCTTTCCGAGCACTTTTTAAGACCTTCCAAGTGGAAAGAAGGGATCGGTTTGCTTATGTGAAGCTGCATCATTATTTGAACATTTTACCTGTTGTTAATTTGACAGAGGAAGTAGGAGAGGAACTAGAGGAGTGGTTTATTTTAACTGTGGAATAACCTCCCAGTTTATTACAAGACCCTGAGAGGTAACTGTGAAGAAATCAGTTTCAACTGAAAATAGAAAACTGCAAGCTTGATTTGGCAGTTGGGGGACTGTCAGGGTGCTTTGCTGAATGCATTCAAAAGATTCTAGGGCTAACAGAAAATGCAAATTTGCAAGAACAGCACTATATAAAAATTATCAATATTAAAAAAGTACTTTTCTAATATGTTCAATACATTTTAATATATACTCAATTTTCAAACACTATTGACATGCTTTTATCCTTTTTTATACACAAGTATAGTGGCTTCCAACACTTCTGCAAAACAAAGCCAAACGGCTCTATTAGTTAAATAACTATCACCATCCAAAAGAGTACACAAAGGTTAACTGCAAAAGTTCACTTCTAAACTCCTGCAAATCCAACCATCATCGCCTGCTCAGATTTGATACAATTCTTAATACCCCGAGAAGAAGAGGTGGCACATGCAGGAGACATATCAGATCTCCAAAACCATGAAACCTATTTGGTTTTCCAAAGAAGTGGCTGCTCAGATAAAGGCAAAAAACACAGCTTTCGCAAAATTCAAAAGCTTGCAAACAGAAGAACACAGAAATGAATACAGGATCAAACTTAAGAGTCAAAAAGAGAAATAAGGATAGGAAAATCAAAGGCAGAGGAAAAGATGGCTAAAGATGTTAAGGGTGGCGACAAAACTTTCTTCAGGTATATTCGGGAAAGGAAGAAGATCAGAGTTGGAATTGCAGGACTCAGAAGTGCTGGGAAAGGTCTCGTGGAAAGTGACAGAAAAAGCGAAATTGCTAAACAAATACTTCTGCTCTGTTTTCACTAAAGAAAATCCTGGAGATGGACCAGCTGTGACTCCCAAATATAAAAATTGGAATGAAGTAGATACCACACCATTCACAGAAGACGAGGTGTTGGAACAACTTGATAAACTGAAAGTGGACAAAGCCATGGGACCGGATGGGATACATCCCAGGATACTCAAAGAGAGGTTCTTGCAGGGCCGTTAAAGGATGTATTCAACAGATCCATGGAAACAGGACAAGTTCCTGAGGACTGAAGAATGGCTGATGTCGTACTTCTACACAAAAGTGGTGACAGGGAAGAAGTGTCAAACTACAGACCCGTGAGCCTTACCTCGGTGGTGGGAAAAGTAATGGAGGCACTCCTGAAAGAGCGAATAGTGAACTTTCTCAAAACCAACAGGTTGCAAGATCCGAGGCAACATGGTTTTACTGAAGGATGGTCTTGCCAAACAAATGTGATTGAGTTCTTTGACTGGGTGACCAAGGAACTAGATCAGGGGCATGCGATGGATGTCATCTACATGGATTTCAGCAAAGCCTTTGATACTGTTTCTCATAGGAGGCTTGTCAATAAACTCAGTAGCTTGGGGATGGGTCCCAAGATGGTAAACTGGATTAGAAATTGGTGGACTGACAGACGACAGAAAGTGATGATACATGGAGCTCACTCGGATGAAAGGAAGGTGATTAGCAGGGTGCCCCAGGGTTCGGTCCTGGGCCTGGCACTGTTTAATGTATTTGTGAGTGATATTGCTGAAGGACTGAATGGAAGGGTCTGTCTTTTTGCAGATGACACAAAAATTTGCAACAGAGTGGACTCCCCCGAGGGAATGGATAACATGAGGAAAGATCTACAAAAGCTGGAAGAATGGTCTAATGCTTGGCAATTATGATTTAATGCGAAAAAGTGCAGTGTCATGCACTTGGGTAGCAGAAATCCAAGGGAAATGTATGCAATAGGGGCGAAGAGGTTGGTGTGCATGGTTCAGGAGAAAAGACCCTGGTGTGATTATCTCTGATGATTTCAAGGAGGCAAAACAGTGCGAGAAGGCGGTGGCAAAAACCAGGAGGATGTTGGGCTGCATACAAAGAGGGATTACCAGCAGAAAGGAAGAGGTACTTATGCTACTGTACAAGTCACTGGTGAGGCCTCACTTGGAATACTTTGTTCAGTTTTGGAGACGATATCGTGCAAAAGATGTAAAAAGACTGGAAACTCTTCAGAGGAAGGCGACCAAAATGATTTGGAGCCTGCATAAGAAACCTTATGAGAAGAGACTTGAAGATGTAAATATGTACACTTTGGAGGAGAGGAGGGATAGGGAATATGTGATTCAGACTTTAAATACTTAAAGAGGAATGATGAACAAACAAACCTCTTCCAAAGACGGGGAAGCTGCAAAACTAGAGGGCATAACATGAAGCTGCAAGGTGGTAAATTGAAAGGCAATGTTAGGAAATATTTTTTTCACTGAAAGGGTGGTGGATGTTTGGAATGCTCTCCTGATGGAAGTGGTGGGGGCAAACACGGTGACAGAATTCAAAACAACATGGGACAAGCACAGCGGATCCCTTTACAGCAACAGGATAAAAACAAAATAAACGGAACCATCTAACTTCTCAACAAATAGGGGTGTCCTACATGGAGTGGTGGGTCCACCCCTAAACAAAGACATAGGGAGGGGTGGCCTGCACAGAGCGACAGGTGCACCTACTCTTGCTGTATTGCTGGGCAGACTGGATGGACCATGCCGGTCTTTATCTGCCGTCATTTACTATGTTACTATGTTACTGTAATTTTCTGTTAAGAGCATATATATCGCTGTGAAGAGTCTGATTGACTCGGCTTATAAATGACGCTAATAGTGTGAAATGTGCAGCGATAGAGGTGACTCTAGGCCATATGTTCTGGGGTTACCCCAAGATAAAATGTTTTTGGGTTCTTTAAATGAGTTATTTAACGTGTATATTGACGTACTTATACAGATAATGCTCCTCTGCTTTTGTTTGCTGATTTTTAATCAGCCCCCACTTTACTAATAGCTCTTATAACTGGCATCACTTGTGGCATGTAAAAGTATCTTTGTAAAGTGGAGAGATGTGACATTGCCTATGTTGACCCTATGAAGGCTCTCTTTGCATGAGCTGATGGCGATGACTAAAACGAAGGTTGGTTGCCTGTTATAGGGAGATGGAGAGACTTTCAAAACATATGACGTGCTTATTGGGATTCATTGTTTCCTCTGGCATGAAGCTTAGGGGCATGTTTACTAAAGGTTAACGTGCATTAATGAAGCTAGTGCGTGTTACGTGCCACTTTGTCCATAGAAATAAAAGACTCGGGCACTTAACGTGCGTTGACTTCATTAAAGCGTGCTAAATTCTTTAGTAAATATGCTCCTTGGTGCTGAATCTATGAAAGAGATAATAATTAAGGGGATGTTTGAGAGGAGTATGTCTGTGGCTGAAAGAATTAAGTATTTGAGTAGAATAGAGGGATGAAGGGTCAGTGGGTATGAAAGGAATCTCTCCAGGTATTCTGTAGTGTATATGAACCAATGCACTGCAGTTGATTTTAATTATTGCTGTTGGCTGAATTGACTGTGGAGAGAAGGGAACAAGGACAGGGATGCGGGGATAGGAGAGGGAGTGAGGGGTAGAAGGGAGCAATGTTCCCTCTAATTTTCTGTAGGCTGTGTGCGCATAAAATATCAGCTGTGCAGCTTTTGAAGGAAGGTTAAATTTTGGTGCGCCACATAACGACACTCGGAGTTAAATACTTTAAAATTTGACTACACGTCAGAATACAGTTTGTACACCACACTGATTGCACTAGAAAATATTGTAGAACTTGTGAAAACCGTAAATACACAACAACTTTTAAATTTTAAGACATCTGTGTTGTTTTCTATCAGAATCAGAACCGTAATTTTTGTGCGCTCTGTTGTAAAGTATGTGTGCTCACTCGGCGAGATGTGTGCGCGCGCACACGCGCACAGCTTAGAGGGAACAGTGGAAGGGAGTATATAAATATAAGAATTAAAAAGTGTTGCTTGTTAATTAACTATGTATGATACTTGAGCATTTGGCGTAAGCTCACTGAGAATTGTTCTTGATCACCCTGGGCTTGTGCAAGAGTATATGTTTGTATTTAGGTAACTGGACATCCAAATAGCAGATGAAATTTAATGTGGCAAGTGCAGAGTGATGCGCATGGGGAAGAATAATCCAAATTATAACTACACAATGCTAGATTCCACATTAGGTGTCAGCGCCCAAGAAAAGGATCTAGGCATCATTGTGCACACTACATTGAAATGTTCTGCTCGGTGTATGGCAGTGGCCAAAAAAACAAACAGAATGTTAGGAATTATTAGGAAAGGAATAAAGAATAGAACAAAGAATATCATAATGCTTCAGTATCTTTATCTTTTATCTTTATTTGATTTCTTGATTTACCACACCTTCGGAACCAGCAGGGCGGTTTACAATGGGGCAAAAAAATATTAGTGGCACAAAGCCTGAAACAGAAAGGAACTAAATTTTCTGACAGGAAAGACAGCAATCACACCAGAAATAAAAGGAAGAGAAAAGAGGAGGAGAGGTCAGAGTGAGGCAGGAAAAGATTAGAGGGGGGGGGGGGATCAGGAGGGGGAAGGTCATAGGCAACACAAAAAAGATGTGTTTTAAGAAGAGATTTGAATTTGGGAGAGGAAGGGGAAGGGAGTTCCATAGGGATGGTCCTAAGAAGAAAAAAGCTGAGTGACAGGTTTGTTCTAGGTGGGCACGAGCTGGGGAGGGGAGATCTAGGCAGTTGATATGTATGGATCGAAGACAATGGGGCACCGGACGGAACTGTAGGAGTCAGCCAGGTATTGTGGGGTGTATGTATAGAGGGCCCTATGGGTTAGGATTAACATTTTGAAGGTGATTCGGTAGGGAACTGGCAACTAATGCAGCTGGATAAGGTGGGGTATAATGTGACTGTAGCGGGTGGTATGGGAGAGAATCTACACAGGGACTTGTGAATTGGATTGGCCACTGTTGGAAACAGGATATGGGCTTGAAAGGCCTTTGGTCTGGCAATTCATGTGTTCTTATGTTCGTGCAGTTTCAGTCCTTATTCATGGCCTGCTTAAAGATCAACAATTTTATCTATGGCAAAATCCATTTATTGTGCAACCTGTTTTCAAACAGATGGATGTGAAATATAAGGTCCAATGGACTCCAGGTTTCAACAAAGTTCAGCTTTCACTCTCTTCCATTTGATAGAAGCAGCTATAAGGAAGGCCAAAAAGTGTAGGGAGTTTTCCAATACTCCTCTTGATAAAGATCCATGGCCACAGGACCACTTTGGCAAGAAAATATTTCAAGGAGCCATGTCTTCAGGCCACATAGCAGCTCATCAGTTTTATGACACCAATACATGCCTACAGTCTTTCAAAAAAGTACAAGCTTTTTTATCCAGCCTTTCACCGCAGGTTCAGATTCAGCTAGCTTCCATATTAGCAGAAATGGGCGAGTGAAGTACTCATCTTATATGCAGTGTATGTCATCATCGATAACCTTGCTAAAGAAGAAAAAACATACACACCAAAAAATACTAGTAGGTAATAACAATGTGGAGCCCGATTCTGGGAACGGGCTGTCTGGACATCCCCGCTGAAGTTGGGGCCATTAGGACTCGATTCTGGTCCGCAGGAACAAAACATTCCTGTGGGAGCCAGAATTGGGCCCAAGGATGGTCCAGCGTGCCCCTCCTGCCTGTGAGGACGTCCTCCCAGCAGGTGCCCCAGACATTCGCAGCTCTGGAGCCCAAAATCCCCACCGCCTGACCCATGGCTGGCCTCCTGTGGCCTGGAACGGTTGGCGGGGACCCCCGGCCCCGGTGGTGGCTGCCATGCAACGATTCTCTTAAAAATGCTGCTTCTACCACCTCTGAGGTGCTATAAGTAGTATGCCCAAGCAGGCCTGGCAGCACGTACAGGGCCGTAACTGGAATCGGCTCTGTACGTGCTGCTGGGTGGCCCGCCCCTGCTCTGCCCCCTGCCGGCTTTCTCTATCCTGAAGCACAGGACGTATGGAGAGAACTGATGGGGGAATAGAATTTAGGCGGATTGCAGGGCTGCACATACAGGCCGATTCCGGTCCTGGCGGGATGTGGAACAGCCCCAACCCGCGTTCTGGAATGGGGCCATAATAAATACATTTAATAAAATAATAAATACAAGAAGTTAAAAGTCCATATTGTGCACAATGTATGCAGCATGATCATGTTTTGGCATATGCTTCCATCATGGGTTAGAATACAAATCTAATACAAGCAGAAACACAAATTAAAATTCTTTGCATGGTATTTACACATTACACTATAGACAATGGGGGTTATTTTGGAAGCCCTATTTGTGCTTTGGTCATCTGAAAAATGGCATAGACACGTCCAAAGTACAGAGACATCTCCAGAGACATTTTAGAAGCCGAGTCTGTGGACATCCCTGGTGCGCGGCCATCCAAGTCTGAACAGAGAACTGGTGGAGGTGTGGCCAGGGCATTCCTAAGAATTTGGATATTCCCGCCTGGACTCAGAAATGTCCTGGATGTCCAGAGTCACATCTAAGTTTAGACCTGCTCCAGGCACAGGCAGGCATCTGGAAAGTGTTCATTTTGGCTGAAAAACATCCAGAGGGTGTAGAGAAGAAAGCACTCCATCATCCCCAGTACTCAGAACAATCTCACTGGTAGCAGCAGTGGGATTTCAACTCTGGCTTCTGTTCCTAGCCCACTACTCGAACCATTAGGCTATTTCTAGACATTCAAGTTCTGAAATATATTCTGAGGATGTCGATGTAGACACCCCCGCAAGACATCCATTTTGTATGTCCCCATTTGTGAAATCCTGTCTGCAACTAGACATGTCTGCTTTTTTTTAGATGTCCTGGCTTAGACATCCCAGATTGCATTTGGATGTCCTTTCTAAAATTCCCCTCAATATGACTTATGTACACATTAAATAAAAAGAGCTATACCTTACTGATATAAAGGCACAGTTTATCAACACTACAAGTTAATGTCTGTGCGATAAAAAGAGAGATCACTTGGGAACACTTGGACTAAAATTCCTAAGTTATTAAGAAGTCAGTTCATAAAAAACAAATTCATAAAAAGTGACTACCCATTTATATATATATACTAAAAATGTTTCCTTACCACTGCAGAAAAGATCTTCAACCAAAAGAGAATGACATCTCAGGGAAATTGTGCAAGCACCAGACTTTCACTATAATAAAACAAAACAAAGAATCACGACTGGATTTTTTAATATCATCTACTTCTCCATATTATATCTACCATCTCAAATACAGCAATCCCTTCGGTTGTTAAATAATTCTGACCCATCATTAACAGCAAGTGGAAGCACCCTCTCTTGCTGCAATGTTACTTCTCTGTTAGTAAAGATTGTAAAACACTACATACAAATAAATAGCCGCACTGCAAGAATAATTGTAATCCAAGGGATATGTAAGTGGTGCAACCACAGAAGATACATGTATGGAAGGGTCGCTGATTTCATTGCTGGTCTTCCAGGAAGCCCGACAAAATCTAGTTCCCGTGCATGGCTGTGTGGAGGGCGGGGCGGGAGGGGGGGAGCAGGGTGAATTTCTAACTTGGTATGGTCCTGTTGTAATCAATCCCCTTCTATATTCATAAAAATAAACAGCATGAGTGATAAAAATATCCAAAACTTACAGTGCTGGCACTTCAGCCTAAAGCATGAGCTTGCCCATGACAGCTAGGCAATTAAAATTTTTTTTACTCACTATCGCTGCCATTTTAAAGGGAGTTTCCCGCCTCTCTACTTCAAAGAAGTTGCCATAGTGACTGAAGTCACCAGCACACTATCCTTAAAACTCAAATCGTCAGAGCTCTGTTTCATTTAACAGCACAAGTAAATTATTCCCTAGGATAAATTAAAAGATCGATCCTATATCAACCTTCTGTTACCAACAAAATTTATATGCTGATTCTACCTTCAATCTGATAAACTCAATATTTTAATAATTCAAAATATAACCCTCTATCATTCTAAAACTAAACTCAGACAAGTAATCTAAGTGATTGATGTCTTAATTGAACCGATATAATGATCAATATTCTCTTATTCAGCACCCTTAAAATCATGGAATGAATCACTTAACGCAGGCAAAAAAGCAGGGAAAGCTATTGTCTTCCAGAATGCCATTCTGTGCTGTTTCCAAAAGACTCCCACTGTCATTGTTTAAAAAAATACGCATATCCAAAAACATTTTTCACATAATTAATGTAGCAGGGAGTAGAGTTAAAAGTATTCCACTAATATGATCAACAGAAAAATCAACCAAAGACGATACAAAAAATCGAAGGGGCTGGACACTGAAAACCATTATCTGGAGAGGCAACAGGAGGCGATCCAGATAAGGGTGCTGAATATTTCCATGGACCTCCCCGACACTATCTGGTGAGTGCAGATTATCAGTGTTATTCAAGTCTATCAAATACATCCTTTTCTTATGAATAATTTGGCTAAATGGTATAGCCTTTAAGACCCTACGAGCCCCCCCCCCCCTGATTTCTTATGACAAGTACAACAACACGGAATATATCACAAACCTGGATTATCAGTGTTATCTGGTGAGTGCAGGGGTCACCCATAAGCAAAGCTAGGGCAGTACCGTCACTTATCCAGACAGCGCAATTCTGGGCTGGCATTTATCAGGACAACTTACCCCATTACCTCCCACACACCCCCACTATATCATACAGCCGCTACATGATGTAAAACACTGTAATCATACCTAATATGTAATACAATCGATTTGTACATAGTTTCCTAAGTTTGCTATAAACTTGAATGTAAATAGTTCCCCAAGTTCTCCTCCATGTTAACCCCCCGTTTTATGTAAACGACGGCCAATGTATCTGGTCAAGTGTTCTATTGTTTTGATGTAAACCGCGCTGATGACAAATAGCGCGGTATATAAGAAATGTTAAATAAATAAATAAATAAACTTAGGCTGCATGAAAGCAAGCTTAAGTTATGGAAATTATGCTCTCTGGATAGGAGTCACCTCTTATCTGGTTAGCACCACTCCACCTGGATAGTCGTCAGCAGTCAGCCACTGATATTTAAGTGCAGCGGCTGACTGCTGGGTGTTTGAATATTGGCTCTTTTGAAAATCAGGCCCTAATCGTAAAGTGTTCCCACTGAAATCACATATTTTGAAAAAACTGTGTGAATAAATATCAGAAAATAATTTTATAAAATACTCACTACATCAAAATTACTGTATTATAATTAAAAATAAAAAAAAACCCAGTAGTCTCCTGATATAAATCAACCTTTGTCATTTAGACATGATGTGTATCTGTGTATAACACATTCTAACAAGTCTGATAGATTTTACTGTTTTTTTTATAAGAAATTCTATCGCCTGATTAAGCCCATTAGGATATACAGTATTAAAATTAAAAATAAACTTTTGCTCCATTCTCGGTAATTGGTTGTCAGTATCACTTCCCCTCCAAGACAATTTTGCTACATAAATCAAATGGAATCTAAGGTCTTCAAGGTTGTGTTACTTCTTCATGGACAAGCAGGATGAGTCAGCCACAAACTGTTGATGTCATCTGATGGCACTTGGATGGAATCGCGTTCTCATAAAGAGAATTACTCTGACCATTTGCTAGTCACCCCACCACAGTGTCCGTCCATTCCTACCTCAGTCTGTTCTATCCACCTGGCCAGATGGACAGATTCTCTTCCTCTCAACCTTTCTTCAGTTTCCTCCCTTTTCTTTATTCCTTAGTTCTTTGCTTCTAACAATGGACTCATCTCACAATGGACTGGCTATGAATAGGACTTGACAGTCCCCTGGAAAGATCTCACCTCTGATGGACTGTGTCCCCTGCTGATCCCATGACTATGATGGTTTAATCTGCCATCTGATCACATGGCCTTTGACCCTCCTCATTAGATTACGGCATGCAGTGCCCCAAGGATTGAAAGCGGGTCCTGCCCCAAGCTCCGCAGTGATGCATATATCTTATGACTGCCGAATGAACAGTTGTTTAATGCTCTGCAACAGGCACCGCCGACTAATCATTTCCCATACCTAAGGAGGAGTTGCACTGACTGTAGTTGCCATTTGCAGGCCTTGAACAGTCTGAGTTCTCGGGACAATGTTCTCTTCCTGTACCCCCTTTTTTCGATTGGTGTGGCCAGAGTGACCCAGTGGGTACTCCAAGTTCTCCCATCTGGCCCGATCCCACAGCACCAAGAACTGTTGTGCAAGGGGGTGAGAAAATCTTTGGTTCTGACTTCAAGGCTTCACTGCTCTTGAGCTGGCTGTGGGCACCGGTCAGATCATGCCAAGTGCAGCACAATAGGAACAGCAGGGCATGAGCCTCTGAACTGTGCAGGCATGCACGCAGTGCTCCACTGATCTCCACTCAAAAGCTCTTCAGTGCCGTAGAAGCATGTTGCTTTATAATTGCTGGTGCACAGGCTCCGATGGCAGGGTCCTTTGGCACCATTGTGCTGCCTAGAGCTGCCCACATAGGTGCTTCAGCCCTGTCCAGGGCCGACGAGCACTCCTGCTGACTTCAGATGTGCTAAGCTGTATAAAATCTTGAAGGTAGCGCAGCATGCTGTCTGGTTAATGTCTCCTCTTGCTGCACCTGAAGTTAGTGCAGTCTGTGGGGAATCTGTCATTAGTCACCTCCCTCGATATCCCAGGGTACCGCCCTGTGCCGAGTAGCATGCTGCAGCCAAGTGTCGACGCAGCCCTACACACCTGCACCAGCCATCGGGCAGACCACCCAGCAAAAGTCTGAAAGCTCATTATGCTTCACATGCTCTGATCTAAATGAGGCACCTGGTCAGTTGGGGATGAGGGTGATAGGATTAACTAGCATTGGCAGGATTCTCCTTACCCCATTGCCAAAAAATAAATCATGCTCTGACTGCAGGACTGCCATTTCTGACTTCCTTGTCTCTTCTGGACCCTTGGACAGATTTGCTGCCTACCATAATAGGCTTCTCTGGTAATGCCTCATTTCTGCAACAGAAACGGGCAGGCTCTAGCTCCCAGAGATCTATCCTCTGCTATGTTTTATTTATTTATTTAACCATTTTTCTATATCACCTTTGTCCAAGGCGGTTTACATCTAACAACATAACATAATCTCAATGGATTTGTTTTACAATAAACAGGGAGAAGTAACTTGGTGATAAATATGAGGTTAACAAGGGAAGGGGGATAGGTGACAGTTCAACAGAGGATCAGGTATATTACATCATTTATCATGGATCATTTATATTACAGAGGGGGATAACTGTGGAAGGTTGATTTGGATGACTGATCATGATATTATGAAAAAGCTATAGTTAGGTATTGTTATAAGGTCCATAGTTCTCCTTGAATAGGTGTGTTTTTAGTAGTTTTTTCAGATCTTTAGTTAATTGTGCAGCTCTGATGGTTTGAGGCAGAGAGTTCTAAATTGTGGGAGCATACAGTGAAAACGCCCTGTTACTTGCCTGTTGTGTGGTCTTAGAGTAACCAATACCAGTTCAGGTTCATATCCCCCAGGGATCCATTCTCTGCTGGGTTTACTGCTGCCAGCAATGAGCCTCAGCTTCATTGCACAATACCCATCACCGATCCTACACTCAGCAAAGCAGCTGGTTGGAGGTCTGAGTTCTTGGCCCTGTGCACAACCTGCCACAAAGTGTTTGCACGATCCCTCAGATGGTCAGTGGTATAATATGTATGGTTTCACCCTGCACAAATCTCTAGTTCTAAGAAGGTGCCATCAAGGGATCTGTGTGTGAATGTCCACCAGAGGGCGCATAGTGCTTCCCTGCCAGCGATGCCTCATGGCGCCAGCCCACCAGCTACTTCCTCTGCCAGGCTGAAACCTCATGCCATTGCCCTCAGCCAGTCCTGATGTATTTCTAATATGATATGGATCTATGAGGAGACTGATAGTCACCACTGCCACTTTCAGGTCAGATGCGGGTTTTCCCTTTTAGGCAAAAGACACGTCCATCCCTTTTCAAATCTCTGCATTGTACCTACCTACACACAAACAAAAGGGGAGCTGTGCATTGCACAGAGGAAACTGGATGAAAAACAGCATGTGCCATCCGCATTTGCAAGCAATACCCGTGAGCTGTGCTTGGTGTGGCTCTTAGTTCCACCCCCTCTTTCTGCATGCCACACCAGGAAGCCCTGTTACTGCGAATCTCTCCACTACATTTCCCAATGAAAGTCTATAGTCTTCAGCACCATTTTTAAGACATGATGGAACAAATGTCCTGCACAGCCCATCAGATGTGATCTATGCTCCCTGTGGTGCATCTCTACAATGGCTATATAGCCACAGATTTCATATTTACTGTCTTTAAAAAAGTGTGTGTTTTCTCTCATAATGGTGAAAGTATCCTATAGGAGGAAATTATTATACCACCTCCCCCTTAACTCACTCATTGCCTTGGCCTCTTGCCTCATGAACTCATTATGTACTTTCACAATGCTGTAACAATCCCATTTTATAAACTGCTCTGGTAATTACTTCAATAGCTGCATATCAATTGTTTTGAATAAGTAAAAAGGTACTGTAGCAGCAAAGCGCAGACAAACCAATGATACCAGGAGTCTGTTCAGAAGGTCCAAATCATTTATTTGTGCACAAGTCTCAAGCAAGGCAATTTCAAAATGGCTGAGCAAAGTTTTCAAGCATTACAACAACTTTTATAGACTTCTGTTCCATTCTAGGTATAGAAAAACATTTCATTGGTCCCGGTACGCTCCCGTACCTCCCGTAGCCCTTCTATTGGTCCCGGTACTGATAAGTTTCTCCAATTATGTTCCTTCTGTGGGCTTCTGTAGGCATGACACCTGCCTGCCCCCCTTCTAGTCCCAATTACAATGGTCAGTTCATCAACTTGTTACTTTCACACTTTCAAGGCTATGGGACCATTTGTGCGTGCAGAAGAGCAAGGTTCTGTAACTCATCTGTCAGCACTCCTCAATATTTCTCTGCAAATGTACTCTTTCTTATCAGTAACTTTAAAACACATCTTTTCTGTATTTTTCCATTTCTTAATTCTGCAATTCTGCTTATCTAAGCTAATTCAATATTTCTACTGAGTTCTTTCTTACAATAGCAGCATATTGGGGGATGTGCAATCCTATATGCCTCTCCACAGGCCTCATTTACAGGTCAAGCTAGCCATGCTGGCCTGCCTATGTCAGACACCGTGGGTCACAGGCCTGCACCTGCCACATTCCCCCCTTTGATTAATCTCACCCTATTACTTAATAAGGTGTGAGAATTAAATCACTTTCTAGAAGATTCACATCCTGATTAAAGGATTCTTACTAGTTCCACTAGGGCTAGCTTTGTATAAAGCCATTATTCTACTTGCGGTCTTCCGCTCTACTGTACTATCGATAGCACTATGAAGGGAACGCATACAACATGGGATTAAACATGGTAAGCAGAGGACAACAGCAACAAGGATTAGTACTAAGATAACGAAAGTCTTAAATCCTCCCAGCCAAGAGAAAAGGTTAGCAAACCAATTAGGAAATTTCAAGGCGTGCCAAGTCTGTACTGGCACATAAGCATGTCTTTGCATATCTTTAGCAATTTCTTCAACTACTTGACCTTTATCATCTATTTTCAAACAGCAATTAGTTAAATTTAGTTTACCACATACTCCTCCTTCAGCTGCTAGTAAATAATCAAGGGCTAAGCGATTCTGGTATATGGCAGTGCGCATCTGAGTACTTTGTCTAGCTAAGAGAGTGAGAGCATGACTAGTTTCATTGGTTATTATTTCAACTACTGCTTGTAAGCGAATAATACGATTAATCATATAAATTGGGGTACGATAACCATACATACCATCATCATTCCAAGTGGCAGGTCCATAGTACTCAATAATTCTTTCTGGTGGCCAATCATCACCTCGCCACTTCTCCCACTTGCCTATCTGTAGGGCCTCTCTTTTCTGTCTGTCTTGACGCTCCTTTGTGTTTGTGGGTAGTATATACAGGGTATCCTAATTGTTCTCCATGTTCAGTGTTTAACAGGAAGAAAGAAGGTCTGATGGTTCCTAAGACACATGCTCCTCCCCATTGTGGTGGGAGTTGCGCATATGCTCGGTTTCCACAGATCCAATATAGGCCAGGTGGGGCTTGCCAGGCTTGGACTTTGGCAAGATTAGTCCATAGACCTGCAAGTTCAGGAAATCTAGCTAATGGGTTAGGAGGTTCAGGATGTCTGATTCCTGACCACCATGCTGTCTTTTTGGTCGTGGCATTATAGTACTTCTGGCTAAGACAGACCAGCTGTCCTACCTTTTGGGTGAACTGGGGTCCAGTTCTGGCAAAGCAAAGACGTCCAACGATTGAGTGTGCTAACACCCATTCACTGGTTGTCTTGTGTAATTCAGTCTGATTGTAAATCATGGAATAATTCAATTCTTGGGCTTCCCAGGGCCATTGATCTCCCATTTGGGTTCCGCCACAGAAATAACAATCTGTGATCTTAAGACTAGATACTACTGCTCCGGCTAATTCTAGAAACAAATTCTGTGAAGGGTGAGGGATCTCAAACTTATTTACATGCATAGCTTCATAAAAGGTATTATGAATATGATATTTAGATGACTTATGGGCTTGAGTATTCAATCTAATATACACAATGGTCCCTGGATCTGTTCCTCCTCCTGCAATACGTAAACCAAACTTATATCCTTGTTTCCATGCATGGGGGTTATGTACACGCAAATGTAAGGGGTTGCAAGCATCTTTCTGACATTTATCATTTGTGGTTGGCTTGGTTAGAGTAGCCATCCGCTTATCTATTTTCTCATCAGTTATACCAGTGTTCCAGGTAGCATAGAAAACACATTCCCAATACGGGCAATAATAGTCTGCCGCAGTAGCAGTACTATACCCTGGTTCCTTTTTACCTGTACACTTCCTCCATCCCGTGGCTCCTTCTGGACACATATACTTATGGTCATTTCGATACGCTTTCTCCCATGTACCACAGGTGGACTGACTATCTCTATTAATAGCATTACATGCATCAAAATTCAAAACAGCAGGTTTAGTAATGTCCTTAAGTGGTGGTGTAGCAGCTAATATAGGTCCATCTGCATCCTTCCATCTTATTTCCAACGTGTAATAGGATGGATTCTGATGCGGATTATAGCATGCTTTAATTTTGCCATGAGTGCAAACATTTAGTTCAGTGGTGTTATAAATACACCGAGTTATTGTTCCCTTGCAGGTATAGTAAGAATGGTAAAGCAAAGTCTGAGTTACTTTCAGTCCAGTTCTAGTAGAGGTAATACAAGCTGTGCATGGAGGTAGAGCATAAGTCTGTTCAAAACCTCCGAAGAAGGCAACCAAGGCAAAGCAGAAGCAAAGATACATGTTAATGTTGATTGGAGTTCTTCTGAATCCTCAGCTTGCTGATCTTGATCACGACGGTCTATTATTCTTCGTCCCGTTTGCTAATGAAGCAATTTAACGGGTGCTGAGTGTTGATTGAAGATCCTCAAGGTGTCCAGCACACATTAACCAACTTAGCAATTCAGTTGGCTTGTGAAATCTGGCTTAGTCAACGTAGTCTCAAAGTAGTGTGTCAAATCACACACACAAATTGGGTTCGTTGAAACAAAACTGTTGCTGCATGGAAAACAGCAATCCTCTTCGAAAGACTTGGCTACTGCAAAGCACTTGTGATGAAGTGTCTATGCTGCTGGTTGCCGTCTCAGAGTAACTCGCAAGGGTACATCAGGGTGCTGCTCTGCTGTCCACCGCTCTGGTTCAGGATCGGCGGCGGGCTTGACTCGGCTGTGGTGGATCCAGGCGTCGATCTCGGCTACCTTTACTGCAGTTGGGGTAGACAGGATGACGGTGTACGGTCCCTTCCAATGGGGTTCCAACGGTATCTTCTTCCAATCTTTGATCCACACCGAAGTTCCAGGCTGGTAGGGATGCAAGGGTTCCGTCAAGTTGATAGGCAACTGGTCTTGGATCCACGTATGGAGAGTCTGCAGAACAAAACTAAGAGCTAGGAGTTCTTGTCTGGTTACTTCTGAACCAATCTGGGCTAGATTTCCTTTGACTCCCTGCACTATTGGTGGGGGTTTACCATACAAAACTTCAAAAGGGGAAAATCCTGTTGACTTTACAGGGGCTGAGCGTATTCTGAGTAAAGCTATGGGGAGCACTTGGGGCCATTTCAAGTGTGTCTCCTGACAAAGCTTAGACATTTGGGCTTTCAAAGTACGATTCATTCGCTCAACTTTCCCTGAACTCTGGGGTCTGTATGCAGTGTGGAGCTTCCACTGTATCTGCAAAGCTTTTGCTAACTGCTGAGTAACTTGAGAGACAAATGAGGGTCCATTGTCTGACCCTATTACTGCTGGGATTCCAAATCTGGGGACAATCTCTCTCATTAAGGCTTTGGTAACTTCTCGGGCTTTCTCAGTTCTGGTTGGGAATGCTTCTACCCACCCAGAGAAAGTACAAACTAATACTAGTAGGTAATGGTATCCATTAGCTTTTGGCATTTCGGTGAAATCAACTTGGAGGTTGTGCATGGGGGTCACACCTCTTGACTGAACTCGGGGTGCTGTAATAAGGCCTTGCTTGGCATTATTCTTGGCACAGATCTGACATTGTCGGGCTACTGAGGCTGATATGGTTGTCATCAGAGGGATGTAGAAATGCGGTCTGAGTGCTTTCTCCATAGCACTCTTTCCATAGTGGGTGGCTTCGTGGAAAGCTTTGACAAAGGATGGTCCTAACAGTTCAGGAATTACTATTCTTCCTGGAGGTTGACTGCCTTCTTCTGGTGGCAGCTCAATCCATCCGTCTTTCAATACTCCATTTTCTTTGTCACAATAGTAATCCAATTCTTTGGTGGTATATCGTGGGGTCCATAGATTCAAGGGTACTGGAAACAATGCTGCTTGCATTGGCATAGCTTGTGGGGCAATCTGTCCTGTCATAGCTGCTTGTCGTGCTGAGGCATCTGCGAATCTATTTCCTCGAGCAACTTCTCCTTTTCCTGCTTGATGTCCTCTACAATGCATGACAGCTACACGTGTTGGGGCCCAGACTGCATCAAGTAACATCAATATTTCGGGACCATATTTGACTGATTTTCCTCCGGATGTGATGAGTCCTCTTTCTTTGTAGAGAGCTCCATGGGCATGCAAGGTAGTGAAAGCATATTTGGAATCTGTATATACATTCAGCACAAGTTTTTCTCCTAACAACAATGCTCTGGTGAGTGCTATCAATTCGGCTTTCTGGGCTGATGTGCCTGAGGCTAGGGCTGATGATTCAACTACTTCGTGTTGAGTGACGACTGCATATCCGGCACAGCGTCGTCCGTCAAGGATGAGACTGCTCCCATCAACATAATAGATCTGGTCAGGATTGTCTATGGGCACATCTGTCAAGTCAGGTCGACTAGAGAACACAGTTTCCATGACTTCGATGCAGTCATGTTCTGGGAGTTCTTCACTGATGGGTATCAAGGTAGCTGGGTTCAAGGCATGGCTCACTTCAAGTTGTATCTGTGGGTTTTCACATAACATGCTCTGGTACTTCAACATTCGGGAATTGGTGAGCCAATAATTTGCTTTCTGTTCCATAAGGGCAAGGACTGCATGTGGCACAGTGACTCGTATGTTCTGTCCTAGTGTGAGTTTGTCTGCTTCACTCACTAATAGCGCTGTAGCTGCAACTGCTCTCAAGCAGGGTGGCCATCCTTTGGCCACAGGGTCCAATTGTTTCGATAGGTAGGCTACAGGTCGTTCCCAATTTCCTAATTTCTGAGTCAACATGCCTAAGGCATTTCCCTGTGCTTCATGTACAAACAAGTGGAAAGGTTTGTGGACATCTGGTAGTCCAAGTGCTGGTGATGACATCAATTCTTCTTTTAACTTCTGGAAGGCTGTATCCTGCTCAAGTCCCCACTCCAGTGGTGACTTCTCTTCTCCTTTTGTGGCTTCATACAGTGGTTTGGCAATTTGGGCAAAGTTGGGTATCCAGATTCGGCAATATCCTGCTGCTCCCAGAAAGGCTCTAACTTGCTTTCTGGTTGTTGGAGTTGGAATTCTGCATACTGCTTCTTTTCTTTCTCTGCCTAATCTTCTGCTTCCTTGGGTAATACGAAAACCCAAGTATTTCACTTCTGTTTGGCATAGTTGTGCTTTGGCTCTGGAAACTTTATATCCAGCTTCATTTAGTAACTGCAAGAGATCTTTGGTGGCTAATATACATTCTCTTTCTGATACGGCAGCTATCAACAGATCATCCACGTATTGGAGAAGTACTCTCTTCCCCGGGGCTACTGGATAGCTTGAAAGATCTTGATTTAGTGCAGCACTAAAGATGGTAGGTGAATTCTTGAATCCTTGGGGTAATCTCGTCCAGGTGAGTTGGCCCCTCTTCCAGAGATGGGGTCCTGCCATTCAAATGCAAACAATATTTGGCTTACAGGGGCTAATCTTATGCAAAAGAATGCATCTTTTAAATCCAGTACAGTGAAATGGGTAGCTTCAGCAGGTATCAGTCCTAGAAGAGTGTAAGGATTGGGCACAACTGGATGTATAGTTTCAACTGCATCATTTACTCTTCTCAAATCTTGCACTGGGCGATAATCATCTGTCTCAGGTTTCTTCACTGGCAAAAGTGGGGTGTTCCATGGGGATTGACATACTTTTAGTAGGCCATACTCGAGCAATCTCTGTAGGTGGCGATGAATGCCTTCAATTGCGGCTCTTGGGAGAGGGTACTGTTTGACGTGCACTGGGGTAGCACTAGGCTTGAGGGTTACAATCACTGGAGCTATATGTTTGGCTAGGCCTGGGGGACTGCCTTCTGCCCACACTTCAAGTGGGGCATGAATGTTCTTTAAAGTTTGTTCAAAATAGGTATCTTGAATCGAATCATCAATGTAGTATCTCCATTCTTCTTCTCGGGGTACTGTCAGCAGCATTACTCCTGCTGGTTTGGCTTGAGAATTCACTGTCATTTGCATTTCTCCTTGTTCGGAGAAAGATATCTGTGCTTGAAGCTTGGCTAGCATATCTCGTCCCAGTAGGGGTACTGGACATTCGGGCATGTAAAGGAATTGATGAGTTACTTGCTGTCCTCCTAGACTGCATATTCGGTTTTGTAGAAAAGACTTTGTGGCTTTGGCACCAGTTGCTCCTATAATGGTGACTGCTTTCTTGGTGAATGGGGCTATCTTTTTGTCTATTACTGAATGTTCTGCTCCAGTATCAACCATAAAGTTCATAAATTGGTCTCCTATTTGTATTTCGACCATAGGCTCCTGGAGACCTAAAGCAAACTTGGAGCCCGGTCTGTCCTAATCCACGTCATCCTCATCATGGGCCTGTGTGGCCAATGCTTGGATGGCTCCTCCTCCCCTCTCTCTCTGGAATTGTTCTCGATTGGCTCCTCCTCGGCCTCGGGGACGGCCTCGTCTTTCTTCTCGCCACTGATGATCGTTGTCGTCATCTTGCTGGGCGTCTTCGAGTTGCGGGCACGTATCTCTCCAATGTCCTTCCTCTTTGCAATAGGCGCATTGGTTCACGCCTAGTCTCTGGGTCCGGCCTCCGCCTTGACCCCGCCCTCTTCCTCTGCTCCTTCGATTAGGGACACCTCCCCTTTTCTTTTCAACTATGGCCGCAGCCAAAAAATCAGCTTTCTTCTTCATCTTTCTATCACATTCTCTCTGTCTTTCAGTATCACGATTCACATACACTTTATGAGCGACTTCCAGTAACTGTGTTGCATTCATGCCCGCAAACCCTTCTAATTTCTGTAATTTACGTCTAATGTCTGGTTGAGACTGGTTTACAAAAGCAGAATTCACCATGCATAAACTTCCTGGTGCCTCGGGATCATAGGGAGTATACATTCTGTATGCTTCAGTTAATCTTTCATAATAATCTGCTGGGCTCTCATCTATTCCTTGGATAATTCCTGCTACTTTGGAAAGGTTCATAGCTTTTTGGCCTCCTCTTTTCAGGCCTTGTAAAAAGCCTTGGCGAAAACGGGCTAGGGCTGTGGATCCTTCATCTGTATTTGGATCCCATTGGGGGTCTTCATTCGGGAATTCTCTCTGAGCTGCTTCTCTACGATCTATTATATTCTGCCCCTGCGCCGGAGCGGCAGGGTTTTCTGCCATCCATTCGATAGCTGCTTTTCTAATTCTCGCTCGTTCTTCTGTAGTGAATAGGGTGGTCAGGAGCTGACGGCAATCTGGCCAAGTAGGTTGGTGGGTTTCCATAATACTAGTTACTAATTCTGTCAGCTCCTGGGGCTTGCTAGTATAGGAGGCATAGTGCGACCTCCAATTTAATAAATCAGTTGTAGAGAAAGGGATATACACATAAGTTAGGGGTCCCGCTACCACTTCATCATTATCATTCTTTACGGGCACTCCCGGGACTTGCCTTAAGGGAAACAGTTTGGCTGTCGTCCCAGGCGTCATTTGGGTCTGGGATCTAAGGGCTATTGTCGTTGTCTTTGCAGGAGTTGCTTTCTTTTTCTCAACTGGTTTTGCTTTGGGTTTTTCTTTCACTGGCTTGCTAGTGCTAGCGCTAGCTTTCTCAATTATTTGTACACTGTCCTCTTCTTCTTCTTCTGGGGAATCCCCTCCTTCTTCTTCTAGCTCCGCTTCTGGCTCACTTTTTACATCCTCCTCTTCTCTTCCCGCTAATTCTTTCTCTTCCTCTCCTCCAGGAGGAGGGGGGTCTGGGGTTGGGTCTCGCCTCGGCTCTGGCAGTCTCTGGGGTTCTGGGGCAGGACGCCGCCGAGCTATTCTTACTGGACCTGGGGTTCGGGGCTGCCTGAGGACTACTTCTGGGGAATCGGGATCTGCCAAGATGGGTTTCTTCTTGGCTTTCTTATCCTGCTCTTTCATTCTAGGCTGTTCCTTTTTCTGTCTAGAATCTGTTTTAGCTAACATTATTCTGCACTGTTCCTCATAACAGCGCTGCGCCCAGGAGGGCGGATCTTCACAAATACTTAACCAGGAATCTATATAGGGGTACTGATCGGGGTGCGCTACCCGCACTCTACGGTGTATTGACTGAATAATCTCTACGGTGAACGTTCCCTCTCGGGGCCAGATGGGGTCTAGATCGGGCCACTCCCTAGTACACAAAATCTGCAAACGGGCTGCTGTCATTTTAATACCATAATCTCCTGAATATCCCTCTTTAAAATGTGCGATCATACATTCTAATGGAGTGTTTCTAGTAGACTCCGCCCCTCCCATTTCGATGTGTGCGCGCAACAACAGACAGAAGGGAAAAGGTAGGCGGACCGTGGGTAAGGGGTCCTCACGGCCCTGGAAACGTATAGGGAATACAGACAACAAGACAAGACGACAATCGCTTCCCCCTTTTCGCGACCTGAACGCGGTCGCCCGGTCAGGAAATGCGCTAATCAGGGGTCCGCCTTCACTTGGTCCGTGCTGCCAGACCTCTCATTCACACTTCGTTCACACAATCATGCTAGCAACGTATTCCCAGAATGCATTCGTTTCTATCTGTTCTGACTAGTCTTTTTCCCAAATTACAAAAAGGATGAGGGTTTCACCTAGCGAATTCCCATGCCAGGCTACTCGGCTCTTCCTTGAGAGTTGATCAAGCTCTCTTACCAATTCCCAATATCTCGAGATTACAAATTCCAAATTCCAAGTTCCAATGGCAGTACTGCTCTTTCTATTTCTGTCTAGACCCCAAAATCAAAACTATACTCACCGGATCCGGTCCTCAAAACTTCCCAAGCAGGCGCATGAGTTGGACCTCGGACTCCCCTCACTCGGGTTCGAGGCGTTGGCTCCAGCCGGGCTCGTCACCCGCCGAGGTCCGACCAGCTCCCTCCGATACAAGGGACCGGCGGCGCCAGGGAGCGGCCCTCGTCGGAAGGGCGCGATCCCGGCAGGACCAAGCCTATAGAGGCGGAAAGTCGTGGTATATTGCCCTATATACACTTTGATTCCACAACTTCCCGGCCAACGCACCAAGGAATATGTAGCAGCAAAGCGCAGACAAACCAATGATACCAGGAGTCTGTTCAGAAGGTCCAAATCATTTATTTGTGCACAAGTCTCAAGCAAGGCAATTTCAAAATGGCTGAGCAAAGTTTTCAAGCATTACAACAACTTTTATAGACTTCTGTTCCATTCTAGGTATAGAAAAACATTTCATTGGTCCCGGTACGCTCCCGTACCTCCCGTAGCCCTTCTATTGGTCCCGGTACTGATAAGTTTCTCCAATTATGTTCCTTCTGTGGGCTTCTGTAGGCATGACACCTGCCTGCCCCCCTTCTAGTCCCAATTACAATGGTCAGTTCATCAACTTGTTACTTTCACACTTTCAAGGCTATGGGACCATTTGTGCGTGCAGAAGAGCAAGGTTCTGTAACTCATCTGTCAGCACTCCTCAATATTTCTCTGCAAATGTACTCTTTCTTATCAGTAACTTTAAAACACATCTTTTCTGTATTTTTCCATTTCTTAATTCTGCAATTCTGCTTATCTAAGCTAATTCAATATTTCTACTGAGTTCTTTCTTACAATAGCAGCATATTGGGGGATGTGCAATCCTATATGCCTCTCCACAGGCCTCATTTACAGGTCAAGCTAGCCATGCTGGCCTGCCTATGTCAGACACCGTGGGTCACAGGCCTGCACCTGCCACAGTACCAAAGACGCAGTAGTCATTCAACAGCAAGCTATTATGGAACTCAATTACCTCTTACTTCACCTTCAGTGTTGTTTCCTTCCTTATCCATAATGGGAACATAGCTGCTTTCTAGAGGTTCCAGGGGTTCAGTTGCCAGCATGCTGAACCTTTACCACTTTCACATTCAATTTCTTAGACAGCCTTGTCCCCAATATGAGCTCGCTCCATCAGTTCAGGACTCTGAGGACTACATCCCCAGATCTTCCATGTTCTCACATCTGCTTCCTGAGCTTTCCTGGGCATGCTAAAAGAAATAAATAAATGTAAGCTGTGAAATGCTGTCAGATGTGCCATGCTGCTAATACCTATCATAGAAGGCCATCCATGGAGCTTTCTTGCAGCACGCCCATCGATCACAAAAGACAGATGCATGTGCCTGTTTTCACGGGTCGGTTGCCATACATCTATTCCCCTTACCCTCTGTTTCTAATACCAGATCCCTTGACTTAAGAGTCTTTTTGCTGGCAAAAGGTCTACTCCTACTACCCTGCCTTAAATCTTTTCCTTCTCTGAGTTTATCAACAAGACACACCACAGAGGAATTTCTCTGCCACTATTCTTCTCTTTCAGTGTAGAAATTGGCTACCCTTCTGTTTTCCACAATCCATGAAGCTGAAAGGTCAGATCCTTCCCTAAACCTTAGGGCATACAACCTCAGTAGTATAATGGGTACACTACTCGTCAAACTGATTGACAGGTGAGATAAGGATGACAGGAGCCAATCAGTGCTCACTTCCGGTGTATGCCCCGCCTCAGGCCATGCCCCCTCCCAATAGAAGTGAATGGTGAGTTAGCCCCGCCCATCCACAGTCCCACTTTGACACGCCCCCACCCCACCCCCAAGGATGCCATCAGCCAATCAGCGCCCACTTCCAGGTTTGTGCCACACCCACACCCTACCCCACAATGTTGGCATTAGCCAATCAGTGCCCACTTCCGGGTTTGTGCCACACCCACATCCTCCCACCCTCAACCATGCCCCAGCCTACATCATTGGAAATTACATCACCGGAAATAGGGTGTCATCAGAAATGGACAGTGTCACTTTTCGATGACATCACCGGAAACAGGGTGTCATCAGAAATGGACAGTGTCGCTTTTTGATGACATCAGCGGAAGCAGAGTGACTGACTCCGGAAATGTGTTTTGCTTCTGGTTAATGCTGACATCTGCAAAAGCAGGAACCCTGGAAAACAAAACAAAAAAAATGCTTTCTCTCCCCCACTGCCCCAGTTCTTTTTTCTCACAAAGCAGTGCAATGCTTTTATGTGTATTGCAGGCTATTTAGAACTGATTGTTAAAAATAACCCTTTGGTAGCAGCAGCAGGAACACAATGCAGAGACACAACACTTGGGTATACATGCTTTATTTTCCCAAACGCAATTAACACATCTTTTAGAGAGAAGTATTCTGGCAGTCCTGTATTTCAGACTGAAATACAGAAAGAGACCTGAGTTCAAATCCTACAACAGCTATTTTTTAGTGGCTTTGAAAAAAAAAAAGCAATACAGAGAAACAAGTCTGAGCATGCTTCTAGGATATGGTAACACGTGATTGGCCAAAACAAGAGACTTGTTCTGAGCATGCTCCACATGTTCTGAGCATGCTCCTGGTGTAAGGCTGTGTGTCTTGTGTGGGGAAAATTCTAACACAGACATTCAAAAAGAAAAAAATGGCTCTTTTTGGAACACCAAGCAGAATTTCCAACAGGGTGAATAACATTAATTATTTTCTTAAGGATCGTGATGCCGCAGCAGAGAGTTATCCACCCATAGAAAATCCATCTGAACAACAGGGTAGTATGTCAGAGCCTGAACATAAATTAACAGAAATTGAAGATTTACCAGATGGGCAAAAATTGTTTGACTCTCAAGATCTTTGTGATTCAGGCACCAATATTGACTTAACGGATGACAACACAACAGATCCAGAGGAAATAGAATTATATTATGCCGCGGCAGATGCAGAAACAACCTGTTTACTGGAAGAACTAGGATCAGCAGAGGTAAGAGAAGTCTCTTTTTTATAGAAAAGTGTTATAGAAGAGGTAGTTCATTTCACACTGACATTGTTTTGTTTTTGTAGGGAAGTAACGAATCTCCGCTCCTACAAGAGATAGAGGACATACAGGCAATCAATCTACGCTGCTTGTGCTTTCTCTGTACATATTAAAGGGAGGCATTTAATGTCATAGTTAACCAAAAGGACAACTCAAAACCTGAAGAAATAAACACATTTAAATCTGTTATACAAGCAACGGTGTGCTGTATTATCAAGAAATGCTGGCAGAATGTTATGCATAGAGACTGTGCAGATTGTCTAATACATGCTCCAGGGCAAAGACATCATGATTGCCTGAGGTGGGGGCACAAGGAAATACAACAGAAAATCCATAAAACTTGTAACAGGTTGTGTCTAGGACCTATTGTAAATGTTGCCATGATTGTTGGTCATAAAATGAAAGCAACTGACCAAGTTTATGAAAATTTGAATTTTATGTTTGAACTCATCAGAGATTTTAATACCAGTAGAAATCCAGGACAACTGCTCAATATTTTGCTTAGATCTGTGGCAGACTGTGATATGGAGCTAGTGGAAGGTTTAATCTGTGACAGAGATTATAGATCGTTCTTTAAAAAAACACCAAGTTCTGTAAAAATTGACTTTTTATGAAAATGTTTGTATTTCCAGAATCTATTAGCTGAACATAGAGATGAACGAAAATTATATGTATGTCTTTATATATATATATTTTTTTAAAAACTTGTAATGCTCAAAAGAATCAGTTCACAAGATGAAAACATTTTATTTGAAATAAAACATTTTGAACCTACAATTTTGTGTGGTGTGCTTTAGGAATTCCTAGTTAATTAAACCTACAATGGGTTGTCTGGAAAAAATGGGACAGTGTGAATTATCAGGGTGTGGCCTACATAATAGTCCGTATGATAAGAGTGTGAAGGGTGTCTGGGAATGGGGGAATGTGTATTAACCACATAGGTCCACATACACAATATATAGCATCTATTACAATGTACTTTCTGTGAAAAAAAAATGGTGTGTGTGGTGAACAGCGCCCTCCTGAGCCTATGAAGACGGATGAAAATCCTGAGGTTCAGCAGGATTTATGCCTATTTGAGAAACCAAGGAAGAAAGAGAGACTCTATTCCACAGAGCTGAGCATGGAGACCAGCCCAGGGGAGGAGTCCTGCAGTCCTGATTGGGCACACCCTGTCCTGGGAAGGGGCGTGTCCATGAGAGAACGTGGTTTTAAACCAGAGCATGGCTTTGCTAGTCAGAATGAGAATGGGATTAAGATAGAGAAGAGAAAGAAGGAGAGGAGGAAGAATGATTGGAAGTCCAGAAAACAGTATGCTGATACTTGGGAACCTGGCATTGGAAAGAAACCTGCAAAGTTCCATTCAGAGGCAGTGAGTAGAAGTCCCAAGGAGAGAGGACCTAGCCCTAAATTAGATAACCATTGGAAGGCACAGCCCTGGAAAAGGAAGCCTTCAAGGCAGGCACAAGAAAGAAAACAATCATTCTGTGAAGTACCGTTTGAGCCAGAGAGCAACAAACATTCTAACAGCTGGAGAACGTTGGAGCCATCTGAAGTCAGAACGGCATGGCAACAAGTAAGTGAATTGCCACAAAGTTTCCAGGCTGAACGTAAAGCTAACTCTCCTGTGTGTGAAACATTAGCAAAAGAGACTAGCAGTTACTCTGACACAATTAATCTAAGAGAGGAGAAAATAAACAGCCTTAAGCCAGAGGGAAGTTGTATAGCTGATAGCAATTCCCTATCTCACAAACAGCAGGCTGAATTGCTCCTACAGAGTTTTAAGCAGTTTTTAGAGTTGCAAGCTAGAAGACAGCCAGTGTTACCAGAAGCTAGTATTTCCATACAGCTTGAAGAGTTAACACAAGATAATACAGACTTACCAGATTGTGAGAGCATGGATTGCACGGTCTGCTGTGTAGAGATGCCAAGCTGAAGGAAACTGCTTTTTACCGTATGTGAATTGAATGCTACGGAGCTGTTGTATTGCCTTGCTGAGAAAGCTCTAATTATGTGCACCTGATTTTCCCCAGCACTGTGAAGGTAACAGTGGCTGAAAGAGGCTGCAGTGAATCTAACTGACCTCTTGGGGCAAAGTGAGTAATTTGCTTAGAAGTGAAAAGAAGCAGTTATACTTTAAGTTGCCTTTATCCTAAGTTTTCCTGTTAGCATTTGAAGCACCTATTTTGTTTGCATTTATTTGCCATGTGATGGAACAATATCCTTTACTATAATAAAAATACTGGAAACCCCATAACTACAACTTATTATTTCGGAGCGAGAGGAGCAGGAACTACAATACCCAGCATTCCCTGGATACAGGTTACTCTCCTTCCTCACGAAGCATCAGACCGCCGCTCCTGTCTTTAGCCCCAAGGCCGGGCAGGAGCGCCGCATGTGGTGTGAATTAGCTATAGGGGTGTGGTGACACATAAAACAATAGGCCAGAGATCCAGAGATGTTTCAGTTAAAGAGTCTGGGGGTTGTAAATCCCATCAAAGAATTTCATTTAAAAAGGCGCAGTACATTTCAGCTGACAGAAAAGATGACATAGTCTCTATAGCTTGTAAGATCGGCACCTCTTCAGACATCGACATGGTGAGTAGATACAAGTCTTACTTTTTAAAAATATTGGTTATGTAATGTTTCTGTCTCTGAATTTATGATTGTCTTTAAAAATAGGAGCAGAAACCGGGTTTTATAAATAGGCTCTCTCTTACAAAACGAAGACAGCAAAGAAAGTTAAAAGGTATGTTGTGTGTTTTTTACTTTTTCAGTAGCCATGCGCTTTATAATGTATCTTATCGTTTTTTAAAAAAAATATTAAAGACCAGGAAGCTACTACAAAGCAGATCACGCAGTCTATAGATGGTAAGGAGGCCATATCAGAACCATGTGCTTCAGACACCAACATTGTGAGTAGATATGAATCTTACTTTTTAAAAATACTGGTTATGTAATGTTTCTGTCTCTGAATTTATGATTGTCTTTAAAAACAGGGGCAGAAACCGGGTTTTACAAATAGGCTTTCTCTTACAAAACGAAGGCAGCAAAGAAAGTTAAAAGTTGTGTCATGTGTTTTTTAATTTTCCAGCAGCTATGCTCTTCATAATGTGTCTCAACCTTTAAGCTTTTTTATTTTAGACCAAGAAGATGCTACAAAACAAGATGACCAACCTAATTAACAGCCGGTTCCTTACCGAAAACCAAAAACCAAACAAAATAGTAAGTATTCAGGCTTTATCCCTCTCCTAGATTTTAAGGCTGCTGTAAAAGAAAAAAAGTATTAGCCCCTATGTTTTCTTTTTCAGATCGAGAAAATGTTAGAAAATCAGCGACTATGGGAGAGAAGTCTAACAGGAAAAGATCATACAGCGAATGTTTTTCTGACGGCGAATCTACACACGCCGATACAGAATACGGAGAGCGTGGTGAAAGCTGTGTCTTTGATCACCGTGTTTCAGAGGACAGAACAAATAATCTTGCATTTGACCCCTCTGAAGAATCAGAACCAGTTAGCTATGTTCAGTTTGTGAAAAGGTGGGATCGTAAATTGGACAGGTTTAATGGTGTAATTTATTCAGAGGAATTTTGGTTTATTAATTTAGACAGGGTAACCACATTATCTGAGGCTCAATACGCCATTCGACAAGGTATCCAACATATTCTGGATGAGGTTAGCAGCAGAGTTTCATCTGGTGATTATGTACAGGTGCATCTACATTCATCTGTTTTTCACAATTCCTTGTATTCTGGAAAGTTAAAGCCAGAAGCATTGGATGCTGATGATTTCTTAGATCAGATTGCTAAACTCCTTCAGAGTCACAGAGAAATCCAGGTTTGTGATATATTCCGTGTTGTTGTACTTGTCATAAGAAATCAGGGTGGGGGGGGGGGCTCGTAGGGTCTTAAAGGCTATACCATTTAGCCAAATTATTCATAAGAAAAGGATGTATTTGATAGACTTGAATAACACTGATAATAACCTGTGTTTTGCAGGTAGCCTCACAGCCCTCATGTCACTGGTAAAAATGACAGATGTCAAACTGTTAGAAGGTGCTAAAAAAACTACATAATGAGTTGGGATGGCCGGTACATAGAAAAGTCATGCTCGATGATGTAGCAATATTTGAACAGCATTTAAAGATAAACATACGCGTTGTGCTTTACACAAATTCATGGGTTTGTTTCAATACATCAGACAGACCTGTGTTCCCTAAGACTGTGTTCTTGTTGCTACACGATGACCATTTCTATGGTATAACCGATGTCAAAAAATTTTATGGGGAGAGCAACTTCTGTAGTTACTGTCAGAAACCGTACAGTCATGATCATAATTGCACATTATGGTGTCGTCTTTGACACTAACTTGTGTGAATAATGTTGGTGTACAACAGAGATGTCCTAATTGCAAACTCTTTTGTTGTTCTAAAGAGTGTTTAGATAGACACACGTATTTGGCTCTGAAAAAAGAAGTGGCGTGTTTATCTAAGATACTGTGCCAGAAATGTGAGTCTTATGTGGACAAGAAACATAAGTGCAATTGTAAACTATGCAGTGAACCTTTAACAGGGGATGGCGTCCACTTATGTTTTATGACCCCTATTGGTAAAAGTGAAACATCTGAAAAGTATATTTTTTATGATTGTGAATGTATGCAAGAAACAGGCTAGCATGTCCCTAATTACATATATGCGACGGACTTAAATGATGAAAGAAACTGGGAATTCAAGGGTCTCAAATGTATTTCTGCCTTTATACAGATTTTTTGTGACAAAAAATTTAAAGGCTACATACTCATAGCCCATAATTCTAAAGGTTATGATGGGTATTTTGTTCTTAAACAACTGCTAAAGGAAAAGATGAACACAGGGCTGCTGGTTCAAGGTGCTAAACTTTTACTAATTAACGTTGTACCTTTGACTATCCATTTTATAGACTCTCTAAATTTCCTGCCTATGAAACTTAGCAAACTTCCAGAAGCCATGGGTTTTACAGGCAGCAAGGGGTACTTTCCACACTTTTTTAATACTCTGGAAAATCAAAATTATGTGGGTCCCATGCCGGGTGTTGAACATTACAGTTTGGGAAACATGTTGCCTGAAGAAAAAGAGGAATTTTTACTATGGTAAAAGGAGAATCAGCATAAGACTTTTAATTTGCAAAAAGAGTTGGCTTATTACTGCCAGCAGGATGTATCTATTTTGCGGCAGGCCTGTGTTCTCTACCGAGCTGAAATCATGAAAATGACAGAGAAAGAAGTAATTGTAGAGCAAAGTGGCGTATCAGAAATTCTAACAAGTTGTTTAGACCCTTTCCAATATATGTTTGTGCAGAGAAAACTCGAATATTGCAGTTTAGCTTGTGAATTCCAATAGGCATGTTTCACCTATAGCTAGCTAACTTTACAGTCCTGTTTCGTGATTTTCTGTAGATTCACTGTCCGTACCTATGTCCAGTATGCTCTACCCTAGTCTCTAGTTTAGTTTTAGAGCCTGGGTTGAGGCGCCCTTTTCCACAATAGACTCTTTAAATTTACTGCCTATGAAACTTAGCAAACTTCCACAAGCCATGGGTTTTACAGGCAGCAAGGGGTTGTGGCAAAGTCAACCATTTTGAGCATGGGGGAGGTGAACAGCATAAGGAATTCACCTTAATCAAAGGGCCTCTGTTAGGTGCGCAGGGTCAAAAGGCCAGAGTCACAGTTCAAAGGCAGAAAAAACCCATCTGGAACAAGTTCCAGGAAATGCTTGACAGTGTAAGAGGGATAGATTGCAAGCACGAGGACAAGAACCCTCACTCTAGTAACTGCACTGATTATTCTGATGTCAGAAGGCAGGGGGATTACAAACACCTGGGAGAGAAAGAGGTGGGGTTGGATCCCAGTGAGTATAAACCTTGGTTAAACTATGGAGAGAGTAGCAGAAGCTGGAGGAGGAGTGGATGGAGAAGGAGCAGAGGAAGCAGCAGAGGACAGACTTCAGAGCGGCAAGGACGATGGAATGCTGGAGAAGCCAGAGCAGGTGCTAACTTCTGGAGACAGGCTACACTACCCATTGCTGAGAAAGGTGATTTCCCTGAATCACGTTTGCAACAAAGGTGGGAGCCAGGAAGGAGAGAAGCTTTCAGACCACCAGAGAGGTTGTCAGCAGGGCACTCTGATCAAGTGGGTCAGTCAGAACCTATGCAATTGGGAGAACCAGTGTCAGAGCTAGGGGAAGAAGAGGATATGTTGATGGATTGTTCTTTATGCCAAGCTCTAGACTTAAAGTGTCTGAAGAAAGGCCAGCCTTGAAAGAACTGTTCCTCTTGCTGAAGTAACCTTAGAACTAAGCAGTGAGAGAGTAAATTCCTGTGTGTTTTGAAAGGAGGAATTTACTGCAGCATAAACTAGTGAAGTAAGGCTGTGATTCATGCTTCTGAGTCAGCTGTGTTGAAACTCTACAATGGAGAGAAAGTTAATTGGCTGCTAGAAGTGTTTGTGCTTTGCTCCTGTCCCATATGAGAAAGCCTGCTTTAAGAGTTTGTGCTTTATAGCAGGCTTTTCTTATAAACAGGAGCAAGAGTCTTGAGGACACTGTGAATGCTTATTTCATAACCTAAGTTTGGTTCTTCACCTGGAAGTGCAGCCTAGGGAAAATTATGGCTGAGTGAAGATAAATTTGCCATAGAAGGAGTAAAGTTTGTTTTTCTATTGCTCTGATTGACAACGGACAATTAAGAAAAGTGGCATCTTGTTATATGTGAAAAGGCTAAGCTTCTGCAGTGAAGAGGACTTTAAAAGCCAATGTTGAATTCTGTTTGTTTTGCCACCAACCTGCTGAACCTTAAGCAAAAATCCTATAATATAAAATTCTGTAAATGGTACCAGGAACCTGATCTGTTCTATTGTGTTCAAAATAAATTCTTTTTCTGTCATAAGCCTTACCCTTGGTTTAACACGACTACAATCCTTCTACTTAAAGCATAAATATAACAGCTGATAGAAGAAGGTTCTCAACCACCATGCCCTCAACAACTAGAAGACTAGTGGTTTTGGCGTTGTGCTTGTGACAGGGTACTGTCTACACTTTTTTAATACTCTGGAAAATCAAAATTATGTGGGCCCCATGCCGGGTGTTGAACATTACGGTTTGGGAAACATGTTGCCTGAAGAAAAAGAGGAATTTTTACAATGGTACAAAGAGAATCAGCATAAAACTTTTAATATGCAAAAAGATCTGGCTTATTACTGCCAGCAGGATGTATCTATTTTGCGGCAGGCCTGTGTTCTCTACCGAGCTGAAATCATGAAAATGACAGAGAAAGAAGTGGTTGTAGAGCAGAGTGGCATATCAGAAATTCTAACAAGTTGTTTAGAACCTTTCTAATATATAACCCTTGCATCTGTATGTATGGCTATGTTCAGATTAATGTTTTTAGAACCCAAGACTGTGGCACTCATTCCACCGGATAACTATCACCGGCAGACAAAGAGATATTCATCCCCCGCTATTCAATGGCTGATGTATGTAGAGGCCAAAGAAAACATACAGATCACACATGCTCTGAAAGGTGGCGAAAAAAGGTGGGGTTTTATTTTCTTGATGGTTATGCAGTGATCGATGGGATAGAAACAGCTTTTGAATTTAATGGTTGTTTTCATCACTGCTGTCCGAGTTATTATAACGATAAAGACCAGAATCCTGTAACAGCCACGACCTATGTTTTTTTTTTATTACAAAACACAGCTAAAAGCTGCATTCCTGGAAATCCGGGGTTTCAAGATCATAAGTCTATGGGAGCACGAGTGGAAGCGGATGGTAAAAGAAAATGACGGGGGCTGTGCAGGTTTCATGGCAGACTCCGCATTACCGCAACCTTTGATTCCACGAGATGCCCTTTTTGGGGGTTGAACAAATGCCATTTGTCTGTACCACAAAACAAGACCTGGGGAAAAAATACACTACTATGATTTTACTAGTCTATATCCTTTTGTCAATAAAACAAAGGAATATCCAATAGGCCATCCACAAATCATTTATGACAAATTTGGCCCCCCTACAAATTACTTTGGTTTTATTTATTTATTATTTATTTATTTATAGTTTTTCTATACCGCGCTATTTACCATCAGCGCGGTTCACAGGCAACAAACTCGCACAGCAGGAAAAGCCATACTGCGTTTTACATTGAACAGGGTATTGAACACATTTTACATTGAACAGGGTATTGAACATGGAACACAGGCTAACTATATACATCATGGAACTATATACAACATGGGATTATATACAGGTTGATAACAGTAGTAAGATATCAACTAGGCATTATTCATCGTAAACATGGCTTGAGGGGTAATGTCGTATGTTAGCATGTTAAAGGCTAATTTGCTGGGGGCACAGGAGTGAGATTAACGGAAGAGGGGATAAAGGAGGAGTGAACAGTGGTTGGTTATGTGATTTCTTCAGAGTTGAGGAAGTGCTGAAGAAAGAGGTGATGTTTCAGCTCCTTCCTGAACTGAGAGAGGCTGTTTATAGCTCGGATGTTTGCTGGAAGCGCGTTCCAGCAATGGGGGGCATAAAGTGCAAAGGCTCGGTTTCCTGTAGCCTTATTACATTTGGTGAATGCTTTTGGGAGGCATAAGGTGTTGGCAGCAGCAGCTCTTCTCAGTCTAACGGGGGGATGAGCCGGATAAGTTCGGAGAGGGAGCTAGATGTGCAGTTGTTAATGGCTTTGAATGTCATTGTCAGTATTTTAAAAGTGATTCTGCTGTGAACAGGGAGCCAGTGTAGATCTTTTAGGATAGGGGTAATATGGTCTCTTCTGGATGCTCCGTATAGGGTCCTTGCTGCAGTGTTCATTGCTATCTGCAATGGGAGGAGTGAACTCTTTGGTAGACCATGCAGAATGGAATTGGCATAGTCAAAGTGCGGCATCACCATTGCCTGAAACACTGTTCGGAAGTCTTTTGGCTCTAGAAGCTGTCTCATGTGTCGCATCATCCGGATTTTATGGTAAATTGCTTTTACTAGGTTACTTATATGGGCATTTAGGTCCAGGTGTTGGTCGAGGGTTATTCCGAGGTATCGTAACGAAGTCTTAGTAGGAAGCTCCGCACCACGTACCTTCAATGATGTAGGTGGGATGAATGTCTGATCTCTACTGATGAAAAGCACATCTGTCTTTTTGAGGTTTATCATTAGCTTCTGGGAGTGTAACCAATCCGAGACTGCATCGAAGCAGGAGGATAGCTGAGATAAGTCTGGGTGCTCAGTGGAAATTGGAGTAAACATAAGGACGTCATCAGCATAGACTAAGCAGTCAATGTTGAATGATCTAATGATGGTGCAAATAGGTTGCATATACACATTGAAAAATAGGGCTGAAAGAGATGAGCCCTGTGGGACACCTCTGGTTTGAGGGAAAGGGGTGGACTTGGATGCGCGAGAACGAACATGCTGCCATCTGTCCTTAAGGTAGGAGGCACACCAGGTTAGAGCATTTCCATGAATTCCCTTCTCATTTAGGCGTAGTAGGAGTAACTCATGGTTGACAGAGTCGAAGGCGGCTGCAATGTCAAGGAACACTAGAGCGAAGCCTTGTCTGATGTTATCCAGACCTGTTATCAACGTGTTGAGTAAAGTTGTTAACAATGTTTCGACACCATGAGCCTCCCGGAAACCATGTTGACAGGGGTCGAGGGGAGCGTTGTTCTCAATGTGGTGGTTCAGTTGACGCTGGGCTATTTTTTCCATGATCTTAGCTAGGAGTGGGATACTGGAGATGGGTCTAAATGAGTCCAACTTTTCTGGGTCCATAAAAGCAAAAGTATATCCTCCACGAAAGCTCTTTTTCCCGGTGTTACCCATACGGTTGGGCGGTAAGCTTATGTTTCCTCTGTGTCATACGTATGCTGACACACGGCAACAGGAAATGTGTGCCCACACGGATGAGGAGAGAGCTTTTGTGGGGACTTGGTGTATGGTGGAGATGAATTTAGCCATTGTAAAAGGGTATGTGGTTGTTGAAATCTATGAAATCTGGCATTTCAAGCAAAAATCTGATAATCTCTTTTCCGAATACATCAAAATGCACCTCCGTCAAAAACAAGAGGCTTCAGGCTACTCCCGGTGTTGCAATGATATTGAAAAACAAAATGTGTACATAGCTGATTTCTTTAGAAAAGAGGGGGTGTGTTTGCGTGCAGACCAGATTAATGTAAACCCTGCTAAGCGTCAAATAGCAAAACTTTTCTTAAATTCCCTGTGGGGTAAATTTGGTCAAAGAACAATCCTGCCTACCACAAGCATTGTGAGAGAACCTGATGATCTCTTTAAATATCAGTTTTCTCCAGAATTCGAGGTTTCATCATGCAATTTTATTGATGATGAAACAGCCTGTGTGTCTTGGAGGCACTCAAAAGACCGCTGTATATTGTCGGGTAGCACCAATGTTTTCATTGCCTGTTTTACAACGGCTTATGCACGCTTGGAGTTGTACAATCTTCTAGATAGTTTGCAAGAGCGCTGCCTGTACCACGATACAGATTCTGTGATATTTCTAAGTCGAGAGGGAGATTGGAACCCATCTTTGGGTGATTATTTAGGTGAGCTCACAAGTGAGATACCCTCAGATGAACATATCACAGAGTTTGTATCAGCGGGTCCTAAAACATATGGTTACAAGCTGTCAAGCGGAAAGACCTGTATGAAAGTGAAAGGAATTACGTTAAACATAGAAAACTGCCAGAAAATCAATTTCACTAGTTTGAAAGATCTAGTTTTGGACTACAAGCCTGGGGCAGCAGATTTACCCCAGAAAAAGATAGGAGTACAGCAACCTGGTATTATAAGAAACAAAAAGGGTTGGACAATAGAGACGGGTGTGATTAAAAAAACACAAAAGGTTGTGTATGACAAAAGGGTGAAGTTGTAGGATGGCTTTAACACATTACCTTACGAATACTAGCGTGGTGGATGTGCGCTGGTCACATCATTTTTCTTGTATTTTAGCTGGGCCATCCAATTCTGGCAAGAGCTTCTTTGTTAAAAAGTTGTTAGAACACGCTGGTCGTGTATTGACTGTCATGCCTAACAATATTGTATGGTGTTACAGTTGCTGGCAACCTTTGTATAAAGAAATATCCTTTTATTACATTTATGGACACTTTGCCTGATACTTTTAATGATGAACGAATGTTTCCAACCAATAAAGTAAACTTGGTTATTGTTGATGATCTAATGGATTCTGCCTGTAAAAGTGATGAAATAGAGAGTCTTTACCAAGTATGTGCATCACAGAAACCTGAGCATCATATATATTGTTCAAAATGTTTTCTGCCAAAGGCAAAGCAAGCTGAACTATAACTTTAAATACCAAATACATGGTGCTCTTTAAGAACCCTAGAGATAAGTTACAGATTGCCATTCTAGCCAGGCAGATGTACCCTGGAAAATCAAAATTCTTTTTATTTATTTATTATACATTTGTATACCACTACTTCCAGCGATCAGCAGCGGTTTGATTACAGATTGGAAATTGTCAAATCATGACAGGAAATTTTTTGAGGTATAAACACATTGATTAGACAGGAAAGCACAGCACACAGAGAACTATTTTACAGGGAACATGGGCTATGGAGGGTTAAGTGGCTTGCCCAAGACCACAAGGAGCACCTGTGGGACTAGAAACCCCAGTCCTTCCGGCCCAAGGTTGCTGTCCTCCAGTGGGAGTTGAACCCCTGACCTTCTGGCCTGAAGTACCTTGCCCCAACCACTAGGCCACTCCTCCACTCCTTTTTAGAAGTCTTCGAGGATGCCACCAGAAAGCCGTTTGGTTATCTCGTTGTGGATTTAAATAACACAACGCCTGAGGCTTACAGACTGAGGACGGATATCTTCCCGCCAGATTGGACTACGGTATACTGTGAAAAACCACAAATCCCACATAAAAAGAAATGAATATGTAACCGGCCCTTTATACATGCTTGTGTGTCTCAGACAACATGTCTCGCCGTGTAAAGAGAAACCTGCACCTTTTAAAACTTTTGGTTCAAGCCTCTCCGCAGCACTGAAAAGCTATCCTGAATACAGCTTCGAATGATTTGGTAGCAACTATGGTTGAAATCGCTCTCAACACCCTAAAATGTAACATTCCTCTTTCACAACACCAGATTAAGGTTTTAAAAGGGAAGCGTCACGCCATAAAGAGTCTGTGTGATAAAAGACTACCCATTAAAAAAATCAAGCAATTGGTGAGACAGTCGGGTGGATTTATCAGTCCCCTGTTAAGTTTTGCATTACCATTGATAACGGGGCTTCTGACAAACCGCTAATGCAGCATGCTGAAAAAATGTACATAGTCCCTAGTCAACAACTAGAGCGCTTGAGAAATCCACCAGATCGGGATGAAAATATTAGAACCACGACCATTCATAAGTTAGATGAAGAAATTAAAAACATCCTGCAAAGTGCTGGTATGTGTGAACACGAAAAGGCTAAGGCCACATCAGTGTACAACTGTAAATCGTCACTGGATACCTCGGGCTCCAGCAGAACAGAAGTCCCATTGAAGTCCCCCAAAAAACGATCCCACACCCGCAAATCTGCCCGCATTGCTGTCGTCACCCGAATCCGGTGATGAGGTTTCCGCACCCCAACCGTCGCACAGGCCAACCTCCTGGAAAACACCCGCCCCATCGGAATCGTCCGACAGGCAAAATTCAAGGACCCCAACAGGGACTGCAACTCCCGCAAAGAAACCTTGCGAGCCGACAACACTTGGGCCACCGAAATCCACAAGCGAGCGACTTTGTCTTGAGGCAAACGCGCCACCATGTCCTCCGAATCCAGCTCCACACCCAAAAAGGTCAACCGCGTAGTCGGACCCTCGGTCTTCCCGTCCGCCAAGGGGACCCCAAACTCCTGCGCCAGCCGCACAAAGCCAGATAACAGCCCTTGACATTCCCCGGAGTTCGCTGCTCCTACAAACAAAAAATCGTCCAGGTAATGCACCACGGACGACAGGCCAGATGAGTGAACCAGCACCCACTCCAAGAAGGTACTAAACATCTCAAAGTAAGCGCAAGAGATAGAACAGCCCATCGGCATGCACTTGTCGAAATAATACCCACCTTGAAAGCAAAATCCCAACAAGGGGAAGGAAGACGGGTGGACGGGTAACAAACGAAAAGCCGATTCAATGTCCACCTTCGCCAGTAAAGCGGACCGACCGGCTCCGCGCACCAGCAAAGCAGCCTTATCGAAGGAAGCGTATCGAACCGTACAAAATTGATGCGGGATAGAATCATTCACGGAAGCCCCGATTGGACAGGACAAATTGTGAATCAACCGGAATTTGCCCGGCTCTTTCTTGGGCACAACACCCAAAGGCGAAATCACCATGTTAGAAAACGGAGGCTCCAAGAAGGGGCCCGCCACCCTCCCCAATTGCAATTCGCTCAACAATTTGCCCTGAACCACCTCCGCCCAACGACGTACCGAAGGGGAGTTCTGAGCAGACGGCGCCGACACCACCCCCCTCACCGGGATAACGAAACCGTTCCTAAACCCAAAGCCCAGAATCGCCGCCTCACGCCTCCGGGGATAACGACTTAGCCACCCTAAGAAGGCCTCCACCCGAACCGGGGAGGGGGCGCGCCCGCGCCACTCACTGCCCTTTTGGGGCAGGACCGGCCATGCCAGAGGAGCCCTTCTTAATGCACTTGACCACGGAATGGGGACCCCCGCACAAGGAACAAGCGTGCTGGAACTTGCAATCGGGAAAAGGACAGATGGAGCGGTTGAAACGCCAGCACACTTCACCGCTCCCGGCCGAGACTGCCTTTGAGGGCACCCCGGCTGCCCCCCCTTGAAAGGGCCGCGCCGCCCCACCCACCACCCCGACACCACTCTTACCCCCACCCCCAGCACCCGCACCGGACCTCGCCGACATCTGGGTCAACCACAGGTTAATGTCCTGCGTGCCCCACGAAAGCGAGCGGCTCTCCTCCATCCGGTCCCTGAACTTTTCATCGTAATTCAGCCAAGACCAGCCATCGTGCGTCTGAGACGCCTCGAGGATGGAATCAGCATACGCCAGCAGCATCCCATACTGCGCCGGATCACGCTGGCCCCAAACACTGGCCAACCGCAAAAATGAACGCGTCCAGTTAACCACATTACGCGCCACCTTCCTAACCCGGCTGGCCTTCTCATCATCCTTTCTCTTTTTCTGACTCTCGCCCGAGCGCTTCCTCCCCTCTAACAAATGGAAGATATCAATGTAGCGTCGCTTTCGAATTTTACGCCGCAGCTTACGGTGGCACCCCCACCCACAATTCCGGCAAAGACACCACCGAAGAGGCCCCCCCACCCACACCTAAGCCCCCCCCCGCAATCTGGAAGCTGCCGAACCCCCCCCCCTCCCGACCCCCCCGGACGAACCACTTGAGGAGGAAGAGGACGAGGACGAGTCCGAGCTGCGACGCCGCCGACACGACCGCCGGTGCTTTTTACGCGAAGCCCCCCCTTTTTCCTTTGACGACTCACCCCCTTCCCCCATTAACTCACCCGGCGCAGCAATCAGCTCACCAGCCACCGCAAGGTCCTCGCCATCGGCGCGCGCTACATCCCTGGAACACCGTTGGGCCGACTCCGCTGCCGCTCCACACTGCGACTCAGCCCCAGCCAAAGGACTCATCCAGCTCTCTCCGCCAGCCGCACCCACGGGCCACGAGGGCTGCACCATAAAGTTCCCCTGCGGAGACAAAAAGGGAAAAACAGGGGGGGAACCGACACCGGCCAGGCCGGAGGCCAAGGACCTCCCCACCCCGCCCTAGAGGTACCCTGCCCCCCAGACATCCACTGCTCCCACGGGGAAGCCCCCCCCCGGCGTGCCAAAGCCACCGGGACCCAGGAACCACCCTGCGGGCCCGCCACAGCTAGCAACCCACGGTGCCCCATTGGGCCATAACCCTCCCCCTTGGCCCGGTGCCCCGAATTCACCTCCCGCCCCCCCACACCCCCCACAGCCCCCACCCCAACCCCCCCCCACATCCCCCACCCGTACCGCTCCAGCCCCACCCTGCAACCCCTCCCCCACCCCTTGAGATCCACTGTGAGGGCGGGAACCCTTCCCACCTTTTTGGCCCCGCACCGCACCTCCCCTCCCCGGCCCCTTTCGCCCCCCCCACCCCCTCCACAACCCCCACCCCAACCCCACACACCGGCCCAGGCAACCCCCCACCTCTCACAGTGCCCCCCCTTGACCTAGACCCCCGCCCCTTCGCTGCAGCTTTAGCAGGGGCCAAACCCCCAGCCTTTGCCTTGCCAGGCATCTCCCCCCTTCACAAGCACAGCCGCAGACCTGCAGCGACCAGCAAAAGGCCTCTGAGCCGCTAGGCCCCACCACGTGCTGCCACCCGAATCACCCGCGACCCCCCCAACAAGCAGCCCCACACTCACGCTACCAGGAGACAACGCGGAGCACCACCCAGCTCCCGATTAGGCTCTTGCTCCCAAACCCGCGGCACACAGCAGACTCCCGAAGAACACAGGTACGCCGGCACCGAACGCAGCCTCTGCTCGACTGACCACGCGGAGGCTGCCCAGCTTCAACTCCCCCCCCACTCCCCAACCCCCAAGGCGCTAATTGGCTCCCGTGAGGCCGCGACCCACGGGAGCCAATCAATTTAAAAGACGCGCGCGCGCGCCGCATCAGGGCCACGCACGCGTACCCCGCCCAGGCCGCGCACAGGGTCCCCGCGCCGGGCCGCGCGCCCGGTTAATGTCGGCCACCGGGACCCTGCCCGCGGCCTCGGGATATCATAATGTTTAAAATTGAAGGGGTTTTTAGCATAATTACCGCTGAAAGCATCATTATCCACAAATCCCAGCACAATGAGTTTTGGTAGCTGCCCCAAAAAGAGAATTTCCTGGTTAGTCACACGGGCTCCGGCGGTTATGCTAAACACCTTCAGCCCCACACAGTCAATAGCATACTTGACATTAGCTTTCAGCAGAGCTTCCGCATGTCTCAAGCGCACTCCGGGGGAAACTTTAACTCTCTTTACAAAGAGCGCAGCGTTTAGGATAAGGAGTTTATAACTTTCTTCGGCATCACCGCTCATTAAACAAAGAATTTTTGTTGCGGGTCAATTTAATTTTGAGATCCACACCATTAATCAATAGCTTTTCTTGAAAAAAAAATCGCTATGTTTCATAGGCAGGAAATTTAGAGAGTCTATAAAACGGATAGTCAAAGGTTCAACGGTAATTTGTAAACGTTTAGCACCTTGAACCAGCAGCCCTGTGTTCATCTTTTCCTTTAGCAGTTGTTTAAGAACAAAATACCCATCATAACCTTTGGAATAATGGGCTATGAGTGTGTAGCCTTTAAATTTTTTGTCACAAAAAATCTGTATAAAGGCAGAAATACATTCGAGACCCTTGAATTCCCAGTTTCTTTCATCATTTAAGTCCGTCGCATATATGTAATTAGGGACATGCCAGCCTGTTTCTTGCATACATTCACAATCATAAAAAATATACTTTTCAGATGTTTCACTTTTACCAATAGGGGTCATAAAACATAAGTGGATGCCATCCCCGGTTAAGGGTTCACGGCATAGTATACAGTGTTGACCCTTGCACTTATGTTTCTTGTCCACATAAGACTCACATTTCTGGCACAGTATCTTAGATAAACATGCCACTTCTTTTTTCAGAGCCAAATACGTGTCTATCGAAACACTCTTTAGAATGACAAAAGAGTTTGCAATTAGGACATCTCTGTTGTACACCAACATTATTCGCACAAGTTAGTGTCAAACAAAGACGACACCATAATGTGCAATTATGATCGTGACTGTACGGTTTCTGACAGTAACTACAGAAGTTACTCTCCCCATAGAATTTTTTTGACATCAGTTATACCATAGAAATGGTCATCATGTAGCAACAAGAACACAGTCTTAGGGAACACAGGTCTGTCTGATGTCTTAAAACAAACCGATGAATTTGTGTAAAACACAACGCGTATGTTTATCTTTAAATGCTGTTCAAATATTGCTACATCATCAAGCATGACTTTTCGATGTACCAGCCATCCCAACTTATTATGTAGTTTTTTTAGAACCTTCTAACAGTTCGACATCTGTCATTTTTACCAGTGACATGAGGGCTGTGAGACTACCTGCAAAACATAGGTTATTATCAGTGTTATTCAAGTCTATCAAATACATCCTTTTCTTATGAATAATTTGGCTAAATGGTATAGTCTTTAAGACCCTACGAGCCCCCCCACCCTGATTTCTTATGACAAGTACAACAACACAGAATATATCACAAACCTGGATTTCTCTGCAACTCTGAAGGAGTTTAGCGATCTGATCTAAGAAATCATCAGCATCCAATGCTTCTGGCTTTAACTTTCCAGAATACAAGGAATTTTGAAAAAAAGATGAATATAGATGCACCTGTACATAATCACCAGATGAAACTCTGCTGCTAACCTCATCCAGAATATGCTGGATACCTTGTCGAATGGCATATTGAGCCTCAGATAATGTGGTTACCCTGTCTAAATTAATAAACCAAAATTCCTCTGAATAAATTGCACCATTAAACTTGTCCAATTTACAATCCCACCTTTTCACAAACTGAACATAGCTAACTGGTTCTGATTCTTCAGAGGGGTCTAATGCAAGATTATTTGTTCTGTCCTCTGAAACACGGTGATCAAAGACACAGCTTTCACCACGCTCTCCGTATTCTGTATCGGCGTGTGTAGATTCGCCGTCAGAAAACCTTTCGCTGTATGATCTTTTCCTGTTAGACTTCTTTCCCATAGTCGCTGATTTTCTAACATTTTCTCGATCTGAAAAAGAAAACGTAGGGGCTAATGCTTTTTTTCTTTTACAGCGGCCTTAAAATCTAGGCGAGGGATAAAGCCTGAATACTTACTATTTTGTTTGTTTTTTGGTTTTCAGTTAGGAATCAGCTGTTGATTAGGTTGGTCATCTTGTTTTGTAGCATCTTCTTGGTCTAAAATAAAAAAGATTAAAGGTTGAGACACATTATGAAGAGCATAGCTGCTGGAAAATTAAAAAACACATGACACACCTTTTAACTTTCTTTGCTGCCTTCATTTTGTAAGAGAGAGCCTATTTGTAAAACCCGGTTTCTGCTCCTATTTTTTAAAGAAAATCATAAGGTCAGAGACAGAAACATTACATAACCAATATTTTTAAAAAGTAAGACTCATATCTACTCACCATGTTGATGTCTGAAGAGGTGCCGATCTTACAAGCTATAGAGACTTATGTCATCTTTTCTGTCAGCTGCGCCTTTTTAAATGAAATTCTTTGATGGGATTTACAACCCCCAGACTCTTTAACTGAAACATCTCTGGATCTCTGGCCTATTGTTTTATGTGTCACCCCACCCCCATAGCTAATTTACACCACACCATTTTTTTTTCACAGACAGTACATTGTAATAGATGCTATATATTGTGTTTGTGGACCTATGTGGCTAATACACATTCCCCCATTCCCAGACACCCTTCACAGTCTTATCATATGGACTATTATGTAGGCCACACCCTGATAATTCACACTGTCCCATTTTTTCCAGACAACCCATTGTAGGTTTAATTAACTAGGAATTCCTAAAACACACCACACAAAGCTGTAGGTTCAAAATGTTTTATTTCAAATAAAATGTTTTGATCTTGTGAACTGATTCATTTGAGCATTACAAGTTAAAAAAAAATATATATATATAAAGACATACATATAATTTTCGTTCATCTGTATGTTCAGCTAATAGATTCTGGAAATACAAACATTTTCATAAAAAGTCAATTTTTACAGAACTTGGTTTTTTTTAAAAGAACGATCTATAATCTCTGTCACAGATTAAACCGTCTACTAGCTCCATATCACAGTCTGCCACAGATCTAAGCAAAATATTGAGCAGTTGTCCTGGATTTCTACTGGTATTAAAATCTCTGATGAGTTCAAACAAAAACATTCACATTTTCATAAACTAGGTCAGTTGCTTTCATTTTATGACCAACAATCATGGCAACATTTACAATAGGTCCTAGACACAACCTGTTACAAGTTTTATGGATTTTCTGTTGTATTTCCTTGTGCCCCCACCTCAGGCAATCATGATGTCTTTGCCCTGGAGCATGTATTAGACAATCTGCACAGTTTCTATGAATAACATCCTGCCAGAATTTCTTGATAATACAGCACACCATTGCTTGTATAACAGATTTAAATGTGTTTATTTCTTCAGGTTTTGAGTTGTCCTTTTGGTTAACTATGACATTAAATGCCTCCCTTTGATATGTACAGAGAAAGCACAAGCAGCATAGATTGATTGCCTGTATGTCCTCTAGCTCTTGTAGGAGCGGAGATTCGTTACTGCCCTACAAAAACAAAACAATGTCAGTGTGAAATGAACTACCTCTTCTATAACACTTTTCTACAAATAAAAGGGCTTCTCTTACCTCTGCTGATTCTAGTTCTTCCAGTAAACGGGTTGTTTCTGCATCTGCCGCGGCATAATATAATTCTATGTCCTCTGGATCCTTTGCGTTGTCATCCGTGCCTGAATCACAAAGATCTTGAGAGTCAAACAATTTTTGCCCATCTGGTAAATCTTCAATTTTTGTTAATTCATGTTCAGGCTCTGACATACTACCCTGTTGTTCAAATGGATTTTCTATGGGTGGATAACTCTCTGCTGTGGCATCACGATCCTTAAGAAAATAATTAATGCTATTCACCCTGTTGAAAATTCTGCTTGGTGTTCCAAAAAGGGCCATTTTTTCTTTTTGAATCTCTGTGTTAGAATTTTCCCCACACAGCACACACAGCCTTACACCAGGAGCATGCTCAGAACAAGTCTCTTGTTTCGGCCAATCACGTGTTACCATATCCTAGAAGCATGCTGAGACTTGTTTCTCTGTATTGTTTTTTTTTTTTTCAAAGCCACTAAAAAATAGCTGTTGTGGGATTTGAACTCCGGTCTCTCTCTGTATTTCAGTCTGAACTATAGGACTGCCAGAATACTTCTCTCTAACAGTGAGGTCTTAAAAGCAAAATTCTATCACATGGACAGCACTGGTTTCTCTAACAAAGATGTGTTAATTGCATTTGGAAAAAAAAAGCATGTATACCCAAGTGCTGTGTCTCTGCATTGTGTTCCTGCTGCTGCTACTACCAAAGGGTTATTTTTAACAATCAGTTCTAAATAGCCTGCAATACACATAAAAGTATTGCACTGCTTTGTGAGAAAAAAAGAACTGGGGCAGTGGGGAAGAGAAAGCATTTTTTTTGTTTTGTTTTTCAGGGTTTCTGCTTTTGCAGATGTCAGCATTAACCAGAAGCAAAACACATTTACAGAGTCAGTCACTCTGCTTCCGCTGATGTCATTGAAAAGTGACACTGTCCATTTCCGATGACACCCTGTTTCCGGTGATGTCATTTCCGATGATGTAGGCTGTGGCGTGGTTGAGGGTGGGAGGATGTGGGTGTGGCACAAACCCAGAAGTGAGCGCTGATTGGCTAATGCCAACATTGTGGGGTGGAGTGTGGGTGTGGCACAAACCCGGAAGTGGGCACTGATTGGCTGATGTCATTCTTGGGGACGGGGTGGGGGCGTGTCAAAGTGGGACTGTGGCCATGCCTGGGGGCATGGATAGGTGGGGCTAACTCACCATTCACTTCTATGGGAGGGGGTGTGGCCTGAGGCGGGACATCCACTGGAGGTGAGTGCTGATTGGCCCCTGTCATCCTTATCTCACCTGTCAATCAGTTTGATGAGTAGTGTACCCATTATACTACTAACCTCTACCATACACACACCACCATTATAGGCACAAGACTGGATGGGGACTTCAGCTTCAGAGAACACCACCTACCCTTACCTTGCATGAGATGGTCTTATTGCTTCCCTTAAAATTCACCCCAAAGCTGCAGATTGCTAGCTTGATTTCCTCCATGTTCTTCCACCAACTCCTCCTCAGGCCATCTGACAATATAGGGCACTGGTCAAGGAACACATCTCCATTCCAGACCCCTTGGTGGCCTGGGAGTTTCCCACATCAGCAGAAAACAAGTCAAATAATGAGATGCTCATATCTAATTCTTTGCATTAGTTGTAAAAAACACTTAAAACAAGCCTCCTTTAAGGAGCAGCAGGGACAATCTTAAAGAGATTGTTAGCATAGAACAGCAGGTAAAAATAGCTTTCACAGAGCAGCAGGTGCAGCCTCAGCAAGTGCTTCAGGAGGGGTAACCTGAATGGAACAGCAGGCACAGCCCTAAACACTGGTACAAAGAAGAATAACGCGCACAGAATAGTAGGTAATTCCCTAAGCACCACCCCTTACTATGATGACTAGACAAACCTTCCCTGAATTCATGAATCATCATCAGTGGTAGGCCCTTAAGGCCCATGTCTGTGAATAGTCTCTTCTCACTTTCATATGGCTATCTTCCCATTCTGCTAATCTCAAAGACCTTGTAAATAAAACAAAAAAAAGAAAGAAGAAATCTATCTGCTATCTCCCTTCTCTGCTTGAGGAGATTGGGAAGACTCAACCCTTTTTTCCCTTTCTGTTTATGCAAGGGCAGGGAACTGTACATCCCAGTCAACCTTGTTCCTACCTTCTAGAAAGATTATGTGCCAAGGAAGGATATTCAACTCAGTTATGGAACCCTTAACCTTAAAATCTTGTACCCAGAATGGGAGAGTTTCCTTTTGGTGTTCATATGAGCGTGAAGACCTCTTTCAAAAAAATAAAAGCTTTTCCTTTTTCTCACTACCAGTGGCCCCAACCCAGAACTCCATAACATACATGTGGCTCTTTCACTGTCGCATGAACCTGGAAACTGCAGTTTTACATGACTCCCATCTTCTGGTAAATGGACCAGTGGGTCAACACCTCATGACACCATATATTACATACACTCAGTTACAGGAGGACCATGTAGTTTCTGAGCTCCCACCCAAAATACAAGGCTATCTTCTCTTTTACCGAAGGTGTTACCCTCAGTGGATCTTGATAACCACAGCATATAGCACTATTCCCTTTGAGGTTAAAGGTCTCTTGCCTTAAACTGAAAAGGAAAGCTCCCTTCACCTCAAAGAAACCCTATGGTCCAAATCTCCAGGCTATACTTGGTGCAAGTCTCAATCCTGCTTCAGGCCCTTAGAAGACACCCCTCTTTGACTGTTTGAATGCATTCACTCTCTATTCACCATGAACAGGAGATTGGATAGGCTTTGCTGGACTATCCCTACAGAAAGCTTTATGCACTAGACAGTAAAGAAACTCTCACCTGTCAGCTTACTAAAATCAAATACCTTAGAAAATCCTCACAGTTGTCTACCTCTTGTGATCCAAATTGCCCTGCCATTGTCATTGTAAGTTACACTCTTGCTAAAGCTTATCTGAATGTGTCTGTAATGGGGTATATAAGAAGTTACCCCTCCTTCTCCAAAGGGACTGTCAGTAGACAGTAGCCCACCTTAAAAAGGACTACAGCTCTGAACTCAGGGCTGGGAGGGCGTTACCCAGACAGAGGGATTAAGGATCCAGCTGGGTGCAAGAGACAGAAAACCCTTCCAAGCCAGGCTGGGCAGGAGAGTCCTACTGTGAGGCAGGAGAGATAAAGAGGAAATTATATCACTTTGGTAGGTTAGGATATGACAGGAGTCAGCACGTGTGGAAGGGAAGGAGGTCAGCTGCCTGGGAAGACTACTTCAACCTTGCCATTGTTTGGGGTGTGGCTGGGAACTCTATTCACAAACACTAAAGCCCAAGCAGGTGACTGAACTTTATTCTGAACTTTGATTGAACTTTAAATTGTGACTTGGGGAAGGGCACTAATAACCAGCCCTGTGAAGTCAACAAGCTGGGGAATGGCATGCTGGACAGCTAGAGCATAATAAAAATGGTTTTTGTTTGTCCTTAACTGTTATTTGCCTAGTAGTTTTAATATTCCCTTGTCACCACCCACCACACTATACCACAGTGTCCTACAATCCCTCTTGGCCAAACAGCTCACCCATAATGTCTATTCCTCACTCGGTACTCCCATTGGCGACCTGGCAGTTATATATGCATGGGAAAATCTTCACAGCACACTGCACTGGCTGTAAAGCGTGAGCACACACATACCTTTTGAAACACCCCTTCACAGCCCTCAGTTCGTGAGTCACCAGTGCGTGGCCACCAGTGCGTGGCTGACTCATTCTGCTTGTCCATGGAGAAAGTGAGGTTACTTACCTGTAATGAAGGTTCTGCATGGACAGCGGGATAAATCAGCCATACAAATTGAACCGTCTTTCCTTTAGAAGGAACCTATATACAGCTGGAGAAGGTACTAAACTGGGAAAGGATAGGCACTGTGGTAATGTGGCTAGCGCATACTCAGGAGAGTCTTCTAGACTTTTCTGAGCTATGGGAAGCGATTTTCCATGGTGCCATCGGATGGCAACACCAGGATGTGGCTGACTTATCCTGATGTCCACAGAGAAACCTCCATGGCAGATAAGTGACTGCATTTTCTCAATGCACTGCTCTACTAGAGTTATCTTCTTACTTTTCCTCTTAATGCAACTCTTATGTTCTAAAATGCAGGTTTTCGATTTCCTTTTAGTTTTCCTAACATACGAGGTGTGACAAAAAAGAAACGAGACTGTCCCATAAATGTTTTATTACAAAATCTACAGAGAAATTATACATTGTCCCCTTCAAAGTAATCCCCCTCAGAGTTAATGCACTTCTGCATTCGCTTCTGCCACATACGGAAGCACTTGGTAAAGTCCCCCTCCTTGAGGTCCCTCAGCTCCCTCGTCACAGTGGCCTTGATCTCCTCTACAGAGGCAAAATGAGTTCCTTTGAGCACAGTCTTCAATCTGGGGACGAGCCAGAAGTTGCACAGTGAGAGATCTGGGGAATAAGGAGGGTGTCGAGAGCTGTGATCTGCTTGTTGGCCAAGAACTGCCTCACACTGAGCATGGTGTGTGCAGGCGTGTTGTCGTGGTGGAGCAGCCACGACTTGTCTCTCCACAGAGCCTGTCTGCTGTGCCAAACCCGGTCATGGAGGCGATTGAGGACCTGCTGGTAGACGTGCTGGTTGACTGTCTGACCCTCAGGCACAAACTAATGATGGACCACTCCCTTCTGGTCGAAGAATGTGCCCAGCATGATCTTGATCCTTGATTTGGACATGCGCCCCTTCTTGAGTCTGGGTGACTGTTGAGTCTTACACTGCAGGCTCTGTCTCTTGCTTTCAGGGTCATACTGGAAGACCCAAGTCTCGTCTCCAGTGATGACTCGGCCAACGAACTCTGGATCTTCTCTGATTTTCTCTAGCATGTCTCAACAAACATTGACCCGATGCTCCTTCTGGTCGTCCGATAAAAGCTTGGGCACCAACTTGACACACACCTTCCGCATCCCCAGGTCCTGCACCAAGATGGTCTGTACTGACTCCCTGTTCAGGCTGAGCTCCTCAGCTATCATCCGCACCATCAATCTGCGATCACTCCACACCAGCTGGTTTACTCTGTCAATGTTCTCAGCCGTCTTTGTCATGGAAGTCCTTCCTGACTTGGGGTCATCCTCCACCTCCTCGTGGCCAGTCTTGAAATATTTGTGCCACTCAAAGACTCGCAGCCTTGACATTGCATCTTCTCCATAAGCCTTTTGGAGAAGTTGGAGACACTCAGTTGGGCCCTTCTCCAATTTAATGAGAAATTTCAAGTTGATTCTTTGCTCCATATTTCTGCCACCTCCAGTTGCATGACAAAACGATGGAGCAATGTGCTACAAAAAAACCTGAAAAAGAAAAACAGAGTGAGAGAGATGAAAAATATTATAGCAGAATAGTGGCAAGATGTTGCACAAAACAGTGACATAAGCGGTTAGCCAACTGGCATTGAGTCATGGGTGTGGCTGCCACAGTCTCGTTTCTTTTTTGTCACACCTCATATATAAGTCTACAGGGGAACATGATAACATACACAACATTATTTGTTTCACAATTTGAGAATCTCCTCAAGACATATTTCTTTGAGTCTTAAGGATAGTGTGATGGCATCTTGAGTCACTATAGCAACTGTCATTCAAGGGGAAGGCGGGAAATTCACTTTAACCTGGTGACAATGGCGAGTAAAATTTTTTAAATTATGAAGCAGTCACAGACATGATTCCACTTTAGACTGAAGTGCTTGCAGTGGCACTGTAAGTTTTGGATATTTTTATCGCTGTTTATATGATCATAGTAAGGAATTGATTGTTGTCGCATGGCTACTTATTAATATCTAGTGTTTTTAAGATCTCTGCTACGGAGAAGTAACATTTCAGCAAGAAAGGTTACCTTCCCTTGCTGTGAATGATGGGCCAAAATTGTTTAACAACTGAAGGGATTGCTATATTTGAGATGATAGACATAATATGGAAAAGTAGACAATATAAAATAATCCGGTTGTAGTCCTTTGCTTTAATATAGATTATTAGCAATGTGAAAGTCTGATGCCTGCACAATTTCCTTAGCACCTTTTTTGCAGTGTTAAGGAAAAGTTGTTAGTATATATATAAATGGGAAGCAATTTTGTATGAGTTTATTTTTTATGAACTGAATTTGTAATGAATTATGTATTTTAGTCCAAGTGTTCCCAAATGATCTCTTTTTATCTCACAGACATTAACTTGGAGCATTGGCAGAATGTGCTTTTATATAAGTATGGTATAGCACTTTTTATTTAATGTATACGTATGTTATACTGTCTATGTGTAAATACCATGGAAAAAATTTTAATTTTTGCTTCTATCTGTTTTAGATTTGTATTTTTATCCTGTGATGCAGGTGGCTAGAGTAGCAGACTTGGATGATATAAGGAAGACAGAGAGGTATATAGATAAAACCTACGGGGATGTAGTACTGAAGTACCACCTCCAGTCCGGCAGCCTCTCAGTTGCCACGGAGAAAAGCATCACCTTGGTGTGGCAGGAAGTGATCCTGTAGGTAGCACCTGTCCTCCAGGTGATGACAAACCCAGTTGCACTGAGGCAGTTTCTCCAGAGACATTTGTCCATGGGGGAAGGGTTAGGATAGTCATTATAGTTGGTGATTTGATCCATTAGGCATGTAGGTGGCTGATGGACATGAGGATTGCCTCATAACATGCCTGCCTGGTGCGAAAGTAGCCACCTATACAAGCCACCTATATAAGATTTTAGATGGGGAGGAGCCTGCTGTCTTGGTACATGTTGATAACAATCACATAGGAAAGTGTAGGAGGGAGGTTCTGGAGGCCAAATTTAGGCTTTTAGGTAGAAAGTTGAAATCCAGAACTTTCAGGGTAGCATTCTCTGAAATGATTCCCATTTCACATGCAGGACCTAAAAGGCAGGCAGAGCTCCAGATTCTCAATGTGTGGATGAGATGATGGTACAAGGAAGAAGGTTTTGGACTCACTAGGAACGGGCAATATTCTGGGAATGGGAGGGGCTTTTCCGAAAGGATGGGCTCCACCTTAACTGGGATGGAACCAAACTGCTGGCATTAACCTTTAAAAAGGAGATAGAGCATCTTTTAAACTAGCTAATAGGGGAAAGCCAACAGTCATACAAGAGCGCATGTTTCAGAAGGATGTATCCTTGAAGAATACTACCAAAAGAGGGAAGTTAGGGCATCCCAACAGAGAGGTTCCAATAAAGATAAAGGTTACCCAGATGCCCTTAAGTGCAGAGCAGACAGAGCTGAAATATTCCAAATTCCCCCATCAACTGATAACTAGATTAATATGAATAAAATACAACTTCTAAAATGCCTTTATGCAAATGCTAGAAGTCTAAAATATAAGATGGGAGAGCCAGAATATATAATGCTAAATGAAAGGTTAGATATGATTGGCATCTCAGAGACCTGATGGAAGGAGGACAACCAATGAGATACTGATACCTGGGTACCAACTATATCACAATGATAGGGTAGATCAAATTTGTGGAGTGGTTGCCTTTTATGTTAGAGTGGTCATTGAGTAATATAGGATTAAAGTTTTGCAGAAAAGAAAATACACTTTAGAATATCTATGGTAGAAATCCCATGTAAAAAGGAGAAGGCGATGGCAGTGGGGGTGTACTACCAACCAATTGGCCAGAATGAATAGATGGATGATTGAACGCTAAAAGAAATCAAGGAGGCTAACAAAAGTTACAGCACAGTAATAATGGGTGATTTCAATTATCCCGGTATCGACTAGGTCAGTGTCACAGCAGGACATGCTAGGGAGATCAAGTTTCTAGATGAAATAAATGACTGCTTCTTGGAGTAGCTGGTTCATGAAGTGACAAGAGGAGAAGCTATTTTGGACCTAGTCCTTAGTGGAACACAGGATTTGGTGCAAGAGATAAGGTTGTTGGGGCCACTTCGCAATAGTGACCATAGTATGATCACATTTGATTTAATAAAAGAAAGAAGAACGGCAAAGAAATCCACAGTACTACCTTTAAACTTTCAAAAGGGAGACTATGATAAAATGAGGAAAATGTTTAAAGAAAAAACTAAAAGGAGCAGCTGCAAAGGTTAAAGATTTATATCAAGTATGGGCGTTGTTTAAAAATACCATCTTGGAATCCCAGACCAGATGTATTCCATGCTTTAAGAAAAGTGGAAGGAAGGCCAAAAAACTGCAACATGGTTTAAAGACAAAGTCAGAGAGGCGTTGTAGCCAAAAAAGCATCTTTCAGGAAATGGAAAAAGGAGCCAAATGACGAAAACGGGAAACAACATAAGTACTGGCAAGTTAGATGCAAGGTATTGATAAGGCAGGCAAAGAGAGAATTTGAAAAAAAAGCTTGCAGTGGAAGCAAAGTACATTCATAGCAGAAAATCTGTGATAGAGTCAGTTGGACCAATAGATGATGGAGGGGTAAAAGGGGCACTAAGAGAAGATGTGGAGGAGTAGTCTAGTGGTTAGAGCACTGGCTTGGTAACCAAGCAACCAGGATTCAATTCCCGCTAGCACTCCTTGTGGCCTTGGGCAAGTCACTTAACCCTCCATTGCCTCAGAAGAAAGGCCTGGCAATCTACCTCCGGTGACACTGCCAAGAAAACCCAGGAGCTTCTGGGTCGCCAGGAGTCAGGACTGACTCGAAGGCACACATTGCATTTTGCAAGAGAGGATAAGGCCATAGAGAAGAGGCTGAATGAATTTTTTGCTTTGGTCTTTACTGAAGAAGTTGTAGGGAAATTATCCATACCTGAAATGGTATTTAAAGGTGATGTATTGGAAGAATCGAAAGAAATATCGATAAACTGGGAAGATATATTACAATTATTTGAAAAACTGAAGAGTAGCAAATCACTTGGTCTGGGTGGTATACATCCAAGGGAGTTGAAAGAACTGAAATATGAGATTACAGATGTACTATTAGTAATCTCTGAGCTATCATTAAAATCATCTGTAGTACCTACTACTACTACTACTACTACTGAGCATTTGTATAGCGCTACCAGTCTTACGCAGCGCTGCACAGACATACAAGAGACAATCCCTGCTCATCAGAGCTTACAATCTAGTCAAAACAAAACACAGAAGGTGTAAGCAGGGGTAGTACCTGTGATTGGAGAATGGCCAATGTAACACCAATTTTTAAAAAGGGTTCCAGGGGTGAGCCGGGAAACTACAGACCGGTGAGCCTGATGTCAGTACCGGGCCAAATGATAGAAATCATTATAAAGAATAAAATTACTGAACATGTAGATAGTCATGGTTTAATGGGAAAAGCAAACATTGTTTCAGACAAGGAAATTCTTGTCTTACTAATCTGTTATATTTCTTTGAAGGTGTGAATAAACAGGTAGACAAAGGTGAGTCAGTTCATATAGTAGGCCTGATTTTGAATTAGGCAGGCTATGCACCGTGGTGGTGCATAGCCTGCTCGCCGACCCCCTTAACCCAGATTTTCATTTACGTGCTAGTGGAAGTGAAAATCGAGGTTAGCCTGCATGCCCCAGCAGCCACAGAGGCTACATAGGTAGCAGTGATTTTTTATCCTACCCACATAGCCTCTGCACCTTAAAAATAGGCGAGGAAAAACCTTGCCTATCTTTAAGGCACAGAGGGCTATGTGGATAGCATCGAAAATCGCTGCTACCTGTGTAGCCCCTTCCTCCACCCCCACTCCACCCTGAAATGCTCCTAACATGCCCCGATGTTAGGCGGATAGCATCTGGGCACATTAGGGACATATCTGGGATTTCCAAAGGGCACTACCCATGTAGGTGACCTTTGAAAATCCCGGATAAGGTCTTTACACAGGTAATTAGGGAAGTTACCCATATAAAGGCCTTCGAACATCGGGCCCAGTGTATCTGGATTTTCAAAAAGCCTTTGACAAGATCCCTCATGAGAGATTCTTGGCAAAATTAGAAAGTCATGGGATAGGAGGCAGTGTAGTATTGTGGATGAGGAACTGGTTAAAAGATAGAAAGCAGAGAGTAGGGCTAAATGGTCAATTTTCTCAATGGAAAAAGATGACTAGTGGAGTACTGCAGGGATCTGTGCTGGGCCCGCTGCTTTTTACCATATTCATAAATGATCTGGAAATAGGAATAAAAAGTGAGGTGATCAAATTTGCAGATGACACAAAATAATTCAGAATTGTTAAAACTCAAGAGGATTGTGAAAAATTGCAAATTAATTTGGAAGGCTGGACATTCAAATGGCAGATAGCATTTATGTGGACAAATGCAAAGTTATGTACCTAGGAAAGAACAACCCAAGCTATGGTTACATGATGTAATGTTCCACATTAGAAACCACCACCCAGGAAAAAGATTGAGGCGTCATCAATGGCAATATGTTGAAACCCTCCACCCAGTGTGCAGCAGCAGCCAAGAAAGCATAGAATGCTAGGCATCATAAGGAAAGGAATGGAGAATAAAATCAAGGATATTATAATGCCTCTGTATCGTTCCATGTTGTGACCGCAGCTTGAATATTGTGTGCATTTCTGGTGGCCATATCTTAAAAAGGATATAGCAGAATTAGAAAAGGTACAGAGAAGAGCCACCAAAATGGTAAAGGGGTTGAAAGGATCTCCTATGAGGAGAGGTTTAAAAGGTTAAAGCTCTTCAACTTGGAAAGAGATGGCTGAGGGGGAATATGATAGAGGTCTATAAATTAATGAATGCAGTGGAATGGATAAACATAGATCAGTTGTTTATGCCATCAAAGAGTAGAAAGACTAGGGGATGCACAATGAAGCTACAATGTAACCCATTTAAGACTAATAAGAGAAAATATTTTCTCAATCAATGCGTAATCAAACTCTGGAATTCGTTATTGGAGGATGTAGTAAAAGCTGTACGTGTAGCTGGGTTTAAAAAAGGTTTGGATAAGTTCCTGGAGGAAAGGTCCATAAACCATTACTAAAGAGGACCCAAGAAATCCATTGCTTAGCCCAGGAGAAGCATTGTGGAACCTGTGTACTTTTTTGGGAACCTGCCAGGTACTCATGACTTGGATTAGCCACTACTGGAAACAGGATACTAGGCTTGATTGACGTTGGTCTGACCCAGAATGGCAATTCTGATGTTCTTAACCCTTCACCACACACGTGGGGTCATTTTGACCCCCAGCCTTTTGTTATGTCAAATTACTTACTTATTTATTACAGCCATGACTTAAAACTTCCGGTAGCTTCTCAATATTAACAGCCATTGAATTTCCCGTAGAATGTTATCATTTAATCGGAACAGTAATTTTATGTTAACATTTTTATGGTGTATATACCTATTATACACCTGGGGTCAAATTGACCCCAGCTTAGCAAAACCAGTGTTTTCAGAATTCCTGTTTCAGGTTCATGCTGTAGTTTTTATTGTTAATTTGGCATTGCTAGGCTATTTCATCTGTAGGCTACTGTGATCTTCATGTGAAATTAAGGCGACGTTTTTTAGCGTTTGAGTTCATACCAGGCATGTGTTCGTATAGACCTATTCATTGCTGTTATAGAAGTAATGGCGCTTTGCCACCAACATTGTTTCTTTTTTCTGAGATATATTTGATTGGTAATAACAGTTATTTATTAATATTTTCAGTTATTTTATTGTTCCAAGAATTCTGAGTGAAATGAGTAGTAGTCATCCTCATCGTCTAACAAGCCAGGCTGTACTTCAGGCAGTATTAGCTGAACTTGAAAATGAATCATCAGAAGATGAAACAGGAATAGAAGGTGAAGACTCTGATGGTGAGCCAGACAATGTTGAACAAACTAGTGACTATGATGATCAAATTGAGGGACAGGAAGCACAGAACCTGGCAGGTGATACTGCAGAGAAAGAAGACAGTGCATCATCATCATCTGATGCTGATGATGATCCACAACCAAGCAAGAAAAGAAAAATTAACTCAGGATTTTATAAACGGAAGAAATCAGGTAAAATCCACAAGGCAAAGAGTGGACGCATATGGTCAGTAGACGAGCCTAATGCTGCCTTGCGTACAACAGCAGCTAATCTTCTTCATCAGATGCCTGGCGTTACAAGGGCAGGCAAAGTTCAGTCAATAGGCAAGGCATTCTCTTTGTTCGTTACCGATGAAATGTTGGACATCATTCTTAGAGAGACTAATCGTTATGCCAAGAACTACTACCACACACAAGCTGAACAAATTGATGGAAACGTAAAAGAGTGGACAGAAATTGACATTGTTGAACTAAAGGCAACCATTGGAATATTGCTGCATGCTGGTAAAGGCAGATCATCAAAAGAAGCAATTACACCTGACTCAAAATCTTTTTATCGCTCCGTAATGAACATAAATCGTTTCCAGGATATCTTACGGTTTGTGAGAATGCATAACTTGTGCACTCGTCCAGAACGCGTAGCCACCGACAGATTGGCACCCATCCGTGATGTATGGGACATGCTAAATGCACGCTTATCAATGATGTACTAACCTGGAATGGATATGACAATTGATGAGCAACTGGTCAGCTTCAGAGGCAAGTGTGGCTTTCGACAATACATTCCCACAAAGCCAGGAAAGTATGGAATAAAAATATTCTGGAACTGCAATGCAGAGACCAGCTATCCACTGAAAGGAGAAGTTTATCTGGGGAAGCAACCAGGAGCAGTGGTCAAACTGAAGAAAAGAGTTGAAGTAGTGAAAAGATTGACTAGATATTGGTGGAAAACTGGCCGCAATGTTACATGTGATAATTTCTTTACTGATGTAGGACTGATTGAAGATCTTCTGATTCAACACACTACAGTTGTTGGCACCATGAGAAAAAACAAAAGGGACATACCAGGTGAACTGCTGATTTTGCGGAACAAGGAACTGTTTTCATCACAGTTTGTTTTTTGCAAAGAGATCACACTAGTGAGTCATGTTCCAAAGAAAAACAAAATGGTCATTGTTTTGAGCAGCGTGCATCATGACAAGGCGATAGACGACAAGAATGAAAAGAAGCCTGAGATGATTCTGCACTATAATGCTACTAAGTCTGGAGTAGACAATCTGGACAAGCTTGTGCGTACATATACATGCAAACGTGGCACTAGAAGATGGCCATTCTGCCTGCTGATGAACATGTTCGATGTTGCTGGTGTGGCAGCTTACATAATTTGGGTGCAGCAAAAACCTGAATGGCAAACAGAGGTGTCCCACAAACGGCGACTGTTCCTAACAGAACTGGCAAAGGAGTTATTATTATTATTTTTTTATTAGAGTCTCTTTTATACCACACTATTCAGCATCAGTGCAGTTTACAATGAACAATAAAATACACATTTCCGATGGTACTTTGTGTTTACAGTTGAACAAGTAATGCAACTTGGATAACAGGGTAACTATTTACAATTTAAGACATAATTGGGAAATCTTTTGACTTCAGTCAAGGGGGTTCTGAGAGGCTTGTGAGGATGGTGCAGCATCCACATTGGCTTCTGGGTAAAACTGGAGGAAGAGGTGAAGTTTTAGTTAGTGAGTTAGTTCTGCCACAGCAGACATTGCGATTGCAGAACCGAAGAACACTTCAGAAAGGGGTGCGGATCTGCATGCAAGTACTTGGATTCAGCTTACCTGGTCCTACAGGCTGTGAATCCAGAAGGGCACGATCGCGCTGCCAGCTTTGCACCAGATCATCAGATAAGAAAACATCAAAATACTGCAAGCGATGTGGTATAGCCATATGCCCAGAACATTGCCAGCTGTTATGCAATGAATGTGCTGACTAAAAGACGCCTAGATAGATGATTATACTAGCGGTGTCGAGACTTAATTACAATTAAGTGATAAACTGAAGTTAATAGTTAGACTACTTTTATATCATAAACACTGAACATTTGTAAACAGCAAAAACTGAGAACAGTTTTTAATAAATGCATTAAAATACCAATCCTATGTGGATGAAATTGTTCACGGTTTCTGGTCATTTACTGATGGGGTCAATTTGACCCCAGGTGTGTAAAGTCATCGGTAATTTAACGTGTGTGATGAAGGGTTAATATACCATGTTGGGTTTTATTGTGCACAACTTGGAGTTGTGAAAAGTAATTTCCTAAACCCCCATGGAGTTAACGCGCATTATCACGTGTGTATTAGAGGTTTATTTTGTCAAATAGGGACATAACTGGGGTAAAACACACACAAACTAAGTTCAAGCACTTATGCCTATATTGTCCAAGGACACACGTACTCCAGAGGTTTGTGCTCCATTCTGGATCACAGAGACCTGAACCTGTATCTTCACAAGGAAAAATTCTAAATGAATATTCTGCCCTCCATTCTACTATTCTTAAAGAAAGAATACTGGCTATGTACCATATATCTCATGAATGCGGTATACACATATACCAATCCATCCTCATTACAGAAAGTATCTGAGATTCATTCTTCAGATGGACCACTTTCAGTACAAGGTCCTTCCATCCAGCCTGTTTTTAAATCTCAAAGTATTCATGAAATGTCTCATAGTGGTAACCGCTCACCTCCACAAGCCTGATCACCTCCCAGAACCTCAATGATTTGCTTCTAGTGGCTCCCATGGAAATCCATGTTCTGGCCCTCGGGAACAAAATACTATATCTACTCCAGACTTTGTGCTTCTTATCAACTTTCAAAAATCTACCTTGTGCCCTATCAACACCACTTATTTTATACACACTATTTTGGACACAGTTCAGGCAAATGTCTTTCTACCAGAGGACAGATTAGAGGATCTCATGTCACATGTTTGCAGCATACAAATTCTGCTAGTGGTCATGGCCAGGACTTACTTTCAGATGATGGGCCACATGGCTGCAGCTGCACATGTAGTATCTTTTGCTCAATTAGAAATGAGGCAATCTCAAAGGCACCCGAAATTCCATTGGATCCAATGATCCCAACTTCTTTCTACCATCCTTCATCATTCATTCAAATTTGAATGATGCTAAAGAGGTGGACATCCAACGTCAATGTCATAGCAGGCGTACCCTTTGCTCCATTGCAATACCAACCTGTCCTAACCAAAAATGCATAAAACATAGGTTGTTGAGCTCATATCAATATTTGCCACACCCAGAGACCATAACTGAAGTGCAAGAAGCTTCTCCACATCAGTCAGTTGGAGCTCTGAGCAACTTATTATGTGCTTTAAGACTTTCTTCATTTAGTCCAGAGCATACCAAGTGGCTATTGTTTTTGTCAGCAAACAAAGAGGAATGAGACCCTCTGCCTCTGCCAAGAATCAACAAAGATTTGAGACTTTGCCATAGTCAATTGCATCCAAATACAAATAACTTATATCCCTCAAGTTCGGAAACATATAGCTAACAAGCTCAACAGAGTTCTACAGTCTAACAAATAGTCCCTAGATGTAGCAACCTTGCAGATCTTTTCACCAGCAGAAAGAAGCTGCCTTTTTACTGCTCCATCCTCCTTTTGTCCATCAACCTAGCCCCAGATACAATGGCAGTTTCCTGGACTTGGTCCCTTCTTTATGTGTATCCCCCATTCTGATCGTAGCAACAACTCTTCATAAATGTCAACAATGGCCAGACACCATTATTCTCATAGTGCTGTATTGGTCTCAGCAGAATTGGTTTCCTCTTTTGAAAAGACTGCAGGTCTACCATTATGCAGGCTCCAAAGATTTCCAACTCTAATCACTCAAGATGAAAGCTGTCCCCTTCATCCCAATTTGACGTCACCTTCACACCATGGAAATTTAGCAGCATTTAGTCTCTATTCTAGGTCTACCAATGCCTATTCAAGACATACTAATAGGTGCAAGGAAACCATCTGCCAGGTGTACCTATACTTTCAAGTGGAAAAGATTTTCCATCTGTTGCATCACAAATGGTCACAACCCTGTTATGTGTCTGCCTACTACCAGTACTAATACCATTTATGTCATCTTGGACTATCGATGCCCTCCATCAGGAAACATTTATTTCATGCAGTGTGTGATACAGTGAGATAGACGGGATGAAAATGCCTGATGTGTTCCATCATTTCATGTTTCATGAAAAGGCTTTTCCATGTTAAGCCACCAGTTCAAAAGTGGGACCTTAATGTGGTTCTAACTTCTCTTATGAACTTGCACTTGAACCATTTGATTCCTTACGTGGAAAGTGCTCTTCCTAGTATTTCTTACCTCCGCTAGGAGAGTCAGTGAACTCCAAGCACTAGTAACTTATGAACCATACATACAGTTTCGTCATAACAAAGAAGCTCTTCAAACTCATGCCAAATTTGTACCCAAAGTAGTAATGCTTTTCTATATTCATGAGGGAAAAGTGCTTCCTACGTTGTATCCAAAGCCGCTCAGGAATCCACATGAGAAATCCCTCTGGACTGCAAATGGGCCCTCGCTCTCTGCCTCAAAAGAAACGAGTCAATCAGGAAATCTACATAGCTTTTGTCTCCTATGACCCCAGCAGAATTGGAATAACAGTCTCCAAAAGAACTCTAGCAAATTGGCTTGCATCTAATTCTGTTATGAACAAACAAGTGATTCCCTGAATATTAAAATCTCACCAAATCAGTGGCGCTCTAATCAATACAATTTGTAAAGCAGTGTTCTGCTCCTCTCTTCATACATTTACTTTGCACTACTACTTGGATCAAGGACAATGCTTTTGTCCAGGCTGTGCTGGCCAGTCTGCCTGTTTGATGTGGAAACTCTCACACTGTGTGGGCTGCTCTTAAATATGGGACAATAAGTAAAGACATGAGCAGTTCTGCTTGTTGATGGAAAAAAACTATTATTGCTCATCTGTAAAAGCTGTTTTCTGTAAGTGGCAGGACTTATCAGGCACAGAGTCCCTCCTACCTCCCTGGGAGTTGCTTAAATGCTTGAGCTTTGAAACCAACTGAGGATCTGAGGAGATCGCAGAGCATGGGAAAGGCCATAAATGTTCAGAGCTTTACGTTAAGTTCTGAGCTCTGTGAGAGCCATTTTGTCTCAGGAGCGTGTGATGATGTCACCCACTTGTGTACCTGATCAATCCTACTATCTATGGAAACCACCTTTTGCAGGTGAGCAACAATGCTCTACACTTTAGGTTTTGAATTTATCTTCTCTAAGTTTAGTAAGTAGATCAAAATCTGTTGTGTTAGAGGGGTCACAGACGACTTGGATTGCCTATGCATATGTGGTAGTACTGCAGATTTCTTTGAGAATGGAAAACCTGTGCTACCAGAAGCAGTTCTCTTTTACGCAGCACATACAATCACGACCTGAACAGAGGGCAGTTCTCCTTAATATAATGCAAACAATCACAGCCTAAGCAGAGGGCAGTTCTCCTTTCCACAGGGCAGAAGATTACATCCTTAGCAGGGAGCAGTTCTCCTTTATACAGGGCAAACAATCACAGTGTAAGCAGAGGGTAGTTTCTCGTTACACCTCTCACACTATCACAGCCTGAGAAGGGATTAGGTCTTCTTGTACACAAGGCTCATGATCACAGCCTGGGCAGAGGACAGTTCTTCTTTACTGCAGTGTGCTGAGAGGGAGCTAAAGAGAATGAGACCCTTTTGCAGTGCTTCACGGGCACCATTAAAGGCTGCAGATAACTCTAGTAAGCAGGAAGGACAAAGGCTCACTCTGTCTTAGCAGAGAACAACCTTCAACGGAGCAGATTTTACTCGTTTGTCAATAATCAAGTAATGAGTAGAAGCAACTGCCTCAGCAGGGCAATAGTGTTCATAACTGACAATCTATCTAGATGTGCGGAATGAAAGATCCTCAGAAATGATATTCTGACAGCTCCACAAATCCGTAGAGAAAGCTACACAGGAGAAAATGCCTCAAACTATCAGGTTAGAATCAGAACAAAAGACACAGTGAAAGGAACAAAGAGCATCCCCAGCTATCTCCATCCCTTGTATCTCTCTGTATCACCCTGTATGGAATAAAGAACATCCCCAGCTATCTCCATCCCTTGTATCTCCCTGTATCACCAAGTTATCTCCAAGTTATAATGCCCTGTTCAATGTAATTTCAGTTTGTTCAATGTAAACCGCACTGATGCAGAATAGCGCGGTATATAAGAGAATGTAAATAAAATAAATAAACAAATCACCCTGTATGGAATAAAGAGCATCCCCAGCTATCTCCATCCCTTGTATCTCACTGTATCACCCTGTATGGAACAAATAACATCCCCAGCTATCTCCATCCCTTGTATCTCTCTGTATGCTTGTATCTCACTGTATCACCCTGTATGGAATAAAGAACATCCCTAGCTATCTCCATTCCTTGTATCACCCTGTATGCTTGTATCTCACTGTATCACCCTGTATGGAATAAAGAACATCCCCAGCTATCTCCATCCCTTGTATCTCCCTGTATGCTTGTATCTCACTGTATCACCCTGTATGGAATAAAGAACATCCCTAGCTATCTCCATTCCTTGTATCACCCTGTATGCTTGTATCTCACTGTATCACCCTGTATGGAATAAAGAACATCCCCAGCTATCTCCATCCCTTGTATCTCACTGTATCACCCTGTATGGAATAAAGAACATCCCCAGCTATCTCCATCCCTTGTATCTCACTATATCACCATGTATGGAATAAAGAACATCCCTAGCTAACTCCATCCCTTGTATCTCCCTGTATCACCCTGTATGGAACAAAGAACATCCCCAGCTATCTCCATCCCTTATATCTCTCTGTATGCTTGTATCTCACTGTATCACCCTGTATGGAATAAAGAACATCCCTAGCTATCTCCATTCCTTGTATCACCCTGTATGCTTGTATCTCACTGTATCACCCTGTATGGAATAAAGAACATCCCTAGCTATCTCCATCCCTTGTATCTCACTGTATCACCCTGTATGGAATAAAGAACATCCCCAGCTATCTCCATCCTTTGTATCACACTGTATCACCCTGTATGGAACAAAGAACATCCCCAGCTATCTCCATCCCTTGTATCTCTCTGTATGCTTGTATCTCACTGTATCACCCGGTATGGAATAAAGAACATCCCCAGCTATCTCCATCCCTTGTATCTCTCTGTATCACCCTGTATGGAATAGAGAGCATCCCCAGCTATCTCCATCCCTTGTATCTCTCTGTATGCTTGTATCTCACTGTATCACCCTGTATGGAATAAAGAACATCCCCAGCTATCTCCATCCCTTGTATCTCCCTGTATGCTTGTATCTCACTGTATCACCCTGTATGGAATAAAGAACATCCCTAGCTATCTCCATCCCTTGTATCTCTCTGTATGCTTGTATCTCACTGTATCACCCTGTATGGAATAAAGAACATCCCTAGCTATCTCCATCCCTTGTATCTCACTGTATCACCCTGTATGGAATAAAGAATATCCCCAGCTATCTCCATCCCTTGTATCTCCCTGTATGCTTGTATCTCACTGTATCACCCTGTATGGAATAAAGAACATCCCTAGCTATCTCCATCCCTTGTATCTCACTGTATCACCTTGTATGGAATAAAGAACATCCCTAGCTATCTCTATCCCTTGTATCTCACTGTATCACCCTGTATGGAATAAAGAACATCCCCAGCTATCTCCATCCCTTGTATCTCTCTGTATGCTTGTATCTCATTGTATCACCCTGTATGGAATAAAGAACATCCCCAGCTATCTCCATCCCTTGTATCTCTCTGTATGCTTGTATCTCACTGTATCACCCTGTATGGAATAAAGAACATCCCCAGCTATCTCCATCCCTTGTATCTCCCTGTATGCTTGTATCTCACTGTATCACCCTGTATGGAATAAAGAGCATCCCAAGCTATCTCCATCCCTTGTATCTCACTGTATCACCCTGTATGGAATAAAGAACATCCCCAGCTATCTCCATCCCTTGTATCTCACTATATCACCCTGTATGGAATAAAGAACATCCCTAGCTAACTCCATCCCTTGTATCTCCCTGTATCACCCTGTATGGAACAAAGAACATCCCCAGCTATCTCCATCCCTTATATCTCTCTGTATGCTTGTATCTCACTGTATCACCCTGTATGGAATAAAGAACATCCCTAGCTATCTCCATTCCTTGTATCACCCTGTATGCTTGTATCTCACTGTATCACCCTGTATGGAATAAAGAACATCCCTAGCTATCTCCATCCCTTGTATCTCACTGTATCACCCTGTATGGAATAAAGAACATCCCCAGCTATCTCCATCCTTTGTATCACACTGTATCACCCTGTATGGAACAAAGAACATCCCCAGCTATCTCCATCCCTTGTATCTCTCTGTATGCTTGTATCTCACTGTATCACCCGGTATGGAATAAAGAACATCCCCAGCTATCTCCATCCCTTGTATCTCTCTGTATCACCCTGTATGGAATAGAGAGCATCCCCAGCTATCTCCATCCCTTGTATCTCTCTGTATGCTTGTATCTCACTGTATCACCCTGTATGGAATAAAGAACATCCCCAGCTATCTCCATCCCTTGTATCTCCCTGTATGCTTGTATCTCACTGTATCACCCTGTATGGAATAAAGAACATCCCTAGCTATCTCCATCCCTTGTATCTCTCTGTATGCTTGTATCTCACTGTATCACCCTGTATGGAATAAAGAACATCCCTAGCTATCTCCATCCCTTGTATCTCACTGTATCACCCTGTATGGAATAAAGAACATCCCCAGCTATCTCCATCCCTTGTATCTCCCTGTATGCTTGTATCTCACTGTATCACCCTGTATGGAATAAAGAACATCCCTAGCTATCTCCATCCCTTGTATCTCACTGTATCACCTTGTATGGAATAAAGAACATCCCTAGCTATCTCTATCCCTTGTATCTCACTGTATCACCCTGTATGGAATAAAGAACATCCCCAGCTATCTCCATCCCTTGTATCTCTCTGTATGCTTGTATCTCATTGTATCACCCTGTATGGAATAAAGAACATCCCCAGCTATCTCCATCCCTTGTATCTCTCTGTATGCTTGTATCTCACTGTATCACCCTGTATGGAATAAAGAACATCCCCAGCTATCTCCATCCCTTGTATCTCCCTGTATGCTTGTATCTCACTGTATCACCCTGTATGGAATAAAGAGCATCCCAAGCTATCTCCATCCCTTGTATCTCACTGTATCACCCTGTATGGAATAAAGAACATCCCTAGCTATCTCCATCCCTTGTATCTCACTGTATCACCCTGTATGGAATAAAGAACATCCCCAGCTATCTCCATCCCTTGTATCTCTCTGTATGCTTGTATCTCACTGTATCACCCTGTATGGAATAAAGAGCATCCCAAGCTATCTCCATCCCTTGTATCTCACTGTATCACCCTGTATGGAATAAAGAACATCCCCAGCTATCTCCATCCCTTGTATCTCACTATATCACCCTGTATGGAATAAAGAACATCCCTAGCTAACTCCATCCCTTGTATCTCCCTGTATCACCCTGTATGGAACAAAGAACATCCCCAGCTATCTCCATCCCTTATATCTCTCTGTATGCTTGTATCTCACTGTATCACCCTGTATGGAATAAAGAACATCCCTAGCTATCTCCATTCCTTGTATCACCCTGTATGCTTGTATCTCACTGTATCACCCTGTATGGAATAAAGAACATCCCTAGCTATCTCCATCCCTTGTATCTCACTGTATCACCCTGTATGGAATAAAGAACATCCCCAGCTATCTCCATCCTTTGTATCACACTGTATCACCCTGTATGGAACAAAGAACATCCCCAGCTATCTCCATCCCTTGTATCTCTCTGTATGCTTGTATCTCACTGTATCACCCGGTATGGAATAAAGAACATCCCCAGCTATCTCCATCCCTTGTATCTCTCTGTATCACCCTGTATGGAATAGAGAGCATCCCCAGCTATCTCCATCCCTTGTATCTCTCTGTATGCTTGTATCTCACTGTATCACCCTGTATGGAATAAAGAACATCCCCAGCTATCTCCATCCCTTGTATCTCCCTGTATGCTTGTATCTCACTGTATCACCCTGTATGGAATAAAGAACATCCCTAGCTATCTCCATCCCTTGTATCTCTCTGTATGCTTGTATCTCACTGTATCACCCTGTATGGAATAAAGAACATCCCTAGCTATCTCCATCCCTTGTATCTCACTGTATCACCCTGTATGGAATAAAGAACATCCCCAGCTATCTCCATCCCTTGTATCTCCCTGTATGCTTGTATCTCACTGTATCACCCTGTATGGAATAAAGAACATCCCTAGCTATCTCCATCCCTTGTATCTCACTGTATCACCTTGTATGGAATAAAGAACATCCCTAGCTATCTCTATCCCTTGTATCTCACTGTATCACCCTGTATGGAATAAAGAACATCCCCAGCTATCTCCATCCCTTGTATCTCTCTGTATGCTTGTATCTCATTGTATCACCCTGTATGGAATAAAGAACATCCCCAGCTATCTCCATCCCTTGTATCTCTCTGTATGCTTGTATCTCACTGTATCACCCTGTATGGAATAAAGAACATCCCCAGCTATCTCCATCCCTTGTATCTCCCTGTATGCTTGTATCTCACTGTATCACCCTGTATGGAATAAAGAGCATCCCAAGCTATCTCCATCCCTTGTATCTCACTGTATCACCCTGTATGGAATAAAGAACATCCCTAGCTATCTCCATCCCTTGTATCTCACTGTATCACCCTGTATGGAATAAAGAACATCCCCAGCTATCTCCATCCCTTGTATCTCTCTGTATGCTTGTATCTCACTGTATCACCCTGTATGGAATAAAGAACATCCCCAGCTATCTCCATCCCTTGTATCTCTCTGTATGCTTGTATCTCACTGTATCACCCTGTATGGAATAAAGAACATCCCCAGCTATCTCCATCCCTTGTATCTCTCTGTATGCTTGTATCTCACTGTATCACCCTGTATGGAATAAAGAACATCCCTAGCTATCTCCATTCCTTGTATCTCTCTGTATGCTTGTATCTCACTGTATCACCCTGTATGGAATAAAGAACATCCCCAGCTATCTCCATCCCTTGTATCTCTCTGTATGCTTGTATCTCACTGTATCATCCTGTATGGAATAAAGAGCATCCCCAGCTATCTCCATCCCTTGTATCTCTCTGTATGCTTGTATCTCACTGTATCACCCTGTATGGAATAAAGAGCATCCCCAGCTATCTCCATCCCTTGTATCTCCAGGGGCGGCCCAAGGGGGGTGCGGGGCCATGTGCGGAGACTCGGTGCGGGGCCTCATTTGCATAAGTGGCCTTATTTGCATAAATATTTGCATAATGTTACCATACACTAACTTTTAGTAAACATGTCTCTTAATGAGTGTATGGATAAAGAAAGACTAAAAGATTTCTACATTACTATAATCCAGTGCCAACCGCCAGGCACATTAGGAACTACTACAAACGCTGCCCATTTAGAACCCATAGCAAACCCGCTGTATCCTGACAGCATTACCAGGACTCACAAAGCACCAGACCCTACCTATCAAAAGGAAACACTGCAAATATTAAACCAGTACATTTCAGAGAATACTGGGGAAAGAGAACAAGTGGCAATGTCAAATAGGAATTACATAAACAGAATACCTCAGCTCAGTTACACATGCAGAACATAGACCATCACCAAACAAGGAATCGCAATTTAGAAACAGGAAGGCAATAATTAAACTGGGAACCCCAAAAGCCAAACTTGGAATGTACAACAACACTGTAGAAATAAAACTATAAATTAATTTCCTCTTGTACCAAACAAAGCGCAGACGTTAATGATGCACATTTCCCAGAGCTTTCATATTCCAGTTAATAAATTCAAAATAAAGAGATATATTTCTACCTTTTGTGCATTTTTTTTCAGTTGCAATTGCTCCAGCCACTTTCTTCTGGTTTCTTCATGTTTTCTGCTAACTCTCCATCGTCTGCTGTCCATTTGTCCTTTCTTCTCTCTTCTAGTTTTCTTTCCATCCTCTCTCTCTACATCTGCTTTAACATACTAATCTTTATCATTTTGCTCTTTCCTCATTCTTATTTCATCCACACAAATTTTACCCCTCCATCCTCAATCCCCACTTACTCTCCCAATACCCGGCCAATTGTAGATTTTTCATCCCTCCCACACAAAATATTTTTCCCCTCTCCATTTTACTCTCCCAGCCCCATCCCATTCTAATCCTCCCCCAACATCAGCTCCCTTCTAGTTCCAGTCTCACCCAGCATCCATTCCCTTCTAGTCCCTGCATCAGCCCATTTCCAGTCCTAGCCCCCCATCAACCCATTTCCAGTCCTAGCTCCCCCATCCATTTTCAGTCTGAGTCCCTTCATCAGCTCATTTCCAATCCTAGCCCCCCATCAGCCCATTTCTAGTCATTTCCTAGCCCCACCATCAGCCCATGTCAAATCCTAGCTCCCCTCCACTCAGCCCAATTCCAGTCCAAGCGCCCCCAGGAGCCTACGTCCAGTTCTAGCCCCTCCAAGAGTCCAGTTCAAGTCAAGCCCCCACCCCACCCCATAGCCACTCTTAGCGCCCCCCACCAGCCCATTTCCAGTCCTATCCTAGCTGCTCCATCAGCCCATTTTCAGTTCTAGCTCCCTTCCCTCACAGCCCATTTCCATTCCAAGCCCCCTCCCCATCAGCGATTTGCCGTTCAAGCCTCCCCGTCCACTCAGTCCATTTCCAGTCATAGCAATCCCCCAACCCATTACCAGTCCTAGCCCCCCATCAACCCATTTTCAGTTTAAGCCCCCCTATAACCCATTACCAGTCCTAACCCCCCATCAGCCCACTTCCAGTCTTAACCCCATCAGCCCATTTCCAGTCAGCCCCCCATAGCCCATTGCCAGTCCTAACCCCCCCATCAGCCCACAGCCCATTACTAGTCCTAACCACATCAGCCCACCTCAAGTCCTAACCCCTCCCCATCAGCCCTTTTCCTGTCCTAGCGCCCCCATAGCCCATTAGCAGTCCTAACCCCCATCACCCTATTTCCAGACAGCCCCCATCAGCCCACAGCCCATTACGTCTTAACCCCCCCAGCCCATTTCAAGTCCTAACCCCCCATCACCCTTTTTCCTGTCATCCTCCATCAACCCCCAGCCCTTTTCCAGTATTAACCCCCCCAGCCCATTTGCAGTCCTAACCCCCCCATCACCCCATTTCCAGACAGCCTCCATCAGCCCCCAGCCCATTACCAGTCTTAACCCCCCCAGCCCATTTCCAGTCCTAAACCCCCCCCAGCCCATTTCCAGTCAGCCTCCATCAGCCCCAGCCCATTAGCAGTCTTAACCCCCCCTAGCCCATTTCCAGTCCTAACCCCCCCTCACCCCATTTCCAGTCAGCCTCCATCAGCCCCAGCCCATTAGCAGTCTTAACCCCCCCTAGCCCATTTCCAGTCCTAACCCCCCCCCTTGCACATTTCCAGTCCTAACCCCCCCCTTGCACATTTCCAGTCCTAACCCCCCCCTGCACATTTCCAGTCCTAACCCCCCCCCTTGCACATTTCCAGTCCTAACCCCTCCCCCTTGCACATTTCCAGTCCTAACCCCCCCCTTGCACATTTCCAGTCCTAACCCCCCCCTTGCACATTTCCAGTCCTAACCCCCCCCCTTGCACATTTCCAGACAGCCTCCATCAGCCCCCCCCTTCCCTTCCCTTCCCTTCCCTTCCCTTCCCTTTCGGCAAATTAAAAACAAAAAACAAAAACCTGGCTCTAGCTGCTGCCGCTGCCGCGTCCGTCGCAGCAGCGGCAGAATGGCGTGTCCCGCGGGCCCCCTCTCCTCGTCGAGCCCTCTGCAAGGGCTTTCAGATTCGCGAAGGGAGAGTGCTCCCTCGCGTCTCTGTAAAGCCCGCAGGGGCTAATGGGAAATTTCCCATCAGCCCCTCGCGTCTAAAGGGGCAGATGGGAAATTTCCCATTAGCCCCTGCGGGCTTTACAGAGACGCGAGGGAGCACTCTCCCTTCGCGAATCTGAAAGCCCTTGCAGAGGGCTCGACGAGGAGAAGGGGCCCCGCGGGACACGCCATTCTGCCACTGCTGCGACGGACGCGGCAGCAGCCAGAGACAGGTTTTTTTTTTAAATTTAATTTTAAAAAAAAGCAGAATGTTCTTTGCGCGGGGCCCCCTGAAACGCGGGGCCCTGTGCAAAAAACATTCTTGCTCAATGGACGGGCCGGCCCTGTGTATCTCACAGTATCACCCTGTATGGAATAAAGAGCATCCCCAGCTATCACCATCCCTTGTATCTCTCTGTATGCTTGTATCTCACTGTATCACCCTGTATGGAATAAAGAACATCATCAATTCAAAAAGGAACTAAAAACCTACCTCTTTACAAATAACTTTGAAATCCCCTATCAACAAAAAACCTCTCCCCAACAATCACAGAAACACATCTACAGTACTCAAGATAGAACAAACGACTAACACAAGAATCCTTACATACTCCACACAACATGCAAAAGACTCACCCAAACTGTCTGCTATATCGCTATTGTAAATAATTACTTGTAATTAGTTATGTTATGTTCCATGTATTACAACCTGTATATAGTTTAAAACCATTGTTCCAGCTAACGTTTAAAAGTATGTTCCCTGTAATTACACTTGTATATAGTTAAAACCCTGTTCTATGTAAAGTATACACAAGTATACAAGTTTCTGTTCACTGTTCAATGTAAACCCCCACTGATCTCTGGAAGGGGCGGTATAGAAGAAACTGTTAAATAAATAAATAAAATAAATAAATAAACATCCCCAGCTATCTGCATCCCTTGTATCTCCCTGTATGCTTGTATCTCACTGTATCACCCTGTATGGAATAAAGAACATCCCTAGCTATCTCCATCCCTTGTATCTCACTGTATCACCCTGTATGGAATAAAGAACATCCCCAGCTATCTCCATCCCTTGTATCTCACTGTATCACCTTGTATGGAATAAAGAACATCCCTAGCTATCTCCATCCCTTGTATCTCCCTGTATGCTTGTATCTCACTGTATCACCCGGTATGGAATAAAGAACATCCCCAGCTATCTCCATCCCTTGTATCTCTCTGTATCACCCTGTATGGAATAGAGAGCATCCCCAGCTATCTCCATCCCTTGTATCTCTCTGTATGCTTGTATCTCACTGTATCACCCTGTATGGAATAAAGAACATCCCCAGCTATCTCCATCCCTTGTATCTCCCTGTATGCTTGTATCTCACTGTATCACCCTGTATGGAATAAAGAACATCCCTAGCTATCTCCATCCCTTGTATCTCTCTGTATGCTTGTATCTCACTGTATCACCCTGTATGGAATAAAGAACATCCCTAGCTATCTCCATCCCTTGTATCACCCTGTATGCTTGTATCTCACTGTATCACCCTGTATGGAATAAAGAACATCCCCAGCTATCTCCATCCCTTGTATCTCTCTGTATGCTTGTATCTCACTGTATCACCCTGTATGGAATAAAGAACATCCCTAGCTATCTCCATCCCTTGTATCTCACTGTATCACCCTGTATGGAATAAAGAACATCCCCAGCTATCTCCATCCCTTGTATCTCCCTGTATGCTTGTATCTCACTGTATCACCCTGTATGGAATAAAGAACATCCCTAGCTATCTCCATCCCTTGTATCTCACTGTATCACCTTGTATGGAATAAAGAACATCCCTAGCTATCTCTATCCCTTGTATCTCACTGTATCACCCTGTATGGAATAAAGAACATCCCCAGCTATCTCCATCCCTTGTATCTCTCTGTATGCTTGTATCTCATTGTATCACCCTGTATGGAATAAAGAACATCCCTAGCTAACTCCATTCCTTGTATCACCCTGTATGCTTGTATCTCACTGTATCACCCTGTATGGAATAAAGAACATCCCTAGCTATCTCCATTCCTTGTATCACCCTGTATGCTTGTATCTCACTGTATCACCCTGTATGGAATAAAGAACATCCCTAGCTATCTCCATCCCTTGTATCTCCCTGTATCACCCTGTATGGAATAAAGAACATCCCTAGCTATCTCTATCCCTTGTATCTCTCTGTATGCTTGTATCTCACTGTATCACCCTGTATGGAATAAAGAACTTCCCAAGCTATCTCCATCCCTTGTATCTCCCTGTATGCTTGTATCTCACTGTATCACCCTGTATGGAATAAAAATCATCCCCAGGTATTTCTTTCTCAACTATCTAACTTTATCAAACACTGCAAGAAATAAAGAACATACTCAGACATTTCCACCCTTTTAACTCATAGTATATCACACACCGCAGGAAATAAAGAACATCCCCAGCCATTTCTGTCTCTTCTATCTCACTGTATCACACACTGTGGGAAAATAAAGGACATCCGAAGGCATTTCCATCCTTCTATCTCACTATATCACACACCACAGGAAATAAAGTACATCCCCAGGCATTGCCATCCCTTTTATCTCACTGTATCACACACTGCAAGAAAATAAAGGATAATTCCAGGCATTTCTATCCCTTCTATAACACTGTATCACACACTGCTGGAAGTAAAAAACATCCCCAGGGATTTCCATCTTTGAATCTCACTGTGTCACACACTGCAGCAAACGAAGAACATCCCCAGGCATTTCCATCAGCTCTATTTCTTTGTATCACACACTGCAGGAAATTAAGAATATCCCCAGACATTTCCACTCTTCAATCTCACTGCATCACAGACTGCTGGAGATAAAGAGCATACACAAGCATTTCCATCCCATCTATCTCACTGTAACTAAAACTGCATTAAGTAAGGAATATCCCCAGGCATCTCTACCACTCTCTCACACTGTATCACACACTGTAGGAAATAAAGAACATCCCCAGACATTTCCATCCTTCTATCTCACTGTATCACACATTGCTGGAACTAAAAAACACTGCATGAAATAAAGAACATCCCCGGCATTTCCATCTCTTCTATCACACTGTATAACACAATGCAGGAAATAAAGAACATCCGCAGCCATTTCCTCCATTCTATCTCACTGTATCACACACTGCAGGAAATAAAAAACAACCACAGGCATTTCCATCTGTTCTATCTCAATGTATGATACACTGCAAAAAATAAAGAACATCCCCAGGTATTTCCATCACTTTTATCTCACTGTATCACACACTGCAAGAAAATAAAGGATAATCCCAGGCATTACCATCCCTTCCATATCACTTTCTCAGACACTGCTGGAAGTAAAAAACATCCCGAGGTATTTCCATCCTTTAATCCCACTGTGTCACACACTGCAGGAAATAAAGAACACCTCAGGCATTTATTTCATTCTATCTCACTATATCACATACTGCAGGAAATAAAGAACATCCGCAGGTATTTCCATCTCTTCTATCACACTGTATCACACACTGCAGGAAATAAAGAAGATCCACAGGCATTTCCTTCATTCTGTCTCACTATATCACACACTGCAGGAAATAAAGAACACCACAGGCATTTATATCCCTTCTAACTCACTGTATCACACACTGCAGGAGATAAAGAATATCTCCGGGATTTCCATTTTTCTATCTCGCTGTATCACACAATGCAGGAAACAAAGAACATTCCCAGGCATTTCCATCCCTTCTATATTACTGTATCACACACTGCAGGAAATAGGGAACATTCTCGAGGAATATCTATACTTCCATCTCACTGAATTACACACTGCAGAAAATAAAGAATAACCCCAGTAATTTCCATCCCTTCTATCTCACTGTATTACACACTTCAGGAACTAAAGAACATACCAAGGTATTTATGTCGCTTCTATCTCACTGTGTCACAAACTGCAGGAAATAAAGAATATCCCCAGGCATTTCTATGCTTTATTCTCACTGCATCACACACTGCAGGAAATAAAGAACATCCCCAGGCATTTCCTGCTTTCTTTCTCATGGAATCACACACTACAGGAAATAAAGAACAACCCCAGGGATTTGCATCCCTTCCATCTCACTATATCACACACTTTAGGAAATAAAGAACATCACCAGGCATTTCCATGCTTCTTTCTTATTGTGTCACACACTGCAGGAAATAAACTATATCCTTAGGTATTTCCATACCTTCTATGTCACCATATCACACACTGGAGGAAATGAAGAATGTCACCAGGTATTGTCGTCCCTTCTATCTCACCATATGACACACCGCAGTAAATAAGGAACATTCCCCGGCTTTTTCATCTCTTGTATCTCACTGTATCACACACTGCATAAAATAAAGAACATCCCCAGGCATTGTCGTCCCTTCTATATCACTATATCACACGCTACGGGAAATAAAGAACATCCCCAGCCATTTCCATCCATTCTATCTCACTGTATCACACACTGCAGGATTTAAAGAACATTCCCAGGCATTTCCATCCATTCTATCTCACTGTATCACACACTGCAGGATTTAAAGAACATCCCCAGCCATTTCCATCCATTCTATCTCACTGTATCACACACTGCAGGATTTAAAGAACATTCCCAGCCATTTCCATCCATTCTATCTCACTGTATCACACACTGCAGGTTTTAAAGAACATTCCTAGGCATTTCCATCCATTCTATCTCACTGTATCACACACTGCAGGTTTTAAAGAACATTCCTAGGCATTTCCATCCATTCTATCTCACTGTATCACACACTGCAGGTTTTAAAGAACATTCCCAGGCATTTCCATCCATTCTATCTCACTGTATCACACACTGCAGGTTTTAAAGAACATTCCCAGGCATTTCCATCCATTCTATCTCTCTGTATCACACACTGCAGGATTTAAAGAACATTCCCAGCCATTTCCATCCATTCTATCTCACTGTATCACAAACTGCAGGTTTTAAAGAACATTCCCAGGCATTCCCATCCATTCTATCTCACTGTATCACACACTGCAGGATTTAAAGAACATCCCCAGCCATTTCCATCCATTCTATCTCACTGTATCACACACTGCAGGATTTAAAGAACATTCCCAGCCATTTCCATCCATTCTATCTCACTGTATCACACACTGCAGGATTTAAAGAACATTCCCAGGCATTTCCATCCATTCTATCTCACTGTATCACACACTGCAGGATTTAAAGAACATCCCCAGCCATTTCCATCCATTCTATCTCACTGTATCACACACTGCAGGATTTAAAGAACATTCCCAGCCATTTCCATCCATTCTATCTCACTGTATCACACACTGCAGGTTTTAAAGAACATTCCCAGGCATTTCCATCCATTCTATCTCACTGTATCACACACTGCAGGATTTAAAGAACATTCCCAGGCATTTCCATCCATTCTATCTCACTGTATCACAAACTGCAGGTTTTAAAGAACATTCCCAGGCATTTCCATCCATTCTATCTCACTGTATCACACACTGCAGGTTTTAAAGAACATTCCCAGGCATTTCCATCCATTCTATCTCTCTGTATCACACACTGCAGGATTTAAAGAACATTCCCAGCCATTTCCATCCATTCTATCTCACTGTATCACAAACTGCAGGTTTTAAAGAACATTCCCAGGCATTTCCATCCATTCTATCTCACTGTATCACACACTGCAGGTTTTAAAGAACATTCCCAGGCATTTCCATCCATTCTATCTCACTGTATCACACACTGCAGGATTTAAAGAACATCCCCAGGCATTTCCATCCATTCTATCTCACTGTATCACACACTGCAGGTTTTAAAGAACATCCCCAGGCATTTCCATCCATTCTATCTCACTGTATCACACACTGCAGGATTTAAAGAACATCCCCAGGCATTTCCATCCATTCTATCTCACTGTATCACACACTGCAGGTTTTAAAGAACATTCCCAGGCATTTCCATCCATTCTATCTCACTGTATCACACACTGCAGGATTTAAAGAACATCCCCAGGCATTTCCATCCATTCTATCTCACTGTATCACACACTGCAGGATTTAAAGAACATCCCCAGGCATTTCCATCCATTCTATCTCACTGTATCACACACTGCAGGTTTTAAAGAACATCCCCATGCATTTACATCCTTTCTATCTCACTGTATCACATACTGCATGAAATAAAAATCATCACCAGGCATTTCCATCCTCTATCTCACTGTGTCGCACAATGCAGGAAATAAAGGATATCCGACACATTTCCATCCCTTCTAGCTCACCATATCACACACTGCAGGAAGTAAAGAACATCCTTCGACATTGCTATCTCTTATTTATTTCTTAATTTATTTATTTAAAGTCTTTTCTATACCGTGCTCTTTAAAATCAGCTCGGTTTACAATCAATAGCAGATTTGTACAGTGCAGGAAGCGCCCATACTGTCCTTACAGAGAACAGGTTTTGCAGCTTGGATTAACTGGTAGCTTGGCTACTCATTTAAGTAACTATATACAGGCTACACAGGCTATATACAGGCTAAGCAGTGACTATCTCTTCTCTCTCACTGTGTCACACACTGTAGGAAATAAGGAACATCCCCAGGCATTTCCACCCTTATATCTCATTGTATCATCCACTGCAGGAAATAAAGAACATCGCCAGGCTTTTCCATGTCTTCTATCTCACTCTACCACTGAATGCTGGAAATAAAGAACTTCACTAGGCAGTTCTATCCCTTCTATCTCACTATATCACACACTGCAGGAAATAAAGAACGTCACATGCAGTGTCGTCGCTTCTATATCACAGTATCACAAAATGCATGAAATAAGGAACATCACCTGGCATTTCCATCTCTTCTATCTCACTGTATCAAACACTGCAGGAAATAAAGAACATCAACAGGTATATACATCTCTTCTATCTCACTGTATGACACACTGCAGTAAATAAAGAACATCACCAGGCATTCCCATCTCTTCTATCTCACTGTTTCACTCACTGCAGGAAATAAAGAACATTACCAGGCATTCCCATCTCTTCTATCTCACTGTTTCACTCACTGCAGGAAATAAAGAACATCACCAGGTATATACATCTCTTCTATCTCACTGTATAACACACTGCAGGAAATAAAGAACATCACCAGGCATTCCCATCTCTTCTATCTCACTGTTTCACTCACTGCAGGAAATAAAGAACATCACCAGGTATATACATCTCTTCTATCTCACTGTATAACACACTGCAGGAAATAAAGAACATCACCAGGCATTCCCATCTCTTCTATCTCACTGTATAACACACTGCAGGAAATAAAGAACATCACCAGGTATTCCCATCTCTTCTATCTCACTGTATAACACACTGCAGGAAATAAAGAACATCACCAGGCATTCCCATCTCTTCTATCTCACTGTATCAAACACTGCAGGAAATAAAGAACATCACCAGGCATTCCCATCTCTTCTATCTCACTGTATCACTCACTGGAGGAAATAAAGAACATCACCAGGCATTCCCATCTCTTCTATCTCACTGTATCACTCATTGCAGGAAATAAAGAACATCACCAGGCATTCCCATCTCTTCTATCTCACTGTATAACACACTGCAGGAAATAAAGAACATCACCAGGTATATACATCTCTTCTATCTCACTGTATCACTCACTACAGGAAATAAAGAACATCACCAGGCATTCCCATCTCTTCTATCTCACTGTATCACTCACTGCAGGAAATAAAGAACATCACCAGGCATTTCCATCTCTTCTATCTCACTGTATCACTCACTGCAGGAAATAAAGAACATCACCAGGCATTCCCATCTCTTCTATCTCACTGTATCACTCACTGCAGGAAATAAAGAACATCACCAGGCATTTCCATCTCTTCTATCTCACTGTTTCACTCACTGCAGGAAATAAAGAACATCACCAGGCATTCCCATCTCTTCTATCTCACTGTATCACTCACTGCAGGAAATAAAGAACATCACCAGGCATTCCCATCTCTTCTATCTCACTGTATCACTCACTGCAGGAAATAAAGAACATCACAGGTATATACATCTCTTCTATCTCACTGCAGGAAATAAAGACATCACCAGGTATATACATCTATCTCACTGTATCACTCTGCAGGAAATAAAGAACATCACCAGGCATTTCCATCTCTTCTATCTCACTGTATCACTCACTTGCAGGAAATAAAGAACATCACCAGGCATTCCCATCTCTTCTATCTCACTGTATCACTCACTGCAGGAAATAAAGAACATCACCAGGCATTCCCATCTCTTCTATCTCACTGTATAACACACTGCAGGAAATAAAGAACATCACCAGGGATAGACATCTCTTCTATCTCACTGTATCACTCACTGCAGGAAATAAAGAACATCACCAGGCATTCCCATCTCTTCTATCTCACTGTTTCACTCACTGCAGGAAATAAAGAACATCACCAGGTATATACATCTCTTCTATCTCACTGTATAACACACTGCAGGAAATAAAGAACATCACCAGGCATTCCCATCTCTTCTTCTATCTCACTGTATAACACACTGCAGGAAATAAAGAACATCACCAGGCATTCCCATCTCTTCTATCTCACTGTATAACACACTGCAGGAAATAAAGAACATCACCAGGTATTCCCATCTCTTCTATCTCACTGTATCACTCATTGCAGGAAATAAAGAACATCACCAGGCATTCCCATCTCTTCTATCTCACTGTATAACACACTGCAGGAAATAAAGAACATCACCAGGTATATACATCTCTTCTATCTCACTGTATCACTCACTGCAGGAAATAAAGAACATCACCAGGCATTCCCATCTCTTCTATCTCACTGTATCACTCACTGCAGGAAATAAAGAACATCACCAGGCATTCCCATCTCTTCTATCTCACTGTATCACTCACTGCAGGAAATAAAGAACATCACCAGGCATTCCCATCTCTTCTATCTCACTGTATCACTCACTGCAGGAAATAATGAACATCACCAGGTATTCCATCTCTTCTATCTCTCTGTTTCTCTCTCTGAATGTAATAAAGAACATTTCCAGGCATTTCCATCTCTTCTATCTCACTGTATCACTCACTGCAGGAAATAAAGAACATCACCAGGCATTCCCATCTCTTCTATCTCACTGTATCACTCACTGCAGGAAATAAAGAACATCACCAGGTATATACATCTCTTCTATCTCACTGTATCACTCACTGCAGGAAATAAAGAACATCACCAGGCATTTCCATCTCTTCTATCTCACTGTATCACTCACTGCAGGAAATAAAGAACATCACCAGGCATTCCCATCTCTTCTATCTCACTGTATCACTCACTGCAGGAAATAAAGAACATCACCAGGTATATACATCTCTTCTATCTTCTCTTCTATCTCACTGTATAACACACTGCAGGAAATAAAGAACATCACCAGGCATTCCCATCTCTTCTATCTCACTGTATCACTCACTGCAGGAAATAAAGAACATCACCAGGCATTCCCATCTCTTCTATCTCACTGTTTCACTCACTGCAGGAAATAAAGAACATCACCAGGACTATACATCTCTTCTATCTCACTGTATAACACACTGCAGGAAATAAAGAACATCACCAGGCATTCCCATCTCTTCTATCTCACTGTATAACACACTGCAGGAAATAAAGAACATCACCAGGTATTCCCATCTCTTCTATCTCACTGTATAACACACTGCAGGAAATAAAGAACATCACCAGGCATTCCCATCTCTTCTATCTCACTGTATAACACACTGCAGGAAATAAAGAACATCACCAGGCATTCCCATCTCTTCTATCTCACTGTATAACACACTGCAGGAAATACAAGAACATCACCAGCCATTCCCATCTCTTCTATCTCACTGTATCACGCACTGCAGGAAATAAAGAACATCACCGGTAATCATCTCTTCTATACTCACTGTCAGGAAATAAAGAACTCACCAGGATATACACATCTCTTTCTATCTCACTGTATCACTCACTGCAGGAAATAAAGAACATCACCAGCACATACATCCCTCGATCTGCATGGATAATCCTCACTGCAGGAAATAAAGAACATCAACAGGTATATACATCTCTTCTATCTCACTGTTTCACTCACTGCAGGAAATAAAGAACATCACCAGGTATATACATCTCTTCTATCTCACTGTATAACACACTGCAGGAAATAAAGAACATCACCAGGCATTCCCATCTCTTCTATCTCACTGTATCACTCACTGCAGGAAATAAAGAACATCACCAGGCATTCCCATCTCTTCTATCTCACTGTTTCACTCACTGCAGGAAATAAAGAACATCACCAGGTATATACATCTCTTCTATCTCACTGTATAACACACTGCAGGAAATAAAGAACATCACCAGGCATTCCCATCTCTTCTATCTCACTGTATAACACACTGCAGGAAATAAAGAACATCACCAGGTATATACATCTCTTCTATCTCACGGTATAACACACTGCAGGAAATAAAGAACATCACCAGGCATTCCCATCTCTTCTATCTCACTGTATCACTCACTGCAGGAAATAAAGAACATCACCAGGCATTCCCATCTCTTCTATCTCACTGTATAACACACTGCAGGAAATAAAGAACATCACCAGGTATATACATCTCTTCTATCTCACTGTATCACTCACTACAGGAAATAAAGAACATCACCAGGCATTCCCATCTCTTCTATCTCACTGCATCACTCACTGCAGGAAATAAAGAACATCACCAGGCATTCCCATCTCTTCTATCTCACTGTATCACTCACTGCAGGAAATAAAGAACATCACCAGGCATTCCCATCTCTTCTATCTCACTGTTTCACTCACTGCAGGAAATAAAGAACATCACCAGGTAAATACATCTCTTCTATCTCACTGTATAACACACTGCAGGAAATAAAGAACATCACCAGGCATTCCCATCTCTTCTATCTCACTGTATCAAACACTGCAGGAAATAAAGAACATCAACAGGTATATACATCTCTTCTATCTCACTGTATAACACACTGCAGGAAATAAAGAACATCACCAGGCATTCCCATCTCTTCTATCTCACTGTTTCACTCACTGCAGGAAATAAAGAACATCACCAGGCATTTCCATCTCTTCTATCTCACTGTATAACACACTGCAGGAAATAAAGAACATCACCAGGCATTCCCATCTCTTCTATCTCACTGTATCACTCACTGCAGGAAATAAAGAACATCACCAGGCATTCCCATCTCTTCTATCTCACTGTTTCACTCACTGCAGGAAATAAAGAACATCACCAGGTATATACATCTCTTCTATCTCACTGTATAACACACTGCAGGAAATAAAGAACATCAACAGGTATATACATCTCTTCTATCTCACTGTATAACACACTGCAGGAAATAAAGAACATCAACAGGTATATACATCTCTTCTATCTCACTGTATCAAACACTGCAGGAGATAAAGAACATCAACAGGTATATACATCTCTTCTATCTCACTGTATAACACACTGCAGGAAATAAAGAACACCACCAGGCATTCCCATCTCTTCTATCTCACTGTATCAAACACTGCAGGAAATAAAGAACATTACCAGGCATTTCCATCTCTTCTATCTCACTGTATCACTCACTGCAGGAAATAAAGAACATCACCAGGCATTCCCATCTCTTCTATCTCACTGTTTCACTCACTGCAGGAAATAAAGAACATCACCAGGTAAATACATCTCTTCTATCTCACTGTATAACACACTGCAGGAAATAAAGAACATCACCAGGCATTCCCATCTCTTCTATCTCACTGTATCAAACACTGCAGGAAATAAAGAACATCACCAGGTAAATACATCTCTTCTATCTCACTGTATAACACACTGCAGGAAATAAAGAACATCACCAGGCATTTCCATCTCTTCTATCTCACTGTATAACACACTGCAGGAAATAAAGAACATCACCAGGCATTCCCATCTCTTCTATCTCACTGTATCACTCACTGCAGGAAATAAAGAACATCACCAGGCATTCCCATCTCTTCTATCTCACTGTTTCACTCACTGCAGGAAATAAAGAACATCAACAGGTATATACATCTCTTCTATCTCACTGTATAACACACTGCAGGAAATAAAGAACATCACCAGGCATTTCCATCTCTTCTATCTCACTGTATAACACACTGCAGGAAATAAAGAACATCACCAGGCATTCCCATCTCTTCTATCTCACTGTATCACTCACTGCAGGAAATAAAGAACATCACCAGGCATTCCCATCTCTTCTATCTCACTGTTTCACTCACTGCAGGAAATAAAGAACATCACCAGGTATTCCCATCTCTTCTATCTCACTGTATAACACACTGCAGGAAATAAAGAACATCAACAGGTATATACATCTCTTCTATCTCACTGTATAACACACTGCAGGAAATAAAGAACATCAACAGGTATATACATCTCTTCTATCTCACTGTATCAAACACTGCAGGAGATAAAGAACATCAACAGGTATATACATCTCTTCTATCTCACTGTATAACACACTGCAGGAAATAAAGAACATCACCAGGCATTTCCATCTCTTCTATCTCACTGTATAACACACTGCAGGAAATAAAGAACATCACCAGGCATTCCCATCTCTTCTATCTCACTGTATAACACACTGCAGGAAATAAAGAACATCACCAGGCATTCCCATCTCTTCTATCTCACTGTATCACTCACTGCAGGAAATAAAGAACATCAACAGGTATATACATCTCTTCTATCTCACTGTATAACACACTGCAGGAAATAAAGAACATCACCAGGCATTCCCATCTCTTCTATCTCACTGTATCACTCACTGCAGGAAATAAAGAACATCACCAGGCATTCCCATCTCTTCTATCTCACTGTATAACACACTGCAGGAAATAAAGAACATCACCAGGCATTCCCATCTCTTCTATCTCACTGTATAACACACTGCAGGAAATAAAGAACATCACCAGGCATTTCCATCCCTTCTATCTCACCATATGACACACTGCAGGAAATAAAGAATGTCACCTGCATTGCCGTCCCTTCTATTTCACTTTATCACACACTGCGGGATAAAGAACACTCCCAGGCATTGCCATCGCTTCTATATCACAGTATCACAAAGTGCATGAAATAAAGAACATCCCCAGACATTTCCATCCTTTCTATCTCACTGTGTCACACACGGCAGGAAATATAGAACATCTTCAGGCATTTCTACACTGCCATTTCACTTGAATCACACACTTCAGGAAATAAAGGATATCTCCAAAAATTTCCAGCCTTATATTTCACTGTATCACACACTGCAGAAATAAAGTACATCACAAGGCTTTTCCATCCTTCTGTCTCACTGTGTCACACACTTCAGGAACTAATGGAAATCCCTGGGCTTTTCCATCCCTTGTATCTCATATCGCACACTGCAGGAAATAAAGAACTTCCCCAGGCATTTCCATTCCTTCTTTTTCACTATATCACACACTGCAGGAAATAAAGAACATCCCCAGCATTTCCATCTCTTCCATCGCACTGTATCATACACTGCTGGAACTAAAAAACATCCCCAGGCATTGCCGTCCCTTCTATCCCACTGTATCACACACTGCAGGAAATAAAGAACATCCCCAGGTGTTTCCATCCCTTCTATCTCATTGTATTACACACTGCAGGAAATAAAGAATATCTCCAGGCATTTCCACCCTTATATCTCACTGTATCACACACTGCAGGAATAAAAGAACATCCCCAGGTGTTTCTATCCGTTCTATCTCATTGTATTACACACTGCAGGAAATAAAGAATATCTCCAGGCATTTCCACCCTTATATCTCACTGTATCACACACTGCAGGAATAAAAGAACATCCCCAGGTGTTTCCATCCCTTCTATCTCATTGTATTACACACTGCAGGAAATAAAGAACATCCCCAGGTGTTTCCATCCCTTCTATCCCACTGTATCACACACTGCAGGAAATAAAGAACATCCCCAGGTGTTTCCATCCCTTCTATCTCATTGTATTACACACTGCAGGAAATAAAGAATATCTCCAGGCATTTCCACCCTTATATCTCACTGTATCACACACTGCAGGAATAAAAGAACATCCCCAGGTGTTTCCATCAATTCTATCTCATTGTATTACACACTGCAGGAAATAAAGAATATCTCCAGGCATTTCCACCCTTATATCTCACTGTATCACACACTGCAGGAAATGAAGAACACCCACAGGCATTTCCATCACTTCTATCTCACTTTATCACACACTGCGGGAAATAAGGAATATCCCATACATTTCCATCACTTCTATCTCACTTTGTCACACACTGCAGGAAATAGGGAATATCCCCAGGCATTTCCATCCCTACTATCTATCTGTATCACACACTACAGGAAATAAAGAACCTCCACAGGCATTTCCATTCCTTTCTTTCTCACTATATCACACACTGCAGGAAATAGGGAATATCCCAAGCATTTCTACATTTTCCATCTCACTGTATCACACACTGCAGGAAATGAAGAACATCCACAGGCATTTCCATCACTTCTATCTCACTTTATCACACACTGCGGGAAATAAAGAACATCCCCAGGCATTTCCTCCATTTTATCTCACTGTATCACACACTGGAGGAAATAAAGAACATCCCCAGGCCTTTCCATCTCTTCTTTCTCACTCTATCACACAGTGCAGGAAATGAAGAACATCACCAGGCATTTCCATCTCTTCTATTTCACTGTGTCACACACTGCGGGAAATAAAAAACAAATCCAGGCATTGCCATCCCTTCTATATCACTGTATCACACACATTGAGGGAAATAAAGAACATCCTCAGGCCTTTCCATCTCTTCTATCTCACTGTATCACACAGTGCAGGAAATGAAGAACATCACCAGGCATTTCCATCTCTTCTTACTGTATCACACACTGCAGGAAATAAAGAACGTCTCCTGACATTTCCATCCGTTCTTTCTCACTGTATTGCACACTGCAGGAAATAAAGAACGTCCCCTGGCATTTCCATCCGTTCTTTCTCACTGTATCGCACACTGCAGGAAATAAAGAACATCCCCTGGCATTTCCATCCGTTCTTTCTCACTGTATTGCACACTGCAGGAAATAAAGAACGTCCCCTGGCATTTCCATCCGTTCTTTCTCACTGTATTGCACACTGCAGGAAATAAAGAACGTCCCCTGGCATTTCCATCCGTTCTTTCTCACTGTATCGCACACTGCAGGAAATAAAGAACATCCCCTGGCATTTCCATCCATTCTTTCTCACTGTATTGCACACTGCAGGAAATAAAGAACATCCCCTGGCATTTCCATCCGTTCTTTCTCACTGTATTGCACACTGCAGGAAATAAAGAACATCCCCTGGCATTTCCATCCGTTCTTTCTCACTGTATTGCACACTGCAGGAAATAAAGAACATCCCCTGGCATTTCCATCCGTTCTTTCTCACTGTATGGCACACTGCAGGAAATAAAGAACATCCCCTGGCATTTCCATCCGTTCTTTCTCACTGTATCGCACACTGCAGGAAATAAAGAACATCCCCTGGCATTTCCATCCGTTCTTTCTCACTGTATCGCACACTGCAGGAAATAAAGAACATCCCCTGGCATTTCCATCCGTTCTTTCTCACTGTATCGCACACTGCAGGAAATAAAGAACATCCCCTGGCATTTCCATCCGTTCTTTCTCACTGTATTGCACACTGCAGGAAATAAAGAACATCCCCTGGCATTTCCATCCGTTCTTTCTCACTGTATTGCACACTGCAGGAAATAAAGAACATCCCCTGGCATTTCCATCCGTTCTTTCTCACTGTATTGCACACTGCAGGAAATAAAGAACATCCCCTGGCATTTCCATCCGTTCTTTCTCACTGTATTGCACACTGCAGGAAATAAAGAACATCCCCTGGCATTTCCATCCGTTCTTTCTCACTGTATCGCACACTGCAGGAAATAAAGAACGTCCCCTGGCATTTCCATCCGTTCTTTCTCACTGTATTGCACACTGCAGGAAATAAAGAACGTCCCCTGGCATTTCCATCCGTTCTTTCTCACTGTATTGCACACTGCAGGAAATAAAGAACGTCCCCTGGCATTTCCATCCGTTCTTTCTCACTGTATCGCACACTGCAGGAAATAAAGAACATCCCCTGGCATTTCCATCCGTTCTTTCTCACTGTATTGCACACTGCAGGAAATAAAGAACATCCCCTGGCATTTCCATCCGTTCTTTCTCACTGTATTGTACACTGCAGGAAATAAAGAACGTCTCCTGACATTTCCATCTGTTCTTTCTCACTGTATTGCACACTGCAGGAAATAAAGAACATCCTCTGGCAATTCCATCCTTTCTTTCTCACTGTATTGCACACTGTAGGAAATAAAGAATATCCACAGGCATTTCCACCCTTATATCTCACTGTATCACACACTGCAGGAAATGTAGAACATCCTCAGGCATTTCTACCCTTCCATCTCACTGAATCACATACTGCAGGAAATAAAGAACTTCCCCAGGTATTTCCATCCCTTCTATCTCACTGTGTCACACATCACAGGCAATAAGTAAAATACACTAAGATTTCTTTTTTTTTCTTTCAACTTTATTTTTCAATTTTTAAGTTAGATCAATAAAATTCTCAATAAACATGCAGATATCATTAAAATTATCATAGGAAGAGAAAAAACATAGGGATAGATGTTATGCTTAAAAAAACACAACTTGTAATGAGATTAAGTTGTCATCCAATGATTTCTAAATTTTTTCCACTGTTGGCAATCCAATCAGTTACTTTGAATGGAAGCAGCTTCTATTTTATGGACCTTCCACACGGAATTCCACTCAAAAAGTTACATTCAAGAAAGGCACATTTTTCCAGTTATGTAATACATGCTGTACTGGCAATGACACTTATATGTCTAATAACTTTCTCATATTTAATAAGACCATCATATATCATAACATGTTGAAATAAGACAATTGCAGTGATAGAAGAGCATCAAGCTGAAAATATCTTGGATAAAGGACCAGACATCCTCTCAAAAATCCTTTAATAAAACACATTCATAATGTCCTAATTATTGAAGAGCAGTGCCAACAGGAATTGGAATTTAGAAGACTGGCTTTCTGCATCTGCAAAAGTGTCCACAGTGCTTGATGAGACAAGAAATAGAGAGACTGTGATAAACCACTCAACATAGTTGGATGTGCAGAGGCTGATTGAGCTTCCCACATGCCTGGCCACCCAATCCGCCCAATTTCGGAGACATGACCGGGATAGATCCAATTCCGAGGCCGTGGAGCCCAAATGTACCAGCGACGGTGGAATCAGGGAGGTGCACATCTAGCCATTCTCTGTATGCCATGGAGATTGGCATATGGGAAGCTGCTTGTCCCCATGCCAGAACGCCACTGCTGGTGCGAGGGAGCAGTGGAGCCCTGGCATTATGGCAACGAGCCATCTACATGACAACTTGGAATGGCATACACTGCATCAGCACCTGCAGGCCACTGTCCAGGTGGCACCGGAGGCCCGGATCATGCCTGCAGGTGCACAGCGTGACTGGCGGTATGGTGGGCGGAGGTGTGTGGCACGCATGTGGTGGGGACCGCGGGCCTTATTCCACCGAGGTTGAATAAGTGATACATGCAGCCTGGTGCCAGGGAACGTACATGGGCTTTTCCTGAATAGGCCCTGTGCATTCTGGCAGCTGGCCACTCCCCTGCTCCACCCCCACTCTGACCCAGCAGTGCCCCCTCCTGCCCACATCCAGCGATCCCCGTACAAACGCTATATGTGCAGGGAGCGGTGCCGGTGGAATAGGGTTATGGTGCTGCACGTCCGACCCCACTGTTCGCACTACAGAATGTCCCCCATAGAGAAATTCCAAAATATGTTCTAGTTTATAATATCTTGTTGCAAATCAGCATCAAATTCGCATGTGTGCTGCAGACCTACAAGAGACTGGCATTTCTATTGTCTTAAAACTACATAAGAATCAGATATAGATTGACTTTTGGCAAGAACCTTTTTACAGACCACAATTAGATCTACTGTACAGGAAATATTTTCAAACTGGAGAGAGCCCTGCATTAAACTTGAGTGCAAACGGCTGAACTTGGGAACCTGGAATTGCGTTAAAATGAATTTTTCAATAAGGCGAGAGGAGGAAATAATACTACCATTTCAAATAATTGGCAAATCCCTTTGATCTGCCATCCTTTCCACGATATTTTATACTTGTTTATTTGAATTAGAGGATTATACATTGAGAAAAGCCAAAAGAGATCAAATAAGATTTACAGCACCCTTTTCTAATTCTCTCAAGGCCTTTATAGAATTAATAATCAAAGGGACATTCTTCTTCCTCTTCTTTAATCTCTAGCTCACATTTGGAGAGAAGGCCGTCCTCTCAGCTCACAATATGCTTGCAACCTTGGCGATCAGTGGCAACATTTCTAGCCTCATTGATGGTCAGTTGTTGTTTCCTTAGGTCTTCCTCGATGTGTTTGAGCCATGTTTTCTTTGGTGCTGCTTGTTGAACCCTCCAGTGGACAGGTCGCTCTCGCCAGAGGACTTTGAATGGCAGCCGACTGGCATTCATTCTGCAAATGTGGCCTAACCAGCGCAGTCTGCGCTTTTGGATTTGTTCTTTAACTGAGGATTGATGGTCGCACCTTGTCCGAATTGTCTCATTCCGATGGTAGTCACGAAGAGAGACACACAAAATCTATCTCAGGCATCACATTTGAAAGACTTTGAGTTTGTTCAAGTCAGGTTTGAGCAGAGTCCATGTTTTCGATCTGTACAGGAGAACTGGCAGAATCAGTGTTCAGAAGAGGCCAATTTTGGTCTTGGTGGAGATATTGGCCTTCTTCCAGAGGTACCATTTGAGTGAGGCGAATGCTGCTGTTGCCTGGCCAATCCTGCTGAGGACTTCAGTGTTGGATGCCACCTTCATTTCCCGTACTAGCAATCCCAGATATTTGAATTCTTGGACCTGCTCAATTTGAATTGCATTGAAGTGAACAATGGCCTGTGATCCATCCATGGTCATAACTTTGGTCTTGTCCACATTGATTCTTAGGCCATAAGACTGGGTGATGCGGGCAATATGGAAAAGGATGTTGGTGGCCTCTGCATCCATGTCAGCAAATATAGCACTGTCGTCTGCGAACGTCAAGTCGGTCAGGAAGTTGTTCACACTATACTAGAGCCCTCAGCTGTTCTCAAATGTTCTCCTCATTATTGCGTTGATCACAATATTGAAAAGCAGAGGTGAGGAGCATTAAGTTTAGCCTTAGGAAAATTCATGGAAGGAAACGACCTCAAGGGGAATGGATGTAACAGTGCTTTTTCCACCTGTAGCCACAGGGGAATCATGGCCTCCACCGGATCCTCTGACAACCAAGCTGCTCCATATCAAAGCAACACAGCAGCATGGTACATATAAAAATCTGAAAACCCTACACTACCTTTTTTTCTAGGCTGCTTAAGCTCGGTCAGAGCAATATACGGTACTTTGTTGTTCCACAGAAATTTGGTTAACATTCTATCCAACTGTAAATAAAACTGCATGTTACAGAAACCAGGAAGCACACTTAATTTATATACTACTTGTGGTAAACTGATCATTTTGATGGTGTCCAGGCATTTCTACTCTTCTATCTCACTGAATTGCACATTGCAGGAAATCAAGAACATCCCCAGGCATTTCCTTCCCTTGAGATGGAGTAGAGGAGTAGCCTAGTGGTTAGAGCAGTGGCAGGCTAACCAAAAAACTAGGGTTCTAGTCCCACTGGCACTCCTTATGGCCTTGGGCAAGTCACTTAACCCTCCATAACCTCAGAAGAAAGTCCTTGCCATCTGCTTCTGGTTACACTGCCCAAAAAAGCCCCCCAGGAGCTGCTAGATTGTCAGGAGTCAGCATTGACTCAAAGGCACATGTTCATGTTGTGTTGTTATCACTCTGCAAAGACTAAAGAACATCTCTAAATATTTCTCTTCCTTACACTGCAGAGAATAAGAAACATCTCCAGATATTTATCTCCTTTCTGTCTCACTGCAGTAGACATGAGTGTTGGACGGACCACCCAGGAAATCAGAACGGCCAAAAGAAAATGCTTACTGGAAGGTTCAGGGACTAAAAGAGCTGAAAAATTCCAGCATCAATAGCTTCCCTCACGTACAGACATACTGTCCCACCACAGAACAGGAACAGCACCGACAGCATTACAAGCTGCCCTCTGATATGCAGGCACATTCACATCTACACAGTTCCCCACCTAGAACAGGTACAGCCTTCCTGCCATACACTGCCCCAGACATTCCTTTCCCTTCTATGTGCCAGGGAATAAAGACCATCCCCAGAGGTTTCTGGTACTGAATCACAGTACACACGATCCTGCCCCTACCCATGCAACACTCCATACTTTCTCCCTAGCTGATGGGCTTTTCTTGCAGTAAGACCATTGGGGGGGGGGGGGGGGGTTGGAATGACTCGATCACAAAAGTCCCCTACCTAGAGATCTCTATCAGTATGTCTAGGGGGATAGTTTAGCTGTTTCTTAGGGTGGGAAGGGGGAGCAGGGTTGAAGAGAAACATTTAGCTCTGGGTAAACACCCAGAGAATTATCAAACCAGCTAAATAATACACGATGTGCCTTTTTGCATTCCTATGCTGCCTTTAACTCCTTTCTACCTGAAGCTTCTGTGCTGGTTATTTCTCATGCCTTTCACAATAATTGCCCCCCTTTCTCTCATTATTCAGCAGCACTAAGGAGCACACAGCATTAATGATCTGCATCCTTCTCCTCCTTTCCCATTGTAGGAACACACAGCATGGATGATCTCACAATACACCTGCATACATAGAAGTATATAAAGACACTCATATAAATGTCCTGCTTCTACTTATCTATTGCTATTTCTACAGATTCCTCCTGCCTGAACTGAGAGAGAGAGAGAGAGAGTGTGTGTGTGTGTGTGTGTGTGTGTGTGTGGTGTGAGTGTTAGCCTCCCAGAGAGGACTCAGCAGCAGAGAAACCACAGAGAGCACAGACATGGAAACAAGCACTTAAAAATCTCTCACACACATGAGAGACCCAAACCCACAGCCTCAGTCAAGAATCTGTCTCTTTCCTACTCCCGCTGTGCCTTTTCTCTGTTATCTCTCTTTACCCCATCTCGATTTCCTTACCCTCCACTCAGGGGCTCCCGACTAAGGAATGTTCATTCAAAACCTTCCCCCCTGACCTCTCCCCTCGCTTTCCCCATCCCAAAGTCCTCCATCCTTACCTGAACTGGTTTCCCACCCCTCTTTCCTAACGGACCATCTCTCCATCAGCGACTCTCCCTTGTCGGAACAACTGGATCAGGGGGTCCCAGGTAAGTCCTGACTTCTCTTCACTTTCAGCCTTTGGATTCTCTTTTATATTTGCTCATTTTTCTTCTGATTCTGCTTTTGTTGTGGACTGTGGGATGAGGAGGAAGAGAGTTTTTGTGATTTCACGGTTATCAGACAGGGCTTCGTGGGGATCCTGGAGCCAATGCTTGTCATGGGTTGTAAGGGGGCTTTGGGTGACTGGAGGAGCTGTCAATCACTCACACAATCACAGCAACACAGACGTGTGCATGCATACACACAAAAGGAACTGATGTGTTTACCTGTAGCTCTATGGTCACTTGTGTGCCAGATATGTGTGTGTGCATAGATAGATGTAGATTTCCTTAACTCACGTGTGTTATGTAGAGGTGTATATGTGTGTATATAATGCACTTTAGGTGTGTATAAGTCAATGTGGATAGTTGTGCTGAATACACTTATGTGAATGGGTGTACGGTGTGTTTTTACTGCAGTTTATTAGTATAGGTGAGTGTGTGTAATTCTGTAGAACTGTGCACAGAGGTGACAGAGTATGTGAAAAGTGTGTCTTCTGTAATGCGGATAGGTTTACGAGGTAGTGTATAATGTCTTGTAGGTATAGATGTATGTAAGGCTTTGTCTATCTGTGAATGTGTGTACAGTATGTTTCGTTCAGTGTTTGTGTGTGTCTCTAAGCAGTGCCGACAGAGGTGGATTACCCATTTCCTCACACACAGCTGAGCTGAATATCATATCAGTTTGCCCATCAGCAGCACCCTTAGCATAGTGTGAGATCTCAGGTCATAAGTGTCTGAGTTCCAGCAAGGATTCAACCCAGTTCTTGGGACACACCCGGCCGGCTGAGCATTGAAGGTGTCCACAATGAATATGCATGAAATAGATTTGCATACAGTGGAGTCAGTGCAATGCATATCCCTCAGCATACATCCCATGATAAGTACTGGTTCTAGGACTGAGTTGAGAACCACTAAGATAGAGCCCTCCCTGCCCCCGGAGAGATTTGGGCAGGGAGACATATCTTATCACGCTGTCCATCCCTGTCTGGAAAAACAGACACTGCAGGCAGATAAAATCTACAAAACCCATTCAGTCTCGGTCCACTTTCCTTTCTGGTTGCAGTGCCTCAGACCTTACTTGATCTCAGACTTTCCATTCACTTTCCTGTAGCCGCAGGATCTGCTCGCTTCCTGTCTCTTCTCTCTGTCTCTTCCCACACCTGTCCTACAGACTCCACAGTGACAATCAGGTTTTCAGGATACCTACGATGAATATGCAAGAGATACATTTACATTTAATGGATCTCTGATGTGTGCACAATTATCTCCTGAATATTCATCATGGGTGTCCTGAAAACCTGCTTGGTTGTGGGATTACCAGGACACAGATAGGAAGCCCTACTCCATAGAATCTCTCCTTGTTTCTTGCTTACTTACTATAACTTTCTCCCTATAATTATTTCCTTCTTTCTTTTCCCCTCCACATTCTCTTGCTCTCTGGGTTGCATCCTGTCTCTCTCACTCCCTCATTCTGAATCTGTCCTGCTTTCCTCTCAGTCTCTTGCAAGGTGCAGGACAGTGCAACCTTCGATCTTCAGAGAGCTAGGAAATTTAGGGACGTCTATCCACGGGCTTTATTTCATCCAATAATAGTGATGTTAGTCGTTTCAGAAGCCTGTGCCATTTGAATATATACAACAGCCAGACAGCATGAAAAACATGAGGAAGAGCTTATTAATTGGATTTCATTAGGCTCTGTGCTAGTAGACAGGAGTGTCAGAAGACCACTGAAGAAATCAGAGCGAGGATCAAGGACCGAAGGATTTGTGGAAAGTGCTGAAAAAGTCCAGCATAGACAGCAGCCATGAAACGTCCCTCACACACACGCTGCCCTACCATAGAAGACGTACAGCAGAAGCAACAAAAGTACAAGCTTCCTTCACACACACACTACCCCACCACACAACAGACGAAGCACAAGCAGCCGCACAAGTTTCCCTCACACACACTTTCACTGTCCCACCACACAATGGGTACAGCATCGGCAGCAGCCGCGCAAGTTTCCCTCACACACACGCGGGGCCGCTGCAAGGAGAGGAGGCTTCCTGGGGGGGGGAGCCTCAATCCTGCCACCCCCTTGCTGCCCCGCTCTGGGAGCTGCAGCAGCAGCAATGCCATTTAACAGCATCTGACACAGACGTCCTGTTTGCATGGGGACACTTTCACCCCCATGCAAACAGGACGTCTGCATTGGAGGGGGCATAAGCGGCTGGTCACAGACAGCAGGGAGAGAAATGTAACGCTGTATTGCTGTTTAAATAGCATTGCCACTGCTGGAAGTCCTGGAGAGGTCCTGGGAACATTGGTGCTTTAGGCGAGTGCCTAGTTTGTTTCTTGGGTCGCACCGGCCCTGCACATGCAGCCTGTCCATTACAGCACAGGCACAGCATGGAGAGCTTCGGTCTGCAAGCTTCCTTCATACTCGCTGCCACAGCACAGAGCTAGTACGGCGCATTCAGCAGCATACGAGTACCAGCCTTCCTCATACACAGCGCCCACCCCCACTGAATAAATACAACACAGGTAGCCGCACCACAAGCTTACTTCGAGGACCCAGGCACTCAAGAGGGACATTTTACAGCTCCATTCTGCTGCTTTAACTCTTGCTATGGGCTTTTCCTTACATATTCTTGGACATGCATGATAATCAGGCATGTTTACTAAAGCTTAGTGTGCGTTAATAAAGTTAACGCATGTTATGCGCAGCCACACCCATAGAACTAAAAGGGCCGTGGGCACTTAATGCATGTTAATTTTATTAACCCACGTTAAGACCTTTAGTCAACGTGCCCCTAAGAATAAAGGTAGGGTTTAAATTTTTACTGAGCCAGCTCAGCTTAAAGATTTTCTTCAGGCCCAGGCTAGTCTTGGTTAATTGAGTACAGGGTGCTGCTTTATTCTTCGTCCTTTGGGGTGTTTAGGGGGACCCTATATAAGTGACCTGGAAATGCAACATGCGATATGTAATTCTTCATTGTTACATTTCCTTTTTTGACATCTGTCTTCCCTGCTGTGGATTCACAGGGCTATTTTCGATAACCTTGATATACATTATTATTATTCTGGTGTTGTATAACCTCACACACACACACATACACAAAACAGTACAGTCATTAAATGGGTATAATTACGGAGTTAAGCAACTTGTGTTTTCCCAGCAGAAGCAGTCAGGGTTAAAACAACTGGATAGTGATTTTCAAAGTCATTTACTCTAGTAAACAATGATTTGCATTGAGAAATTGGCTGTGTCTTATAATTGCCCTCCTCAAAGTGGTCCAAATGTATGTTTCAGGCTCACAGCATGGCAGACTGTGAGCTGCTTCAAGACAGGGCATTCCGTGAAGTGTATTTAGATCAGGGGGTAAAGTAATGTCTAGATTTGGCATTTTGGAAGGTGCACATGCTGTTTTATGCCACCCTCCCATTTCATCGCCTGCAAAAAGTTGAAGGTACATAGTACTTGAGTGCTTTTAGCATCTTTATTCTGTTAAAGACATGTTGAGCAGCCAGAAGATTGGAAAATGGAGTTTGGAAAGAATTCTTCAGCCTCCCACAACCTCAGTGCTCCCTCCCTCCTCCTTCCCCTTGTGCCCCCCCCCCCCCCCCCCAAGATTGAAGAAGGTTCTTTAGAGGTCTGTGACTGCAGATGTGGCAACAGGGGAATATCACTGAGCCCAGCATGGTTTTACCTGCGGTGCACCATGGCATTTAATGTGCATGGAGCTTGTGGTGCCCAGTTGTCCGTAGCTGTGCCTGGTCCTGCAAAGTGGAGAGCCTTGTTGCTGGATTCTGGTATCTGCATTTCTTGCATGTAAGTTTCTGACATGCCCTTGGAAGGCCTGTCTCTCCCCTTGCAACAAGGAGACACAGGTGCCCTGGCCTTATCTTTGCTGCATGAGTCAATGGGCGATGCTATTAATTACATTCCAGTCATAGTTGTCTGTGAACCATGTCTCCGTAACCACCACAAAGTCAAAGTCAGCATCTTCCATTAAAGCCTCAACATCTGGGATCTTATTTCCTATACTATGGCATTTCTGCACACCACTAATGCTAAAGGGGATGGAAGGATACCCCTATGAAGAGAGGCTAAAAAGGTTAGGGCTCTTTAACCTGGAAAAGAGACCGCTGAGGGGAGATATGATAGAAGTCTATAAATTAATAAACGGAGTGGAACAGGTAAACGTAGATCAATTGTTTACCTTATCAGAATATAGAAAGACTAGGGGACATGCAGTGAAGCCACAGGGTACAGTATTCAAGACAAATAAGAGAAAATATTTTTCATTCAATGTTTAATCAAACTCTGGAATTTGTTACCGGAGAATGTAGTAAAAGCTGTTAGTGTAGCTGGGTTTAAAAAAGGTTTGGACAAGTTCCTGGAGGAAAGGTCCATAAACCATTATTAAAAAGGGACCCAGGATATCACTGCTTGATCCAATACAAGCATTGTGGAACCTGTGTCTTTTGGAGAAACTGCTAGGTACGTATGATCTAGATTGGCCACTGTTGGAAACAGGATACTGGGCTTGATGGACCTTGGTCTGACCCAGTATGGCATATCTTATGTATTCTTTATGCTAGCTAATTTTCAAAACAAAACGTAGCTGTGTAGTTTTTCTGAGGATTAGTCACACATTATCAAAAGTACCCATGCACTTTGCAAGTATGTTTTCTGCTTGAAATTGCCCCATAACTGGACAGGTTTTGAAGCCATTTACCCTGCATTATCCTGGCTAAAACTGCTCCTCTTTAAGGCAGCTAACAGAACACGAGTTTCCACGGTGCTTTTGGCTGGATTACAAAGAGGTGTTCTTCAGGGTCATGTATAGGGTGGGGAAGTCAACAGCACACGTCCATTCACGGTTTATGGTTTAGTTTTATTTGCTATACTGCCTTTTACAAAAATAGAAAGCAATTTGCATCAAATGAATAAGGGAATATAGAAGATAAGAAAATAACTTTTCAAATGCATGCCCATTGTTTTACCCCAGTCAGCCACCCCCACAGCTAGCAGGGAAACTGCACAAGACCATAGAGACATGGCTCCTCCAAGCTAATTGTCAAAAAAGAAACTAACTTAGAAAACTAACTTCAAGTGCAAGTTATTCCTGGGGCAATTCTGCGCCAAAAAATGTAAAAGTCTGCACAAAAATTTCTGAAAATGCTGTACAAAGTGTTTTAAAGTTATATGAAATTCTGCATACCTTATTATTCATTTTTTGTACAAAATTCTCCCTCATAGGGCCTAACTCCCCGCCCCCCAGACCTGAAATTCCCCCTGCTTTTTCCCTCTTCAGTTCTCTCACTCCAACCAGTTCTCTCCCGTACCCCAAGCCTTACTTCTCCCTTCCCAAGAATATAATTTCATCTCGCTTTCTCCCCACCCCCAAGCCTACATTCCACCTACCTTCTTTCTTTCCCCACCCCTAGGCACATACTTCCACCTCACCGTTTCTCTCCACCCCCACTGCAGACCCCAAGCTTACTCTGTCCCTCACCCGCATTGCACACCCCTCCACTTACTCCAGCAGCGAGCCCCCTCTACAATTCCTACCACAGCTTGCTTCAAGAGGCTGCCGCAGAAGCAAACGGCTGCACATCGGGCCACATCCAGTGGCAGAAATTCAAATTATGGGCCCTCAAGTGGGCCCCTTTCTTCCTTGGGGCCCCCTGTACCACAGAGGCCGCTTGGGCAGAATTTACGCCACTGGCCACACTCTGCTGTTCTAGGGCCAGCTGCTCATCTGATCCATGCAGGACTCCATACAACATTGTGGTTCAAATGAACAGCGGGATGCAGGATGACAGAGGAGGAGGACACGGCCCGATGTGCAACCATTTGACACCTCCTCTCAGGGTGCAATCTCTGCGGGGGAGGGGAGAGAGTTACTGATGCTGGTGCCTGTGCAGAATTCTGCGAAGATAGAGAATCCTGCGCAAATTCTCAAACTGTGTGTGGCGTAGAATTCCCCCACGTGTAACATGTATACTAACTTGCCTGTGTAATGTGTGTCTGGGTGGTGCTATTGAAAATAATTTCAGAAGACAGCTGGAAAAGATTTAGGAGGAAGAAGTGGGAAAGCAAGCAGAGCATGGCTCCTGGGAGTCTTTTCCACCCCTCTGCGTGTGAGTGTGTATATGTGCATATCCATTTGTATGGACATTGCCTGCATGTGTATCTTGTGTCTTTGATGTGTCTGTGTGTATTTCAGTTTTGTATGTTTATCTATGTGTTTTGTATGTGTGTATCTCTATTTTGCTTCTGTGTGTGTGTGCATCTTTGTGGGCTGCTATATCTGTGCAGGTTTGCATATATGCGTCATTTTTGTGTGCCAGTGCATGTATGTTTGCGTGTATGTCTGTGCTTGCTTGCATGTGTGTATCAGTGCATGCACAGGCATATTAATAAGCGTGTGTTTCTATTTATAACTGTATTGGTTCTCTGCCTGTGATTGGGAGAGGAAAGGAGACATTTGAAGGTGCAATTCTGTAATCATTCTCTTTTTGTGAATCAGTGTTTGTGTGCTGCAGTTGTTGGAACAGCTTTTCTCATAGAAATGCATTGGGACATTATTTTTTTTGGGGGGGGGTGGGGGGGGTGGGGAGGGAGGGCTACATTTCTCTTGTCTCCCACAACATGCAGAAAAGTAATTTCTAAAGCACCTCCTCCCTTCCTGTGACTACAGCAGTCTTCCAGTGCGGGCCCCCCCCCCCCCCCCCACAGCCTTCCCACTGACTGGAACCCTACCCACAGTCTCTGCTACTAGTTACTGTACATTGAAAGCAGGCAGGGTAGGTCCACTCACACAGGGGAGAGGACTGGAGATCTGTAGGTAGAGTTTTTAAACTCTGAAAATATGGCCATACATGTTAGCCATCCTTCTAGCTTCCGAATATTAATGTAAAAATCAGTAAAATCCCAAAAATATCCAGACGGTTGTCAACGCTAACCTCCTGAATGCTGAGAACATCTTAACCTTTGGACCTTAGATATGTTCCTAGCTTGCTAATACCTCAATGTAGTCTTGTCTATGGCAACAGATATTATATTATTTGCCAGTAGTAGCACACATAGCAACCAGTAAGAGAGCAGGAGAAGTCATGTTAGTAGGCTTTACGGTAGAAATAACAAAGAAAATGAAATATATATATCTAAATAACTTAAAATACAGTACATCATAGCTAGGGAATTATTTGTAATTTCTGTGTGTGTGTTACACATGTGTTGTGTGTGTGTGGTGTGCATGCATATGTGGTGTGTGTGTATTTATATGTTTTTGGCAGTGGGGGCAGTTAGCGGGGTTGTGGGAGAGTTAAAGGAAGTGTAGTTTTGAGAGTGGGACAGTTGTGGGGTTAGTTTTTGGTGCAGGGCATTTTGCAGGATAGTAGGGTACTTATGGGGTACAGCGGTTTTTGAGCAGCGGTTCAGTTGCGGAGGTAGTTTTTGGGGCGGGGTAGTTTGTAGGGTAATAAGGCCGTTGCGGGGTGGGGGGTGAGATTCTGGGGGTGGGGCCAGTTTTCAGGGTGGTGAAGTAGTTGCAGGGGCTGCTTTTGAGGTAGGGGCAGTTTATGGGGTTGTGATGGAGTTTCAGGGTGTATTTTTGGGGGGGGGGGTGACATCATGGCGATTGGGTTGCTTGAGAAGAGGAGAGAGGCAGTTTGAAAGGAACGGTTCCCTAAGTCTTCTCTTCTACTCTCTCTATACGTTTCTGTGCTGTTCAGGTGTGTTTGCAGGAATGGTGCAGTAGCGTGTTTGTCACAGCAGCGCTGGTACTATGGAACCAGCTCTCGTTAAAGTTGCAGCAAGAACAAGATTGGAAAGTGTTTCGGCAGAAGTTAGAGTCATTCCTGTTTCCAAGGTAGCAGCTGAGTGGGGAAAGGATGTGATCTTCTCTGGGTAAGCAGCAGGGCTGCTGCCGCATTAGGCAAACCAGGCATTCACCCAAAGCGCCAGTGTTTTGAGGGCGGCTCACTGACAGTGACGCAGTCGCCCATCTCCGGGACCCGCAGCGGCAGCATGGACTTTGAAGCAGCAACGCAGCACTTACCGAAAGTCTCTGGCCCCCTCTGACTCCGACTTCCTGTTTACATGGGGGGCGAATGTCAGAGGCAATTGGAAAGTGCTGTGCTGCTGTTTTAAAGTCACTGGCACTGTAGATCACGCAGAGGGGTGGCAATGGGGGCGGCAGCAGGATTGAGGTTCACCTAGGACATTTTCTACACTTGCATCCCTGGTAAGTGGGGAAGCACAGTCAATCTTTTTGTAATTGCTAGTTTATTTTGTTTCTGAGATTGTACTGTTTTAAAAGTTGTGACCCTCTGTGAATGCTGGACCATAATGGCAGTTTCTAAATGCTTTTAAATTGGAGTCTCCCATAGAGCTGGATTGGGCCATATTTTGGGGGGAGCTTATTTGTTTGGAACCCTCAGTCCGATCTGGCCCATGATTGCACTCGAGGGGTCTGTTCACCAGCTTTTCCCCCATGCCAAGTTTCATCCCATTCTGTTTAATTTTCAGAGAGACAAACATTTCCTGACCCCTTTTGTATAATTCTTTCCAACCTCCGATGGGTTGGAAAGAATAAAAATGGATGTGTGGACGTTTGGATGTACTTATGAGACTATCAGAGTAAAGAGCTCATTCACTATCCGATTGCCAGGTAGGGAGTCATGAAAGAGCTTCTTGTCACTGTGCTTCCAAAACAGCAGCCCAGAGGCAGGGTCATATTTCCCGCTCCCTTCCCCTGAAGGAGCTGAGAGGAGGCCATGTGACAGGTTAGCTCAGTTTTGATGCAGAATTATTTGCGCAACCAATTTTGCGCACAAGCTAGCTGTGCGTAAAGCCTTGAGCCGACAGCAGCACACAGTACAATTAAATCCATGCTGAATAAACAATTAGCTATTCAGCGCAAATGCAGGAAAGTGCTCAGAAAACCGGAAGGCTGAACCCAATGACAAGGTCTGAGGAGGTGTAAAAGGCTAGCTCATAGGTCTGCAGTCTCTTTTTCTCTTTATTTTGAGTGTACAGCACCTGCAACTTTTTTTCTGGCTTTACTGAGGGGAATGATGAAAAAAAACCAACAACCCAGAAAGGGACGAGGAGCTGCGGAGGAGGAGTGCTGGAACGATGTTCTGCGCATGAGCTGGAAGGCTGTCTGGCACGTAGACATCAAGGTTTTTTCTGCACAGAATTTCCATTCAGAATTAATATCAGCGTTCGTGTGCCAGACAGCCTTCCAGCACAAGTGCCAAACAGTTTGTTTTGTGTGCAAAATATAGCTGCTGCAAGCACAGACCCATAGGCACATGCGTCTATTTGCTCTCTTTAGTGTAGACTTTTCACGCACAACTACACTGTAACCCATTTAAGACTAATAAGAGAAACTATTTTTGTACTCTAATCGAACTCTGGAATTCGTTGCTGGAGGATGTAGTAAAAGCTGTTAATGTAGCCGGGTTTAAAAAAGGTTTGGACAAGTTCCTGGAGGAAAGGTCCATAAGCCATTATTAAAGAGGACCCGGGAAATCCACTGCTTGCCGGGGACAAGCAGTGGGAGAACCTGTGTGTCTTTTTGGGAACTTGCCAGATACTTCTAACCTGGACTGGCCACTATTGGAGACAGGCTAGTGGGCTTGATGGACCTTGGTCTGACCCAGTAGGGCATTTCTTATGTTCCTATTTGCATGCTATCTGTTTTCTTACAGCATTGGAGAGCAAAACCTTTGGGATGAGGCAGAAAATGAGCACAGGCTTTATGTGCAGATAATACAACTTTTAGGCACAATTACCACCACAGCCAAATACAGAAAAGAGATGGACATGCATGTAAACAGCAAAGGAAAAGCAAGAACACATATACAGTAACACCAAGAGTATTTCAATTATAGACAAATGAGCTGCCCGTAATAAAATGGCATGCTAATATTGTCTGCACCCGATGCAGAGGAAGGCGAAGAGGATTTCATAACCAGCCTTAGCGCCATTATCACTATGCTTGGGTCTGAGGTGGCTTAGACGTGTTGTGCGTGCCCCGGAAAGTATTTTGTTGGCACTGGGGGCTTTCCCCAATGCCTGGATCATCTGAGGGGAAATGTCACCCCCAATGCTATTCAAGATACTGGTGCCCCCAACAGAAAGCAAATCTCTGGTGGCCCAGTGGCCCCCATCCCCCCACCCACCCAACTAAAAACAACCTTGGTGGCCCAGTGGCCCTGATCCCCCCATTCTCCCAATTTAAAAAAAAAAAACATGGTGGCCCAGCGGTCCTGAAACCTCCTCCCGGGACCTTAACAAAGGAGTGGGAGTGTTGCCCATTCCGCTCCTGCTGATGCACTGCCATCTTGAAAAATGGCAGGGCCTGCCCCCACGTGGTGCATCCTGGGATGCACCAGACAGGGTCAGACTGCCATATAAGATGAAAAATGCCATATTCGGCAATCCAGTCCTGCCCGGTGCATCCCAGGATGCACTGCACTGGCCAGGTGCCGCCTTTTTTCAAGATTTCATTGCAGGAATGGGTGAGCATGGGCAATGCTCCCGCTCCTTTGTAAAGGTACCGGGAATGGGGTGGGGCATTTGGGGCCACTGGGCCACTAGGATATTTTTTAATTGGGTGAGTGGGGGGTTCGAGGCTGCTGAGCCACCAGAGTTTGGTTTTAAATGGGTGGGTGGGGGATCGGGGCCACTGGGATTTGCTTTCGGTCAGGGGCATGATATTGACCGGCTCCCCTTGGTCTACCTGTTTATTCACACCTTCAAAATAATATAACAGCTTAGGAAAACAAGACCTTTCTTGGCTAAATCCATGTTGGCTTGCTCCCATTAAACAAATACTACTGTATCTACATGTTCAGTAATTTTGTACTTTATAATGGTTTCTACCATTTTGCCCGGTACTGACATCAGGCTCATCAGTTTGTAGTTTCCCGGATTACTCCTTGAACCCTTTTTAAACATTGGCATTACATGGGCCATTCGCCAGTCTTCAAGTACTACATTTAATTTTTTTTCCCATTTAATCATTTTATTAAGTATTTAGTATCATTACAAACATCACTTAACATGTATCAAACTACACATAACATTTATGTATCAAACTTCCCACAACATTTGTATTTATTAACAATTACACAGGTACACTACCAAAAAACTGCCTCCAGTTTTGCAACTGATTCCTATAGATTTTGGGGTGCTGAATCCAGGAAAAATAGCCAAAATGTTCCATCACGTCACGTTTTCTTGCAAAATTAGATTTCTTACCCATATAAGGAATGTTCACATAATTTCTTTTTAGCCGACTGCAGTTTATTTTCTTGGCCCAAAATAGAGGTTGTAATGGTTAACTAACTAGAAACACTCCCTCATGATATTTTAGAGTGTTTTGTATTCATTTTATACATTAACAGGACAATTGGGAGGCGGGGGGCTAAATCCAGTACTCGCGCTGGCGCATGTTCTTTCCTGTTCGCCTCGCCTCGTTCGCTCGCTCAAACACGGTGGTTGTGACATGAACGTTCCTGTCAAATTTCAGTTTCTTGCAAGTTCATTATTACCTTTTGTTTGCTCAGTCGTAATCCAGCTTTATTCCGAAGTGGTTCACTACAGTTGTAGTTTGCAGTGCTGTGTATTTGTGATGGCTCACAGAGCCAGAGGTTGCGTCAACTCTCCGGACAGTTTTTGTTTTATTTGTGGGGAATATACCGTGAAAAAGCGGCAGAGGAACATTTCTGCATTTATTAAAAAAGTATATTTCGTCTATTTCGGTTTGAAGTTAGGCGATCAAGACAAACCGTGGGCTCCTCACAAAGTGTGCAAGACATGTGAGGAAGATCTACGCTTATGGATGAAAGGTAAAAAACAAGCATTTCGTTTCGGAATACCTATGATGTGGCGTGAACAAAGAGACCACAGCAGTGACTGCTATTTTTGCTCTTGCATTGTGAAGGGATACAACTTAAAAAATAAGAACGTAATAAGTTACCCCAACCTTCCCTCAGCAATTAGGCCTATGCCTCATAGCAACGAAGTACCTGTGCCTGAACCACCAAAATCTTTGGATCATATTTGTGTGGACGGTTCTGATCATGATGAGACTCATCAGATGGCTTTTCCCGATGAGTCCAGTACTTCCGAGTTTGAAACTGAACCAGATCCGAAACCTGAACTTTTCTCTCAAGCTGAATTGAATGATTTAGTCCGGGATTTAGGACTCCCAAAAGATGCTGCCCAACTGCTAGGTTCTCGGCTTAAACAGAAAAATCTATTGTCACCAGAAACAACTTTTTATTGGTACCCGCAACCGCGAGACACAATTTTTGAAGTATTTCAGCAAAGAGGAAGATTTGGTATTTTGCAACGATATATACGGAGTGATGGAAAAGTTTAAACTCAAGTATGATCCTGCTGAATGGCGGCTGTTCATTGATTCGTCAAAAGACAGCATAAAAGGTGTTCTTCTTCATAATGGCAACACATTCGCTTCAGTTCCTATTGCTCACTCTGTTATTCTCCAAGAAAAATACGACAATTTGGCCCTGATTCTTCAGAAAATTTGTTATGATGAGCATAAGTGGATGATTTGTGGAGACTTTAAAATTCTATCCATGCTATTAGGGCAGCAATCCGGTTTCACCAAATATCCCTGCTTCCTTTGCTTGTGGGATAGCCGGGCCCGCGACCTACACTGGGGGAAAAAAGACTGGCCAATTCGGGAGTATTTGAGAACCGGTGAGAAAAATGTTCTTCATGAGAGCAATGTTTGTGCACATGTATGTGGCTGTTTTTAAGTGCAGACAATTTTGCTACCATCACAGTGTGTTTTGTTGACATTACTCTATTCTTATGTGCTGCCTTGTTACAATTTTCTTTATTCTTATTTGAATAACTACTAAACAATTAGTATAAAGAATTCATCCAAGAAACTTTTATCTCGATCGCACTCAATCTGAAACGTTCACCTCAAACTGCTAACCCAATGTAGCAAAAAATCTGTACGTGATGGAGCAAATTGGTTACCAGATTTGGATTCAGCGCACCATAAAACGTAAAAATCAATCGAAACATTAGAGGCAGTTTAAAAAAAATTTTTTTTAGTGTACCTGTGTTATATATTCTATTTACTAATTCATATATTACTCTAAATACTCTTTATATCATTCCCTTTCTAACCACCCTCTCCCAACCTCCCCCGCTCATCCATCCTCATCCATTATTGAATTAATATCCTCTCTCCTTTCACCCAATCACCATTTATCCTTCCAGTAAAATTTTATTTAAATTTTGTATAAAATCCCTCTCATATTTTCTCTAGCACTCCCACTCATTCTTCCTTCCATTTTTCCAACCACTTACACACACTCTGTTTGATACACTCTTCCATTGTTCTACAACTTTCTCACCTGTCCCCGGTCATTTCTTAAAGTGTAGAATATATCTGGTCTGGGCTTCCAAGATAGTATTTTTAAAAAAAGCCTTTGCTTGATGTAAATCTTTAACCTTTGCAGCTGCTCTTTAATTTTTTTCTTAACTATTTTCCTCATTTTATCATAGTTTCCCTTTTGAAAGTTAAAAGGTAGTACTGTGGATTTCCTGGCCAATCCATCCTCCCTCCATTTATTAAATCAAATGTGATCATGCTATGATCACTATTGCCAAGTGGTCCCAACACCCTTATCTCTTGCACCAGATCCTGTGTTCTACTAAGGACTAGGCCCAAAAAAGCATCTCCTCTTGTCTGTTCATGAACCAGCTGCTCCATAAAGCAGTCATTTGTTTCATCTAGAAACTTTATCTCCTTAGCATGTCTTGCCATGACACTGACCCAGTCAATACCGGGGTAATTGAAATCACCCATTATTACTGTGTAGAAACTTTTGTTAGCTTCCCTGATTTCTTTCAGCATTTCATCATCTATCTCTCCAGGTGGATGGTAGTACACCCCCACTGCCATTGCCTTCCCCTTTTGACAAGGAATTTCTATCCATAGAAATTCTACAGTGTATTTGTTTTCCTGCAAAACTTTAATCCTTTGTGACTCAATGCCCTCTCTAACATAGAGTGCAGCCTCTCCACCAATTTGATCTACTTTGTCATTGTACTTGTGAGTGAATGAGTAGCCTAGTGGTTAGAGAAACTGCCTAAGCCCCAAAAGAACAAGGGTTGGATTTTCACTGGCACTCCTTGTGACCTTGGGCAAGTTGCTTTACCCTCCATTGCCTCGGAAGAAAAGGCCTGGCAATTTACTTCCTGTGATATATTGCCAAAACCCAGAGGCAGCTGGGTCGCCAGGAGTCAGCACTGACTTGATGACACTAATAAAAAAAATCATTGTGGTATAGTTTGTACCCAGATATCACAGTGCCCCATTGGTTGTCCTCATTCCACCAGGTCTCTGAGATACAAATCATATCTAACCTCTCATTTAGAGCTATTTATTCCAACTTTCCTGTCTTATTTTTTAGACTTCTAGCATTTGCATGCAGGCATTTTAGAGGTTGTGTTTTACTCATATTAATCTGGTTATTGATAGGCAGAAGTAATTTGGAATCTTTAAGCTCTGTCTGCTCTGTACTTAAGGGCATCTGGGTTAATTTTATCTTTACTGGAACCATAGAGGCACACAGAGTTGATAGCAGGTGATTTCAGAACTGGCTTTCTGCATTGGCCCATTTTTGCATTAGACTTGCGTAAGGAAGCCCTGTGCTGAGACTTAGTGCAGGGCTCTAACGCAGGGTTTCTGCATCGGCTTGTAAGAATATTTTCTCAGTCCTGCCTTGTCTTAGGATTGCACTTTTGCTCTTACACAAAGATGAAAGAATCTTAGTGAGAACTGGAAGTGTTATTTTACTTCAATCATCTCGATAACCATCCTGCTGTTTTATATACTGGGTTTGTGCATAGTGACAGGGGATCAGAATGGCCAGGCTGCTTTCGGAAAGTAACATTACTTTTGCCCCACTGGGGGCGAGGAGCGGCTTGAAGCAGAAGCTGCGACACACGTTTGCAAAAGGTTTGTGTGTTGGTTAGCTGGGTGACAGCCATGCGCCTGATGATGGAGAGCTCTGAATATTTTTTTCTCCGTCTTTCTTTCTCTGAAGTGCTGCGTTTGGTTTCTGAGCGTGAAACAATAGTCCATGTCATTGATTTCCCTGCAGTGTCCCTGATCCCTGGAAAGGTTCGGGCTGGCTTCAATGAGAGCAGTTTAGCAACTTCTCGGCTGCTGCTAGCTGCAGTCAGAATCCGGGATTCAGATAATAAGAGACACCCACACCTACACACACGCGTTCAGCCTCTCCTGTCATTCCCTGGCAGTAGGTTCCTCAAAAGCTCCTGAGAGGGATACGAGGTGTTCTGAGGGAGCAGATGATGTGTGTAAGGGATATTGTACATCTGTACATGTGGCCTCTCAGTGTATAGATGGGGATGACAATTTCTAAAACAATTTACCCAGGTATATTTTGCTGGTTTGGAAACATTATTTTACTGTTATTGTATAATTATGCCATTTTTATGAGGTGAAGAGAAAAGCTTCACCTCATAAAAATGGGTGCTGGGTTAGAGGGTGGACGGGAGGTAGAGCACCAAAGGTAATCTCATTTAGTTAAAGATGTGCAAAGTGTACTACTCTGCTTGGAAAATTAGCTACTACGAGATGCCCATAGGCTTTCAATGTTATCCCCAAAGAGATTTGCCTGAGGTGGCATATAGAGGCACATTCCAACATGTGCATCCAGGCCCCTGTGCGCCCAATCGGAATTGGGACACACGGAGGTAGACCTGATTCTGATCCCATGGGGGCTAGATGTGCCCTGTGGGATCAGAATTGGCTCTAGGGTCTGTATATGCAGGCCAGGATTCGATTCTGATTGGCCTGCACGTACAGAGCCATACCTGGCTACCTCAGTCAGCCTCCTGAATGTAGCTGCGGTGCCATGGCGTCCCGTTCCCATGGCACCAGGACTTCATTCAGGAGCAGTGATCCCCAGCCACTGACCACTCTTTCCTTTCCCCGCAGCCCAACACCCGATCTGGCCTTCATTGGCCAGGGTCAGGCTGCGGGGAACACCCTTCACCACCATACCTTATTTGCACTGCCCGGGCCCACTATCTCCTGAGTTGCAGGAGGACTTATTCCACTCTGAGGTAGAATAAGTCCCTCGTCCATTCTACCATCCCCGGACGTACAGGGCTGACTTCAAAATCGACAAAGTACATCTGTGGTCACGGATCGCCCACTGCCTGCCCTAGCTCCGCCTCCAAAATGCCCCCTCCTATCCCTATTTAAGCCTCCCCATACAAACTCTTGTTCGTACTGGGAGGCTTTTGACAGGCCCGGCAAAGGGGGGCGGGGGGGGGGGGGGACAGAATAGACCCCATACTGTGTAGAAAGAGACTGACTGACTAGAATTAGAACAGGGTAAAATGATTTACCTGGAGTCAGGGCTAGGGATTAGACCTGAGACAGAGGAAGATGAAATGACACCCCTTGGGTTACATTCAGAGAGTCAGTGACACAGCTGGGGATCAGAACTGAGCCACAGTAGATAAAGTGAATCTCCCCTGAGGTCACACATACAGGTCGGTGATAGAGCCGGGGACTAGATATGAGGTAGAGAGAGATAACATGTCTTTATCTTTTATCTTTATCTTTATTCCAAATTTGATATACCGCTATGGCAAAAGCATTAAGCGGTGTACAATAAAAAACTGATTAAACACTGCAAACCAGGAAACGGAACGCCAAAAATAGACAGGAAAGAAGGGCATAGAAAAGGGCAAACATAAACATAATAAACCATAAGGACAGAAGGAAGACAGACAGGGACGATTCATAGGACATCAGACAAAAGCATAAAATGGTCAGGGGGGGGCTTCAGGAGGGAGGTCGAAAGCTTTCTGGAATAAATAAGTCTTAAGCAATGATTTAAACTGGGGGTAAAATGATTCTAACCTGAGAAAAGTAGGCAGCATATTCCATAATGATGGTCCGAGGAAAAACCAGGCAGAGTGCCGTGTCTGTTCTAAACGGGCTTGGGAGGGTGAAGGAAGGGATAGACGGTTGGTATGAATAGAGCGGAGTTGTCGATGGGGGGAATACAGTGAAACGCAGTCTGCTAAATAAAGAGGAGTGTAGGTGTAAATGGCCCGGTGAAGAAGAATCACTCATAGAGCATCAGTAAGGGAGCCAGGGATTAGGCTTAGAGTGATAAAGTAACTCCCCTGAGGTTATACACAGAGAGTCAACAACAGAGTCAGAGTCAGAGGCAGATAGAGCATCTCTACCTTCCTCTCTGCTCTATGGGGATATACATCTGTTCCAGTATATGAAGTGTTCCAGCCTCACTGATGGGTTTAAACTCTATCACCATCAGCTTTTTTACTCCCTGTATGTAGGTCACTGCTGTTTCAATCTGCCTCTCTCCATGTCTCCCTCTCTGTCCCTTTTCTCCCTTTGATCTTGCTTCCATTTCCCCTTTCACTGTCTCTTTGGTTCTCTCCTTCCCTTTCTTCATGTCTTACCCCACTCTCCATTAATCTTCTTTCACTTTTATTGGTGTATTATTTAGTATGATATACTTTTATTGGTGCCTTTTATTGTAAACTGCTTTGCGAGGAAGACAGTCTAAACATATAATTTAACCCTTTGTCTGTCCTCGTCCATACTCCTTAACTCATAGCCAGTTCTCTGGCTCACAGTCTCTGCAAGAAACCAGCAGGTATGGATGCTGAGTAAAGTGTCCCCTTCCTTCCTGTTCCTATGGCAAGTTTAACACAGAAATTGTAACAAGTTCTTTGAGAAAAATAATAACCAAGCATCGGTGCCTAGCAGCAGCTTGTGTGTTACATTCCTGGTTATATATAGATGTGTCTTTGCTTTTATGAATGATTTATGAAAATAGGAGTGGTTTTACACGTCAAATGCATGTTTCATGAGTGATTTGTGGGCTGGTGAGAGCGTGCAAGACAGAAAAAAAAAAGGTAAGTGAGCTGGAGAGAAGGAGACGATAGCATGAAGAGGGGAAGAGACACGGGGATAACGATGACAGAAAAAAGGAGGAGAAAGACCTGTCCTTGTGCCTCAAAAGGAAGCCTGCAGAAGATATCAACATTGAATTTTCTAACTCACCGCTGGAAAGGCC